>JAREYC010000020.1:1195000-2445000 GCA_030015325.1 Cryptoblepharus egeriae
TGTTCATATATACATACATACATATGTGTTTGTACATGTACATACACATACAGATGTTTGTATATGTGCATGTGTGTATGTATTAGGACACATATGTATACATGTGTTTATGTGTGTATATATACTTATACGTGTGTATATATTTATATATACATACATGTGTTTGTACATGTAATACACATATGTGTATATACATATGTGTGTATACATGTGTTTGTGTGTATGTATATTTATATATACGCACGTGTTTGTACCTATATCTTTGTGTGTGTGCATGTTTATATGTATATTTGTGTCTATGCATGTGTATATATATTTATATATATACATATGAGTTTGTACATGTACATACACATACACATGTTTGTATATGTGTATATGTGTATACATATGTGTTTGTGTGTATGTATTAGGACACATGTATACATGTGTTTATGTGTGTATATATGCTTGTACATGTGTATATATTTATATACATACATATGTGTTTGTACATGTAATACACATGTGTTTGTGTGTATGTATATTTATATATACACATGTGTTTGTACATATATGTTTGTGTGTATGTATATTTATATGTATACTTGTGTTTATGTGTGTACATATATACTTATATGTATGTATATATATTTATATATACATATGCATGTGTGTGTACACACGTATATATGCACACACATAAATAAACATATCGATATATCTTAGCTCCCCCCAGCTGATATCCTGGCTGCAGGTAGGAGAAGCTCCACCTGTTGGATGGTGATCTGCCTAGGGAACCTGTGCAGGAGGGCCGCCTCTGCTCCACTCACTGGACACCTGTGGAATGGGGTGGGGGTAGAAGAGGGTGACCACCTGTTTTCTTTTTCCAGGACATGGTCCACTTTGTCCTGGAAATAATCTTCCTACTCCTCCTTTTCCTTGTGAGGCGTAGACAGCTGGTGCCCTCTGTGCCATGGAGTGCCCCCTCACCCTTTCATGGTGGTGCCCTGTGAAGCCCGGTGACCACTGCTGCCTGTCAATGCCCCCTCCAAACTGGGTGCCTGTTGGTGCCCAGTAGTGCCCACCTGGTGTCAGTGCTGCTGCCCAGTATCCAGCTGTGCCCCGGCCCCACTAATATTCTTAAAATTTTACACCTGCAACCACAGGTTAATTCCACTAGTATGTAATAAATTACATGTAATAGTTTTAAATGTAATAATAAATTTTAGTGCTTCTCCGTCCGACACGGAAAAGAGCCAGGGATGCTACATATATAGATACACATATCACCAAAATCGGACAGACAATCACCAAAATCAAAGCTTAGAGTTGGAACAAAGATGTACGTAGCAAGTCTATGGAACTCCTTGCTACAGGATGTGGAGACCGTGGGTTAGAAAGATGGTGCTCTTTTCCCTCTTGCACAACACCAGGACCAGGAAACACCCACTAGAACTGAGTGTCGGGAGAATCAGAACTGATGAGAGGAAAACTTAAGTGGTGGTTTTGTTTAGTGGATGCTGTCTTAACATGTTGTTCATTTACAGTGGTGCCTCCCGCAAAGAGCTTAATTCGTTCCAGAGGCCTGCTCTTTAAGTGAAGCGGATTTTCCCATAGGAAATAATGGAAACTCAGACAATTGGTTCCACAATCCCCAAAATATCCATATGTAAAATCTGCATGTAAAATGCTGGAATTGAATTCAAAACATGCATTCAATGTGCAGGATCCTATGAAGTCTACTTAGGCTGCAATCCTAAAAACACTTTTCTGGGAGTAAGCCCCATTTAATACAATGGGGCTTACTTCTGAGTAGACATGGTTAGGAGGCTGCAATCAAAGACACTTTCCTGGGAGGCTTACCTGGGTTGCTGGAGGTTCAAGGTGGTTCGGTGGGGGCAGTTAGGGGCAGCTACCTCTGGCACCCCCAGGCAACTGCCTCCAAGTTGGGGGCAGTTAGAGGCAGCAGCGCTAGCCGGCAGCCCTTTTAAAGAGCCTCCATGTGGAGCGTCAGGTTTGCATAGCACACGTGCCCATAGCATACTTGCTTAAGTGAAGCGGAACTTGGTATGTGAAGCAAGATTTCTAGGAAATCTTTGCTTGTGTGAAACGCTTGTTAAGCGAGGCACTTGTTAAGCAAGGTACCACTTTACTACTTTTCTTTTTTTGCTGCAGGGGTCAAGACTGCTTTGAAAAATGTGGGATGATATCGAACTAGTGACGTCTGACGATACGGGGACCGGGCTGCTGGGTGCGCGTTCCAGGCAAGAATGTGGAGTGCTGTACCAAATAGACACGCTAGTCAAAGTTGCGTCATCTGAAAAGGTAGACTTTCCTCATGTGGGGTCACGCTTCACACGGTGCAGAAAGTAAGAACTGTACCCAAAGGCCTCCAGTTTTTATATACTTTATCCTTTCTTTTTTAATTTGTCAGGTTCTGTCTGACCCGCAGCTGCATGGACAAAACTTGAACGACGGCTGCGTGTTGGTGGTCGAGAGAACGGTGGTCGTCCTTGACCCTATTTGTCAGTCTCTTCTGCTGTCCATTCAGTTTGGTAGGTTTACAGCTACGAACCTGGTAGAAACTATACTCATTCTCTACTCCACTCATAACTCTACTGCACTGATTTTCAACCTTTTTCATCACAGGGCACTGAAATTGTTATTATTATTGTTTTTCCCATTGACAGGGCACACCAGACTATTCAAATCCCCCAATTTTCCTGTTATTGAATGTCGATCTCCAAATTCCCACGGCACACCCGAGGACTATCCGTGGCACACCAGTGTGCCACGGCACACTGGTTGAAAATCATTGCTCTACTGCAGGGGTCAGGGAACTTTTTTACCTTTTACCCCAAAATATATTTAGATACTCCAATGTTACCCCCTTGATTTGAAAGGAAGGAAATGACCACCCAAAAGTCTGGATTTTCCATGTAAGGTGTCTGACATTTTGTCCTACATTTTTAAAATCAGGAGTAAATGTAAAGTAAGTTGTTTACTCCTGAGTAAACATAAAGTAAGTCACTTTGTTACCTTGGCTGGGGAGGGTGTTTGGAGGACACCGGGGAGCACTTGCAGGATGCAGTACTATCCCTACACTCCATAGTAACTACGGGAGCATGTAAGAGACATTACATTACTGCACCCACCTAGTGAAAACCTATGGGAAATTCATATTGTAATCCAGAGTAAATTGTTCTTACACTGGAGCAAGGATTCCCCATTGTTACTCTGGATTGTGCCCTATATCTCCAATACACTTGTTTCCTGTCCTCTTACACAGTGTCAGAGAGATGATATGGCCCTCCTGCTGAAAGGTTAGGATCCCTTACTCTACGTAGACTGTAGTAAAATGCTTCCAAACTTTTTGGCTCTGGGACCCGTTTCTTAAAACAGAAATCTATTGTGACCCACTAGAAAAAATATATACAGTGGTACCTCACTTAACAAGCGTTTCACATAACAAGCAAAAATTTCCAAGAAATCTTGCTTTACGTAACCAGTTTCGCTTCACTTAACAAGTAAGTGCACTATGGGCATGCATGCTGTGCAGCCCTGACGCTCCACACGCAGCCCTCTTTAAAAGGACTGCCGGCCAACGCTGCTGCCTTTAACTGCCCCCAGCTTGGGAGCAGTTGCCTGGAGGTGCCGGAGGCAGATGCCCCTAACTGCCCCCAAGTGCCCCCACCAACCACCTTGAACCTCCAGCAGCAGCCCAGGTAAGCCTCCCAGGAAAGTGTCTTTGATTGCAGCCTCCTAACCATGTCTACTCAGAAGTAAGCCCCATTGTGTTCAATGGGGTTTACACCCAGGAAAGTATCTTTGATTGCAGCTTCTTAACCATGTCTACCCAGAAGTAAGCCCATTATGTTCAGTGGGGCTTACTCCCAGGAAAGTGTCTTTAGGATTGCAGCCTAAGGGCGCAATCCAGAGTAACTGTGGGGAGTCCTTGCTCCGGTGTAAGAGCAATTTACTCTGGATTGCAATATGAATTTTCCATAGGTTTTCACTAGCTGGTGTAGTTAACTACGGGTGCACATAATGTCTCTTACGTGCTCCCGTAGTTACTCTGGATTGTAGGGTAAGTCAACTTCATAGGATCGTGCACATTGAATACATGTTTTGAATTCAATTCCTGTGGTTTGTCATCATTTTTACATCCAGCTAATATTTTTATACTACTATTTTGGGGGTTGTGGAACCAATCATCCGAGTTTCCGTTATTTCCTATGGGAAAATCTGCTTCACTTAAAGAGCGTTCCACTTAAAGTGCAGGCCTCTGTAATGAATTAAGCTCTTTATGTGTATTTTATCTACATATATATTTTATCTACAAAAAATAATTTGATATTTTACTCCAGACTAGTCTTTGATGCATAAGTATAAAAGCAACTTCAGCGTACGTACCGTATGGAAACGGTACTCATTCCTGAGTAGCCAAAGCCCTTGTAAGATCAGTGTAGCTCATGCATAAACGGCACAGATATCTACAGCGTCTGAATACGGATCTCTTAACCTTCCAGAGTCCGAGGTGGATGTGGTTGGCTTGTGCCAAGGAGGGCAGTTTCTTGTGGTTGGAGAGAGAAGCGGCAACCTTCATCTTCTCCATGTACCATTAAAGCAAACCCTATTGACAAAGGTATGTATATCTTGCTTTCTTCAGTGCATTTTAAATTCCTAATTTTGGAAATGTAGATGTTCTGCTGACTGCTTATTGTTAGTTCCCACTTCCGATCAATTTTGCTGGAGGTACTGAGGGCTAACCTTGGGGTTGATGGATACCTTGGGGTTGATGGATGGGGTTGATACCTTGGGGTTGATGGATGGGGTTGATACCTTGGGGTTGATGGATGGTTGATGGTTGATGTGTCATTGAGCACAATCCTAACCACGTCTACTCAAAAGTAAGCCCCATTGGGTTCAATAGGTCTTACTCCCATGAAAGTGTCTTTAGGATTGCAGCCACTGATGTATTGCAGGGGTCCGGGAACTTTTTTACCTTTTACCCCAAAATAAATTTAGATATGCCAATGTTACCCCCTTGATATGCCAGTGTTACCCCCCACCAAACCCTGCATCTATCCCTACCCTAGTGTACCTTGCTTCCCCTATACTGTTCCATTACCCCCAGGAATTTCATTTTTACTCCATATGGGGTAATCTACCCGTTTCCTGACCGCTGATCTATTGGAACGGTGATGTGGGACAACGGGCACAATCCAGAGTAACTACGGGAGTACATAAGAGACATTACATGCACCCGTAGTTACTGCACTACCTAGTGAAAACCTAAGGGAAATTCATTTTGCGATCCAGAGTAACTTTTTCTTACTCCGGAGCAAGGACTCCCCATAATTACTTTGGATTTTGTACAATGATCAATGACTTTCACGCTACAGTAGATGTGCATAGAGTGCTCAGAAGTCCTGCTTTGGAGATGTACATTTACATCTTTACATTTGCTTTACATTTGCTATAAATTCCAAGGTGCTTTAAAAAAAATTCATATAAATTAGTATCTTGCTTTGTAAATTTGTGTTTTTAGAAATTGGTTCGAGGATCTTCAGATGAGAAAACGTATCTGGATCTTCTTCTTCAAAAGGAGGGTGATGACGGAGGTAGGATCTCTTATAAAAAATCCCAATTTTTAACTCCTTTCCCCAAACATTTCTTTTTCTTGGGAAGTAAAAACACAAGTAACTGCAGTCCTAAGCCCTTTCATTAGAAATATTACTCATTTAGTATTTGGAAATGGAAATCCTTTAATTAGTAATTAAAATTTTAATGAACAAAACATATCGTTAGTCCCACTTCTGCAGTGGATCTTATTCTCAAGGAAATGTTCCTGGAACTGCAGCATGTATGTTGGGCTTTCCCCCAAATCCAGAGTAACTACCGGAGCACGTAAGAGACATTACGTGCACCCGTAGTTACTGCACCTCATAGTGAAAACCTATGGGAAATTCATATTGCAGTCCAGAGTATCCCCCAAATCCAGAGTAACTACAGGAGCAAATAAGAGACATTACATGCACCTGTAGTTACTGCACCTTATAGTGCAAACCTATGGGAAATTCATATTGCAATCCAGAGTATCCTCCAAATCCAGAGTAACTGCAGGAGCACGTAAGAGACATTACGTGCCCCCGTAGTTACTGCACCTCATAGTGCAAACCTATGGGAAATTCCTATTGCAATCCAGAGTATCCCCCAAATCCAGAGTAACTGCAGGAGCACATAAGAGACATTACGTGCACCCGTAGTTACTGCACCTCTTAGTGCAAACCTATGGGAAATTCATATTGCAATCCAGAGTATCCCCCAAATCCAGAGTAACTACCGGAGCACGTAAGAGACATTACGTGCACCCGTAGTTACTGTACCTCATAGTGAAAACCTATGGGAAATTCATATTGCAATCCAGAGTATCCCCCAAATCCAGAGTAACTGCAGGAGCATGTAAGAGACATTACGTGCACCCATAGTTACTGCACCTCATAGTGCAAACCTATGGAAAATTCATATTGCAATCCAGAGTATCCCCCAAATCCAGAGTAACTGCAGGAGCACGTAAGAGACATTACGTGCCCCCGTAGTTACTGCACCTCATAGTGCAAACCTATGGGAAATTCATATTGCAATCCAGAGTATCCCCCAAATCCAGAGTAACTACAGGAGCACGTAAGAGACATTACGTGCACCGGTAGTTACTGCACCTCATAGTGCAAACCTATGGGAAATTCATATTGCAATCCAGAGTAAAGTGTTCTTACACCGGAGCAAGGACTTGTTACTCTGGATTTTGCCCTTTCTCTTGTTTAAACTTGGAAGTCCTATGATGTTCACCCTGACAGAGTTTGAGAACCCCTTTTGAAACTGATGGTGACCCAGTTTGAGAATCCCTTTTTTAAACTAACCTTATTTTTATTTTCTTACCACAAGGTACTTATCATGCCTTCGTTCTCACTAAAAATGGGTTCTTCTGTATTATGCACCTACCACTTGCCAAAACCCAGGAAGGTAGGGCAAAACTTTAATTATTACATTTAATAATTAATCTTAAATTATTGCATCTAATCCTGTAATAAGAGACGGGGCTCCCTTGTTGCTTTTTATAGTATTTAAAGGTTTGAAGGATTTAAACATTTAAAGGTTTGTGTTTGAAGGGTATGGGTGACAGTGTGATGTCTGTGTGGGGGGTGAATTCTCGAGAACAGCGGGTATCGATCATGTAAGATGCTGTATACCAACCTTATTGCCTTGTAGGGCCCAAAGGTTTGTTTTGGGGTTTTTTTAAATGCCCTGAGATTGATAATCTGTTCTGTTTGTTAATTCTTCTGAATCAGTAACAAAAGGCATAACTGAGCCTTGTAAGTACGTTGGGGTACGTTGTAATTACTTCTTGTGGTACGTTGTAGGCTAGATTGACCCTCAGTGATTGTGGGTCTTTCCTTTGGCCATGGGGCTAGTCTCTATCCTTGCTCCTTCCAGCTTGAAGATGTATGAAAGCATTTGCTTCTGACAACATTTTAGAGCACAATCCAGAGTAACTACAGGAGCATGTAAGAGACATTACGTGCACCCGTAGTTACTGCACCACCTAGTGAAAACCTATGGGAAATTCATATTGGAATCCAGAGTATCCCCCAAATCCAGAGTAACTACAGGAGCATGTAAGAGACATTATGTGCACCCGTAGTTAACTGCACCTCATAGTGAAAACCCATGGGAAATTCATATTGGAATCCAGAGTATCCCCCAAATCCAGAGTAACTACAGGAGCATGTAAGAGACATTACGTGCACTCGTAGTTACTGCACCACCTAGTGAAAACCCATGGGAAATTCATATTGGAATCCAGAGTATCCCCCAAATCCAGAGTAACTACAGGACATGTAAGAGACATTATGTGCACCCGTAGTTAACTGCACCTCATAGTGAAAACCTATGGGAAATTCATATTGGAATCCAGAGTATCCCCCAAATCCAGAGTAACTACAGGAGCATGTAAGAGACATTACGTGCACTCGTAGTTACTGCACCACCTAGTGAAAACCCATGGGAAATTCATATTGGAATCCAGAGTATCCCCCAAATCCAGAGTAACTACAGGACATGTAAGAGACATTATGTGCACCCGTAGTTAACTGCACCTCATAGTGAAAACCTATGGGAAATTCATATTGGAATCCAGAGTATCCCCCAAATCCAGAGTAACTACAGGAGCATGTAAGAGACATTACGTGCACCCGTAGTTACTGCACCACCTAGTGAAAACCTATGGGTAATTCACATTGCAATCCAGAGTAACTTGTTCTGACTCTGGAGCAAGGACTCCCCATAGTTACTCTGGATTTCAGCCTAAGAGCTCAATCCTAACCATGTCTACTCAAAAGGAAGCCCCATTGTGTTCAGTGCATCTTACTCCCAGGAAAGTGTCTTTAGGATTGCAGCCTAAATCTTTTTTTAAAAACCTGTATCTGTCCAGATTTTTTGTGGCGAAGCAGCTTTTAGAAAGACTTGAGTAGTACTCATTTTAAACAACATTAATTGAGTTCTGATGCATGCAGTTATGGCCACCTTAAAGTTGTCACTTCATGCAACTGTTTGGAAAGTGGTTAGTGTTAAAGTTTAAACTTTAAAGTTGTTACTGTTAAAAGTTGTTACTGTTTGGGTGTGTGTGATTTAACTACAGCAAGTTGTTACCAGCATAAATGTTCTTGGAAATGGTCATAATTGTATGACCAGTAGAGAGAAGTGGTTTGAGGCTGTGACTTATCAACTGAAAAATTTATCTTTTGTTAAAATATAAAACTTATAAAATATTAAACTTTCCCTTTAATGCAGTGATTAAGAAGATGGATCTAAGTACCGCACAAAAGGTAACGGGTCCAGGGTTTGATATCTTATGCATTTGTAAACAGGACTTGTAAATTAACCTTGTCCAGCTTTCCGTACCTTTGGATTTTTCTTGATACTTCTTGATTTTTAATTACCGTATTCGCTGGCTTATGAGACACACTATTTTCTCCCCAAAGGTGGGGGGAATGTCTGTGCATCTTATAGAGTGATAGGCCCAATCCTGGAGCACCTTGTCCCATCACGTCATATGTCGTTGGATTCGTATTGAAGAGCAGAATCCAATGCAACCATCAGTTTTCAGATACTCCTTCCTATTAAAAGTTATGGCCAGAAAAACAAAAAAACAAAAATATATAAAAAATACATTTTTTAAGCAGGTAGGAATTTTGCCCTGGGTAGGAATTTTGGCCTCAGGGTTCGGGAATTTTGGGTTTGGCATCTGGTCACCCTGGCACAGTTGCAGTCCTAAGCAGACTTCCCTGGCTTGGAGATTTGCTCCAAAGCAGATATGCACAAGACCTGGTCCCTACGTTTGCATGCCTCTGCATTGCTCCCTGGGTTGGAGATTTGCTCCAAAGTAGACACACACAAGAGCTGGTCCCTACTTCTGCATGCTTCTGCATCCCTCCCTGGGTTGATTTGCTCCAAAGTAGACATGCACAGCTGCAATCCTAAGCAGCCTTCCCTGGCTTGGAGATTTGCTCCAAAGTAGATATGCACAAGACCTGGTCCCTACTTCTGCATGCTTCTGCATCCCTCCCTGGGTTGATTTGCTCCAAAGTAGACATGCACAGCTGCAATCCTAAGCAGTCTTCCCTGGCTTGGAGACTTGCTCCAAAGTAGATATGCACAAGAGCTGGTCCCTACTTCTGCATGCTTCTGCATCCCTCCCTGGGTTGATTTGCTCCAAAGTAGACATGCACAGCTGCAATCCTAAGCAGCCTTCCCTGGCTTGGAGACTTGCTCAAAGTAGACACACACAAGAGCTGGTCCCTACTTCTGCATGCTTCTGCATCCCTCCCTGGGTTGGAGATTTGCTCCAAAGTAGACATGCACAGCTGCAATCCTAAGCAGCCTTCCCTGGCTTGGAGACTTGCTCAGACACACACAAGACCTGGTCCCTACTTCTGCATGCTTCTGCATCCCTCCCTGGGTTGGAGATTTGCTCCAAAGTAGACATGCACAGCTGCAATCCTAAGCAGTCTTCCCTGGCTTGGAGACTTGCTCCAAAGTAGATATGCACAAGACCTGGTCCCTACTTCTGCATGCTTCTGCATCCCTCCCTGGGTTGATTTGCTCCAAAGTAGACATGCACAAGACTTGGTCCCTGCTGCTCCATGCCTGTGCATCCCTCAGTCTTCCCTATCTAGAACCCCTCACCTTTCCCTACCTCCCTGGATCCCCTCACCCCCAAAAGAACCCCCCAACTTACCTGCCTTCGTGGACCATTTGCAATAAGATTTGTGCTAAAGTCACAAATCGGTGATACTAGAGATGTTGAGTTTTTGGGGTTACCAGAAAATTAGAGGATTCGTTCCTCCTTTGTTAATGACAGTGATGATGGTTCTTAATACCACAGTTGACTTTACATGGTTGAAATATTATTCTGCTTTATTTTATTAAATACATTAGTACACCATTTGTTCAGAATATTTAATGCTTGTTTTGCTCCTCTAAACTTTGGTGCGTCTCGTGGTGCGCGTAATAAGCCGGGAAATACGGTATAGTGAAACCTCTTAGAAAATCCACATCGTGACAGGTCTCTTTAAACTACTGTGTTCTTAATTCTTAACATTTTAGAGTAAATAAAATATATAATAAATAAAATATTTGGCTCTCTTCCCTCCAGCTCCAGAGCCAGGTGGAGACGTGTTTTATTTCTACAGAGGACTATCATACAACTGGCTGTCTGACATCTGTGGCTTGGCGCATAGAAAACAACATCACTCTTATAATAGGGGTAAATAATTGCATTGCGAGAGTTTGTTACCCTACAATCCAGAGTAACTACAGGAGCACGTAAGAGACATTTACGTAACTTTACGTCGTTACGTTATATTACGTTACGTACCAACTAGATGGTAGTTACTGCACCATCTAGATGGTAGTTACTTTCACTACTACTAGTGAAAACCTATGGGAAATTCATATTGCAATCCAGAGTAAATTGTTCTTACACCAGAGCAAGGACTCCCTGTAGTTACTCTGGAATGCGCCCATAGTCGAATTTGTGGGTAAATTATGGATTCCTGATTGTTTATTGAATTGTGTGGGTTTTTAATTTTGTTTATATGTATTTGTGTATTTTGTTTATATGTATTTTGTGTTGGAAGGGTAAAGGCGACAGTGTGATGTCATTGTGGGAGGTGAATTCTCAAGAAAGGCGGGTATCTATCCAGAACGTTGCTGATTCAAGTCTAATTGAAGGTACGTTCTTCCAGCGTAAGCATCTTACGCATCGCTTTCTCTAGAACTAAGAGCATAATCCTAACCATATCTACTCAAAAGTAAGGCCCATTGTGATCAATGGATCTTACTCCCTGGAAAGTGTCTTTAGGATTGCAGCCTTAGAGCACAATCCTAACCATATCTACTCAAAAGTAAGGCCCATTGTATTCAACGGGTCTTTCTCCCAGGAAAGTGTCTTTAGGATTGCAGCCTTAGAGCACAATCCTAACCATATCTACTCAAAAGTAAGGCCCATTGTATTCAACGGGTCTTTCTCCCAGGAAAGTGTCTTTAGGATTGCAGCCTTAGAGCACAATCCTAACCATATCTACTCAAAAGTAAGGCCCATTGCATTCAATGGGTCTTTCTCCCAGGAAAGTGTCTTTAGGATTGCAGCCTTAGAGCACAGTCCTAACCATATCTACTCAAAAGTAAGGCCCATTGCATTCAACGGGTCTTTCTCCCAGGAAAGTGTCTTTAGGATTGCAGCCTTAGAGCACAATCCTAACCATATCTACTCAAAAGTAAGGCTCATTGTATTCAACGGGTCTTTCTCCCAGGAAAGTGTCTTTAGGATAGCAGCCTTAGAGCACAATCCTAACCATATCTACTCAAAAGTAAGGCCCATTGTATTCAACGGGTCTTTCTCCCAGGAAAGTGTCTTTAGGATTGCAGCCTTAGAGCACAATCCTAACCATATCTACTCAAAAGTAAGGCCCATTGTATTCAACGGGTCTTTCTCCCAGGAAAGTGTCTTTAGGATTGCAGCCTTAGAGCACAATCCTAACCATATCTACTCAAAAGTAAGGCCCATTGTATTCAACGGGTCTTTCTCCCAGGAAAGTGTCTTTAGGATTGCAGCCTTAGTTTTTCAAAGCATTTGGAATCATTATTTGCATTACAGTGGCGCATCACGTGACAAATTTAATTCGTTCCAGAGGCATGTTTGTTACGTGAAACATTCTTTACATGAAGCGGATTTTCCCATAGGAAATAATGGAAACTCAGACGATTGGTTCCACAACCCCCAAAATATTCATATAAAAATATTAATTGTATGTAAAAATGATGACAAAACACTGGAATTGAATTCAAAACATGCAGTCAATGTGTATGATCCTATGAAGTCTACTTAGGCTGCAGTCCTAAAGATAATTTCCTGGAAGTAAGCCCCATTGAACACAATGGGACTTATATCTCGGTAGACATGGTTAGGAGGCCACAATCAATGACACTTGAGGTCTTCTGTAATCCAAGACACTTTCCAAGTGTCTCCCCACTTTCTCCTCCTCTCCATCCTGAGCCTCTCTCCCCCCTGCTCCCTTCTGGCTACCCTGAGCTGCTTCCCTCCTCTCCACTCCTCTTCTCTCCCTTTGCCCAGCGGATGCCCAGCCATAGGAGGAACAGCGTGGGAGTGTTGCTTTCGCTATGGGCAGGTGCGCTAGGCAGACCTGATGCTTCCTAAAAGGGCTTCCAGCCAGTGTATCTACCCCAACTTCCAATGAGTTTGTTTGTTACGTGAAGCACAGTTTGTTACGTGAAGCAGAATCCTAAATAAATTTTTGTTTGTTATGTGAAACATACTTTACATGAGGTGTTTCTTACGTGAGGCACCACTGTATATTATATTATATATATAGTATTATATAGTTTGTATATTATATTGTATTTGCATTATATCTGCAAAGAGCAGAATTCCATGAGGGGGGGGGGAATCTGAGGAAGGGGAGACGAAGGGCTTGTATGGAGATTGGAGAGAAATAATAGGGCACTGGGCCATTGCACAATCCACAATCACTAACCACTGACACCTTCACCCCGAATATGGTTTTGGGGTTTTGATTGAGCATCACCCACCTAACAGGCCAGTATTTTTATTTTTTAGCTGCAAAAAAGCTTCAGATTGCAGACAGCTTGTTGTTCGTCTTGGATAACGAGGCAAGTATTAGTTCCATTAATTTTCTGTGGGTTTTTGGTTGTTGTTCTTAAAACTGTTTTTGGGTGCAATCCAGAGTAACTACAGGGAGCCGTTGCTCCGGCGTAAGAACAATTTGCCCCGGATTGCAAAATGAATTTCCCATAGGTTTTAACTAGGTGGTGCAGTAACTACAGGTGCACGTAATGTCTCTTACGTGCTCCTGTAGCTACTCTGGATTGTAAGGTTAGTCTTCAAGCTGTCTTGAGCACCAAAATCCCCATCACTGGGGCAGTTGTGATTTAGAAATTAATATTTTTGAGTCTTTGATTTTGTCATCTCCATAAACTAGTTACCCAGCAGGAATATTTTGACTCATGAAAGGTTTAGGTAGCATAAATGTACAGTCTTGTACATGCACATAAATGTACATAACTGTGCATTGAAGCTGACCAAGGAAATGTACTTGTCAAAAAGTTTTTGCTTTCTTTCTTGTAGGATATTTTGACTCAATGGGATATTTATTCCCTCACCATGACCTGGGACTGCCCTTCAGTCCATATTGAAGACTTTCTTCTGACTTCCGAATCTGATTTTTCCGCCGTTGCAGGGTAAAAATGAACCGTTATTGTTGTTGTTGACTTGATTTGATTTATGGTGTTGTCTTGAAGGACAAAATGTGGTGTCACAGCATAAGGTGACTGTTGAGTGAATGGCCCAATCATATGCATGGCTGCTGCCTGGCCAAGAACAACCATGGCCTATATCGGGGGTCAGGGAACTTTTTTACCTTTTACCCCAAAATATATTTAGATACGCCAACGTTACCCCCTTGATTTGAAAGGAAGGAAATCGTATGTGATTAATATAGTGCACTGTGTCTGGTCCTTGTACACTACAGTACTATAACACACACAGCTGGACATGCATATAGAATCTATATATAGATTCTATATGCAATGAAATTAAATTCCTGGGGGTAATGGATGGTTGCGTTGCCAAGACACAGTCGGGCATGCATATATATATTCATATGCATGCCTGGTTGTGTCGCGGCAGCGCGACTGTCCATTACCCCCCAAAATTTCATTTTTACCCCATATGGGGTAATTTACCCCTGTTCCCCGACCATGGCCTATATGGAAATCCTTAAATTGATTGGATGATGGGGTAGAAAGATCTAAGGACAACCTGAAGAAATGGGGATACACCATGAAAGAGGGGCTGTGCAAGATGTGGAGAAGAGCGAACCACCCCACATATGCCCAGTGCATACGGTGCCAGAGAACAAGTCAAGGGGCATTACTTACGTTGGCAAGGGAAAATGCTGTCAATGTAGCCTGATTTTGGGCAAATGACATTTAATTAACTTCCAACTTAATTAAGTTGGAAAGGACCCAAAAGGTCATCTAGTCCAACCCCCTCTAAAATTTTTACTCATGTACAATATGTACTTCTAACACAAACAAAGCCTGCACAAGGATCCCCTATATGTCCTTATTCTAAATGCAATTTCCCACCCATTTTCTTAGACATTCATACATACTTAAAAATGTCGCTTTTGAATACGATTGGCGTTCTTTCAAGGACAATATAGAGACAGGCTCAGAATACGTATGACTTTTTATTTACCATATACATGTATAAGCCGACCCTCGTATAAGCCGAAGCACTTAATTTTACCACAAAAACTGGGAAAACTTACTGACCCGAGTATAAGCCAAGGGTGGGAAATGCAGCAACAGCAGGAAAGTGTGGTTGGCCTTGTAGGCTCAGGGCCCAATCCTGGGCATCTCTACTCAGAAGTAAGGCCCACAAAGAAATACCTGAGTCTGTGAAGGGGCTTGGCTGCAGTGGGCTCCATGTCTTGCTGCCGCATGCCTTCCCCGCAGCCGGAAGAGCCGGCGCCAGCTGCTTGGAGAGGGTGCAGAGCCTCTGAGGGCGCACGCTGGAGGTCGCGCCCGCCATGTTGGGCCACCGTGCACCTCCTCCGCAGCCTGGAGAGCCAACGCGAGTGGCTGGAGAGTCTGCTGAGCCTCTGAGGGCGTGCGCTGGAGGTCGCGCCCGCCATTTTAATTTATTTTATTGACCCCCGTATAAGCTGAGGTGGGTTTTGGGGCTCATTTTTTGGGCCCCCAAAACTAGGCTTCTATGAGAGTATATATGGTACTATATGCAGATATATATGTTTTTTTCTTTCCAGACCTGGAATTGCCAACATTAAGCTAGTTGCGTTGACGAAACCCAACAACAACACAGAGGTATTTCTCCCTTATGGGGAAAGAACCAAAGCAAGCAAAGCCTGCCTTTTAATTTTTTCTGGTTTATTCTAATAACACCATCTGTTGATGATTTTTTTCTGAATGGTTCTGTTTTCTCTCTAGATGAGGAGCATCGCTATATTTTCGCTACCTGCCATGCACCTGCTCTACTCTCTAGAAGTAACCCATGTTTCTTCACTGGTTCATTGTGGAATCAATACAGTATGTTACTTTATCTGTTCCTAAATCCCAGTGAATTTGGTGTTGGGGAAGGGAGATGGGAACTCCCAGGAGTCTTTTGGGGTCGGTACTCACCGGTACTCAGTACCGACACCTCTGCGGTGAGGACTGTGCCCCCCAAGCCTTTGATTTCAAATATCATCATCGTAGTATCCTCATCTTTATAATTCCTTCATGGTGAGTTCCCCACCTTTATTTCTAGGAAAAAAGCACCGGAAACTCTCTTTATCAAACGATATTGGCTAGCAAGTCAAAGAGGAAAAGTGGTTAGTATAGGAAGCTGTTGGAAGAGGAAGGCTGGCAGTTGAAGGTGATGTTTGTGTAAATACCCAGGTTGAAAAACCATATTAAAAACAAGCAGACATCAATAAAACAAACTTGAATACCTAACCACAGCCTTCCTAAGCCTGTCTGAATAAAAAACGCTTGAGGTCAGTTAGGGTGAAATCCAGAGTAACTACGGGGAGTCCTTGCTCCGGAGTAAGAACAAGTTACTCTGGATTCAAAATAAATTTCCCATAGGTTTCACTAGGTGGTGCAGTATCCATGGGTGCCTGTAATGTCTCTTATGTGCTCCGGTAGTTGCTCTGGATTGTGCCCTTAGTTGAAGGTACTTATGAAGGAAAGATCCTAACCATTTCTGCTCAAAAGTAATCCCCATAGTGTTCAATGGGTCCTACTCCCAGGAAAGTGTCTTTAGAATTGCTGCCTTTGTGTGAAATTCAGAGTAACTACGGGGAGTCCTTGCTCTGGAGTAAGAACAACTTGGGGCACAATCCAGAGTAACTACGGGAAGTCCTTGCTCCGGTGTAAGAACAATTTGCTCTGGATTGCAATATGAATTTCCCATAAGTTTTCATTAGGTGGTACAGTAACTACGGGTACACATAATGTCTTTTATGTGCTCCTGTAGTTACTCTGGATTGTAGGGTTACTCTGGATTCCAATATGACACAGCTGGAACCCATAGTATTGGCTCTGCCGTTCCATTGGACTATTTCAATGGGATGGAGAGCGGGGATTTGGCACTTGGGGTTCCAGGGTTACTCTGGATTCCAATATGAATTTCCCACAGGTTTTCACTAGGTGGTGCAGTAACTACAGGTGCACATAATGTCTCTTGGTGCTCCCATAATTATTCTGGATTGTGCCCTTAGTTGAAGGTACTTATGGAGGAAAGTTCCTAACCATGTCTGCTCAAAAGTGATCCCCATTGTGTTCAATGGGTCCTACTCCCAGGAAAGTGTCTTTAGAATTGCAGCCTTTGTGTGAAATTCAGAGTAACTACGGAGAGTCCTTGCTCCAGAGTAAGAACAACTTATTCTGGATTGCAATATGAATTTCCCATAGGTTTTCACTAGGTGGTGCAGTAACTATGGGTGCCTGTAATGTCTCTTAGTGCTCCCATAATTATTCTGGATTGTACCTTATGTACCCTGTAGTGTCTCTTACGTGTTCCCGTAGTCACTCTGGATTGTGCTCTTTGTCTCTCCTACAGGATACAATATACTTTTTGGAAGGAATCAATGCAAACAATGAAGAGTAAGTTTGCTCTTGATTTGATAGATAAACTGTTGTGGTGTTGCCGGTTGTTAAAATCTCAGGCTTTAATAGTGCTTTAATTTACAGGTCTTCCGACATTCCAGTCTCGCTTGTGCTACTGAGATGCTTAACAGAAGCCTTGCCTGAGAACAGGTATATTTTAATTGCAACTACTATGAGTTGCAAACTACTATTAGGTGCAAAATCTAGTCCTTAACTGTTTAGAACAGTCATCGTTGGCATCCTTCAGTCTGGAAAGACGATGGTACGGTGCTCTGAGTGTCCTCTCCAGAGCACAAAGGCCTGGGTAGATCGATATGGAGGATAGGCTGTTACCCCAAGTGCCAAATCCCCCCTCTCCATCCCATTGAAATAGTCCAATGGAACGTCAGAGCCAATACTATGGGTTCCAGCTGTGTCATAGGAGATAGCAGAACGTGATTGTACACACTCACAAACTGCTTCCCGGGACACTGACTCCGGATTTTGCCTTGAGGTTGACCCCTAAAGCCTTTCCCATAGATGGGTAGAGCAAAAAGGCAGTGGAGTTTTCCTTCTCCAGACAACCCAGATTCAGTGGGATTTTGGACGGGTTTAGTCTGGCATGGGGTTCCCCGCCAGTAGCCACGCTACACCCAGCATAGTCCTTTGTATCACAGGAGCACACAATCCCACCACCAAGAAAAGGGACTGTCCATCAGTGGGTTCACAACAGTAACCGCTCGGTCATTGCCCCACACTTTCTTCTCTCCCTAGATTGAGTCGTTTACTTCACAAGCACAGGTTTACCGAGGCTGAGAACTTTGCTGCTCAATTTGGACTGGAAATTGAGGTAAAGGATTCCCATTTGCAGATCAAACCCTGCCACCTATTGCTAACTGCAAGGAACTTAGAATCCTAGAGTTGGACGGGACCAGTAGGTCATCTAGTCCAACCCCTGCCTGCAGCAGGAAATCCCCCTAGAGCATCTCCGACAGGTGCTCGTCAACCCTCCACTTGAAGATCCCCGGTGAGGGAGAGTCCACCACCTGTGAATATAGTAGTGGTTAATGGGGACCATATGTACATCCATGCTCTATATTGGATCAAAGAAAAATTTCGTCCCACAAGGTAAGGATTTTGACTGCAGAAAGCAGTGTGGGGCAGATTGGGACGAACATATACACAATCTGCCCCACACTGCTTTCTGCAGTCAAAATCCTTACCTTGTGGGACGAAATTTTTCTTTGGGCCAATATAGAGCATGGATGTACATATGGTCCCCATTAACCACTACTATATTCACAGGTGGTGGACTCTCCCTCACTGGGGATCTTCAACGAGCACCTCTCGATCTCGACGAGCACCTCTTGGATATGTTCTAGGGGGATTTCCTGCTACAAGCAGGGGGTTGGACTGGATGACCTAAAGGGTCCCTTCCAACTTTAGGATTCTATGATTCTAATTTATTATGGGGGGAAATTTTATTATATCAGCTGTTTCTCTAAGTTCAAGCTTTCTTGTCTTTAACCCCGACCTATAAAGAGGCCCATTAGAGGAGATAAGCACTGGTGGGCTTCAGGGGGTTCTCAAAGGTTCTATAGAACCCTGGTTCTGAGAACCGGTTACTAATGGGACATGGTTAATTGTTAATTTAGGTTATTAGGACATAGAATCTGTTAATTTATTTGAATCCCAGCACTGGAGATAAGGTATATGTGTGGTATTTATAAAATATATAAAAATATATATTTTAACGTGACTGCTTTCTGTGTTTCCAAAAACAGTTTGTTTACAAAGTGAAAGTGAGCTGGATTTTGGAAAAACTGGTTTCGGAATCGGTTGGAAGCGACGGACGGTCAGCCTGGTTAGAACTGGTGGTTCAAGCTAAAGAAACATTGAATAAAATAAAGGTATGTACAGCGGTGCCTCACATAAAGAGCTTAATTCGTTCCGGAGGACTGCTCTTTAAGTGAAGCAGATTTTTCCATAGGAAATAATGGAAACTCAGACAATTGGTTCCACAGTATTAACTGTAAATATTAACTGTGTATGTAAAAATATTGTGTATGTATGTAACTGTATGTAAAAATATTAATTGTACGTAAAAATGAAGACAAAACACTGGGAACTGAATTCAGAACATGCACTCAATGTGCATGATCCTATGAAGTCTACTCAGGCTGCAATCCTAAAGACACTTTCCTGGGATTAAGCCCCATTTAACACAATGGAGCTTACTTCTGAGTACACATGGTTAGGAGGCTGCAATCAAAGACACTTTCCTGGGATGCTTACCTGGGCTGCTGCTGGAGGTTCAAGGGGGTCGGTGGGGGCACTTGGGGGCAGGTAGGGGCAGCTGCCTCTGACACCTCCAGGCAACAGTTTTTACCTTAAAGCTATATCTGCACTTAATAGTAATCTTAAGGACCATCATGAGTGAACAGTTGAACCATATTACTTGGTGTGCTGTGCTGATGCTTGTGTGTTTAAGGAGGATTTTTGGGTGGGTGGGGTTGTGGTTGGGGTGGGTTTGTCAGGGCTGGTCTCTGGATGTCTTATGAATTTCGTTGTATGTTTATATAATGACAATATATTATTATTATTATCATCATCATCATCATCATACCAAGTTGGGGGCAGTTAGAGGCAGCAGCGCTGGCCGGCAGTCCTTTTAAAGAGCCTCCATGTGGAGCATGTGGGCTGTGGGTGGCGCAAGTGGCTAAGACACTGTGCCTGTTAACCAGCAGGCCAGGGTTCGAGACCCGGGTCGGCCCCACAAGACAGGGTGAGCTCCTGTCCTTAGCCCAGCTCTGTGTCGCAGCTGGATCCAATCGTATCGGCTCTGCCTTTCCATTGGACTAATTCAGTGGCGTGGAGAGGGGGATTTGCTGCTTGGGTAACAGCCTATCCTCCATAACAATCCAACCCAGGCTTTCGTGCTTCACATGCAGCGTATGCAGCGCTGAGCACGATACCATAGTCTTTCAAGACTGACAGAGGCCTTCTTATGTGGAGCATCAGGTCTGCACAACACACATACCCATAGCGCGCTTGCTTGTTAAGTGAAGCGGAACTTGTTATGTGAAGCAAGATTTCTTGGAAATTTTTTGCTTCTTATGTGAACCACTTGTTAAGTGAGGTACCACTGTGTCTGTGTTAACTGTCATGCATCCATATGAGCTATTTGAGAATATCTGTCGATCTACAATATTTATATACTGCTTTTCATCTAAAAAAGTTGGAGGATATAAAGAAGTAACATAAAATTATCTTCCTTTTAAAATAGGATAACCAGTTTGTGGCTAAGCGTTGCTTAAACACCCCCTGGCCAACCTACGAAACGGCTCAAGAAATGCTGAACTATGCTTACAGCAGGGTAGGTTTTGATATAAGAGCATACAAAGTTGTTTGGCATGGAGTCAGACCCAGGATTTGGACCCTTTCACAGGCAGCAAACTGAGACACGTGCCTAAGGAAGGTTGTTGAGGAACACCATCAACGGTAGTTTTAAGTAAAAGTGGTATAAACAGAACAAGAAGAGTGGAGAGTACTCTCTTCTCCTCTACACTTCCTCTCCGTTCCTTTCACCCTTTTCAAATTCGGGGAGCTGAAGGGAGGTGGTTATAAGGTTATCCCCCTATAAGGGGATGGTGTGTCATTTGGTACTGGAAAGCGGTGAGCTTGCCCTCATCAGGCCATTGGTTCCTCCAGCTGGGTACTGGCTACTCTGAATGGCAGCCATTGATCCGCAGGTGCTACCAGTTCTCCTTACAGGGTTGGGACCTTCTGCATGCAAAGCAGGAGCACTTCTTCTGAGTTGTGGTCCTTCCTCTGCACAACCTTGTGCATGCACCACCCTGGGATCAAAGCAAGCTTACGAACCTAGCATTACCTCCAGTAATCTCTCCTTATACGTTGCAGATCAAGAAGAAAGATGGCATAACTGTTGGGGATTCAGTGTCTATTATAGAGGTAATACAAAAGCAGAACTTGCACACTCTTTCTACCTGCAGGGGAGGGAATGAGGTCCTAGAAGGGACAGTCGTAAGGTCAGAATGCATCCTGGAGGAGCTAGGTTGGGATAAGGTACTAAATTCGTTTTTTCAGTTCTCGTTATATTCCCAAAGATTTCCATGATCATTTTGTGTGTATCTGAGAGAGGGAAAGTAACGGTATTTCGAGACCATGGGCACAATCCAGAGTAAGTATGGGGAGTCCTTGCTCCAGTGTAAGAACAATTTACTCTGGGTTGCAATATGAATTTCCCATAGGTTTTCACTAGGTGGTGCAATAACTACAGGTGCACGTAACGTCTCCTACGTTCTCCCGTACTTACTCTGGATTGTAGGGGATATGTTTCAGATATTAGTGATCTAATATTTCAGAATCGAAGGGCACAATCCAGAGTAACTCCAGGGAGTCCTTGCTCCAGTGTAAGAACAATTTACTCTGGGTTGCAATATGAATTTCCCATAGGTTTTCACGAGGTGGTGCAGTAACTATGGGTGCACGTAACGTCTCCTACGTTCTCCTGTAGTTACTCTGGATTGTAGGGGATATGTTTCAGATATTATAATAATATCAGTGATCTAATATTTCAGAATCCGAGACTTTTCCTGGAATTTATTACATTTTTTGTCCCTAACTAGGTAAAGAGGGCACTAATCAAGCTTACTTCATTTCTTGGTGCGTTTGGGCTGCGGAAGTTCAGGTTGGTTCTTTTCTCTGCTGATTAAATTGATGTTGTGCATGTTAGTGACAGCCCTTTTTAGAAGAAGGTTAGTTACATTAGTGTCTGGTGTTAATACCTCTGCAAAACTATTAACTAGCCCAGGGGTCAGGGAACTTTTTTACCTTTTACCCCAAAATATATTTAGATACGCCAACGTTACCCCCTTGATACGCTGACATTACCCCCACCAAACCCTGCATCCATCCCTTCCCTATGCTTTCCCCTATATTGTTATGTCCCTCCTCCTACTCCCCTAGTCCCATTCCCCAGGGCCCCACCTGTTCACTTCTGGTCTGGGTTGCCTCAGTTTCCCCCCAGTGCCTAGCAAGTAGCCGGCACTGTGACCCCTGCACCTCTCGGGCTCATTGCTGGTGGCCAGAGCGCCTCAGTGCTTGTTCTGGCTGGCTCCTGGGGGGTACCCTTGGTTCCCCCTTCCCCACCACAGTGGGCATCAGCCCCTGGACCCTGTCAAGACGGGTAAGGAGGGGGGGGCTGCCCTCAACAGATTCATATGTATGCCCAGCTGTGTCTTGGCAGTGCAACCGTCATTACCCCCGGGAATTTCATTTTTACCCCATTTGGGGTAATTTACCCCTGTTCCCTGACCACTTATTTCTAGCCCATGCTTGTAGGCTGAGGTAGCACAAATGGTTAAGACACTGTGCCTGTTAACCAGCAGGCCAGTGTTCGAGACCCGAGTCCCCACAAGACGGGGTGAGCTCCTGTCCTTATCCCAGCTCCTGCCAGCCTAGCAGTTCGAAAGCATATAAATGCAAGTAGATAAATAGGTACACCTCGGTGGGAAAGGTAACAGCGTTCTGTGCGCCTCCGCGTATAATCATGCCGGCCCCATGACCGTGAAAGTGTCTTTGGACAACACTGGCTCTAAAGTCTTGTAAACGGGGATGAGCACCGCACCCTGTAGTCGGAAACGACTGGCAGTTAACTTGCAGGGGACCTTTACCTTTTATTAACTAGGAATACAGAAAATAAGTACAGAGGTGCCTCACATAAAGAGTTTAATTCGTTCCGGAGGCCTGCTCTTTAAGTGAAGCGGATTTTCCCATAGAAAATAATGGAAACTCAGACGATTGGTTCCACAAGCCCCAACATATTCAGATAAAAATATGAACAGAATGTAAAAATGATAACAAAACGCTGGAATTGAATTCAAAACATGGATTCAATGTGCTGGATCCTATGAAGTCTACTTAGGCTGCAGTCCTAAAGACACTTTCCTGGGAGTAAGCCCCATTTAACACAATGGGGCTTACTTCTGAGTAGACATAGTTAGGAGACTACAAAGACAGTTTCCTGGGAGGCTTACCTGGGCTGCTGCTGGAGGTTCAAGGAGGTTGGTGGGGGCAGTTGGGGCAGCTGCCTCTGGCACCTCCAGGCAAGTGCCCCCTAGTTGGGGGCAGTTAGGGGCAGCAGTGCTGGCCGGCAGCCCTTTTAAAGAGCCTCCATGCGGAGCGTCAGGGCTGCATAGCACACGTACCCATAGCGCACTTGCTTGTTAAGTGAAGCAAGATTTGGAAATTTTTGCTTGTTATGTGAAATGCTTGTTAAGCAAGGTGCCACTGTATTTGGTGCTGAGAGTTAAAACCTTCCTGTGTGCACTAGCATGGAGGAATCCCAAATATTATTGGGGTAAACATGAATGTCCTCTGTCTGTTAGCAATGAACTGTAGCTGTTTTCATGTATGCTTTGAACCAGTATTGCTACTATTCTTATGCTTGCAATAGGCATTTTTCTTGGGCTACAGATATATATATATATATATATATATATATATATATATATATATATATATATATATATATATATATATATATGTTGACCTTCTTTTCTAGTGGAAACGCTTGGCTGGAATTTCTGAACAACAAATGCATCTTCAATGACATCCTTCTACAGCTGAAGGAAGAAAATCTCTCATCTGTGCAGTACCTCTGGTTAAGACATCAGGTAAATTTCTTCAGTGACTTTGGGTGCAATCCAGAGTAACTACGGGGAGTCCTTGCTCTTGGGTAAGAACAATTTGCTCTGGATTCCAATATGAATTTCCCATAGGTTTTCACAAGGTGGTGCAGTAACTATGGGTGCACCTAGTCTCTTACGTGTTCCCGTAGTTTGGATTATAGGGTTTGGCTACAATCCTAAACACACTTTCTTGGGAGTAAAACCCACTGAACATAATGGGACTTCCTTTTGAGCAGACAAGGTTAGGATTGTGCTCTTTGGAGGTTAACCTGAAGTACCACTTCTTCCTAAACAGTCATGCTTCTCTTGCCGATGGTCCAGTGCTCGGTATATCTGTATTTACTTGAATCTAGTGCGCTATCAAATCTAATGTGCACCTGTATTTTAAAAAGCTTGAGATAAAATGTTTACTGGTGATTATAATGCACAGGTACAAAATTTAATTTTACTGTATACAACAATGAGCACAATTCTAACCATGTCTACTCAGAAGAAAGCCCCATTTAGTTCAATGGGTCTTACTCCCAGGAAAGTGTCTTTAGGATTGCAGCCAATGAGTTATATGACATTAAGGTAATGGGTTTATATTGTGGTTTTTTACCTAATTGCACTATTTTATACAACAACGGATTTTATACCTAATTGCACTATTACCTAATTACACTATTTTATACAATTTATAACCTAATTGCACTATCATGCAATTTATTATGCATATTTATTTATGCAAAATTATGCAGTTTATTACCTAGTTGTGCTATTTTATACAACAATGTTACATTTTTATTACAATATAGTAAACTAAACTAAATACTGACCTATACTTACAATCAAAATACTGTATTTACTAAAATCTAACGCACTATCAAATCTAATGCGCACCCCAATGTTGGAGATTATTTCTGCTGGGAAAAGTGAGCATTAGATTTGAGTGTATATAATTTCAGGCACAATCCAGAGTCCTTGCTCTGGTGTAAGAACAACTTACTCAGGATTGCAATATGAATTTCCCATAGGTTTTCACTAAGTGGTGCAGTAACTACGGGTGCACATAATGTCTCTTACGTGCTCCCATAGTTACTCTGGATTGTAGGGTTAACCACTTCCAACATACACAAGACTTTTATTATCCTCCACTGTTCTTGATCTGATGGTTGTTACTTATCTTAGTTGCTTCATTGGATGCTATAGGGAATTAGAAACGAAAGGGTGGGATATGGGGAATTTGGGTCTGCGTGAGAATAAGCATGAGAGAAGTCCATTCTCAAGAACCAAGGTGAGTGTGTGAAAAGTCCCACTCAAAAACCTGTTGTACCCAATAAAACTGGCTAGTTTCTCCACTCGGAGAGCTTCCCCGTCTCAGCTGACAGACCCACATCTCTGAGTCTTGCTGCAGTCAGGCTCCCTTTGCTTGGAACACCCCTACGCACGCTACAGATACTCTAGGAGGATTTCCTGCTGCAGGCAGGGGGTTGGACTAGATGACCTACTAGGTCCCTTCCAACACTATGATTCTATGTTTCATTCCTCTGCAGGCAGACTTCAGAGATAACTTTGGTGTGGAAATGCTGGATGACCTGCTTGCTGCGATCCCTGTGACTGTCCCTCTCGAAGAACTGTGTCTGTGGTTGAAGAACGTTATCATTCCTTTTGTAAGACAGGCTGTACCTGAAGGACAGGTAGGCCCAGATCTTTGTGGTCTCTTTTATCATAGAATCCTAGAGTTGGAAGGGACCCAGTAGGTCATCTAGTCCAACCCCCTGCCTGCAGCAGGAAATCCTCCTACAGCATCCCCAACAAGTGCTGGTGGAGCCTCTGCTTG
The DNA here is from genome assembly GCA_030015325.1 of Cryptoblepharus egeriae. Classification (NCBI taxonomy): domain Eukaryota; kingdom Metazoa; phylum Chordata; class Lepidosauria; order Squamata; family Scincidae; genus Cryptoblepharus; species Cryptoblepharus egeriae. The sequence continues at coordinate 1,220,774 of JAREYC010000020.1, forward strand.
AAGACCCCCAGTGAGGGAGAGTCCACCACCTCCCTCAAGAGCTAACCGTAACCTTATGTTCCAGAAAAGAGTGGCCGAGTGGCTCGATCGAGAAGCTCGAAATCTTGAGTTAACCGATAAGGTAAAGCATAGTAATCTTTCCGGAAAAAAATCTTGCATGCAGAAATAACACTAATATCAGCAAAAGTAACACTAATATTTCATCTTTCAACTAGGCAAACTGGCCAGAAAACGGACTAGAAATGGCACAGGTTTTTTTTACCAGCCCAAATCCAGATGAGATTGGATTGGCCCCTTCTTGGCTTTGGGTTCGTTGGGTAAGGATTTGTCTTCGGTGCAGCCACATTTAGAAGTGGGCAGTGGTGGGATTCAAATAAATTAACAACAGGTTCGATGGGCACAATCCAGAGTAACTACGGGGAGTCCATGCTCCGGTGTAAGAAGAATTTGCTCTGGATTGCAATATGAATTTCCCATAGGTTTTCACTAGGTGGCGCATTAACTGCGGGTACACATAATGTCTCTTATGTGCACCTGTAGTTACTCTGGATTGTAGGGTGTGTCCCATTAGTAACCGGTTCTCAGATCCAGGCGCTCATTAGCAAAGGGTTCTATAGAACCTGTGAGAACCCCCTAAAGCCCATCACTGGTCAGTGGGATGGGAGGAGCAAATAATTTATTTACTGCAGGGATTTCTATTTCTCCAAATAATCAGATATCTCAAGGTGGTAAATTCAGTGAAATGTACGTTCTGCATTTACTCATTTGAGTATCTCTGATGTAGTTCTTGTTGTTGAGTTTCAAAGCAATTCAGGTCATAAAATTCCCTCCAGATCATAAAAAGGAAAGTCTCTACAGTGGTGCCTCACATAAAGAGCTTAATTTGTTCTGGAGGCCTGCTCTTTAAGTGAAACGCTCTTTAAGTGAAGCAGATTTCCCATAGGAAATAATGGAAACTCAGACGATTGGTTCCACAACCCTCAAAATATACATATCAAAATATGAACTGGATGTCAAAATGATGACAAAACACTGGAATTGAATTCAAAACATGCATTCAATGTGCAGGATCCTATGAAGTCTACTTAGGCTGCAATCCTAAAGACACTTTCCTGGGAGTAAATCCACTGAACACAATGGGGCTTACTTCTGAATAGACATAGGAGACTACAAAGACACTTTCCTGGGAGGCTTACCTGGGCTGCTGAAGGTTCAAGGTGGTCGGTGGGGGCACTTGGGGGCAGTTAGGGGCAGCTGCCTCTGGCACTTCCAGGCAATGCCCCCAAGTTGGGGACAGTTAGAGGCAGCAGTGCTGGCCGGCAGCCCTTTTAAAGAGCCTCCATGCGGAGCGTCAGGGCTGCATAGTACGCGTGCCCATAGCTTGCTTGCTTGTTAAGTGAAGCGGAACTTGTTATGTGAAGCAAGGTTTCTTGTAAATTTTTGCTTGTTGTGTGAAACGCTTGTTAAGCGAGGTGCCACTGTATAAGTAACAGTTCCCCTTGCTTTGCTATTTCAGAATGACTGTGAGGAGGTTTGCCGTTTAACAAAACTGGTCAGTGCCTTACGAAGTTTGGTGGATCTTTATAGGAAGTACAACTGCAGGCTGGCCCTTTGGGATTTTGAAAAGGTAACAAGAAACCCCAGGATTCCAGCAATTTTGGGGGGACCTCTATGGGGGGGGGGGGGTGTTGCTTGTTATGAATAGCTACTCCATAGAGCAGGGGAAGTGGGGAAATCCCAACTCCCAATTAAGTTTCCTTTTAAGTTTCTCCCATAAAGTTTCCTTCCAGCCAGTCCTGCTCATACCTTATTGTTTGTACTGATACTGTTCATTTTTTTTTCCATCCTTCAGAAAAATGCAAAAACAATAGTGTTTCACATGTTGGATAAAGTCCTGGCACCAGAACTCGTTCCGGCAATTTTGGAGAAGTATATCGAACCTTACATGTTCCATCACAACCTACACAAAGATGAAATTCTCTTGCAGTACATACAGGTGCACCATGTTTTTAAATGTAGGGCAAAATGTAGGACATCCTACATTTTGTCCTGCATTTCCCTCTTCTAAATCAGTAAAAAAAGCTTTACTGCAATTTAAGAATCCTTTACTGTTGTTATTTGAGGCCAGTGTCTTCTCTCCTTATTTGGAGCTCAGTATTTTTGTATAAGTTGTGAACTGCTTCTAATTCTAAAAAAAAGGGCAATTTTAGACGACAAAGTTGGGTTTAAATTATGGAATATTTTTAATGTATTTTTGATACTTTTATTTTTTGATACTTAAAACTATTTCTTTCTATTAATAAAACTATTACCTGTTTAGGACTTGCTAGAACGGTACTGTACAAGGTCAACCTCTGTCTTTGACACCACATGGGAAGCAAAAGCTATTGCTATAGTGGGCTGCATGTCCAACATAGATGTGAGTATCATGATGTACATGCCAGATGCAGGGGGGAACCTGGATGTGCTCACTGCAACATCTGGTGGGGTGCTGTGTGATATAGGAAGCTGGGGCCTGATCCAGTGGAGGCTCTACTTATGTTTTAATTCTGGCAATGGATCAGAAGGCAGGCTGTCCTCTGCAGCTGCGTGGAACCTCCTCCAGCTGGCCAGGGGAGCTCAGGGGCACCTGCATGGCGCCACTGCACTCCGGCAGCCTCTCCCTGGCTGGCCGGGGGGGCTTATGGGCACCCGTGTGGCACCATGGTGCTCTAGCAGCCTCTCCCTGGCCGGCCAGGGGGGCTCAAGGGTACCCGCGTGGCACCACCACACTCCAGCAGCCTCTCCCCGGCCAGCCCGGGGGGCTCAGGGGTACCTGAGCAGCACCACCGCGCGGCTGCAATCTCCCACCAGCTGGCCGGGGGGGCAGACTCAGAGGCTCCAAACAAGGTTACCCCATGCTTTTTAAATGTAGGGCAAAATGTAGGATGTCCTACATTTTGTCCTACTTTTGAACAATGTCCTCCAAAAGTCCAGATTTTCAACTGAAAATCCAGACTTTTGGGGACCCTTCTCCTACATTCGTAGGTTTACCATATGGTCACCCTGCCAGAAGGCCAACACCTGGATGAACATACTATTTTCATACCATAATACCTCCTTGCGGGTTAGGATAAATCCAGAAGGAAGGTTGACGAAACCAGTCGGTATCACCACAGGAGTTTGACTCACTGTTTTCTCTTTGTAGCTGATCTTGGAAGGAGTGGTGGCGATAATGCGTGGTGCTGTCGTACCCTGGAGTCCTGCAGTGGAGCAACTGGTGCAACAATACCTAAATCTGGAGCACGCCAAGTAAGATAATGAATGCTTCCCCCCCCCATAAGCCTCTTAACCTTTTCATGCCATCACAATTCTTCTGATAGCCCCTTGAGTTGGATTGTCAGCATGTACATGTATGTGCTGTAACATATACGTGCTGTAACATGTACATGGTGTAACAACCACCAGTGTTTCACCTGCAGAGTGAAGCTGCTGCGGGAAGGTTACAGGCTGATGGAGATGAAGACACTGCTGCGCAGCTACGGCGTAAGAGACACCAATCTTTTAAACGACAAGCAGATGATCCTGGTGAGAAATAAATCCGTGTCTGCTAAACAGGCATCTGAAATGCTTGCAGGGGCTGCAGCTTTGCTTGTATCTTGTCTTCGGGCACAATCCAGAGTAACTACGGGGAGTCCTTGCTTTGCTGTAAGAACAATTTACGGTGGTGCCTCACATAAAGAGCTTAATTCGTTCCGGAGGCCTGCTCTTTAAGTGAAATGCTCCTTAAGTGAAGCAGATTTTCCCATAGGAAATAATGGAAACTCAGACGATTGGTTGCAGAACCCCCAAAATATTCATAGAAAAATGGGGCTTACTCCCAGGAAAGTGTCTTTGATTGCAGCCTCCTAACCATGTCTAATCAGAAATAAGCCCCATTGTGTTAAATGGGGCTTTCTCCCAGGAAAGTGTCTTTAGGATTGCAGCCTAAGTAGACTTCATAGGATCCTGAACATTGAATACGTGTTTTGAATTCAATTCCAGTGTTTTGTTGTCATTTTTACATCTGGTTCATATTTAACACAATGGGGCTTACTTCTGGGTAGACGTGGTTAGGAGGCTGCAATCAAAGATACTTTCCTGGGAGGCTTACCTGCAGTGATGGGCAGGCCTGGCCCTAACAACCGGTTCTCTGGAAGTGGGCGGGGCCAGGTCAGGGGGCAGGGCTGAGGTCAGGGGGCGGGGCCAGCAAGAATTTTTTTAAAATTAAAAAAAAATTAAGCATGTGGCTTACCTCTGAGGAGACCTGCATAGGATGGTGCTCTGAGGCTGCTGTCCTTTCCACACTGGGAGTAAGCCCCATTGTCTGGCATGAGGCTTACTTCTGTGTAGTCAGGTTGGGATCCAGGCTGCAGAGCCAGCCACTTTCCTGGGAGTAAGTCCCATTGCCTGTCATGGGACTTCTGAGTAGTCAGGATTGGGATCCAGGCTGCAGAGCCAGCCACTTTCCTGGGAGTAAGTCCCATTGCCTGTCATGGGACTTACTTCTGAGTAGTCAAGATTGGGATCCAGGCTGCAGAGCCAGCCACTTTCCTGGGAGTAAGTCCCACTGCCTGTCATGGGACTTACTTCTGAGTAGACCTGCTTAGGTTGGGAATCTGAAGCTGAAGTCCTCTCTACACTGGCCTGGGAGTAAGCCCCATTGACTATACTGGGACTTTCATGGGACTTACTTCTGAGTAGACCTGCTTAAGATGGGGGTCTGAAGCTGAAGTCCTCTCTGCACTGGCCTGGGAGTAAGCCCCATCGACTATACTGAGACTTACTTCTGAGTACGCCTAGCCTCGGCCTCCACGGCCAGCAGGACGGCCAGCAGGGAGTGCTGGTAGACGGCGGCGGCACCACATGCCGCTCCCTGGGCCTCCACGGCCAGCAGGGAGAGCAGGAGGATCGCGGCGCTGCCGAACCGGCTCACTACATTGTGGTCCGCCCCCATAACAACCGGTTCGCGACCGGCGGGCTCTTTTTAACAACCGGATCGCCCAATCCGGTCCAAACCGGTATTAGCCCATGCCTGCTTACCTGGGCTGCTGCTGGAGGTTCAAGGTGGTCGGTGGGGGCACGTGGCGGCAGTTAGGGACAGCTGCCACTGGCACCCCCAGGCAACTGCCTCCTAGTTGGGGCAGTTAGAGACAGCACTGCTGGCTGGCAGCCCTTTTTAAGAGCCTCCGTGCGGAGCGTCACGGCTGCATAGCATGCATGGCCGTAGCACGCTTGCTTGTTAAGTGAAGCGGAACATGTTACGTGAAGCAAGATTTCTTGGAAATTTTTGCTCTTTATGTGAAACTCTTGTTAAGTGAGGCGCTTGTTAAGCGAGGTATTACTGTACTTTGGATTGCAATATGAATTTCCCATAGGTTTTCACTAGGTGGTGCTGTAACTACATCGACAGAAATGTCTCTTACGTGCTCCCGTAGTTACTCTGGATTGTAGGGTTATGCCCTGTGTCTTTTAAAAATGTTATGCACAAGAACATGTTCCCCTGAATAAATGTTGGTGTCGGATGCTGTACAGGGTGCTGATGCATGTCTCTTTTTTCAGGTGGTGGTAAAGTACATTCTCAAGCAAGGCAGCCCATCGTCTTTGGAAGACGCCTTGAAAATCGTGAACGCTTATATGTTGCCTTCTGCAGAAGTCTATATTTGGAGGATTGTTAACCTCATCGATAAAGAGAAGGTGTGGAGATATTCAAGGATATGTTTCTTAAATCTTCAAGCAGAGGCTCCACCAGCACCTGTCAGGGATGCTCTAGGAGGATTTCCTGCTGCAGGCGGGGGGGGGGGGGTGGACTAGATGACCTACTACGCCCCTTTCAACAATATGATTCTAAATACTTTGTACGCTGCTTTCAGCATTGGAAAAAATGGAAATAGTATTTAAATATAGCTAAATATCAAAGCCATGCATTAAAAATATTGCATGTTCAATCTGGGAGTTTTCTTCAAAGGTGCTACTTGCACTGCAGCTTTGGGTGAAATGCCCGACAGGGAGTTTATGCGTTTATGGGCACAATCCTAACCATGTCTACTCAGATGTAAGCTCCATTGTGTTCAGTGGATCTTACTCCTAAGAAAGTGTCTTTAGGATTGCAGCCTATGGGCAAAATCCATAGTAACTACGGGGAGTGCTTGCTCCGGGGTAAGAACAACTTGCTCAGGATTCCAATATGAATTTCTCATAGGTTTTTACTAGGTGGTGCAGTAACTACGGGTGCACGTAATGTCTCTTACATGCTCCCGTAGTTACTCTGGATTTATATGCCTCAGTTAAATGTTGCCAAAGATGGAGTTACCCTACAATCCAGAGTAGCTATGGGAGCACGTAAGAGACATTATGTGCACCCGTAGTTACTGCACCACCTAGTGAAAACCTATGGGAAATTAAGAGTTAAAAAGAGTGATTTTCTGGTTTGTGTCCCAACCTTTTTTTACAAGCAACTTTAGAAAGCAAAACTTTGGAAAAACAAGGTGTACAGTTATCACAGGTAAGGCCTATATATAGAGCTACTACTTTGTGTTTGACTTGTAGGGGGAAGACGTCATGAGTTTAGTAAAATCTCTGCCTCCTGAAGAAGCAGTGGAAGTTGCAGAGAGAACATTGATATGGGGAAGACTGAGGTTGGAGGAAGACCTGGATGACTCGGAAGAAGAGGTAATCACATTGAAATGAACTGTGAGACACTGAGCACAATCCTAAACATGTCTACTCAAAAGTAAGCTCCATTACGTTCAACGGGTCTTACTCCCAGGAGTGTGTCTTTGGGATTGCAGCCATTAAGCACAATCCTAACTATGTCTACTCAAAAGAAAGCTCCATTACGTTCAACGGGTCTTACTCCCAGGAGAGTGCCTTTAGGATTGCAGCCACTTAGCACAATCCTAACTATGTCTGCTCAAAAGTAAGCCCCATTCTGTTCAATGGGTCTTACTCCCAGGAAAGTGTCTTTAGGATTGCAGCCATTAAGCACAATCCTAACTATGTCTACTCAAAAGAAAGCTCCATTACATTCAACGGGTCTTACTCCCAGGAGAGTGCCTTTAGGATTGCAGCCACTAAGAACAATCCTAACTATGTCTACTCAAAAGTAAGCCCCATTCTGTGCAATGGGTCTTACTCCTAGGAAAGTGTCTTTAGGATTGCAGCCATTAAGCACAATCCTAACTATGTCTACTCAAAAGAAAGCTCCATTACATTCAACGGGTCTTACTCCCAGGAGAGTGCCTTTAGGATTGCAGCCACTTAGCACAATCCTAACTATGTCTGCTCAAAAGTAAGCCCCATTCTGTTCAATGGGTCTTACTCCCAGGAAAGTGTCTTTAGGATTGCAGCCATTAAGCACAATTCTAACTATGTCTACTCAAAAGAAAGCTCCATTACATTCAACGGGTCTTACTCCCAGGAGAGTGCCTTTAGGATTGCAGCCACTTAGCACAATCCTAACTATGTCTGCTCAAAAGTAAGCCCCATTCTGTTCAATGGGTCTTACTCCCAGGAAAGTGTCTTTAGGATTTTAGCCATTAAGCACAATCCTAACAATGTCTACTCAAAAGAAAGCTCCATTACATTCAGCGGGTCTTACTCCCAGGAGAGTGCCTTTAGGATTGCAGCCACTAAGCACAATCCTAACTATGTCTACTCAAAAGTAAGCCCCATTCTGTTCAATGGGTCTTACTCCTAGGAAAGTGTCTTTAGGATTGCAGCCATTAAGCACAATCCTAACTATGTCTACTCAAAAGTCAGCCCCATTCTGTTCAATGGGTCTTACTCCCAGGAGAGTGCCTTTAGGATTGCAGCCATTAAGCACAATCCTAACTATGTCTACTCAAAAGTCAGCCCCATTCTGTTCAATGGGTCTTACTCCTAGGAAAGTGTCTTTAGGATTGCAGCCAGTGTATAATAGGACAGCCCCTCTGGAGCAGGCCAATGATTACATTGGGTGTAAATAATTACATAAATTATTACCCAAGACACTGGCTGTTTCTGCATCTTCTATATATTTAAAAGAGAAAAGTCACTCACTGACTGACTCACTGACTGACTCATCAACGCCCTGCCAAAACCACTGGGCCTAGAAGCGTGAAATTTGGGGTGGGTATTCCTTCTGTCACCTGAACACCCACCAAGAACCCATCTGGAGAAATTTAACCCTTAAGGGGCTGAAAGGGGGTGCAACATGTTTTTGTCCTATACTTAACATGGGAGACTGACCAACATCCAGCCAGTTGGGTGCTCGGTGCCTGGTGCACTGGGGGGGGGATGTTGTTCAGGTGAAGAGGTTGCACTGGGGAGGATGCTGCACATGGGGGGGGGTTGCTCATGACAAGATGCGCATGGGGGATGGTGCGCATGGAGAGATGGTGTGCAGGAGGGGCTGGTGTGTAGGCAGGGCTGGTGCAGGGGGGGTGCGCAGGGGGGATTTTAGTCCCGCAACACGTGTACGCTTTTTGCTAGTTATGTATATAGCCAATAATTTTGAAGGCAACAAAGTTTACCTATTTAACACTTACACCTGCTTTTAATATAACTGATATTGATTTATTTTTTTCATTATCAGTGGAAAATAAAGTTGGGTGTGAAAAAGTTATGTGTGGAAATCCTCCAGTTCCTGCTGGGTATTCAGAAAGGTAATCTTGGCTTCCTCTGTGTTTAGTTTTGGGGTGGTTGTGAGCAGGTCCATAACTGCTCTTAATGTTCCCCTTTTCACCCCCCCCCCCCTTATTTTTAAATCAGAAAATCCCTTGAAGATGGAAGAGTATAAAGCGGACTTACAAGTATTCAAAGCTATTGCAGCCTTGCAGGTGAGGACTGTATGGCTTTGAGAATGTGAGAGAGAGAGAGAGAGAGAGAGAGGTATATCTGTATGTATTTCTTGAGATGGATGTAATTATGGATATATTTTATAATATATAATATATGGGTATATTTTATATATATAATATATGGGGCCAATGTTTAGGAAGTCCATTCCAGGACCCTCTGCAGATGGAAAACCATGATGAAAACCATGAGTTTCAAAGGGAGGTGTCGACTTACCCTACAATCCAGAGTAACTACTGGAGAACGTAAGAACTACATCGACGTAGTTACGGTACCACCTAGTGAAAACCTATGGGAAATTCATATTGCAATCCAAGGTATCCCTCAAATCCAGAGTAATTACAGGAGCATGTAAGAGACTTGACGTGAACCTGTAGTTACTGCACCACCTCGTGAAAACCTATGGGAAATTCATATTGCAATCCAGAGTATCCCCCAAATCCGGAGTAACTACAGGAGCACATAAAAGACTTGTTGCACCCTGTGGTTACTGCGCCACCTAGTGAAAACCTGTAGGAAATTCATATTGCAATCCAGAGTATCCCCCAAATCCAGAGTAACTACTGGAGCACTTAAGAGACATTACGTGCAGCCATAGTTACTGCACCACCTAGTGAAAACCTATAGGAAATTCATATTGCAATCCAGAGTATCTTGCAAATCCAGAGTAACTACATTGGAATCCATTGTAAGTTGTTCTTACACCGGAGCAAGGATTCCCCCAGTTACTTTGGATTTTGCCCTAAATTGTTCTTATACCGGAGCAAGGACTCCCGGTAGTTACTCAGGATTGTGCCCATTTTTAATGAACTACGAACAAACTGAGCTAGTAGATTCAAACACTTTTAAAGAATGTACACAATTTGTGTAGAAATTGTTGTATTTTTTTTGTCCGTCATCTTGCTTTCTTCAGGAGAAATTTAACATCTGCGTTTCCGTCAAAGACTATGAGGATCCGTCGTTCACAGGTCGTCTCTTTGGAGAGAATATCCAAGCGTACAAGGAAACCAGGAGAACGCAAAGCGGAGCCACCAACTCAGAAGGCGGTGGAGGGAAGAAGCCGTTGACTTACTCAAGACTTCGCCAACTGGCTTTGCTTCTGCAGAGGACAGAGCAAGAAACGCAGTCAGAATTGGTGCTCAGGGATTTACGCGACGGAAACGTTGAACGGGCTCTACAAATAAGCAGGTTCAAATATTCGGCTGAATACGCTGTCCAGACAATATACTTTGCGTGCTTTGTTTTGCACTAATAAAAATATAGAAAATAATGTGTTAGGGTGGGATGTCTTAGGAAGGAAGGGGGGACAGCAACAGTCAGGATTGGTAAATCCTCCTAATACAGTGGTGCTTCACATAAAGAGCTTAATTCGTTCCAGAGGCCTACTCTTTAAGTGAAGCGGAGTTTCCCATAGGAGATAATGGAAACACGGACGATTGGTTCCACAGCACCCCAAATACTCATATAAAAATATGAACTGGATGTCAAAATGATGACAAAACACTGGAATTGAATTCAAAACATGCATTCAATGGGCATGATCCTATGAAGTCTACTCAGGCTGCAATCCTAAAGACACTTTCCTGGGAGTCAGCCCCATTTAACACAATGGGGCTTACATCTGGATAGACATGGTTAAGAGGATGCAAACAAAAACACTTCCTTGGAAGTAAGCCCCATTTAAGACAATGGGGCTTACTTTTGAGTAGACATAGTGAGGAGACTGCAATCAAAGACACTTTCCTGGGAGGCTTACCTGGGCTGCTGCTGGACATTCAAGGTGGTCAGTGGGGGCAGTTAGGGGCAGCTGCCTCTGAGTTGAGGGCAGTCAGAGGCAGCAGTGCTGGTCGGCAGCCCTTTTAAAGAGTCTCCATACAGAGCGTCAGGGCTGCATAGCACGCGTGCCCATAGTACACTTGCTTGTGTAGTGAAGCGGAACTTGTTATGTGAAGCAAGATTTCTTGGAAATTTTTGCTTGTTATGTGAAACGCTTGTTTAGCAAGATATTGCTGTAATTATAAATATCCTTGAATTATTCTGGGTTCTTTTTTAGGCAGAACTGAAAACATGTTTCTTAGTACTTTTGTTAATTTCTTCCTTTTTCCCTTATTTCTTGAAGAGATTCTTATGAACTACACCAAAATGAGGAAACGGGTCAACTGCTGTTTTTGGGGTGTCAGAAGCTCTGCCACATGTTGGGCTGTGATGTGCAGATGGATGTGCCAGAAGGAGTAGACCTTCCAGCTGTGATCAATGACATGGCGTGCCAAACGGCCGCCATTTGCAGCCCTGGTAATGCCTTCCACTTTTTTGTTTTATTTTTTTTTGCCTTCTCTTTCTAGGACTGCTATTTCTAAGAGCACAAGCCCAACCATGTCTACTCAGAAGTAAGTCCCATTAGAGTCAATGGAGCTTACTCTCAGGAACGTCCTTACTCCTTCATTAAAGTTCTTTAGAAAGATCCAAATGCAAAGAAATTCAACTTAGGCTGCAATCCTAAAGACACTTTCATGGGAGTAAGACCTATTGAACCCAATGGGGCTTACTTTTGAGTAGACATGGTTAGGATTGTGCTCTTAATGAGGCTGCAACTTTCCATGCATAGGACTCTAATGGGGCTTACGTCTGAGTAGACAATGCCAAGGACTTTCCTGGGAGTAAGAGCCATTGACTCTAATGGGACTTAGTTCTAAGTAAACCATGCCTAGGAGTGGGCTCCAGAGGACTGCTGTGCCTATAACCTTGTAAGGCTGAGAGAGAAGCTTCCTGCCCAAGAACCCTGTTCTTCTTGGTCCCAGCCCAGCTCCCTCCCGACTACGCCACCCAAGCTCCGCTGTGGGTGGCGCAAGTGGTTAAGTGGTTAAGTGGGTGGCACTGTGCCTATTAACCAGCAGGCCAGGTTGGCCCCACAAGACAGGGTGAGCTCCTGTCCTTAGCCCAGCTCTGCGATGCCAGCTGGATCCCATCGTATTGGCTCTGCCTTTCCATTGGACTAATTCAGTGGCGTGGAGAGGGGAGATTTGCTGCTTGGGTAACAGCCTATCCTCCATAACAATCCAACCCAGGCTTTCGTGCTTCGCATGCAGCTTATGCAGCGCCAAGCACGATACCATAGTCTTCCAAGACTGATGGAGGCCTGCTTTTTGGAACATGTGTGGGGTTTTCCCAATTTTGCCTCTATTCAGTGTTTTTAAAATGTTCATACTAGAAAAATGGTGGTGCTCGCTTTGCAAGACGCATGATTAAAAGGGCTACCATTACTGTTTTTTTCTCACAGATCTCCTGTTAGATGCAGTGGAGCTTTGTAAATATACTTCATTTTCTCATGAAATTTCTAGAAAGTGCCAAATTGAAGACTATGCACTGTTCTCAGAGGTAATGGGGGGTTAAAGTGTCTTTACTCTGCTGTTTTCAAAGCAACATATCAAAGCAGTTTTGTTGTAGTGGATAAAGGGGGTGATGGGTTGGAGGAGTGTAAGTGAGCTCTGTCTGACTCCAGAATGGCTCCAGAGCACAGGAGAGTCACTGACTGACTGACTATCCATATACGAGAGTCACTGACTGACTGACTCATCACCGCCCTGCCAAAACTGCTGGGCCGAGAAGCATGAAATTTGGGGTGGGTGTTCCTTCCGTGAGGGAGGGGTGCACTAAGAACCAATTTTCGAAAACTCCAACCGGAAGGGGGTGAAATGGGGTGCAACGCATTTTCCTCCCTATACTTTGCATTGAAGAATCGGTGACTGAGGGATGCTCTGCCCCAACCCCCAGACCTAGAAGCATGAAATTTGGGGAGGGTTTTCTTTGACACCCATTGACATGAACTCCCACCAAGAACCAATGTGGAGAAATTTAACCCTTAAGGGGCTGAAAAGGGGTGCAATGTATTTCTGTCCCATACTTAACATGGAAGACTGACTAACCTCCAGCCAGTTTGGTGTTCAGTGCCAGCTGCACTGGGGGGATGTTGTTCAGATGAAGAGGTTGCACTGGGGAGGTTGGTGCACATGGGGGACTGATGCACAGGGGGGAATTAAGGGCATTGGGGGACTGATGCGTATGGCGGTGGTTGTTGCACATGGCGCCTGGGGTTGTTGCATGATGCGCCTAGGGGGCGGTTGCGCATGGGGGGTTGATGCGCATGGGGGACTGATGCGCCGTGGGGTGATGGCGTACGGGGGAATTTTACTCCCGCAACAGGGGTATGCTTTTCGCTAGTAAAACTATATAAGATCTCTGGATATTGAACCAGATCCACAGTTGTAAATCTGCAGATAAACAGGCATCACCTATATGTAGGGTTGTTGTAATTCTCTTCCACAAAACCAGGACGGGACTCTCTGTTACATTTGCCATTATGTGAACTACTTAGAATCATAGGATCCTAGAGCTGGAAGGGACTAGTAAGTCATCTAGTCCAACCCCCTGCCTGCAGCAGGAAATCCTCCTAGATCATCCCCGACCTCTTCAGTTCCTCCTTTACCACTATGGGTGTCGAGGGAGATATTAAGTCTTGTATCTTTCATTTCTGGTGGCCTCTTCCCATTTGGTGTTATAGCAGAATAGCCAGGGTTCAAGACCTGGGTCGGCCCCACAAGACAGGGTGAGCTCCTGTCCTTGGCCCAGCTCTGCAATGCCAGATGGATCCAATCGTATGGGCTCTGCCTTCCCATTGGACTAATTCAGTGGCGTGGAGAGGGGGATTTGCTGCTTGGGGAACGGCCTCTCCTCCATAACAATCCAACCCAGGCTTTCGTGCTTCGCATGCAGCGTATGTAACAAAGTGGGAATGAATATACTTACCCTACAATCCAGAATAATTACACGAGCACATAAGAGACGTTTACGTCGATGTAGTTACGTCACCACCTAGTGAAAACCTATGGGAAATTCATATTGCAATCCAGAGTAAATTGTTCTTATGTCGGAGCAAGGAGTCCCCGTCGTTACTCTGGATTGTGCCCTTTGTATTGAGATGCTTCTTTGTACTTCTTGGTATTGCCTTATGTTGTAGCAGTGGAGCTAAGTGTCCCAGCACTTGGTTTGCCTTGTGAGCACAATCCCCCCAAATCAGGACTCCCACTGTTTTTCAGGACATACGGCAACCCTACCTGTATATATACGTGGGGCGCAATTAGGTTATTCACATGAGAGTTCATGCACACAACTTTTAAAGGAAAATGATCTCCTGAAGAACGAGCAAGGGGGACCTTCCTTGCCCAAGACGTTCTTGCTGCTCATCCTCTTGCTATTTCCCCTCCTCTTGCTTAGACATCTTCTGGAGCTGCTATAGACCCTTACACAACATGGACTTTCAATGACTTTTTCATGGAAGACGGGGCAGTTCTGGATTCCCCCACTGTACTTCCTGTTGCCTACGAAGTTGCTTCTCTCATCATCCCCGTTACAGGTAGCCTTATTTTCCTTTACTTTCTTATATATAGAAGATTCTTATTTTCATCTATATCTTCCATATCTTGCAAACCAGAATTAACTTTCTACTAGATATAATTATGGCCTTATTCCCCCCTCCCACTTTTCCCCTGCATGTGTTTAAATGCCATATAACTTCTAGTGTGTTTAATCCAGTATTTAGTGCAGGGGTCAGGGAACTTTTTTTACCATTGACCCCAAAATGTATTTAGATATGCCAACATTACCCCATTGATTTGAAAGGAAGGAAATCATATATTATTAATATAGCGCACTGTGTCAGGTCCTTGTACACTACAGTACTGTAACACACACAGCCGGGCTTGCATATAGAATCTATATATTTATTTATTTTTATTTTACTCAATTTATACCCTGCCTTTCCTCCCCCATAAGGGGGAGCCCAACGTGGCTAACACTGAAGAATAAAACAGCATTAAAATTGCTAATAAATACAAATTAAAACATCATTAAAATACAATTAAAATACAATATTTATTTATTTATCTCAAAAATAGTGAAGATTCTTTATGCAATGATTCTATATGCAAAAATATATAGATTCTATATGCAGTGAAATGAAATTCCTGGGGGTAACGGATGGTCGCACTGCCGAGACACAGCCAGATATGCATATAGATTCATATGCATGCCGGGCTGTGTCTCGGCAGCGCAACTGTCCGCTACCCCCAGGAATTTCAGTTTTACCCCATTTGGGGTAATTTACCCCTATTCCCTGACCACTGATTTAGTGTATTGGTTCCAAAGAATCACAAATGTTAGCTTTCTGTCCCTGGGTTGCCCTTCCTGGAAATGTACTCAAGAATCTTTGTACCTCACATGTATGTATGTTTGTATGTCTCTTGCAGAACGGAAAACACATCCTCTGGATTCTACCAGTTTGGCATATTGTCCATTTGTACAAGGTATTTTTTTAGTAAATCTGTATATATATAAAAGAGAAAAGTTACTCACTGACTGACTCATCACCACCCTGCCAAAACAACCGGGCCTAGAAGAGTGAAATTTGGGGTGGGTGTTCCTTCCGTGACCGAGGGGTGCACTAAGAACTGGTTTTCGTAAATTCCAACTGGAAGGCGGTGAAATGGGGCGCAACGCGTTTTCCTCCCTATACTTTGCATTGGAGAATCGGTGACTAAGGGATGCTGTGGCCCAACCCCCAGACCAAGAAGCATGAAATTCGGGGAGGGGGTTCCTTCTGTCACATCAACACCCACCAAGAACCGATGTGGAGAAATTTAACCCTTAAGGGTCTGGAAAGGGCTGCAATGTGTTTTTGTCCTATACTTAACATGGACGACAGACCAACCTCAAGCCAATTTGGTGCTCAGTGCCTGGTGCACTGGGGGATGTTGTCCAGAGGAAGAGGTTGCAATGGGGTGGATGCTGCACATGGGGGGGTTGCGCATGGGAAGATGCGCAATGAGGGATGGATGTGCATGGAGGAATGATGTGCATGGGGGATGTTGCACATGCGGGGTTGATGCACATGGGCAGTGTTGCGCATGGGGGGGTTGATGTGCACTGGGGACTGATGCGTGTGGGGGGATCACTTATGGGGGAATTTTACTCCTGCAACCCGGGTACACTTTTCACTATTTGTTACAATAAAAGGGGAATAAAGTGCATCCTTTAAGCCAGGACTTGAAAATTGGCACTCTGTGCCACCTTAGAAACTGCTTGGAATGCTGTTTTGTGGGCACCTTTAATAAGGGGCATTGATAAGCCAGAGGAGGCAACTAAGGTGGTGAAGGTTCTGCAGTTTCACCACTGCATACAATAAGATGTCCAACTTTATTTGGCATCATCATTGCTGGCTTCTCTCTGGATCCCCATTGATCTCTCTGGATCCCCATTGATTTTACCTTTTGATCGACAGCCTTCCAACAGGTGTCTAGCCAGAAGTTGCTCACAGTTTACCCAAGGCACACAACAAATACTTCACTACTTATACAACTCAAACCTATAACTACAATCTATAACTTTATAATAGATTTATAAAGTTTATTACTTTATAATAATATAACCATAATCTATAACTTTAAAAAATTATTCTAGGCAAGAATCTCTACACGCCGTGCACAACACCTGTTTCTGCTCTACTCGACAACCTGCAAGAATGTAGTCAACTTGAGTTGGCCTTGGGGCTGATCACCAACTCTTTTGGGGCCTTAATTCAGCACATGATGACAAACAACATGGATCTTTCTTTGGGTGAAAGGGTAGGGAACACCGAAATATGGGAGGTGGTGGTGGTGACGACGATGATGATGATGATAAGTTTTCCTCACTGCTGCAGTAGCCATTAATTTTTTTTTATTTTCTTTGTAAACTTCTTTGTGAACTTTTAGTTGAAAAGTGGTATCTAAATACTGATGGATAATCCCTACAATCCAGAGTAACTATGGAGCATGTAAGAGATGTTTACATCGTCATAGTTATGGCACCACCTAGTGAAAACCTATGGGAAATTCATATTGCAATCCAGAGCAAATGGTTCTTACATCGGAGCAAGGACTCCCCATAGTTATTCTGGATTGTGCCCATAATTACAAAAGTGTCAGCTTTTACAATTGCAGTGATTCTTGACATTCAGAAAGGGTTGCAAAAAATATATCAGATATTTTGTGGGGCAAATATTTCCTTAGAACTGTGGTAGGCAATTTATTTCTAATATGTAGTGTTTTCTGTCCATCAGCTGCACGGCCAGGAAACGTTCCACGACGCGAGGAGGTTCCTCTTGACGGCAATGCAGAGTTCGGCTTCAATGGTTAAAAGTATAGCCACGTCTCTATTGCATAAGGTGAGCTCTACGTAATACACCACATGGAGAGAAGCAAAGGGGTCTTGCAAGGGGTTTTGCATGGTGAGAAGCAATGGGGTTTTGCAAGGCACTGAAACCTCTCCCCGCAGCCCTTATGCATCTCTCAGTCATTTGTGTGCGGACAATCGTCCTGGGCGAAGTTATACAACTGATCGATTCGTTCAGGAGGCCTGCTCTTTAAGTGAAGCAGATTTTTCCATAGGAAATAATGGAAACTCAGACAATTGGTTCCACAACCCACAAAATATTCATATAAAAATATTAATTGGATGTCAAAATGATGACAAAACACTGGAATTGAATTCAAAACATGCGTTCAATGTGCATGATCCTATGAAGCCTACTTAGGCTGCAACCCTAAAGATACTTTCCTGGGAGTAAGCCCCTTTAACACAATGGGGCTTACTTCTGGGCAGACATGGTTAAGAGGCTGCATTCAAAGACACTTTCCCAGGAGTAGGCCCCATTTAACACAATGGGACTGAGTAGACATAGTTAGGAGACACTTTCCTGGGAGGCTTACCTGGGCTGCTGCTGAGGTTCACGGTGGTCGGTGGGGGCACTTGGGGGCAGCTGCCTCTGGCACCTCCAGGCAAGTGCCCCCAAGTTGAGGGCAGTTAGAGGCAGCAACGCTGGCTGGCAGCCCTTCTAAAGAGCCTCCGTGCAGAGCGTCAGGGCTGCATAGCACTCGTGCCCATATCATGCTTGCTTGTTAAGTGAAGCAAAACTTGTTATGTGAAGCAAGATTTCTTGGAAATTTTTGCTTGTTATGTGAAACTCTTCTTAAGCGAGGCGCTTATTAAGCAAGGTAGCACTATTTGTTTAAATTTGGTTTATTTCCGTAGGTTTTCAGTAGTCGCCAGGTAGATCACAGCCTTGCATTGGGTTATTGCACTCTGTTGCCCAAAGAAATTGTATATGAAAAGCTCTGGGATATCATCCAAAACACATCACAAAATTATAGCAAGATTCTGGTAAGCCTTGGAACTGCATAGAGAAATTTAACAATTTTTTTAAAATTTTTTAACTAATTAATAATTATTAATTAATTATTTAATATTTAATTGATTAAAAATTATTTTTTTAAAATTTTAATAATAATAATTTAATAAAGTCAAATTAAGCCCTTTGCTCCAGAGCAGTTACGGTGACTTTCCATAAGATAACACTAGAGGGTGATGTAACTATGTGGACCCGTAACTGCTCTGGATTTTGTCCTATGTGTGTTAAGTAAGGGGTTGTGTGTGTGTGTGTTTTCTATCCATTCATTTAATTTTTCCACAACAGGCAGTTAGTCTGGTTGGAGCACAACTTGCCATTCAATATGGAGAGACAAACAAGAAAGAAGCATTTGAAGAATTAATTACTGATGCTGAATGGGGCATTCAGCTTGGTAAACTTGGTGTACGTACTCCTCTACCTTGGAATTGGGAACAAATATATAGTTGACCCACATTGCTGTGTTTTAATGTGCACTTCATTATGATGAAAAATGCCTACAAACTCTGGTTGCAGAATCTCCAATACCATCAATCTTCTGTATAGTGGCTTGTGCTACTATCGGTAGGGAGCTGGCCTTACCCTACAATCCAGAGCAGGGGTCAGGGAACTTTTTTTACCTTTTACCCCCAAATATATTTAGATATGCCAACATTACCCCCTCCAAACCCTGCATCTATCCCTACCCTAGTGTCCCTTGCTTCCCCTATATCAGTGTTTCTCAAAGTGGGGGTTGGGACCCCTTTGGGGTCGCCTAGAGCTTTCCTGGGGGTCGCTGAAAGACCCCTGCTGCAGGGGGCCAGGTCAGGCTTGCCAGACCTCCGGCTGTAGCTGCACGCGCACTGGGGCTGACTGACAGCCTCAGGGCCCAATCCTATGCATGCCTATTCTGAAAAAAATCCCATTATAGTCAGGGCGGCCTTTAATCCCATGTAAATATGGATAGGATTGCAGCCTCAGGGCCCAATCCTATGCATGCCTACTCTGAAATAAATCCCATTATAGTCAGGGCGGTCTTTAATCCCATGTAAGTATGGATAGGATTGCAGCCTCAGGGCCCAATCCTATGCATGCCTACTCTGAAATAAATCCCATTATAGTCAGGGTGGCCTTTAATCCCATGTAAATATGGATAGGATTGCAGCCTCAGGGCCCAATCCTACGCATGCCTGCTCTGAAATAAATCCCATTGTGTTCAATGTGTGCATAGAACACACATTTCATTTGTAACAATGAAAATACATCCTGCATGTCGGATACTTACATTACGATTCATAACAGTAGCAAAATTATAGTTATGAAGTAGCAACGAAAATAATTTTATGGTTGGGGGTCTCCACAACATGAGGATCTTATAAAGGGGTCACGGCATTAGGAAGATTGAGAACCACTGCCCTATATTGTTCCATTACCCCCAGGAATTTCACTTTTTACTCCATTTGGGGTAATTTATCACTGATCCAGAGTAACTACGGGAGCACATACGGGAGCACCTGTAGTTACGGTACTACCTAGTGAAATTCATATCACAATCCAGAATAAATTGTTCTTACACCGGAGCAAGGACTCCCCATAGTGCGCCCTAAGACTTCCTGGCACACCAGGTGCTACTGCCTTACTCGGTGATATGCTCCATCATCCTTTCCTTGGATTGGAAAAGGAATGGGAACAGAGCAAATTAGGAAGCATGAAACAGAAGAGATTGATGGAAGAATCCTTGGCTGCAATCCTAAAGACACTTTCCTGTTCCCACTGAACACAACGGAGCTTACTTTTGAGTAGACATGGTTTGGATTGTGCTCCTTAATTTAAAAACAGGCTCTTGTTTCCTCCATAGATCTCTTTCCAGAATGTATTTAGGATGCCGTCAATGAGGAAGAAAGAACTTCTGAGAACTTTGGTTCAGCATCCAGAGGTGGATACGGCTCTCATATTAAAGTACTGCAAGTAAGAAAGTGCCATTTCACGGCTGCAATGAAAATACAGTTTTACTGCATAATTGGATTTTATGTTTGGATTAAAATTACTGACCCACATCTATTTTAAATCAGATTAATATCTCCCAATTCAGTGCTTTCCTAGGTCTCCAAATCAGTATAAATACTCATTATATTAATTAATCTATATATATAAAAGAGAAAAGTCACTCACTGACTCACTCATTCACTGACTCACTGACTGACTGACTCATCACCGCTTTGCCAAAACCGCTGGGCCTAGAAGGGTGAAATGTGGGGTGGGTGTTCCTTCCGTGACGGAGGGGTGCACGAAGAACCGGTTTTCGTAAATTCCAACTGGAAGGCGGTGAAATGGGGCGCAACGCGTTTTCCTCCCTATACTTTGCATTGGAGAATCGGTGACTGAGGAATGCCGTGGCCCAACCGCTGGACTGAGAAGCATGAATTTCGGGGAGGGAGTTCCTTCTGTGACATCAACACCCACCAAGAACCGATGTGGAGAAATTTAACCCTTCAGGGACTGAAAAGGGGGCAACGTGTTTTTGTCCTATACTTAATATGGGAGACTGACCAACCTCCAGCCTGTTTGGTGCTCGGTGTCTGGTGCCCTGGGAGATGTTGTTCAGAGGAAGAGGTTGCACTGAGGTGGATGCTGTGCATGGGGGGGGGGGTTGCACACAGGAAGATGAGCAATATGGGGTGGATGAGCATGGGGGAATGATGCGCATGGAGGAATGATGCACCTGGGGATGTTGCACATGCGGGGTTGATGCACAGTGCAACCTCTTCCTCAACGTGCCTGTCCTGAACTGGCCCAGTTAGGGCAGCCCAGCTCCATCTATTTTGGGGCAGCCTATGTTCTGCCCCAAGCCTTTTCCAGAATAAATAGGGTGGCCCTATTGAGCCAGCCCAGTGATAAATCTGAGGGCACTTCTGGATTGTGCCCTCAGAGCCATGGGTTATCTGAAAAAGGGTATGTTGCCCCCTCCTGCCACTTATTCTTTCTCTTTTTTAGCACTTTCCAACTGGACACGGACGCAGCGTTGCAGATTTGCATTGAGACACCCCTCTTGCAGAACAACATAGCAAGACCTGCCGAAGGGGACGCTGCAGTGCAATCCCATGCCTCGGTAGTGGCCCAAGCCACCGAAATAATTCCCCTGCTGAAAAGGCCCTCTTCCTTGGTTTCAGGCCTCCAGGCTATACTGCTCAAGGTAGGATACCATAAAAGACATCTGTTGGGGTTTTGTAAGACCCAAACCATTGTATGAAGCCTTATTTGATAGGTAGCTTTAAATAATGAGATGCCTTAAATCTGAGTTAAGGAGTAACTCAAACTTTGGGGCAAGGTAGCTTGGGATGAGACTAGCCTGTGATGGGGCAAGAGAATTGGTCCCTGACAAGCAGAGGTGGGCTGCAGCCAGTTCGCACCAGTTCACTAGAACTGGTTGTTAAGTTGGGCTCAATCCTAGCGAACCGTTAGCTAGCCCACTAGGATTGGGCCCAACTCGCTGCACCCCCTCATTCCCGCAAGCTCCAAAAGCTGCAGCTCCATCTCGGAGCTTGCCGGAATGGTGTTGTGCACAAAGATGCACTGCACATGCCCGACACTTTGGACATGTGCAGTGTATCTCTGCGCACCCATTGGACCTTGCTCCAGAGGCGAGGCCAGCTGCTCCACCTCCGGAGCAAGGCCCAAAGACTGCACAGACGCACTGGACGTGCGCAATGCGTCCCTCTGCGTGGTCATTTCGCCTCGCTAGGGAGGCGGAGCGGCAAGTACTGCTCCACCTCCCTAGCGAGGCCAAATAGCCCCGCAGAGGTGCAGACTTCCTCCTCTCCAAGGAGGAGCCACAGGGGTTCAGAGGAGACTGTGCACACGTCAAGGTTTCACAACCAGCTTCAGAGGAGACTGTGCACGCACCAAGGTTGGCACGTGCGCAATGCGTCTTCTGAAGCCGACCAGCTTCAGAAGACGCACCTTGGCGCATGCACAGTTTGCGGGGGGGGGGGGGGGGTTGCGGACTGGTTGTTAGCCGGTTTGCAGCCCACCACTGCTGACAAGGGGATGCCCAAACTCCATATTCAAGAAATAGGGTTAATTATATGTTTGCATCAGTCTTGCATGACTATTGCACAACTATTGTATTGTGTCGCATGTTTATAACCTGGATTTTTGTTCAGTTTTTGTTCTGTTTCTGTCTGGTGTTGGTTCCTCCTCTTCCTTCTAATCTTCACAACAGCTTGATCCGTATAATTATGAAACCATCGAAAGTCTTATGGCTATTATAGAAAAGGCTGAAGGGGGAACATCAAACATTTTGGTGAATAGGGTAAGACAACAGTTGCGTCTCTGATCAAATTGTGGGTCGAGCTTTAAAAATGCAAATTCATTGCATCCCATAATCTGGTCTCCTGATGGGTGCCTCCTAGGAGAGAGAGATCTCTAAAAGAACCTAAATCCTGTGCATGTCTACTGAGGAGGAAGTCTCATTCTAATCAATGGGGCTTACTTCCAGGAAAGTGTGTGTAAGATTGCAGCCTCCAGCACCAAGGCATTTGTGTTGGAAAATATGTGTTACATTTCAAAAGTGAAACAACATAACACAGATACAAGTATTTGGCAATCCCAGCTTCATGGATTTCCACCTTTTCCTCCCAGTTTTCCTAAGTACAGGAAACTTATCTCACTTGCAAACTTTTCCAGAAAATGAAAGTGTTTAATGATTTAGGAGTACAGTGGTGCTTCACATAAAGAGCTTAATTCATTTTGGAGGCCTGCTCTTTAAGTGAAACGCTCTTTAAGTGAAGCAGATTTTCCCATAGGAAATAATGGAAACTCAGACGATTGGTTCCACAGCCCCCCAAAATAGTCATATAAAAATATGAACTGGATGTCAAAATGATGACAAAACATTGGAATTGAATTCAAAACATGCATTCAATATGCAGGATCCTATGAAGTTTACTTAGGCTGCAATCCTAATGACACTTTCCTGGGAGTAAGCCCCATTTAACACAGTGGGGCTTACTTCTGAGTAGACATAGTAAGGAGACTGCAATCAAAAACACTTTCCTGGGAGGCTTACTTGGGCTGCTGCTGGAGGTTCAAGGTGGTCAGTGGGGGCAGTTAGGGGCAGTTGCCTCCGGCACTTCCAGGCAATGCCCCCAAGTTGGGGACAGTTAGAGGCAGCAGTGCTGGCCGGCAGCCCTTTTAAAGAGCCTCCATGCGGAGCGTCAGGGCTGCATAGTACGTGTGCCCATAGCTTGCTTGCTTGTTAAGTGAAGCGGAACTTGTTATGTGAAGCAAGATTTCTTGGAAATTTTTGCTTGTTATGTGAAACGCTTGTTAAGCGAGTTACCACTGTATATCCCTTTTAAAAATCCATTCTGTATAGGATAAAATGGGTGCTACTCTTTGTTTTTTCTAACTATTTTCACCTCTCCATTTAGGGCCTTTTGCTCATTAAACATCTGAAATCCTACAAAAGAATTGCCCCCCCTGGAGAACTGGAACATCAGTATGTGTTCGAACTCGGCATTCCCCTATCGCCGGCCGCACAAACAAGGCTGCCCTTCCATTTGATCTTTTTCAGAACCGAACAATGTTTCTGGAAAATCATTTGTAAGTTTGTGTTGGGTGTGTGTGTGAGAGAGAGAGATGTGGTTGTGCTGTCAAACTCACTCAGAAAATCATTCCTGGCTCCTCTTTTTTTTGGTAAACAGCTGCAGAACTTGGCAGCCCCGAATCATTCCCAAAGCTTCTGTTGATCTCCAAACTCATGCAGGTAATAGCAAAGATGCTGCTGCTGCTGCTGCTGTTGTTGTTGTTGTTAAATTTCATTGCGTAATTTTATTGTTGGTGTTTTTATGGATGTTTTGTAAGCCCCCTTGAGTCCCTCCAGGAGAAAGGGAGGATATAAATAAAGTTTATAACTAATTTAAGGAGGAGAGAGAGTCAAACTGGGGAAGTCATTCGACCCTAGAATTTTTGTATCTTGATCTTCCTTAATCTTATTTATCGTATATACTCAAGTATAAGCCAAGTTTTTGGGGCCAAAAAAAAGCACCCAAAAAAGCCTCTTCGGCTTATACTCGGGTGAGGGGCTGAAATCCACTGGAAAATGGCGAGCGCGACTACCAGCGCCTGCCTTGCAGCCTCCCTCCTGCTGCTGATGCTGCTGCCGGCTGTGCCTTGGAGGAAGAGGTGGGCAGGACCATCAGCCCCCATCCTGAGCCTCTCTTCCTCCTCCTCTTCCTCCTTCTGATATGCGTTCTACTCAGAAGTAAGTCCCCTTGCAGCCTATGAGGCTTACTCCCAGGAAGGTGTGTAAAAGGGGTTTAGAGCTCTTTCCTTGGCATGTCTACTCAGAAGCAAGTCCCACTGCAGCCTATGGGGCTTACTCCCAGGGACGTGTGTAAAAGGGACTTAGAGCTCATTCCTAGGCATATCTACTCAGAAGCAAATCCCATTGCAGCCTATGGGGCTTATTCCCAGGAGAGTATGTAAAAGAATTGCATGCTTAGAACTCATTCCTAGGCACGTCTACTCAGCAGCAAGTCCCACTGTAGCCTATGGGGCTTACTCCCAGGAGAGTGTGTGAAAGGGGCTTAGAGTTCATTCCTAGGCACATCTACTCAGCAGCAAGTCCCACTGCAGCCTATGGGGCTTACTCCCAGGAGAGTGTGTGAAAGGGGCTTAGAGTTCATTCCTAGACATGTCTACTCAGAAGCAAGTCCCACTGCAGCCTATGGGACTTACTCTCAGGAAGGTGTGTAAAAGGGGCTTAGAGTTCATTCCTAGGCACGTCTACTCAGCAGCAACTCCCATTGCAGCCTATGGGGCTTACTCCCAGGAGAGTATGTAAAAGAATTGCATGTTTAGAGCTCATTCCTAGGCATATCTACTTAGAAGTTAGTACTATTATAGTCAGTGTGCTTACTCTTGGGAAAGTGTAGACAGGACAGCAGCCTCAGAGCCCACGCAGAGCTTGCTGCATTTCCCACCCTCGGCTTATACTTGAGTCAATAAGTTTTCCCAGTTGTTTTTTTTTTTTTGTGGTTAAATTAGGTGCCGTGACTTATACTCAGGTCAGCTTTTACTCAAGTGGGTATAATTAATTAACGGTGCATCCCACTTATACTTGAGTGGGTATAATTAATTAACCGTTAATAAATTAACGATGATTTAATTAATTAGCTATTTTTCCATTTTCTTGTAAATCGCTTTGTGAACTTTTCAGTTGAAAAGCAGTATATAAATAGTATAGATCGGTGGTTTTCAACCTTTTTCAAGTCACGGCATCCTTAACAAGACCCTGAAATTGTCAAGGCACACTTTTACCATTGACAAGGCACGGCAGACTGTTCTAATCCCCAATTTTCCTATTAATAAATGTCAACCCCCAAACTCCTGCGGCACACCTGTGGCACACCTGCGGCACACTATCCGCGGCACGCCAGTGCTAGCGATGGAAGATGCTTACCGAACATCCTTTGGATTGCTACAGAAAGTTGATTCAAAAGTTGTGTTGCGTCAAAAAGTTGTGTCAGAGTTGATTTTGCTCAGAACTTGTGCTTTTTCCCAAGGTTTCACCGGACACGCTCCACATCAGAGCAGCCCATCACATGTTCCAAGAAACACTGAAGCCACAAGTGTTGAAACTGACAAGAGACGACTGTCTATCAGTCGTGAACGAGGAAACTGCTAGAACCATCCAGACCATTCAGTCTTATTTGTGTTCTGTGGCTAACACAGAATGGGCTGTAAGGCTTGCTCAAAACCTTGCCCAAGAACTTCCACCAGGTAGTTAGTTCTTCTCTTGGGAGGGGGGTATGCTCTGTGACTGAACCCCACCTTTGCATGCGGAAAGCTCCAAGTTTCCTACAACTCACTTAACAAGTAATCCACATAACAAGCAAAAATTTCTCTAGGATTCTGCCTCACATAACAAGCATTGCTTCACTTAACAAGCACACTCCTTGGCAGTTGGGGCAGACGCGCTGGCCGGCAGCCCTTTTAAAAAGCATCAGGGCTGCCTACCGCGCCTGCCCATAGCGAAAGCAACTCTTGTGCGCTGTTCCTCCTGCGGCCGGACGTCCACTGGGCAGAGGGAGAGAAGAGCAGTGGAGAAGAGGGAAGCAGCGCAGGGCCAGCCAGAAGGGAGCAGGGGAGGGAGAGGCTCAGGAGGAAGAGAAGGTGAAAGGGGGGAGACACTTGGAAAGTCTCTTGGATTGCAGCCTCCTAACCATGTGTACCCAGAAGTAAGCCCCATTGTGTTAAAAGGGTCTTACTCCCAGGAAAGTGCCTTTGATTGCAGCCTCCTAACCATGTTTACCCAGAAGTAAGCACCATTGTGTTCGATGGGGCTTACCCCCAGTAAAAGTGTCTTTAGGATTGCAGCCTAAGTAGACTTCATAGGATCCTGCACATTGAATGCATGTTTTGAATTCAATCCCAGTGTTTTGCCATCATTTTTACATCCAGTTAACATTTTTATATGAATATTTTGAGGGTTGTGGAACCAGTCGTCTGAGTTTCCATTATTTCCTATGGGAAAATCCGCTTCACATAAAGAGCGTTTCGCATACCAAGCATGCTTCCGGAACGAATCAAACTTGTTATGTGAGGCACCGCTGTAATTTCAAGTTTGCCATATTTTTAATTTTTCCTTGCCTATATCCAGGAAACATCAAGGTCCAGGCTCTGAAATTCTGCCTCGGTTTAGCTGAAAAATGGGAGAAGAACACAGCTGTGACGGTAGTAACTCTATTATTAGAGTTATTAGACTATTATTAGATTATTAACTGACTATTGAGTGTGTGTTTGAGATGATAGATGTTGCTGAACGGGCTGCAACCGTTACTACAAGGGGTGGAGCAGGGTTTGTTATGTGTCGAAGGAGCCTCCCGCTTCCACTTGTGTAAAGCATGTCATCTCCCTGCAAAGGATGAATGTCATGAAAAGGCTAAAGTGCATCTGAAGACACTGCAGGCGCAACTCCAGCGGTCAGCCACGCAGGCCGCGCTTGCGACGCACAAGCTGAACACGGAACAGCATCAGAAGCTCATTGGGAAACCCGCAAATCTGGTGGTGTTGCTCTACCAGCACAGCAGCATCGCTGAAAGGTTTCAGAATCCAGCTGGCAGAGATTACCCAGGTTAGCATTTCTTAGAATCCTAGAGTTGGAAGGGACCCTCAAGGTCATCTAGTCCAACCCCTGCCTATAGCAGGAAATCCTCCTAGAGCAGCGTTTCTCAAAGTGGGGGTCGGGACCCCTTTAGGGGTCGCCTAAAGACTCCTGGTACAGGGGGCCAGGTCGGGCTTGCCAGACCTCTGGCTGTAGCTGCGCACACACTGGGGCTGACTGACAGCCTCGGGGCCCAATCCTATGCATGCCTACTTTGAAATAAATCCCATTGTGTTCAATGTGTGCATAGAACACACATTGCATTTGTAACAATGAAAATACATTCTGCGTATCGGATATTTACATTACGATTCATAACAGTAGCAAAATTATAGTTATAAAGCAGCAACGAAAATAATTCTATGGTTGGGGTCCCCACAACATGAGGAACTTATAATGGGGTCACGGCGTTAGGAAGATTGAGAACCACTGTCCTAGAGCATCCCCGACATGTGCTGGTGGAGCCTATCCTTGAAGACCCCCAGTGAGGAAGAGTCCACCACCTCCCTTGGCAATCTCTTCCGCTGCCGAACCGCCTGAACCGTCATTTCTTTCCCCCGTCCCCCCCGTCCTCGGGAAGGATCTGGTTCCAGAAGTGGGGGGTCTAGACTACCAAGTGTCCCTTCCATGAACTTTTTATCAGTGTCACTTTCTATCTGTAGATATCCATGCTGCAGCTAAAGAAATTGCTGAAATAAACGACTTGGATATGAAGAAAATACGGCATTTACTGCTAGAAAGATGGCTATATCCAGATGTACAATCCGCAGAAGTAAGTATATCAGTTGGTTTCTGCTGAGCAGCCCTCAAAATATAATTATTAGGTCTAGAACAGTGGTCAAGGAACGGGGTAAATTACCCCAAATGGGGTAAAAATGAAATTCCTAGGGTAATGGATGGTTGTGCTGCCAAGACACCGCTGGGCATGCATGTGAACCTGTCGGGACAGGCACCCCCCTCATTACCCCTCTTAACAGGGTCCTGATGCCCACTATGGTGGGGAAAGGTGAACCAAGGGAGCCCCCAGGAGCCAGCCAGAATGTGCACTGGAGCACCCCAAAAACCGGCAATGTATCCCTGAAAGGCGCAGGGGTCCCACCGCTGGCTGCTTGCTAGGCCCTGGGGGGAAACTGAGGCAACCCAGACCAGAAGGCAACAGGCAGGGCCCTGGGGAATGGGACGGGGGGAGCAGGAGGAGGGACATAACAATATAGGGGAAAGCAAAGGACACTAGGGAAGGGTAACGTCAGTGTATTAAGGGGGTAACGTTGGCTATCTAAATATATTCTGGGGTAAAAGCTAAAAAAGTTCCCTGACCCCTGTTCTAGAGACACTTGACCATATATGAAAACAAAACAATTGCCAAGGAAGACCTTGACAGCCTTCAGAAGCCCTGAAACAGCAAAGCACTAGGTGGTAGCTTTGCCCAGCAGCTCAGGCTGCAATCCTAACCTTCCCTTAGGCTGGCGTAAACCCCCGAATAAGTTCTGTGCTGACCTGAGTGTGTCATAAGACACTTCTGCCCCACTGTTGCGGGGTTAGGCCAGTGCACAGGCATACACTAGCATCCCATACCATCACCGGAAGATATGCCAGGTGAGTTAGGCTGCCCTAAATTGGTTAGGATTGCACCCTCAGTCTTGTCCTTACATGTTTGCTTTATTCGCATTTATTTATTTTTTATTTCTTTATTTCTTTATTTTTTTAAAAGAAAAATCCAGATTTCTTTGGAAATGTCCAAGAAGATGAAGATTTCAAGAGGTTAGTCTTAACCTTCTGATGAGTCTCTGTTCTGCCAGTTTCATTCAAAGTCATGCTAATCTATATATATATAAGTCACTGACTGAATCACTGACTGACTCATCAACACCCTGCCAAAACCACTGGGCCTAGAAGCATGAAATTTGGGCTGGGTGTTCTTTCCCTGACGAAGGGGTGCACTATGAACTGGTTTTCAGAAATTCCAACTGGAAGGGGATGAAAAGGGGTGCAACGTGTTTCTGTCCTATACTTAACATGGAAGACTGACCGACATCCAGCCAATTTGGTGCTCCGTGCCTGGTGCACGGGGGGGGGGGGGGGGACATTGTTCAGAGGAAGAGGTTGTGTGGGGGGGGGGTTGATGTGCATGGAGTATGTTGCGCGTGCAGGGGTGATGCACAGGAGGGGATGTTGCACATGGAGGGAATGATGCGCATGGGAGAAGTTGCACATGCGGGGTTGATGCGCAGGAGGGGATGTTGCGCATGGTGACTGATGCGCATGGAGGGAAGCTGCACATGGGGGATGTTGCACATGGGGGACTGATGCACGTGGGGTTGATGCGCATGGGGGGATGTTGCACCGTGGGGGGGATGTTGCGCTGTGGGGGATGGCGCATGGGGGAATTTTACTCCCACAACGCGGGTATGCTTTTCGCTAGTATTGTTATAAATTTCTAATATGGTTTAAAAAATTGTGTGACGTACGGTGGAAAGCTTGTTCGTTCAGGAACTACATATCCCTGGGCATTAAGTTCCAGGACTCTGCATGGATGTAAAAAACACGCACACACTATTCTGCTCATTAAATTGTATAACGTATAGAATTGTGTAACGTATAAAAGTGCTCGTAAGGCGAACAATATGTGAGAGATCTGAGTCTGCGACGGTGTATGTGGAATGTTTTTTCAGAGTACGTTTTGATCCGTGTTTGGTTGAAACCGTGGCTGTAAGTCCCATAAAGTGTCATTCAGCATGTGTATAAATAATACACATAAATACAATAAATAGAATAACTTTGTATATGGAATAAAACAAACTGGTGACATTGCAATGAAAGACCATTTTTTTCCCCTGTTGCAGAGTAATATATCTCCTTCAGCCTCACCAAATGGATAACAGTTTAAGAATCCTTTATGAATGTACAATATCAACAACATCTGTAAGTTTTTTTAATAGATGCAATTAAAGAATTTTCAATATTTTAAGGGACTTGGCGCGGCACCAATTAAAGAACTATTAGTAATCAGCTGGTAGCATTCTGAATTGGCTCATGTTCTGGAACTATCATCTGGAGTAGCCACACAGTACTTCATCCTATCCTGGTGCCCGCTGTCAGATGGAGCCTGGTGATCCTGGTGGAGGTGCCTGGTGTCAGGTGGTCCCTGCTGCTGCCTACTGGTGCACCATGGTGGTGTCCACTACCTGCTGCATAGTGGTATCCAGTGAAGCCCAGTGGTGCTTGATAGGGGTGCCCGTTGGTCCCTGCCACTGCCCTCTGCTGCCTGTCATTGTCCAAAAGTGCCAGCTGGTCCCTGCCACTTGGTGCCAATGCCTGTTGCCCAGTCATGCCCACAAATATTCAGCCTTCTATAGGCTCAGATAACAAAACTTACTACAGAGCAGCTTCCTTTGAATGAATGGAACTTTCCAGGTCAAGGATAATGGGTGCAATCCTGAGTAACTACGGGGAGTCCTTGCTCCGGTGTAAGAACAATTTGCTCTGGATTGCAATATGAATTTCCCATAGGTTTTCACTAGGTGGTGCAGTAAGTGCGGGTGCACGTAATGTCTCTTACGTGCACCCGTAGTTACTCTGGATTGTAGGGCTCGTCTCTATCTTTCTTACGCTGAACAAATCTGGTTAGACAGGACAGTACTTTTATAAATGGGTCAGTTTTTTAATAAGTGAAAGCAACAAAGGCTGCAATCCAGAGTAACTACGGAAGCCTTAAGAGACATTACATGCACCCGTAGATACTGCACCACCTAGTGAAAACCTATGGGAAATTCATATTGCAATCCACAGTAAAGTGTTCTTACTCCAGAGCAAGGACTCCCCGTAGTTACTCAGGATTGCGCCCCATGTGACTTAAAGCTTAATTAATTTATTTCAGCCTCAGCTTTTGTGCAACGCAGTCTACGTTATTTTTTAAGGTGCTGCAGAGTTGCATTTTCTGCAAGGCCCCAGTGCTATCCAATTTTCCAGTGCCGTTGCAACCCCAAGATAGGAGGGCGAGGCTACAATCCCAAAGACACTTTCCTGGGAGTAAGACCCATTGAAAACATTTTGAGTAGACATTAAAATTGTGCTCTAAATGATCCCTTTCAATGAGGAGTCCATCCTCCACAGCAAGATGCCAAATGCATCCTGTATTGGCGCAGGTGCATTTGCGTTGGGAAGTTGGATCGGAACGGACCTGACCACCTTTAAAAAGTTGTTTTTATTTTTCTAATTATGATTATTATTTGTTGTTCTCTCCCTTCCAGCCTATTGGAATAAACCAGCTGACATTTGCTCACCGAAGAAGGGCTCTCAGGTGTCTGATTCACTTGGCAGACACTTGCGCAGTTGAATCGCTCTTCAAAAAACCCATTGAGGAAGTTTTGTAAGTGAAGACTTAACCCAGAAAATACCCTACAAGGGCTAGTTGCACTTCGTTCTGATTTCTCCCCTACCAGTTAGTTAGGCTGCAATCCTAAAGACACTTTCCTGGGGTTAAAACTCATAGAACACAATGGGGCTTACTTTTGAGTAGACATGGTTAGGACTGTGCTCAAAGACTAATAAGGCTGCAATCCTAAAGACACTTTCCTGGGGTTAAAACCCATAGAACAAAATGGGGCTTACTTTTGAGTAGACATGGTTAGGATTGTGCTTGATGTCAACAAGCTGAAGCAGGACACATAAATTTTCATTTTTGTTTTTCCAACAGGAATTTCCTGAAATGCTTAAATTTCCTGGCTGAGTTTGAAACTCTGAATATTCCATATACCTATGAATTGTTTAGGAAAACTCCCAAGGAAGGAATGATTAAAGGATTGTGGAAAAACCATAACCATGAACCTATGGTAATGCTGCTGGGGTATGATGTGGGGTGGCGGGGGCCGAGACTGGCCAACTTGCCCTAAAAATTGAGTGGCATGATAGTGGGACTTGGAGTGAGGAGCTATTCATCTGTATTGCTTTTGTGGGGCTCCTCCTCGCATTCTTAAAGGCTGCAATCCTAAACACATTTACCTGGGCGTAAAACCCACTCAATACAATGTAGCATACTTCTGAGTAGACACTATTAGGATTGTGTTCAAAGACCTTTATTTAAAAGAAGAAACTCGAACAACTATAGGAAATTTAATAGGAATCTACTATAGGAACAACTATAGGAAATTTAATAGGAATAGAAAATCAAAAGGAAATTTAGTATTCCAGCAAGGAATAATCTTCCAGATCTTAATTCCAACTCTAGATTTCCAAATATTGACAAGCATCCCAAGTGTTTTTGTAACGTCCGCACCATTTGGAAGCACTTTTCAAAGTAAACATGTTAAAGGTTGCGATCCTAAAGACTTTGCTGAAACTCATTGAACTCAGTGGGGCTTACTTTTGAGTAGGCATGGTTAGGATTGTGCTAAAAATCTTTTTTTTAAATCCTAATCTAAGGCGGTGAAGCTGGTGACGGAGCTTAGTTTGGAATACAAAGTCTATGACAGCGTACTGTGGAATGGTTTGCTGCAGAAGCTGATTGGCTTCAAAATGGTATGTGGTTTTGGGAGAGCAGGGGGATCTATACATACTCTACTGCATGCCCTGTATCTATACATACCCTGTCAGGGAACAGGGGTAAATTACCCCAAATGGGGTAAAAATGAAATTCCTGGGGGTAATGGATGGTTGCGCTGCCAAGACACAGCTGGGCATGCATATGAATCTATCAAGGACAGTTCCCCCTCCTTACCCCTCTCGACAGGGTGCAGGGGCTGATGCACACTGGGGCGGGGAAAGGGAAACCAAGGGAAGCCCCCAGGAGCCAGCCAGAATGTGCACAGGAGCGCCCCGGCCACCAGCAAAGCGCCCCTGAGAGGCGCAGGGGTCCCAGCGCTGGCTGCTTGCTGGGCACTGGGGGGAAACTGAGGCGACACAGACCAGAAGGTAACAGGCAGGGCCCTGGGGAATGGGACTTGGGGAGCAGGAGGAGGGACGTAACAATATAGGGGAAAGCAGGGGACACTAAGGAAGGGATGGTTGCTGGGTTTGGTGTGGGTAACGTCAGCATATCAAGGAGGTAACTTCAGCATATCTAAATATATTTTGGGGTAAAAGGTAAAAACGTTCCCTGACCCCTGCTCTACTGGAACTAGACTCAGAAAAGGGAGGGTGGAAGACCATTCATTCCTAGCATCTCAGAGGAAAACTTTCATGCACACTCCATCAGGCGAACCTCTGGGACGCCCGGTTCACAGGCACCTGTCATTAGCACCTAATGAACTCAATTCTAACGCTCTTAAAGTGATCAGTGACCATTAGGAGGCACAAAGAGAATATTCGAAATCCCGATTTTAAAAACCTCATTTATTAACCTTAAAGCAAGTTACAAAAAATACTGAAATTTTTCAGGCACAGTGTGCTTGAGAGGCACCTATATATTTCCTATATATTTCCACAAAAGGACGAGTTCAGGCGAAGGTGGCCTAAGAGGCCAGGAGGGTCACTACTGCACCCTATGCAGGCAGCGGGAAAACTGATTGGGGGGTTTCGAACAGGACCTAGAGATAGGAAGGTACTAGGAGGGACAGGCCTTTTGGCCACCTTGGCATGGAGAGGGGAACAAGAACAGATCTGAAGGTCAGTTTCAACTGATGGAGGGTTAATCAATACCTGTAAAAAGGTAAGAACTGCAGCGTTGTTGGGGTTTATTTACTCACTCCAACTGTGGTTTTGACTTGATGAGAAGGCTGTGGCAAGCAGAATTCCCAGAGGCCACTCTAAGGATGCTAGAAGGGCCCAGGTTCGGTATGTGGTGGGTCTAGATCGGGGTGGCCAACCCATGCCACTAGCGCCACACAGACTTCTACCTTCTACGCACATCAAAACCTTAAATCATCTTGCTTATTTCAGATTAATTATTTGAGGACTGTTTTAGTAGCCATCGCTGGGATCTCTTCATTATGGCAGGTGCGTGACTTTTTCCTCTCCCTTGAAATCCTGTTGAAATATTGAACTAAGTACTGTTGAACACAATGGGACTTACTTCTGAGTAGACATGCTTAGGATTGCACTGGAAACAGAGTCCTCCCTGGCATTTCAAGAGATATGTTTGACTTTCAGATTCCGAACAACAGCCGAGCTTGGTGGACTGTTACTCTGGCGCCGTTTCTTTCAGGTCAGCTTCCTCCTTTTGCTAGTGCTGTGAAAATCAACACAAGCACACACTTCTCTTGGGTGTGTAGAATTCAGCAAAACTACGGATTTTGACTTTGGTTTTAAATCAATCAGTGTATGTCTGGGAAGGTTTCAAAGCCTGCGAGAACCAACATTGGTTGAAAAACAAAATCCAGGTACTCTGTGACCCTGGTGTGTTTAAATTAAAATACAATGGGCGCAATCCAGAGTAACTACAGGGAGTCCTTGCTCCGGAGTAAGAACACTTTGCTCTGGATTGCAATATGAATTTCCCATAGGTTTTCACTAGATGATGCAGTAACTACAGGTGCACGTAAAGTCTCTTGTGTGCTCACATAGTTACTCTGGATTGTAGGGGAAGTGTGAAGAAAACATTTGACCCTTTTTGTTTTGTTTGTAAAGCTTCATCTCCACTAAGCCGGAGTCAGCTGGAAGCATGCTATGAGTCTTTCAAAACTCTCTTAAGGTAAGCTTGCATCTGGGATGGGGAAAAATAAAAAGGTTCTTAACCACTGGTAATTCGGGATGAATCCCCTCGTCCCGAGGGACCCACAGACAGCTCACGCTCAGTACAAGGCAAGTATCTTTGGTATTCTGTTAACTTACCAGATACTCCCTCCCTCTAATGTATACTCCCCATAGGTGTCCTGTTCTGCACGATCTTGACATGACTGGGATTGCCAAGCAGTGTATCCAGTTAGACTTGCCAGCTTTGGCATTGGGATGCCTCTTGCTGATTCCTCAGCTGGAGAAAAGAGCCCCACAGATTCAGGTGAGTGAACTTAAATCAACACAAGTACAAAAATGGTCGAAACTGCTGGCTGGCGTGTTTGGTGGTTGTCTTTTTGTAGCCTCTTAATGGTGCCACTGGGTGGTGGTGGCTGGTGCAAGTGGCTAAGACACTGTGCCTGTTAACCAGCAGGCCAGGGTTCAAGACCTGGGTTGGCCCCACAAGACAGGGTGAGCTCCTGTCCTAAGCCCAGCTCTGTGACGCCAGCTGGATCCAATCGTATTGGCTCTGCCTTTCCATTGGACTAATTCAGTGGCGTGGAGAGGGGAGGTTTGCTGCTTGGGTAACAGCCTATCCTCCATATTAATCTACCCAGGCCTTTGTGCTTTGCATACAGCATCGAGCAC
This sequence comes from Cryptoblepharus egeriae, assembly GCA_030015325.1. Taxonomy (NCBI): domain Eukaryota; kingdom Metazoa; phylum Chordata; class Lepidosauria; order Squamata; family Scincidae; genus Cryptoblepharus; species Cryptoblepharus egeriae. The sequence continues at coordinate 1,256,353 of JAREYC010000020.1, forward strand.
GCTACCTTATAGTCTTTCAAGACTGATGGATGCTGGTGATGATGAACGGTGCCACTGCCTTATAATACAATTTCGATACTGTACATCTTGGTTAATTCATTAGGAGTGATATATGTCCTGCTTTGAGATACGTATATACTTGCATATCACCTCTGCGGCTGAATTTTTTTTTAAGTATTTATGCTCTATATAGAAACATCTTTTTATTTTGCGTTGTCCATTTGTTGGCCCCCCGTTAGTGCTGGTGTGAGATTGTCCTGCTCTTATTCCCCACCCTCAGGCCGTCCTGGCTTCATTCCACCTGGAGACTGTTCTACAACAAGTTGAGGAGCACATGAGCCAGGGTGACATGGCTGTCTATGCTCCACAGGTATGACCACTTCCACTCCTTTGGGGCCATCACACCAATCCCTGCGCACTGTTTCTTGCTGCCCATAGATACAACCTAAAGAACTCTCCTACTACTCTACAGATTAGGTGTTTGATTGTGGATTTCATCATACACAAGAAAAGCAAAGGGTTGGCTCTTAACATGTACTTTCTGCTGAAGTTGCAAGAAATGGATCCTGACCAATTGAAAGACTTGGTGGAAAATCTTATAGATGAGAACAGGTAGGTAAACACTGAGTTCCCAAACCTGCCCTTCTTTGAATTGGAAGGGAAGATTGCACCCTATAGAACTGAACTGTTCTCTACTTAGTATGTTTTTTTTTAATCTATGCAGGATGGATGATGCAGCAGCCCTAATAACAGAATATCTCCAAAAATCTGGAAAGCCTGTTCCTTCGGATGGGTCACCTTCAGCCATTGTGAAGGTCAGCAGACCTTACTTGAACTGTTGTGAAAACAGATGGGGCTGGATCAAGAACTGTTAAGCTGCGACAAACTGGTTCAGATCCTCTGGTGGCACAACTGCATGTTAACCAGCAGGCCAGGGTTCGAGACCTGGGTCCCCACAAGACGAGGATTTCCTGCTACATGCAGGGGGTTGGATTAGATGATCCACTGGGTCCTTTCCAACTCCATGGTTCTATGAAACATGAATAACCAGTAAATGAGGCTGCAATCCTAAAGACACTTTAGGAGTCAGAATATCCTAAAGACACCTGCGAGTAAGACCCATTGAACACAATGGGACTTACTTTTAAGTAGACATACCCTACAATCCAGAGTAATGAGCAGGCCTCCGTCAGTCTTGGAAGACTATGGTATCGTGCTTTGCACTGCATACGAAGCACGAAAGCCTGGGTTAGATTGGTATGGAGGATGGGCTGTTCCCCAAGCAGCAAATCCCCCCTCACCACACCACTGAATTAGTCCAGTGGAAAGAGAGCCCATACGATTGGATCCAGCTGGCATCGCTGAGCTAAGGACAGGAGCTCACCCTGTCTTTTGGGGCCGACCCGGCTCTCAAACCCTGGCCTGCTGGTTAACAGGCACAGTGTCTTAGCCACTTGTGCCACCCACAGCCCACCCAGAGTAATGACAGGAGCACATAAGAGACATTATGTGCACCTGTAGTTACAGCACCACCTAGTGAAAACCTATGGGAAATTCATATTGCAATCCATACTGCAATCTTATGTCAGAGCAAGGACTCCCCGTAGTCACTCTGGATTGCACCCATGGTTATGATTGTGCTCTAAAATAGATCTAAACCCCAATCAGGCCTCAATATCATTAATTTAGACCTGTTTATTCTTTTAAAAACTGAATTAGATAACCGGTTTCTTTTTCCCTCCCCATCAGATGTATCTGAGTCCATGAAAATAAAAAAGGAGTGGCTTCTGTCTGCCTGAAGTTTGAAGGACAAGAGTCTTAAGACCTTCAACCCAAGTTTCAACCGAGACTTTTCAACCGTTGATTTTTGCATCTTCCTTGTACATACTCTGAACACCTGCCTTCCTTATCAGTATTTCTTTGCTAGTCCTTTGTCTTTAGCAAGAGGAGTCTGAGCTGTTTGTAAGGAGGTGCTTTAAATAATAAAAACCCATGCATATTATAGTTGTATCCTGATTTATTACAGATGTTTTGAGACAAGGAAAACCAAATTAAAACTTTGAATAAGTTTTATTAGGAGACTGGGAATAGTTCAGACGAATTAAACAGGCGGGCACTTGCAACAGTATTTACATGCTTGGATCGTTTTCAGGCAAAACAAGAGTTGGTCAAGAGAAAACATCTGTAATAAGCTGCATTCTGTGAACTTAGTACGCCTACAAGAATCATTTTATAACTCAACAATCCCGCTAATACTGTGGATCTTTAGTGCGTGTGGCAGAAAAGAAAGGGGGAGATGAGAAGCAGGTGGAGGGTCTTACTTCTAAGATTTCTTGTATTCAATTCTTTCTACTTTCACGTCGTCGCCAATCAGCTGATAAACGTAAGTAACGACAGTGGAGGCTTGGATGTCCATCAGTACAAATGAGGGAATGATGTTGCTGGGGGGGAAAGAAGTCAAGGGTTACCATCAAAACTGAGGTTAAGCCCCAGGACTACTATTTTATACACTGAATAAGTCTCATTTAAGTCACTGTGGACACAATCCAGAGTAACTACAGGAGCCTGTAAGAGACATTACGTGCACCTGTAGTTCCTGCACCACCTAGTGAAAACCTATGGGAAATTCATATTGCAATTCAGAGTAAGTTGTTCTTACACCGGAGCAAGGACTCCCCGTAGTTACTCTGGATTTCACCCTGTGGCTTGTTTTTAAGCAGATGTGCATAAGATTGGGTCACAATTCTTATAGCAAAGTTACTAACTGAATCCCATTTTCTGAGTGGTTTATCAAACCTGTTTAACAGTGTGATACAATCTACATCTCCTGTGGAAATGTGTACAGCAATAAGTAAATTTACATTTTGGTGCTAGTGACACCTGCCCCAACCATCTAGAATCATAGAATTGGAAGTGACCCATGAGGTCATCTAGTCCAACCTCCTGCCTATAGCAGGAAATCTCCCTAGAGCATCCCCTACAGGTGCTGGTGGAGCTTCTGCTTGAAGACCCCCAGTGAGGGAGAGTCCACCACCTCCCTTGGCAATCTCTTCCACTGCTGAACCGCCCTCACCGGCAGGAATTTTTTCCGGATATCCAACTGGAATCTCCTCTCTTGCAGTTTGTCCCCATTGGTTCTAGTTCTGCTTTCAGAGGCAGCTAAGAACAAATGAGTCCCTTCCTCCCTATGACAGCCCTTCAGGTATCTGAAGAGGGCAATCAGGTCTCCCCTCAGCCTCCTCTTCTCCAGGCTGAACATCCCAAGTTCCCCCAACCTTTCCTAGTAGGGCTTCCCTTCCATCCCACTGATCGTTCTTGTCGCTCTCCTCTGGACTTGCTCCAGTTTGGCTGCATCTTTCTTCAAGTGAGGGGCCCAGAACTGATTACAGGACTCCAGGTGAGTCTCAGCAATGCAAAGTAATGAGGAACTAGAACTTCTCTTGACTTGGAAGCTCCAGTCCTCTTAATGCAGCCTGAAATGGCATTTGCCTTCTTTGCAGATGCATCACTCTGCTGTCTCCTAGAAGACGTTACTAATATTTTTCTATACATTAACATTCTGAACACTATCTCTGAAAAGATAGGTCTTTGAGACTACCGCTAAGCACTTTCCTGAGAGTAAGACACATTGAACACAGTGGGGCTTACTTTTGAGTAGTTTTTCAACCCATAGTTTTTCAACTAAGACCACAATCCTAACCATATCTACTCAAAAGTAAGCCCCATTGTGTTCAGTGTATCTTACTCCCAGGAAAGTGACTTTAAGATTGCAGCCTCAGAGAGCCACAAGGCATATCTGTTCTGTCACTCAAGGCAGCAGAATTTCAGCATTAAACCTTTACAGCCAAGAGCAAGAGGTCATGTACGTCTTGCTACATTCAAATCTATATGTATAAAACTGAACAGTCACTGACTGACTCACTAACACCCAGCCAAAACCGCCAGACCTAAAAGCGTGAAATTTGGGGAGGGTCTTCCTTCTGGGACGGAGGTACCAAGAACTGGTTTTTTGAAAATTGCACCCTTTTGAAAAAGGGTGCAAGACATCCTATAATTAACATTGAAGACTGATAAGATCCAGACCCAAACCTGGCACCTGCCTGGAAGGGATGCCCATACTTGAGGGAGGATGGTGCAAGGAGGGGGGAGTGTTGCACAGAGGGGTTAAGGGTGTGCCCAGGCACACAAATATTCTTAAAATTTTACTCCTGCAATGAGGGTGCATTTTGCTAGTTAGCAGATAAAACTAGTATCCTTACCCCCACCTAAACTGTTTCTCATGGTTGGTTTAACTCACTTTTCCAAAGCACTGTAGGCGCCTGTTGCTGATCCAGGGTTGATGTAGAACTTGTTTTCATGTTCAAAGGCCTCAAATTTGTGTGTGTGCCCTGAAATGAGGATGTCCACATCAAACTGCCTTTGCAGTAATGCCAGGCTGGCAACGTCGCCCCAGGGGATAACTTGATGGCCGTGGATCAGCCCAATCTTGAACTGCCCGACAGTGACGACCTTCTGTTCTGGGTAGTTCAAGTTCTAGAATCAAAGACATAACATGGAAATTACATGACTGTCTTGCCAAGAATATACTGTAGATTGTTTTGCCTGTTCTGTGATTCCAGTACAGATAACTTGCATGTCATAAATACACAGGACATGCACTTAACATGCAACACAGTCATTCCATATGAACGCAACCCAAGGTCCCATGGTGACAGACTCAGATGTGATTGAAAATAATTGGGTTGGTACTTCTACATATATAACGGCCACATGCCAAATATTAGGTGAAAAAGCCAAAGGGTTTGTGCGGAAAGGGTGTCATACCTATTTTTGACGCTTGCAAATCCTCTGTACCCACCTGGATGCTAATATCTCAGAAGTAAATGAAGGTAATAAACTGAAATTTTGAGTAAGTATTTAGAAGATATGTACAATTATCTTTATATTTACAATTATATTTAGAAGATATGTACAATATGGACAATGCAGAAAAAGTTTTGTTATGGTTAGTTGCCCATTTGGTGAATTTGCCCTTGGAGAAGTACTTCTGCCCATGAAAAGATCCCCGCTTTCGAGTGCCAACATCTCCAAAACTAGAAGAGAGAGTCCTTTTCTGATGACAGATTCAGAAAGCCTGAGCCCAAATTATATATCAAAATTTGTCCGGAAAACTGAGATATCAGCATCCAAAGATGGGTACACAGGAAAATACACAATTTGTGAGCATAAAAAATAGGTAAGACACCCTTGTTTTGAAGGGCCATAGTACACAACAGGCAGGCCTCCTTTAGTCTTGAGAGACTATGGTATCGTGCTCAACGCTGCATGCGAAGCACGAAAGCCTGGGTTGGATTGTTATGGAGGATAGGCTGTTACCTGAGCAGCAAATCCCCCCTCTCCACGCCACTGAATTAGTCCAATGGAAAGGCAGAGCCGATACGATTGGATCCAGCTGGCGTCACAGAGCTGGGCTAAGGACAGGAGCTCACCCTGTCTTGTGGGGCCGACCCGGGAATTGAACCCTGGCCTGCTGGTTAACAGGCACAGTGTCTTCACCACTTGTGTGACCATGCAAGGTTTTTGAGACTGGTTGGGTTCATATGGAATGACCCAAGACCTCTTCCTGTCCTTACCTCATCAAAATCTCCTCTAACGACATGCACGTCCCCAGCCAGGGTCTTGAGGTAATCATAGCTCTCCTTTGTGCAGAGGTTCCCAGTACAGAGGATGTGCTGAATCTTTCCTGGCACCAGCAGTTTCTTGAACTTGGCAGGGAGGCTGTTGCAGCGATGTGGGATGTGAAGGTCTCCTAAGACTAACACCAACTTATAGGAGGGAGAAAATATGAGATATCAATCATGCCCTATAAAGCAAAACACAACTTACTTCCCAATCTCTACATTTTTCCAAATCTATTATCTATATATAGAAAAAAGTCATTGACTGACACACTCATCAGTGTGCCCAGTGCAGTGGGGGGATGTTGTTCGGAGGGAGGGGTTGCACTGGGGAGGATGCTGTGCATGTGGGGGGGTTTGCTCATGGGGGGTTGTGCATGGGGGGTATTGCGCATGGAGGATATTGTGCCATGGGGGGACTGATGCGTCGTGGGATGGTGTACGGGGGAATTTTGCTCCCACAGACACGGGGTACACTTTTTGCTAGTTCTATAATAATAGAAGTTAATATTCCATGAATAGTAGAAGCATAACTATAGGTGGAAACCAAGCCTCATTAAGCTGGGCTGCGGTCCTCTTGGGTGCTTCAGTATTGATCCAGTCTATGCATTGCAGACATGGCCATCCAACTTCATGCATAGCATGCAGTTCGATGTGGTACAATCTAGAATTATACCGTCTCAGCCTAACGGGGGAATTTAAGTCTTATACTATGCAACACTGGTAATTAATATAAAACAATAAATCTAAGAAGCAAGTCAGCAGAGGGGTGGAGGATAAAGTTATTTATGGAGTTATATATTGCTTATATTATGCTTATATATTATATTATATATATTATGGAGTTATATATTGCTTAATGTCTTCAGCATTCCATTTAAAAGTGGAAAAGAACCAGTCTAAGAGCACAATCGTAACCATGTCTACTCAAAAGGAAGCCCCGTTGTGTTCAATGGGTCTTACTCCCAGGAAAGTGTCTTTAGGATTGCAGCCTAATTAAGATGTTCAGTAGATGCAGGCCACAGAGAAGGTTCTCCTGTGACTGATCTTAAAACATATGGCAGCAGGTGGTCTCTACACTAAGCAGTTCCCACCTTGAGGAACTTCTCATTGCACAACTTCTCATTGCACAACTTCTCATTGCACAACTTCCCACAGCTTAAGGGCTTCTCATTGCAAAATCACTGTTGTGCTCCTGAAGCTTCCTGAAACATAGGATGCAATCCTAACCTAAGCCTAATCCTAACCTAAGAGGGGTAGCACCACTCACAGGTCTTCCGACTCCTATGGTGATGCAGGGAGGCAAGCGCATGTCTGTGCGCTGGCCTAACCCTCCCCCAGGAGTGGCGCAGAAGTGTCTCACAGCACTTTTGTGACACCCTCAGCTCAGCACAGGACTTATACCCGGGGCGCAGGCAGGCCTGGCTGGAGTTTAGAATTGCAGCCATACGGAGATACGCGTCCTCTTAACCAACGTCTTGGTTCCAGCCATGTATCTATTGAGCATCACTGTAGCCAGCCAGAGAGTTGTCACTTATCACTACCAAGGTTAGCAAGAGGCCAAGATGAACACACTTACTTTGTGCCCGGCCTTATTGGATGAAGAAGTTGATTGCAGACAGGGAAAGGGGGTGGAAAAAAACAGGGTAAGACATGAACAATGTTAAATAAAAAGAAGCAACAGAAAAGGAAACATCTCAAGCTGAATTAATAGCCACGTAATCAATGGAATTTGAATGTTAAGAACAGAAATGTTATTTTAAAAAAAATTGATTTATGCAATTGATTATCCTCGTGAAGTAAGTGTTGCGAAATAATTCTGCATTCACTAAACAGACCACCAAAACAACTGTTGTCACTTTCATATGAAGTCCTGAGATCCTTGTGCATGTAACACACGTGTTCTTTGCAGAGATGGAAAATTTACTATGACCCTGAAGCCTTCTGCACCCTCATGTCTTCCCCAGTCACTTCAAAAGAGGAGATAACTCTATTGGCATAGACTACTTTAATAGTAATAAAAATATAACATAAACCCATTGTTGTCTAAACTGAATACTGACCTATACTTATATAGTATTTATTCGAATCTACTGCACACCCTGATTTTGGACACTAAATTTGGCTGGGAAAGGTGCATGTTACATTTGAGTAAATACAGAGCACAATCCTAACCATCTCTACTCAAAAGTTTTATATATATATATATATATATATATATATATATATATATATATATATATATATATAGGCATAATCCTATATATATATATATATATATATATATATATAGGCATAATCCAGAGTAACTACAGGCAGTCCTTGCTCCGACATAAGAACTTGAAATATGAATTTCCCATAGGTTTTCACTAGGTGGTGCTGTAACTACACCTAGTTAATTAAGAGCCCAATCCTACCCATGTCTACTCAAATGGGTCTTACTCATTACTCTTACTCTTACTCCCAGTAAGAGTTCAATGGGTCTTACTCCCAGGAAAGTGTCTTTAGGATTGCAGCTGAGGTGTAACTAACTTTCACTTTCACTAGGTGGTGCTGTAACTACATTGACGTAAATTTTTCTTATGTGCTCTTGAAGTTACTCTGGATTGTAGGGTATGTCAGATATCAAGCTCCCCTTTAGACACTAAATACAAGTAGAGAACAAACCTCTTTACACCCATCCCACATCCCCCCATCTATACTCACCAGAGCTTTGTACCTAACAAACTGTGCACACCATGCGCACAAACTGGTGCAATTTATAATGCACCAAGAGGGTTAGTCCAAGTTTTGAGAGGAAAGCACTGCCATAAATTCCATGGATGTAGGTGAGTTATGTATTGCTTAAGATAATTTAAGTGATCGTTAATGTTGTTAATGTGAAGCAGGGCGAAGGTGGCAGAAACATCCGTGAACCTGAAGGTCTCTCGCTGGTGGCAAAATCCTTTAGGAGCCCAACTAGCAAATGAGAAAGCATCACACAGCGGATGATAACGATGAAAAAATTAAACAAAGAAGCGGGGAGGCTGGGAAAGAGGGTATGGGGTTCTACCTTCAGCTTGAAGCACTTGCCTGTGTTAGGCAATCCAGAGTAACTATGGGGAGTCCTTGCTCCGCTGGAAGAACAATTTGCTCTGGATTGCAATATGAATTTCCCAGAGGTTTTCACTAGGTGGTGCAGTAACTACGGGTGCACATAATGACTCCTAAGTGCTCCCATAGTTACTCTGGATTGGAGGGTTAGTTCTTATAACAGATTTAGGGCCTGATCCTCCTCAACCTGCAGGCTCCTGCATAGCCACAATGCACCACAACACATGGACTCGTACATTGAGAAGGCTCCAGCGACTACAATGCGCATCGCACACACTGAACACTGAAATGAATGGGGACCCACCTGAAACTGGCTCATGACCCACAGTTTGGGATATACTGGTCTACAGTGTATAATGTCAGGTTAAACCCTAGACTTTAATGTGGGAGCCTCAAGTCAAGTAAAAATGCCCACTGAAATGAATGGGGATCCACCTGAGATGGGCTTGAGACGGATTTGGTCGGTCTTGACCTACAGTTTGAAAAATACTGGTATAATAGGTTACCCATTGAAATGAATGGGGACCCACCTGAGACGAACTTGAGACTGTCCTGTTTGAAAAACACTGGTTTAACAGGTTACCCATTGAAATGAATGGAGACCCAGCTGGTGGGTCCTGACCCGCCTTGGAAAACACTGGCCAAATAGGTTAACTATTTAATTGAATGGGGACCCACCTGATGAGTCCTGACCCACCCTTTGAAAAACACTGGTCTAATAGGTTACCCATTGAAATGAATGGGGACCCACCTGGTGGGTCCTGACCCACCTTGGAAAACACTGGCCAAATAGGTTAACTATTTAATTGAATGGGGACCCATCTGATGAGTCCTGACCCACCCTTTGAAAAACACTGGTCTAATAGCTTACCCATTGAAATGAATGGGAAACCACTTGGTGGGTCTCGACCCCCAGTTTGAGAACCACTATGCTGGGTGGCCTTTGATACCCTGACATTCCTTGGGAGGCCCCAAAGGCTTCTGGGAGCTTTGAGGGGGGGTCGTGGGTTGAAGCTCCCCTCCCGTCCCCGGCTTACCATCCTGAGGCCCCTCACTCCCCTCAACGGCACTGGCACTGACTCTCCTCTTCCCCGCTACTTCCGGTCTGTCCCTTCAGCCTCCTCTACGGAAGCTGGACCTACGGAGAGTGAAGCGGAGTCAAAACAGTCCAGAACGCGGTAGCGGAGGCGCCCCTGTCAATCACGTGCGAGGAGGTGGGCGCAAGAGAGGTCCTGTCCAATCAGAACGAAACCTGAGGAGCTGACGTCTAAGGAGTATAAAACAAACACACAAAACTTCCGGGATCCATTCGTTCTCCACAGTGGGCGTGGCTAGTGTTCCTTCCTGCTGTCAATCTTCTCGCCATCCAATAGAGAGGCGGAGCTGCGGAGAGGGAGGCGGGCTCCTGTCCACTCTGCTTCTGCCCCGCATATGGAGGAGGCAGTCGAAGCGGAGCCGGAGGTGGAAGCGCGCGCCCGCGCTTCTTCTCAGAGCTCTAGAGACGCGTGCGCGCGCTTTTACCTCAGGCCGCCTTTCCCGCCTTTTTCTCCTGTCAGTCAGTCAGTCAGTCTGGGAGGGGGAGGGGGCTGCTCTGAGCCTTCTCCCGCCCCTCCCCCAACATGAAGGGCGTCTTGGGGGGCGCCCAGGGAGGAGGTAGCCCCGCCTCAGCAGTAACAGTAACAACAACAACAATAAAGAAAGAAGGAAAGCCTCTGATGACTGTTCCTCACAAACACTCCACCCTTCATCAGTCTCTGACTGGGTTTCTCACACTGATTAATAAACTCACCATAAATTAATGTTCTTTATTAATAGCACTTTAAAAATCCAATTTATTTAAAAATTACAACTGGGAAAACATTTGTTCATCAGTTATTGATCTCTCTCTCTCTCTCTCTCTCTCTCTCTCTATATATATATATATACACACATTATACATATACATACATACATACATATATATATACATACATACATATATATATACACACACACACATTAAATATATGAAACAGGTCTACTCAGAAGTAAGCCTTGAATATATCTATTATATATATATGTATGTATGTATACACATATATATACACTCTCACACTCACACATACACACACAAATATTATATAACAACACAAATATATATATAACAACCGGTTCTATGGAGTAGGTACCTGCCCACCACTATAAACCAAGCCCCATTGTGCTCAGTGGGGCTTGACCACACGTATATATGGGGTGACTGAAAAGTAAAACTCCCTATTTTAAAATACTTATAAATTACAGTATAGGGAGTTACTTTTTAATGACCCTGTATACACACACACATATGTCAGTGGTGGGCTTCAGGGGGTTCTCACAGGTTCTATAGGACTCTTTGCTAATGGGCGCCTGGTTCTGAGAACCGTAACTAATGGGACATAGAACCTGTTGTTCATTTAGGTTATTAGGACATAGAACCTGTTGTTAATTTATTTGAATCCCACTACTGCATAATATATATATTACATATTAGAGAGAGAGAGATAGTTCATGTCTACTCAGAAGTAAGCCCTATTGTTATAAATGAGGCTTGCTCACACACACACACACAGACGTGGTTTTTTGGGGGGTACAGAGTACCAGCATCCAACTGAGGGTCATCCTCTTTATCGATCGATCGATCTATCTATCTATCTATCTATCTATCTATCTATCTATCTATCTATCTATCTATCTATCTATCTATCTATATGTAAATTGATTAACATGTAATCATTACATATTGACTGATTAATATATGTAATTGATTAATATATTTTTCAGTATATTAATATATTTATCAATATATCACTGGATTTTAATATGAATTATTACATCAATAATAATTTAATATTATTATTGATTCAATGGTTCATATTTTAAAAATCCTGTCAAATACTTTAGGAAATACATACTTTGGAATAAGTCCATATACAGTGGTGCCTCACATAAAGAGCTTAATTCATTCTGGAGGCCTGCTCTTTAAGTGAAATGCTCTTTAAGTGAAGAGGATTTTCCCATAGGAAATAATGGAAACTCAGATGATTGATTCCACAACCCAAAAAATATTCATTTAAAAATATGAACTGGATGGGAAAATGATGACAGAACACTGTAATTGAATTGTAAATATGCATTCAATGTGCATGATCCTATGAAGTCTACTTAGGCTGCAATCCTAAGTATCCTGACTCTTTCCTGGAAGTAAGCCCCATTGTGTTAAATGGATAGACATGGTTAGGAGGCGGCAATCAAAGACACTTTCCTGGGAGGCTTACTTGGGCTGCTGCTGGAGGTTCAAGGTGGTCAGTGGGGGTATTTGGGGGCAGCAGTGCTGGCCGGCAGCCCTTTTAAAGAGCCTCCGTGCAGAGCATTAGGGCTGCATAGCACACGTGCCCAGAGCGCGCTTGCTTGTTAAGTGAAGCGGAACTTGTTATGTAAAGCAAGGTTTCTTGGAAATTTTTGCTTGTTATGTGAAACACTTGTTAAGCGAGTCACCACTGTATATAAATGTATATAGTACTCTTTTACTGGGAAAAATGGTGCAAGTATTCACCACAGGTCATCCCCATATGACTAATTATTGATTAGCTGCTGTTGGGGTTAGGGGTGGAAAAAGGTGCCATTACTGACTACTGATGAATACGTTTTAAGGGTAAAGCCCTGTATATACAATTGTATATTATCAATGGTATATATTATCAACAACTGGAAAACAGTGATTAACCAATTTATATATATATATATATATATATATATATATATATATATATATATATATATATATATATATATATATATATATATACTGTATATACTGCATATACTGTGTATATATGTGTGTGTGTGTATATATATATATATATATATATATATATATACACTGTATATGCAATTTGTATTTTATCAGTTGTGTGTGTAATATCAATTGTGTGTATATTATCAAATATATATATGCCATTTATGATCATATAAATTATATGTGGTCATATAAATCAATACAATATAATTATATAATATATAAATTGCTACAATTTAAGTGAATAGGAATACAGCATGACCTTTATCTTTTCTACAGTGTTTGGAAAGGCCATTCATGCCATTGCTCGAATCAGTGATGAATTCTGGTTTGATCCTCTTGAGAAAGGGGTGAGTATACTCTTAAGTAAGAAAAAACATATAGTTTGCAAGGATCCTCTTCTGACAATCTGTTTGGGGAACCCCCATAAGTGATGTCATGGCCAGATGCCAAACAGGAAGTGAATTAATTGTGATGCCAGAGCTCCTCCATGTCTACTCGGAAGTAAGTCCCATTGAGTTCAGTGAGACTTAGGTTACAATCCAAAGTAACTACAGGACCTTTACACCAATGTAGTTATGGTGCCGCCTATGAAAAACCTATGGGAAACGCATAGAGCAATCCAGAGTAAGTGCCTCTTACATCATCCCGTTGTCACTCTGGATTGTAGGGTAGGCTGCAATCCTATAGTCAGTTTCCTGGGAGTGAACATTCAATATAATAGGGCTTACTTCTGAGTAGACATGCTTAGGATTGCACCTTTACTCCCAGGAAAGAATGAATTGCAGCTTGAGTACCCCATTCCAAGGTGAAGGCACCCAGTGCCACATCTAGCTTTTTGTGGGGTCCCATCCCCCACTTTGAGAACCACTGAATTAAATGATGAATTAGGGTGCAATCCAGAGTAACTATGGGGATTCCTTGCTCCAGTGTAAGAACAATTTACTCTGGATTGCAATATGAATTTCCTATAGGTTTTCACTAGGTGGTGCAGTAACTAGGAGTGCACATAAAGTCTCTTACGTGCACCCGTAGTTACTCTGGATTGTAGGGTAAAGAGGGAATGTGCTACCTGCCACAGAACTGTGTAGATGTGGTGATAAACGGGATGTCAGAGGTAGGCATGTCTGGGGCGGGGGGCAACCACAACAATAGCAGTAGCTCAATAAACACCTGATGTGCTCTCAGCGGGCAGGTGGGGGTTGCCAAGATGCATCCAATGCTCACCTCTGTATGTCCAACATTTATGTAGGTTCACAGCTATAAACATCTACACATATATAAGATGTTTGACTGAAGCAAATCTGCAACCCTAAATATTGCCATATTATGCCTTTCTACTTGGTTTAGATGTAAGTACAGTTGTGCCTCACATAAAGAGCTTAATTCGTTCCGGAGGCCTGCTCTTTAAGTGAAACGCTCTTTAAGTGAAGCAGATTTTTCCATGGGAAATAATGGAAACTCAGACAATTGGTTCCACAACCCCCTGAATATTCATATAAAAATATTAACTGGATGTAAAAATGATGACGAAACACTGGAATTGAATTCAAAACATGCATTCAATGGGCATGATCCTATGAAGTCTACTTAGGCTGCAATCCTAAAGACATTTTCCCAGGAGTAAGCCCCATTTAACACAATGGGGCTAACTTCTGCGTAGACATGGTTAAGAGGCTGCAGTCAAAGACACTTTTCTGGGAGAAAAACCCATTTAACACAATGGGGCTTACTTCTGAGTAGACATAGTTAGGAGACTGCAATCAAAGACACTTTCCTAGGAGGCTTACCTGGGCTGCTGCTGGAGGTTCACGGTGGTCGGTGGGGGCACTTGTGGGCAGTTAGGGGCAGCAGTGCTGGCCAGCAGTCCTTTTAAAGAGCCTCCATGCAGAGCATCAGGGCTGCATAGCACGCATGCTGGTAGTGTGCTTGCTTGTTAAGTGAAGCAGAACTTGTTATGTGAAGCAAGATTTCTTGGAAATTTTTGCTTGTTATGTGAAACGCTTGTTAAGTGAGGCGCTTGTTAAGTGATGTACCACTGTATATAAAATAAATGATAAAATTTATTGATAAAATATATGATATTCCCACAGGTTTCCCTGAGGTCTGTGAATTCTTCTAGGTCAGCTTATGCCTGTGTCTTCTTTTCATCTATGTTTTTTCAACGGTATTCCTTTAAAAATGTTCCTGAAATGCATCCGAATAAAAACGGCATACATCTTGCATATAAATTAGTCGTAAAGGTAATTATATATCCATTTTGAACAATATATTGACTTTCCTAACATTACTAATTTCTATTTATTATCTATTATTATATATAGGTAATAATCTGATTACTTTCAAATATTACACTTTCCAGCTCCATGTTTGTTTTGCAGATACTGTATTTGTACCCAAACCTTTGTCATGTTTACTGTTGTGGTTTTAAGAACTTTGCACTAGTTATAGGGAAATCTCTGTATTAATAATCTTTTTTCTTTCAGGCGGTACTTCCTATATTTCGGTGTTTAAACACACTAGAAAGGAATGTAGAAAAGTGCAGTATTTATGCAAATATTAATGAAAGCTACGTTGTTTTTCAGCTACTCTGCAAACATGGTAAGCCACTTGTTAGCGCATGATTTTATAAGCCTCATTAAGGGTTCAAAAATAAAAATGGGTTTAAAAATATATGGGTTTAAAAATATAAAAACCCATATATGGGTTTAAAAATATCTTACCTATATATGGGTTTTTAAAAAATCTCGGCAAAGATCCCAAAATACTCACAAACTGGGAAAAATAACTTTAATTTCTGCATTAATAACTTTTGGAAAAGATAGGCAACAAAATGGACTAGTCAACCTATTTCTAATTTAGATTTACTATACATGGTTGGAGAAACAATCACACTAGTTGTTTTAATAAGTCAAGTGTTCAGTATCCAGCAGGGGGCACTAAATGTCACATTTTACAGATTTCAACAAGCCATGCAAAGCAGTTGGGTATTTTTGCCACAAGTCCGTGTATTTGCCATGCGCTCAATAAAATAAATAAATTCACTATTATAAATATGTGAGGTTTGATATAGCAATAAATATCAGTCTACAGAGTTACAGCCCAACCAGTATCAAAGCAAATTAAGTGATCGTCACACAGTTAGGCTCCAAATATGTTGCGTACTTCATACACAATTAGATAATGCTCAGATAAATTCAGAGCAGAATCCTAATCAGGTCTACTCAAAATATGCTCCATTAAGTTCAATGGGTCTTTCTCCCAGGAGAGTGTCTTAGTATTGCAGCCTCACCCTACAATCCAGAGTAACTATGGGAGCCCGTAAGAGACATTTACGTCGACATAGTTACGGCACCACCAAGTAATATGGGAAATTCATATTACAATCCAGAGTAAATTGTTCTTATATCAGAGCAAAGTCTCCCCATATTTACTCTGGATTGTGCCCTTTAGTTATGTACCAGCACTGGAATGAATTCAGATGGTGCATCTGAATTTCATTGTATATTTTTATACAATGACAATAAAGTATCTATCATCTGTCTATATATCCCTTCTTCCCATATCTATCTATCTATCTATCTATCTATCTATCTATCTATCTATCTATCTATCTATCTATCTATCTATCTATCTATCTATCTATCTATCTATCTATCTATCCCTTCTTCCCATATCTATCTATCTATCTATCTATCTATCTATCTATCTATCTATCTATCCTTTCTTCCCATATCTATCTATCTATCTATCTATCTATCTATCTATCTATCTATCTATCTATCTATCTATCTATCTATCCTTTCTTCCCATATCTATCTATCTATCTATCTATCTATCTATCTATCTATCTATCTATCTATCTATCTATCTATCTATCTATCTATCTGAGTATTAAGATATGAGAGGCGTTGGATGGAAAGTTCTTTATTCAAGGGAGCAAACTTCCATGCGCTCGATATGCTCTCTCCTCAGGTGTTGTGAAAACTCATAACTTAACTTTTCAAGAAAGTGAACCTTTGCAAGCTGTGTTTGCAAAGCATTTGTGCCCCAACGTGCTGAAGATCCACTCAAGGTAACGTCACAGTGAACAGCTAAAATAATTTTGGTCATGGATTATCAGGTGCGAATGCCATTCATTGTCAAAAGCTCCAGCTCAGAGCCCCATGAGCCATCAGAGGACAGAGGGTTGGGGGCTCAGTGCAAGGCCATCTCTTGTGTGGCGCAAGTGGTTAACCCTACAATCCAGAGTAACCATGGGAGCACGTAAGAGACTTTACGTGCACCCGTAGTTACTCCACTACCTATTGAAAACCTATGGGAAATTCATATTGCAATCCAGAGCAAATTGTTCTTACACCGGAGCAAGGACTCCCCGTAGTTACTCAGGATTGTGCCCTCTGACACCGTGCCTGTTAACCAGCAGGCCAGCGTTTGAGACCCGGGTTCCCACAAGACAAGGATTTCCTGCTACAGGCAGAGGGTTCGACTAGATGATCCACTGGGTTCGTTCCAACTCTGATTCTATGGCTTTGCCTGGGACCCTCAACAAAATGGCAGTGGCCCACCTGGCTCATGGAGGGCCCACCTGGCTGGTATATCCCTCTAAGCCAATTGCCCTGTGGGGCTGCAGTACCAATTTTCCCCCAAGCAATCTCTCACTGCTCTTCTCTCTTCTGTCTGCATCAGCAGAAGAAATCAGGACAGAGGAGAGACCTGTCCGGTTTGGTCTCCACCACCACTCATGGAGAAAGCAGGGGCAGGAGGAGGGGAATTTGGTGTCCAAACCCCAGCAGTTTATTACACTTTGACCTCCATTCATTCACTCCAGGGCCTGAAGTTCATTTAGGACAGCCAGCAAATTTTAAGCAGGAGCCCTTATAGAACTTGTTTAGCATTTCTAGTATTCATTATCTTGTTCAACCTTTGTACTCAAGGGACTGTGTCGGTACTTTGATCTGAATTTTTTAAAATGGAACTAGAAAATAAAAAAGATTATTTATGTTCTATAAACTAGTCTTATCAATTTTTGTGACTCATGTAACAGACAGAGAGCAACTGGTAATCTAAAATACCACTTTCTGAAATTTTTCAGGCAGTTATTTGATATATTGATGCATTTTCCAAACAGTCAGGATGAAATAACTTTAGCTGTAACACCACTGAAAGTTTGTTTCAAGACTTACTTGGAGAATGAAACAGGTAAGGCTTCAACTTCCATTGTATCCTTTGGGAAAAAAATCTGAAAAAATTTACAATAAAGAACAAAAACTCTTTGTTAATACTTATATTTGAGTGAGGAAAAATAAAAAAAGATTAATATCTTATACAGTGGTGCCTCACGTAAAGAACCTGATTTGTTCTTGATTCCCTTTAAGTGAAATGCTCTTTAAGTGAAGTGGATTTTCCCATAGGAAATAATGGAAACTCAGACGATTGGTTCCACAACCCCCAAAATATTCCTATAAAAATGTTAACTGGATGTAAAAATGATGACAAAACACTGGAATTGAATTCAAAACATTCATTCAATGTGCAGGATCCTATGGAGTCTACTTAGGCTGCAATCCTAAAGAAACCTTTGTGGGAGTAAGCCCCATTTAACACAATGGGGCTTGCTTCTGAGTAGACATGGTTAAGAGGCTGCAAAGACATTTTCCTGGAAGACCCATTTAACACAATGTGGCTTACTTCTGAGTAGACATAGGCTGCAATCCTAAAGACAATTTCCTGGGAGTAAGACCCATTGAACACAATGGTGCTTACTTTTGAGTAGACATGGTTAGGATTGTGCTCATAGTTAGGAGACTGCAATCAAAGACACTTTCCTGGGAGGCTACTTGGGCTGCTGCTGGAGGTTCAAGGTGGTCAGTGGGGTCACTTGGGGCAGTTAGGGGCAGTTGCCTCTGGCACCTCCGGGCAACTGCCCCTAAGTTGGGGGCAGTTAGAGGCAGCACCACTGGCCGGCAGCCCTTTTAAAGAGCCTCCATGTGGAGTGTCAGGGCTGCATAGCACCCGTGCCCATGGCGCTCTTGCTTGTTAAGTGAAGCGGAACTTGTTATGTGAAGCAAGATTTCTCGGAAATTTTTGCTTGTCATGTGAAACACTTGTTAAGCAAGGTACCACTGTGTCTGGTGTCAGGTCCACTTCCAGCAGATCTGCAGCATCCCATTGCTCATGTTATACTTGAGTATGAATTTTGCTAAACGTTTTCAGTTATTGTCAGTTATTCTTGGCAGTGGATATTATTGGACTCCTTTGATATTAATCTCTGCAATTGTCATGATCCTGAACAGACTTTGCCAAGGCAATGCACACCGAAGTACATCTCCGTCCAGAAGAATTTGAATACTTTCAAGTGGGAGTAGACTCTGAAGTCACATTTTGCCTTAAAGAGCTGAGGGTAAGTTGTTTCTTATGCTTGTTTCTGTCATGAATAATACATTTCCAGCTTCCTCGTGCCTACAGGCTGCAACGTTCATTGGGATCGGGGCTCATTTATTTCAGCATAAGCTTCCATGGGCCACTTTACTGTGTGTGCAACAAAATAGTGCCATGGTATATAAAAAGTCATGTGTTGGTTTTCACTACAGCAGACCTAGAGTACAATCCTAACCATGTCTACTCAAAAGTAAGCCCCATTGTGTTCAATGGGTTTTACTCCTAGGAAAGTATCTTTAGGATTACAGCCTAAACACACTTTCCTAGGAGTAAGACCAATGGTGGGCTTCAGTGGGTTCTCACAGGTTCTACAGAACCCTTTGCTAGTGAGCGCCTGGTTCTGAGAAAGGTTACTAATGGGACATAGAACCTGTTGTTAATTTATTTGAATCCCACCACTGAGTAAAACCCATTAAATACAATGGGGCTTTCTTCTGAGTAAACATGGTTAGGATTGTGCTCTAACAGGGCTAGTCCTCTATATAACTCTTAATTCCCTTTTTTAACTTTGTTTAGGGACTTCTGGTCCTTGCAGAGGCTCTCAGCGCTCTCGTCTCTGTTCATTTTGGCCTTTCAGGAAAGTAAGCTGATATATTTTTTCTTTGGGGGATATTTTAAGTGTAGCATTTTAAAAAATATATTTATATAAAATTTGCAAAAGATAGCATATGTAATTTGCTTTCTAAAGGAATTGTATTTCTAGGAATCATGTTGCATGCACTGATTTCCTCTTCAAAAAATTTCCATAGTAGGAAATCTGCACATGTTGACCCACAGGTACAGAGCACTGTGTACACTCAGTCATGTGGCAGTGAACACATAGTCAGGTTGGATTGGGGCTCACTGTCATTTGTTTGCAAAAACATATGGGTTAAGGACCTAATTTAAAAAAACATTTATTAATTCCATCATATGATGCTATATGGGATGTCAAGTAGTATTTTAGTTTGTTTTTAATAAATGCTGCAATCTTAAAGACACTTTCCTGGAAGTAAGACCCACTGAACATAATGAGGCTTACTTTTGAGTAGGTTAGGACTGTGCTCAAAGACTACTGCCTTTTCCCTATACTAATGGAAGGGTATAAAATATACTAATTTTCCCTATACTAATTGGTATAAAATATACCAATGAAGGGAGCTCTGTGCTCAGTCTCTTATTTACTTTACTCAGGCTGCAATCCTAAAGACACTTTCCTGGGAGTAAGACCCATTGAACATAATGAGGTTTACCTTTGAGTAGGTTAGGATTGTGCTCAAAGACTACTGCCTTTTCTATATACTCATGGAGGGGTATAAAATATACCAATGAAGGGAGCTCTCTGCTCAGTCTCCTATTTATTTTACTGCAATCCTAAAGACACTTTCCTGGGAGTAAGACCCATTGAACATAATGAGGCTTACTTTTGAGTAGGTTTGTGCTCAAAGACTACTGCCTTTTCTATATACTCATGGAGGGGTATAAAATATACCAATGAAGGGAGCTCTGTGCTCAGTCTCTTATTTACTTTACTCAGGCTGCAATCCTAAAGACACATTCCTGGGAGTAAGACCCATTGAACATAATGGAGCTTACGTTTGAGTAGACATGGTTAGGATTGTGCTACTTGTGTCTTCTTTACTTACAGGCCCATTGCTTTCAGCATTGAGGATATGATGGTAGAAGCAAGTTTTATTCTAGCTACCTTAGCGGATACTGAGAACGGGACATCTTCTCACCATTCTCCATGTCTTTCACACACCCACAAAAGGTGACCCGGAATTAGAAGTTGGATATTCCTTGAGAAATACTAAATTAAGGAGGAAGTGAGATATGTTTAGGCATTTAACTCTTCAAATTGTGTGCCATTTTAGGAGTCCTGCATTAAAGAGAAACAAGACAAACACAGAAACAGCCACAACTACAGCTGATAACCTCAACCCAACAAAGGAAGTTGTTCCACCTTCTCCTCATGAGGAGGTAAGGAGGAAAGTATTAGGTTTGCTTGGAAAAATTGAAATGATTTCCCTCTTCCAGAAAGGAAGCAATTTGGCTAGTAATAAAGTACAGTACAGTGATGCCTCACATAACAAATTTAATTCATTCTGGAGGCATGTTTGTTACGTGAAATGTTCTTTAAGTGAAGCAGATTGTTCCATAGGAAATAATGGAAACTCAGACAATTGGTTCCACAACCCACAAAATATTCATACAAAAATATTAACCGGATGTAAAAATGATGACAGTCCACTGGGATTGAATTCAAAACATGCAATCAGTGTGCGTGATCTTATGAAGTCTACTTAGAGCACAATCCTAACCATGTCTACCCAGATGTAAGCCCCATTGTGTCCTATGACACTTTCCTGAGAGTAAGACCCATTAACACAATCAGGCTTACTTCTGGGTAGGCATGGTTAGGAGGCTGCAATCCAAGACATCTTCAAAGTGTCTCCCCACTTTCTCCTCCTCTCCATCCTGAGCCTCTCTCCCCTGCTCCCTTCTGGCGACCCTGAGCTGCTTCCCTTTTCTCCATGCTCTTCTCACCCTCCAGCCACAGGAGGAGCAGCATGGAAGTGTAGCTTTCGCCATGGGCAGGTGCGCTAGGCAGCCCTGATGCTTTTTAAACAGGCTGCCAGCCAGCGCGTCTGCCCCAACTGCCAACGAATGTGTTCTTTACATGAAGCACAGTTTGTTACATGAAGCAGAATCGCAGAGAAATTTGTTATGTGAAACATACTTTATGTGAGGTGACCCTGTATTCCAGAGTGTTTATACTGAAAAAATAACGTGTGGTTTCTTGAAATTCAGTGGGTACCTCAATTACTTCCTTTATTGCCTTTTTTAGTTTCACTCCTTGTTCTTTGGAGCCGTCTTGTCCAAGACGCAGGACAGCGTGTTCCACAGTCTGGCCACAGCAAGCGACACCGATGATGACCTTAGCAGTGGACAAATCTCTCAAACATTTTAGTGATCAAGTATCTGTCTGTGACAATGGGTTTGTATTGGGGGCGCATGACAATGACAATGGCCCTATTGTTATGTTCAACTTTTATCTTACGGTGTTGGTGTTTTTTAAATGGTAGACCCCGCTGTTCAATGTTTGAAGATGCTTATCTTTAGCTAGTATTAAGAGAAGCTTACTACCTCTGCTTACTACCACTGTTACCTTTTCAGCTGCTGTTGAATTACAGGCAACCATATCTGATGAGATACTTGAATCAACCTTTGCATTGTTTGTCCCAGAGAATTTAGGGACACATGGGTTAAATGAATGCACAGAATCCGTTCCTTTCTCCGTTCCCCTGTAAATCCAGCGCTTGTGGTTAAAGGAAATAAAGGCTGCAATGCTAAAGACACTTTCCTGGGAGTAACTCATTGGACACAACGGGGCTTACTTTTGAGTAGACATGCTTAGGATTGTGCTGAAAGTCCTTGAAGTGTTGGAGCACAGATCTTGCAATAGTATGGCAGTGGGACGAGTGAGAAGCCTCCCCCTTCTTTTGGAGGCATGTGCAGCCTCACAGAGAGAATGCATGTGGCTGCTTCAGCCCTGGGAACAGCCAGTAACCCACAGCAACCTAACAAAGAGCAACTAGTCTCACACTGCTCCAGGAGCTCTGCCTTTCTTCATCCCCTTCCCTTCAACCCCCACAGTGGAGGAGAATTAGTTCTGAACTACCATTGCAACTACAATGGAGTAGAACAAACAGGCCAGCTAACGTAGAGCAGAACATTTGTGTTATTTTTCTAGTATTCCTGTGTTTATTGCATCTCCTCCCACTTGAACCACCTTCGGCTTGAGAGATAAATTCCATTTTCAGTGGAATTCAGTACTTTTTTCAGTTGATTTGCTCACTAGACTTTGCTCGGTGTTTCCCTAACCTCATCCCCAGCATGTCTATGTACTTGATCAACTGGGAACATCTCCGCACAAACCTCTGAAACAAAGAACTTGAGCAAGATCACAAATTAACACTGCAATCCTAACCGTGTCTACTCAGAAGTAAGCCCCATTGTGTTACTCCCAGGAAAGTGTCTTTAGGATTGCAGCCTAAATGAGTATCCATTTCATTTTGCTGCAGTTACAGCACAATCCTAACCAGTTTAGGTCAGCGTAACTCAGCTGGCATATCTTCCCATAGTGGTGTGAGGGTCTGTGTCTGCCTCTGTACTGCCCTAACTCGCCCAGGAGTGGGGCAGAAATATTTTACGGCACTTTTGTGACATCCCCAGGTCAGCATAGGACTTATCCAAGGCTAGGTTGGGATTGCAGCTGTAGGGCACAATCTGGAGTAACTATGGGGAGTCCTTGCTCCGGTGTAAGAACAACTTACTTTGGATTCCAATATGAATTTCCCATAGGTTTTCACTAGATGGTGCAGTAACTACGGATGCACGTAAAGTCTCACAAAGCAAGATTTGTGATCTTGCTCAAGTTCTTGCTCAGAGTAACTATGGGACCTTTTACTATGGGAAATGCATAGAACAATCCAGAGTAAGTGCCTCTTACATCTTCCTGTAGTTACTCTGGATTGTAGGGTTAGTTCCTTATGGCTCATAGACAAGCACCTGCACAAGAGACATGACACTTGCATCAGCCATATGTGTGAAGCTTTGGCTACAATCCTAAAGACGCTTTCCTGGGAGTAAGACCCATTGAACACAATGGGGCTTACTTTTGAGTAGACATGGTTAGGGTTGTGCTCTTTAAGTACTGCATCAGAAAGTGCACTGTTGTTCTCACTACAATTGAATTTTAGAAAATTTGGCAGGCAAAGATAGTTTAGGGCTCGCAAGCTGCATGAACAGAAAATATTCCCGAGTCAAATAATGTGGCTTCTGGATCGTTTCTTATAGGAAACCATTTGCTAGTAAACAGTAGAGTAGAGGAGGTGGTGGGAAAGAAACCTGGATCCAAACACTGCAAACTCCAGTTAAAGTCGTCACACACGTATTGTATAAATACTATATTTATTAAATATCTTTACAGATCATTTAAATGTATTTACAGATACTATGTTTGCACAAATTATACTTCAGACATCCAATTCACATAACTGCCTTTAGGTAAGCACAGGTAATGATAGTCTTATTTAACAAGAAATGAAAGCATCCTCGTTAGATCGGCTGCGTTTTGTCAGATAATTATTTTGAATGTCCGCCCTTCTGCATTCCCCGAGGAGAAGCAATTTCAATCTTACTGTTTTCATTTTTGCTTTTGCGGGGGGCACTTTTGTCCATGTCCAATCTGGTCCCCAATCCCAGGCTGCTTTTCCTATTTATTGTTCCTGAAATAGCAGATCCGAGGAGACCACCAGATAGTTTTGGTTCTCTTAAAGGTAACTAAAAGGACAAGGAACCGTGGACTTAAATTCCTTCATTATTATTTTTCACATTAATCTAGCCCTTCATATCTGCTGAGTAACTACTACAGGCCTTCCCAAAGGCAGATTCTGCAGCCGCTGTGTTGTGACCTCATAAAGCAGGCCAAGGCTATGGAAAAGCAGCTTCGTTCAGATGCTCTTCCAAGCACAACCTGAAGTGTCAGCTCCACCTGTTGTGTTGTCAGCTCCAACACAAAATGGAATGTCTTCTCCCTCCCTAATTGTAACACCAGCCTGATTTCTAAGAAACACGTTACTTGTGTTTCACCTATAGTTTTAAGGGTTATTTTAACACAAGGCCTGCCTTTTCCTTTCGTGAAAAGTATTTTTGTGCGCAGACAGCTTAAGTTCGTAGGAAGAAATTCGGTTCCCATACATTTGAGTGCACATCTGAAGAGGAAAAAAATTCAAGCGTGCAATAAAAGTTTATAATACAGTATTGCTTTAGAAACTGATGGCAAAAGGCTATAAACTGTACTGGTCTTTGGTGTCCAGTGGAGGTGGAAAGGGGGGGGGACGGCAAATTTTAAAATTTGTTCATCAAAACAAAAAGCAAGAATAGTAATGTCTTTTTAAATTAAATACACAGCTCAGCTAGAAGCCACTCTGACCATAAAAACCCACTATGTGTTACAGTTCAGGATATGATCCAAGACTCCTGACCCTGAATGGTGGCAAAGGGCACGAGGCCCACACATCCACCTCAGCACCTTTTTCTGGAATAAATCAGAGGTCTTCAAACTTTTAAATATAGGGCTCCTGGACCTTTAAAGGAGGGAATTTCAGCTTCTCATCCCATAGATCACAAGCCAAAATTCCCTCTTCGACACACTTCTTAAAGGTCTGGGAGTGCCCAAGTTAGAAGTTTGGAGCCCGTTGGTATGAATGATGGGCACCATAGAAAGGCTGGAGGTGCGACTCTGAAGCAGGGAAACGGTCCTGCCCTGAATAGATAGGTAGGTGATGCTTGTTCTAATGGAGAACTGTAACAGTGAAGGTGAAAAGCTTGTAAAGCAGAGAGAACAATTAAGTATGAGGGGAAACTGCTCCTCTGGCACAGCAAAAAGAAGCCAGGAACTGCAGCAGTAATACATTCCTTCCAATTGAAGAGACACAGCTACGTCTTTCAGCTTAAGGAGTACAGGAATTGAAATGTTTTGTGCAAAGTCACGTATCGTTTGCCACGTTTGAAGGTTAGAGCGCTACGATTATTTTCTTCATTACTTTTTATTCCACCCTGTGTGTGTTTAAATCCCATTTTATCCTGTTCGGGTGGTTAAGGCATTCTGACAACATCATGAAAGGTGATTTCAGAAAAAATGGTTCATGCCACGCTTTAGGAAAGAAAGGTAGATTAAAACTGCTCCCACCCATTCGCACGGGAAATGAAATGCCTGGTAGAAGCAGAACGCACTGAAGTAGTGACATGTACATGGTACATGTTACGTAATTATAAATAAAAGCTTGACACAATTATGCAAATATACAGTACAATCACAAAAAAAAAATATTTAAAACAAACTGAGGTAACCTCAAACGTACAGTTTTAATACATCCGGCAGTTAAACCCCCCTTTTCTTATTAAAGGGGTGAAGATTGCTTTACTGCCCGTTGTTTACTGATCTAAACAAACACCAACACATTACCCAACTGCTATATAAAACATGGCTTTTTGTTTCTAGGTTCTACCAGCAAAAAAGTTATGAAAAACTGACCAAAATATATATATATATATCTATCTCCACAGCTCTTTTTTCATAAGCTTTAAAAAAAGAAAAGAAAAAGGGGGAAGTTGGCAGCTACTGAAGAAAGTGGATTGTTAGCAAGTGTAAATCGAGAGGCTAAATGGCTATTAGATACCTGTAAACATCATTAAGGTTCCTTCTGAAGACCCTCCAGACCAGTAACTGAAATGTTAAAATGATGCTCATTCAGCATTCAGGTGTTGATGCTCGTTCATGCTCATTCAGGTGTTGATCTCGACTGTCGCCAGCGCACACGCGGACTCGTGTTTCTGGAAACACGGCAGAGAGATTTAAGAGGGAAGAAGGAAGATTCGGAGCCGGGGGCTGCCTGCTTAAACGCACCCAGTTGACACGCTATATAAAAGCAAGAGCAGTTGCTGCCAGCAGAGGTGCCAGTCCTGCCACCCCACCTGCCAACATCCTGATTTCTGCAGACTGAGAAGAAGTTTAGAAAACCATGCAGCTAGCAGAGGACCCTGTGTTAAAAAAATGATATGCAGAACTTCCACCTGTACATTAAATGATGCACCTTCACGCTCGCTCGCTCGCTCTCACACACTCGCACAGAATGCACGTCACAAACTTTGCGCTTCAAATTTAGTAACAGCCAAGCCTCCTGGCTAACACTATCAGTATCTCAAGGTGTTCACAGCAGTTGGGAGCCTTTGGAGGGTTCATCTTAACATGAACCTCAACGATCCTTTTAGCAGACTGCTTATTATGGGATGGTCTACGAGCAGGGCTTTCCCAAGCATACCGTCAATGTGCCCTACTCAAGGATCTTGTTAGGTCTAGATTGCACGTGGAGCTTCGAATTACGACCAACCAATTCTACATCTCTTTTGCTCGCTTTCTTCAGTGCCATAATTATTCCCTCCCCTTAATTGCGACTCAATCTTGAAAACAAGGGACAAACTTCAAGTATTGAAATTCTTCATCCCGTGCCGACAGGTGATCCACCGGCGAGTGGTTCAACGGAAGCCTCCTCCGAAAACAGGCAACGGACACAACACAGAACAGCCACCGAGATCAGCTGCAGAGACATATCCTGCCAGCAGGAAACAGTACGTGTGAAGAAGATGGGAACGGGGAGGAGACCACAAGGCATCAGAGACCGGCGTCCTCAGTCTGTGTATTCCGCAACTATGGAAAGGAGGACGGTGATGTCATCGGGTTTCCCACCTGCAAAGCAAGACACTCAACAGTTTTATCTGAAGAAGCAACGAACTGCAAATACAGTGGTACTGAGGGTTTACAAGCACAATTCGTTCCGGAAGCATGCTTGCAATCCAAAATGATTGTATATCAAAGCAAATTTTCCCATAAGATATAATGGAAACTCAATTCATTCCACAACCCAAAAATATGCATACAAAAACAATTACAATACCGTAAGATAATACAAAATAATAGAGAAAATACAAAATATAAAGAAACATAAAACAACCTGCACTAACCATACAATCCAGAGTAACTACGGGAGCATGTAAGAGACATTACGTGTACCCGTAGTTACTGCACCACCTAGTGAAAACCTATGGGAAATTGATATTGCAATCCAAAGCAAATTGTTCTTACACTGTTCCCCATAGTTACTCTGGATTGCACCCTTCGTCATTAAGGTCTCTGGCTGCAAATCTTGCCCCCTTACACAGAAGTGAGCCCCACTCCTTATAATAGGGCTAACTTTAGAGTAGGCATGCAAGGCTAGGTCTCAGGTGCCTTTCCATTGCCCGCCCGCCCGCCCATCCATCCATCCATAGTATTTATATACTGCTTTTCAACTGAAAAGTTCTCAAAGCTTTTCAATGAAAGATTAACAAAGGTTTACAATGAAAATAAAAATTAATTAATTAATAAAAAATAATATTTTTATAATAAAAATTATAATATTTTTTTTGCATTTTAGATTGTGAGCCCTTTTGGGACAGGGACCCATTAGATATTAATTAGCTATTATTATTTTTCCATTTTCTTTGTAAACCGCTTTGTGAACTTGTTAGTTGAAAAGCAGTATATAAATACTGTAGATAGATAATAAAAAATTATAAAAATTAATTAAAAAATTAATTAATAGCTAATGGGTCCCTGTCCCAAAAGGGCTCACAAACTAAAATGCAAAAAGAACACCAGCAGAAGCCATTAGAACAGTGTGTGGGGTGTGTGGGGCCAGTTACTCTCCCCCTGCTAAATAAAGGAAGAACACCCACTTGAAATAGTGCCTCTTGCCCAGTTAGCAGGTCAAGGAGTGAGCCCCATTGTTTATAATAGGCTTACTTCAGAGTAAACATGCAAGGCTAGGTCCCTCAGGCGCCTTTCCGTTGCCCCTTTTACAAAGGAGTGAACCCCACTGACTGTAATAGGCTTACTTCGGGGCAGACATGCATTGGCTGGTCTCTCTGGATGGCTGAGCAGGTGCTGGTAGAGCACCAAAACTGGCTGTTTCGGCCAGGACTAATTTTTTTTGCTTGTTTATAAAGATATTGCTTGTATAACAAGTTAAAATATATTAGAAATGTTTGCTTGTCTTGCAAAACACTCTTAATCCAAGTTACTCTCAATCCAGGGTTTTACTGTACTTGTTTCAAACAAACCCTTGGGGATCTCTGCTACTCTGTCAGGCATCAGAAGAGTGAGCATGCATTCAGCACCATAAATTTATAACATTTGTGCAGTGCTGCCTCACATAAAGAACTTAATTTGTTCCGGAGGCATGCTCTTTAAGTGAAGCAGATTGTTCCATAGGAAATAATGGAAACTCAGACGATTGGTTCCACAACCCCCAAAATATTCAGATAAAAATATTAACTGGATGTAAAAACGATGACAAAACACTGGAATTGAATTCAAGTCATGCATTCAATGTGCAGGATCCTGTGAAGTCTACTTAGGCTGCAATCCTAAAGACACTTTCCTGGGAGTAAGACCCATTTAACACAATGGGGCTTACTTCTGGGTAAACATAGGAGACTGCAATCAAAGACACTTTCATGGGAGGCTTACCTGGGCTGCTGCTGGAAATTCAAGGTGGTTGGTGGGAACACTTGGGGGCAGCTGCCTCTGGCCCCCCCCCCCCCCGGCAACTGCCAAGTTGGGGGCAGTTAAAGAGAGCAGCACTGGCTGGCAACCCTTTTAAAGAGCCTCCATGTGGAGCATCAGGGCTGCATAGCACGTGTGCCCATAGTGCACTTGCTTGTTAAGTGAAGAGGAACTTGTTATGTGAAGCAAGAGTTCTTGGAAATTTTTGTTTGTTATGTGTAACGCTTGTTAAGTGAGGTGCAACTGTATACTGCTTTTCAAGAAGTTCACAAAGCAATTAAGAAAGACAAATCAAGCCACTCAGTGGCTCCCGTAAGTGTCCCAAGAGTGTTCACGATCTAAAACCTGGAACACAAACACTCCTCCAACAGCATGATTTGTGGAGTTTTGCTCCCCGGCGATGTGCCAATCTTACCTCGTACATTCAATCCGTTATCACAAGCAAACTGTGCAAAAGGAGACATGTAATTTGGATCATATGCTAGTTCGTGAGCTTGCTCGGCAATGCTTCTTGCAGTCTGCTGTATACTTTCATAATTTGAATTCTGGGTTGAGAAGGAGAAAACAGCCATTTAATATTAGAGGCTTCTTGTTTTATGCACACAACCAGAAACAGACTGAGCTCAGTGCTTCTTCCCCTCCAGAGAAACCACTTTTGTGGGAAACAAAAACAAGCTGAAGGGCACCAAGTTATGGAGAGAAAACACCCTCCTCCTGCAGCACCTGCTGGCACAACTTTGACGAAGCCGACCTTGGCTTCCAAAGGGCATCTTATAAGCCATCTGTTAATAGACAATGGTGTTTTTGTGCACCCAACACAAGGCAATTGTGTCACCACAAGGAAAGGGGACAGGGAAGGCCCCCAGAATCTAGGGGGTCTGTGGGGAAGGCAAGGACCTCAGAAGTTATATAAGGTCTGTGGGGTTTTCGTATTTTCAAATATGGTTTTCATATTTCGGTTACCTTTAACTTCTTTAGCTCTTGCAGGATCATATAGTCAGGCATGTTGTCGAACAGTCCATCGGTGGCTGTAAGAATGATGTCTCCCAGCTGGACATCAAAGGTTGAGCTGTCTGCAGCATCTGGGCTGTGGAAATAAGAACACAAGAGCCTGTATAGGTGGAGCGTGGGTCAAAAGTCTACTGTAAAGTGGGGGGGGGGGAGATAAAACTTCCAGCTTCCTTTGCAAAGCTACTGAGATGACACTTAGAGGGCCGAGCATGAGTGGACTGCTTGATTTTGGTTGTTCCTAAAAAATACAATCCTTGCAAGGTTTGTATTTCTTGAGCACAGAGGAACACAAGCATCTTTGCAGTTGTTCAGTACTGGGATGTTCTCAATTATTCCCGGCCAGACCCTGCCAGGATTTTCCCACTCTCAGGCAACTCCCTTGCAGCCATCCTGGCACAGCACCTCTCCCGTGGTGGAAAAGGCCTTGAGCAACAAGGTTGTTTGCCCAGCGAGGCCTTGCTCTGAAGGGGGAGGCCGGGAGCTTTGGAGCTCACTGGAAAGAACATGCTTTTCCAGCACTCCCACCTCAGAGCTTGGTGTTCCGCCAGTTGGGCGCTTTGCTCATTTTGACCGGGCACAGGACACTGCTTGGAAGCTTACATTGCACTGAAATACAAGCTTGCAGTCACATGCTCCCCTCTGTTCTTCGAGTGTTGGTTTTCTCAGGCCCCGAACATACAAAATTAGCAGATTCCCAAACTGAGTTCAACAGCAGACACAAGCAGGGCAGTCCACAGCATGACAACCCACACATGGTCCAAATATGGTCAATGCATGGCCAAGCTGTGCAGCCTACTGGGCACATGTGGCTGCTCAGGCTCATAGGTGAAGGCCCTCATTGCTACAGAGACACAGGCTGCAGCACTCGCCCTTAGGGCACAATCCAGAGTAACTACGGGGAGTCCTTGCTCCAGCAGGCCTCTGCCAGTCTTGGAAGACTATAGTATCATGCTCGGCGCTGCATATGCTGCATGCAAAGCTCGAAAGCCTGGGTTAGGTTGTTATGGAGGAGAGGCTGTTCCCCAAGCAGCAAATGCCCCTCTCCACGCCACTGAATTAGTCCAATGGAAAAGCAGAGCCAATATGATTGGATCCAGCTGCGTCGCAGAGCTGGGCTAAGGACAGGAGCTCACCCTGTCTTGTGGGGCTGACCTGGGTCTCAAACCCTGGCCTGCTGCTTAACAGGCACAGTGGATTGCAATATGTTTTTGCGAGGTGATGCCATAACTACATCCTGTAGTTATTCTGGATTGTAGGGTTAGTAGCTCAAGATACATGAAGAGCAATTTTTATGTGTTAAGTCAAAACAGCTCTCGATAGCCAAGTGAATATTTTTGCTTTCCACTTTCCAACAGCAACAAAACAAAAACATCACAGCCGTTGCGCTTGGCAAGAGAACCACCAACTCAGTAGGAGGCAAGTCGCTACATTTGTGTTTGAGGTCTTTAGAACATGCAGTTGAACATCAAGTCCAATGAGGGAAAGAACAGGTCTGGAAGCGAGAGGAGCGACACCACCGCAAAGGTGCTACGCACTGGCCAGAAAATATGGCTTCCTGCATGCTTCACAAGCATGCTTCAGTCCAAGTGGTGCTGCAGCACACACAAGAGCAAGACTCAGGTATTGCATCTCTAGAATAGAAGCTGTTCCAACAAGTAGCACCTAAACCTACATGAGAAAGCCCTTCTCAGGGTGATTCTGTTAACTATGGATGGGGGATTCTAAACCTGCTCTGGGCAGAAGACATTATAACTCCTGGCACTGTGAGAACCAGATGCAAACACCAAATTCACATGGAAATGCACCAGAAAACAGAATCATGCACAAGTTTCTTTGGCTGCTAGATGTCCCTGGATCCAAGTCACAAGAGCTGATTCTCCTGACAGTTCACACTGATGCATCCAGCGCAGCTCATTCTGGCAAACCCAAGCCAAGCATCAGCCTTGAAGCCACTCACCTGTCACTGAAGACAACTCCTTCAGCTTCTGGAGGGGCTATCGATAGCTGGAATGGAGTATTGAAGTAGTGCTGCTGTTCATCCGATCGATGTACTACTTCCCCACCTCTGACCACCAGGAAACCCGAATCCCCCAAGTTTGCTGTGTGTAAACGGTGACTCGTTCGATCCAGAACTACAATGCAAGCTGTGCTGCTTCCTGGAAAAGATTCCAAACGGTTCTCTTTAGTCAGCGAGAGGCACAAACACAGTCACAAGCATGCTACGGATAGAGGGCCTTCTGACCCCTCCAAACATTTGGAGGTGCTTGCCATGAGACTCATCGAGGAACAAATACTTGAACAGAAAAGAGGGAGACATCAAGAGTTTGTCGGCCAGCTCTGGCAATCTGCCATTTCCAAGTGGCACAGAAATCCCTCTCAGGGCTCTCTATACAGAGAGGCAATCCTGCTGCTTCTTTTTTTTTTAAAGACCGGCATATTAAGCCACTTCTAATATGATGTCACAATTAGCCTGTAAATGAATAAGCTACTGATTTAAATCCCTGGGCTGATACTTCCCTCAGCTAAGGATTTGTACAGGTAGACAGATGGGCTCCACTACTACGAATGGAGGTTGCAAACATAGCAGGACCTGTTAAGGTTGCATGACGCGAGCAAGTCCATGGCTAAGAAAGCATCCTCCACCAGTCATTGATCCACACAGCTGCACTGGCTCATGCAGTGTTCATCAAGGTTTCCCAACAAGAAATATTCCTCAGGAGAGCATTTCAGGTGAGAAGGAAATAGAGCCGGAAGGAAAAAACTGGAGGAGTGAAGTGCTCGTGCACCATAACCAGGCGTGCCTGAGCAAAAAGCAGTCCATGTGCTTCTCCAGAGCCATGCAGGCTCAGCAAAGGGCACCTGCCAAGCTCCCCCTGAGTCGCTGCTTTTGTACAAATGTAGTCATGGTGTAATAAATACATCTCAGGACCTGCACAAGGAGCTCCTGCAGGGTCTGAACTGACGCTCTGCAGGGTAAATCCATGGCAAGTGTTCTACTTTTGGAAAAGTGCCCCACACAACCATTGGAAAATCAAACCCACTTTTGACCCTGCATCCGATGCCCATTCTTTAGGTGAGTCACGAGAAAGTGCCAGCTCTTCCAAGTTCAGTGGAGGCAAACTAAATATAGCTTCTGTATTTAGAGAACTCCTGGCAGAACAGCTACGGTCAGGTGAGAAACACGGGGGCTGGGCAGAGAACTTGTGCTAAGTGTGCAAAAGGTTACTGGTTTCCATTCACACTCCTGGTTCGCCACATTGGCCAGATTCAACCACCTGCCTGCTCCCCTCACCTTAACTCTCCCCCGTATAATTATTAAGACCAACATGGTTCAAACAGATACTCTTCTTGGGACATAAGAGCTCAGCAGCCTCTGTGTTCTCAGACCAATAGCATTCAAAAGAGATGGGGAAAAAGGGAAGGGGGTATTACTCTTACCAAGCAAAGGAACTTTGTTCTGCAGCAGCTCACAGTAGCTCGCAGTGAGAATCCCGACAGGATTAGATGGTACAAACCGTCCTTCCTTTACTAAGCGTTCACAAGTGCGCATTAGAGTCCCTGAGAACTGAGAGGGGTCGACGCCATAGTCTCGCCAGCCTCCTACCCCATCTGCTACCCCTAGAAAGAGAGAAGAGAACTTTTTGGAAATGGCATTTGTGGCTGCTGAGAAATTCAACACACAAAAATCAAAGCTGGGGCAGCAGTTTCTTCCTTCCCAAATGTTCCAGTTTGTCACACGTGTTTCCAGAGAGGGCTTCATAAACTAATCACTTCCCTAATTCAGTATGCCATGCAAAGAGCAAGGAGCTACGTAATCACTTCCAACAGCTGAAGTCCCAAACAGGTTATTATGAAACTGGACTAAGAGCACAATCCTAACTGTCTACCCAAAAGTAATCCCCATTGTGTTCAATGGGTCTTACTCCCAGGAAAATGTCTTTAGGATTTTTCCTAAAGACTGCAGAATAGAATATTCTATAAAGACTAAGACTGCAGAATAGAAAAATGCATAAGGTTTAAGCTGCTCAACTGAGCGGAATAGCTAGAAAATTTTGTAATATTTGGGTAATGTCTGAATGTAAAATATGGAATCGTTCCCCCCCCCCCCCCATGATTCACCACCAAGCATTAAAAATGTTTTTTTATTTGGTGTTTTATCTTTCTGACGTTAGCCGCCTTGAGCTCCCTCTTGCAGGTGAGGAAAGGCGGGGTATAAATTAAATAAATAAAATGAGAATTTGCTGTTTCCTCTCTGAAAAGTATCAGTAAAACTTCTTTTGGTACACTAACAGGGTTCCCCAAACTTTTTGGCAGGAGGGCCACATCTTCCCTCTGACGCTGTCAGGGGCCAAAAATACTAATTTATCTTTCAAATTTGAATAAATTTACATATAAGAATGTAATGGAGTGGATTACAGGGCTTGCCCAGGAACGGATGGAGGGATCTTGAGGCTTTTCGGGGGCCGCATCTGGAGACCCCTGCACTAGATCCTAATAAAACAGCATGGCTTTGAAAGGTTGTAGAACAAAAGGACAAGGTACATGCTTCGCATACAGCATCAAGCATGATACTATAGTCTTTTGAGACTGATGGATGCCAAGTAGGTAAGTTAAGAAAGATGCACTGGGATTTTTTTCCCTGGGCAAATGTTCGTACGTGAAATTGTACTTCAATAATCGTCCCAGAGGTTTCACCAAATATCTCCCCATCTATCTCCAGCAACATCACCAACATCCAGTTCCTTGAAATGTGGTTTAGAAACTTCTTCAGCCTGCAAGAGTCACAACTTGATATTTTATCGAACGAGGGAAGATCATGTTAATTATTCATATTATGCAGTATTGAGTCACCTCTTTCTAGATCAGAGATTCTGCTTAAGGAAGTTTATTTCATGCAGAGATTGAAATTTGCTAATCTGTTCAGTGCCCTTCACCTAGGAAGCCGGCTGAAGGGAGGCAGGCAGAGGGTGAGAGCTGGCCTTCCCATGAACTGTGTAATCCGCCAACATGTTACAGTCAGACTCCGCACAGGCCAGCAGCATTAATCAGATTTACCCCAAATAGTGCATAACCTTTTGGACATCCAATTTGTAAGGTTTTTTTTTAGTGTGATGAAAACCCTATTACCACCACTTCTTGAAAAAGACAGGATTCTGCAATCCTAAAGACAGTTTCCTGGGAGTAAGACCCACAGAACACAATAGAGCTTACTTTTGAGTAGACATGGTTAGGATTGTACTCTAAGGCAAATTTGTCTTTGAAGGGAGAAACTTCACAGGCACCTCTCATTTTAACAAGTCAGGGGGAGATGATGGGAAACTGAACCCATCACCAAAGGTATCCTAATCTAAAAGCAGCCCATTGGATAGCCAAAACTGGACTTGAATAGAATCCCATTTTTAAAATTAAATCTCAATATGAATGCATAAGCTAATCTAAGTTTAGTATATAAATATACTAAATATATAAATATATATAATAAAGAAATAAATATATTTGTCAATAACTGACCCACATCTCAATTAATCTGGCCAGGTAAAAGCCAGCTCCTACCCATATTTTCCAGTCCTACCCAAGAAGCATTATAGGGGCTTGTTGGGTGACTCAGCCATTTCTAGGGTGATGCCACATGGAACCATTATTCATCTCCTATATGACATACAGACATCTACATATGTCTATATATCCCCACTTGAAAACCTTCTGGAGATGTTCAGATGTTTCCGAACAATCATTCTCAAGGGCAGAACTTGCTGCCGCCTTCATCTTCAGCAAGTGGCGCTTACAGTTAAAGGTTTTTCCTTCTGCAGGGAAGATTACGCACAGTTCCCCGAGTCACTGTGTTGTGTATTACATGCTGCAACGGTACATCTGCGTCAGTTATGGCGACAAGGGCCCCGTGCAATCACTTAAGTTTGCCGACATCCAGCGAGGCAAGGAACAAAGGCAAATTGCAGCTGATGAGGTAACAGCGCTGAGCTGAAGACTGTGGGTTGAGGGGAGGGGAGTGGCGGGCTGTGCGGGGGAGGCGGCAGCCAGGAAAGCTGCAGAACATCTCTGAAACCGGCACATCTTTAAATTCCAAAACTAGTGGATGCAGGCAGCACATAGGAAGCAGAATACTGATGCTGACCTCTCTAACTAGGTACTTCTGGTAAATGGAAATCAAACAGTAAGGCCTTCCTTCTAATCCTGCACTTGCTAGTGATCAGACTCTCCAACACAAACCCCCTTTAATACTACAATAAAACAGGTAATTTCCTCATGGAACTCACTCCCATGAGGACCACTAATTCAAATGGCTTTAAATGGGTTGATTCATGCAGCAGGAGAGATCATAAATGGCCATTAGCGTGCCATAGCTGGGGGGGGGGGTGACTGCCTCAGGTACCAATATCCTGAAGGCATTTGAGTGAAGGCATCTGATGGCATCACAGTGGCTCTAACAGGTTCTTCTTTAGAACCAGGTCCTTCCCAGTTCATGCTTTCAAAGACTAGTTCTGCAAAGGGCATCCTGCCAGTCCACTGGAAGCTTCTCCTTTTTTGCAATGGGCAAGGTGCATTTCTTAGATTCTAGTCATTACACAAGAGATAAAGGTCATGATTGTTATTTTTTGTCTACTTTTAAACAACTGGCCAAGCAGGGACTGACTCTGAACTTGGGCTGATTCCAAGTGCCCATGCAAATTTTTTTCCACTGGATGGGAGCAGCCCATGTGGTTGCTCCACACCCACACCCAGCCCACACACACTCTCCAGCCAAGGGCTTGACAATCTTTTAGTGAACTGCTTGGCACACTCATTTTACTGAATGCAAAAAAGCAAATCAAAGTTGAAGGGAAACATTCTTTGACCAAATATATTCGAAATCTTTACTAGCAAAACATTCTGATTATGCCAAACTCTGCTGTGAGTCATCCCTTTTATTTTTTTGGATGGCTCATGTACATGGGAGGGCAGAACAAATTACTATTATCCAGAAAAGGGCAACAGCAGAGCCAGGCTTGGAGAGATGGGAACGTTTACAAGAAAACAGGCAAGAAGGAAAAGGACAGACAGGGAAAGCAAAAGATTCTAAGCGGAGAAAGGAAACAGGGTGACCAAACACACAAGACGCACAATGGAAAGCTGTGCACAAGCTGCAATCATGTGGAGCACCCAAGTATCAATTAAATGCGGCAAGATTTAACAATAGGGAAGATAGAGCAGCAAGAAAGTTGCATCTTCTCTACTGTGGGTGAGATGAGGAACCAAGAAAGCAGCAGGAAGGTGCTTTCTGTGGGTTGCTCTTTTCAACTCTGTCCAGCCCAACCCCACCGGCAGCTGCTTTCAGTGAAACATAACTGCTGAGAGTCAAAAGGCTGCAGTTTGAACCAAGAGGCAGCTGCTGCGTGTTGCTAGTGATGCATCAGCCAGCCCGAAATTATTGCAGGTCCTACTATCCCCTCTGCCTGCAGCAAAGAACCTAGAATGGCACCAACTACTAGGCACCTACAACTACAACCTATGGCACCAACTACTAGGGTCTAGGAAAGGCTATCCACACATATTAGCCACAGTCCTACAATATTGTACCATTTCGTGGATTTTAACTGTATATAACTGGATATATAACTGGATTTTAAGTGTACCCTTTAATTGTATATCAGATACCATTGCAGTACCATGCCCTGCATTACAATCCACTGCACAGTCAGAGATGACAGTCTCATCCTTGGATCTGAAACCATTATACACACACACTCCAGGACATCAACCTATTTAAAAAAAACTCTATAGGGAAACCACAAAAGGGAAATCAGATTATGAAACCAGATCAGCCAACATATTCATGCTATAAATCTCCACCAATGCCTTTTTCTGGGAAAAAGTGTGCTGGTGCTCACCAAAGTGGCATCGCTGGTCATCCCCATAAGACTAATTATTAATTAGCTGCTGGGGGCAGCAGGTGGAAAAAGGTGCTGGTATTAGTATAGGTAAATATTCCCCCCTCAAAAAAGCCCTGTCTCCACTGTAATTTTTGCACTATGACCCCCAAATTGATGCAGCTCTCCAAGTATCTTAGTATCTACATAGTAGATTCTTAGTATCTACATAGTAGATTCTTAGTATCTAAGTATCTTAACATGTGACCAAAACTAGTCTCACTTATAATTAATGTCAGTACTGAAGAAAAGGACCCATGATGCGGATTTAAAGTGTGGGCTGCAAATGTTAAATAAAGAAACATATGAGCAGCAACTAATTTTGGGGTTAGGGCCCAAATATGGAGATCAATTGTACTGCACAAGTTGAGTTGGGCCAACTGAGTTTCCCTCTATCACCAAACCATAGAGAGTTCCCCAAAAATGTGTCAACACTACTTCTAAGAAAATGGTGTATTCTCTTCCCCCCAGTCCCGGAAATGTTCACTCATTACAACAGGCACAAAGTTCCCACAACAACATGAAGTTTCTAATTACCACTAACATAAGATGTGAAAGCAAAATTGCAGTATTAACCTTCGAGTCCAAACAGTCACTACACACAAAGAGCGTTTAGCAGTGTGTGTTTGTGGTAGGAAGGCATGTCAATTACTGTTGCAAGAGACAGGTCTGCCTTCTCAAGCTCAACCTTGAAAAGAATTGAGAGCTTAAAACCCACATCACACACACAACAAGGACAAACTCCCTCCTGACGTCCTTGACACCTGACACGACACAACTGCACTGTGATCTGCATTGAGGCCTTTAATCATTGAACCAAGTGTGGGAATCGAAATTCGACATCCGAAACCGGTCTCAATGTCACTTTGTTTTTCACCTGACAAGGACACAAGGTGCATATATGGCAGGAAGTGCCTGCTCATTCCATCTGCAGTCAGGAAAAGGAAAAAAAAAACCCACTAGAAGAAGTGGCTGAAGTTTAAAATATTAAACAAGAGAAATTGTGCTGCTTTTAATAAAAATAAATCTAGGGATTTGTGTTTGAACAACTGCAAAACACACTCAGAACAAAAGAAATACAGCCCACCTAAGAAACTAGGCAGACAGGATAAGGGAAAATCCCAAGGAATCCACATTTTGCTGGTTGCATGGCATATTTAGTCCCAAAAGGAAAATCTCCATTTCCAAACACATAATTACAGGGCCGCAATCACAACCTGGGGCTGCCGTTTCGCAATACCCAGGAGAGAAGAGGCTGGTGGGGGGGCATTCAGAAGCACTCACCTAGCACATCAGCAGAGCGGTGTCTTGCCACAAAGCAGGCGTCATCCCCGTAGCACATGCCCTTCTTCAAGATGCCCTTGCGAAAGTCCTTGCCGAAGCCGCAGCTGGCGGTCACCAGGCTGTAATCTCGAGAGTCCGTCTGAGAAAGACCACCCAGGACTGCCCGGGCTACCAGTCTGCCATAGGAGAGGACTGAGAACATGGCGTGGGGTGCCCAGCAGCTGACCGCCTGCAATGAGGGGAATTGTGGGCAGATGTGCCACCGCAGCCACCGCAGCCCACTCTGAACCACGGGGGCTACCCCAAGACCCAGGGTTCACAGAGAGGGGGAACCTCCGAAATTGGAGGCTCCCCGTTCTTCAGGTTTGCTGGATCAGACTCCAAGTCAAGGTTTGTCAATATGACCCTGTGCAGGTTCTGACCTTGAACCACACCTCTTCCCTGTGAAAAAATATTAAAATCACTTCCACGCCTATTTTTCTTGGGAGAGACTCCTGCAGGGCCAAGGCTTTGACTTCCACCTCCGAAGGAAAAAACCCCACAAACCCCAGCAGGAGGATCAAAACTATTGCACAACCGGAGGTGTCTTTATACCTACAAAAGAGGAGGTTTGCTCAAGTCTGCAGAGTTTCCAGGCTGGCATTTCAAGCACGTGTGTCTACGCTTCACACACGCTTCAGTCCATAAACGTCCTGTCCTAAATTGGGACTCTCCCCCCAGCCCACAAAGCCCTGCAGGGTCCCAACTACAAGGACTCTCCTCCTGAAAATGGGATCCAAAGCAGACCAGCCTCTTGCCTCAGTGCAAGCTAAAGAATGGGGGGGGGGACTTGCACCCCCAAGACACACTCTTTGGAAAGAGAGACAAGGGGATGAAGCCCCCCACTAAGGTTCTCTTCAGGGCAGGGGCTAAAGCACTCTCACTTCCAAATGCAACCCCCCCCCAAGAAAAAGGGGATTTAAGTCCTCTCTGAAGGTGGGTTTAAACCCCCCCAGGGGAAGGGTGAGGGGTAACACCCGCCCCCAGCTTTCAACAAGGTAGGGTTTAACCCCCCTCCTCAAATGAGAGGTTGAACCCCACCAGAATAAGGGTTTAACCGGCTCTTAGGAGGCTCCTTATATGTAAGGGCTTAGCCCCCCCCCCAGTAAGGAAGAGGGTCTGACCCCTCTTGGTGAGGGTTTGAAACCTCTCCTTGAGGATACACCCCAAGAAAGGGTTTCACCCCCCCTTTGTGAGGAAGAGGGTTTGACCCCCCTTGAAGATACCCCTCAAGGGTCTGACCCCCCTTTTAGGATACCCCCCAGGTAAGGGTTTGACCCCCTCTCAGTGAGGGAGGGGGTTTGACCCCCCCTTGAAGATACCCCTCAAGGGTCTGACCCCCCCTTGAAGACACCCCAAGTAAGGCTTTGTACCCCCTCAGGAGGCTCCCTCAGGCCAGGGTTCACCCCCACCCCGAGGGGCTGCTCCCCTTCCCCTCCCGCTCCCTCAGAGGCACCTCTTCCCCCGGGGGTGCGGCCCCACCCCGGGCGCGGCTCCCTCAGGCAGGTCTTGCTGGGCTCCCCTCAGGCGCGACGGTCACAACCGGCACCTCCTCCGCGCCGCCATCTTGGCCTCCTCGCGTGCGTCGAGCCCGGGCCTGGGGGGGGGAGAGGAAGAGCGCAAGGTCGGCTCCGCCCACAACTCCGGCTGCTCCACCTCCTCACCGGCTGAGGTGGCCACACCCACTCACATCCGGGACCTCGAGCCACGCCCAGCTGTTCCCGCGTTCTGATTGGCTGACCTTTCTCCGGCTCATTTGCATAACCACGCCCTCATTCGGTAGTGCGCAGGCGCATATGCAGGCACGTATGGCGTTGCATGCTGGGAAGTGTAGTTTGTGACGTGGGAGACCACGTGCTGCCTTGTCCCATCCCAGAGGAGTCTGGGGTGAGTGGGTGGGAGATGGCTGCAGAGAGTACCCTGCAGGGTCTCCCTGGAGCCCCCCCTGGACCCCCCCTCAGGGTCTCCCCACCTCCCTGGGAAGCCCCTCCAGGGTGCAGGAGCCCGTGGCTTCCAAGGAGAGGCTGACCTTGGCTTCAAGGTCACCACCCAACACCTGCATGAGTCATCCCAGGGGCAGGCTCTGCCCCACCCAGCCTTCAGTCCTGGCCACACTTTCCTGGGAGTAAGCCCCACCGACTCTCATGAAACTTACTTCAGAGCAGACATGCAGAAGGTGGGGCGATCCTGGCTGCACTTTCCTGGGAGTAAGCCCCACTGACTCTCATGAGATTTACTTTTGAGTAGATATGCAGAGGGTAGGACGATCCTGGTCACACTTTCCTGGGAGTAAGCCCCACTGACTCTCATGAGATTTACTTTTGAGTAGATATGCAGAGGGTGGGACGATCCTGGCCACACTTTCCTGGGAGTAAGCCCCACCGACTCTCATGAGACTTACTTCAGAGTAGACATGCAGAAGGTGGGGCGATCCTGGCTGCACTTTCCTGGGAGTAAGCCCCACTGACTCTCATGAGATTTACTTTTGAGTAGATATGCAGAGGGTAGGACGATCCTGGTCACACTTTCCTGGGAGTAAGCCCCACTGACTCTCATGAGATTTACTTTTGAGTAGATATGCAGAGGGTAGGACGATTCTGGTCACACTTTCCTGGGAGTAAGCCCCACTGACTCTCATGAGATTTACTTTTGAGTAGACATGCAGAGGGTAGGACGATCCTGGTCACACTTTCCTGGGAGTAAGCCCCACTGACTCTCATGAGACTTACTTCTGAGTAGATATGCAGAGGGTGGGGCGATCCTGGTCACACTTTCCTGGGAGTAAGCCCCACTGACTCTCATGAGACTTACTTCTGAGTAGACATGCAGAGGGTGGGGCGATCCTGTCTGCACTTTCCTGGGAGTAAGCCCCACTGATTCTCATGAGACTTCTGAGTAGACGTGCAGAGGGTGGGACGATCCTGTCCGCACTTTCCTGGGAGTAAGCCCCACTGACTCTCATGAGACTTACTTCTGAGTAGACATGCAGAGGGTGGGACGATCCTGTCCGCACTTTCCTAGGAGTAAGCCCCATTGACTATCATGGGACTCACATTTGAGTAGACATGCATAGGATTGGGCTCTTAGCCTTTTCACTTATCTTCAGGAGTTGCAGTATCAACTTTCCAGAAGGGTATTAAGGTGGAAGAGGCATGGAGGGGAGAAAATATCTCCCAGCCCTTATGTACTTAAAGGTACAGGCATCCCCCTCTTTCTGACAGTCCATTTTCTGACGTTCCACTCTTCCAACACCTTTCAATTATAGGTAGGACTCATTAATTCAACACATGTTGAACTCTTTCAATATTTCTGCTGGTCTAAAGGCTCAACTTCTCCTCTCTGTTGTTGATTTTCATGCGACTTGGTGATCAGACTGTTCTTGGCATTTCCTTTTGACTTTCTCCAGTAAACAACCATCATTCAAATACATAAGCTATCCAGTGCCCACATGCGCCTTTATTCTGTTTACTGTAATGTGCTCTGTATTGGGCTATATGTTAATAAATATGTGTTATTTAGGCTTTTGCAAGTGATATTTACGTCTTTGTTAGTGTCACAAGGTGAAAAAGACGGGGTTCCACTTTTCAACGGTTTTCACTTTTGGACATTGCTCCAGTTTCTAACCTGCCCAATAAGGGGGGATGCCTGTATTTTGCATTTAGATTCAGTCTAGTTTAACTTATGCCCTAGTCTCCTATGGATGGTCCTTGAGACCAAAATTGAAGGGAGACACCCTACGATCCAGAGTAACAACAGGAGCACATAAGAGACATTTACATTGACGCAGTTATGGCGTTGTAGTTATGGCGTCGACATTTACATCGATGTAGTTATGGCACATAAGAGACATTTACATCAAATAGTGAATACCTATGGGATGAATACAGTGGTGGGCCCGGCCTGGCCCAACAACCGGATTGCCAGAAGTGGGCAGGCCAGGCCAAGGGCGGGGACGGAGAGGGCCAGGGGCAGGGAGGGCACGCCACCCACCCCAGCATGCTGCAGGTGCAGGTGGGCGGGGCAAGGGGCAGGCCCCACCCCGGCACACTGCGTGTGCGCTAAGTTTCACACATGCACAGTGCTGTCCTGAAGCCGGTTGGCGCATGTGCTGTGCTGTCCTGAACTGGCTGGCTTCAGGACATGCACTGCACGTGCGCTAAGATTGGCGCACACGCATTGTGGCTGGCCAAACCTGTATGCCCGGTTTTCTGCCCCCCAGTGGCTACTGGATCAGTAGCGGGGGGGGGGCAGAATTAACAACCGGTTCGGGAATCATTCTCAATCCCATATCACTTTCTGGGCTTGAAATCTCTGCAGGACCTTATTTAGTGTGGCATTTGAATCAGTTGGGGAAAAGCCAATGGACTTTGAGTGGGGAGGATTCAGCTCAAGCACTGTCACCAATGCACTGTTCTTTGATCCTGCTTGGGTGCCAGTCTGGGGGCTTTTGGGGACATTTCAGACCAATTTGTGTCATGAGGCCGCTCACTTCTTTGCTACTAGATCATTGTCACTGGAAATGGATATTGCAGTGTAATCCGCCCACCCCAAAAAAACAGGACTGTGCCCAGAAGCCTCTTGATCAGTGTTTCTCAAACTGGAAGTCGGGACCCCTGTGGGGGTCGCCTGATCCTTTCACGTGGGTCGCCTAAAGACCCCTGGTTTACAGGGCCTTGCAAGGTATTTTGCATCTTTTAAATTTGTAATTAGAAATAAATATTTCACAATATATAATTAAATATTATTTTGTGATTCATCACTCTGCTTTCACAATGAAAATGCATCCTGCATATCAGATGTTTACATTACGATTCATAACAGTAGCAAAATTACAGTTATGAAGTAGCAACCAAAATAATTTTATGACTGGGGGGGGGGGTCCCCACAACATGAGGAACTGTATTAAAGGGTCACGACGTTAGGAAGGTTGAGAACCACTGTTCTTGATAGTCAATCGATGTTCTTTTATTTTGATCCTGGGTACAAATCGTTTACTTACCCTCTTGCTCTTGAACATGTAGACAGGCCGACCTAAGAAGAATTAATGCAGGGTTAGAGGTGGATCCTGTGGATGTAGTATGGATGTAGTATGGAGATTTGAGCAGCCCATTATAATGCAGGGCTGCTTGAAGCGGTAAAGAAACATACCCCCAAATCCAGAGTAACTACAGGAGCACGTAAAAGACTTTACATGCACCCATAGTTACTGCACCCCCTAGCGAAAACC
This sequence comes from Cryptoblepharus egeriae, assembly GCA_030015325.1. Taxonomy (NCBI): domain Eukaryota; kingdom Metazoa; phylum Chordata; class Lepidosauria; order Squamata; family Scincidae; genus Cryptoblepharus; species Cryptoblepharus egeriae. The sequence continues at coordinate 1,301,015 of JAREYC010000020.1, forward strand.
TATGGGAAATTCATATTGCAATCCAGAGTAAGTTGTTCTTACACCAGAGCAAGGACTCCCCGTAGTTACTCTGGATTTTGCCCATATAGCCTAACTTTTGGAGGCTTGTCCCACCTCATCTGCTCCCCTATACACACGCTGGCTCAACAGATTCATTTGCCTACCAATGACCACTTCAAGAGTACCCCCCCAACTCGAAAAGGCCTGAAGGAAAGTGCTCTCTGCAAAACTCTGTGCTTTGCACCCCATCTGGTGGTGCCACTGCTTTCAGATGCAAGAAGGCAACGCGCTTGCATGTTTACGAAGTCTGCAAAGACCTGAATTGACCCGTGAAGTGCTCTTTCCAGGCACATGATGCAGGGTGTGGTGTTGGAAAGGGTCAAACCGATCCACTGGAGAATATACAGTTGGATCCAACAGAGGACGGTATTGGAAAGTGATCCTTCTTGACTTGCTCAGGTGTAAACCGCGCAGAGGAATCGGCTCGCACAAGGGTTGCTGGCCTGCCAAAGTTGGGCCTTGTGGAAAATATGACATTAGCAGCCAGATCAACAGGCTTCACCACCAGGGAAAGTTTGTGCTGTTGAAATGTTAGGGGCTTGCCTTGGGGAGAAGTTCTCTGCTTCTCCAAAACAGGCACAGCTGCGCCACCTTCTGATCAGAAGGTGAAACTGTTCAGCCATGGAATGCAATGGAACGAATGGGTTGCAAGTTGCCCCCAACTGCCCCCACCAACCACCGTGAACCTCCAGCAGCAGCCCACGTAGACCTCCCAGAAAGTGTCTTGGATTGCAGTCTCCTAACTATGTCTACTCAGAAGTAAGCCCCATTGTGTTAAATGGGGCTTACGCCCAGGAAGGTGTCTTGGATTGCAGCCTCCTAATCCTGTCTACTCAGAAGTAAGCCCCATTGTGTTAAATGGTGCTTACTCCCAGGAAAGTGTCTTTGACTGCAGCCTCTTAACTATGTCAACCAGAAGTAAGCCCCATTGTGTTCAATAGGGCTTACTCCCACGAAAGTGTCTTTAGCCTAAGTAGGCTTCATGGGATCCTGCACATTGAATGCATGTTTCAAATTCAATTCCAGTGTTTTGTCATCATTATTCCATCCAATTCATATTTTTCTATGAATATTTTGGGGGTTGTGGAACCAATCGTCTGAGTTTCCATTATTTCCTATGGGAAAATCAGCTTCACTTAAAGAGCCTTTCACTTAAAGAGCAGGCCTCTGGAACTTATTAAGCTCTTTATGTGAGGCGGCATAGTAAGGATTGTGCTCAAAGACTAATAAGGCTGCAATCCTAAAGACACTTTCCTGGGAGTATGAGCCATTGAACACAATGGGGCTTACTTTTGAGTAGACATGGTTAGGATTGTGGTCAAAGACTAATAAGGCTGCAATCCTAAAGACACTTTCCTGGGAGTAAGACCCACTGAACACAATGGGGCTTACTTTTGAGTAGACATGATTAGTGTTGTGCATTTAGTGTGTGTGTATACACTTAATATAAGTATATATGCATAAGTTTAGCATATACAATTAGTACTAACACTGTCTATTGGTATTTCTGTTAATGTAAGAGTACAAGGAGTCTATTAATGCTGACACTGAATGTTCTCAGATGGCGCTACTGCCAGTGTTCTGCCTCCATTGCGTCCTCCCAGCAGCGAAGCCGGAGCATGTCCCACTCAGCGCTTCTCCATTCACTTCTATGGGCCTCTCCACTCTGCCTGGAGTGATTTAAAAAAGTTATGCGATGAGAACTCGGAAGTGCTCCACGGAGGTGCTGAGTATGTGACTCTAGCTTTTGCAGAAGTGGTGAGTCCTGCTTGCGGGAGGCCAGCGCGCGCCGCCCGGACTCCCGTGGTGCTCTGCGCCGTCTCCTAGGCGACCGGCTTCTGCGGTTGCCCGGGCGACGGGCGCGGCCTAGTGGCGGGGCCCGATGGGGCGCCTGGCGCTGCTGCTGCTGCTGCTCCTGCCCGCGCCCCGCTCCGCGCCCCGGGCCCCGCAGGAGGATGGGGCTCTCCTTCAGGACCCGGCGGAGGGCACCCACCGCCCCAGCCAGGCCCCCGCGGCCCCCGGAGAGCAGGCGCCCCCCGCCCAGACCCCCTCGCGCCCCCGAGGTCTTCCGAGACCCTCCGCGGCAGCCCCCGCACGTCCTCAAGACCCCCAAGGTCCGCAGGCCCCCCAAGATCTGGAGGAGCCGCCCCCGGAGACCCTCCCGCCCGGGACAGGGCCACGGCCGCAGCCACTGACCGACGGTGGGAGCCTGGGACGGGGCGGAGCCTCCAGGGACAGGGGCGGAGCCTCCAGAGAACCTGAGCAGTCAGGGCGGAGCCTCCAGGGACAGGGGGAGGAGCCTCCAGTGAACCTGAGCAGTCAGGGGCGGAGCCTCCAGGGACAGGGGCGGAGCCTCCAGAGAACCTGAGCAGTCAGGGGCGGAGCCTCCAGGGACAGGGGGCGGAGCCTCCAGAGAACCTGAGCAGTCAGGGGCGGAGCCTCCAGGGACAGGGGGCGGAGCCTCCAGTGAACCTGAGCAGTCAGGGGCGGAGCCTCCAGGGACAGGGGGAGGAGCCTCCAGAGAACCTGAGCAGTCAGGGGCAGAGCCTCCAGGGACAGGGGGCGGAGCCTCCAGTGAACCTGAGCAGTCAGGGGCGGAGCCTCCAGGGACAGGGGGAGGAGCCTCCAGAGAACCTGAGCAGTCAGGGGCGGAGCCTCCAGGGACAGGGGCGGAGCCTCCAGAGAACCTGAGCAGTCAGGGGCGGAGCCTCCAGGGACAGGGGAGGAGCCTCCAGTGAACCTGAGCAGTCAGGGGTGGAGCCTCCAGGGACAGGGGCGGAGCCTCCAGTGAACCTGAGCAGTCAGGGGCGGAGCCTCCAGGGACAGGGGCGGAGCCTCCAGTGAACCTGAGCAGTCAGGGGCGGAGCCTCCAGGGACAGGGGCGGAGCCTCCAGTGAACCTGAGCAGTCAGGGGCGGAGCCTCCAGGGACAGGGAGAGGAGCCTCCAGTGAACCTGAGCAGTCAGGGGTGGAGCCTCCAGGGACAGGGGAGGAGCCTCCAAGGGAGGGATGGAGCCTCCAGTGAATCTGAGCAGTCAGGGGTGGGGCCTCCAGGGATGGGGAGGAGCCACCAGGGGAGGGGTGGAGCCTCCAGTGTATCTGAGCAGTCAGGGGCAGAGCCTCCAGGGGAGAGGTGGAGCTTCCAGTGTATCTGAGCAGTCAGGGGCGGAGCCTCCAGGGACAGGGGAGGAGCCTCCAGGGGAGGGGTGGAGCCTCCAGTGTATCTGAGCAGTCAGGGGCGGAGCCTCCAGGGACAGGGGGAGGAGCCTCCAGGGGAGTGGTGGAGCCTCCAGGGACGGGGGCGGAGCCTCCAGGGCAGGGGTGGATCCTCCAGTGTATTTGAGCAGTCTGGGGCGGAGCCTCCACAGATAGGGACGGAGCCTCCAGGTAAAGGAGTAGTCTATCTGAGGAGTCAGTGCAGGGGTTGAGCCTCCAGGGCAGGAGCAGTCTACCTCAGCAGTCCTGGGCGAGGGGGGGAGGTAGAGCCTTCCAGGTAGTGGAACAGTCTACCTGAGCAGTCAGGGATGAGCCAGAGCAGTTGTGGGCAGGTGCAGGTACATAAACAGTGTATCTCGAATGGAGGTGCGATGCTGAAGGTGCGATGCCCAGTTAGTCCCTCATCTAGAAAACGGGTGACATTGGGAGGGTTGGTTGGGTGAAGACCAGACTCTGGGGAGCTTTCATGTCCTGCTTGGGACTCTGCCCTCACTGGACCATAAAGCACTTCCTTCTGCTCCTGGTCAGAGTTGCTGTCCTTGCCATCCCATGCATGTGCAAGTGGAGCCCTTCACTGGCTGTGTTTCTTCCTCTGCCTGCAGTGGCCCAGCTGTGTGCCTGCGACCTGCTGGTAGACCAGTGTGATGCCAATTGTTGTTGTGACACCACCTGCACCTCAGCTGATTTCAGCCTTTTCACAACATGCTCCGTCCCTGTCGTCAGGTAAGTGTGTGCATGCGTGTCGTGGCTTGTAGGTGCGTCATGCTCTTGTTTGGTGTTCCAGAAGATTCTTGTATCACTGCACCCTGTGATCTCTGAATCGGAGATTGCTTACCTGTTGAGCAGCATGATCCGTCACCCTAGTGCAGGACTATTTGTGTTACAATGTGCCTGAATGATGCGGGCGTAGGAGTTTGCCACATGAAAAGCATCACGTTTGAGCATTGCCCTCTCAAAGGCTTCCTTCCCAAATCTCCCTATGGTTGCAATTCTAAAGGCTTTTTCCTGGGAGTAAGACCCATTGAACACAGTGGGGCTTACTTTTGAGTAGACAGGCTTGTGCCCGATGTCTGAATCGAAACAAACACATCTATTTAGAGTTCTGGGTTCTCACTCCTGGTTGCAGCAGTTTCATGGCAGATTTCAACAGTATTATTTGTGTCCTCCTTAGATCCACGTTAGCAGCACCGACTAGAAAGATTCTGTGTAGTTTGTTGTTTGTTTATTTATTTATTTTTATTGTTTTTCTCCTTTGCAGAGATGACAGCCAACTCTGCAAGCAGAAGGAAGCTCTCTATTCCCTCGACACAGCGGCACACCCTCCCCGGATGAGATTTCAATTAGCCGACAAGGTCAACCCCAGCGTTTTCTGCATTCAGAAGGCCAACTGTAAGTAAAATAAAGTCTGGTGTAGAAATCTGACTCTTCCAAAAGTCTTACGAGTTGTTGGGCTAAGGAAGGGGTGTGTGTTTGTGTGGGTGAGCTTGTATCCGATACCCTATAGCTTGATCCCAAACAAGGGCAGAGCTTTTTAACCCTCCTGCGCCTTTTCCACCAGGCTGGTTCATTGCAAATCAGTTCTGGTTCCAGCCCTCCCATCATTCTAGCAAGTAAATATAATGTTTATTCTTTTTAATGTTTATTCTTTATATGTTTAATGTTTATTCTTTATATGTTTATATGTGTAAATGTTTATTCTTTCTCAGACAAGCCTGCACTGTCCTTTCAGTCACCGGAAATACCCACTTCACACAATTTTGATAGGTTAGTTCAAGAGTTTGGCGGGACCGCCTTTGGCGCCGAAACGGACGTCACATTGACGGTCGAAGCGGAGACCCAGCATGCTGGAGATGCCAATGAAATCAAAAAATACCAGGTAAAGAGAAGAAAACTCTTGCATGGTCTCTTCTAGTTGTACCTGCATAGAAACTTGGCATGATAGAAATGCGCAGTGCAATCCTAAGCGTATCTACTTGGAAGTAAGTCCCATTGCGTTCAATAGTACTTACTCCCAGGAAAGTGTGGTTAGGATTGCAGCCTCGGTTTCCTAAGAATTCAGAATGTTAGCCCAAACCACATCAATGAGAAGTTGACCTCTCGTGCCTGCCATGCATAAAATGGAAACTTCTTTTTTATATTTTGGCAGTATAGGGACCCTATAGAGACATCGGATGGGTTTCTAAAGCTTCCAGCTCCTCTCTTTGGCTCCCAGTGTGCTGACAGCAATCCTTCAGGTCAGAGAGAAAAGGCAGTGCAACAGTGTGCAACTGGTGGGGGGGGGGGTGTCTCAGAATGATGGTATATGTTCCTCCATTGCTGGAGATCCTATGGCATCCTATAAAGCCCCAAAAATACCACATGGGGACCTGCTCACTAATTTAAAAGTGCTTTAAGGTGAATCGGTTGTGCTTTGTGGCTCCCTCAGGGTTTCTTGTAAACCAGGCTGTGAAGTGCAGCAGAATGATCACCCCCGAAGTCTGCACCTCCTTCGATGCTGCTCTCACCACGCAGTTCTTTACCAGTCCCAGCATTTTGACTGTACGTTTTATTTTATTCACGTATACCCGAGAGCCGGGATTTTATATTTGGTAAACTGGAGGGTGGAGTAAGATACCAGGGGGGTAGCAAGATGTTTTCCCAGCACTTGTAGCTGCTGGCGTAGGATTAAGGTTCTCTGATACGAAAGCTATTAGGGGAGGATGGGGGGCAGAGACCTCACCATCTCATGTTTTCTTATGAAAGCGAGTCAAGTTGTGTTTGATGTGCCACTTCTTTTTTTCTTTTCAATCCCCATCAGGTACCAAAGTCGAGCCAAACGGTAGGTGTCAGTCTCATTTATTTCTTAGCTTTAGAGACTTGCTGTTCACATATCTGAGGACAGGGACCTGAGATGATCAAATCTCCTGCAGTTCCAATTAGGAAATGACGGAGTCCTTGCTTCAGATTTGTTTTCCACGTGAAATCTCTGTCTAGGGAAGTCCCTATTTTGCATGCAGAAGGTTCAATCCCGGGCAGCATTTCTAGGTCGGGCTGGAAAACACCTTCCTGGATCCCTGGAAAGCAGATGCATACATGGTCCACGGTGCATACATGGCAGCATACATGGTCCTGCCATAGCTGGCCAAGCGACCCAGTAAAAAGCAGCTTTTCTTTGTTCATATGGTAAGCTACGCATTCAGCGAAACGTTGCTGATGCAGGTAGACCATCAGAAGACCAAGCATATGTGGAGGTAAGATTTCATAACGCAGCAGCTCTCCGTGCCTAAGGAAGCCGGGCTCTCTCTTTCAGATCAGTATCACCGTCCAGTCGGTAACGGTGCAGACTCCACAGGGGCTGCGCACGCGCCTGCAAAACACCAGTGCTCTGCTCCCCACTATGTTGCAGAATCAGTCATGCAGCAATGCTGTTCTTGGGGCAAGTATTCCTTTTTCTTGTCCTCACTGCAATCCTCTAAAATGGGACGGGGGTGCTTGTACTTAATACCAAGTGGCATGTGGTTCCAAAGGTGAGGTGAGCGGGAGTGCCTTGTGTATTAATGGCTCCATTGTCTTTTTTTATAAGTATTATAAAGGCGCTACCTTCTCTCTAGCTTACTTTCCTGCTGATTTAATCTAAAATGCTCTTTGTTTTTCAGGCAAGTTACCTCATTACCGTCACAGAGGCCGGCAAAATCAGCAGCGCAGCCGCGTCTCTTGTCCTGGGAACAGTCAACACAGGAGTTCTCCTACAGCAGAGCTTTGCAGTCCGTTTTGTGCAGGTAATTTTGCAAGCTGTGCCAAACCTCTGGGAAAAGCTGGGATTTCAAGACTAGCCCTACAATCCAGAGTAACTACGGGAGCACATAAGAGACATTTCGTGTACCCGTAGTTACTGCACCACCTAGTGAAAACCTATGGGAAATTCATATTGCAATCCAGAGCAAATTGTTCTTACACCGGAGCAAGGACTCCCTGTAGTTACTCTGGATTGCGCCCTAGATCTCTGGAAGAGCAGGGGATGGTGACGGAACGAGACACAAGAACAATTTCCAGTGGTGGGCTTCAGGGGGTTCTCACAAGTTCTATAGAACCCTTTGCTAATGAGTGCCTGGTTCTGAGAACCGGTTCCTAATGGGACATAGAACCTGTTATTAGGTTATTAGGACACAGAACCTGTTGTTAATTTATTTGAATCCCACCACTGAATTTTACTCCTGTGTCTGAGACTTTTCAACAGCTCTGGTTTCCTCCCATCTGCTGCAGGTCTACTCTGTGTGCAGAATTAAATGCAGGCAATCATTTAATAATCCGAAGAGCATGGCTCAGATAATGCTCAGTATGGCTACAATCCTAAAGACACTTACCTGGGAGTAAGATCCATTAAACACAATGGGCTTACTTTTGAGTAGACCTGGTTAGGATTGTGCTCTATGTTTCTGTAATCCTCAGGGATGATTTTTCTATCGCTGCTTTGCATTCAGAACAAATAGCTAATGGAAAGTAAGCCATGTCGACCTTTTCTTTCAAAGCAAGGAACTGCACCCATTCCTCTCAGCGGCAACCCTGGCTATGTTGTGGGACTCCCCATAAAAGCAGGATTTTGTTCATCTGGATATCCTTTGACTAAGGCTGCAATCCTAAAGTCACTTTCAAGGGAGTAAGACTCATTGAACATATTGGGCTTTCTTTTGCGTAGACATGGTTAGGATTGTGCTCTAAATGAGGCATGTTGCATCTCAACCAAATCCTACCTGCCTGGAAAAAAGTGAATCCCAATAATTTGAAGAGGCTGTTCTTTCCACCCTCAATTCAAGGTGCAAACTCTAGCAGCCCAGGAACTTCCTAAGATCTTCCCCCAACGAACCCATTTGCCAGTCAACAAGCTTGGTCTTTCTTTTTGCCTGCACTGTTTTGGGTTGGCCAAGCCTTCCAGCATGGGGGCTTGCCCCTTCCCAACTCCATTATTTCTCCCCTTGTAAGACAGAGAAAGATCCAGAAGCTTCTGTTGGTTTTCCTTAACCCTTTGCATTTACCTCTGGAGTAATTCAGAGTGTGAATGAAAACGGCCAGCTTACCATGATGAAAAGTTCGCCTGCTCAGGATTGTTTGGCCGTGGATGGAGTCAGGACCCCAGTGCTGTTTGGGTATAACATGATGTCTGGATGCCAACTACGGTAAGGGCAAAAGCCACCCAATTTGGGTCACCCCTTTGAATTTTGGCACAATAAAGGTAGTCTAGCCCAGTGATAGCCCCCACACACTTTCATGCCGCTTCTTCCAACTGCCATGAGCCTCAGAATTAGCAGAGAAAGATTAGCAGTCTGCTAAGATTAGGAGAGCGAGGGGACAAGTCCCCAGCACAGTTTTCTTAGTGGGTGTGGGTGTGGGTGGCACAAGTGGCTAAGACACTGTGCTTATTAACCAGCAGGCTAAGGTTCGAGACCCGGGTCAGCCCCACAAGACAGGGTGAGCTCCTGTCCTTAGCCCAGCTCTGCGACGCAGCTGGATCCAATTGTATTGGCTCTGCCTCTCCATTGGACTAATTCAGTGGTGTGGAGAGGGGGGATTTTCTGCTTGGGTAACAGCCTATCCTCCATAACAATCCAACCCAGGCTTTCGTGCTTCGCACGCAGCGTATGCAGCGCCCAGCACGATCCCATAGTCTTCCAAGACTGATGGAGGCCTGCTTTTTTTTTTATGGTGGGTGGAAATGGAGAGCTGGTGGCACTGGGCAAGGCTACCTTTCACCCAGAGTGCCCTTCTGGGCAAACCAGTAGCCGACAAACACCTCATCTACTGTTTGGCTAATTGCTTGTTTTCACACCACATACTCCTTGTTTGAGATAAATATAATTCAACTGAAAATAACGTAAAAGAATGAGAATTGTATGTGACTAATTCCCTCCCCCCCTCATCCAAAGCAAACCAACTCAAAACAACACTGAGTAGTGGTTTGGGCTGGTTTGTCTTGTAGAGACTCTTCTCTGAGGAGGGCAACAGGCTGACACCCTGAATACTGACACGGCTATTTCTTTTGTGAAAGAGTTACCCCAGATGCCAACTGCAAGGTCTTGGCACCTGCCCTTCTGAATGTACTGAAAGGACAAAACTTTCCAGACTGTGTGGCCCCTTTTGGAAATCCTCTGCCTCAGAACAACTCAAGCTGGGTGCAAATTTACAACAACGTCACTACACCGGTAAGAGCTTCAGAAAAAGAAAAACCTGGAGCCCCTGCAGCCCCATATTGGGTCTAATCTACGTATGTTGGGTCTAATGTTGGTCTAATCCATGTTGGGTCTAATCTATTGGCATTCATCCTTTGAATGAATTGATTTGGGACCCTTGATCCCACCTTTGATCCCATCTTGTTGTGTCCATTAATGGACACAAGCCAAATCTTAGTGTATATGTGTAGAGCACCTGATATAAGGAACCATTCATTTGGTCCGGCATTCCCACCTGGTGGAAAGATGCCGGCAGCCACAGTCAGAGAGCCTGAAGTGTTAGCATGGCTGGTGATGGATACCTGACGTGCAAGTGAACCTGAACGGTGGCTTCTGGTGACCAATGAAACCTCTGCCTTTCTCCTTTTCCAGACCGCCTGTGAAATTCCAGTGTCATTTGAGATGGAGGTGAAATGGACTAAATACGGCTCCTTAGTTAACCCTCAGGCTAAAATACTGGGTCTCACCGCGACGGTGCTGACAACGGCCTTGCCCCAGGTGGGTGGCAAGTCAGGGTAACAGAAAGGAGCCCCACAAAGCTTTTGGGGAGAGTTTAAACTTGCTGGCTGGTTTCAAGCTGGTGAGGTGTTGGGCCAATGGAAACCGGTTTTTCACCACTCCTAAGGAAAAGCTTGCCGCACTACTGCGAACACATCAAGGACGTTTTTCACGGGTCAGTGGCAAGGGTGGTATTGAATGGGCTGCCACAAGCAGCTTGGAGGGAAGCCTGACAGGGACCTGCTCGGTAACTTTCCTCCTAAACCGAACTATGAAACTCTGAAGGAGGGAGAATTCCCACATGGGGCTGACATTCTGGAGGTTTGGTTCCGCGAGAACCCCTCACAGTCCTGGCTTTATTAGCTCTCTTTCCGTCACTTTGCTTTCCGCCTCGTAGCCCCGACACAAACAGGATAACTTAGTTTGGCTTTACGAGGTGACGGATCTGCTTGCCTCATCCTCTTAAAAACCCTTTGGTGCAGTGTGAATATAACCAGTGGACAGAGAACCCATTGGACGTCTCTTTTGCAGGTCGATTCGGCAAACGAAAACACTCTCCAGATTCAGACCTCGGTGACTTTTGTGGACATTTCTGCCCCTGCCGAGCCCGGCTACAAAGCCCGACCAACCATTGAGGCTAAGCTCCCATTTGACTTTTTCTTTCCCTTTGTTTAAAGTAAGCATTGAGTCACCGCCTGTTCTCTTATTATTTTGTTTAAATAATAAGTTCAAGAGACTAATTTTTGCAGGCTAGTGTTACAATGGGGTTGATACTGAGATTGCCAAAGAAGGGTGATAACTGTTGTCACTTCAGATATCAGACGAGGTAAGGGTGTTGCTCGGAGTTGGGCCTGGCCCAGCCCAACAACCGGTTCCCCGGAAGTGGGTGGACCAGACCGGGTCGGGGTCGGGCTGGGGCCGGGGCCGGGGCCGGGGCCGGGGAGGGCACACCGCCCACCTCAGCGTGCTGTGGGTGTGGATGGGCGAGGCGAGGGGCAGGCCCCAACCCGGATGGAAATATTTTCATGCATCCCCCAATCTTGCTCCTCAACGTGGCTGTCGGTTAAAGCAACGTCCCAGGCAGGACCACAGGACAGAAACATTGCAAAGCAAACAGGCTTTTCCCTGTTGCAGGGATGACTTATTTCCATTACTCACCTTGTATTTTCCCCCCTAGTCTGTCCAACTCCTTCCAGAACACTGAACATTCAAGTGCCTTGTATACCTACAGTATAGGGGTCCAGTAAACACAACCTTAAAGGAAAAGGCTTGGAGCACAAAATAGGCCTGCTGCACTTTTCTGGAGGCAGTTCAGAGGTGCCAAAGCAGAGGTGCCCCAAGCACAACACACAACACACATCACAACACACCCAACTGCATTTGTTCTCATGCTGCTTCCAAAAACAGAGCCAGGTCTTGCAGGACAGATGGCCATGCCTTCCTCCCTCTCCTCCAGATTAACCAGGCTGGAACGCCCCCCACTGCCTGGTACTGCACTACGCAGCTTCCAGAAACCAAGTACTTTCCTAAACAGAGGAGGAGGCAGCTGTTGGTCACTGTCCTTCTGTCATGACTGGCACTACCACTTTCTTATCCCAATCACCAGCGTCTTGACACGAAGGAACTTCCTACAGATTTTAATTTGTTATTTTGTAAACTGTACAGCTATACAATTAAAGGTTTTGATGATTTTCTCCTCTGGGACGTGCCTCACAGGTACCCAGAGGGAACACTCTCTTGACATCACTGATTCGGTCACAGAAATTACCTGGGGGCCAAAACGGCTATAGACAAAGCAAAATATTTACAAGAAGACAGTTTTCGGTTTCTCACAGTACGGAAACACTGTGGCTGCCCTGCGGGGGGACTTACTCCATGGAACGGCCTGGATCTCCCCATGGTGGCTGTCAGGCACCTATCGGGACTGGCTGAGAAGTCCATGTTGTTGCAATAGCTTGTTAAGCCTCTCAATTTCTTGCTCCTGTGGAAGAAGAAGTGTGTCAAAGTCCATTTCCAATGCCTGGTATTACTTTGGAAATGGCAAATTCCTGGCCGGGAGCGACCCAAACGCCTCTCCGTCCCATCCCACAGCTCTGCCACTCTTCCTTTTTGAATCAAGTAGTGGTGGTGGCTGGACAATACTGGGTGTTTGCTGCCTCCACCAGCCTGGCTCGGAGTGGGTTTGTTCCCAGGATGGCTCTGTCCATCATAACCACAGTTACGTCAGTCACACCGAACCTTTCGCTGAAGTGGAGCCTATGCTGCCGAAAGGGGCAGGGGCCCTACCTTCTCTGCACAGCTGCTTTCCAGATGTTGGACCTTCACGGTGAGTTGGAGGTTGGCTTGCTTCAGCTTGGACACCTGCTGCTCGGAGCGTGTCTTCACCGACAGGATGATACCTGTGAAAGCAGAAAGGTAAGGGGGCCTTTGAGCTGAGCCCCTAAAAGTTTTTTGTCTTGGACCCCGAATAGAGGGACTTGGCCGCACAGTTCTGTCCACGCAGGGGTCCTCCCCCTCAAAGCTTACCATTGATAATTCTGGCCACTCTCCACAGTCGGAGGAGGATGAGGAGTCCAAGGGCCTCAAACTCATGCTCCCGGAACAAGAGGACGATGTCGAGGACAAACGACACAATCACAACAACGGCGTCCAGGACTTCAAACTTGTGGTGGAAGAATTCCCAGCGGTAGACAAAGAGTTTAAAGGACACCTCCACTAGAAAGAGGGTCAGGATGGAAAGGCTCAGGTAGTGGAAGACCTGGAAGGAACACAACAAAAGTGCTGATGGGACTGGAATTATACCCAGTGAAGAGAAGCAAAACAGGTCCCGAGCAATCTTGGGAGGAGGAATCCTGCACTTACCGTTATACTCCACAAAACAATACACAGACAACAGTCCTGTCCACAAACAGAGATCCCCTCCAACCCCCTCTTTACCTTTGGCGCAATCTCATCCTTGTCCGGATGGATGATTTTCAAGTCCAAAAGCAACTCTCCCAGGACCAAAATAGCATCCAAGATGACCAGGCAGACAATCAAGATCTAGGACCAAATGGGGGGAAATCAAAACAGAAAATGAGCACCCACTAAATATATCCTGAAATCTACCAGTGGGTTTATAATTCCAGTTTAGTGCCGGAGCGGGAGAAACAGCAAAGAGATCACCCCGAGTTTGGTGAGAGATAAAGAAAGCAAAGAGCTACAGATCCTGCTGTACCTGAAATTTGTGTGACTGAAACAGCTTCCTCATCACCTCCCGGAAAGTTGGGGGTCGGGGTGGAGCCTCGACTTTAATGACTGCTTCAGGAGTCTTCCCTTCCCCCTCTTCGTCCATCTCTTCTTCCTTCCACTTCTTGTAATCATTATTCCACTGGGCAGGGTCGTCGCCCACCACCGTGAAATGCTTCAGGTACATCGACATGATGGTGCTTAGCTGTGCATTCCTCTCTAAGGACAAGCTGTGGAAGCCGTTTAAAAATCAGCCTCTACAGAAAACATTCTTCACAAACACCCCTGCGAGGTAGTCTAGGCCGAGAGACAAAACCTGCCCCGACGTCACTCGGCAAGCCTCAGCGCTGACTGATTTGAACCCAGGATCCGAAGCTGCATCCCTCCAGTTCTAGCAATTAGCATCTACCAACAGCATTACTCCCTACCACGTACCTGTATAGCAATAACTGCATAGCTAGCTCTGTCTCTTACCTTTTGTTCTTGTTCACAGCAGGGCCTGTTCAGCATTTAACGGCAGCAGCGGAAACAAAAATAAAGTTTGCAATAAACAGACAGGAAGAACGAGGAAACAGAACCATCCGTCGCAAGTCTGATGCCCTCCCAGTGATCGGTTTGCAAAGAATATCCCGCGAATCCTGCCCAACAGGAACGTGCTGGGAGGAGAAACCCCTCCGTTTAATTACAGACAACAACGTGCTGCTATCAGGACAAGCCTCACCAGCCCACCTGCGATCACTTTCTCCTGGCTGGGCCACAACGGATCCCAGGCTACCAGCGTGCACAGGATGGAACGGTACGCACGGAGCAGCCGCCCTGTTCAAGTGGAGGTAACTTGGTCAGCAGTGTTTATGAATGGAAAGGGCCGGCTGGGGGACCCACCAAATCCGGCACAGGGTGCAACCAATCGGTCGCAGAACAGCGCAAGCAGCACACTGTTGACATTACTCACAAGACAACTGCTTGGCACACGCATCCAAAATTGCCCGTAAACCACTATCAAGTGCTTACCAAAGCTTTGACAATAAAAAGTTTAGTTGTCGGTACAACAACTCTGACGCAATCGCCCTCGGGGGACAACGCCACATCCACAGCCTTCCACTGGCAGGAGCGTGTACTCCAACAGCCACCCCCTCAAATTTAGTTTTGGGTGACTCCAAACATGAAGCTTCATCTCTGATCTCTTTGGGGTGCACCCAAATTTTAGCAGGTACGGGGGAACAATACAGAAAGGGCAAACAACCTATTCTTGGAGACATTCAAGATTATGTTGCAAAAGTCCAATCTTCCTGTTGTTTTAGGAGCCTCTTTTCACTAACCTTAAAGTTAGATCAACATTGGGGGGAATCCAGAATAACTACAGGGAGTCCTTGCTCCGGAGTAAGAACAAGTTACTCTGGATTGCAATATGAATTTCTCATAGGTTTTCACAAGGTGGTGCAGTAACTACGAGTGCACATAATGTCTCTTACGTGCTCCCGTAGTTACTCTGGATTGTGCCCATTGACTCAAAACAGCTCCAGTAAGTGATCTGGGGACATCCAATGCTCCAACATTACCAGCATTAAGAAAGTTAATCGCTGGTCCATGTCCATCCAGTCCTAATCCTCATCTCTAGAATAGAAGTTCAAGTTCATGTGGTCAAAGTGGTCACACTCACACATCAGAACCGGTGGAACGGAGGCAGGGAGATACTCCTTCAAGGAGTATTCATGCAGATCCAGCTTCCATCAAGGAGACTATCACGCTCCACGTTGACGAACGAGTGTTGTGGAGGACGGAGAAAGAAAGAGACTTCGGATTCCCAACCAATTCTGCAGGGCTCTCTTTGGACTTTGGCCAAAGCATCGAGCGTATTTTTGGTTCACTGGGAAATTGGCTCACAGACCATTTTGAAATGTTTTGCTGCACTGGTAGAGGATTAAACTGCCCCAGTTAAACATTTTTACATATCCTTTCATCATTTTCTGAACGTCGTTCCCACACTCTGGAGTCCACTTACAAGACTGATGCAACACGGGGAGACCTGCAACAAGGGCCTGTCACCAGGACACTTTCCACCAGTATATCTATTGGTGGAAATAGATATATTTCCTATATATACACTTTCTACCTATATATCGACTTCCATTTACATGCTTTCAAACTGCTGGATTGGCAGGAGGTGGGCGAGTAATGGGAGCTCACTCCAACATGCAGCACCCGGGTCTCGAAATGGTGAGCTGCTGGTATTCAAACAACAGGTGCCTTTAACCACTGAGCTTATGTTCAATAAAGAAAATTGAATTATCTCTGAAATCTACAGAATTAATAACTGCTCCAAGATCTTACTTGGAGTACTAACTCCAAGATCTTACTAGTACTAAGATCTTACTAGTACTAACTTTGCTTTTTCAGCCACTGTCACTCTCCGTTTCCTTCTAGAGCAGTGCTTCTCAATCTTCCTAACGCTGTGACCCCTTTATAAGTTCCTCATGTTGTGGGGACCCCAAAGCATAAAATTATTTTCTTTGCTACTTTATAACTGTAATTTTGCTACTGTTGTGAATCTTAATGTAAATATCCAATATGCAGGATGTATTTTCATTGCTACAAATAAAATGTGTGTTCTTTGCACACATTGAACACAATGGGATTTATTTCAGAGTAGGCATGCATAGGATTGGGCCCTGAGGCTGCAATCCTATCCACATTTACATGGGAGTAAAGGCCCCCCTGACTATAATGGGATTTATTTCAGAGTAGGCATGCGTAGGATTGGGCCCTGAGGCTGTCAGTCAGCCCCAGTGCGCGTGCAGCTACAGCCAGAGGTCTGGCAAGCCTGACCTGGCCCCCTGCACCAGGGGTCCTTAGGCAACCCCCAGGAAAGCTCTAAGCAACCCCCAAAGGGGTCCCGACCCCCACTTTGAGAAACGCTGTTCTAGACAGTCAAAGTCAGTTCCATAACAAAACTTTTCCAGGCAGCACCTTGTCCTTGTCCTACTTCTGTGCAGGTTTCCAGCCAAACTAATCAGTTCTCTTGATCCTTTGCATCTCCAGTAGGATCGCAAGATTCCTATCTGAATTCTGGACAGCTGTTGCCAAGCCTGTGTTGACAATACAGAGAAAGCTGGAAGGCATCTTTCTGTGTCTTTAATACTGGGGGCGGTGGAGGGACACGGGTCGGGGACAAAGGGTCAAGACAAAACACTGTACATTCCTCCCACGACAGCAAAGGTACACCCCAATCTATATGTCACAATCCTGGAAATTACTGTCATCTTGATGGGAGCCACACCTTAACTCCGACGACTTATATCCAGTCATGCTAGATTTGAACTGAACCAAAAATTCACAATATTTGGCTGTTTCAGTTGCCACACTCAAATGCTGTGACAAATGTCTTCTTAAGCTACTACGGGGCAAGCCTAACCTAGGCCGGCACAACTCATTGCTCTTACTAACCCATGGTGATGTAGGGAGGCAAGCGCATGTCCGGGCACCGGCCTAACCCTCACCCAGGAGTGGCGCAGAAGTGTCTTATGGCATTTCTAAGACACCCCCAGGTCAGCACAGGACTTATGCCGGGGTTTAGGTTCACTTTGTGAACTATACCCCTTACATGACCAACCGGATTTTTTGTCCAGCAATTATAATTTATGCAGGTGTTACGTGAGGCATCACTGTATATATATTTAATAATAATAATAATAATAATAATAATAATAATAATAATAATAATAATAATAATAATAATAATAATAATAATAATACGTTCCTGCAAATGGACTAGAAAGATCTGACGTTAACTCTTAGTTCAGGATGTGGAGGCTGTACTGATTATGTATTAATGTATGGGGTGTAGGGTTGGGTTTTGTGAACTTGAGGGTTGCCGCCAGTACACCTTAATCATTGTGGTTTGCTGAAAGACCAGCAGAATTCTCCAGGAGGCTCAGCCTCCCTTATCAGAGGTTGCAATCTTTGTTCAACGCTGGCCAAGTAAGCACATCTTCCCATCTCAAAAGTCGCCGAACGGGAACTCACTCTTCACCAATCCAACTTCCTTATATTATGCCCCAAACGCCCTTGAGAAAGCGACACCTGACCCCGGTGTTTTGGAAACTTCCTGCCTTCAGGGAATCTCCTTCCACAGCAGCCGCTGGGCACACGGTCCAGGGCGCAGTCACAGGGCACTGGTGGATCATGTCAAGATGTACCATCAACCCACACAACCAGATCACACGGCTGAGCCACGTCCCCCATGACTGTCTCACCATGAAGAAAGGGCGTACTGGGCAAATGTCTTTCAGGAGGCTTAGGATCCACTTGTATCCCACTTTCCAGCACTGATGCGGCCATATGTTGCATCCTGCAACGGGAGGGCAGCCACAGAGGCCCCCCTCAAAGAAAAGGTACATTTGTTTCCATACCTCAAGACTGGCAGAGATGAGATTTGAATTGGGGGGAATCCTGGCTGCAGCTCATTCTCACTCATAGACACCACACCACAAAGCCAAACCATCAGAAGGGATAGTCACCAATATGGTGTTGCAATGGGGAAGAAATCCAGTATAGATTTAGAACGCCTGCCTAGATTTAGGAGACCCCTGCCTTAAACCCTAAATCAGGGGTCTCTAAACGTTTTGGCAGGACGGCCACATCTTCTTTCTGATACTGGAAGAAAAAAAAAATGATTTACATTTGAAATTTGAATAAATTCACATAAATGAATATATTTCATATTATCGATGGAACTTGTGAATGAATGAATGAATGAATGAAAACCAGTTCATATCATACACACTTTCCAGTACTTCCACCCAGTGTGAACTTCAACAGGTTCATGAACACTTTCATACATAGAAAGAGGAGGTCTGTGCAGCCTCCGCAGCCCTTAAAACGCCCTCCCAAGGTATGGAGAGACCTCACATCTGGAGGATTACAGGACTTGCCCAAGGGCTAGATGGAGGCTCTCCAAGGGCCACATCTGGCCCAAGGGCCAGGGATTGGAGACCCCACAGAAGAACAAAAAGGGTTCCACTAAAGCTGGGAGTCAGGAAAAAGAGGGGCTTAACAGGCCTTGGGGGGAGGCAAGGCGTGCCACAGCTTGGGCACCACAAGCAGGAAGGCCATAACTGTCTTGTGTAATCTCTTCTATCCCCAGCAACTGCATTTAGGATCAGAGCAGGTCATGGATCAGAGCCTCCAGTGCAGACCTCAGTCAATGGGCAGGAAGGAACACCCAGAGATAACGCATTCTTGGCCTG
This sequence comes from Cryptoblepharus egeriae, assembly GCA_030015325.1. Lineage (NCBI taxonomy): Eukaryota > Metazoa > Chordata > Lepidosauria > Squamata > Scincidae > Cryptoblepharus > Cryptoblepharus egeriae. Next base: position 1,319,465 of record JAREYC010000020.1, read on the forward strand.
GGAGGCTTTAATCACCCATTATTTTGCATTGTGTGGGGAAAACAATTGGAAGGGAAGACGCAACCACATTGGACTCTGGTGGCGGCAGCTTCCGTGCACTTTTCACGCACACCCCCCACAGCAGAGCATGTGGCATGAAGCGAATGTGGGTGGGACGCAGCCATGCACAGCAATGGACAGACATACCTGGAAAGGGTCCAAGAGGCCCAAACCTTTCACAGAAGTTTCTGCTCCCTGATCTGTTCATCTACCACTGCTTATGTTCTCAGGGAGCGTCCAGCATACTCAGTGCTCCCCCAAAAACTAGAGGGCACCTAAACACCCTTGACTTTGAAAGAGAAGTCATACATCCCATATATGTTGCCATATGTCCAAAGAAAAACAGGACTGTCTCAGTTTTCAGGGTTCACATTCAAATTTGACAGGGGGCCCTATCCTGGTTTTGTGGAAGAGAATCATGGCAACCCTATGTTTGTACCCCCTCTAGCTATGCCACTGCCTGATGTTTTACATCAGGGCCCTCTGTGCATGGTCTCCGGCACGCCTCTTTCTTGCAATTCAAGGTTCCTCCCTGACCACAGATCTTTGCATGGGGATTAAAGGCAGCCCCCCACATTGCTGCACCCAACCCCCACATGCTACCCCAATGTGCTTGGCATTCAAGGGTGATGAGTGTCCACAGCCTGTAGGTGACAGACCTGGTGGGACCCCTTGCAACACGTTGCAAGCATCCTGCAAGCATCAGGATCCATCTTTCCTTCCCACCTTACTACCAGGCGACTCCACCTCTCCAGCCAAAAACCTCTGGGTCTGGGGAAGCCACAGCCCTGCTTGTCACTCCTGCAGGGGGGGATCCTCACGCCCAGCTGGATCAGGGTTGGGTGAACCAAAACCTCAGCTTGGTTTGGGAGGAAGTGGGCAGGCTGACCTTGCAAGTCGGGTTTAACCCCTCCAGGGTTGGATGTGCACAGAATAGCCCCCCCTTTTAAGGTCTTTTAAGGCTTATGATCTCATAAGCGGGGGGGGGGAACCCTCCAGCAAGCCCGAGGAGGCGTCCTACCTGACTCCCCCCAGTTCTTTAGACTATGAGCGCAGCCCTGAATTTGGGGAAGGTGCTTCTTGTGGGAGATTCTGATCCTCTTCCCCTCCCTTCTTTGGAGCCCCCAGCCCCAAAGAGGAATCCTCTCTTCCCCCCCCCCCCCCAAGTGATGGGAGAAACCCCATCCCCAATCTTGATGCAGGAACTGGAGGGGATCTGGAGAGCTTGGCTGGGACCCTTCCTCCATTCTCCCTCCATGCAATGGGGGTGGCTCCAGCATCTCCCTCCATGCAACAGTCCTCCCCTCCCCTTGCTTCTCTGATCCAGGCGCCCCCCAACTCTGCAGAAGCCCCCTCTGGGGCATCCCCAGGACCCTACCTGGACTCTCAGGCGCAGAGCAGCACCCGGACCCAGCTCCAGCGATGCTCAGCAGCTGTCCGTCTCCGCCCTTCCTCCTCCTCCTCCTCCCTCCGCCTTCCTTCCCTCCATTGGTACAAGCAGCAGTTTGGAAGGCAGGAGGGGGCGGAGGTGGCCTGGATCCAGCAGCCCAACTTGGAAGGAGCCCCTCCTGCTTCAGGAAGGCCTTTCCCCCAAGGGAGGCACCCCTTCTCCTCCAAATCCTCCCTCTGGTTGGGTACCCCAAGATCTCTTCCAGCAGAAACTTGGGACACAGGAGCCCCTTCACTCCTTTCTCCAGCTTGCCCTTTTCATCAGAGGGGGGCTTAGTTAAGGCAGTTCCCAAGTGTCACCCTCTCCTTCTCGGACTTGGGTCTGTTAAAGGGTTGCCTGCCTGCATCTAGCAGTTTTGCACCTCCAAATCACACACCTGCGAGGTAGGCCCCAATCACCCTTTCTCCAGCCCCCCCTTTAAATTCAAAGCAGGGCAAGGCGCTCTCAGGGTGGCATCAGAACCATGCAGACTTCCAGAGTCTCTTTCCATGGTTAGGCCAGCCCCACTTTGAAGTGCAACTCGGTGCTGATATTGCGACCTCAAACATCTGAGATGTATTGTTTGGAAGGCTTTTTGTGCCCCCTTCTTGTGCTGGCAGAAAGCAGAGCCAGATGAACCCAAGTAACTATTTCCTCCTCTTTTCTGGTGAGAATCAGAGCTGGCCTGCATTCCCTTTAGCCCTGGGGTGTCCCATCCCATCCCATGGTGAGGCTCAGTGTGGCCCACAGCAAGCCCCCTCCATTTGGCCTGCAGACGAGCTTTGTAATGCTCCAGATCTCTAAAACATTCTTATATGTAAATTTAATTAAAATGTAAATCATGCTCTGGATCTGTCTCTAATACTCTTGTATGTAACATTTATTCAAATCTGAAATGTTATCCATTTTTCCAGCCCCCAACAGTGTCACCAGAGATGTGGCCAAAAAGTAAGGAACAAGTCTTATAGAGGAACGTGGGCTTCCTCCCACATGAAGCCTCAGGGGCCTTCTTGGTATACATGCCACGGCAGCCACAGCTGCGTGGTTGTAGTGTCAGTTTTGATTACAACACTTCTGATCTGTGGTCATGCAAGAACCGTTAACCCTCTTTTCCTTCTTCATTTCAGCGGGCCAACTGAAAGAACCCAGCTCTTTCTCCTCTCCCTGCCCCCAATCTCTAGGATAACCCAACAGTAAGCCAGGGAGGAGGGGTCAGAACACACTGCCTGCAATTAGATCTCGATTCTCCTCGCAACACTCATCAATATTTCAGCGTAGAAGGAACACAAAACACTTGGCACAACCACTGTCTAGGCAAACAATTCCCTTTGTGCTATTCAAACCTTTCACTACTTTTACCTCTTGCTTTGGGTACCCAAGATGATCCTACTCATGGCAACAGGACTGCAGAGTACGGGCAAGAATGGCACATGCCAAATTGTCCTGATTGAGGTGCCCAGGACAGAATTTGACTTGGGTTTTGTCCCTTACAGTAAGGAAATGCTAAAACTCAACCACTATGTTCTCCCGTCTTACGGAAAACAAGGACCACATGTGTGTCTCTGGTCACAATCGAGCACATCACTTGAGGAAACCGTTACTTTTTGCATGCATTTTTACCACATTGTATTGTACACACGTTAAAAAAGAATTGTTTTTAAAAACCAAGGTATTGTGTGAGACTAATAGGAGGTGAACAGAGTGTTCACTGTTGTTGCTGGTTTCTATGCTTTTGTGGAGCACGTCTTCAGTCACAGACACCCCTCAGTTTCTGTTCAGGCAAGTCTGATTCACCCACCATCTTTGAGCCTTCTGAAGGACCTCAGTAGCTCCTGTGACACTGAATAGGGAAAGCATCAAACTGCTTTAATCCTGCACCTCAGTTGATATGTTATGCAGTATTACTCTTTCCTGGGTCAAGTCATCCATCCGTCTGTAAGGGTAAAAAGCTGACTGAAACACACCAACGCATCTCGAAGGGCTGTCCTCGCAAGTATCCCCTACACACTTTGGTTTCACAAAGAGACAAACACCTTTAAAATAATGGCTTTAATTGTCTTTTTTTAAAGTAGACAGGAGGTAAGTGTGCTTGAATTAAAATATACATCATACCAGAGAAGCTGGCAAGGGTGGTTTCAAAATGCTGACAGCAACATAACTCGTGTACATGACAAGAAAAAAAAGCAATCCCTTTGAAACAACAACAAAAATTTTAAAATTAAAAACATTCACAGTGGTTTGTATAAACAGTATGTAATTTGACAGTAAGTAACAAGTTTCCTAGTCTGGTGGCACACGAGGTGCCTCCCTGGGTCCTAAAAGAAAAAGCAGGCATCACACACCACCCGGTCTGTACAGGTTCAAGGAGTGAGTTGTACAATTACCCGGAATGACAGGATAAGTTGCTGTGAAGTTACAGCTGGAACACCAATAAGGAAAGGGGTCTTATTTCTCTCTCCAAAGGAATACAGGATTCTTTAAAACTCTTCTGGAGAAGGGAGAAAGTCTCACTTGCTGTTACAACCAGCAAATGCCATCCATCAAAACAAAAAGGGGAAACCCACAAACACGCTAATCTAGTCTTAGCAAGCTGACCGATACACGTTACCGTTTCTTAAAAAATGGCGGTTATACTATAATACAAGTCCCAACTAGGCAGCGCCAAGAGCCTTATTTCTTTGCTTGTTTTGTGATCATGCCCCTCGGAGGCGTTATGGGTCGGCTGGCATTGGGCTTCTTCTTCTCTGCAGGCTTCAAGATCTGAAATGACAATTCTCGGTTTAGCAGGGAAATTCTGAGACGGAACGACAGGCGAGGACTAGAAGCAGCACCCAAGACCTGTCTGGACCCTTTTCACTCATCCCAGCAGCAAACAAGCACCGCTCCTTACAAACACCAGACCATTCATCTAGAACCTTGCTACGGAAAAGAAAACAGAAACTGTTAAAACTGATTTACAAGGTCAACACGAAACCAAGAATTTAGGAGTCCTTTCCTTCCTCCCACACTCACCTCCTCTTACAACAGCCACATAAAGGAGGCAGGAACAGCCACAGCTCTTTGGGCAATCCAATTCAAGGTGAACAGATTAAGGGCCCAATCCTAACCACCACTCAAGCACTGATGCAGCCATGCCAACGGGGTATGCAATGCACTGCATCCTGCAGTGGAGGAGACAGTAACACAGGCCTCAGAGGCAAGGAAGTATTTGTTCCTTTGCCTCAGGCCTCATTGATGGGAAGTTGGGCAACCTTCACTTCAGGCTGCACCTGTGATGGGAAGTTGGACAGGATTAGGCCCTGAGGCTGCCCTACTTTCTGGCACGCTGGGGCTTCAGACTGATTAAAGAAATGGAATGCTTTTTCCAATAGCGGGACCTGACGGTTCTGAAGGGTTAACAGAAAGACGACCAGTGCTGAGTGCAAATAGCAACATTTAATGAGGTAAGCAAGGCACTCAAAGCCTTAGATGTACCACACCTGAAAGGAACACATAAGAGTCTCATCCACGCTCATCATGGCACCTGCATTGTCGAACTCTCCACAGTAATTTGGGGCTGAAAACAGGGTTACCAGCTGTCTTTTTGCAAAGAACTCGTATCCATCTTCAACCACCTTTCAAGCAAAAAGAGTCTGATTAGGTTCCAGGGGAGGTGGGGAGAAGAGAAGCGTAGCAGGCAGGCACCAATCAGTCTACTGCTCGGAGCACTATCGTCCCTCCAGCCACTCAGCCCCCATCCTCTACAGAACAGGCACTTTGGTGTCAGAGCTTAGAGAAGTACGGGTGTCCAAGATCCCTGGTTTGATCTCACAATGGCTGTCTTCATGTCTCATCAACATGAGCAAAGAGAGCCACTCACAATCAGTCCCTCCCCTCACACCTGCACTGCATCAGCCTACCTTGTAGGTTTGTGTAAAGATTGAATCTGAAATAAGTATTTTTGCATAAGTTGACTTGAGAAACAGTGTCTTCCTATCCCTTGCAGCGCTTCTATAGCTGAGGAGGGTTTGAACCCAAGCCTCTTGGGACTACCCTAGCTACCACTCTACATGAATTTTCTCCTAATGAACCCATGTTAAGCTAATCAGGTAATCCAAGTAAAATTTACAATGACTAAAGACAAGCAATGACTAAAAGACAAGCAATTTTCTCCCTGTGGCTTACATGCATGAAAGGAACGACCACTCCCCATGCTGCAAATCAAAGAGATTCTGTTGGAACCAGAAGCAGGCAGCTCTTTCTAGAAGGCCAGTATTTAATATCAGGACTTTTACCTGATGAGCTCTGCATATAAGATCCAAATCATGTTTATGAAGGAATTTTGCAACCACTTCAGCACCAAACGTGAAAGAAACTCCTCTGTCATTTTCACCCCATCCCAGGACATCCTTGTCAGGGTCAGACCACAGCAGATCACAAAGGAGGCCTTGGTCAGGCACATCAGTGGGGCGCATAATTCGTCGAATTTGTTCCATTGATTGGAGGTCTGGCGATAATCCTAGTGGAAATTAAGATGCAGCCAGTTTGTATTTTACTCTGACTATTTATACTGATCACACACTGAACAATGTGTGCACAATTACTTCTATTTATACTGATCACACAATGGAGAAAAGTTAAGGGGACGGACAAGAGAAGAAGCTCTGTAATAAATGAGTAACTGGAAAACACATTGATGAAAAAGGTGCAAGAAGTTGCACCAAAATTGATTTGTATGCTTTTGTTTGTGTCAAGAACCTGATGCAAAATGCAAGTATTGAAGAGCTCGGGAACTTTAACTGCAATTCCAAAAACCACCCAGAAAGTCCAGTATTGCCACATTCATTCATGGGAGGGGGGAAGCTTCACAGAAGCAAAGGGAAGGAAATCAGTTCTTTCCAAAATTCCTGGGAGGCTATTAAAGTAATAAGTGTAGAGATATAACCTGCAGCACACTTAGGAAAGATACAAACTAGTCCAAGAGTATATATACCAGAATGTTTAGTTAGCACAAAAGGTCCAGAAGGAGTCTTTTAAAGGCTACACCAGCATTTTGTAACCTTTGTCCCCCCATCCACCACTTCTCATGGTCAAATTATATGGATGCAGTCAGTATAAAATTATATTGTCTGCAGTGTAATAAGGCCAATACAGGTCAAAGGCTGATTGAGCACATGTCCATTCTGCTTTAACTCTGTAACGTTTCCACTCACTCTGAAGTAACTGCTGATCACCTTGTCACTTCCAGGCTGCAGACATCACCAACAGCAGTAAGAGGTTCACAGCAAGTGGGCTTTTTAAGCGAACCAAAAGTATATGCTGGAGCTTTACCCGCTAAGGCTCCCATCACTGTTTGTTGTGTCATGTTGCTGATTCTGTTGGGCAGTGGGTGTCCCCTGGGAGCCATACTTACTGACACATCAAGGACAATACCTCAAATACCACCAGTTTTTTTAAACTGAACAAAGCCTTGAACAAATCAGAAAAATAAAAAGCAGAAACGGGAAAACAAATCTGTGTTTACGTAAAAAAGAGGATGTTTGGGCCAAGGACTCATGACAAGAAATGAAGCTCTAATCTTCTAAGGTGAGCAAATTCAGACTGCAACAAGTAGCCATGTCTGGTCGCATACACCCAGTGCTTCTTAGAAAAATGCAAAAACTCAAAATGTGAAACTGTTGTTGTAACAAAGAACAAGCAGCTTGTCACTAAAATTGGTCTCCTCACTAGAGGACTGGAAGGGAGCCAGCATAACGCCTATTTTTTAAAGAGGGATCTGGGACAAGAGCCAGGAATTACAGACCTGTTAGTCTAGAGTCTGTTCAAGGTAAACTGGCAGAAAGCATTATTAAAGACTCACAAGGCCCCTCCAAAGGAAAGTCCATCAGTCTTTCAGAGCTGTGTGAGAGGGTCAAACAACACATGCGGATATACAAAGCATGGACTTAAAACACTTGAGAAAGCCTCTTACAAAAAAATTCTGAAAAAATTGTTCTCATGAACTGAGAAAAAGGATTCCCTTGCAGATCAGAAACCAGTTAGAGAACAGGAAACTGAGAATAGGAATACTGGGTCCTCAGCCATAGATTGGAATTGGTGTATCAGAATAGAAAAGGTAACTTCTTCAGCATCTGTACCGTGTGAGAGAGTGTCCACTTGTTGTGGCGTTTCCTCCAGTTCATGATGGACATGACATGTGGATACCTGGCTGACCTGTCGCAGGGGCCTATCAGCAGGACATTGCCTTTCCCACCAAAGTGGTCCCTATTTATCTACTTGCATTAACTGAGGTATCAGAATATGTTTGTAAATAATCTGAACTCACTGAAATGCACAACAAAGCAGTGGTGTGACAAGTGATTTGGGATGGTGAAAAATTGAAAATCTAACAATTTATAAATGGGCAAATAAGGTTCAAAATGAAGGGGGAAAATAACCCCAACCAGGCATACACTCACACAGATGAACTGTGAGACGTGAGAGGTGTGGCGGCCAGAGATAGGGCCTTCTCGGTGGTGGCACCCTGGCTTTGGAACTCCCTCCCCATAGAATTAAGGAAAGCTCCCTCATTGCAGAGCTTCAGGCAGAGCCTAAAAACCTTTTATTTCAAAGGGGATTTTAACAGGGCAGAGGTGGGGGGGCTTTGGTTTTATATTGTTTTTATTGTATCTTTTAGCCTATATGTTTTAATTGTTTTTACTGTATTTATTATTTATGTTTTTAATTGTGTTTTATGTTTCTGCCACCTTGAGTCAGGCTAGACAGCCTGAGAAAGGCGGGATACAAATTTTTAAAATAATAAAATAATAATAATAATAACTGTTTGTGACTGCACAGGTAAGAGGTTGCGGTCACAGTGAACAGCTCACAGAAAAGGGCTAGTGAGTCACACATTCTGCCAAACACAGCTAGAATTGCTCCTTGCTTTTGCCTCTTTCCCAGTTCCTTTGAAGCAATCAGAGACACTATAAAGTTAGCCCCCTCCCTTGTGTTCGCCATCTCTGGAAGAAGCTGCCCATCAACAGGTCTGTAAGAAAGAGAGTCTATGCTGCTCAGAAAGAGGACACTGTTGGTTTTAATCAGCTGCCTTTCTGCAAGGCCATTTTTATCTGCTCAGCTGTAGCCTCCCACTCAGTGTGCCTAGTGCTTCAAGCCTCATGGCTTGTGCCTGTGTCAACATACTGCAGTTGCTTACAGATCAGGAATGGGAAGGCTAAATGTTTAAAAATGGGTCAGCAGATGCTAGGTTACTGTAACACATATTTATATAACATAGTACTGGGAACTGCCTAGATAACCTGTAATTATCTGGAAAGGATGTAGAGATAATCAGCGTTTACAGAATCATATTTCAGGAGTAGTTCAGACAGCTACCAAATTAGTTAGTCCATTTTTGTAAGAGCCTTGTTCTGAGGTAATAAACTTGTATCAGGGTTCTACCATGTCAGATTGTACATTGGGGGTGGGGGAGAGGATGATCGCAATGCACTCTAACCCCCGAGATGGTGTGCCCATGCAATTTATCTCCCCTCCAGTGCACAAGGGACTCAAATCACAGTATGGCTTCTGAAAGATTAATTAGATGCTCCACTTCATCCCTCTGGTAACAATAAAAAGCCATCTACGTTGAGCGGCTAAGTGTTATGAACTGGACACTGAACTCTTACAATGCCATTCTAATGGCAGGTTCTCTTCAAACTAATGTATCAGATCTTGTTATGCAGCAAACCCGTGAAGACGTGAGAAAAATTACCTCCATTATGCAAATGAGCTGTGACTTGGAATGAGATTTTGAGTTGCATGTTTAACCTATATTTGAGAACCTTAAACCACTTCCTGCAATATCCCACAATGTGAGCTTACTCAACACAATCAGGGCTAAGGCATAAACAACCATCTGTTTATCTGCTTACCTCCATGGCAGCAAAATATTTTTTCATCCACGATGGCTGCTATAGGCAAACAATTAAAGCAGTCTGTAAAGGTTTTCCACAGCTTAATGTTATATCTTCTTTTACCTACAAGAAATTGAACATTAACTCATGTGAAAATAAACCGATACAATGGAATGAACCTGAATTCTCCCCTGCACCTCCACAGCAGATGGCTGTCAGTCCTGACCTGGTGTTTGATTCATTACCCGGAATCTGCTTCAGAACTGCCCTTGACTTACTGAAGCACATGTCTGGCATAGCATCATATGGTGATTGCATCAAGAGCTAAGGAGTAAATCTTCTTAGCACACACAGTTTTTTTAATTTGCTGACTTGCAATTGTGAACAGCTGGCAATACGTTTATGTTGCACCCGCTAAAAACTTGTCTGTGTAAAGCTGACTAAATGTACAAAGAATAGAAAGATCAGAAAATTAAAAAACAACCAAGATTAATACATGGGATCCTGCAAAAGCTTTTCGCCCTCAAGGTACAAAAAGTCTTCAGTGCTACAGGCCAAACATCAGAAGAATTACAGTTCAAGAGCATGAGTTCTGACCATTCAGGAATGACAAGGAGAAAATGAACTGCAGGGGTTGGCTTTCTCCTAAAGAAAATGTTTGCAGCCTGGTGGTGCTCTGCACAAATTGGGGTTCATGCTGGATCCATGGCATGACCACTTGGTACAAGAATTCTTCTTAGCAGTTATTCAACTGTCCTGAGACAGTCCTGAGGCTTTAAATGTTAAAGCCAGTTTTAATCTGATGTAAAAGCATTCCCTCTACACCAAGTCCTTGTCAATGTAAAACGGAATAAAAATTAGTTCTATATATCATTTTCCAATTACCCAAAATACATACAAGGTTCAAACGTCATAAATAGCAATGCCAACATGAGACACTCTTGCCTAGTTTTCCTTGTTGATCATTACCACACCTTCTACTAACTATTTATAAGTTTATTTACGATATCTTCACCTGTGATGCTGTATAAATACCAATTTCTATACATGTCAAAGAGATTTTCTCCATAATTATAAGACAATAGACGTCTTTGATTCAATGTACAGGAACATTTGAGTTAGCTTGTGGCAGGTTGCAAAATTTGGTAGGCTTAACTGCACCCTCTTCGGTAAAGATGAGCAAGCAAGGTAAGTCACAACAAAAGCAGACTTCCTGATTCATTTAGCCTTCCCAAAGATCTGGAAACGAGTAATATTTTGAAATTCTGTATTACTATCCAAAAATGACACGTAACAGGAACTGAATTATTATAAGCCAGTTCAGGCTAGTACAACAACAGGAAGCCCAGAGATTATAAACTGTGCAACTGCTTTGAACCATATGACAGTCGTCTACCATATAGAAATGAAAGGGGTTCAGCTTATACTTGTAGAAATGATACCAACAAAAGTTTCCTTAAGTGAGGAGTAATGACAAGATGGGAACTGGACCAAAAAGTTGCTGCATCTACATTATTTTGAAGAGAACTCAGAACAATGAGGCTACACTTCACCTGCCATGAGGAACTCAGAAGTCTCTTAATTATGCAGGTCAGAACATTCATTTAGGACACAACTTGCTCCAAAGCCAGGGTATTTTTGTAGTAAAAAAGAGGACAAATTCCAATCCTTTCCCAGGAGACACCCAAATACAGACACCCACGAATTACTTACATTCATCATAGAAGCCATAAATCCTGTTAATGCTGGCACATTCATGGTTCCCTCGGAGGAGGAAAAAATTCTCTGGATATTTTATCTTGTAGGCCAATAAGAGGCAAATTGTTTCTAAAGACTGCTTCCCTCTATCAACATAGTCACCAAGGAATAGATAGTTGCTCTCGGGTGGAAAACCTCCATATTCAAAGAGTCGAAGTAAGTCATAGTATTGTCCATGGATGTCACCTTTAAAAAAGAAAAAGGAATCTTAGATGATTTGACAGTTTGGTTCACTATGGCAAATGCTAATGCAGCCCTTTTTAAAACAAAAATTTATGATTTTTTTTTAAAAAATAAAATCCATACTTAACTAGCAGAATTTACTTGTTGTTGCAGGAGTAAAATTTCAAGAATATTTGTGGACACTGTGTACTGCTGGGCAGCAGGCAGTACAGGCAGCAGCAAGCATCCCTATTGGCCATCCCTATCAGGCACCAAACTGGTTCTTCATCTGTTTTTACTTCACTGAAAGAATATGCTCCCCAAATGTCATGCTCCTTGGTGCAGGAGTTGGTCCTGGGTGTTGATCAGTCGGTATTCAATGTTAAAGATAAGGACAAAAAATTTTCATTGCCCTAGGGGTTAAACTTCTATAAATCAGTTCTTAGTGGGTGCCTACATCATGGAAGGAATTCCCCTCCCCAAATTTCATGCTTCTAGGTCTGGGAGTTTGGGATGGGTAGTGATGAGTCAGTGAACCTTCAATGTTAAGTATAGGGATGAAAACATGTTGCGACCCTTTTCACTCCTAGTTTGCATTTCTAAAAATCGGTTCTCAGTGAGTGTGTACATCCTGGAACGAATACCCTCCCCAAATTTCATGCTTCTAGGTCTGGAGGTTTTGCTTGTGAGTGAGTCTGCAATCCTAACCTCCTGTTAGGCCAGCATAAGCCCTGTGCTGACTTAGTATCACAAAAGTGCACCGCTCCTGGGGGGATTAAGCCAGTGCACAGGTATATGACAACCTTCCCACACCACCACAGGAAGATATGCCAGGTGAGTTATGCTGGCCTAAACTGGTTAGGACTGCACCCTCAGTCAGTGACCCTTCTGTTTTATACTGTATATATAGATTTGTAGAATAGCTACAACTGTCATTAATAAAAGAAAGCCTATCAATAATAAGACTCAACTCATTTCCAAATCTTACTCCATTCAATTCTTGTAAAGATTTGGGGGGGAATGGGCCACAAAGTTCTCCAAGATGCCAGCTTCTGGGGGATAATGTTTGGCTTGTCAAGTTTGCAACACCACAAATCAAATCTTAAAAGCAAAATTGGCTTCAAGTGGTAATTCACTTGTCATTTCAGTTAAGACTTTAATCAGGACCTGTTCACTCTCAAAACTGGAGGGTGAAAAATTTAATACAATGTGCTTTAAATGTTTCTAGCTAAGGAAAACAACCACCTTCTACCTGACACAGAGTGCAATAAATAAAAGATACAAATTAAAGGTTGCAAATCATTTTGTAATTTCATAGGATCATAGAATAACAAACATTAGAACTCTGAGGTTTTCATATCTAATTAACCAGCAAAGTCTTATTAGATCAGCAATACAGTCTCACACATTTGATTTCCTCACTTAGCCCATCAGTGAACGTATCATTTTCCAAATAATGCCAGGTCTACTACAATATGATTTGCAAAGGTTAGCTGTGTCTGGCAACAATATTTTGAAGGTTTTATCATCTTTCCAATAGAAATGCATACTACAGAAGTTCAGCTAAGCCATCATTAGTTCACTAAAAGGTACATTTACAGCCAGCCAACCTCAATGCTTACCACAGATTTTAAGCGGTGCTTCAAGTTCTAACAGAATGGGCTGGCTGAGAAAGATCTCTCGAGATTTCAAACATAATCCTCTTATTTCATTTTCTTGAAGTTGGACATTTTTACCTGGTTTTGACCCTCTCACTGCGAAAGAAAAAAGGATAGTTACTCATAACAATTGAGAACCACCCAAGTTCCAAATAAAAAATATTACACAGGCAGCCACAACACTTAAATGACTTAAATCAGAAAGTTCTCTTACTACTGCAATATTAATGCTACTGATTTCAACCCCAAACTAGTTTCCAAATTCTAACTGTTACACAAAATGGAAAGCTACACTATGGACACAATCCTAACCATGTCTAATCAGAAGTAAGCCCCATTGTATTCAGTGGGTCTTACTCCCAGGAAAGTGTGTTTAGGATTGCAGTCTAAGACATACTGCAATGTTAGTTATCGCCTGAATTTTGATTCTGCCAAGAAGTGGCAGGAATACCAAAACAACCATAAATTAGCCCTTGGACCAAAATGCACCACTCACATCAACTCAGCCTACCATCTAATGCTTACTAGGAAGGAACAAACTAATCTTCCTTAATTATCCTAGGTGCACTTTTGGGGCAATGCATGCTATTTGCCTGTTTCAGTCAGTCTTAACCACCTGTGCTTTGGTGCCACATGGTAAGCAGCACTTTAAAGTACTTGTGCTTTGAAGAGTACAAAGGTTATATTTTTAAGAAGATTTACTCTGAAGTTCAGTATCAGAAACCTTCTGGCAATTACAGAATTAACTGCAGGGCAAAGACCGTGACCTCAGCAACACATGTTCTAATTATACTCCTCTATCAGTAATGTCAGCGTTCATTGGTGACATTATCCATCCTACTAAATAGCGATGGTTCAATTAAAAGACTTGGCACAAACAATGAAGCAAAACCCTGCTAAAACCTTTTCTTGCTGCTATGGTACAATGTGCATGAAACAATTTAGCCACAGAATAACATTCCCAAATTCACCTCCAGATCCATCAGAGAATAACCTGAAATGCCAAGTGTGTAGCTGCAACACAGGAGTATACAAAAACCAATCCAAGGTAATTGCATTATAAAAGCCAATAGCACAAAATCAAAATGGCTTAACTTTTGCCTTTAAACAATTAAATGAAGCATGTTGCCAAATTTACAGCTTCTAAAGATAGGAATCAGTTCAAGCTTTTAGTTATTTGACACAATATACTAAATATTTCTTAAAGACGTCAATTCACACTGTCAGTATTCCCAAAAAGCAGCCATTATAGCAACAGCTTCGAAAGCCGAAAGCCAGGTTGAGCGGAACGCTTGCTGGAAGAGTTAATAGTCACTGTGTGAAATGAGAACCAGCATACCCAGGTGTCAGAAACAGCACAGCTAGTTGTCATACACCAGATTTGGTGTATGCAGGATCTATCCACAAGCTGCACCAATAACTCAAAGGAATCATAGTTATTAGATCTGGATTGAACCCTGATGGATGTTGCGCAGAGTCAGAAATGCAGTACCAAAGCATACCTGAAGAGGGTGAACTCAAAGAAGTTACTAGAGATGAAATGAGCAGCGCCAAACAGAAGATGCATCAACTGTGATGATCTGGAGAGCTGCAGAGCTATGAGATTCTTGATTTTACCAGAATCAAGTAATGCTGCTTATCCCTGGACTACTTCATACTGTAGGTGGCCATGTGGAAGGGTGGGATTTCCACATCAAGAAGTCGAGATTGAATCACTTTTCCTAGACATACTGGTTTTTACATATAGGGAGAATTATTTTTTTAAAAAATAAGAGCATTCTAATGTGCAACACCCTATCCCTACAATCTTAAGAGGCAAAGCACAAAAGATCTAGCACTTGAGCCTGCTGAATGCATGAAACAGCCTCATCTCTCCTTGGGCTCTGAGATGGCCCAGAACCCATCGTTTTACAGAGCCTGATAATTGTAAATTGCCCTTCAACATGAGATTAAGGTAACAGGGATACCTATGTCTGATAAAATAAATTATTTGATTGCAAAAGCCTAAGCCTTCTTTGGTCTAAAAGCAACAGCACAGTTGGATTCTACTAAAAACCGTTGATCTTTAACATTACAGTATACAGATTAAGCGTACAGTCAGCTCAAGACACATGATGGCACAAGCATATTGCTGCTATCTTTAGCAACACTGTATGCACCTGCAATGCACAACTGAACACCAGGCTAAGAGGTTATTTTCATGCTTGACATTGAGAAGTACCTGTCAAAAGTATGAAGGCAGAATGGAACCTGAAATATTTCATCCAGGCATATAAGTAAGTTTGTAAACTTGTGTTCCGTCAACATTAACACACAAAACATTTGTTCTGGGCCAACCACAGATCTAAATCTTCCTGCCAATTGTGCTTAAGGCCCTGGCTAAATAAGCCTCAAACAGAGAATAACATGTACCCATAGATTTAAAGCATCAGCAAACTATTTGTTTTATAAGAAATTAAACAAAATTGAAGTATGTGTTAACTAATGTTCAACTATTTACAGACTCTTAAAAAAAGCAGGCCTAGTCAGTCTTGGAAGACTATGGTATCATGCTCAGCGCTGCATACGCTGCATGCGAAGCACGAAAGCCTAGGTTAGATTGTTATGAAGGATAGGCTGTAACCCAAGCAGCAAAACCCCCCTCTCCACGCCACTGAATTAGTCCAATGGAAAGGCAGAGCCAATACAATTGGATCCAGCTGGCGTCGCAGAGCTGGGCTAAGGACAGGAGCTCACCCTATCTTGTGGGGCCAACCCACAGACTCTTACAACACAGATAAAGGTAAAGGTGTCCCCTACAGTTTGCCCTGCTAGTTGTGACTGACTCTAGGATGAGGTGCTTATCCCATTTCCAGAGCCACAGAGCCAGAAATGTCCGAAGATGCTTCCGTGGACATAAGGACTGCACAAAAACACTGTTACCTTCCCACTGTGGTGGTATCTATTTATCTACTTGCATTTCCATGCTTTTGAATTGCCAGGCTAGCAGGAACTGGGCTAAGGGCAGGAACTCACTCCATCATGCAGTACTTGGGTTTCAAACCACTGACCCACTGATCTTCAGACTGACAAGCAAAGTGCCTAACCGCTAAGCCAATAGCAGCCTATGTACTGTTCGACTATTTACAGGCTCTTACAACACACAGTTCATCATAATAGCCTATCTCGCATAAAACTATCAATAATCAATAATTGCCTTTTTTCTCCTATTCTTACAGTCATAGTATAGCAATAAGAAGATGGTGTATGGATAAAACTATACTCCATACGTATGAACTTTAGAAATACTATTCCTACTGGCTGAAATCATAGAGGTAGGCTTTCTCCAGGGTACCAAGACAGAAAAGGCCTTGTTGATGTCCCTGCTAAACTAATCTCTGTGGAAAGATGAAACAGCAATGGGAAGCAAGACACTGCTGGGATAAAATGACAGTTGGTTTCTCCAGTTCCACAACTGTTCCCTCCAGCACCATTCCTCCTGGTCAGTATGTGACTTTATTCAAGAATCAGTTCATGAATTTCCTTCTTTTCCTCTTTCCATCTCTTTTGTACTGAGCATTAGGCAGTTTTATATTGCAAAGCCATGAGTATAACTGGGAATTTAGGGTTGTTGGACTGGAGAAAAGGTAGACACATTATCCACTGAGGGCCCAATCCTATCCAACTTTCTAATGTGCTGCAACCACCAAGGGGGGGAAAACATTCCCTTACCTTGAGGAGGTCTTCTCGACTGCTCCCCATTGCAGGATGCCGAGCACACTCCACTGGCATGGCTGCATCAATGCTGGAATATTGGATAGGTTTGGGTCCTAAGTACAAATTGATCTTATTCTCATTTTAATTATTCAGTGATTCCCTAGAAATTTAAGCTTACTTCCAAGTAAGGTTGGTTAGGTGGACTTTAGTTAGGAAAACTTTCTCTATAGACTTTGATCAATTATAGGGCATTTAAATAACAGTCAGCAAAAATAAACAGCTGCTGCACAGTGGTCCTGGATGAGAAACTACATGCAAGGTACTCTGAGCACTTTGAACAGGGGCATAACAAGGCAATTAAACAGTTTAAGTGAAGCAAATGCTTCTTATACCATTTGTCCTCTGAATGTAGGGACTGAGGAATAGTGGAACAAATGCTGCCTTCTGCAAAAACAGATTTGATATTTTAAGTATACTTAGGATTTATTCTTTAAGTTCTTTAAAAAATTCTCAGTATTGCATCATTGTAGATGACATTAATACAAATTTGTTATCAAGTTGCCAGAGTATTTCCTATTATCTTTCAATAAGTGTTCACCCACCTTGCTTGTCTCCTGAAAACAGCCAATTCAAAGTTTACATGCCCGGCAATATAATATTAAAAGCTACTGAAAATCAAAATCCTGTATCCAGAATTCATGTAACTGACCCAAGAAATTTAAGCTAATTAAATAAAGAGAAACAAACAAGACAGCTATGTCTTCTGTGTCTACTAGCAGCTGCCCAGTACCAAAACTCTGGAAACATCTCTTTACTTCTCCCTTAAGCTAATCTGAAACATCTTTAATCCATGAACACAGTCCCTTTTTGCACCACTGTACCCTTCTCCTTGGACTTCTAACAACCAAAAGAGGCTATTAAAAGAAGTATCTTGCAAAAATCAGAGCAGAACTGAGTTACTAGAGCAAAGGCATATTCCATATACTACACTGAAGTGGATTACTTCACAGCAAATGAAAAATTAATTCCCTGATTGCACTCTTCAAGTGCAAGTCCTGAATGGAGTCGGACAAAGCTAAATTAGTGCAGCCTCCTTCCCTAGATAATTGCAATCTTGGTTGCTGCTGCAAGGAGAATTTGTCATCACTTATTTCACAACACTTCACCCCAGCCATGATTAATAACCAGTTTTACCCAAGGCCTGCCCCTTGAAACAAAAACTGGAATAAAAAAGAACAAGCACTACCCAATATTTGAGGTACGTGACACACTGGACACATCCCTACCATCAAGTTACTTGGTTTGGAAGGACAAAAATGTTCAAGTAAGGGGACATCTATTTAGCCCACCAACACAGCTCTGAAGTTTCACAGTGATAGCATAATAATGCGATTAAACTGATAATTTGTTTGCAAGCAGAATTTTCACCCTAGCTGCAAGAACAAGCCTATTTTTAAGATAATAGGCATAATGGACAGGCACAGGAGCATGACTAACATTTTCACACCCTTATGATCCCTCAGGTCAGCAATCATACAGTACCAGGAGGGAGGCTAACCAGCAATCTGGTTTTTTTTTCCACCGCAGAATGTCTCCAACTCTGACAAAGAGGACAAAACAAGCAAGGAAAACCAACCTTGGCTTAGCATACAGCCTATACTTAATGCTGAGAAAAACAGCAGACTAAAACTACTGCAAGAACAGCTAAGCATCCCTTCACCCAGTAAGAACACTTATACAAAGTACAGGAGGAGACCTTGCTGTAATTGGGAAGATCACTCTGAGGCACAAACAAAGCTTCTGCAGGCCCTCCATCTTGAATGCAGACCCCTCAAGCAGGCAGGCTGACGGCCCTGTCTGTCCCCCAGAACTCACTCAAGGAACTCAAAGCAGCCCAAAAACAAAGGGGCAACAGGCCAGGGAGTTACTAAAACCAAAGTTTTAGTTGCTTACTATCTGAAGGGTCAGGATCACAGCATCCTTCAATACACCCAACTTCTTTGCTTCTTTTTCCTCTGGCAGCCAGTTTAACTGAAAGTCATGAACAAACCACCATCTCGGAATGAAGAAAAAGCAGCACTTTTTGAAAGAACCAGCAGCAATCACATTCTGTTCAGCAGTTTCCCCCTCACACCTCTCATCTAAGTCCCCCCCCAAAAAACTGGATACCACTTACACTACCCCCTCCTTGCACAACTTTCCCCCTCATAGAAAGCAGTTCTCAAATTTTATTCCTGCATGTCCAGCAGGCTCTCTCCTTCACCCACTTTCTAGAAAAGGAAGCCAACAGAGGGATTTCCAGGTTTCACTTCAAAAATACCACTCACTTTCTGACTCTGAGTGCAGCCCTTCATCCAATTTGCATCTTAATCCCCACACAAAAATCATGTACAAAAAGTCTCTCATACGCCAAGCTCTTGGCTTTCTGGGTTAGCTGACTCTCTAACCACGTACAATTCCCCCGTTCTTCTTTCTAAACCTGCATATATAACTTTAAAGCTCACTTCCTACTATTTAATCAGCCTAGAATTTGAGGATTGCAGTCAAGATCCCCCCAAATAATCCCCCAAGTCTTTAGGCAACAGGAACTGAATTCACATCCTAGAAAACAACCCATAACGCCTTCCTCTCTCTGCACCTTACCTCTAGACCACCCATCCAATATACCAGCTTGTAGCTTCAATGCCTTTACACCATCCCAAAATAACCTATAACACCTTCCTGTCTTTTCACATTACTTGTCATCACCCACCCAAAGTACCAGTCCTTGGCTTCAATACCATTCCAAATTACCCATCCCTGCCCCTTATACCCAGTCCCAATTACACATACCCATTACCAATCCTTAGCTCCAATACCTTTGAGCCTTCCCAGTAACCTCCCACAATCACCCCAACTTAGAAGACTCCTCACTTTAACCCCCACTTACCAGCACCCCAAATTCATCCCCCACTCAATCAGTCCAACTCAGCCTTCCATATTCACTCCCCACTCAAGAGCTCATCCATAATATCTCCCACATAGCAGCCCCCATGTTCACCCCACATCCACCCCTCACTCAGCGGCCCCCCATACTCACACATACTCAGCAGCCCCCCACATCCACCCCCTTCAGCAGGCTCCCCACATCAGCAGCCCCCATATTCGCACCCACTCACCTGCCCAAACATCCACCCCCCTCAGCAGCCCCCATACACCCACTCAGCAGCCCCCCACATCCACCCCGCCTCAAAAGCCTCCCCACATCAGCAGCCCCCCAAATCCACCCCCCTCAGCAGCCTCCCCACATCAGCAGCCCCCATACTCACACCCACTCACCTGCCCCCCACATCCACCCCCCCAGCAGCTCCCCATCCACCCCCACTCAGCAGCCCCCCCACATCCACCCCCCATTCAGCAGCCCCCCACATCCACCCCGAACTCAACAACCCCCATACTCACCCCCACTCAGCAGCCCCACAATCACCCCCCACAGGTGGGGGTGGCGCCACCCATGGAGGGATGTTGGGGGTAAGCCCAGAGTGGAGGCCCCCAGGACCCTCCCCCGCTCCCTCACCCTCCAGCAGCCGTTGGATGATGCTGTCGATGTTGAGCTTGTCTATGTCCGCCATCGCCTCTCGGGGGGGGGGTTGAGGAGGGGTCGAGGGGGGCGAGGAGGGAGGGGGCGCCGGAGCCCACCCGCCGCTGCGACCTCCGAGGGGGAGAGCCTCGCCTCCTCGGCCTCCTCCTTCCCGGGGTCCCCTCCGGCTGGCGGCTCCCGCTCTCCCCCCGCCTCTCCCGGGCTGGCTGGCTAGGTGGCTCCTCCGCTCCACAGACCGGCACCGGCCGCTGCGGCGACGAACAAAATGGCCGCCTTTTCCCTCCCCTCAGAGGTTGCCTCCTTCTGCTCGCGGAGGGATATCTGAGGAAGCCGACAGCCGGAACTACATTCTGAGGCTCAGAGCGGGAAGATCCAGGGTTGATGGTGCTGCGCATGCGCGCGTCCACTCGTTTGCCTCCGCGAGCGCTTCGCCTGGCTGGCTGGCTGGTGGCGCGCGCGTGTTCTCTCACTCTTCTCGCGCGCGCAGATCCTTCCGCTCACTGGGAGGGAGAAAAATAGTCCCCCGTTTTAAAACTGAGGGAAAGAGGGGCTGTGAGGAGAGGGGGAGGGGCAGAGACACCCCCCTCAAGGCACAGCATGAGGGGCTCCTGAGCCCAAGGTTGGGGAAGAGGGGCTTCCCCTCAGGCTCAGAGCTCCTCAGCCACTCCAGGGATGGAGTGTGGGTGTCAGGACAAGAGTGCCCCTGAGCATGTGCAGAGCTCAGGGTTGAGTCACCGCATAAGCACACACCTGAGGGAAGGAACTTGTCAATGGGGGTGAAAAGAAAAGGTTTTAGCTTCTTTTCAGTCATGGAGTGAGTTAGCCACTCAAATGTGGAGTAGGTATCCAGACAAGAGTGGTCCTGAGCATGTGCAGAATTCAGGCTTGAATCACCACATAACCACACACCTGAGGGAAGGAACTTGTCAATGGGGGGAAAGAAAAGGTTTTTTTCAGTCATGGTGTGAGTCAGCCACTCAAATGTGGAGTAGGTATCAAGACAAGAGTGCCCCTGAGCATGTGCAGAGTTCAGACTGAGTCACCACATAGGCTCACACCTGAGAGGAGTTTTGAAAAGGAAAAACAGGAGGGTTTTTAGTGATTCGGCCATTCAGATGTGGAGTAAGTATCACAACAAGAATGCCTCTGAGCATGTGCAAAGTTCAGTGTTGTTTTTGAGTCGCCCCCCCACACACTAGCATGCAGTGTGCACACGCTAGCATGTACACACTAGCAGTGGAATCTATCTGGGACACACATCCCCATAAGTGATGTCATGGGTAGAAGTGATATCAAACAGGAAGTGACCTCATTGTGAGGCCAGAACTCCATGTCTACTTGGAAGTAAGTCTCATTGTGTTCAATGAAACTTAGTGCCGGGAAAGCAGCCTGAGTGCCCCATTCCAAAATGGCCATACCCAGATTTTCATGATCCCTCCCAAAGGGGGTCCCAGCCCCTCACTTTGACAACCATTGCCTTAGGGGAAAAAATTCAGAATGAAAGTTACTGGTGTTGTCACCTGTCTTCCCAACCCAGAAGTAATTGGCAATGACATCGTACCAGTTACTTCCAGTGGTATTTCCAGTAGGTGAACCACGCAAAGGTGAAAGCAGGAAGAAGAGGAACGGACCCTGGAACGGGCCCCCATTGAGCACAATCCTAACCATGTCTACTCAAAAGTAAGTCTCACTGTGTTCAATTTAAAATGTCTTTAGGATTGCAGCCATTTCCTCAGATGGTTTTGGGCCAGCCAAAGGCAAATTTAGGGGCAGTGGCTACCCGGGACCTGAACGCAGACACAGTCACTGGCAAAATGGGACAGTTTTTGGATATAATACAATATAGGAAGTTTTATAAGTTAACAATTTGTATTCTTTCAAAACTCTGAAGCAATCAAAATCAGCTGAGTGGTTGAATTTGCATGTGTGTAAATAGATACAGTGTTACCTCGCTTAACAAGTGCCTCGCTTAACAAGCATTTCACGTAACAAGCAAAAATTTCCAAGAAATCTTGCTTCACATAACAAGTTCTGCTTCACTTAACAACCAAGTGTGCTCTGGGCACGCATGCTATGCAGCCCTGATGCTCCGCAAGGAGGCTCTTTAAAAGGGCTGCCGGCCAGCGCTGCTGCCTCTAACTGCCCCCAACTTGGAGGCAGTTGCCTGGAGGTGCCAGAGGCAGCAGCCCCTAATTGCCCAAGGTGCCCAAGTGCCCCCACTGAGCACCTTAAACCTCCAGCAGCAGCCCAGGTAAGCCTCCCAGGAAAGTATCTTTGCAGCCTCCTAACCATGTCTACCCAGAAGTAGGCCCCATTGTGTTAAATGGGGCTTACTCCCAGGAAAGTGTCTTTAGAATTGCAGCCTAAGTAGACTTCCTAGAATCCTGCACATTGAATGCATGTTTTGAATTCAGTTCCAGTGTTTTGTCATCATTTTTGCATCCAGTTCATATTTTTACATGAATATTTTCGGAATCGTCCGAGTTTCCATTATTTCCTATGGAAAAATCTGCTTCACTTAAAGAGCATTTCACTTAAAGAGCAGGCCTCCGGAATGAATTAAGCTCTTTATGTGAGGCACCGCTGTATTTCATTGGCATAGTAAATGAATGCACAAAGTCTAACTGCTTTTGTTTCTAATCTTGGGCTGAATGTTGTTTAATTAGCATTTTTATTACCACCTTAATTTGTAGACCACATTTTCCTTTTTTCCCTTCCTTTTTTTTCTTTTTAACACTCTGCCTCTTTTTCTCCTCCGGGGCAAACGCTTTCCATCTTACACTGTAGAGATTCACGCTGGATTCTTTACGCTGGCAGTTATATAACAACTATAGCCGTGATGTCTCATTATCGCTGGTGGAGTTAGTGAGCGGAGAGATCAGGCTGGAGTTGCGAGGATGAGGAGATGGAGGCAAAACTGCAGTGTCAGCTCACCTTGAAGCACATCAAGAAGGGAGAGTCA
Source organism: Cryptoblepharus egeriae (assembly GCA_030015325.1). Classification (NCBI taxonomy): domain Eukaryota; kingdom Metazoa; phylum Chordata; class Lepidosauria; order Squamata; family Scincidae; genus Cryptoblepharus; species Cryptoblepharus egeriae. The sequence continues at coordinate 1,342,623 of JAREYC010000020.1, forward strand.
ACAGCAGGGAAGATGTAGGTCAACTGTAGCAATGGCCGGAGACAATTTACAGATGATGACTGTTTCTAGGCTTTAAAAGTTCTAAAGGAAACTGGACTACAAAAGGCTCCAACAGGGCAAACAAACTTAGGGCGCAATCCAGAGTAACTACAGGGAGTCCTTGCTCCGACGTAAGAACAATTTGCTCGGGATTGCAATATGAATTTCATAGGTTTTCACTAGCTGGTGCCGTAACTATATCGACATAAATGTCTCTTACGTGCTCCCGTAGTTACTCTGGATTGTAGGGTTTGGTTATGATAAACCGGATGGAAGAGGACAGAACAGTCTGAAGGATAATGCCAGTGTGCAATTCAAATGCCACTTGTTCAAGGCCAGCAGTTGTTGGGACTAGAACCAGTGGCCGTAGGCTACAATCCAGAGTAACCTTTTACACTGATGTAGTTATGGTGCCACTTATGGGAAACAGGGATGGGCCCAGACAGCCCCAAGATCCGGTTTGCCAGAAGTTGGGGGCAGGGCCTGGGTCAGGGCGGAGGGGCGGGGCGGTGGACGCAAGTGCGCTGAGTCTCCTGAGGCACGGCTTCAGGAGTTGTGTGGCGGCCGCTGGTGAACCGGTCCCCGTGGTTCTTGCCAGCCGCGGCTCTAGGCGGTTTGCCAGCGGCTGCCACGTGGGAAGATCCAGTTCGGGCGAATAGGCCCAAACCAGCATCTGCCCACCTGTGATGGGAAACCTTTGGGAAATACATAGAGCAATCCATAGTAAGTGCCACTTACGTCTTCCCATAGTTACCCTGGATTGTAGGGTTAGTGTCCCATGTGGCCTACCATCATGCAATGTTGAGAGCCTCTTAGGACTCTAAACTTCTGAAGCTCCAGGTCTTATGGCAAGTCCCATAAAATGGCTGTTCCAATGGGTGGGGGTTTGTCAGAACTGTGGCACAGCAGGAAAAGGGTAAGTGCCCCTCTACATCCACTCCTCTGGTCCCCACCCTGAGAGGCCTTTCTGCATTGCTACTTCATTTAGCAAAACAAACCAACAACAAACACGCTTGCAGATTAAGAAAGCACCAACAGCAGAGTCCAACCTGTGTTGTCAGAGCATGGAGGTGATGCTAGAGGCTTACTTCTAGACAACCTCCCCTCCACTTGCTCAACCACCCACAATATTGTTCCTTCCCTCTTGACATTTTCTGAGGTTTGCAATGTTATGTAAGGTTAAATGTTATTTATCTTCATCCCTAGAATTTCAAATCACCTCCTGTCCCTCTATGATTTCCACAAATAAAACCTCCAGTTTAGAAAAGCCCTTTGGCTGCCTGTATAATTTTCCTTTCATATCTTGCCTACCTCCTCCACGGATCCTGTTTCTGCTCTTGTGGGGTTGCCGAAGACATCCTACACTGTTGACACTTTAGTTTCTTGTTTTGTTAAAAGATGTTATTTGTTACGAATAAGCTTGATTATAATAGATGGTGAAAGACCACAATTTTTGCAGACATATTCCCACATACGATTGTGTCAACTGAGTTGAAGCCCTACATTCAGGCACGTAGGGACTATGTAGACTATGGGCAAAATCCAGAGCAGTTACGGGTCCAAGCAGTTACGTCACCCTCTAGTGTTATCTTATGGAAAGTCACCTTAACTGTTCCATCGCAAAGGGCTTAATTTGGCTTTAGAATATGGGCTTATGTAGCACTATAAAAGTTGCCAGAGAGGGAACTAGTTTGCTGGTCTGTGTTAAACTTCAGTGCCACCGCCATGGATGGCTAGAGGATAGTATTTGACCTGGCAGCTTATGTGGGCTGTGGGTGGCGCAAGCGGTTAAGACGCTGTTCCTGTTAACCAGCAGACCAGGGTTCGAGACCCGGGTCGGCCCCACAAGACGGGGTGAGCTCCTGTCCTTAGCCCAGCTCTGTGTCGCCAGCTGGATCCAACCATACGGGTTCTGCCTTTCCATTGGACTAATTCAGTGGCATGGAGAGGGGAGATTTGCTGCTTGGGTAACAGCCTATCCTCCATAACAATCTAACCCAGGCTTTTCAGTCTACCTCTGCCAATGTTTCTTTGTTTTCATTCTCGCTTCCTCCTGTGAACTGTTCAATGAGGATAAGCTGGCAAGTGTTCAGCTTGAATGTTGCTGCTGTTATGTAATTGTTCATCCGAGGGGGGTGAACAAGTAAACAGCTGTCTGAAGTATCTATAGGTCCAGACAAACTTTGAGGAATTTCTCCTCAAAGAGAACTTTGACTTCATTCCTGGTTCTCCGACATGTTGTTGCCTGTTCCGTTCGGCAAGTCCTCCTTGCCTACTTTGCATTCAAGCCTTTCCTGAATCCAGAAAGATTACTGAATGAGGAAAACATCCTTCTCAGCTGTTATATGGAAATAGCAGCGATGAACTAATTCCTTCTGAATTACGTACTCAGCAAAACTAGTCCAGTTGGTACCAGAAGAAGCAGGATGAGATTTACCCTACAATCCAGAGCAACTACAGGAGCACATAAGAGACATTACGTGCACCTGTATTTACCACACCACCTAGTGAATACCTATGGGAAATTCATATTGCAGTCTAGAGTAAATTGTTCTTACACCAGAGCAAGGACTCCCCCGTAGTTACTCTGGATTGTGCCCATAAAGTCTATTGAAAAGGTTTTTTCTCTTGCAGGCTGTTTCCCATCACGCTTTCCCTCTTAACTCACCAGGGCTGTGGGTGGCGCAAGCAGTTAAGATGCTGTGCCTGTTAACCAGCAGGCCAGGGTTCGAGACCCAGGTCGGCCCCACAAGACAGGGTGAGCTCCTGTCCTTAGCCCAGCTCTGTGATGCAGCTGGATCCAATCATATTGGCTCTGGCTTTCCATTGGACTAATTCAGTGGTGTGGAGAGGGGGGATGTGCTGCTTGGGTAACAGCCTATCCTCCATAACAATCCAACCCAAGCTTTCGTGCTTCGTATGCAGCGCTGAGCACGATACGATAGTCTTCCAAGACTGACAGAGGCCTGCTTTTTGCAGTCACCAGCAAACCCAGTCTGTTTGCTGGTTCCGTACCTGTAAACCCCCAGTTTTTCTAGTCTCAATTGTGCACAAACATTCCTGGTCCATTCAGGCATTGTGAACTATCAGTGATAGTGATACTGTTAAGTACAAAGTTTTGGAACTACTGCTTGTTCTGGGCAGACATGTCACCTTGGGCTGTGTTCTTGTCAGCTCCCATCCATTAACTGGATCTTTCTTTGGAGATGGAGGCCCCTCTAGGGAAAACCCTGGATGATTCAGTATGCGGCGGTCTCTCTTCTTTTCGAGTCAGCATCCGATTCGCTCGTCAAAGTTGAATTAAGATTCTGGGCTGCTCAAGGTGACAAGTATCCAATAGTTGGTGACCTTTCTACTGGCAATCACTTTTCACAGCAATGGGCCATTTTGGATTTCAGCAAAGGCTGAGATGATACAGTTTCCGAACAGCTTCATATGCTGCCCCATAGGCACAGCTGGCACCCAACCTAAGCTGGTTAGTGGCACTCTGGGCCGTAGCCATCACTTGGGCATCCAAGTTCAGGGCTGGGACTTATGTAGGTACACCCAAGATGGCTACATAAATCAGTAGCTTTCTGGAAGCTGCTGATGCAACAGCTCCTGGACCAGCTCCTTGCTTTCTGTCCTGGAAAGCTCCCCTGCTGCTCAGCTTATGGTCCTTCACATTCCCTTTGGCAATACTGTTGGCAAGCTTTCCTGCCTTGCCTGGAAGGCCAGGATCAGGACATGCAGAACAAAGACACATTTAAGCTTGGCTTCTTTTGGAGCCGGCAGAACCACAGGGAACTTTACAGCTGGGCTGGTGGTACTGCTGCACTTGCAAAAGTTTGTTTCTAACCCTCTTCCCCCAATAATGCTTAGGTATGGGCCAGTCAATCATACAGGGAGTACTTCTCAGCAAGGCAGGATCAGTTACAACATTCCCATTGAATATATCCAGTGGCAAACCAGATGTGCCTCTGTGTGATGTCTGAAAGTGGCTCCTAGCACTGCATTTGTACTCTGGAATATGGACACTGCAGTTGTACTCTGGAATGTGGGAAAACAACAAGGGGATGATGCCCTGCAGAAGATGATTGCTTCTCTAATCTTGTTCAGGAAACTGACTTTGGCCTTCACGACTCAGCTTTGAGATAGTTTCAGCGACACTGACTGATTGTTTTAATTTGCGAGTCTTCAGCCGAGTTTCTCTTGAGATAGTATAGGAAACATTTTGGATAAAGTCCAGTGACACATCCAAAGGATGGTGGAGATTAAACATTTGGTATTTTTGATAAATAAACCATGATAAATAAAATAAATCATAAAATAAATAAATCATCAAAAAAAATCAGAGAGGAATTAGATTTTTAGGGAAAACATTCAGCAGAAAGTCATTCCAGGAAGTCACAAAAAAGAAAAATAAGCTGTTATAGGAAGGATTAATTTCTCCTTCCCTGCTTTTCTGAGGTTACAGCTTGAGTTACATAAGGGTTTCTATAGTCGTGGCCCACATTCCTTGAAGCTGAATCATGGATGGGACTGGAAGAGGGAGGGAATTCCCTTGCAGATGCCTGGTGATGCTAACATCAGTACTTTTTTCCCCAGGTGGGGAATCTGGGGCGCTTGCTATGAAGGACACCTGCCTCTTGCACCCTACTGAATCCAGGGACTCAGAGATTCAGACACAGACTCAGTATCAAATACTTGGGCTTCCCATGACCTCTCCCCCCATGATCTCTCCTTGGACCCCCTTGAGAACAAAGGTGGGCCTGAACAGACAGGTGGCACATAAGGGGACATGCCAGGGGACATCCCCTTCACAAAGTTCTGCTCCAGGGAGTGACACCTGACTTTAGTGTTTTCAGGATCAGGTCCTCCACTAATGTCCCAGTACGGAGAAGAAGAAAAAACCTGCATAACTCCCACTCCACCCAGTTTCTTGTTTTGTGTCTTGGCTTCCCTTACGGACAGCTCCCTTGCAGCTTCTGCAATTCTCCCAGGCTCCAGGACTAGGAAAGCCTTTGGGTTCAGCTGGACAGCTCCTGCTTCTCATTTGCAAGCCAGTTCGGTGTTGCAGAAACCGGACTTTCTCTGCTTAGAAATCCTGGGGAGACATTGTTGGCTGCTATTGGTGAGCTAGATGGGCCTCTGTATATTTCAGTTCAAAGCAACTTCTGATACTTGCAGAGGGCTCGGAGAGGTCCGCTCGACTTGATTTTATTGTGATTGATTTTTTTGTCTGCATTATGGTTTTTAACAGTTGTGCGTTCCAAAATGGAGAGACACGATACGCAGCTATGCAATGAACAGATACATAAATAATGGGTAAATTCCATCTGCTTACTGCAATGCTAGTCAATATGGAAGGCTGGCCCTGATCTCACCCACCCACCTACCCCCCCCACCCTCATTTTAAGCCACTGTTGTGTCAGTTTTCCCTCCTTGGAAGCATGTAGGTCACCCGGCAGCCATTGGGACCAACCAGCTGACATTCATCCTTAATTTTTTGAATTGGTGCATTGTGTTGACTTGGGGCAATGGGATGCAGTTGAAAGCAATGCTGGCTGGCTGGTTGGCTGCAATTAAAATGTATTTTCCAGGACGCTGCTGATGCCACCAGCTTCATGACACAAAGAAATGTAACAGAATTTTTTTAAAAGATTAGCAAGGCCCCATCTGCCCTTCTTGCTGGTTCAGCAGGCTTTTGATGGGTTTATGGCTTCTGGTGGAGAAGTAAGCTTTGTCTGAAGGCGAATCTCCTATACTTTGTTCGTTGGCAGACAAATCTTGGTTAATGGTTGATATTCATAACCATATCCTACCAATAATAACGAAAGCTGCATCACTGTATACTTGCAAGTTCACTGCTGGCTCAGCAAAATTTCTTGCTCTGTGTGTGCACAAAGTGTGATGGCAACACCCAGCTGAGTGGTGGCATGTATAGGCAGGTCAAAGAAGGGTTAAAAGCAGGCCTCCGTCAGTCTTGAGAGACTATGGTATTGTGCTTGGCGCTGCATACACTGCATGCGAAGCACGAAAGCCTGGGTTAGATTGTTATGGAGGATAGGCTGTTACCCAAGCAGCAAATCCCCCCTCTCCACGCCACTGAATTAGTCCAATGGAAAGGCAGAGCCGATACGATTGGATCCAGCTGGCATCGCAGAGCTGGGCCAAGGACAGGAGCTCACCCTGTCTTGTGGGGCCGACCCGGGTCTTGAACCCTGGCCTGCTGGTTAACAGGCACAGTGTCTTAGCTGCTTGCGCCACCCACAGCCCACAAAGAAGGGTTATGGGTAACACATACACCTACACTAAGAGAACCACTTACTACTCCTCACACTTGAAAGACATCCCAACCCATCTACTCAAGCAGTTTAAAACTTATCCATGGTTATATTTAGAGAATGGTAAGATGCTGAGAGTCAATTAAGAAATTTACATGAGAAGGGTGATATTGGGGAGTGGAGATAAGAGAGATCAAAGGCAAAATGATGGAGTGAATCATTAGCCTGTACAAGAATTGTCTTCGTTGGGGACAACGGGCACAATCCAGAGTAAGTACGGGAGCACATAAGAGACATTACGTGAGCACCTCCTCGTGAAAACCGATGGGAAATTCATATTGCAACCCAGAGTAACTTGATCTTACTCTGGAGCAAGGACTCCCCATAGTTACTCTGGATTTCACCAAAAACTTCTATTTCAGGACTCCCTTACATGCACCACTTCAATTTCCACTCTTTGGGGAAGGAAGACCAGGTGAGTGGACACAGGTAAGCTAACCCCCCCCCTTCCAAACTGCTGCCTGAGAGTCAACCAGCTTATTTAGCTTAATAATGAGCTGACCTTGGCTGTTATAGAGTAGAAATGAATATTGTTGTTCTTGAACAGATGTTCTGTTGTTTATTGCTTCATTCATGATGGTTCTCCAGTTCTCCTTCTTTGGAAAAGAAGGTAATAAAATAAAGATACTTAAAAAAGCATTTCAGTGGGGCAGAGGTCGGGGGGTTACTCTTTGTATTGTTTTTAGCTTCTATGTTTTAATTCTTTTTACTTGAATGTTCTATTTAATGTTTTTAATTATGTTTTAATGGGAGACGCCTTGAGTCAGTCTACGAGACCGAGAAAGGCAGGACACAAATTGGTGGCAGGAAACCCCCACCAATAAATAAATAAATAAATAAATAAATAAATAAATAAATAAATAAATAAATAAATAAAATGGGACATTTCTGGTGGTCAAGGTGTTTGTAAAGGTGTGGCTCTGAGTGACACTGATGGTTGCTTGAGCCCTGCCTTTAAATGCCTATATATCCAAAGTGACTGATTGTGCGATTTGTTTATCACACGAAAAATGAGGAACACACCCTGAAAGAGGAGGAGGATGTGAAATTAACTCGTAAAACCAGATTGAGGTTTCTTATCTGACTCTGGTGATTTTCATGCTCTATCGGGTGCAACACCGGGGTGCCTTGAGAGAGGCCGAGGTGTCTCTTGCGAAACCAAATACACTATTTTTAATACTGTACTTATTTGCTTGTTTGAAAATGCAGAAGTTGCTTTTGCACCGAGTAGCCGCAAAGGAGAATACAAAATAAGATATGCAAGGAAACGTAAACAAATTTCTTTTAAAAGCCAGCCTTCTAAAAATATATACGGTGGTACCTCGCTTAACAAGCGTTTCACATAATAAGCAAAAATTTCCAAGAAATCTTGCTTCACACAACAAGTTCCGCTTCACTTAACAAGCAAGCATACTATGGGCATGCATGCTGTGCAGCCCTGATGCTCCGCAAGGAGGCTCTTTAAAAGGGCTGCTGGCAGCACTGCTGCCTCTATCTGCCCCCAACTTGGGGGCAGTTGCCTGGAGGTGCCAGAGGCAGCTACCCCCAACTGCCCCCACCAACCACCGTGAACCTCCAGCAGCAGCCCACGTAAACCTCCCAGAAAGTGTCTCGGATTGCAGTCTCCTAACTATGTCTACTCAGAAGTAAGCCCCATTGTGTTAAATGGGGCTTACTCCCAGGAAGGTGTCTTGGATTGCAGCCTCCTAACCATGTCTACCCAGAAGCAAGCCCCATTGTGTTCAATGGAGCTTACTCCCAGGAAAGTGTCTTTAGGATTGCAGCCTAATAGACTTCATAGGATCTTGCACATTGAATGCATATTTTGGGGGTTGTGGAACCAATTGTCTAAGTTTCCACTATTTCTTATGGCAAAATCCGCTTCACTTAAAGAGCATTTCACTTAAAGAGCAGGCCTCTGGAACAAATTAAGCTCTTTATGTGAGGCAGCACTGTAGTTTCTAACAAAATTTTTGCTTTTTCCTTCAGGAACAGAGGTGTCCTAAGCCATTCACAGTTTAAAACAACATAAGAAGGACAGGGTTCGATTCCCAGGTCGGCCCCACAAGACAGGGTGAGCTCCTGTCCTTAGCCCAGCTCTGTGGCGCAGCTGGGTCCAATTGTATGGGCTCTGCCTTTTCATTGGACTAATTCAGTGGCTTGGAGAGGGGGTGTTTGCTGCTTGGGTAACAGCCTATCCTCCATATCAATCTACCCAGGCCTTCGTGCTTCGCATGCAGCGTCGAGCATGATACCATAACCTTTCAAGACTGATGGATGGATGCCAAGAAAGAATGAAGGTAATTGCAAGAAAAAGGACAATCATGGCAGCAACATTATGTGACCAAATATAGTGAAGCACACCCAAATTAAAATGTCATACTCTTACCCTACGATCCAGAGTAACTAAAGGAAGACGTAAAAGGCACTTACTCTGGATTGCTCTATGCATTTCCCATAGGTTTCCCAGAGGTGGTACCGTATCTACTTCAGTATAAAAGGTTACTCTGGATGTAGCCTTAGTATAAGACATAAGAAATTTATTTGTCATTACACTCACAATTGGGTGCATCGAAAGGAGGTGCTCTTCCCCAAGGAAAAACTAGACACCACTAAAGAAAAGGCTAAGGGTGCAATCCAGAGTAAATAAGGGGAGTCCTTGCTCCGGTGTAAGAACAATTTGCTCTGGATTGCAATATGAATTTCCCATAGGTTTTCACTAGGTGGTGCAGTAACTACAGGTACATGTAATGTCTCTTACGTGCTCCCGTAGTTACTCTGGATTGTAGGGTTATAGAAACACACTAACCCTACAACATCCTCATACAAATGTAAATACCCCATTGCTCAATCACAGCTGTTTGACGGACTCTCAGCATCAGCAGAGAGGTTCTGCTGGAATCAAGGTACAGGCCGTGAAACGAGGCACACCCAAGTGTGCTCCAAGCCCAGAGAACGTGTGGGCAGGACCTGATTTAGTGTGCAACTGTCCTCTTTGATGTGCTGCCTGAAGGACATTCCTGCGCAAACAGGTGCACCTCTTTGAGTTGTCATCATTCACTGGGCAGAAGTCATTTGCCGTCTGGAATTTTAAAAAGCACCTGCCACGGGACGGAGTCGGTGGTGGGGTTCAAATCAATTTACAAGGAATCTATGTCCCACGAGGAACCGCTTCTCAGAACCAGGCGCTCATTAGCAAAGGGTTCTATAGAACCTGTGAGAACCCCCTGACGCCCACCACCGGATGGAGTCATCCCCAAACAGCCAAAAGAGGGTCCTGTGCTTTGCCATCCCTCCATGCATCTTTTCGTGTACTGACTGCTCTTTGGCGCTGAACCTCCGTGGTAGATCTAGAGGGGATGAGACTAAATGTCAGAACCATTTCTTCATCAGCATTGAGACAGCATTGGCTCCACCGCTGGAATTTTCTCTGCACATGCTTTCCACACCCAGCAGTCCTCTTGGAAGAATCCCTGTAGGAGGGTGGTGGTGCTCAGGGATTCTTTCTTTCTTTCTTTCTTTCTTTCTTTCTTTCTTTCTTTCTTTCTTTCTTTCTTTCTTTCTTTTTCTTTCTATCTATCTATCTATCTATCTATCTATCTATCTATCTATCTATCTAATAGGTTAGATCTCTATCTATCTATCTATCTATCTATCTATCTATCTATCTATCTATCTAATAGGTTATCTATCTATCTATCTATCTATCTATCTATCTATCTATCTATCTATCTAATAGGTTATCTATCTATCTATCTATCTATCTATCTATCTATCTATCTATCTATCTATCTATCTATCTATCTAATAGGTTATCTCTCTCTCTCTCTCTCTCTCTCTCTCTCTCTCTCACACACACACACACACACACAGGTTAGATCTATCTATCTATCTATCTATCTATCTATCTATCTATCTATCTATCTAATAGGTTATCTATCTATCTATCTATCTATCTATCCATCCATCTATCTATCTATCTATGAACGGGGTTCAAAGAGAGAGAGAGAAAGAGATGTGTAGACAGATAGAGGGATGTGCTCCGGAAGGAACTTCCAGGCATAAAGGACAGCAAGGGGAATGTGCAAGTCTTACGACTCGGGGAGCCCTTGCTCCGGAGTAAGAACAAGTTACTCTGGATTGCTATATGAATTTCCCATAAGTTTTCACTAGGTGGTGCAGTAACTATGGGTGCACGTAATGTCTCTTATGTGCTCCCGTAGTTGCTCTGGATTGTGCCCTGGGAGAGGAAACTCAAGAGTGCAACCGTGGCTTCTTTTAATTGCCCGGGGATCAAATGTTCCAGCAGCTTCTGAAAGAAGGTACCGGTAATCAGATTCTTCTGCTCCTCCATCTCCGACCTCTTCAGTTTAAAGACTATTTGGGCACCAAGTGTTTGGCACTTGTAACTGTGGCTAAAAGGCCTCTGGAGGGAGGCGCATCACAAATCCTGGCTAATGATTTAGTGGCCCTCTTCATTTGGAAGGCATACCGAGGCCTCTGCCAAGGCAGGCCTTGGAAGGCCATCCAGCTAATGAAGATTAAACTCTCTGCAGCCATGCATAGAGAATGAGTAGCTGGGGTGGGCAAAAGCTGTTTTTTAATATTTGTGTTGCTTTAATACCGGGGTACTCCAACCTTTTAGCTTCCCTGGGCCACTTCGGAAGAAGACGGGTTGGTTTGGGACCCACATAAACACTAACAACTTTTTTTTAAATGTAGGACAAAATGTAGGATGTCCTATATTTTGTCCTACATTTTTAAAACTTGGAGTAAGGGCACAATCCAGAGCAACTACAGGGAGTCCTTGCTCCGGTGTAAGAACAATTTGCTCTGGATTGCAATATGAATTTCCCATAGGTTTTCAGTTGGTGGTGCAGTAACTATGTGTGCACGTATAGTCTCTTATGTGCTCCCATAGTTATTCGGGATTGTAGGATATGGGTGCAATCCAGAGTAACTACAGTGAGTCCTTGCTCCGGTGTAAGAACAATTTACTCTGGATTGCAATATGAATTTCCAGTAGGTTTTCACTAGGTGGTGCCATAACTACGGGTGCACGTAATGTCTCTTATGTGCTCCCGTAGTTACTCAGGATTGTAGGATATGTCTCATTAATTTTAATGGGGCTTGCTTCTGAGCAGGCATGATGCATAGGATGGGCAGTGATCCTCTCCAAGCTAAACCTTGGAATAAGTCTCATTGATTATCATTTGGTTTTCTGCTGAGTAGCCATGCATAGAAATGGGCTGTCAGACTGCAACTTGGGAGTAAGCCTCATTGACTTTAGTGGGGCTTACTTCTGAGGAGGCATGATGCATAGGATGGGCTGTGATCCTCTCCAAGCTTAACCTTGGAGATATGCTGCACTCCTGAACAAACTTTCCTGGGAGTAAGACCCACTGGGTACAATGGTCCTTACTTCTGAGTAGGCATGGTTAGGGTTGCAGCAAATCCCCAAGGTTAAACTTGGAGAGGATCACAGCCCATCCTATGCATCATTGGACTCTCAGACTGCAACTTGGGAGTAAGCCTCATTGACTTTAACAGGAGTACTTCTGAGTAGGTCTCAAGGGCAGAGGGCAGTGGCTGGGATAGAGGCTGGGGCTGCTTTTGGGCAAGTGCTGCAAGGGCTGCAGGGGCCTGAAGCGCTCTGAGTGCCAGGAGGCAGGTAGGGGGAGGATCCAGGCAGCCCAGACCAGCTTTGTGGTGGCTGCCGCTGGAAGTGCGCAGGGAAGCGCGCAAAATTTGAAAATGGCTGCTGCCACAAAGCCGGTTTTTCCAATGGCGGTGGCCAGCTTTGCAGGAGGGCCACATCCACCCTCGTCCTGGACCACACATGCGGCCCCCGGGCCTCGTGTTGGACACCCCTGCTTTAATAAAAACAAGGCATTTGCAGTCTTTTTTTCAGAGAACTTTCCTCCAGGATACGCTGATGGGGGCTTATTAGGATCTGCAGAATAGCAGATGGATCAAAAAAATAACCGGTATCTGTGAAGCTGATAAATACTAGTATGCTAACAATAAAGTCACATTTGGGCACATGCAAAGTGCATCTTCACCAATAGTTGATTTGCACAACTTGTATCCATACATCTGGACCGGAAAACTGTGTGAAAAAGAGGATTGATTTTCAGGTTAGCCTGTATTTAAATCCCTATATCTCTTCTGGAGACTCTGCTGGCCCTTCTTCTTTCTGGTCCTTAAGAAAATTTGTTAACTGTTGTCCCTATCATGCCACTGGTGTATAAGGGCACAATCCAGAGTAACCACGACATTACGTGCACCCGTAGTTACTGCACCACCTAGTGAAAACCTATGGGAAATTCATATTGCAATCCAGAGTAACTTGTTCTTACTCCAGAGCAAGGACTCCCCGTAGTTACTTTGGATTTCACCCTATGGCACCTTACAGAATTTTATAGGCATTTGGCAACTGTCCCCCCCCCCCCCCACTGATAATTAGAATGCTTGCTGGCATTCCATAACATCACAGTAGTTCAGCCAATGGCTTGGAGCAGTTTGCAAGTGGTGTATATGGTGTATTTCCTATGTATGTATGTATGTATGTATGTATGTATGTATGTATGTACGTATGGGCTGTGGCGCAAGCAGTTAAGACTCTGTGCCTGTTAACCAGCAGGCCAGGGTTCGAGACCCGGGTCGGCCCCACAAGACAGGGTGAGCTCCTGTCCTTAGCCCAGCTCTGTGTCGCCAGCTGGATCCAATTGTATGGGCTCTGCCTTTCCATTGGACTAATTCAGTGGCGTGGAGAGGGGCATTTGCTGCTTGGGTAACAGCCTCTCCTCCATAACAATCCCACCCAGGCTTTTGTGCTTTGCATGCAGCGTATGCAGTGCCGAGCACGATACCATAGTCTTCCAAGACTGACAGAGGCCTGCTTTTTTATGTATGTATGTATGTATGTATATGTATATGTATCTATATATATCTTTTTGGTCCAAATCCAAACAGCACAGTAAAGCTTCGTTCCCGTTGCTGAAGCAGTCCTTGTGTGCACGAGGCCGATCGTAGCGACTCTGGAGAAAGGCTTGCTTGTACAGCCTGTAAATTTTAAAACAGTGTGCGTCAGAGATGTTACATAAGTCCTTGGGAGCTAAATATAACAAGTGGGCTCTTTTTTGGGAGACAGTTGTTTTACTTCTAAAGGACAGAACAAGAAAAATATGGCTATTTTTCTGAATTTTCTAGGTCCCCCCCCCCTTGGTACAGTGATGCAGAGTGACAGCTGGACCTCAGTTTCCCTCCTGTTAAAATGGAACGAGGCTTACATTCTAAGCTGTATTGAAAAGGACAAAAAGGATTGCATTGCAGCACCATTTTTACAAGTGCGAAGTGTCAGGACTTGGTAGCTCCTGGAGGGAGAGCAGACCCCAGCACATACAGAGACAAGGAGGTATGGCTCCCACCAGGGGGGACTTCAGGACAGCTGCTCCGAAGGACAGTTCCCAGAGTTGGACACGCCTGTCTTGCCATGCGCCTGGGTTGTCCTGGTGCCACATGCCCCACAATCATCTCCAGGACTCCAAGGACAAAGTTGCAGTCTGTCCTGGACAGAAGACAGACTGGAGGACAAGGGCTTGGTTCTCCAAGCTGGGCTTCAGCGCATACTCTTTTCTTCTCCACACTCCTTTTTTGCTCTGTCCTCCTTTTTTGAATCTAGGGAACATGAGGAGGATGAGTAGTGGGTTGATCTCATGGATGGACCAGGCCCCCATCTGCAGCCACTGATAACTGGCTTCAGGTTTTCATCAGAGTAATTGGAAGAAGCCAGGGGGCTGCCCTACACCATAAGCCTCCACCCGGCAGAGATCGTTTAAAAACAAAGGCTGCAATCCTAACCTGCAATTAGGCTGGTCTAAAACCTGGCACAAGTTCTGTGCTAACCTGGGGGTGTCATCAAAGCGTTGTAAGACACTTCCACACCACTCCTGGGGCTGGGTTAGGCCCAGGGTGACCAGATGCCAAGCCCCAAATTCCTGAACCCCAAGGCCAAAATTCCTGCCCCCACAGCCAGATTCCTTCCCGCTTTAAAAAATTGCCAAAAATGTATTTTTTTCATTTTTTGTTTTTCAGTTTTTTGGCCACAACCTTTGATAGGAAGGAGATAAAACCGATTTTTGCCTTGGATTCTGCTCTTCGATATGAATCAAACGACGTATGACATGATGGTGTACTGCACACTGTCGCGAAGTTCAAAAATGAAGCCGAAATGTAGGACACCCGGACAGGAGGCTTAAAATCTGGACAAATCCGGGTTTTTCCGGTCATCCTGGTCATATGGTCATCCTGGTTAGGCCATACATCACCACGGGAATCACCACACTCCAGACCAATGAGTTGAGCTGGCCCAAGTTAGGATTGCACCCAAAAGCATTTTAACTTTGTATCATGATCAGGGGTGGGCCCTGGCCCAACATCCGGTTTGCCGGATGTGGGCGGGGCAAGGCCAGGGGCAGGGGGGTCTGGGGCCAGGGGGTCAGGGGGTGGGGAGGGCCAGAGGCAGGGCCGGGGGCGGGGCCAGGGAGGGCCAGGGGTGGGGCCAGAGTGGGCTCCGATCCCGGTGCACTGCACATGCGCCAATGATGGTTGGCGCACGCGCATAGCGTCCTGAAGCTCACCTGCTTCAGGATGCTCTGTGCTTGTGCTACGGTTGGCGCAAGCGCAAAGCATCCTGAAGTGCACTAGCTTCAGGACGCACTGCGGTGCGCCAAAGAAAGTTGGCGCATGCGCAGTACAGTGGTGGGCCTGCCAGGAACCACTACGGCCGGTTTCCTGGCTTCCCCCCTGCTACCGGATCGGTAGCGGGGGGGATTTCAATATCCGGTTTGGGCAATCCGGCCCGAACCGGTAAGTGCCCACCTGTGATCATGATTGGATATGTATTTGGAATGGATAAAGCTCATCTCTCTCTCTCTCTCTCTCTCTCTCTCTCTCTCTCTCTCTCTCTCTCTCTCTCTGAAAAAAAATTGAATGGGAACATGATCACAGACGAAGTCCTGACTGCACTTCTTGATTAGCTCTGGTTTTGGCAGCCACTGCAACAAATCAGCTAAATGCAAAATAAATAAATTAATCCACTATCACATTTTTGGGGACTGCAGAGGCCATCAAGTCTCAGGACCTCTTGGCACTTTCTGCACCGTTTGTGAAAGTGATGGATTGCGGCAATTGCAGAACCCATCCTGAGGGGTTGGAAACACAGATGCCGAGAGGTCATTATCTGGGCAGATGAGCTGCTCTGAATCCACCAAGCTGAACGGAACAGCAGTGTAAATGTGGAGACTCCACCGCAGGTGCACTCACAATGGTGCTTCTGTCTCTCTGAATGCTAATGAGTGAGTCACTGCCAGCCAGTGTATGTGCCTCCCTGGAAGAATCTTCCCTGAACCGTATTTCAAGCCGTCACTTACCCAGGGGTCTCCAAACCCCGGCCCTGGGGCCAGATGCGGCCCTCAGCAAGCCTCATGACCCCTCTATCCAGCCCCTAGGCAAGACCTATAATCCACTCCAATACATAGCAGGCCTCCGTCATCATGATCAGGGGTCAGTCTTAAGCCATACCAGCACCAAGTAAACTTAGGATGCAATCCAGAATAACTACGGGGAGTCCTTGCTCCGGTGTAAGAACAATTTGCTCTGGATTGCAATATGAATTTCCCATAGGTTTTCACTAGGTGGTGCCATAACTACGGGTGCACATAATGTCTCTTACGTGCTCCTGCAGTTACTCTGGATTGTAGGGTATACCTGTCGTGAATCTACCGTTGGTGAATTTCACATCGGACAACCTTCAGTTCCACTATTAAAGGAGCAAACAGAAAACACCGCTGTCCACTTTATCTACACTTTGCACAGTGCTGGCTCTGCTGTTTTAGACAACTCTTTCCTTTAACAAGAATTCATAGACAGGGGTGCCTCACACAAAGAGCTTAATTCGTTCCAGAGGCCTGCTCTTTAAGTGAAACGCTCTTTAAGTGGAGCAGATTTCCCCATAGGAAATAATGGAAACTCAGACAACCCCCATAATATTCATATAAAAATATTAACTGGATGGAAAAATGATGACAAAACATTGGAATTGAATTCAAAACATGCATTCAATGTGCTGGATCCTATGAAGTCTATTTAGGCTGCAATCCTAAAGACACTTTACTGGGAATAAGCCCCATTTAATACAATGGGGCTCACTTCTGGGTAGACATGGTGAAGAGGCTGCAATCAAAGACACTTTCCTGGGAGTAAGCCCCATTTAACACAATGGGGCTTACTTCTGAGTAGACATAGTTAGAAGACTGCAATCAAAGATACATTCCTGGGAGGCTTACCTGGGCTGCTGCCGGAGGTTCAAGGTGGTCGGTGGGGGCACTTGGGGGCTGTTTGAGGCAGCAGCGCTGGCCGGCAGCCCTTTTAAAGAGCCTCCACGCGGAGTGAAGAGCTGCATAGCACACGTGCCCATAGCGCACTTGCTTGTTAAGTGAAGCGGAACTTGTTATGTGAAGCAAGATTTCTTGGAAATTTTTACTTGTTATGTGAAACGCTTGTTAAACGAGGTGCTTGTTAAGTGAGATACCGCTGTACAAAGTCATGCAATAAATTGTAATGCCTTCCTTCTGTTTGTTGTTGCCCCAAGGAGCTTACAATCTAAATTCCAACAGAAACAATCCCTACAATCCAGAGTAACTATGGGAGCACATAAGAGAATTTACGTGCACCCGTAGTTACTGCACCACCTAGTGAAAACCTATGGGAAATTCATATTGCAATCCAGAGCAAATTGTTCTTACCCCAGAGCAAGGACTCCCCGTAGTTACTCTGGATTGCGCCCTATGTTGAGGTTGTGCTGGATCAGCTTGAAGTGACAAAACAGCGCTGACATTTTGCAAAAGCACACGTCTGTCAGGCCACATGCTGTCGGCTGAACTGCCAGGAACAGGCATGCCCGAAACTCTCCCAAGTTCCCTGTTGTTTCCTGTTCTTTCAACCATGGCGAGCCGCGCGGAGCTTTCAAGCTGCTCCATCTGAGTGGGTTGCAATAGAATTTCTCCACATTTCTTACTTGGAATGGATTCCTGCAACTTAAGAACAGGAATGAGCTCGTGACACCAACCTATAGACACATCTAGTCCAGTTAACTTTTTTCCACCATATAGACCCCTCTGGATGGAAACTAAGGGTGCAATAGAGAGTAACTATGTGGAGTCCTTGATCCGGTGTAAGAACAATTTACTCTGGATTGCAATATGAATTTCCCATAGGTTTTCACTAGGTGGTGCAGTAACTACGAGTGCACATAATGCCTCTTACGTGCTCCCGTAGTTACTCTGGATTGTGCCCACAATCACTTGCGCCGCTGGAAGGTAAGTAGGAAGCAATGGAAGCTCCTCAGATCAAATCCGGACCACAAATTCATCCACATCCAGCCTCTGGTGTCTGATCCTCCAGCCTCTGATCTCCATCCAGCCTCTGCAACGTCCCTTGATCTTGCACTGCAGATTTCCTCTCTAGAGGAAACATAAGCCATGTTGAACCTCCTTTCATTCCACCAACCACAGCCAGATGCAAAATGAGGGTCCTGGATACCTCTGTGGACATTTATATTTGGAATTAAGGGTGTCCACTGGTGGGATTCAAATAAATTAACAACAGGTTCTATGTCCTAATAACCTCAATCAACAACAGGTTCTATGTCCCATTAGAAACCAGTTCTCAGAACCAGGCGCTCATTAGCAAAGGGTTCTATAGAACCGGTGAGAGCCCACCACTGAAGGTGTCTCTGAACACACATCACCCAGAAAGTAGTAGCAATGGGAAGAATTAACCTCGCAGGTTTTTCCGCACTAAACGCCGCTCCTGTTTGCCCCCCCAACCTTTTTCCATTTCAACAGCCTAATTTAGAACAAGCCTTCCAGTTGTTCCTGGGAATTTGGAAATGCACGTTTGATCTCCTGCAAACCACAAGAGATCCACCACCAGATCTACCGGTCTTGGTCTACAGAACAAGCTGCACATATGTGCTCTCAAAATCTGTGGTCTCAAAAGAAGCAGAGGTCCAAAGCTGGGGGCGAAGGAGCAGAGCTGATGCGGCTCCATATGCGGCTCCATCCACCGGTGCGCACGGCGAATGGGCCGGAACGTTCTGTACAGGCTGTTCCTTCTTCGAGGGCAGGAAACGAGAGGGGTAAATCCACTCCCTTTTGCTCTTTGGAATAGAAATGTTGAAAATCTGGCAGCAGGAAAAATTGAGGGGGAGGTCGATTCTGGGAACTGTTCCCCTGTGATTTGCTGGGAGATCGCATATTAATAGCAATTGAATACATTCCTACTAAATTCTCCAATTTCTGACTAAGGGCACAATCCAGAGTAACTATGGCAAGTCCTTGCTCCGGTGTAAGAACAATTTGTTCTGGATTGCAATATGAATTTCCCAGAGGTGGTGGTGTGACTACAGGTACACGTAATGTCTCTTCCGTGCTCCCGTCGTTACTCTGGATTGTAGGGTAATGGTCCTTATAGGAAAGATACGGGCATCCCAATCCTAAACAGTGCTGATGCAGATCAACATGATCATGCTGAGCGTGGTCCCGCTTTGTGAGAATTTGAGTGGGCTGGAAATCTCTTTAAGGTAAGGAGACGTCTCCATATGGGACTACGTGGAGACCAGTTGAAAGCCCAGTATGAAAGGCCAGTTTGGACACAATCCAGAGTTACTATGGGGAGTCCTTGCTCCGGTGTAAGAACAATTTACTCTGGATTGCAATGTGAATTTCCCATAGGTTTTCATTGGGTGGTGCAGTAACTACGGGTGCACGTAATGTCTCTTACGTGTTCCCGTAGTTACTCTGGATTGTAGGGTTTGTCTGAAGCTCTCACCAGTCATAAATAGTTAGCCAGACCAAGAGCTCAATCCTAACCATACCTACTCAAAAGTAAGCCCCATTGTGTTCAATCGGTCTTACTCCCAGGAAAGTGTCTTTCGGATTGCAGCCTAATGCGTTGACTTAAATTGATCCTATCTGAGATTAAGAATTACCCCTAGTTATGGCTACAATCCAGAGTAACTACGGGAGCACATTATGTGAACCCGTAGTTACTGTACCACCTAGTGAAAACCTATGGGAAATTCATATTGCCATGCAGAGTAAAGTCTTCTTACTCCAGAGCATGGTTACTCTGGATTGCGCCCTATATCTCAGGCCTCGATAAACCATGCTGAAACTGTTAGTGGCTATTCCCTAATTGGAGAAGTTTCCCTATTTCCTATTTGGGGAAATAGAGACTCCGGAGCAGCTGCTCCCCACACCGTCCTTCCCAATAGTGGGAGCAGATAAGTATTTCCCTGCTGTAGGGCTTTGGGTTGTTGCATATTTATCCACGTAATTCGTCCTAAGAAGCTTTTCGGTCTAACTTCTGCCATCCCATATTAATATCTTTTCACTTCAAATCTGCACTTATCCGCTTCTGAAATTCAAATGGCAAATTTCTATGAAGTGTCCCCCTCCCCACCCTGAGTTTATTAACATGAAGACAGAACGGCACGACAGGCAGTGCTTCAGCTGAGGATTGGGTCCCTTTCTGCAATGTGTAAGTCTTGAGCGGAGAGAAAAAAATTCCTTATCCCGGAGCAATTTGCATTGATGGTGTGCCCAAAAGTGTTGCCACCTTTTTTATTGGTGCTGCTCCTGCGCCATTAACAGTTGACCAACAGGAGCAGCTTGCAAGTTGTAGTGAGACTCCTTGCAAAACTTACTGCTTTGCACTCTCTCTAGCTATGGGCAAAATCCAGAGTTACTACAGGCAGTCCTTGCTCCGGTGTAAGAACAACTTACTCTGGATTGCAATATGAATTTCCCATAGGTTTTCAACTAGGTGGTGCAGTAACTACAGGTGCACGTAAAGTCTCTTATGGGCTCCCGTAGTTACTCTGGCTTTTGGGGTATGCCACTGAAAGGAGTTGCCTTGGTTAGGGACCAAGGGGCAAATTCCCCTTGCCACCTTCTGTCCACATGTTCATGAACTGAACCTGCTTTGCTACTACAGTGGTACCTCGCTTAACAAGCGTTTCACATAACAAGCAAAAATTTCCAGGAAATTTTGCTTCACATAACAAGTTCCGCTTCACTTAACAAGCAAGCGCGCAATGGGCACACATGCTATGCATCCCTGATGCTCCGCAAGGAGGCTCTTTGAAAGGGCTGCTGGCCAGCACTACTGCCTCTAACTGCCCCCAACTTGGGCGCAGTTGCCTGGAGGTGCCAAAGGTAGCTGCCCCCAAGTGCCCCCACCGACCACCGTGAACCTCCAGCAGCAGCCCAGGTAAGCAGAGGTGGGCTGGCCCTGTCCCAAGATCCTGCTCACCGGAAGTGGGAGGGGCCAGGCTGGCGTCAGGGGGCATGGCGGGGGCGGGGTGAGTGGCAGGGCAATGTTGGCGCCTGCGCAGTGCCTGCCCTGAAGCGGGCCAATGTTGACGCTTGCGTGGTGGGCGCAAAAACATGGCGGACCGAACTGGTCTGCTATGTTTTTGCGTTTCCCTGTCGCTGGTGGTTCGCCAGCGGAAGGGAAACAGGAAGATCCGGTTCGGGCGAGTAGGCCCGAACCGGTAAGTGCCCACCCTTGCAGGTAAGCCTCCCAGGAAAGTGTCTTTGATTGCAGCCTCCTAACCATGTCTACCCAGAAGTAAGCCCCTTTGTGCTAAATGGGGCTTACCCCCAGGAAAGTGTCTTTAGGATTGCAGCCTAAGCAGACTTCATAGGATCCTGCACATTGATGCATGTTTTGAATTCAATCCCAGTGTTTTGTCATCATTTTTACATCCAGTTAATTTTTTCTATGAATATTTTGGGGGTTGTGGAACCAATCGTCTGCGTTTCCATTATTTCCTATAGAAAAATCTGCTTCACTTAAAGAGCGTTTCACTTAAAGAGCAGGCCTCTGGAACGAATTCTGCTCTTTATGTGAGGCACCAATGTATACAGTATAATCTGCACTAAGACGTTGAGAACTTAAATATTTTTTTTAACGCAAGGAACATATTTGAGAGTCAGTTCCATATTTAGCTCCCTGAGTCAAGGCTTCATCTTGTCAAAGGGAGAAGATATGTTAAAAAGGATGAAGTTCGGGACTTGTAATGCGTAAGGATAAAAACCCTCTTGGCATTAAATGACTGATCCTGATCTTAATCCTCTGCTTTAACTGGGTGTAGGTCTGAAACCAGTGGTTTGTAAACTGGCTTCCAGAGATTACCAGTAAGTAGGGCCTGATGCTCTTCCAGGCAGTACCTAGGATCAGTGCTTTTTTCTGGGAGAAAAGAAGCCAGTACTCACTGTGGGTCATCCCCATATGACTAATTATTAATATGGCTAATTATTAATTAGCTTTTTATGTTATCATGTCCTACATTTTTCTTGATCTTGTCCTCTTTTCTGGTTATGACACATGCCCTACAATCCAGAGAAACTACGGGAGCACGTAAGAGACAGTTGACGACGTTATGGCACCATCTAGTGAAAACCTATGGGAAATTCATATTGCAATCCAGAGTCAATTGTGCTTACATCAGAGCAAGTTACTCCCCGTAGTTACGCCCTAACCCTACAATCCAGAGTAACCACAGGAGCACGTAAGAGACAGTTGATGTAGTTATGGCACCACCTAGTGAAAACCTATGGGAAATTCATATTGCAATCCAGAGTCAATTGTGCTTACATCGGAGCAAGTTACTCCCTGTAGTTAGGCCCTAACCCTACAATCCAGAGTAACCACAGGAGCACATAAGAGACAGTTGATGTAGTTATGGCACCACCTAGTGAAAACCTATGGGAAATTCATATTGCAATCCAGAGTAAATTGTTCTTACATCAGAGCAAGGACTCCCCGTAATTACTCTGGATTGCACCCATGGTCACCCTGCTCAGAGCCACACATATACCAGTAGTTTTGTTCTGCTGCAACCACAAAATAGCACTGCCCTGTTATGTGCCATCATGAGGGGGATGAGAAAATGTGGGGATCGAGGTGGGAAGTCATCGTTGGTTCAAGTACAGAAGCATTTCCCGTCTGTCTGTCTGTCTGTCTGTCTGTCTGTCTGTCTGTCTGTCTGTCCCTCTTTCCATCTGTGAAATGCAGAAAGGCATGGACTACTCATGGCTAAAAACTGGGCTCTGTTCTCTCCATGCGCAGGAGTGGAGCGCATAGCTGGCATATGAAACATGGCAGGGTCAATCCCTGGCACAGCAAAGGGATCTCAGGTAGCAATGCTGAGGAAGGACTGATGCCGAGATCCGATCGGGATCTGGATGAAACAGAGATGCCCGCATGTCTTGGCAGAGAGGAGAACAAAACAGCCCTTTGTTGTTCAGCCTTTGTCTTGCTCATTCACCCCTCTCTTTCTGTGCGACGGCCTTGTGGGGCCCGTTGAAGCAATGAAGTCCCCGTCACTTCCCAGCAGTTGGGTCAGACAGTTGTGCTCTGTTTGGGATGGGAAATAGGGTTTTTTAATTCCACGGCAAAGCAAATATTTCTGTAGTGTTGGGAGAAGAACAAAGGGAGTCTCAGCAGCCCTTCCAGTCTTTCCCAGCAACCGATGCTGATGAACAATGGAGAATTCAACCCATACAGAGTCTACCCTACAATCCAGAGTAACTACGGGAGCACGTAAGAGACATTACGTGCACCCGTAATTACTGCACCACCTGGTAAAAACCTATGGGAAATTCATATTGCAATCCAGAGCAAATTGTTCTTGCACCGGAGCAAGGACTCCCTGCAGTTACTCTGGATTGTGCCCAAAGAAAAGTAAATTTGGGGGGCAGGAGGGGGAAGCATTGAAGCGCACGTGTTGGGAAGAGCACGAGCAAGGAATTTTAGTCTCCCTTTGAATTGCTTTGGACTCCCTGATGCTTGATACAAAATAAATCCCCATTAACTGGGAGAAAATCATGGGCAAAATCCAGAGTAACTACGGGGAGTCCTTGCTCCGGTGTAGGAACAACGTACTCTGGATTGCAATATGAATTTCCCATAGGTTTTCACTAGGTGGTGCAGTAACTACGGGTGCACGTAATGTCTCAGGGTTACTGAGATCAGGAATACTAGCACAAATATCGGAAACAGGCCAACACTGCACAACACTCACATCAGGGCCTGATCCGACATGACTTTTGACTGTTGAATCAGCCTTTCCAGTGGGGGTATGTGCTGCGTCCTGTGATGGTTTGGCAACTACAGAGGCCTCCTCAAGGTAGGGAAATGTTTGTTTCCTTATATCATGTCCTTATATTCTTAAATCAATCATCCCATTTTACCAGCGAATAACTCTATCCCTACAATCCAGAGTAACTACAGGAGCACGTAAGCAACATTTATGTCGATGTAGTTACGGCAGCACCTAATGAAAACCTATGGGAAATTCATATTGCAATCCAGAGTGAATTGTTCTTACGTCGGAGCAAGGACTCCCCGTGGTTATTCTGGATTGTGTCCTAAACCGGGGAGTTAAAGCAATTAGGCTAGTGAACATTGGAGATTTTTTTAAACTTAAATATTTTTAATAATATTAAAATATTTTTAATAATAATTTTAACTTAAATAATTTTAATAAGGTTATTTTTAATAACCTTTTCTCACTGATCTACTTGCAGGTGACCTGGTGATCACCCATCAGGAGATCCCAACCAACCTTCTCCAAGCCAGCGTCTTATACGGACATGTATATAGACATGTATGTGTCTTATATGGACATGTTCTGGAAAGTGGGCACCGCAGCAGAGAAGGCCTTCCAGCACTGGACGTCCATGCGTGCCAATGAACGGTGGACCACATGGGGAGTCTCTGATCTTTGGTGGTGGGCGCATATGGGGAGAGACCTTCACTGGTGTGATACAATGTTCTGCAAGTGCGCCCTGGGACTTTAAGGAGGCTCATTTCTGAGTAGGACAGTTGGAAGATTTCGGGTACAGTCCTAACCAGTGTTGGTGTAGCTGTGCCAGTGGGGCATGTGCTGCCCCACAATTAAGGGGCAGTCAGGGAGGCCTCCCCAAGGCAAGGCAATGTTTGTTCCCTTACCTTGGAGTTGCATTGCCCTGATCTTGGAGCTGGAGAATTAGGATTGCGCCTTCAATCCTGCAACCACTTGGTCAACAGAGACCTTGCTGTGATCCCCCTACTGCAGATGGGAAGGCAGAGGCTTACCCAGGGTGACCATATGTCCTCTATTTCCAGGACATGTCCCGGATATTTTAGCCCTCTATCCTGGAAGAAATCTTCATTGTCCTCTTTTTTCCTTGTGAGCAGACAGCATGTAGCCTTCTTGTAATTCATAAATCATGGCTGCAATCCTAAAGACACTTTCCTGCAAGTAAGACCCATTGAACCCCATAGGACTTACTTTTAAGTAGACATGGTTAAAATTGTGCTCTAGATGTAAAATTGTGCTCTAGATGTGCTCTAGATAGATAGATAGATAGATAGATAGATAGATAGATAGATATCCATAATAATAATATACTTAATAATAACCAATTTAGAGCACAATCCTAACCATGTCTTCTCATAAATAAGCTCCATTGTGTTCAATGGGTCTTACTCCCAGGAAAGTGTCTTTAGGATTGCAGCCTTATTAGTCTTTGAGCACAATCCTTACCATGTCTACTCAAAAGTAAGCTCCATTGTGTTCAATGGCTCTTACTCCCAGGAAAGTGTCTTTAGGATTGCAGCTTTATTAGTCTTTGAGCACAATCCTAACCGTGTCTACTCAAAAGTAAGCTCCATTGTGATCAATGGCTCTTACTCCCAGGAAAGTGTCTTTAGGACTGCAGCCTATAAATTAACCACATAAGACCAAGAGTGTTTTTACCTTGTATGCTGTCATGTCCTATATTTTTTTCTTGGGTGTCCTACATTTTGGGGTGACCTTGTCCTCTTTTTTTGGTTGCACCCACATGATTTCCCAGCAAAAGTGGGGTGCAGACTGGGATCCCCCCTGTGTAGAAGTTGTGGGGGCCTGAGTGCTCCCCATGGGTGCCTGTCCTTTGGAGAGGACACTCTGCAGGCGCTCAGAGGCACTCTTGCTGGCTGCTGCCTGCTCTGCAGGGCTGGGTCCTTGGAACTCCCGGCCACCAGCCAACCAGGGGGTTCCTGCTCACAAACGCTTCTCCATTATCCGCAGAACTCCTCGCAGCCCCCGCGTTCTGTTCTGCGGAGCGCCTGGTCGCCTCTCCAGCCTCTCCTGGCAAGGGGTCTGGGGTCTCCTCCTGCCTGGCAAGGAAGGGGGCAGAGCAGGTGGATGACGCAGGGAACCCCGGGGGGGCAGCAGGAGAGCAGGACCCCCCACAGGTAGGAGCTGTCCAGACCCACCCAGCCCCCCAGCTCCAGCCCTGCTGCTGATCAGCACCCCTGAGGTTGGGTACCCCAACCCTTTTCCTTGCAGAGTCAGACCCTCCCAAGAGTAGCCTCTTCTTCCCAGAGGGTGGGGGGTCCCAGGGTGACCATCTGTCCCCCCATTTCCCCCCAGGACATATCCTCTTTTGTAGCCTTGTGTCCTGGAAAAAAATACATTGCTCACCTTTTCCTTGTGAGCAGGCGACACGTAGCCCTCTTGGAATTCCAAAATTAGATGAAATAATAATAATAATAATAATAATAATAATAATAATAATAATAATAATAATAATATTATTATTATTTAATAATAATAATCAATGTAGAATTTAAATTAATCATATGAAAGCAACATATACATTATAAGCAATAACCACATGAAAGCAATAAAACGCTTTATTGCTTAAGCAGGCCACCCACAAGGCCGGGCACAACCAACCAACCAACCAACCAACCACCAACCAAGCAATCAATCAATCAATCAATCAATCAATCAATCAAGTATATTTATATATTGTTTTCAACAATATTTCACAAAACATTTTCAACAAATTGTTTTCAACAAAAAGATTTACAGAGAAAATGCAATGAATATGGAAAGGCTGAGGCTTCCCTAAAGGCCCCCCGCTGATTTCCCAGCAAAAGTAAGGTCCAAACTGGGAAGAACTGGGATGCCCCCCTCACCTTTCTAGAAGCCACTCCCGTGATCCCATAATGGACCCATAAAGGCTAATGTCTCTAAGGATACAATCCTAAAGACACTTTCCTGGGAGTAAGATCTGTTGAACACAATGGGGCTTACTTTTGAGTAGATATGGTTAGGCTTGTGCTACAAAAGTGCAAGAGGGGTCTGTATTTTGGTCTTATGTGCCCCCCACATCTGGAGGGTCACTTTGAGATGCGGGAATCTGGCCTTGGCCTGATCGGAGAGGCTCTTCGGATGTTCTGATGCGATTCAAACCATCATATTTATTTGTATTTCTCAAAAACCGTTCCAAAATTATATACAAATAAAATTCCCTAGAAATAAAATTTCTAACCCTATAAATAAAATGCCCTATAAAAGATATGCTCTTATGTTCGGCCCCAACTGGGAACAAATGCCCAGTCCTTTGCCCCAAGGCCACTCTGTCCTCGAACAGACCCATGTTGTGTATGCTGAATGAATGAATGAGTGAGTGAGTGAGTGAGTGAGTGAGTGAGTGAGTGAATGAATGAATGAATGAATGAATAAATAAATAAATAAATGCTCCTTTGCAGACACAGGAGGCAGGAAAGTGAGCGTTTTGTGGGTGTTTGAGAAGGACTTGGACAGAGGTAAGAGGCAGCAGGTAAGTGTTCTGGAGGGGATCCCAGGCACAATGGGGCAACAGTGCGCTATCTGTGGGCTGGTCATTGGTTGGGTAGGAGTTCTGTCCACATCCAGCCCTGTTTATCCAGAAGACTCCTCTGCAATTTGTGGGGTCTTCCACGGCAGATGCTCTGGGAATCTGTTGGGGCGGATGGATTCCTCCCCAACAGATTCTCGTTCCTCCGTCTTGTGCGGTCTCAAGCGTGGACGTGGCGGAGAGTGTGTGGGTGTTTGCCTGCTGAGAGTGGCAGGACTCAGCAATCCATTGGAAGCGGGATCGGAGAGAACCCCTTCCTTCCTTGTCATCCCACCGGCCCAAATGTGAGCCAATCCTGCCAGATCTCCTTTTGGGCCCAGACCTGCCAAAACGCTTCCCTTATACCCGTTTGGCATATGGGTTCCCATAGAAATGATGAGACGGCGCATGACGCCGCTATGCGCTCCCCTGATATCCCTATGGAAACCCACGCCATGAACGGGTTGGACAAACCTTTCGCCATCTGTTCATTATAAACCGGGGAAGAGGTATGGAGTTGATGATCCCAAAAGGGAAGGTGTCTGGGACGAGAGTCAAGGGAAGGAGGAGAGACGTGGGCAGAGATGTCTCTTGATGGTGACTGTGAAAGAGGATTTCCTGATGAAATCTCTTATTGGTTTCTATTCCCTTCAGGGCAGGGATTCGAATTCGAGACGGAATAACCTTTTTCCTCGACTGAAGCGTGCGCCGTCAGCAGGAAAACATGAAGTCGTTGGTAAAAAAGGCTGTCGTGATAAAAACCCTTTGTAACTTTGGGATTAGAGGGGTCTGTGCACTTTTCCACCAAAGGCCCACATCAAATACCTGGCACAGTGTCGAGGGCCAGACATTATTTTAGAATAAAATGGAAATAAACAGATTAAAGTTGAAACTTAGGTTAATGAACAAAGGGTGCAATCCAGAGTAACTAAGGGGAGTCCTTGCTCTGGAGTAAGAACACTTTATTCTGGATTGCAATATGAATTTCCCATAGGTTTTCACTAGGTGGTGCAGTAACTACGGGTGCACGTAATGTCTCTTACATGCTCCTGTAGTTACTCTGGATTGTAGCCAAATGGGTTCAAATTTTCAGGGTTTCTGCACGCACCAATTCACAGCACAGAAATAAAGCACACACTGAAATGGACCCCTTAAAATGGACCTTCATCCCACACCCCACCATCCCAGCTCTGGTCATGGGTGGTCAGCTGGGTCAGAGGCTTTTAGGGGAACAGAGGTTGGTCTCTGCTTAGAGCAGGGGTCAGGGAACATTTTTACCCTTTACCCCAAAATATATTTAGATATGCCGACATTACCCCCTTGATACACCGACATTACCCCCACCAAACCCTGCATCCTTCCCTTCCCTAGTGTCCCTTGCTTCCCTTATATTGTTCTATTACCCCCAGGAATTTCATTTTTACCCCATTTGGGGTAATTTACCCCATTCCCTGACCACTGGCTCAGAGGCTTGCCACGGATCACATCTACCAACGGGGTTTGGAGACCTCTGGATTAGACTACTGCAGTATGCTCTCCATAACACTACCCTTGAAGACAAATCCAGATCAAACTAGGGACAGGGTGACCATATGACCGGAAAGACCCAGATTTGTCTGGATTTTTAGCCTCCTATCTGAGTGTCCTACATTTTGGCTTCATTGTCCTACATTTTGGGCTTCATTTTGGAACTTCGCAATGGCGTGCATTACCCCATCGTGTCATATGTCGTTGGATTCGTATTGAAGAGCAGAATCCAAAGCAAAAATCAGGTTTGAGATATCTCTATGATCATAGGTTATGGCCCAAAAAACAAAAATATTTAAAAAATACATTTTTTGGCAATTTTCTTAAGTGGGTAGGAATTTTGGCCTTGGGGTTCAGGAATTTTGGGGTTGGCATCTAGTCACCCTGACTAGGGAGGGTGATCTGAATAAGGCCATTGACTGATTCCTCATGACAAGAATGACATTGCAGTGGCAGGGAAACCAAAATACATAGAATCCTAGAATCCTGGAGTTGAAAGGGACCTAGTAGGTCATCTAGTCCAACCCCCTGCCTGCAGCAGGAAATCCTCCTAGATCATCCCATGTAACTAGTATCATGTAACTAGTATAGTCAGCATGGTCTTTGTCAATCTGCCACCCGAAGCAGCTACAGTTGGCGTAGTGGATGCTGACTGTACCCCCTGCTAGCCCAGCCAATATTATTAATATTTACAATATTTATTAATAGCCTATATCAGAATTGATCTTCTCAAATATAATCTCTGACTTCATTTTTTGCACCCTTTCAACCACCTCGCTACATAGCGCCGGAGGATGTCCCACGTTCGGAGCGACAGCTCAGACTATACCGAAAAGGAAAAAGAGATGTTGGCGGACATTGAGGTGCGGAAGTTGCAGCAACAGTTCCGGATCCTGGTGGAAAGTCGGAAGTCTTTTGGGGCCAGGACTCAAACGCAGCTGTACCAGCAAGAGTAAGTCAGGCGGACTTTTTAGAGGGCCTGTCTTTGGCTGCAATCTTAAAGACACTTTCCTGGGAGTAAGACCCATTGAAAACAATGAGGCTTACTTTTGAGTAGACATGGTTAGGATTTCCTTCATGAGATCAGCCGTGCACATGAGTCTGTGAAAGTTATAAGCCCACACATGGTGAGAGCCCCTTCTCTTCCTCCAGCTTCCCAAATCTACCTGTATCGTTACTTGCCCTACACCACTAGTGTGTGTTATTGGTCTGTTATTTGTCAGTTATTAAAAAAATGTTTCCAAACATGGGTGCCTTTAAAATGTATTGGCAAGAATTAGAATCATAGAATCCTAGAATCCTAGAGTTGGAAGGGACCTAGTAGGTCATCTAGTCCAACCCCCTGCCTGCAGCAGGAGATCCTCCTAGAGCATCCCCGGCAGGTGCTGGTGGAGCCTCTGCTTGAAGATCCCCAGTGAGGGAGAGTCCACCACCTCCCTTGGCAATCTCTTCCACTGCCGAACCGCCCCGAACCGAACAATTAATTGCCGAACAATTAATTGCCGAACAATTAATTGTTACAGCTTTGCACTGTACATAATATGCCTTCACCACAGGAAACAAATCCACGCCCTAAAACAAGAACACGATGAGATTAATTTACTTCTGGGTCTCACTACTGCACCCCGTAATCTTTTCATCGATGACCGGAATTGCATGGAACTTAAATTCCTTCTGCAGACCAAGGATGAATACGATGCTCTCATCAGAGCCACCAAAGCCTTGATTGCTGAACTTGATGAGAAGGTAAGTGAGGAGGGGGAGACGTCTGCTAGATAAGCGTCAAGTCTGCTATCCAAAGCGGTTGAGAACTGATGGCCCCCATCCTTCCTTCTCCATAATGCAAAAACAAATGGGCTTGGAAACTTAGGAGCGTCCCTGCTGGATCTTCCCAAAGGCAGACTTAGAGTGCATTATCATTGCTTACTTGCAAGTAAACATGGATGTGTAGCACATATTTTTTTGGTAAACAAAAATCCATTGTAGCTTTTTGCAATCTCTCATGGTAGTGTTTCTGCTGTCTAAAGGCACTGGAGCAGAGGACAGAATTAAAGTTGGCAACATTTGACCCAAATAATGAAAGTGTAGGTTTGGTCTAAAAATAATTTTAATAACATATTTATATACGTAGAGAAACTATGGGAGCATGTAAGAGACATACCCTGCAATCCAGAGTAACTATGGGAGCATGTAAGAGATATTACGTGTACCCGTAGTTACTGCAGCACCAAGTGTAAACCTATGGGAAATTCATATTGCAATCCAGAGCAAATTGTTCTTACACCGGAGCAAGGACTCCCCATAGTTACTCTGGATTGTGCCCATTATGTGCTCCTGTAGTTACTGCACCACCTGGTGAAAACCTATGGGAAATTCATATTGCAATCCAGAGTAACTTGTTCTTACTCCAGAGCAAGGACTTCCCATAGTTACTCTGGATTATGCCCATAGTTACGTTTTCCTTATTCCCCCCCCTTTTTAAGTAATTGATTGATCAGAGTATAAAGTTTTCTTTCTTTCTTTCTTTCTTTCTTTCTTTCTTTCTTTCTTTCTTTCTTTCTTTCTTTCAAAAAAGATATCAGACCTGGGGAAAAAAATTATAAAGCAAAAGATTTTGGTCATCAAACTGAGGCATGAGTATGATGGGAAATGGCTACAGAGGCAGATCCAGTTACTGGATAACCGTCTCAACCATGTAAGTACAATTTTTCTATCCACTCCTCTCCCCCCGCAACACTTTCTCTCTCTCACACACACATACTTGTCACCTACAATTTTAATGAGAACGATCGTCTGGCCCCTTCCGAGGTGGCAGTTTTTAAAAAAGTGATGAAAACAATATTATGCAGTTACAAAGGTGAATGCTAATTAAAACTGCTGTGACCCAACAGTCTTCAAATCCACATTCCTCCCTTGGGTCACAGTGAAGAACATGCCTGGCTTATAGGTTGAAGGTTCCAGGTTTGATCCCAATGGCATCTCTAGATAGGAGACCCCTGCCTGAAGCCCTAGATCAGGGGTGTCCAAATCCCGGCTCGGGAGATGAATGCAGGCCATGGTGAGGCTGAATGCGGCCCTATAGCAAGATCCCTCTATCTGCCCCTCAAGCAAGCCTTGTAGAATCATAGAATCCTAGAGTTGGAAGGGAGAAGGGACATACAGCACAATCCAGAGCAACTAATCTGTCCACATAAGAGCCCTTGGGCTGCCCTATCTATCACTAGGGTGGAGCAACTGCAAGATGCTCCAGCCCAGTTACTCTGAAGGAGGCTTAGGACAGAGCAAGGCAAGCTAGGGTGCCCTAAGAGAGGTGGACCTGCTCTGCCCTAACTGGGGTAGCCTAGGAAGCTCAGGAGAGGCATGCTGAGGGCATGTTGAGCATTGCCTAGGGCAGAGCAGTTACTCTGTATCCAGAGCCTGTTTGCAAGGCAGAAATGCCCTCTTCCAGCTCCTCAGAGATATACCACCTCAGGACCAGGTATAGTAATGAGTAGACCCATAGGGGTCCATGATAAGGCCCGAGTAAGAATGGCAGTGTTGACCAAAAATCTGAGTTCTTGGCCAGCGTAGCTGCAACCCCTGCCTCTCAACCTCAGGATATGAAACAAACTACGGCTGCCCACAAACCTCAGGATACAGCAGGCCACTCCAAGAAGCCCCTTCAATTCACTGGAGAATGTACTGGCATCTCATCAGGGACTCCTCCTTATAAGGCAGGCACCCAGTGGCGTCACCAGACTGGTGCGGCTGGTGTGGGCTGCATTGGGTGATGCGCTCCGTTTGGGGTGATGCGCTGGAGGAGTTTGACTGTCCTTTGGCAGGCCCAGGGTGTTAGCGTGCCCATTCAGGCCTGCTCCAAGGTGGAGCAGCAGCCAGAAGCTGCCACTTGTCCACGGAGCTGGCCTGAATGGCCAGCTGAGGTGCACTGCGCAGAAACACACTGAGCATGACGGACAGCTTCAGAGGAAACTTCCTTAGAGCGGAGGAAGTCCGCGCCTCTGCTCGGCCGTTCGGCCTCACTCAGGAGGCGGAGCGGCAGCCGAATGGCTTCAGCAAGAGTACTGCACAGGCACCAACTCTGACGCCTGCACAATCTCCTCTGAAGCTGAAAGTCTTCAGAAAAGTACTGTGCAGGCATCAGAGATGGTGCCTGTGCAGTACTCTTTCTGAAGCCAGTTGGCTTCAGAAACAACTGCGCAGGCACCAAGTTTGGCGACTGCGCAGTCCAGGTGGGGGGTGCATGCATCCCAGGGGTGACGCACAGACCTCCGCACCGGGTGATGCACAGAGTCGTGTCACCACTGTAGGCACCACAGCTGTTCCTTGTTCAGTGTGATCTGAAGGGTGTCTCCTCAGGAGCAAGTCCTCCCCATGTGTCAATTACTTAGCATTCTCTGGAGCAGTTAGGGTAGCCCAGCCTTCCTGACTCTCTGGGTGCAGCATAATTTTCTGCTCTGGATACAGAATAGTTAGGAGAGAGCAGTTGGGGCAGGCAGGCTGAACTTGCTCTGGATTGTGCTCATAGCAGGTCATCTGGTCCACCCCCTGCTTGCAGCAGGAAATCCTCCTAGAGCATCCCCAACAGGTGGTGGTGGTGCCTCTCCTTGAAGACCCCCAGTGAGGGATTGTCCACCACCTTCCTTGGCAATCTCTTCCACTGCCGAACCGCCCTCACCGTCAGGAATTTTTTCCGGATATCCAACTGGAATCTCCTCTCTTGCAGTTTGTCCCCATTGGTTCTAGTTCTGCTTTCAGAGGCAGCTATGAACAAATGAGCTCCTTCCTCCCTATGACAGCCCTTCAGGTATCTGAAGAGGGCAATCAGGTCTCCTCTCAGCCTCCTCTTCTCCAGGCTGATCCCAAGTTGTCAGGATCTCAGGATGTAATCCTCAAGATATGTCCCTAATACACTCTTAAAAGTAAATATATGTAAATTTATTCAAATATGGAATGTAAATTATTTTTCCGACCCGGTTTGGACACCACTGCCCTACAACTGGACTCAGTATGCATCTGGTTTGCTTTGATTAATTTAAAAATTAATTGACACCTACGCAGGTGACAGTCTACTTTGACAGCATCCTGATCACAAATGCCAAGCTGCGCGAAGAGATTGAGAGGCTGCAGTGCCAGAAGACTGTCTATGACGGCATCTATGGCAGGCTGCACAAGAAGTTGGAGCAGCAGAAGATGACGATGGAAGCCTCAATTGAGCAGTCAACACAGGCCTATGAGCAAAGGTGAGAAGGTCTCGATTCAGAGGCAGCATCTCCTACCAAGTTCCCACCCATCAGCCCTGATGGGTTGTGATGACCTCTGAATCCCTTGTGATGACCCTTGCGATGACCTTGTGATGAAAGCCCTTGTGATGACCTCTGAATGCAGAAGTGAGTGACCAACGATGTCATTGCGTGACATGTTTCATGTCACCGCCACTCAGTTCTGGGTTCGGAGAGTGTCACAGCTGTCAATGGGAACCCACTGGATCGAGGAATGAGCTCTGAATCCCATTGCAATTTATACGATGCTGCTCTGCCTTCATGAGAGAGCAGGACTGAGCCTGCAATTTCCATTTGTATGTAGGGTGGAAGCCCTCGCCAGGATTTCCGCCATGAAGGAGCGCCGTTTCAAAGACATTGCGCAGTTCAACATTGAGTTCCGGGAGCTGGAGCGCATCTACAATCATGAGACCAAACTGAAGGCCTTTATGTTTATCAAACTGGTGGACCGATCAGAATTTGAGGAGCAAGCCAAAAAGGAGGAAGGTATTGGTGCCAAGGGAATAGGATTGGAGTTAGAGGTAGGAATGGAGCGTGGGTGGAGTTGCCCAAGAATTCTGCCCCCAAAAGGACCTTTGATCAGGGCTGAGTCTGACCTGTCTAAGATTGATAGGGGGATCCACTTCTCCTCTCCTACTTTTCCTCCATACCCCACTCCCTGGATTTGAAAAGGAAGAGGGGAACAAGATGAATAAACATTTCCCCTGGAAGGTCCATCACTTGGGGAGATCAGGTCAGGCATACACCTGCATGAAAACTGTATGCATACAGTTCTTTACTGGGTTGATTAGGGGGTTGATTGGGGATGCGAAGCCAAAAAATTAATATCTACATTTGGACAAATAGGTTGGATCATCACAATGTCTGAACCGTGAACCTTACCCCCTCTTCCATTTTTTTCCAGCTCAGAAGGCCAAGCGGCGCGCCAAGACCAAAGGGGAGAGCTTTGAGAGCTATGAAGTCGCCTACATGCGCCTGCTGAAGCTGACGGAGAACAACGACATTGACCAACTGGTGGAGGACTTTGTGGAGAAGGAAGAGAAGAATTTTGCCTACTTCAGCTACGTCACCGAACTGAACAACGAGATGGAGAGACTGCAGAAGAAGATCGAAGACGTCCAGGTCGGTTCCTCCCCTGCTCTTTCCGTCTGAGTGCGTTTCCCTTCCACCCCAGCGCTTCTTTCTGCCTGCCGTCTTACAGTTGCCCACACCGGGCCTTTGGCTACCGTTGCTTTAGTACAGTGATCAGGAAACGGGGTAAATTACCCCAAATGGGGTAAAAATGAAATTCCTGGGGGTAATGGAACACTGGGGTTGGACTAGATGACCTACTAGGTACCTTCCAACTCTATGATTCTATAGGGGAAGCAAGGGAGGGAAGGGATGGATGCAGGGTTTGCTGGGTGTAACGTCGGTGTATCAAGGGGGTAACATCGGCATATCTAAATCTATTTGGGGGTAAAAAGGTTTCCCGACCCCTGCTTTAGTAGCTGTGTATTTTTGAATAAAATATCACCCATGACTTGAAAAAACCCCAAATTGCTCCACTCCAGAAAATAATCTCATTGTTGCCACCACGTGGCCAAATACTGCAAGGTATTGTGGGATCGATTAGTTACAGCCAGTGGTTGGCTTTAGGGGGTTCTCACGGGGTCTGTAGAATGCTTTGCTAATGAGCACCTGGTTCTGAGAGCCCGTTACTAATGGGACATACCCCCAAATCCAGAGTAACTACGGGAGCACGTAAGAGACTTTACGTGCACCCGTAGTTACTGCACCACCCAGTGAAATCCTGTAGGAAATTCATACTGGTATCCAGAGTAAATTGTTTTTACACTGTACTCTGTAGTTACTCTGGATTTTGCCCACAGAACCTGCTAATTTAGGTTATTAGGACATAGTACCTGTTGTTAATTTATTGGCATCCCACCACTGGTTACAGCCCCAATCATTTAGGTAGGGAGGAGCTGAACCCCTTACAAGTTTCCACTGTCGTCTTATTATCTACAAGACGATGATCATATTATCACCGTATTGCATGACTGCTTGAAAGATACTGAGATCTGGATGGCCTCATCCTTACTGTACGTATACAACCTTACCATATGTATACCATATGTATACGAAGGGGAATTCATCGTCATAAAAGAGGCATTCCTTCCTATGTGAGGGAGAAGAGGGAATGCCTATTCTAGGTGCCTACAGCTTTTGTACATTTTTAATAATTTAATTTAATTAAAATACTGCCAGGTTAATCAGAGGCTCCGTTTTAATCAGCGGAGATAATTTCAACGGATCAATCATTCAATCCATAGGAGCTGCATTGAACATCCAGTATTATAACGTATGCAGCTCCTATGGATTGAAATTATATATTTCCATTAAAATTTTCAGTGGATTAACCAATTAAACACTCAGTTTCTAGGATCTATACAAACAGCAAAGTTGGGCACCTGTGACCAGGAAACGGGGTGACCAGATGCCAGACCCAAAATTCCTGCACCCCAAGTCCAAAATTCCTACCCCCTCAAGCCAAAATTCCTACCCGCTTAAAAAAATTGCCAAAAAATGTATTTTTTTGTTTTTACATTTTTTGTTTTTTGGTTTTTTCAGCCATAAGGAGATATCTCAAAACCGATTTCTGCATTGGATTCTGCTCTTCGGTACGAATCCAATGACGTATGACATGATGGTGTACAGCGCACCATCGTGACGTTCAGAAATGATGCCAAAATGTAGGACACCCGGATAGGAGCCTAAAAATCCAGACAAAACCAGGTTTTTCCAGTTATAGGATCACCCTGCCAGGAAAGGTACTGGTAAATTCAGTCATTTGGCTGTAATCCTATTTTCCGCAGAATGAAATCAGTCGCTTGCAAGCCGAGCAGAAGAAGGCAGAAGATGCTCAGCATGGCACCTTAAAGGAAACTGAGGTACAACTGAGGTCTCACTTGGCAAAGAGGGAGGTGGAGACTCTGACTCTGGTTGCAGTTGGTATGGCTGAAGTTCTTGGATGATTTACTGGGGATATGCCTCACATAAAGAGCTTGATTCGTTCCGCAGGCCTGCTCTTTAAGTGAAACGCTCTTTAAGTGAAGCTGATTTTCCCATAGGAAATAATGGAAACTCAGACGACTGGTTCCACAACCCCAAAAATATTCATATAGAAATATTAACTGGATGTAAAAATGATGACATAACACTGGAATTTGTGCATGATCCTATGAAGTCCTACTTAGGCTGCAATCCTAAAGACACTTTCCTGGGAGTAAGCCCCATTCAACATAATGGGGCTTACTTCTGGGTAGACATGGTTACAATCATTGACACTTTCCTGGGAGTAAGCCCCATTCAACATAATGGAGCTTACTTCTGGGTAGACATGGTTACAATCAACGACACTTTCCTGGGAGTAAGCCCCATTTAACATAATGGGGCTTACTTCTGGGTAGACATGGTGAAGAGGCTGCAATCAACGACACTTTCCTGGGAGTAAGCCCCATTTAACACAATGGGGCTTACTTCTGAGTAGACATAGTTAGGATTTTGCAATCAAAGACACTGTCCTGGGAGGCTTACCTGGGCTGCTGCTGGAGGTTCAAGGTGGTCGGTGGGGGCAGTTAGGGGCAGCTGCCTCTGGCACCTCCAGGCAACTGCCCCCAAGTTGGGAGCAGTTAGAAGCAGCAGTGGCCGGCAGCCCTTTTTAAAGACCCTCCTTTTAAAGAGCCTCCATGTCAGGGCTGCATAGCACGCGTGCCCATAGCATGCTTGCTTGTTAAGTGAAGCTGAACTTGTTATGTGAAGCAAGCAAGATATCTTTGAAATTTTTGCTTGTTATGTGAAACGCTTGTTAAGTGAGGTGCTTGTTAAGCAAGGTACCACTGTACGTGTTTTTTATGCTGAAGAGCTGTTATTAGCTACTATTATTATTACTATTATTAAGAGCTGTTATCTAGTTTTGGACTAGATGGAACGGTGGTATTAGGCAGAAGTCTATGTTTTTACTGACTCAGCAAGAGTCAGAAAGAGTCAGAAAGGCTGGAAAGATTTACTCCCAGCATCAAAAAGCAGGCTGCATATGGGGATGCAATGGGGGGGGGCTGCTTTTGAGTCTTACACCATACTTCATCTGACCCACAGGACAAGCTTCAGAAGACCACTGAAGAAGCTAACCTGTTTGAGTACAAGCTGAAGGAGAGCAACAAGATCCTTGACCACCTGAAACAGGCGGTGGACTTCCTCTTCAAGCAAACTGGTTGTGACGCCACCAAGATCATGGAGCACCTGGGAGAGACTGGGGAGATCACAGACCAGAATCTGATGCAGTATTTCAGTGAGTGGCAAAGCTGGCTTCCCTTCTAACTTGAGAGCCTGGTATCTGCAAGGTGTAGGACCTTGCTAGATTGGGCACTGGTGGCACAAGGGATGGAAAGTCTGTGCAACTGGTAGGAAGGAGGCCAGGGAGGGCCATAGGGGTCCCAAATGTTGCCCAGTCTGATATTGCCACATTGAAAAATATGTTAGGTTGAACTGCTAGGAAAATGCTGCCCCTTAACAGAGGCCAAAATGTCTACACCTTATGCTGTGGTGAGTCATGAGGAGGGAAAGAGTAATAGAGGAACACCCTACAGACTCTGCCGATTCCATGGGATTTGCCACCCAAGGTCGCCCCCTTCATCTCATAGCTGGGCATCCTCTGGCTTCAGTGCTGTTCTGAAAGCCACTCATCTTACCCCCAAGTTGCCCATGAGACATGCCTTACAATCCAGAGTAACTACAGGAAGACGTAAGAGGCACTTTCTCTGGATTGCTTGATGCATTTCCCATAGGTGGCACCGTAACCTTGTCGGTGTAAAAGGTCCCATAGTTACTCTGGATTGTAGCCAAAATGCTCTCAGCCTGCCAATTTCTTTGGGCAAGGGAGGGGGGAGAGATGCCTTCCTAACACTGTCCTTGTTTTCTCCTCCCTTTAGGTATTTTAGAGAAGAAGAGCAACGACCTTCTATTGATAGAATCCTTCTTGCGCTACAGGGAAGTGGAGGGAGAGCTGGACTCGGTACCTCTTCTGAACCCGTTTTTGGGTGGTTCTGCCATGCTTAAGAAGCTGGAGCCCATTAAAGTCACCCCACCATCTATCACTGCAGATCCCTTTGCAGATGCTTTGGAGCCTTGTAAGTAACTGCAGCAGCCCTGCTGTTTTGAGCAAGGCAAGTGAGGAAGTGGAGAGGTAGTCCGCAGCCAGCAAGAATGACTGGATGTTTCAGGCCATTGGTTCCAGCAAACTTGGAACTGGGGATCAACTGGAATAAGTTTGGAAATGGGTACAAGTAACTGGAGAGTGGAATAGGAAATAAGAAATCCTATACAGTCTCTGCTGAGCAAGTTCCAAAGCTTTTTCTTGTTGTCTGTAGGCTTTCCTATCCAGGGGACTCACTGCGGACACGGAGAACGGCTGGGCAGGGCTGTCTCCTGCTCTCTGTCTTTCTCCACCACCACCATTCTTGCTCCTGATCCACAGAATGAAAAAAGAAAGCGGGGACTGAAATAGGAACGGGTGGAAAGGATACGCTCTAGTTCACCATCATCTTATCTTCCACACTTCTGGGCTTTCTTTTCAAATCCAGGAAGTGAGCGGAGGAGGAGGAAGACCAGGGATGGGGTTTTGCAACCAAACCAGATCAGAAGAGAGGTGGTGGACTTCAAGGGGTTCTCACAGGTTCTATAGAACCCTTTGCTAATGAGCTCCTGGTTCTGAGAACTGGTTACTAATGGGACAGAGAACCTGTTGTTCATTTAGGTTATTAGGACATAGAACCTGTTGTTAATTTATTTCAATCCCACCACCGGGAGAACCCTTTATAGTGCAGCCTAGGAGCTGTCCCTGAAGTACAAATCTCAATCATGTGGGTAGCAAGGGGCGTTGAATATAGGGGGTGGCCCAGCATATGGGTGTTGAAATCTGACAGCTGGAATTCCCCTTTTAAGTTCCTGCCTGGCACCTATAATGATACCCCCTCAACGTCTGGGAAAGCTCTGCTAACATTTTGGTGTCTTTTCTGACAGTGGAGAAGCCGTTGGACCACACAACATTGCGCAGTATGGTGCTGGAGAACACAGAGAAGGAAAAGTCCATCCGGAGCACCTCTGTGGACAGGATTTTACCATCTCTCAGTCGAGAAAAGAAGAAATCTGTGCCAATCCTACCGGCGCTGAAATGAAAATGTGCCTGGGCCGAAGCCGATGGAGTTTTTCGCCTTCTTGATATATTTATTCTTAGTATCAAATGGGTTATAATGGTTCCAAAAATGGACTACCTTTGTGTAGCATAAAGAATGTCTCTTGACAAAGAGTGTTGCTCCTTTGTGCTTCTAATGGGCTGTCTCAAGTCTGGAAGGATGAGAACTTTGGTGGAAACCTGTACAAGACTTCTAAACCAGCTGGCAAAGGGGGGAATGAAAATGTCTACCCTCCGATGGCTCTGGGGGTACTACCTACACATACACGTCCTGTCCTGTCTGTCTGTCTGTCCCTTATTGAACTGATGTCCAGTGCAAAGCGTATGTGGTTTTCACTAACAAGATGGAACAACGCCAGTCCCTAAGAAGACATTGTGACCGTTAGCAGGCCTCCGTCAGTCTTGAAAGATTATGGTACTGTGCTCGGCGCTGCATACGTTGCATGCGAAGCACGAAAGCCTGGGTTGGATTGTTATGGAGGATAGGCTGATACCCAAGCAGCAAATCCCCCTCTCCATACCACTGAATTAGTCCAATGGAAAGGCAGAGCCAATACGATTGGATCCAGCTGGCGTCGCAGAGCTGGGCAAAGGACAGGAGCTCACCCTGTCTTGTGGGGCTGTCCCGGGTCTCGAACCCTGGCCTGCTGGTTAACAGGCACAGCGTCTTAACCGCTTGCGCCACCCACTGCCCATTGTGACCATTGCTTCAATGGTTATCAGGCTGAGGTTGACTCTAGTTTTTTTCTTACTCTATGTCAGAAACTGGGCTACTGGAGAGTCCAGTATATGGTTATATAGTGCCATCTATAGGTACATATATGGATCGTTCCTGATCAGCAACAATGAGACCTGTGATGGTACCAGCTGAAAAGAAGAGTCCCCTCTGCTTCTTCTATTTACCACTGCCACCCCCCTGCTCTCCCCCTTGTGCCAGTTTATCCTCTTAGGGCAGGGACCAGTTGCTTTCACTCCATATAAAGTGCTGTGTAGGTTGATGGCACTACCTAAATAATGGTTTACAAAAGGAACACATGGATTTTCTTTTGCAGATTCATTTTAGTCAAGATAAATGTTTAGAAAAGTTGTTGCTCCAGTTATGGTTGAGTTGCCTCTGTGAAGAAGATGGACCAGAATAATGGATCAGATAATTTGTTTGGAGCCCACAGGCGCACCTCACCAGCCAGCATGAATGAAGAAGATGAGCCAGTTGGGGTTGGAGGCAGGAGCTCTACTACTGTGAAGCACATTTCCCAATCCACATTTTCACCCCTCATTCCCTGTCCCTTAATCCTTCTCCTCTCCATGCGTGATGATGTGGACGAGATTCTTATAATCCAGGTTGCCGGTCACGTCTGGCGGGAAAGCTGCAAACATTTGGTCTATCTGTAATGACAGAGAAGTGAGCACCCCCTCTAGCTATGCCACTGGTAAAGCCTGGTACTTGCAGTGCCAATCCAGACTCCTCTTACCTCCTCCTGTGAGAACCGTTCTCCTTGCGTCATCAACATTTCTTTAATGCTGAAATTGAAATAAAAGCCAGATAAGAGAGGAGGTGAAAAGAGAAGTCTTGAGTGTCCCTGCTTTCTTCCATCCCTCTGTGCCAGTGAATCCAGTGTCTTTATATCCAGTGCCTTTATAACACCAATGGCTACTATATACCGGGCAGGTAGGTGGTTGCACTGGCAGGGAGGGAGGGGCCACTGATGGCTACTATATCCTGGGTAGGGGTTAGGCAGATTTGGGCAAGGTGTCCCTGTGAGTCTTCTGCTTTGGAGATTAAAGCAGGCCTCCATCAGTCTTGAAAGACTATGGTATCGTGCTCGGTGCTGCATATGCTGCATGTGAAGCACGAAAGCCTGGGTTAGATTGTTATAGAGGATAGGCTGTTACCCAAGCAGAAAATCCCCCCTCTCCACGCCACTGAATTACTCCAATGGAAAGGCAGAGCCAATACGACTGGATCCAGCTGGCGTCGCAGAGCTGGGCTAAGGACCTCCTTTAAAGTAAAGGAGGAAAGACCAGCACTCTTTGGTGCACATCCTGCTAGCCCAATTCCTCTCCCCAAAGAATCCCCACTTGTGTCTCCAAAATACACTTACTAGTTTGCTTTCAAGCCTTTGCTGTCTGGATCGAATACTTTGAACGCATTCAGAATAGTTTCCTCTGGATCGGCACCTTAAAAAGTCAGAGAAAAACCCTGGAAAATTAAAAATGCTTCTGGAGTGTCACTCTTGAGAGAAGTGGGAAGTGCCTGGAAATATAACCCTCTCACTAGACTAGTCCAGAATGATGTGCTGTAATGTTTGGTAGGGCCAGCCTGCCTGTGATGTGGAATCAGAGGCTTGCCTCAAGTGGTGGATACGTCCATGCCTGTGTTGATAGCACTTTTCAAGAAGGTGCTTGAGACGCATCACCCCTTTTTTCAAGTCTCACCTTTAAGTTTTTCTCCAAACATGGTCAAAAACACAGTGAAATTAATTGGTCCAGGAGCTTCTT
This sequence comes from Cryptoblepharus egeriae, assembly GCA_030015325.1. Taxonomy (NCBI): domain Eukaryota; kingdom Metazoa; phylum Chordata; class Lepidosauria; order Squamata; family Scincidae; genus Cryptoblepharus; species Cryptoblepharus egeriae. The sequence continues at coordinate 1,385,293 of JAREYC010000020.1, forward strand.
TGATCATGTCATCAAGTTCTTCATTTTTGACATTCAGACGTCCTAGGAAGGGAGAAAAATCAACTGGGTGATGATAGTTCTTAACTATCTAAAGTCAACACATCAGCAATAGTGATAATCAGGTTGGCACACCTGGAAGTCCGAAGACCATGACAGCCCTCTGGCCATATCTGGTGACCCACAAGAGGATGGAGAAACCTCCTACTTTTGTGGCTGGCTGGAACTTCAGAATCTGTTTTTTGTCACGAGTGGGCTGTGGGTGGCACAAGCAGTTAAGACGCTGTGCCTGTTAACCAGCAGGTCAGGGTTCGAGACCCGGGTCGGCCCCACAAGACAGGGTGAGCTCCTGTCCTTAGCCCAGCTCTGCGACGCAGCTGGATCCAATCGTATTGGCTCTGCCTTTCCATTGGACTAATTCAGTGGCGTGGAGAGGGGGGATTTGCTGCTTGGGTAACAGCCTATCCTCCATAATGATCCAACCCAGGCTTTCATGCTTCGCATGCAGTGTATGCAGCGCCGAGCACCATACCATAGTCTTTCAAGACTGACGGAGGCCTGCTTTTTTGCTGTTGTGATGAATCCCAACTTTTGCAGGTCAGAAAGAATCACACAAATGGCTGAACTACACAACAGTGAAGATCCCAGGTCTCTTGCACCTCAAATGTGTCAGATGCCTATATTTCCAACCTTCAGCTTTTTTGCGTTGTTTGCATTCTGAGTTTAAATGTGCTTTTCTTTGCTTTCTGACAATATTCTGACCCAAAAAAGAATCTGAACAGTGGGCAGAGAATGACAACAGATATTGTTGCAGTCAACTTCTTATTTATGCAACTTTGGCCCAGCAGGGCACATGGGTTGTGAGTGCTTGCAAACCTCACAGTGGTAGCACTTTACTAAGGATGCCGGTGGGGAGTTTCTGCCTCACCTGCCTACCCACCCACCACAAATCCCTGCTCCACTGAGTAAATTTTTGACATTTCCAAGGGCTCTTCTACTATTCCTTTGCTTACCTAATGCAGCAAATGTATCTCTCAGATCTGCTTTGTCAATGAAACCATCACGGTTCTGATCCATTATGGTAAATGCCTAATGTGGGGGACAACAGGATAAAATCAGGGTGGGCACAACCTCTGAGTCCTCATGCCTCTCTGTAACCCTAACAATATGTAACTAATAACAAAAACTGAAACTAACCAATATTCTTCTCTTGTTTTAACCCCAGCTCCAGTTTCTTCCCTATCCTGTGTTTTGCCTGTGTCTGTTTGATACCTGGCAACACTTTGGGGTAAAGACCCATCCTCTTATACTCTTAAACTAGACAAAGATTTATGGTGCAATCCTAACCTAGGCTGGCACAACACATCAGTCTTCCCGTTCCCCATCGTGATGTAGGGAGGCAAGCGCATGTCTGTGCAGTGGCCTAACACTTCTCCAGGAGTGGAGCAGAAGTGCCTTACAGCATTTCTGTGACATCTCCAGACCAGCATGGGGCTTGTGCTGGGGCTTAGGCTGACCTAACTGGGGTTTAGGATTGCAGCCATAATCTTCTATTCCTATTTCTCTATTGATAATGTTCATTCTGTATTATGATGTATTTTATTACAGCTGTCAGGTTGAGCCACCTTGAGTACTTTTGTAGAAAAGTGGAGCATTTATATATTTATTCTATTTGGAATGGTTATGTGTGGCTTTTCTTTGCTTGTTCAACGCTGTTTACATGGCAAATAGATTTACCCTACAATCCAGAGTAACTACAGGAGCACATAAGAGACATCACTTGCAACTGTAGTTATGCCACCACCAGGGGTGGGCCCCGGCTCCCCTAACAACCGGTTCACCGGAAGTTGGGGGCGTGACCAGGGTTAGGGGGCATGGCCGGGGTCAGGGGGCGTGGCTGGGGGCAGGGAGAGGGGTGGCCCCAACCCTGACATACTGCGCATGCGCCAAGGTTGGTGTACGCTCAGTCGCGTCATAAAGAGGACACGACTGCACATGCACCAACCTTGGCACAGGCGCAGACGCGTCCTGTTCAGGACACCAGCGGTGGGCCCCAAGGGTGAACCAGTTCGCCCTTTTTTTGACCCGCCGCTAGCAACTGGATCGCTAGCGGCGGGCCAAAATTAACAACCGGTTCTGCAGAACTGGTGCGAACCGGCTTGGGCCCACCTGTGGCCACCACCTAGTGAAAACCTGGGAAATTCATTTTGCAATCCAGAGTAAATTGTTCTTGCGTAGGAGCAAAGACTCCCCGTAGTTATTCTGGATTGCGCCCATACACTGCAATCCTAAGCACATATTCTCAGAAGTAAGTACCATTGTGTTCAATAGTACTTACTCCCAGGAAAATGTGGTTAGGGTTGCAGCCATAGGCTGCAATCCTAAAGACACATTCCAGGGAGTAATACCAGTGGTGGGCACCAGCAGGTTCGCACCTACTCTATAGAACCGGTTCTTAACAAGAGATAGTACATATAAAGTTTAAAAATAGCCATTTAAAAGTGGCTGCCAGATGGACAGAGAACCGGTTCTTAATTTCTTTGAAACCCATCACTGAGTAATACCCATTGAACACGATGGGGCTTACTTTTGAGTTGACAAGTTTAGGATTGTGCTCTTATACTGCAATCCTAACATCCAGTTAGGCCAGCATAAAGTCTTTTGCTGAGCTGGGGGTATCATAAAAGTGACATTAGGCACTTCTGCCCCATTCCTGGGGGGGGGGGGAGAGGAGTTAGGGCACTGCATACGCCAACCTCCCTACACCACCATGGGAAGATATGCCAGGTGACTTAGGCCAGCCTGAATTGGTTAGGATCGCACCCTAAGAATATGTTTCTTCTCCTTCAGAAGGAAAACATCAGTTGTCTGATTGTGCTCCAGAACTTTAGAACATGGTTCTGAGCTCGACAGCCTGAGAATATAAGTTTTCATTTTTTAAAAATGGCTGTAAGTGTTCTCAGTGCTGCACCTGGCCTGACTTCTGTGTTCCAGAGTTTAATCCCCAGCATTGTGAACAGCTTCCAGGACTGAGCCCTGGCTTCAGATTAAACCCCAGTAAAGTCCCTTTTAATTGGCTTCCTGAAGACTTAAGCTCCAAGAATGTGGAATTCTCCCAGCCTTGGGATACATGGGTGTTTTAAAAAAAGAACTGGCACAGCCGTCCCTCAATGCCCAGGACTCCTCCCTTCAATGGCTGTTTCCATTTCCAGCCTGTCTACGCTACAGATGGCCCTTGTTTGCTTTTTCAGACTTTGTCCACATACCTCTTTGAACTCCTGGATCTGCGCCTGTTCAAACATGGAGAAGACATTGGAGTTGGCCCCTTCTGCCCTCTTCTTCGCTTTCTTTGGTGCCTGTGGGGATTTCAACCAAGCACACTTATTTGCTGCTGATGTGATAATAACACAAGGCTAAGAAGCTAGGACTGCTGGATGACTTAACCCCAAATCCAGAGTAACTACAGGAGCACGTAAGAGACTTTATGTGCACCCATAGTTACTGCACCACCTAGTAAAAACCTATGGAAAATTCATATTGCAATCCAGAGTAGGTTGTTCTTATACCGGAGCAAGGATTCCCCATATCTACTCTGGCTTTTGCCTTTAGTCCATGAATGGGACTACCGCAGGTTTTGCAAAGGGTTGCGTTGGGGGCAATGCAACAGTTTGGGGAACAATTTTCAATAGGGGAAAACAAAGGAGGAGGAAGCATCATATTGTTCCCATCTGCATCAGTGTCCCCCTCTGCTGCTTTTGATAAGCCAAAGATATGGTTCCAAGTTGCAACTCTGATCTTACTAACTTGCACCGGCACAAAAGGAAGGCAGGCTCTGCACTGCGGCTGTTCTCCGGCTGGGTACAAACTCAGGCTTTGTACCTAGCCAGACAAGATATTATCTACACCATTCAAATCTGGGACAATCCCAGTTATCGGGGAGAAGTGGCAACCCTAGGTTTGAAGGAGTCACCCACTTAAGATCTCTGGTTTCTGTTGTGTTCCCTAAGATTGGAAGCAAAATGACTAGAAATAACATCGTATGCCCCAAATCTGCAGCCCTTTCAGATTCAAATGGACTCTCACCTAGGGTTGCCATATGCTCCCAAAACAGGGATAATCCCAATTTTGGGGGATTGTGGTCACATACTGGTAAATGGGACAGAGGGTCTTGTTGTGATTTTGTGGAAGAGAATTATGGCAGCCCTACTCCTACCCCTTCCTCAATTATGCCTCTATTAGTTATCTACAAGTAAACTCTTGCAACTTTATTTATTTCTTTATTTGTATCCTGCCTTTCCCTCCGAAGAGACCCAATACTTGGTTTTGGACCTAATACTTAGGATTACCCTTGGATGTTCTGAGCAACTCAGAACATGAAGTTGGTCCATTGTTGAGGTACACCTTCTAATTATTCTTACACACCTGTCCAATAGGTTGTCTCTCATGCTTCATTTTGGGGATCTTTCTAGGTTGGTTTCCACCCTGTACAACCCAACCCTGAAACTCCCGCTGATCCTCTTACTCACCATTGTTAAGACAGCCCCGTGCCGCAGCGCACAATGTCACAGCACAAGGAATCCAGCAGCCGGTGACCCTGCAGCTCAGGCTGCGGAGACAATAAATACAGCCCACCCTGGAATAAAAATAAACCCATGCCCACTTTTGGCTGTAATAGGTGAGTTAACCCTCCTCCTCCTCCTCTCTCCTTCTCCCCCCTTCTTAAATAACAGCCCATTGTCATGCAGTGACATGTGAGACAAGGGAGGTCTCCAAGGTTAGGACATTGCAGGCGGGCCGCGCAGCTTCTCCATTTAAGATGGGATGCTTGTAGGCCGAATAATAGCCAGGCACCTGTGGGTGTCAGTTTGTTCCATGCCTATTGAGGAGCAATCAAAGTGGGGCAGGGGAAGTCCAGACACAAAGCAGCATCAACCCTCCCCCAGGAGTGGCGCAGAAGTGTCTTACGGCACTTTTGTGACACCCCCAGTTCAGCGAAGGACTTTATGCTGGGGCTCAGGCCGGCCTAACTGGAGGTTAGGATTGCAGCCTTGGTGCGTTGCAACCCCCTTTAGCTACACCACTGATTCTGCCCTTACATCTTTTTAACCTGCGAGTCCTTTTGGGATCTTTGCCTTCCTTCTGCTATACAAACTCTTTTGGCAACTTTGGCTTACTGAGAAGCATGTTACAGTAGGATCAACCACTGAATCGTGCCCACTCAGTCTCTGTGCCCCCTTCTCAAACTCCACGAGCCCAGATGCCTTGTAGATATATCTGTGGAGAACAAATCTATCTGATCCTGGCTGCAGACCTCTGAGGACAGTCTCTAGATTTGGAGGTGGTATGAAGGTGTTCCTCACAAAGTGCTGTTGTCACCCTGCATGTTGTCAAACTGTTTTTGGCATTTCCTTATGACTTTCTTCAGTCAATTACCATCATTCAAGCGCATAAGATATTCATTGCAACACATGCCTTTGTTCATTTTATTGCAGTTTGTTGTGTATTTTGGATATGTGTTATTCAGGCTTTTTCAAGTGATAATTATGTCTTTTTTGGTCAGTTTGCAAGCTGAAAAAGACCAGGTTCCACTTTTCAAGGTTTCACTTCTAGATGGTACTCTGGTCCCTAAATAAGTGGGTGATACCTGTGTACCTGCAATTACCAGATGTCAGGGGAACCAATGAGTAGGGTGGCCATTCCCACCTAGACTCTTCTTACCAAGCCATCTGGCCATTGTGGTAGTCAGAACATTGGATAGGAGCACCCATTTGAGCCAGGCCATCATTCCAGGCTTTGTATTTTATATTTTTAGCTTGTTCGTCTGTCCCTGGGCATCTCCCCCCTCCCTGGGGCTGGAAGGCAGAGATACTGAGACAATGCAGGGGGGGGGAGAAGTCTGAAGGTGACACCCAGAGCTCCAACAATACCCTTCAGAGTCCCTCCTATGCTTGCAGCTGTCTTAGCAGCACATGATGGAACATGCAAACAGCTGAAGCTTGCAACCGCCCCCTCCCCGTCTTTAACCCTCTTTTCTCTCCTTCCTTGCAAAGCAGTTGTGTTCGAGCCTCAGTCTTGTCTTGAAACTCTGCAAAAGCCAGTCCTGCCTTGATATGGTCCTATCCGAACATCAAGTGCATGGTAGTGCTCAGTTGTTCTCAGTGCAGGGTCTGCTGGCAGCACAGTTAATGAAGGATGAGCTGATGCACTAACTAAGGGACTTGTATGAGAGTCTGGAAATCCCCATTAACCCTGTTGTAAAACAGCAAGCCTGGATGTTGAAGCTTCCAGTCAAACTCCTGGTTTAAGATATGGGCTACCTATAGGAGACTGGGATGCAGGTCTCTTGCTGCCTTGTGTGCTTCCTGAGAATTCAGTGTTACTCTGAAAGCCATCAACACTTTTTTCTTGACCCCGAGTTCTTGAACAGAAACAACACAAAGGCTTCACTTCTCTACTAAGTTTGCTGTAGAAGTGAATTGAGAGTTAATTACTGTATGAAAGGATCAAGAGCTCGTCTTGGGTCTGCAACACAAACTGAGATGGGTTTTCCTCCCTTTGGGAAACCAAAAACACAGTATCTCCGCTTTACACTGGCTGGCTTTGACAATTGTGGCTGTTATTGTGATGTGGTGGTGATGCTTCTGTTTTCATGGTACCACAGGGTCCAGCAGCAGGGGCTGAAAAACCCAAGACCCATCACTCACTCAGACCCATACAGGTCCCCCTAAAAACAGAAGTCCAGTTCATCCAAGGGGGGAGCCTCATCAGACCATCCAAGCCATCATCTGCCCATCGGCCCAACAGGTCGAGGAGAGAGTTGCTGGCTCAACAAGCCAAAGAAGTGGTCACATGGCTGTAGCTGTGGTTCCTGCTGGAGAAGATTGAACAAGCAGCCCAGAGGACCAACTGCTCCAGTACTGTCACATCAGCACAGCCTGCTGTGAGGTGGTAGGTATGCTGAAGGTGTACCGCATTCCCACATGATGGAAATCCTTCCCTGTGAGAGGCAGGGTGTCTTATGAATCAGAGGGAGGGAGGCCCATGGTTTGCAGAGATCACCCAAGCCGATACTGGCTTCCACAGAGGTTGAGTTGTCCTCTCCTGACCAAAAGGAAGGCTGCATGGCAGCTCCAGATTAAAGTCTTGATCCAACCCTAGAAAACACACCTGCCTTATGCTGGAAGAGGAGGCAGCACCAGCACAAAGCTCACTGGGTGCAAGACCCAAGCTCAGCCTTAGTGGTTGCTGGTGTCAGGATGCCAATATGGCAGGGAACCAGGGCTTTGAGCAGTAGCAACTTGAGTGGCAAAGAGCACAATCCTAACAATGTCTACATAAAAGTCAGCCCCTTTATATTCAGTGGGTCTTTAGGATTGCAGCCAAAATTACAGAAGGGAACCTTGCAAGGCAATTATACCTGCCAGGGCTGGTGCTGGGCTTGCAGACCTCCCTGTTGCTGTGCCCCTTCTTTCAACAGTAGTCTGCCACTAGATTAGACCAGGATCTGCTCTGGAGGCTGCAGTTTGTCACCTCTTAAGACTTGACACTTGGGGCAATGTACTCCGTGCCCCCCTTTAGCTATGCCCTGAGCTGAAACCTTTATGTCACACAGCCTGGTGAGGATGTTAATTTTAAATGTGTCATGCAGCCTGCAGAAGCCACCATTGAGAGCTGAGTGGCCCCTTCTTTATCTCATGCCTTTTCTGGCCACCATCTGTTTAATGATCTTTAATGTTAGAAGTTCATGAACCAGAACAAAACTTGGCCATCTTAATTTTTGCAGTTATACAATAACAGTCCCCCCCTTTTCACCATGTAGGGTGAAGAACATTCTCTGAAAGATTGGTTAAAGCTCAGTAGCTGAAAATGCTTGAACGAAGGCAAAAGAGAGATTGGATGAGGTGGAAAAAGCAATGGAAGAGGAAATGCCAGGATAGGGAGAGGCAAAGGAGGAATCAGGTGAGGCTTATACAGAATCGGTCAATGCCAACGCCGAATTGGGTAAGGAAAATCCAGGAATGGACAAAGCAAATCCGGGACTGGACAAAGCAAATCTGGGGCTGGTCAGCTCAGGAGAGGAAAACTTGGGATTCTACAAGACCAACTCAGGTTGTTGTGGGGCCAAGACAGGATTGGGCAAGCCAAATCGAAAACTGGAAAAATCAAGTGGAGGACTGGGCAAACTGTATGGAGGATTGGGTAAATCGAATGGAGGACTGGGCAACGGAAATGCAGAAATGGGCAGAACAGGAGTTGGAGAGGACGACGTGGGACTGTATGATAACTCAGGATAACACATGGCCAATGCATGATAGGGTGATCCAAATAAAAGATTTAGCAAGCCAAATGCAGGACTGGGTAAGTCGAGTTGAAGACTGGAAAAGCCAAATGGATGATTTGGCCTACCAAATGATTGACTGGGCAGATGAGGAGGAGGAGAGACTAACATGGGATCCAACAAGACCAACGCAGGATCGGGTGAGGCCAATGGAGGACTGGGCAAACCGAATGGGGAAGTGGGCAAACCTGATTCAAAACTGGATAGATCAGGAGTTGGAGAGGAAAATATGGGACTGGAGAAGACCAACACAGGTTGATAGGAGGGCTTCACAGAATGATGCCAGGCCAACTCAGGATTATGCAAAACAAAGAATGATATGATGCACAGAAAGAATGACATGAGGCAAAAGCAGTAGGTGTATTACAAGAAGTACAGTACCCCAGCACCCACTGGTGTATCAACGATGCAAATAAAGGTGCTTTGGCTCCTCAAGACAAGGGGTTTGTTTGTAAGCTTGGAAAGGGTTTATTAGCCTTCCTTTTATGTGTCCAACAACCTCTGTGTAGTGTTTTAGGACCAAACCTATGAGAGGACAGCAGTCAGAGGTTCCTGGTGCACAGGCTGAAGCCTCTGAACGTCCTCTTCCATGGAGTCATACCCTACAATCCAAAGTAACTACAGGAGCACATAAGAGACATTACATGCACCCGTGGCTACTGCACCACTAGTGAAAACCTATGGGAAAATCATATTGCAATCCAGAGTAAATTGTTCTTACACCGGAGCAAGGACTTCCTATAGTTACTCTGGATTGCACCCATAAGCAAACTTGGCATCTGATCACATGGGAATGACACCACATCATGCAGTCCTGCCCAGCTCCACACACATGCATGTGGGTATAGAGGATACTGAGTAGCTTCAGCACGAACAAAGCACAGTGAGTGCACCTCTGGATGCTCTTAAACATCAAGCCAAAGGATGCCACATCAGGATTTCCTTACCAAGCATGGGTTAATTAACAAGAATATACTGTATAGTTTATGCATATGTATGCATTCATCTATATATGGATATATAAATATAAATGCATAACTATATGTGCATTTAAATATATATGCATATACGTTTAAATATATATGCATATTTTAAATATATAGGTCCCTCAGTATCCACTAGGGTTCTGTTCCAGAACCCCCTGTGGATATAAAAATGTGGATTATAAAAAAGTAGAAAAATAGATTAAAAAGACACACTTCTCACTTTCTTGCTCCTCCATTAGTCCTAATGGAATAAGGTGGTACCTCAATGCAGAGGTTTAATTCTGGGAATTGCTGCTGATACAAAAAAAATTAAATAAAAGCATTTTTTAAAAATTAAAATTAAAAATGTCCCCTTACAAATGTTTAAAAGTGTTTAAAAACATCATTTCTTCCTCTTGTTGAGAAGTCAGTGATTATAACTGCAATTCTGCAAAGGACTCCCTGCCTTTGCTTGGCTCAGCTGAATGGAATGATTGCTTACAGGACTGCTTCTCTACAACAGTAGAAAAGCAGTTTTTAAAACTGTGATTTGCAATGGCCACTCATGTTGAGTCAAATCTGTGTATAAAATACCCATGTATAACAAGGTTGAACCTGTTTTATATTTTGTTCATTCAGATTTTGGGGCTGTTTTGACTCCATTAATTACATCATGTCTGGTCTTAGGGGTGTCCTGGTAGATTGTTGTACCTAAAAAGAACAAAACGGCATTGGTCCTACACATCAGTTCTATTAATCTGTTCTGTATTCTATCCAAAAACATACCTAGAAAGGTGTGGGCACATTGAATGGCATCACTAGTGGCCTAAACTGTGGAAGCCTTGCTATTTATGAATGCGTCCATTCTTAATCTTATAGCTCAATCCAGAGTAACTACGGGACCTTTTACACCGACGTAGTTACGGTGCAACCTATGAGAAACCTATAGAGCAATCCAGAGTAAGTGCCTCTTATGCCTTCCCATAGTTACTGTGGATTGTAGGGTTAGACCAAGAAGTGTCTTTGGGCACAATCCTAACAAATTTAGGCCAGCCTAACTCACATCAGATATCTTTCCGTGGTGGTGTGGGAAGGTCAGTGTATGGCTGAACACTGGTCTAACCACCAACCCCCCCCCCCCACCCCACGATTGGAGCAGAAGTGTTTTACAGCATGTTTGTGACACTTCCAGGTCAGCACAGGACTTATGCTATGGCTTAGGCCAGCCTAAGTGGAGATTAGGATTGCAGCCCTAGACACATTCTGGAATTCCGAGGGCTATTTGTGCCTTCTGAGCGTGCTCAGGTGAAACTCTGTCCAGGTCTTCCACCAGCCCACAGCACCACTGTACACCAAAGTGGGAGGCCAAGAACTTCACCTCTCCATTGGGCACTGGCTGGCTTTAATTGTAATGCCCGCATTGTGATATGGTGGTGACACTTCTGCTGTCATGGTACCTGAGTGTCCAACAAAAGCCTAAGTCTGCCTCTGCAAGACACGCACAGCCTGGGGAGGGAGCTGTCACACAGAAGTCCAGCTTGTGCCTTCCTGGCAGGGTGTGTGTGCCCAATCTGCCCGTCCAAGCAGGTTGAGGAGGGAGTTGCTGGCTCAACAAGCCCTTGGCCCCTGGCTGTGATGCCAGCTGGAGCAGATTGAGCAAGCAGCCCGGGGATCCACTGATCCAGTACTATCACATCTGCACAGTCTGCTGTAGGGTGGTAGGTCTGCTGAAGGTTCCCACATGATGAAATGGTGCCTCGTGGAAGGGAGGGAGGGGACTGCAGGCCCATCCCTGGGTTAGTTTATAGAGGCTGCCCAAGCCAGCACTGACTCCTACCCTGCCCTGGCCAAAGGATGGCTGCACACACAAATGGGCCTCCAGCCTGAGTTCCATACACCATGGAGGAGGACTTGTGCCAACCCTGGAAAACACACTTGCTGGAAGAGGAGGATGCTGACTGGTCCCAAATGCTTGCGTGGTGCAAGCAAGACCCACTCTGCCCTAGAAGTTGATGGTGTCAGGATGCCACCGGGGCACATACAGGATGATTAAATGGGACAGTTATACAGGGGAACCTTGCAAGGCAGTTCTACCTCCCTGTTATGCCACTGATCTCTGTTACTGCTCTCCTTCTTTCAATGGCATCCTCCAGCTGCAATTTGATGGAGGTTAAATCCTAGGCTTGGCTTACTTATTTCGATGTATAAGTGTTCTTTTGATAGCATTTGTCTGGTCTGTTCTTGGCAACCAGTAGCTGATTTGGACATCTTGCAGCATTCTGGAAGGGAAGTTTCCTTCCTCACAGGGTTGGTGTGCTTTTTTGACAGAGAGGCTTTCCTGTTTCAGTTCATTATAAATCACTGGTTTAGAACTAAACAAAACTTGACTATCTTAATTTTTGCCAGTTGTGCAATGGCTGCAGTTGTAAACAACTTTCCTGGGTGTAAGACCCATTGAACATAATGGGGCTTACTTTTGAGTCGATTGTTAAGAGGTCAAGATGGTGCTCTAAGTTTCCTTTTTCCCTCTGTAGGATAAACATTCTCTAAAGAAAAGTTTAAGCAGCTGACAGTGCAAAAGCACGAGAAGCAAACCATGGATCAGGCAAGTCAAGAACAGAATCAGGACGGGGAAACACTGGCTCAGAAATGGCGAAGTTGGGAATGTGCATGGCAGAGTCGGAATCCAAATGAGCAGGAGTTGAATCGGTCGAGGGAAATGCAGAACGTGGCAACAGGAATGGAGAATGTGGCAAATCAAAATAGAATGAGACCAAGACAGGAGGATGTGAGGCCGGAGCAGGATGACGTGCGGCTGGCACAGGACAATGCAGGGCCAGCACCAGAGAACACAAGGCTTGCGCAGGGTGACGCCATGCCAAGATGGGACTTCCCAAGGCGAATACATGACTTCCCGATTTCACATGACTTCACTGGCAATTTCTCTAGGCAAATGGATGATTTTGCAAGACAAATGGAAGAGTGGGCAAGGGGAATGAATGAGTGGGCAAGGGGAATGGACGAGTGGGCAAACCAGTAGAGGTAGATGCCAACTTGACCAATCAACCAACCAAGGCAGGATGACACAAGGGAAATTCAGGAAGATGCAAGGCAAAGGCTGTCAGAGTACAGGATTACAACACCATCACCCCTTGCTGTATGGTTGGTTAAATTAAAAGTGCTATTCCTTCTTAGGAAACATGAAACATGGAGTATCTCTTTGCATGTATGAAAAAGGTTTCACCTGTGTAGGGTCAGAAGACCAAACCTATGAGGGAAAGTGGTCAGCGGGACCAGGTGCGCAGATGGGAAGGAGCCTCTGAGTGTCCTCTTCCAACAGAGTCATAAGAAAACTTGGAATCTGATCACCTGGGACTGATAACATAAGCTTCCATTCCTGAGGATGGAAGAACATACATATGTACACATATACATGCACATGAGTGGAGAAGTGGGCAGGAGTGGAGGCTGAGTAGCTTCCGCAGAAACAAAGCACAGCGTGTGTGCCCCAGGGTGCTCTTAGCCACCAAACCAAAGGGTGCCACATCAGCCACTCCTTACCAAGCATGTGATAACTACCAGCCACTTCACTCCAGCCCCAACAACATCAAGTTAGGGGAGTGAGGAAATAAGGCTAAGCAAGGCCCCTCCACTGAGTGTGAAAGAGGGGCTTTGGGAGAATGGAGGCACTGGCAGGGTGATCATATAGAATGGAGGACAAAGAGGCTGTATCTTTGCATAGAAGAGGGAATTGAGGCAGGTGCTGCTTTTTAAACTGTTCTTTGATGAGCTTAAATTCCCTCTTCTCTGGAATGGTTAAAGATACAGGCTCTCTGTCCTCCATTCTACATGTTCACCGTGCCACTGGGATGCCACTCTTCCCAGGGATTGGTTTTCTCCAGAAACAAGGACTGCCTGGATAAATCTCAGACCTTTAACATAAAAACCAAATGGAGGTTACTCCCCCAGCTATTTGCATCTCAGCTGTATAATTGTGGGGGGGTCACTTTTGTTGTTGCTGTTGTTAAGCAATCAGGACTGGAAAATACTTGCTTCATCAATGGCCAGTCACCCAAAGGTCTACCTAAGGTCCACCCAAAGATCTATGTACCTACCTAAGGTCTACCTCCCTATTTCTACTTATGATCCTGCTATGGCGCAGACGCCTTCTCCCAAACTGGATGCCAAACTGAACATCCCCTGCTCTTCATACGACTTGCTTTCTAGAAGTCAAATGATGAGCAGAGTGATATTCTGTGCTGCCCTATCCTGCACGGTCAGGTGGCCATGCAGTGCGGAGGCCTGACCTGGTGGGACTCAGTCAGTTCAAGATGGTGCCAGTCCAAGCACCTAAGGCTGGACCACATGGCCAAGCTAAAGGGTCACAACTGAAACACATTCAAATTCTGTATGAATACATAAATCATTCATACACCAGAACCCTTTGCTGTATAAATGATGCAATTCAAGGTTCTGTTCCTTCTTTGGCTGATTGAGAAAAAGGGTATCTTTGTATCATGGTAGCCTTCAACAGAATCCAATAAGGAGACCCTCTTATGCATTCATAGGTGTGAAGGCTGAGTAGCTTCAGCAGCAACAAAGCATAGCCAGTGCACCGCTGGATGCTCTTGACTATCAAAGGGTGCCGCACTAGCCTCTGCTTACCAAGCCAGTATAAACCAGTCACTTCCATATGTACACTCACATATACACACACACGTTCACTAATAATATTGCCATTCAAGATTATTTTAAGCAATAAAGTTTGATCTGCTGTCTATAGCATATAGAATCATAGAATCATAGAGTTGGAAGGGACCTAGTAGGTCATCTAGTCCAACCCCCTGCCTGCAGCAGGAAATCCTCCTAGAGCATCTTCAACAGGTGCTCATCGAGCCTCTCCTTGAAGACCCCCAGTGAGGGAGAGTCCACCACCTCGGCAATCTCTTCCACTGCCGAACCGTCCTCACTGTAAGGAATTTTTTCCAGATATCCAACCGGAATCTCTTGCAGTTTGTCCCCATTGGTTCTAGTTCTGCTTTCAGTAATAGCTATGAACAAATGAGCCCCTTCTTCCCTATGACAGCCCTCCAGGTATCCGAAGAGGGCAATCATGTCTCCTCTCAGCCTTCTCCAGGCTGAACATCCCAAGTCCCCCCAACCTTTCCTGGTAGAGCTTCTCTTCCATCCCACTGATCATTCTTGTCGCTCTCCTCTGGAGTTGCTCCATTTTGGCTGCATCTTTCTTCAAGTGAGGTGCCCAGAACTGAACACAGGACTCAAGGTGAGGTCTCACCAATGCAACATAAAGAGGAACGAGAACTTCTTGTGACTTGGAAGCTCCAGTCCTCTTAATATAATTATCAGGCATCCAGCATTTGATAGTCCCCCCTTTTGTCTAGATTTCTCTATTGCTGGATGTGAATTCATAGGGCTTTAAAGGCCTAGAAAGCTATCCCAGATATCCTGGAGTAAAGCTGGCTTTAAGCTTCAGCACCAGAGCTGGAATGGACTGAATTATTTGGACTGACTTACAGGATGAAGCAGGTTGTTCTAGGTGAAGTGTGGTCCTTGCCAGAAGCTGAAGAGCAGAGGGGGAGAAGAAACACCTTCTGGGGGGTCAAGTCAGAGAGAGGGAGACGCAAGGGGGGTGTTACCTTCCCAGCAGGGAGCCTGAACAAAAGAGGAATGAGAATATAGAACGGCAGCTATTTGGCAGGAAGAGCCAACATATTTCAAAAGGGATGGAAATAGATGGGAGCCCGAGGGTGCAGGACCAGGAGAACTGGGATAAGAATAAACTCATGGGTGGGCTGGTCATGCCAAACCCCAACCCTGGAATGGCTCCAGCAGATCAGATTGACCTTGGGCGGTGTTTTTAGGGTGGTGTTCTGTGGACGGGAGGGGGAGAAGAAGGGTTTCTCGCAGGCCAGCCAGAGAAATAGACCTGTTTCCTGGAAAGACAGCTGCTGACCCCTGCCCAAACCCACCTTCCATTTATTCTGGCTGTAAATAGCCCTCTTCTGGAGAAACTGGGCAAAGAAGATACAGTGGTGCCTTGTAAGACAAACGCTTTGTAAGAAGCACGCTTTGTAAGACCAACTAAAATTTCGAAGGAATTTTGCTTTGTAAGACAAACAGTGCCTTGTAAGACAAACAGTTTTGGGCAGAGTTTGGCAAGGAAAATTGGTTGTAAATGAACAAATTGATGGATCTGCATTCTGAGCAACAGCAAGAGGTTCTGGAGGAGATCTCATCTGCAGAGGAGGAGGAATCCCTCACACAAGATGAAGGACATTTGTAAACATTGGGAAACTGTGCAAAATTGTGTAGTAAAGCACCACCCAAGTAAGGCTTAAGCAGTGCGAGTGATTAATCTGTTTAATGACAATGTAATGTCACATTTCCGTGAAATCCTCAAAAGGAGACAAAAACAAGTGTCATTAGAAAGTTGCTCAGAAAGACATTGAAAGTGAAAATTAGTCATCCTTGGCCAGAAAAGGTTTTTCTTTTCTGTTTTACTGTACAGTATATTACAGTGTTTTTTTAAAATTAATATTACAGTAATTGTGTTCTGTATTATATTAGTGTTGTGAACTCAATTACAGTGTTTTGTCATCATTTTTACATACGGTTAATATTTTATGCGAATATTTTTGGGTTGTGGAACCAATCGTCTTGAGTTTTCATGATTTCCTATGGGAAAATCCATCTTGTAAGAAGAACGCTTTGTAAGACAAACCTGCTTCTGGAACGAATTAAGTTTGTCTTACAAAAATGTGGTCACAAGCCTCAAAGTTGTGGCAACTTATGAGAAGGAAAAAAATTGATGGTCTCTTGACTAAAGCAACACCAGGTAAAGAGTGTATCTTCTGATGTACCCCTTTAGGTACCAGGTGATTGTGTCCAGTCCTGCTCAGGTTCTAAGAAGTGGTGCTAAAATACCCATGCTAGGTATGAAGTTCACCCGTTCTAAGCTTTAAGGTCACTTTTCTGTTCTCTCTAATAAAAATATTTGGCTATAGTGAACAGCACTGCAAGCACTGAGAAGCCTGACCAAAGTGTACCATTTACCTCAGGGAGCAATTTGGCCAAACAAAATGGCTGCCACAGCACCAGCACCTGAAGGGAACTAATAGCTCAATGCTAGTCTCAAGCGCTCCAAACCTCACTTTCCAGAGCTCAGGGCATGAGGGGAAAAGTGGACATGACCACAAAAGAGTGGGGAGCCCGGCTGAAGTGTGTCATTTACCTCAGGGAGCCCTGAGGCAGCCCTAGACAACAAAACAAAATGGTTGCCACAACAGCAGCATCTGAAGAGAACAAATGGCTCAATGTATTTCTCAAGTGCTCCAGACCTCACTTTCCAGAGCTCAAGCCATGATGGGTATGACTACAAAAGAGTGAGGAACCTGGCCAGTATCATTTACCTCAGGGAGCCCTGAGGCAGTCCTAGACAACAAAACAAAATGGCTGCCACAGCAGCAGCACCTGAAGAGAACTAATAGCTCAATGCTAGTCTCAAGTGTTCCAGAAACCCACTTTCCAGAGCTCAGGACATGAGGGGAAGAGTGGGTATGACCATAAAAGAGTGGGCAGCCTGGCCAAAGTGTGTCATTTACCACAGGGAGCCCTGAGGCAGCCCTAGACAACAAAACAAAATGGCTGCCACAGCAGCAGCACCTGAAGAGAACTAATAGCTCAATGCTAGTCTCAAGTGTTCCAGAAACCCACTTTCCAGAGCTCAGGACATGAGGGGAAGAGTGGGTATGACCATAAAAGAGTGGGCAGCCCGGCCAAAGTGTGTCATTTACCATAGGGAGCCCTGAGGCAGCCCTAGACAACAAAACAAAATGGCTGCCACAGCAGCAGCACCTGAAGAGAACTAATAGCTCAATGCTAGTCTCAAGTGTTCCAGAAACCCACTTTCCAGAGCTCAGGACATGACGGGAAGAGTGGGTATGACCATAAAAGAGTGGGCAGCCTGGCCAAAGTGTGTCATTTACCACAGGGAGCCCTGAGGCAGTCCTAGACAACAAAACAAAATGGCTGCCACAGCAGCAGCACCTGAAGAGAACTAATAGCTCAATGCTAGTCTCAAGTGTTCCAGAAACCCACTTTCCAGAGCTCAGGACATGAGGGGAAGAGTGGGTATGACCATAAAAGAGTGGGCAGCCTGGCCAAAGTGTGTCATTTACCTCAGGGAGCCCTGAGGCAGTCCTAGACAACAAAACAAAATGGCTGCCACAGCAGCAGCACCTGAAGAGAACTAATAGTTCAGTGCTCCAGACCTCACTTTCCATAGCTAAGGGCATGAGAGGAAAAGTGGGTATGACCACAAAAGAGTGGGCAGCCTGGCTGAAGTGTGTCATTTACCTCAGGGAGCCCTGAGGCAGCCCTAGACAACAAAACAAAATGGCTGCCACACCAGCTACAGAAAACCTGCAGCCCAAGTGCTCCAGATCTTGCTTTCAGAATCATGGGTGCATAAGAAATAGCTCACAACATCACAAGCACATGTATGCAGTTTGTTTGCATAACATATGCCGACACAGTAATGCCTTGTAGGTTTCCTAGTTCTGCTTCTGTGGAGCTGTGCAAAGAGCAGGAATATTGTAGTTCAGCGACTTGTTTCTCTCAGGGATAAAGAAGGAAGAGGGAAACCACGAGCAAAATGTCGAGCATGGGGTGCCTTGATCAGGACCCTTCACTTCTCATCAAGTCCTGATGGCTGCCTCTCTCTCTCTCTCCGTCTCTCCTTCAAAGTTCAGAGAAATTAATTGGCCCCGGGTGCAATTACCTTAATTTCCAGCATTAGGTAAAAATCTATAGATGTCAAGAAGGAACATGCAGCTGCTTAATGTGAGTTGTCATATATGCCACCGCCTGGCCCTTTAGCGCAGCTTTTGAACCCGTGCAGGTAACTTGGCTGAATGGAAATGGTAAATGAAACTCACCTCTTCTCCAAGCTCTGACACAGCCAGATAAATTAGATCACGTTTGGGATAAGGCTGCATCCTCCAGGAGAAGGCACAGATATTTTTGTAATGCTATTATCTGATCCCTGGTGTGTTGCTTTGTTGCACGTTCTTCTCATTCTCCACCATTGGATTTGAGCAAATTGTGTTGCAAAAAATCCGGAGCTTGAGTGAAAGTTTGATATAGCTCTGCCTATACCTCTGCCTCTTCAGCCGCTGGTGCATATGGCTGCAATCCTAAGCTCCAGTTAGGCCAGCCTATGCCCGGGCATAAGTCCTATGCCCGGGCTGAGCTGTCACAAAAGTGTTGTAAGACACTTCACAGTGGTGGGCTTCAGGGGGTTCTCACAGGTTCTATAGAACCCTTTGCTAGTGAGCGCCTGGTTCTGAGAACCGGTTACTAATGGGTCATAGAATCTGTTGCTAATTTATTCAGTGGTGGGCCCCACGTTGCCCAACAACCAGTTTGCCGGAAGTTGGGGGCGGGGCCGGGGTCAGGGGCCGAGGCCGGGGTCAGGGGCGGGGCTAGGGGTGGACCCCAACCCCGGCGCACTGCGCATGCGCCAACCCCTGGTGCATGCACAGTGCGTCTCCTCCAGGAGACACACTGCGCGCACGCCGGGGGTTGGCTCAGGCGCAGTGCGCCTCCTCCAGCTAGAGGAGACGCACTTGTCTCCTCCCGCTGGAAGAGACGTACAGCGCACACGCTGAGGTCAGTGCTTGCGCAGTGTGTCTCCTCCAGTTGGAGGAGATGCACAGCGCACGTGCCGACACTGGCGCATGCGCAGTGTGTCTCCTCCAGCTGGAGGAGACGCACAGTGCGCACGCTTTGCGCCTTCTCCAGCAGAAGGAGATGCAGTGCGCGTGCGCCGAGGTCGGCACGCATGCATTGCATCTCCTTCTCCTGGCGTGCCGAACCAGTATGCCGGGTTTTCTGGGCACCCTGCCGCTACCGGTTCAGTAGCGGCGGAGTGCTGGGCACAACCGGTTCGGGCGATCCAGCCCGAACCGGCTTGGGCCCACCCCTGAATTTATTTGAATCCCACCACTGCTTCTGTGCCACGCTTGGGGCAAGGTTAGGCCAGTGCACAGACATGTGCTTACCTTCTTACATTACCACAAGAAAAGGAAGATTATGGGTGCAATCCAGAGTAACTACAGAGAGTCCTTGCTCCAGTGTAAGAACAATTAACTCTGGATTGCAATGTGAATTTCCCATAGGTTTTCACCAGTTGGTGCAGTAACTACGGGTGCACGTAATGTCTCTTACGCGCTCCCGTAGTTACTCTGGATTGTAGTTACTGAGTTGTTCTGGCCCAGATTACGATTGCACCTTATGTGTGTGTGGATCTGGGCCACTCAGCAGCCAACGCTTGCCCTCCTGCCATCGGGACAAGAGGGAAACAATAGCTCACCTCACCCCATTTCTGGATCCTCCTGGGTCCTTAAAAGGTACTCTTTCTTCAGTGCATTTCTCAAGTATCAATATATACAAAGTGCAATTTCCCCAGGGATTTGCATCCATCTACTGGTGATAAAACTAGAGTGCAGCGAGGAGAACTTTTAACTCTATCCAAACCAATTAGACTTGCTTCAGAGAAGATACATTTAGGACAGGAATATTGATTGTATTGAAATATACAATCCTCTTTTTACTTTCAGAAACCTCTCCTGTCAGATGAAGTTCTGCCCCTCCTGCCCCCAAAATTCCCTTGCCGGCACTGCCAAAAATTTTGGTTTTTAAATTTTTTTAAAGGTCTTTATGATGTAGTGACTTGGCTTTCAGTTCTGGGCAGTGTGATGAGTGGTAAGACATGATGAGGACAGCCTGGATTGGGTACAGCAACCGTATGAGTGCATATGGAGAGCTGAAGCACTGGGCGAAAGAATGAAGGAAGACGTATCTGGCTGGCACCAGGGTGCAGATGGTGAGGGATAATTCTAGGGTAATTTGTAAGACTCTGCATCTGCTCTGTTGCTCATTTCTTGGTTGTCAGGCAGAAGCCTCAGCATCGTGACTGTGGTAGTGAATTGAGAAGGATGAACGTGTGCCAGGATGAAGCGGAAGTTTGTTCTCCCTGAGCCACCAAGGAAAGCCAAATCGGTTATTGTACAGAAAGGCTTGCAGGTAAGGTCCACCTTGGAGTGTCACACTGCTGTACCACTTCTGTATCCTGTTTAAAAGAGGTTGTAATTGCAAATAAATTGTGCATTTGCTGCACCAGTTTCCAATAACCAGGCCTCCATCCGTCTTGAAAGACTACGGGCGCAATCCAGAGTAACTATGGGGAGTCCTTGCTCCGGTGTAAGAACAATTTGCTCTGGATTGCAATATGAATTTCTCATAGGTTTTCACCAGGAGGTGCAGTAACTACGGGTGCACGTAATGTCTCTTATGTGCTCCCGTAGTTACTCTGGATTGTAGGGTATGGTATTGTGCTTGGCGCTGCATACTCTGCATGCGAAGCACGAAAGCCTGGGTTAGATTGTTATGGAGGTTAGGCTGTTATCCAAGCAGCAAATCCCCCCTCTCCACGCCACTGAATTAGTCCAATGGAAAGGCAGAGCCAATTGGATCCAGCTGGCGTTGCAGAGCTGGGCTAGGGACAGGAACTCACCCTGTCTTGTGGGGCCGACCCGGGTCTCGAACCCTGGCCTGCTGGTTAACAGGCACAGTGTCTTAACCACATGCGCCACCCACAGCCTGTTTTCCAATAACCAATAACCAAGAATATTGGTTTCTTCTTAGAAAAAAAGACAGGATAAAAATAAAAAAAATTAAATTAATGGGTACTTCTGACAAATATTCCCAGGTTTGACTTCTGTAAGGATTTTGGCACAGGCCCTATTGGTGTACCCTGGCTCTTCCCCTCCCCACAAGTCTTCCAGTTCAGTTGGAGCCCCACTTCTGCGGCTTCCTGGATTTCCTGGGAAATCCAGGCTCTGTTGTACAGTCTTTGCCTTTCATGTGGGTGAATTAACATGCACTCAGGCAAGCTAATTAACCTTGCTGGCTTTCCAGTGTTGTGGCTCCAGAGTGGAATTCCCACTCCGGTGGCACCGAGGGATAAATCGCCCCAGTTTTTTTGCCAAGGAAAATAATGTTATCGGGCCTTACCAGAAAGAGCAAGTCTCCTCTTTCATGCCTCGCTCAGGCAGAACATGCCAAATTGAAAAAAAGAGAACTGCGGGTTAATCAAATCTTTTCTTCTGTCCTCTTTTCTATCAATCGCAAGAGGGGCAGGCCTATTAATTAGAAAGTCTTTTTCATGTAAAACATGGCATCCTTTGCAGATAAGAGAAGAAGATACTTGATTCTCCTGCCGTTACAGCTATGTTTCTGTTGTCTATTTACACGCCTTTCTTGCAGTGCGGCCATTCCATGTGGGTGTTCTGGTTTGCTTTGAAGTTTCACTGGTTCCTTCCCTCTATAAATCTGTGTAGATGTATATGCCTTTCTTAGGGTGTCCTTTTCTTATGGATTTAATGTGACACAATTGGCATATGTTGGTGCTTGACCCTGCCTGCAATCCTAACTCCTAGTTAAGCTTGCATTAGTCCCAGCACAAGTCCTGTGCTGTCCTGGGGATGTCGTAAGGCACTTCTGTGTCACTCCTGGTATGGCTAGGCCAATGCACGGACATGTGCCAGCCTCCCCACACCACCACAGGAATGGGAAGAGGGTTGTTGTGCTGGCCTAAATTGGTTAGGGTTGCACCCCAGTAACATGTTTTTTACTGCAAAGAACAGATATTCTTCCCTCTCAGAGCTAACTATATTCCAGTACTGAGAAAGGTAATGGAAATATTGTAGGCATGTGGACCACTGAGTCATGATTGCTAAATACTCAAGCTGAATTGTTACCACTTTTTAGTTTACTTTCATATGCTTTATTCTTTTGCAAACTTTCGTATATTTATGGTGTCTAAACTACACTTCCCAGGATTCTTCAAGGAAGGTGCTACAGTTATACAAGACTGAACCATCTGCTACTAGTTTGTTATGTACCTCGTGTAACGTGCTGTGGGGAACATCAATGCTGTCCCTTGGAACCTGGCTTCCAATTACATGAACACTATTTTGGTGCCAGATGTGTCTGCAGCTGCCAGTTCCTGGACCATAAGAAGATGCAGTTAATCTTCCAGCTGCTGCTATCTTCCCCCTCCAAAATATCATATCTCCATCTGCTGATATCTCTTGGGATCCAAAAGGATGGAGCCATAGAACAGACCACAGAGAAACCAACGGAGTCAGCGATGTGCCAGACTTACAAGCAAAGATTCTCAGAAGCTGGCCCATGCCCTGAAGATCAATATGAACCCATTAAACATGTGTCCATCCATGTTGGCTTCGCAGTCCATTCAGGACTCCAGGCAAAAGAAAACCCTTCCAACAGAATAATCTGGTTGCCTGGCTCTTCCATTGACAGGGCCATTCACAGAAATCAGGATATTTGTGAGTGAAGCCGGCACCAACACTGAGCTGAGGGCCTTCCCTGGAACTTGTCCTTAGAAAGCAGTGGCCTGAGCCCAACGTTTCTGTTTGTTTGTTTGTTTGGTTGGTTCTAAAGCTCGACATCTTTGATAATGTTGAGGCTAAAAGATTGAACTGAGAATAAGAACTTCCCAAGTTTAGATAAAGCTTGTGCTTTGAATTCTCACCAGATGGACTACCGGGTTATTGTAAAGACGACCATGCAGGGAGCATTTTGAAAGTGTGCTGTACAACTGCAAAGTTATCTTTCCCTGAACTGTAAGTGGATGTCTATACAGTTGAATTCAGTAGGACTTTCTCCTGTGTAAATGTGTATAGAATTGTAGCCTTTGACATTTTGTGGTCACAACAGTTAGAGCTTCAAACAATTGTCGCAGCATCTGCAATCCTCAGATGAAATTCCATCCAGAACGGAAAAATCTGCTACCGTGAAACCTGATGCAGAGGCCTGAATTATTAGACATGGGCGCAATCCCAAGTAACTACGGGGAGTCTTTGCTCCGACATAAGAATAATTTACTCTGGACTGCAATATGAATTTCCCATAGGTTTTCACTAGGTGGTGCCTTAACTGTGTCAGTGTAAAAGCCTCTTACGTGCTCCTGTAGTTACTCTGGATTGTAGGGATATTTCCTCTGTTTTCAAACTTGTTTCCTTCAAGTCTTGCTGAAACTCCATCTCACTGCATCATTCAGGAATCTTTTTCTGCCTTATACATATCTTTATCTATATCTAAATATGCAAAGATGGGAGGAGTACTATGGTTGAATGCATTTGACTAAACTAATACATAGTATGTTTTGTTTTGCTTTTAAGGAAATGGATTCATTTCCCATTCTGCCCAAATTTAAATTCCCTTTGACTGGTCCAATTTCCCTGGAAATCAATGCATTCTAACATGAGCTAATATTTATGAAATTGGATTTTTCAAGGAAGCTAATGCAGTCCCATTCTACTTCATGCATTTTTATTAAACTAATGCATTTTAAATTTAACTGTCATATATTAACGACAACAGACTGCTGGTACTTACACTATAAAATAATATATGTTTGCAGGAATCAATACTGGCCCAAGCAGCTGGGTTTGCGCTGAGCCAGGCTGAGAGTCGGATATGACAAATTCACGTCGCCGCTTAATTTGCTGCTTATGTACATTAGCTTGTAGGTTTGTTTACCAGTAATGATTATTCTGTTGAAAAAGAATAGGATGGATTCCTGTGTGGCACTGTTTGCTTGGAGATGGGTATGCAGAAGTTCTCATTTGTGGGCTAAAGCTATATGGACATAAGAACATATGAATAGGATTGGATGAAAAGCCCATCTAATCCACTGTTCTGTTTTCCACAGCAGTTGACCAGATGTCTTTGGAAAGGCTACAAACAAGACACAGGAGCAACAGACCTTATTGTTTTGCCCCACTTAAGGTATGTTGCCTCTGGACACATATGGATACATATGCCTGTATTGATACAGTGTGCAGGCTGTGTCAGTATTTGGACATTCACAGATAGGGCTGATTTCATACTGCAATATCTATCCAAGCCCACTGTTATCCTCTCACACAAATCCAAAGAGCTCTGTCAGAACACGTCCCAAGAAACTGCTTTCCCTGTGAGTAGGCCCAATGTCACTTATTTTGCTATTAAAGCCAAAAAAATTGCTGACTTGTTCCTCCCCCATCACTGTCCTCCTCCTCTCTCCCTTTCACCTTCTGCTCTGCCATGTGATTGCCAGGGGGTTTTCAGTGCAGATATAATTTTTGTTGTTGTACCTGAGGGTAAAGGCAGACTTAATTTAACAGCTATGCCTGATTGAGTTCTATTTCCATGCAAGGGAATATAGCAGCCCTTGCAGTGAAAAAAGTAATATTTGCATATCTCCCTTTGTGACCTGCAACAAAATCCTTTCCTTCCTCAAAATGCATATAGAGGAGGGGGAGGAATGCATCATTGGATGTGGGAAGCAGTGGGAATATCTGGATGTTCTGGGGGATTGTATGAAGCAGTAAGGTTTGATCCGAATGTGCCTATGGAGATGAAATCTGTATTCTAAAATGTCTGCTGGAAGGCAAGAGGGAAGGAGCCAGACATCACTGCTGGCAAAGCAGGTGTGATGTTAGTGCAGCTACACACTTGAATGGTCTCCAGTTTCCTCCGCTTAGAATTTAATCTGGGATATGGTGGGAATGCAGGAGCACACTTGGTTGGCATTCCATCCATACTGTGGTGTGCTAAGAGGGATGGAAGGGGTGGCAGCAATGGAGCTACTGAGATGGTCTTACAGCACAAATGTCTACGTCATTGCATTCAGTGATGCTTACTCCTAGGAAAGTGTGCATAGGACTGCAGACAAACCCTACAATCCAGAGTAATTATGGGAGCAAGTAAGAGACATGACGTGCACCCATAGTTACTGCACCACCTAGTGAAAACCTACAGGAAATTCATATTGCAATCCAGAGTAAATTGTTCTTACGCTGGAGCAAGGACTCCCCGTAATTACTCTGGATTGCATCCAAAATGGGCATGCAAATGGGCCTGGGGGAAAAACAGATAAGGCAAGTAGGGCTGCCAGTTTGTTCCTAATAATCCTGCTTCTTCCACTTTTTTATCAGGATAGGAGCCTAAGAAAGGAAGGCTGGTCAACAAAACAGTAAAGGAAGAGAAGGCCAACCAGAAAAGTCAGAGGAAAGGACACTGGGATGGTGGAATGGGTGGAGACATGAGGCCAGGAGCAGCACAGGTAGGGAGAAGTTCAGGTTGGATGCTGGGAACCCAGGGTGGTGGTAGTCGGGCTTGGGTGCTGGGAACGGGACATGATCTGTAACAAGAAAGCTGAGTCCCAGAAAAGATCTGATCATAGCAGAAACGGGTTCACGGTGTGGACACAGTCGAAGAAAGAGAAGCGAGGCAATGATGTCCTTCAGCCCTTGTTTCCCTATTCTTGGGTAGGCCCTGCCTTTCCGCCTTGCAAACACCAGATGGTGCTTTTTGCCAGCAAGCCCAGGGTTTTCTCAAATTCCTCCCAGAGAATCTGCTAAATTATTAGTGGTGTTATAAATTTATAGGCGAAACAAACCTTGCAGAGGTGAGCAGAGCCCAAAGATGTGAAGTAAATTACCTGCCATAATAGGTTTGGACGTTAACAAGCAACATATTAAGTTATTCATGAGAACGCGAAAAAAGAGAATGGGAGAGAGAGAAAGGTGCGGTTAAATCATTTAATAACCTGTAAAGAAAAGAATATAAGAATTCCCAAGATAAAGGTACTCCTGCAGTCCAAGGACCTGGAGCCCAAGAGGGAAAAAGCCCCTTCCCCCTGCCAACCCACCCAGAGCTGGTGGATGCCCAACAATGTGGGCATTTGAGGAAAAGGAAGGGCCAGGTGAGAATCAGGGTGGCCAAAAGCATCTTGCTTGAAATCCAAGGTATACAACCACTGCTCTCTTCATCTCTTACTCTCTCTTATGTCCTCTTTTTTAGGACACATCCTCTTTGGGTCCTTGTGTCCTGGGGAAAACATCTTTATTTTCCTTGTGAGCAGGCATCATGAAGCCTTCTTGTTATTAATAAAATAATGTTGACATTTAATAAGTCATAGAGCACAATCCTAACCATGTCTACTCAAAAGTAAGCCCCATTGTGTTCAATTAATTTTGCTCCCAGGAAAGTGGGTTTAGGATTGCAGCCATATAGTGTTTAACCACATGAAAGCAATATATAATGACAGTATTTAGCTTCTTCCATGTCCTACATTTTTCTTGGGTGTCCTACATTTGGGAGAGGCTTTGGGTGCAATCCTAAAGACACTTTCCTGGGAGTAGAATCCATCAAACACAATGGGGCTTACTTTTGAGTAGACATGGTTAAGATTGGGGTGTTTGTCCTCTTTTGCGGTTATGACATGGTCAGCCTGCTTTATTTGGAATATTTTTTTCAATTCTGCTTTTCTAAGTTTGCAGGAACTCCTGCACACTTACTCACGAGAATACCCTACTGAGGTCCACAGAGCTGGCTTCCGAACAACATCTTTGCAACAAAATTGAAAAATTTGCGCGCACCTCCTCAGGTTGAAGGCACTGCTGAGAGATCGGCGGGAGGGACCGACTCCCGAGTAAACCTAGAGCACAATCCTAACCTTGTCTACTCAAAAGAAAGCTCCATTGGGTTCAATGGGTTTTACTCCCAGGAAAGTGTCTTTAGGATTGTAGCCCTAGTGTGGCTGCCATTCCCGTTCCGGTTCCTCTCCAATAAGGATGCGATCCTATGCGTACCTTCGCCTCCTGGGAGTGAGTCCCATTGAGAAGGCTCAGGATTGGGCTGTAAACTCGCCACGCCTTACTTGCGAGGAGCCGGCTCTGCCAATCCTGGGGAGAGCGGGCGACTCGATCCCTCTTCTCCATCGGTAGCACGCCTCGGATCGGGCCGGCTGCAATCCTATCCACACTTTCCCTGGAGTAAGTTCCATTCAACCTAATGGGACTTCAGAGTAGACACGCACAGGATTGGGCTCTGTAAGCAAGATCGGCTTCTCCGGGCAGAGATCACTGCGAAGTCGACTCCCCCCCAGCCTAAGGGCTGGCTCCGATTTTGGGGTCCGGCTGGCCAAAGCGGGATCCCCCTAAAACGTGTCCTTCCTCTTCCCAGTCCCGTGGGAAGCATGATCGTGCTGTCCCCGTGGGATCGCCCCCCCTTTGCTCCTTCCCAGGGTCTGCTTGGTTTCTGAGCGGAGAAGAGCTGGGGGAAGGAGGAGGAAGGCTGTGGCGGGGGGGGGGGGCGATGGTTGCAGAGCACTGATTATAATTATTAGAGCCTCATAATTAGAGGAGGGGAGGAAAATCGAGGCCCCCCCAAGACCTCTCCAAGAACGGGACTTTCAGACCTTTCCAAGATCGGGACCCCCTAGGACTTCCCAACCACCCCTTCAAGATCCCTCTCTCTAAGGCTCCCCCTAGACATCTCCATTCTAGGCTCCCCCAAACCTCAGACCTCTCCAAGAACCCCAGATCTCTCCAAGGCTCCCTCAGATCTCTCCAAGACCTCCAGATCTGTCCAAGATCGGCCCCCCAGGACCTCTCCAAGAACCCCACAGACCTCTCCAAGACTGGGACTTCCAGACCTCTCCAAATCCCCCAGATTTCTCCAAGTCGGTCACCCCCTAGACCTCTCCATTCAAGGCTCCCCCCGATCTCTCTAAGACCCCCAAACCTTTCCAAGCCACCTCTAGATCTCTCCAAGACTGGGACTTCCAGACCTCTCCAAGGTCCCCCCAGATCTCTCCAAGAACCCCCCCACCTCTCCAAGCCCCAAGGCTCCCCCAGACCTCTCCATTCCTCTTAGAGAGGTGGTCCATCTGTGAGAAAGCCAAGGGGGGGAGAACTCCCGGCCCCCTCCTCCTCTTCCTCCCTCCCCTCTCCCCCAAGATGGCCGCCGATGCGGGATCGATGGCTCAATATCGGAAGCGATCGGATGTGCGCCGGCTGCAGGTTGGTGCCCGGGCAGGGCTGGCAGCGCGCGTGGGGCGCACGGCGGCGCGTCTTTCTCGGAGAGGTGGGCTGGGCTGGGGCTGGGGGCGCGGGGAGGGAGGGAGGGAGGCAGGCAGAGGAGGGGGCGAGCCGGGCTGGGCTCCCCCCGCCCCATTGATAGGTATTAGGAATCGATCCCCTTTGTTCGGTTCAGTCATTGATTGCGCAGCGCCGGAAAAGGGAGCGAGAGGGAGAGAGGAGCGCGCCGGAGCCAGAGCGCAGCCCAGCCCCGCTGCCGGGCTGGATGGACGCGTCGCCGGGCAGCCCCGGGCTGCGGACCCCCCCTCTGCACCCCGCACCCTCCTCTTCCTCCACGGCACCCCCAGGGAGCATCGCCTCCCCGGCCGGCTCCGGGCAACTTCTCCGGGCTGCTAAGGTGACCAGGCAGGCGGGTTTCCTCTCCCTTCTCCCTCCGGGCATGGGGTAGCGGGAGGTTGGGGTGGGGGTCCCCTCCCGCTTGTCTTCCCCTCCCCAAAAGTTGCCCTCCTCCTGGACCGTGGCTGCCCCGAGAGCCGGGCGCGGTGGCGTAGCGAGAGGGGGCTGAGCGCTAAGGTGGGCAGGGAGCCTCGCCTCCCCGGGTCCCCCTCCGGCTACGCCACCAGGCAGGCAGGCAGGCAGGCAGCAGAGGATCGCCTCCCTTTCCAAGGGCTCGCTCTCTCTTCCCTCTTTCCAGGGAGGGGAGGACTTTTCCCGGCCGGCGGTGCTTCTGCCCCATCCCGCCCCTAGGCTGCCTTGGCTTCCCAGATGTCCCAGCAGGGCCACGTGGGGGGTGCGGGAGGGCTGCGGCTCCCCCTTGGCCTGGCAGGGCTGCCCCCACATCGCCACCCGCACCTGGGCTCCGGCCTGCCGCCTCTTCGGGAGATGCAGGCCCAGGGGCACATCTGGGTTTGGTGGGGGCCCCCAGGGGATCCCCTCCATTCCATTTTCCAAAGCCACAGAGTTGCTCTTTTCTCCATGATGGTGAGGATGATGATGGGTGAATCAGGGTGACCATATCTCCTCCTCTGAAGCCTTGCCTCCTGGAAAAAGAAATCTTCATTGTCCTCCTTTCCTTGTGAGCAGGCAGTATGCAGCCTTCTTGGAATTCATAAATTAGATTTTAAATTTAACAAGAATAAGCAGTATTCTTGTAATTACAATATTCTTGTAATATTCTAGTAATAACATTAATAATAATAAATTGCTTTATTTATAAATAATAACTGAACTGCATGAACACTCATATATGTGAGGTTTTTATAGCTTTTATATTGTTGTGCCCTACATTTTTTCATGGGTGTCCTATTTTCAGGAAACCTTGTCCTCTTTTTTGGTTATGACATATGGTCACTCTGTGAGTGAATGTACTGTGCAAAGACGTGAGTGGATCTCTTCTGTGTGTATGACAGAGCAAGTAAGAGTTTAGACTACTGTATGTATGTATGTATGTAACCAAAAAAGAGCTCGCTCTATCTATCTATCTATCTATCTATCTATCTATCTATCTATCTATCTATCTATCTATCTATCTATCTATCTATCTACAGTATTTGTAAAATATTTGTATACTGCTTTTCAACTAAAAAGTTCAAAAAGCAGTTTACAAAGAAAATAAAAAAATGAATGGCTCATGGGTCCCAATTGCAAAAGAACTTCCTGGACAGATCAGGTTGTCCATGGAGGAGGACTTGGCTGCCTGTGGTAGATGTGTGTCTGTTTTGAAGCTGTTCAGGTGGTTGTTCTACTCAGTAGCTGAAGGAGCACATCAGAGATCCAGCCAAATCTGCCTTGTTGGATCCCTCCCTTTCTTCGCCTTCAAAACCACTGGACACTGCCGTCCCAAGGATTCTTACTCAGGAGCCAGTTCCTCTGCAGTCAGTTTGGGTTTACTTAGGGGGAAATGGGGATCAGCCCAAGTAAATTGCTTTCCCCTCTTGTGCACTGTGTTTCGAAAGCTGTGCTTTTATTTTGGGGTCTTGCTACGGTTTGGGGAAATGAAGTGTATTTGTTGCTAATGTTTGCAAATCAGACCTTGGTGTTCAAAGATGCCCACACTTTCATTGATGTGTGATGTTTTATTTATGAGTCTGTAACATGGGGATGAGAGAGCATGGCAGAGGGAGAAAGAACATCAGACCTGAGCTCTCTCAGATGCTCTCTTGCTTCTTCAGTGGTATCCCGGGGCATGAGAACGTGGTCACCAGGTCATAGGTGTGAGTCTCCCTTGCACCTGGATGTCACCTGTTGGCCAGTACAGGTTTACAGAAGAGACTTTCTCCCAGGGAAGATGTTGAGTGCTAACAGCACGTGTGTCTGTGCACCTAGGAAGAGGGGTTCCAGATGCATGTGTGTGAGCATCTACGGATGGAAACTCATGAACCTGCAGTTCCATGTGTTTGCTTGTACCTCTGTGTGATCATCTGATGGTGCTCTTCAAGTTCAGTATTCTTGACCATGGCTTGCAGCAGCTCTCCAGGATTTGAAGCAGCCATTCTTTGCAATAACGGAGATTCAACCTTGGACCTTTTGCATGCAAAGCATGGCTCCTCAATGCTTCTTACAGCAGTTGTGGCCTCTAGAGTGGCTCTATATCCAGATGTTTCCAGTCCGGGTGCAATGAAGACTGCAGATCTTTGAAAGCTTCACCAGGGTGTTTCATAGGCTTTTGATTCAAACAAAGAACTTGGAGAAGTGCATTGAATTTCAACACTATCCCTTTGTCAGCTCAATCAATCAGTCAATCAATCAATCAGTCAATCAATCAATCAGTCAATCAATCAATCAGTCAATCAATCAATCAATCAATCAATCAATCAATGCAAGAATGGCCTGCTCACAGAGGGGACTGCCCCCTGTGTATTTCTGCATAATTGCTGTTCCACATATAGTTTTTGAATATCAATGTATATTTTTTGAGAGGAAGGTGTCAAGGCTAAGTTGCCTCTACACACGTAGAGAAGCAAAGGGTGCATTTTCTGAGGACAGAAACTCTTGTGGTATCTTAGGAGGGATAGAATGATCCAGTCCCCAAGAGGAGGCTTAAGGTCCTGTGATACAGATACACCACTGCAAACCTTTAAGAGTAGAGATTTAAGTCCTTTGGCACCTTTATTTAGCTTTGCATTTTGTTTCTTACAGAGGATTAGCCTGCTTCAGGACACATAGAATTGGAATGGACCCTGTAGGTCATCTAGTCCAACCCCCGTATTTTAAAACTCTTTCTCTAGGTTTTTCAGCCAGTGAATACCTGACCTACATGCTTAGCTTTCGCCAAGGGAGTGGAATCAAGTGATCAGAACTGTGGTAGGGTCTGATCTGCTTGGTTTATTCCCATTAAAGTTGGTCCTGGAAGCAAAACTGAAATTTTACAGTGGCAGCATATGGATGATTACTGGGGAGGGGGGCAAATCCAAACTGGGTTCCTTGACATTGTTTCCAATGTGGAGATAAGTCCTTATATTTCATTCCCCGTAAGGCATTCTGGCTAACAGGGAAGGAAAGAGCCCTTGATTCACATGAGGGGGGGGAGGCAATGCTGTGCCTGCTCCGTTTACAATAAAACCTAGGGTTTAATCCGTTCCTGACCAGAGGCATCCATTTTAATCATTGCCAAAAGTTTTATGCAGGCTGCATAACTGGATTGCTCAGTTTATGCTGCAACCACTACTTACCGCTATCAATAAAGTGCTCCATTTATATGGGTATTAAACAGGCTTAACATGCAGGGTACTTTGCAGAGAAGGAAGCAAATTTCAGTAGTTTCCTGATGCTCCAACAACATACAGTGCTTTGAGAATGTAATACTATTCAGCTGTTAAGGAGATTGATTGCTTGGTATGATTGCAGTACCTGGGCCCAAACGTATTGCAGGTATTGGAGAACATTGGCTTTCCCTACTATCCAGAGTAACTACAGGAACACATAAGAGACATTACATGCACCTGTAGTTACAGAACCACCTAGTGAAAACCTATGGGAAATTCATATTGCAATCCAGAGTAAATTGTTCTTACACCGGAGCAAGGACTCCCCGTAGTTTCTCTGGGTTGTGCCCTAAGTCTGGCTGTTAGTTGTTGGCATTTGTGGGTTTCGATGAAAGCAAATGATGTTATGATGCAGGATTTTTCTGGGCACATCATGCCGTGGAGGCATTTGCCATGTTTTTAAATGGGAGGGATACATGCCAGGTGATCGCAGCATTTACCAATAAGCCTAAGAAACTGCTCCATAAAATGTAGATGAATTAAAATGTAGATCCATTAAATGTAGATGAATTAAAATGTAGATGTACCTGAAACTGTTGGCATGCAGTTTAGACGAAACTTTAAGCACAATTCTAGCCATGTCTACTCAGAAGTAAGCCCTATGGGTCTTACTCCCAGGAAAGTGTGTTGAGGATTGCAGCTTTTGTCTTAACTTTGTTTGGATGGTCTGACCTGCAGGCACCTGGATGCAGTTGTGGTTTGTTACTTAGGAATGTGGCATTTGAAGGTTTGAGTTCAGCTGTATAGAAAAGAGGCTATATAGAAGTGGGGAATAAGAAAGTGCAGAGGAGCTGTCTGGTTCCCCTTTCTGGTGATTTCTCCAGTTTGAGGGACAGTTGTGGATTTGGGTGGTATGTGCCAGGCAATGATAAAAGTTTGGTTCCTTTGGTTCACTTGATGCCCTGGAAGAAAAGGATTCTGGACTGCCTGGTGTTTGCATCCTGGTCTGCAATGTTCTCTCCTGACCAGAAGGTAGTGATGCAGTGGGGAATTGGCACTTAATCTGGAAGACTCCTAGAGGAACCTTTTCTCAAGGCTACCATGCTGTTCGTATCCCAAATATTACCTATATTTTCTCAAAACTAATGTGCAACCAATTTTAAAAGGCTTGGGATTTTTTAAAGCTTACTGGTGATTATAATGCACAGCGGCAAAGCAGGTGTAAAATTTAATTTTACCGCATAACAACAACCATATTATACAACCATAATATGTATGGAATTATACAACCATAATAATATGATAAAGGCTTATGTTATGATTTTTAGCTAATTGCAGTAACTTATAGTTTGTTACATTTTTTTATTACAGTATGGTAAACTGTTAATCTCAATGCTGACCTATACAGTACTTAGAATCAAAATATTGTATTTACTCAAATCTAATGCACCATAGAATCTAATTCTGATTTTGGAGACTAATTTTTGGCTGGAAAAGTTGAGTAAACCTAATTTGAGTAAACACAGTTCTTTGTAGAAGTGAAGCTGTATTGGACTTGTTCTGGGGTTTGAATCTTACCTGAAGTGTCCTTGATGTGAACTTACCAACTGTGCTGCTTCTGTTTTACTGGTTGAGAACAGAGGAATAGTGGAGTAGTAGTGATTCACTAGGAAAAGGTGTTGCAAACCTCTACTTTATTAAGGGCTAGAAGCTTGGTGGTTTCTTTTTAAAGTAAGAACTGCATTTTGAATACATTGTGATGTGCTGTTTTCCCAGTGTTTCTATGCAGCTGCAGGCCCATGCAGGTGCATACTGGCCTGGTGCAGATATTGCATGCAAACATACCCTACAATCCAGAGTGACTACGGGAGCATGTAATCACATTACATGCACCTGTAGTTACTGCACCACCTTGTGAAAACCTATGGGAAATTCATATAGCAATCCAGAGTAAATTGTTCTTACACCGGAGCAAGGACTCCCCGTAGTTACTCTGGATTGCGCCCATAGTTTTGGCCAATTTCAGAGTGACACTACAAGACTTCTGCTTGCATGCTTCTCTTTCGTATGTGAAAGGAAAGTGTTTTGTACCCAGTGGCATAGGTAAGAGGGTGCAGGGGGCAGTAGTTGCACCGGGTAGCAAGCTAAAAGGGGGCTACAAGCCGAGCTTGACACTAGTGGCTAAAATTGTGAAAAATGGGGTATGTGTGAAAAATAATACAATCATGTAGTATATCATTGGAGAATGCAATGAAATAAACTGCATTGGAATAGCAAAAGGTATAGCCCAGCACTTCTCAAAGTGAAGGTCGGGACCCCTTTGGGGGTCGCCTAAAGACTGCTGGTGCAGGGGGCCAGGTGGCAAGACCTGGCAGAAATGCTGGAGCCGCTGCGGCTGGAAGAAGCCGCTGAGAAGCAGCTCAGAAGGAGCCTCTGAGCAGCTGTGAGACAATGTGGAGCCTTGGGGGTGGGGAGGATTGCAGCCTTAGAGCCCAGTTCTATGCATGTCTACTCAGAAGTCAGTCCCATGATAGTGAATGGGACTTACTCCCAGGAAACAGTGGCTGGCTCTGCTGCCTGAGATCCCAATCCTATGAAGGCATCCTCTCACCAAGGTACTTACCTTCCCATTCCTCCCTCCCTCCCTCCCCAATCACCCCCTCTTAGCTATGCCACATCTATCTATCTATCTGTCTGTCTGTCTGTCTGTCTGTCTATCATTACGTATTGTTTTTATGATTAATCACTATGCTTTAATTATGCTTAATTTGTAACAGTGAAAATACATCCTGCATATCAGATATTTGCATTACTATTCATAACAGTAGCAAAATTACGAAGTAGCAACAAAAATAATTTTATGGTTGGGGGTCCCCACAACATGAGGAACTGTATTAAGGGGTCATGGCATTAGGAAGTTTGAGAACCACTGGTATAGCCAATTAACCGGAAAATAAAAACACAACTTCCCTTAGAACAAAAAGTGGATTTTTCTTAACTCAAAACTGACCCAAAAGACTAATTGCTCTGAGAACAAATGAGATGTAATTATGATACGGTGGAACTAATAAGGTATTAATATATCTCAGCCCCCATTTCTAAATACAGTATTATAATAAAGTTACCCCGTTAACTGGGTAAAGAGGCACTTCTAAGTGGTGCTCCTCTTATATTTAGCAGAAGGAGAATAAACATCCCTCTTTTCCTCAGCATTAGTTGGTGGCTGTGGGTGGCGCAAGTGGTTAAGATGCTGTGCCTGTTAACCAGCAGGCCAGGGTTCGAGACCCGGGTCGGCCCCACAAGATAGGGTGAGCTCCTGTCCTTAGCCCAGCTCTGCGACACCAGCTGGATCCAATCGTATTGGCCCTGCCTTTCCATTGGACTAATTCAGTGGCGTGGAGAGGGGGGATTTGCTGCTTGGGGAACAGCCTATCCTCCATAACAATTCAGCCCAGGCTTTCGTGCTTTGTATGCAGCGTATGCAGCGCCGAGCACCATACCATAGTCTTTCAAGACTGATGGAGTTGGTGACTGGGGAGAGGATCCTCCTCTCAACCAATATGCTGCTGTAGGTGCTGCTGGATTTCATGCATCACTCTCAATATGCTTCCTTTCTTTGCAATTGATGGCCAGGTTTTTACCCTCATCATTGGTCAGTTGCTGGTTCTTTAGGTCTTGCTCAACCAGCTGACTGTTAAACTCTCCAGTGAACAGGTTGTTCTCTTGACCCAGCATAGTGTCTCTAACCAATAAGGGGCACACTTTTTATTTATTGACTTAATTAATTCAATTTGATTTTGTTGTTGGGGGGAGGCTACAAAATCTTATTTGATCCCAGATTGCAGATAGATGCCTTTGCTACGTCACTAACTGGGGGGAAGCAACAGAGCAGATGGGTGGAAGAGACAAGTTTTCACCCAATTTTCTTTTTTAAAAGCCCGAGCATGACATCATTTCTGGTTGTGACATCACTTCTGGGGCAACATTTTGAGTTTTGTACCAGGCTACATGATCATTAGCTATGCCACTCTTTATACCCATGTTCTAGCCTGGCTTCTTGGTCAGAGCAAACTCAGATATGCTGAGTTTGGCCTTCATACCCAATCCCAGCTTTTTCAAGCAGAGAATGGAAGTAGAAAACTTCCTCCCCTGTGTATGAGTCTGGAGCTTGTGATCTAGTGCTACATGGAACTGGAATTAAATCATGGTTCTGTGCCATTCCTGAAAGGAGCCAATGCTGTTGTGCTTCTTTGACCTGATGCTCTTTGCTGCTCTGTGAACTTGAGGTGAGAACATGAATTATTCCTCCAGAAGGGACCTTATTTGTACACCGACTAGGTTTGGAACAGTGGTGTTTGGACAGTCTTGACAAATGGGTGGGTCTGTGTAATACATGGCTGATAATGCAATAGTCCTGTAGTGCTTTGATCACAACGCGGGTCAGTCATTTGTACGGAAAGCACTCTCAGAAATGAGGGCAGATCAAAATCTTCTCTGAGATCACTCTGGGCAGGTTTCATTAGGTTGGGAGATGATGGCCTAATAGTGGAACGCTCCTAATGTGGCATTACTTGTACTGCTTTGAGATAGCTGTAGATTTGTATAGGGTTGCCACAATCCTCCTCCACAGAATCGGGACTGTCAAACTTGCCACTATCATAACGCATTCCTCCCCCCAAACCAGCACAGTCCTTGTTAGCGGGATATATGGCAGCCCTGGATTTATACCTTTCTGTCATTTTCTTTGGGGATTTTAATTTGCAGTTTTATTATTGGCTGGACGCCCACTGTGAATTCTGCAATTGTTATTGCCTGTTTTGTTCTGGTTTTCCTAACACAAGAGAGGGACGAAGCCGGAAAAAAACCCCAGTGTGCATGCTGGGTTTGTGTTTTGTCATTTAGAGCAGCAAGCTGATGTTTGGGGGGACAATAGTCACCTATTCATTTCAAGGGGAAATAGCATCTCTCTTGGCTGACTATGGCACAAAGGGTCTTGGGGCTGATTGCAAAGCCTGCTTGTTGTTTACAATGGATTCTGTGAGTGTGCTCCTTAAGAGTAAAATGCATCTCATTTTTCATTAGCCTTGCAAGGGGTTGCTGTGCGTGTGAGTCCAATGGCTCAATGGAAACTCCATGAACAGAAACAGTATATCTCCTGAATGTGAGACACTGCAGGCCGGCAATTGAAGAGGGCAAAGGCCTCATTTATTGCTTGTGAGCTTCCAAAAAGAAATGGAATTGATGCATGTCTACTCCAGGCCTGCTCTAGCCTGGCTATATGTTTTGGGTGGCTAAACTATATTCTCTAGTCAGAGTTCCAAATGTATTTATTTAATAGGTACAAATAAGGGGGAAACCACAGTAATTGTGTTTTCCCCTTCCCCTTAATACTAATAAAATTGGCGCAAAATCCAGAGTAACTACAGAGAGTCCTTGCTCCGGTGTAAGAACAACTTACTCTGGATTCCAATATGAACTTCCCATAGGTTTTCACTAGGTGGTGCAGTAACTACGGGTGCACATAAAGTCTCTTATGTGCTCCCATAGTTACTCTGGATTTGGGGGTTACTCTTTTTAGCATTACTGTATATTTAAACATTCAAAAATGGATTGTCTTTTAACATGGAGGGTCTGCTCTAACTACTTATAAGCCTATCCAAACCTTGAAACCTAAGATATATCCAACTCTTTATAGGGGCTCCATCAGAAAAGCCTTGCTGGATCAAGCCCATTCATCTAACATTCAGACAAACTAGGGATTCTTGGAACCCTAACAGCAAAGCTTGAAAAATACATCCTTTATTTTCTTTGCCATTTTCCAATTTCAACTTGTTATCCAGGGGTATATTGTTTTGGAACATGGCGGTTTTGTTTAGCCTACTCTGAACTCGCTATTAATCTTTAATGTAGATATCATGCCTTGTTTTCTTAGTCATAGGGGGTTT
Source organism: Cryptoblepharus egeriae (assembly GCA_030015325.1). Lineage (NCBI taxonomy): Eukaryota > Metazoa > Chordata > Lepidosauria > Squamata > Scincidae > Cryptoblepharus > Cryptoblepharus egeriae. The sequence goes on from JAREYC010000020.1 coordinate 1,423,219, forward strand.
AGATGTGTGTATCTACTGCATGTCTGGAAGCTTCTGGAGTGTGTAAGCACTTGATTGAATGTTTTCATTGTTCAGAATTTTAGGATTAAAAATGTGGGACGTTGATTAAAATATTATCTCCGCGTGGTATTCTGGAGTGCATAAATTTTACATATACACCAGCTAGTTGAGACATCCATTAAATGGTGTGACAGCTTGACTTATCTAAATGTGCTATCATTTAACGAGGTGTCAAAATCCTTCTTTATCCTAGATGACAGCAGTAAATAAGCCATCAGTCCCATTAAGTTTGGAATACTTTGGGGCAGTGTGTTCAAAATGGAGAACAGTATTAAGGACTTGTAGTTGGAGGAATGGAAAATTGAGAGGTATCTGATGTTTTCTTTTCTGTGGGGTGGTGGAAAGTTTGGATTTGTGCCTGGGGTCCTGAGTTCCAGACCCCTCCTGCCACAGCCTGATTATGGGTGCAATCCAGAGTAACTACGGGGAGTCCTTGCTCCAGTGTAAGAACAATTTGCTCTGGATTGCAATATGAATTTCCCATAGGTTTTCACTGGGTGGTGCAGTAACTACGGGAGCACATAATGTCTCTTATGTGCTCCCATAGTTACTCTGGATTGCAGGGTATGTCATGTTGGACAATTTGCTATCTCGGTTTTCATCTGTAAAATAGAAATCCCAGCATGACTTGTGATGGTACACTTGATCAATATTGGGGAAAAAGGGGTAAGGTAGTGGGAGAGATTTTAGGGGTGGTCTAGCCCACCATTGCTTCTCCTTCTGCCATCCTCTTAGTTCTCCATTTCCTTCTTTGTTTTCAAATCCAGAGAGTGGAGAAGGAGGAGTGACGAGTGTTTTATCACCAGATGGCAGTTTTTATTCTGCGGACACTCGGAAGTCTGGGTGCCTGCTGAAGAAGGTACTCCAATTCCTTGCTAATTTTCAGTTGCCCTTTTTCTGTACATTTCCCAGTTCTACGATGCCCTTTTCCAAAATAGGGTAACCAAAATTGGATGCCAAGTTCCAAAAGTGGTCGTAATTCCGTAAAAGGGCACTGCAGTGATGGCATTTGAGGAGACATTTTGGAAGAGCAGAGGAAATCTACTTTTGGACTGGTTCAGAAATGGACTGTGGAGCGCCCCGATTTCCCACCTTCTGTAACTTCCATTGATGAAAAAGAAATGAGGGCAGCGAAAGCGACCAGCTTCTGTCTGTCTCTCCCACTCTCCTCCTTTCTGTGGTTTGCATAATTGAAGCTCTGCCAGAAGACATCTTTGCAGAAGAAGAGGGTATTATCTTTAGCACAGGCTGTTCTTACTTTAGAAATTGATGACCCCAATTGTAGCCTGAAGAGGGACTTCTTTCGTAATTAATAAACCCATTAATTAATTGTGTGCACACCGCATCCCATTAGAGATTGGGGCTGGTGACCTGATGATTGAGGTTAGTGGATGCTTTCTGCAGTCTGGCTGATGACATGAAGGTGTGTTTGGAGAGAATATTTCTCTCATACCTACCTAAAGCCCCTCAGGACAAGGACCTTTCCCCTCATTCTCTGTGTGCTATAGAAATAATATATTATAATAATATAAGCTTTTGGGCCTCTTACAGAGATGCAGTATTTTGTCATGAGTGGTTGATAAACTGAAATTGGCTTTGGCTGGCTTTTTATCAATAATTCAATCTCTATATGGCTTCTTGGAGGGAGTCAGTATATTCTTGAGTTTGATAAATTCTTCTTTTATCTGCCTGGACTTCCTGAATTGAAGTTGTCTTGCTTTCTCTTTGGGCCTTTCCATACTTTGGCGAGCTCAAAGAGTGGCTTATGGGAAGATAAAACAGAAAGGTAGCATGAATGATGTAGTTCCAGCAAAGAAACAACTTTTCTCGTTTTTCTCGTTTTTTCTCGTTGAAAACAAAAATGGAAAACAGAAACATCTTCTTGGGGAAGATGTTTTAGCCATTCGCTCTCCTCTCTATGCTTTCTCTTCCTTTCTGAATCCAAGGAGCAGGAGGAATGGGGGAGCCTTTGACTGGCACTTGGTTAGAGGTCGTTGAGGACAACCTTAATATCTAGGCTGGTTCATGTGGGCGTCCCAATCCCAAACTGCTTAGAGCTACTTGTGATCTCTGCTCCAAGATGCTTATTGCTCCAAACATGTTTTCTAGTGTTGTCAGATGTTATGATTTTGTTATGTTGTTTTCCCATTTCTGTTGCCTTAAAGCGATCTTGGGTTTTTTGCTTATTGGAAAATAAGGAAAAGACTGGAAAACATTTGTCTTGCTCAGCAGTTCAAATTGGTCTCTCTGGCTGCCATTTTTCCCCTTGCCCTTCAGGATTCTCCTAATTGCCTGTTGTATCACATGTAGGACACTGGGTTTTTCCACAACCACATATTATAAGTACGGGAATGTGTGTTGGCTGCAGAAATTCATTCTAAAAATCTCACTTTTAAATAAAACCTCAGTTAGTAGCCCTGAAAGCTGTGAAAATTTACTCAAATGTGAGTGGCTGGTGTCTGTAAGATCTTAGAAACTACATTCTGCTTTCCCACCCAAAGCCAAACTTTGAATTTTAATAGATTTGGGGGGCGTACTCTTGGCATTGGTTATTAGTGTACATGTTTATTTGGTGAATGTATAGTCCCCTTTTTAACCTCAAAGTGGGTCATAAGAACATAAGAGGCTTCACTGGATCAGGCCAAAGGCCCATCTATTCCAGCTTCCTGTATCACACAGTGGCCCACCAGATGCTCCAGGGAGCACATATGACTCCTGCCTCCAGGTGCTCCTCTGCATCTGGCATTTTGAGGTTTGTCCACCTCTACACACACCCATCACGGCTTGTAACCTGTGATGGTCCTTTGTCCAAACCCTTCTTAAATTTGTCCACACGCTTCTTAAATGAAAATGAAAAGCACAAACAAAACAGTTGCAGTAAGAGCAGCGAAACATTATAACTGAGACAATTAGAGAGAACTAGCATTAAGTTATAAAAGACTAGCCTGGAGAGAAAAGCCTTGACAGCTCATTTGAAAGGGCTCAGCTCATAGATCTGCAGCAGAGACCTTGGTAACTTGATTCCAGGAGCCCCCACCAAAAAAAGCCCACTGAGCAAGCAGGGCCACCCCTTTGATAGATGGTGGATGATAGAGTTTTCAGCTCTAGGTCTCAAAGGTGGGAAGCAAGATCAGAAAGAAGGCAGTCTCTGAAGCGGCCAGCTGCAAGGGCTTTGTATTTTGATGTAACAAGTTAATAACCAGCATGGCTGAATTTGCACCAGTTGCTTCAGAGGACTCTTGTAAGAGGGAATGAGTTGGGGAAGAAATCCAGTTATAAGGATTTGATTGTACCCTAAAGGTTTCTATTAACCTTATCTGCACATAAATTTTTCCTTTGGCTGCTGCTACTACAGAGAATTTTCCTATCAGCCGGCCTTGGTGTCATTCCTTTGTGTGTGTGTTTTCCATTTAGTTCAGTGACTACGCACGTAACAACTCGGTTTGATAATAATTTTATTGTTTTGCACTTTACAAAGCTGTTTGCTGTGTCAGTTAAAACCTCACTGTATAATCTTTGGGTGTTGTATGTGTGTTTTCTTTACTAGTTCAGTCTAACATTTAATGATTTCCCCAAAGCTCCAAGAGGACCCCAGAGTATTGATCTAGCTGCAATTTTAAGTGACTCACTGCCAACGCAGGGGCTGCTTTCATATTAATTGCTTGGCGTGGTGTGTGTTCTGCGGTTCCGCGACATGGATTCCTAAAATAAGTAAATACTCAATCTGGGGCCCATGCAAATATTACCCTTGTGGGAACTGTGCTGTGCGTCATTCACACGGAATGAATCATGGTCGTGCTTTGGATTGTTAAGCGCAACTTAAGAATGGAAGCATCCTTACTGTGTGCTGTGGTACCATATCCGCCACAGGAAGTATAATGGAATGTGAAAATAGTACAGAATTTAGTCTGGGAATTTCCTTTTTCATTCTTAAAAAAAGTTAAATTTCAAGCTTTAGTACTGAGAAGATATGTTTGAAAATACATGGATGTGCTGCTTGACAGAGGAACTAAACAAATGGGACGGGGATGTTCCTGTGGTTCAGAAAGCGGGGGTGCAGTCCTAATCCCCAGTTAGGCTGGCATAAATCCCAACATAAATCCTATGAGTGCCATAAGACACTTCTGCCCTACTCCTGGGGGTTTATGCCAGTGCACAGGAATGCATCAGTCTCCCCACACCTTATGTCAGCTGAGTTATGCTGGTCTGAATTGGTTAGGATTGTGAGTGTTGCTGGGTTGCTGGTTTGCATGTGGAAGGTCCAGTAATGGCATCTTCAGATGGTGGGGGAGAGAGAGAGAGGCCCATGGCTGTCACCCTGGAGAACCATTCCTAGACAGAGTTGACTGCGCCGAGACCAGTCGAATGGGTGGCATGTGGCAGCTTTATATGTTTGTAGGTCTCTGCCTAAAGGTGCTTGCAATCCATCTTGATCCTGTCCAAAGATGACAGTGGAACAGGAACATGGCTGTTTCTTCTGCCACTCCGCAGCCAAGACATGGAGGCCTTTTCTGAGTTTCTCATGTTGACTGTATTCAAAACATTGCTTCTGTCTCTCTCTCCTCCCCCAACCCCATAATTTGATTTCTCTTATTATTATAATCCAGCCTTTAGAGGATTGCTGCAGTAAATATCTGATTAGCAAAAACCGCACTGTGGCAAGTCCGATGCTGCTTTTAAAGAAGGGGAGGGTGGTGGGGGAGGGAGAAGAATCCCTCCTTGCTCTCTGCAGCGCTTTGCCTTCCAGAATGCTGGAGCTGCCGCCGAGTCTCCCGCTACTGTACTTTTCTTTCCAATAAAAGCAGCTAATTAACATTATTCTTTAATTATTGCCTCTATCAACAAGGGGTCTGATTCCTACCAGCAGGATAGTTTGCTTTCTCTTCAGCTACCCCTGCGCACGCTCCGGTTCCCATTGCCTCTTGAAATGAATTTGATGTCATCTGTCCATTGTCACTTAATGGGGACTCTTGGGTAATGATGGTGTGCCGGAGCGCTGTTAGCAGCCCGCAAGCATGTAATTCACCCCCTCAGGCAAAAGTACTTTGGAAATCTCTGGATACTTTTGAACTCTCTGTTCTTAATTAAATATGCAGTTTTTCACGGTAAGCAGGTTAATTCTTTTGTGCTGTGTTGTAATGCTGTTAGGAATTTTTCATAGTTCTTATTAAACATTATTCAGGCAATGTGAATTCCATAATTAAAAAAGAACAAAGAATTGTGTTTTTTTTTTAAAAAAAACTTGCGGCCTATTTTTTCCCCCTGGTTAATTTATCAAATGAATTTTGCAAATTTTTCATTTTGGTGGGGGGGAGGGAAGCGCAAGTCCCCAGATGCCATCATGAGTGTTTTAAAAGGGGAAGGAGTTAATTGCTCTGCTGGGATTGGTTGCTTATGAAAGATTTGGCTGTTTGATTAGCAAACTCTTCAGGGGAATGCTTTTAATGCTTCATGATCTTAAAAAAAAATCTTTTTTTTTTGTCTGATTGTTGAGTTCTCTGAGGATGACTTCTTTCTTTGTCGTGTACCAGGCAGCCTCCAATAAGTGCAAGTCAGAGAAGAGGGGTTCAGGTGGAGAGGATGAGTTGTGGCCTACAGTTTCTGATTTTATGGTCATGCACAGGTTGACCAGATTATTCCTGAACCTCAGGGCCAAAATTCCTAATCCCAGGCCAAAACTCCTACCCGCTTAAAAAAATTGCCAAAAAATGTGTTTTTTGTTTTTTGACCATAACTTTTGATAGGAAGGAGATATCTCCAAACTGATTTTTGCCCTGGATTCTGCTCTTCAATACGAATCCAACGACATATGGCATGATGGGGTACTGTGCACTATCGCGAAGTTTCAAAATGAAGCCAAAATGTAGGACATCCAGACAGAAGGCTAAAAATCCAGACAAATCTGGGTTTTTCTGGTCATATGGTCACCCTGGGTCATGCAAGATTTGGATTCTCCTGTTCCACATGTATAGGGCAGTGGGAGACAATGCCTGGGTTCATGTGGATGCACATCATTGCAAGTCATTAGGGTTGTAGTGCTTTACTTGCTGATGTGGCTCGATTGACAGGAAACCTTTTTGGTTAATTAGGAAAGTGTCTCTGGCAAACTGGATAGCAGATTCCAGAATTATTTGTCATGGAAGTACTTGGAAGAGGTATTCTGTTATGCCTCTTTCCATGATGTGAGGGAATTGTGAATTGTGTTTGGTGCCTATCCAAAAAGGATGGGTAGGGGATAGGTTGGCTGTGCTGGTAAGTGATTTGAAGTGGATCAGCCAGGAGACTTGACTTGCAGATGGTTAACCAATAACAATATTAGGCTGCTGAAAAGAGGAACGGGATGGACTTGCAGGGAACGGATGGACCAAGAAAGAGTTTTCATGGTGCTAACATTATACAGTATTTCTAGACTGAGCTGGCACTTGGGGTATCCTGAGCTGTACATGTTGCTGTATATCCACACCCATCTTGGAATGTTGTTTTGCACAAGACTGTCCACTCACCTGTTTGGTTCTCCCCAACATAATTATTTTTATTCATATGTACATTTATGCAGTCTTAATCAGCTATGGAAATGATTAATGCTTCTGTGATTGACTCAGGTTTCTGTAATAGAAAGTGGCCCTACTATTAATAATTAGTAGTACATTTTGTGGTGGCGGTTTGCTTCTGAAGACAAGTGTCAGGGGAGTTATGATGGCAAGAGAGGGCTACGCTTTCTACTTTTGCTTGTGGGATTCAGAGTCGGCTAGTCAGTAGTTCACTATGGGAAAGAGAATGCTGGGCTAGATGGGCCTTAGGCCTCCTCCAGCACGGACTGATCTCATGAGATCCATAATTGTATTGATCCTGTGAAGCAGAAGGAAACTTTGTGAGAAGTTGTGGTGTGTGAGCATCTCACTTTCTTAGTAATTTTCAAGCTTTTTGAAAGGCCATTTCCAGTGGTGTTATCTTTTTTTTCCAAGATCTGCTTCTGAGACCTTCCGGCTTAACAAAATCATACTGTATCTGATTTATCCAAGAGGGAAAACGGCAGCCCTTTGGCCGAGGCCAAATCTGTGTGATATTTTCATTAGACAGTGACAGGAGAAATGGGCCATTGACATTTACTGGTAATGATATTAAACAATCCCATTGGCATATTGGCGAGTGCCGTCACAGGGTACCATACTATCTGTGAAATAGCTGAACAGGAAGGTGGGGCAGGCGCTCCTGTTTCGTTTGCTGGATGGTAGATATGAATAGTGTTATAATTGGGGTGCTGCTGTAGAAACTTTTATCTGGAGTAGTACTAGAAATTGTAGCAGCTGGTGGGGGAGGCATCACAACCTTCTCACTCGAGGCTGGGATTTGGTTTCACCCGTGGAAATTGCACTAACCACCAATTCAGGGCCTTCAGGATATTGAAAAAGACAAATTTTTAAGGAGATTGAATTGCATCGAGGAAGCTTTGGAGGTGTTGGTGCCAGGTTGATAACAGCCATTCACAATGTTCTCAAGCCAAGGGTTCTAAAGTTTCTCCCACTTTCATAATTGCAGTTGTAACATGATCTTGGCAAATGCAGCTCGGTGTCTAGGCCAGTGGCACAGACGTGAAAACAACAATCCTTCTTGACCCCTGGGGTTGTGAAGGGAAACAGTCCTGCCTCCCTGTGTGTTGACTGCTCCGAGTGTGCAGGGCTTTGAGTGGTCCAGGATCTCTCAATACTATTGACTGATTGATTGATTCTGGAATTAGAAACTAGGTCATGCTTTTAAGCTCAGCTGCTCATCTAAAATCACTTATTGAACAGACTAGGTAAATCAATAGTCAATACATTCAGGTCATTATGCTGCCTGATTTCACCAGGTGCAGAAATGCATGCTGGGAAGCCAGCTCAACATTTTAAGAACTTTAGTTTTCCTTTTTTTAAAAAAAATTACATCAAAGAAACATAGGAAAAATCAAAATCAAAACAAAAAACCCACTTTGACTGCAATCCTGAAGTGCACTTAGGCCAGCCTTCCTGCCACTTGGTCTGGCCTATTGCCAGATAGGCCAGCCTAGCTGCACTGGAAAAGGCATGGGCCAGCCTAAGTTCACTTAAGCTGGCCCAAGACAAATGGACCTGCACCGGTAGCCTAGTGGTGCTAACCTAGAGCACAATCCTAACCATGTCTACTTAAAAGTAAGCCCCATTGTGTTCAATGGGTCTTACTCCCGGGAAGTGTCTTTAGGATTGCAGCCCTAGGCAGCTCAGCAGGGGTGCATTAAGGGCATGTTGACCGTGGCCTAGAATGGTACATAGGCCATATCCAGAGCCTATTTCCAGGACAGACATGCCTCCTTACAGCTTCTCTGGTACCTCAGGAGCAGGCATAGAACTGAGTAGATCCATAGCGGTCCATGATAAGCCAGTAAATATGGAAGCAAAAGAAAGTGCCTAAGCACTATTCTTGCCTCTCAACCTCAGGATACAGCACAACTATAACAGCCCACCTCAGGATGTGGCACATTTCCCACAGCACAGTGAGCCTTTGTGCTGCTGCTTCTTCAGCAGCAGTTAGGCCGTACTAGAGGCTTCCTAGCCCTGTGGATTTGGCCTGTCAGCTCAGGATATATGGCCTAAGGCCAGTTCAGCTGGGCCATTCTCTGTGGCCTAGATCAGGCCCAAGTTACCACTGGTAATCCTAAATTAGGCCGACATAACTAATTGGTATTTTTGTTCCCATTGGGGAACGAGGGAGGGCAAGCGCATGTCTGTTCACTGGCCTAACCCTCCCCTAGGAGTGGTGCAGAAGTGTGCCACACACCCAGGCCAGCATGGGACTTGTGCTAAGTTTCTAGCCCTTAACGGACAGTGAAAATAGAATTATAAAAGTCTGGGAAGATTTCCAGTGTACATGTATTTATAATGCTTTTAATCCCTTGTGCAAAGGTAAGTTTTTTCTTCTCTCTTTATTCTGGAACCTGCAGTCTTCCAGTCATAAAGATTGGCTAGAGATTCAGGACAAAGTCAGGGTTTTGACTGCCAAGGAGAAGTTTAATCTGTGGAATTTGCTGCCACAAGTCATGATGGTGGCCATTGGCATACATAACTTAAAAACAGATTAGATAACTTTATAGATGATGGATCAATGGCTTTTCGCCATGAAGTAGCCATTAACCCAAACTTTGTGTTAAGAGGGAGTTCATCGCTGAATAATAGTTGGATGTCTAGAATCTGGGTAGGGTTGTTGCCTTTATGCCATGTTGGTAGGCTTCCTGAAACATCTAGTTGGCTACTGTTGGAGATGGGATGTTGAACCAGATTCCCTAGTCTGTTGTCACAAGGATCCTTCCGCTCTCAGGTGTCCAGGCTTCCTGTCTATAAACTATTTTTCAAGCATGCATGTTAAAACTCTGGGCATATTATGTCTTCTTGAGACTCCCTGTGAATTTGTGGGCCAGACACAATCGATACGATCAGTTCTAAGAGTCCCCTTGAGGGGATTATTTTGGTTTTCAGAAGAGGCCAGAGTGGTCTGTACGCTTATAAATATATTATTATTTAAGAGGGGATTCAGTGGAGACTTCAGGCTGCCTTTTTTATATGGCGCCAGAGTTCCACTTGGTTGTATTTTATGGCTGTCACTCCTGCTGAAGTAACCTGGGTAGCTATGAGATTTAATTGTCCATTGGGATTTAGTTTTTTTAAAAGGAAACTTTATTTAAAAGATATCCTCAGGAAGGTGCCATTGGTGAGCAGAGGTGTCACTAGGGGTGCAGTTCAAACTGGACAATATCCACATGGGGGTGATACCACTACTTGCCAAAAAATTTTAAATCTTGGTATTTTTGAATAATAACATCATGTTATATATCAATCAATGTGTTGTTTCATGCAGAATGCCATGAAACATAACCATGTTGTAATATCTCAGTTCTATCCAAAGTTGTTGTCCCCCAACTGGCAGGGATGGGGCAACAGTACCTCACCACCATCACTGTCGAGAACTTGCCCCACCAAATGCATAGGAGAAGGTCCATCATAAGAGAGGCATGCTGGCCTCCTGCATTGGGTGACACAAACCCTCGTGACACCACTGTTGGTGAGTACAACTTTGCAAGCATAGATGTGTTGAATTAAAATCCTAATGCAAATAAGTGGCATAGCAGTAAGGTTCAAATGCATAATGGACGAGGAAGCTAAAGAATGAACTGTTTGGCTGTGGAACTTTCTACTACCACATGTGGTTATGGATAAATGGATTTTTTATGTGTGTAGTTATCAGGCCTGCTTGGGTTGTGATCTGGCACGTCTAGTGCCAGAGCGCTGCTAGGATGTTGCATAGGTGAGACTCGCCTTCCAGGCTGGGGGGCCTGAAGAGGTGCCGTGGAAAAAAGATACAAGTCTGGCAGCCATTGGTCAGGACCACGGATAGCTCATGGTGAATCTGGATGTAAGTCCAGCGTGATACCAGATTTGTGGCGAATTGGGAGTGTTGCAGCTGTGACAACATAAGAGCCAACTAAGAGTTGAAATAGGTGATTCCTAAACTTGCTGTGAACGATGGATGGCTAGGAAAAAGCAGTGGGACTGCACTATGGCATGTCATCACAGTGGGGAGGAAGATTGGGATCTCTTGATACGTCTGTTTCTGATTTGCTGTAGATCAGCAGAGGTTTCTGACTTCCAATTGTTGAACAAGAGCAACAACACAATGAAATGAATAAAGTTGTGTGTTTGGGGGGGGGTGGCAATCAAAAGTGAATGTATATACAAACTGTGAGTTCAGATCTGATATCAAAAGTAAGTTCCTGGGCTGAGAAGGTACATGTAAGTTAAACCTTAGACAAAAACCAAGAAGACCCCCCCTTTTGTCAGCCCACATCTGTCTTAGAATATTCCTTTCACTGAGTCTGTTTTTTGAGACGGTGGTGGTGGTGGTGGTGGAGGAGGAGACGGCTGGTAGCCTCGAAGCCGGGCTGACGCCGGTAATGTATTCCCAGTCATGACACAGAATGGCAGCATGTCATGAACCGGATTCCCCGGGGACCGATGGGTCTGTGATATTGGCTTTAACCCACGAAGGCTGCAGTCAGTGTGTAAATTCATCAGGCTTTCAATATTGCTCTTGGACTACTGAATAATTTACACTTGCAGGGCCAGGTCATTGAGGTTCTCGGGTTAATAACAGAGTGGGTGTGTTTTTTGTTTTGGTGGAGTTTTTTTCTTTCGATGGTTGTTGTCAGCAGCTGGCTTGATAACATATGAAAGAATCCTATTCTCTTGATTAGATTTTGAAATGGATCAATTTTTAATCAGCCGAACATCTGACCCACTCAATAAGAGTGTAGCATTGTGGCAAAGGGGGTGGAGGGCAGTGGGTGGAGGGAGGGTTTTGGCTTATTTACAGGACTGTATTTGGCTTCTGAGCAATAGGCAAACGTTCAGGGCAGCCCCCCCATGAAATGGACCACAAGGCCTTTTATGTGAGTGTGTATATATGTTTTACCATTTCCCACTCCCAAACTATGAGCATTTTGATCCATCCATCTTGCTTCAGAGATAAAAGCTACAACTAAATGCTTAAGTCCGTTATCCGTTTTTATTGACTCGCCAATAGGGAAATGCTGCTTAATGGATGAAGTGTGTGTGTACGTCAAATAGGATGTTGTCTGGGTGATGGGCAAGCTGCCAGTAGGACTTGCTATATGGCGCCATAGAGGAAGGAGTCTTGAACTAGGGCTCCCAGGAGTCAGGCTCCTCACCTGCTCTGCCAACCAGCACTCCGTTCCTACTGCATTCCTAGCTCCAGTGTGCCATCTATAGCTGATCCAGAAGGCCCTAGAAACTCACTAAAACCTGAAACTCACTCACTAGAAAACAGGCCACTGAGCTCATACTTGAACCCAAGCACTTTCATGGAGAATTTTTTCAAAATGAACATTCATTCCAAGGGTGCGCAGCATTACTCTCAGCACCAGTCTCCACTGTGGCATGATACATGTGCATGTTTCTAGATGTGACCCTCCAGGACATAGGAATCCATAGGCCTGTTTCCAATTCTTTATTCTCTCTGTGTGTGTGTGTGTGTGTGTGTGTATGGGGTGGGGGGCACTCTCTTTATTTCTGGCACGAATAATTAACCTAATTCAAGCATAACTTAGTCCCATCTGCTCACTCTTCAACATTCCCCTTCCCGCCTGTCAGTCTGACGCCACCGTTGAATTCAATTAAAAAGCAATATTGCAGCTACATCAGCAATATTGTTTTCCTTGTCTTGACAGAAAAGAGAGAGGGAGAATTTGGCTTGCTCTCTGTTTTACTGTTTGCTGATTGAATTTGGTGCAAGGATGCCAAATCGGTCCAAGGGCTCCTTGGCTTTCGACCATCTCCAGACAGAGGCATGAGCTAAAGGGCTTTCTTCCTTTTAGGAAGATTTGCAGGTTTTTGAGCCTTCTGTAACTCCGGATACATGCCTGGGTTACCCTGGGAAATGCACATCAAAGGGAAAGCAGATGGGATTTGGGGAATCTGTACAAGCAGATTTGCTAAAGACAAGGGCAACTGGGATTCGGATTCTGCAGAGGGCAATTGTTAGAGTGACCAAGTCTTGAGGATGCCTATGAATATTCTTGAAGGACTGGAAAGTGGGCGGCAGCACAAGATATTCCGGCAGGGGAGATCCTCTTGCCAAAGATTCTGTGACTGGAGAGACAGTGCAAAAATGACGGGGTTGACAAGAGCTGGATTGTCAACTTTGGGGCTTGAGAGAAAAGTGGACTTTCCTCAGATCTGTTCCTTGATCCATCTTGCACTGGGTGGTGTTTGCTTCAGACAGAAAAGGGTCTTTTCCAGGCCTCCCCTGCAATTCCTTGGCAATGCCATCCCTATCTAATTGTCAGTCCCAGGAATCTGGGATGTGTTGGCAGGTAGAAATCAAGACCCAAAGCATTGATTGAAACCAGAGTGCTAGTGGCACAAGAGCCCAAGTGTGGGGAGCCCCAGCTTAAGATACGCCTGGCCCATTACTTCCTGCTGTTGGAGAACTCCCTGCCTTTACTACCCCCACCCCAACACCATAGTAGCAAAAAAATTCAGGGCAAGGAAAACATTTCAGCCATAAAAGCTCTCCTGGGAACAAAAGCTTTTAAGTGCTTTCCTACTAGGCGTCCCCTGCTACTCCAGAGTTTGCTCCTGGACCATCCTGCTTGAGTGACCTCTTGCAAAAAAGACAAGGCTTGACCGCTAGGCATCCTGGCTGGAAAGCGCACCTTGAAATAGGTTCTTCAGCCTCATGATGCAGTCCCTAGGTTTTCTATTGATTGCATCGCTTGAAAACCTCTCCCACCACCATCCCGCCAGGCTTAAAAGCATGAGAGTTGCTGGTGAAGAGCGTTGTGGGTCAAATCCAGGTCTGCTTGGGTAATGAAAAATCTAGAGGGTGGGAATCTCGGGGCCCATGACTTCTGCCTCAAATGTGCAGACATGCAGGCAACAGCTGGAGAGGATGGCATAGGGAGAGTAGTTCAGAGAGAGCATTAACGGCAGGAGCAAGGGGTGATCGATTGATGGATCAAGAAACCATCAGCACTGAAAACATACCCACTTGTAATGTTTGTGTCACGTGCTTCCCCCAAAGTGAGGGATTGCTGGGAATTGTAGTTTTATGGGACCTTAAAAATTCTGTTTCTCAGGGTTCATCCATCCGTCCATCCATCTACCCATCCACCCATTCTTATGCATGTCTAGAAGTAAGCCCCATTGAGTTCAGTGGGGCCTTCTTCCAGGAAAGAATGCATAGGATTCAAAAATGTTTCAAAAAAGGATGAGGAAATGAAGGAAGCATGAAGGCTGTGTTTCCCGTCTTCCTTTTCAATCCTGGACGTAGAAGAAAGGAGACACACAAGTGTGTGTATGTTTGTGTGTGTGTGTGTGTGTGTGTGTGTGTGTGTGTGTGTGTGTGTGTGTGTGTGTGTGTGTGTGTGTGTGTGTGAGAGAGAGAGAGAGAATGAATAGATTGGACTTCCGGCTTTCGTGGAAAATATGGAGGCTCAGAGGGACTGAATGACCTAATTAAATTAGTACTCCAATGTCTTTCAATGCTTATGGTTTTCTGGTTGGGGTAACTTGATTACCTGGCATTTTATGCACCTGTGAACATTTTAGAACTTTCATTTTAAAAAAACAAACATCACAGCTATACATTTTTTCCTCTTCCAATTTTTCTGTTCCTAATAATATTTTGGGGTGATAGTAGTTTGGGGTGATAGTAGATGTATTGTTGTGGCTAGGTGTCAGGGCACTGGGCATCACCATGTTACTTCCAGTTCACTCCGGATAACCGGCTGGGCAGTCTCACTGCTGCGCCATTCCAATTTCTCATTTTGAGGCTGGTCCAAGGGAGAGGCCAGAACGGAGTTGCAGCAGGATCAGGATGGGAAAGCCACAGAAACAGGAAGCATTTTTATACTATCACTAGTGGTGAGTGTATTTCATGTTCATTATTGCACATTTGACATGGCATATGTCGGAGCCACCAGTTTGACCTGTGCAAAAGAATGGGGAGATATTCTTTCTCTCTAGTCTCCTGTCTCCTCCCCAGCTCGTAACCAATGAACTCCTGTCCTAAGTTAATACAGTGCTTAGTGTTATTATAATGGCATAAATGCATGTGTTTTTTAAAAAATGGACTATGTGAAAGAAGTAGTCTGGTAATGACTGCGGTAATGGCTTATTATACACTCTCACTGGTGTCAGCGGGAATGCAAGATGTATCAGCTCCTGATTAAAAACATTAGTGACTTCGGAAGGTTAAATACTCATATCATCCCTGGCATTTTTATTTGCTCCAGAGCAATGGATGGTGCAGGATTGCAGCTCTGAAATGCTCTGGCAGTGGGGACTGTCCAAAGTGATGAGTAACATTTTGTGCACATGGGCGTTGGCTGTGTTTCTGGTATGGGCACCAAACCTAACCAGTCCAGAGGCTTCGTTCTGCCTTCCAGCTTACAGACTGATGTTGTGCACCACCTGTTGTACATCTGGGCATGTGGGTGTAGCATCAAAAATGGTGGACTTGACACCTTAGGGATCTGGATAAGGTCACTGTCACCTTCCTGGCGTTCCTTGGATGAAGGCTGGGATAAAACGTCATCCATGCCAAATATTCTGAAGTACAGCTCGGTACTGGTCTTGGAACCCTGAGCTACTGGGCTTGATGATACTGGGATCATCAGTAGTGATGATTTGGAGCAGAGTTGGTTCCCTGTGTGCCTTATGCCCATTTTGGCATTTAGTTCATGGCTGTCTGTGTTTATCCCTCAAGCAGGTGAAAATTGCCTGTCGAGGTGGGGACGGGAGCAGGAGTTTGACCTTTCTCTGCCCCCTCCTCTGGCACCTGCCAACCACCTCGGATCAAGCGTTCCTCCTTCCTTTCTGCGCCCCACTTTCTCATTGAAATGCCCCGTGTTGTTTTCTTTCCCCTCCCTCCGAGTGATAGCAATTGATAATTTTAGCTTTTGGAGGAAAGCCACTTTGGAGGCTGTTATTTCTCCACGGCCGAAAACATTGATGTTGTGTGAAATGAGAGCCCTTTGTGTGGAACTTCGGTTCCTGAAAAATTTATTTACTGCTACTATGATCTGCAGGAGTGAATTGATGTTTATCTCCAGTAGTTCTTGCCAGAGAGAGAAAGAGGGGGGGGGAAATAAGGAGCTGCACTTTTTCTTTCCCAGTCTTTGAAAGACCTGTGAATAAGTGTCCAACAGTAACCTTGCAATGGTGAGGCGGTCGGCTTGATAGACAGCGTACAGTCTATGATTAGGTATACCACCGCTTCATCTTTTTCTCATGTTTTTGAGAAAACACTTTATAACCTTGTCGGCCAAAGCGTCCTCGATCCGCCAAGCGTTGTAAGCAAAGCAGAAATATACCGGCTGTTACCGCTACTCGATCAATAATCCTGGGAAATGCATACAGCTCCAAAGGCCTGTTTTGCCACTTACCTCCTGACATGGCGTAGTCCCTTTGCGCTGCTGCAATTCTTTGGGTTGGAACAAGGAGCGGCTTGGCTGCTTCCTGCGTGTGGGATCTGTGGCCAGACCCAGGGCAAAGGGGCAGGGCTCTGGGGCATCTGTGCTCAGAAAGGAAACAAATAAAAAATTCCAGGCCAAGGACCCCAATTTGAGATGGAAAAAACCTGATTTTGTGACCCATGATTTTCATTTTTGTCTTTTTTGGTATTTATTCAACATAATTTTTCTTTCTCTTGTCATTTTGGGATGGCTAAACCTTTGCATGAATCCTATGGCTTCCCAGCAGGCACGCCAAACGCCACAGCTAAAGTGTCTCTGATGCTCCCAGCACACCGCTCTTTGCTCCTGCACACTTCCTCTACAACTCACTTCTGACATGCAGGGAGCAGCAAGAGTAGAGGAAACGGGAAATAGAGCAGACCAGATGCAGGCTAACATTACTCTACCAATCAAGTCTGTTAAAAAAAATAACTGGAGCAATGTGATTTCAAAAGGCAATATATAAATGAAGGCTGTGAGTCTCACACTGCTGAGTTCTGCAACCACATGATTTAGAGGCTTTTGTGTGTGTGCAGAATCCCAGTACATATATACATATGTGTGTATGTATGTATGTTGCAGCTAATGCTGAATCAGGTTAGTGATCCATTCAGCTCAGCATTATCTGCAGTGACTGGCAGCAGGTCTCCTGGGTACCAGATCAGAAAACCTACCAGATCAGAAACCTTTCCCAGCCCTACCTTGGGATGCTGCCACTTGCTGAAACCAGGCATGAAAACCAGGATTCCAACTACTGGGCCTCACTCTCTATTTTTAAAAAATGTGTAGGGTTTTAAACTCAATAAGGTGGAACCACATACATATCTATAGGGAGTTCCAAACCTAAAGGGTATCAAGTGTGAAAAGGGCAAGTTCATTCACTAAATAAAAAGAGAATCTTCTTCCTGGTTCAGATTTCGGATGGAATCATAGCAAAGTCTTTTTCTCCAAAGAGGCAAGTGAACAGGCCTTCTATGGAGTCCTGTGAGCCGGTTGATGCCTGAAGGAGTTTGTAGCCTTCCATTGGCTTGATTGATTGTAAATGAGAGCTGCTTGCTTATGTGTCAGAAGGCCGGGTTTGGCCTGGGGACACCAGCCTGAGATGGCAGCTGCAATTTCAATGATGAAGCTAGGAAGTTGCAAATCTTCTGCTACCTGTTGGCACCTTGGCTAGGTAAAGGTGGTTAAGAGAAGTTATGTGATGCACCTTGTCTTGGGGCTCTGTTTCTTGTTCCCCAGATAACCAGGAAGGGAGAGGAGGGGAGCTTCTCATTTCCACCCCCTGCCTGGATCAATAAACGATTGAACTGAATAGTGGACTTGTAAAGAAAATCCCACAATCTCACCAAGTGGATTTTGCAATAAGGCCTAGCGTTGGAGCTCTGCGTGCAGGCTGCGTCTTAAGTAGGTTGGTTGCAAGGAAGTGACATTTTCTCATGCGGAATCCAACAGCGCTTTCAGGGATCCGGACGAATTTGCTTTTTAAGATGCAAAACTGGGTTTGTGACTCATTAGTCTCACCCCGGGAGCTCTCTTGGATGACTGAAAAAGAACGGATTTTGAATGGGGGCCCTCGCTTGGCCCTCCTTTACTCTCTAGTGGTTTGGCAAGGCAGTGGAAAGCACTAGCCTAAATCTGCAGGCTGGAAAAGCACACGACTGCGTCCACTTTGTTGTTCTCAACACACCAAAGTTGTGAATGCTTTTAGGAAAAGCAGACACTCTCAGTCCAGCAGAAAAAAGAGGTTCTGGGTGATGCACTGCCCTAAGCTTTCCTGCTGGAATCCTGCCAGGGATGGGCTGCACAGACACACTCTTGACCGGGTCTGGATGGATGGCCAACTCCCCTGAGTCCTGGTATTCGAGGTAGCTGTGCTGTTTTTACTTCCTCTGGACCCCTTGGGTGCTCTCTTGTTTCAGAGACATAAAGATTTTAGTTTCCAGCTGGGAATAGTATAAGTCTTTAAGCTGTAGCTACTTTGGATTTTGCAAGGGGATTTCAGTGTTTGGTTTGGTTTTTCTTCTGTTTTACCTGGAAGTTTAATGTCTGCAACATGGTGTTGCACAGTCTACAAACTCAGCAGAGACCCTAAAAAAGTGAAGTTGTCGCCTGACTTGTTTTGAGGTTTGGCATAAGGAGGGCAGCCAGAAAAAGTAGAGGCTGGGGTGAAGAGAAAGTGGTTGGGTGTTGAAGTTTAAGGACTTTCCCAATGGGGTTTGTTCATTTTGCTTCCCCCGAAAGCCACTCTAATCTATTTGAAAAATGAGAGTGTCTGTTGCGGGCGACGGTGCGCGTCCCTTGGAGCACACAAGAAAGCGCGAGAGAGGCCCTCAAGGCACAAAACGCTCTCCCACCGTCTAAAATTGTAATTCATTAACTCTTCAATTTGCACGCTGTGATGGGAGCAGAATAAAGAGAGCAGCGATGGGGGAGCCACTTAAAACAAAAAGGCTCTCCCCCCTCCATCCATTGATTGCAATTAGCACAAAGGATTAAGAAGTGGCTACCCGAGACTGATGGAGGAGCAAATGGCCGCCACTTCCATGCAACCAAATCCTTTGCCTTCTGCACATGGTTTGCATGGGGTTGCTCTGAGCTCCAACTGCCAAGTGGAACTCACTTCTGGTTTGTGTGAGTGAGCTCCATTCATCAATCAGAGGTGAGGGCAGCCTGCTGCAAGGGGGTTGCAAGCCTCCAGGACCTTGCTGGATGCTTCAGCCCCCCAGCCCCAGTACATTCAAAGATTGCTGGGATCCAGCAGCATTACAGCAGTGATTGCTGTAATGTCGTCAGCAGTGCTATTTATCTGGAAAAGAGGTACTGGTATTTTCCTGCCTGTACTCACAAGTACTTACCTCTCTGTGGGTGTTATGCATATGTGTCTATGTGTGAGTGTGCCGATACTCACCCACAGAGGTGCTGGTACTCCATACAAGTGCATACCCCCACAAAAAGAACCCTTAAGGGGGACTGGCCCAGTTTACATGATTAATGGTGGGTTTCTACCCACAGTTTGGGAACCACTGGTGTAGAAGCCACTCTGAAATGGGAGTGTTGCTCCTTTTCCCCAGTGCAGAGCATTATGGAATAGTCTTTCATTTATATTTCCAAACCTATATTAGGCATAAATATTACGTATCTTAGGCAGCAATCCTAACCTTCAGGCCACTTGCTTCATTTCCATACTCGGTCACAGTGACAAGGTGAATAACTACGCTACAAAGGTCAAGTATTGGCATCCATCAGTCTCGAAAGACTATGGTATAGTGCTCGATGCTTTATGCGAAGCACAGAGGCCTGGGTAGATTAATATGGGAGAGAGACTGTTTCCCAAGCAGCAAACCCCCCCCCCCTCATGCCACTGAAATAGCCCAATGGAACGGCAGAGCCGATACAATTGGTTCCAGCTGTGTCACAGAGCTGGGCTAAGGATAGGAACTCACCCTGTCTTGTGGGGACCCGTCTTGTGGGGCCTGCTGGTTAACAGGTACAGTGTCGTCACCACTTGCGCCCCCCACAGCCCACACCAGAAAGGTCAATCTGCTTAATATTTCAGTTTGGCTTTTGTTATATTTCAAGAGTGTTTAATTCACATCCTCTGGAGCTGCGTTGAGGAGAGTTTAATTGGTGGCAAATATGTTAAATCAAAAACATGAAAGCACCGACTGTTTTTGAGTATTTTGTACATTGGATTCACTTGCAAACTCTGGCTGAGCAGCTGTGTAGGGATGGCAGAGGTGCAAATTGAACCAAACAGGTTCCTGAAGTAATTGGGTTTCTTTGAAAATATTCAGCCATATTTCAAAATTGGAGCCTTTTGTTAAAGTATAAAAATTTGCACTGTCAAAATACTGTTTAAAGTCATTATCACATGAATAAGCTTCATCGCCTGCCCATGAGGTTGACTATGGAGTTCACCTCAGGTGGCAGATTGGTGGGAGCATCTGCCCCGTTCTACTTGCACACCAATTTTTTCCTCCTTTCTTTTGCTGGATGTGAAAAGGAAGAGAGGAATGGAACGGAAGAGAAAGTGTAGAACAACGGATAGCGTGTGGATGGCTAGGAGGATGTCCATTCTTGTGTCCCGTGTCCCTGAGGAGCTGGTGGGTGGCTGAGCTGGACTGGATGGTCCTTTAGCCTGAACCTGCAGAACACTGTGGGTGGCGCAAGCGGTTAAGACACTGTGCCTGTTAACCAGCAGGCCAGGGTTCGAGACCCAGGTTGGCCCCACAAGACAGGGTGAGCTCCTGTCCTTAGCTCAGCTCTGCATCGACAGCTGGATCCAATCGTATGGGCTCTGCCTTTCCATTGGAGTAATTCAGTGGCGTGGAGAGGGGGGATTTGCTGCTTGTAATTTTGCCTCCATAACAATCCAACCCAGGCTTTCGTGCTTCGCATGCAGCGTATGCAGCGCCCAGCACGATACCATAGTCTTTCAAGACTGACAGAGGCCTGCAGAACACTACTATGTTCTTACATTATGGTGATCTCTCCTGCTCTCCATGCTTGTTTGGTTTTCAAAAGCGGGGCAAAATGTGATGGTGCCGGTGATGAAAAACCCATTTAGAATTTGCCCAGCACACTAAATTCCATAATGATTTCACGTTATGTACGACAGTGACGTCTTTCGGCATGTGTAATCAGAACAGACTTAATGCTGTCACTGTTTATTAACCGTTGTTGAGAACCAAGCTGTGCCTTTCTCCCTCCCCCTTAATCTTTGATGGTTGCTCCTATCGGAGTCTATCAAGCAGCGAGAAGAAAAAAAATCCTAGATTTGGCATTCATTAAACCTGAGAATCTGTAATGACAATTGAAACTACATGGTTTTTGCTCATGAAATGATCTATTCATCATGATAGCTGTGAAAAGCAAGGAGTGGAGTGGGGAACCCAAATGAATGTTCAAAAAGCTGGTGTTTTATTTATTATTAAATGGGGCTACCCTCCATATATCTCCCCCCAATAACGTAACAGTATTCATTCATGCACCCTGTCCAAACAAAGAGGTCCTTTCATATGTGAAATGGTTTGTGGCTATCAGGTGTTGATGGGATGGGGGAGGCACTGGTGAATCAGACACATTCGGTTTCAGTCAGCAAAATTTCCCAGTGCTAAAAAACATACACGCTTTGGGAAGCTCTGGGGTGTTCTCTGGGAGTCTTAAATGGTACACAGTAAATATACTGCTTTTATACTGTTTGTTTTGGAGATATCTTAGGATGGGGTGCTTTATTGAGACAATAAATTGGCTGAAAATTTTGGACAAGCTAGACTAAAAGCACAATCCAGAATAACTACGGGAGCTCTTGAGTTGACACAAGAAAAATGTACTCTGGATTGCTCCATGCATTTCCCATAGGTGACCCCGTCACTATGTAAATGTCTCTTATGTTGATGCAAGAGCTCCCGTAGTTACTCTGGATTGTGCTGTAAGGCTGCAATCCTATTCCCCAGTTAGGCTGGCATAAGCTCCAGTACAAGTCCCATGCTGGCCTGGGTGTGTAACAAAAGTGCTGTAAGGCACTTCTGCGCCACTCCAGGAATCAGTGCACAGACCTGTTCTAGCCTCCCTACATGTCCCTACAGTTATGCTGGCCTAGGTTAGGATTGCATTCTAAATACTTGCTCACGTGAAGCATGAGTAACCTGTGGAACTGGCTGTCACCAGATGTGGGGTGATTGTTGGCTTGGATGGCTGTAAAAGGGGATTATTTATTCATTTAGATAGATTAGATAGATAGATTAGATAGATAGATTAGATAGATAGATTAGATAGATGCTTTCTCAGTCAAGGCACCTGACAAGAAAAAAAAATGATAAAAACATCATCAAAAAGACATTTTAAAACACTTAAAGTCATATAACTGTTTCCCTCGCTGCCTCCTGCTTGCTAGAGAAGTGGGAATGCCTTTTCTGAAATGGTCCAACATTCAGTTCTGTCCTCCCCTGTGGTGTGCCAGGGCAAGTGAGAACATCTGGGTGGGCAGTTGTTTGGCTTCAGGAGGAATCGAGCTGGTTTAGTAGGCACTTTTTGGGAGCTGCTTGCTGGCGATCAGAGGTGGTTGCGGAAGAAATTTCAGAATCTAATAACCGCCTGTTATGCCTTGTATTGCAAAGAAGGCTGTGCAGGGCTTGTCTGAGCATCTGGAATTAATGAGCCAAGTTGGTACCGTGCAGAAATCAATTCCTCTGCCTTTAATTGCACTATGTTGGAATTTTTGTCTCTTTATTTTAAGTTATGTATTTACAACAGGCTCGGTCTCTTTAAACCAGCCATCTTTGGGCTTCCTGGTGCTTAAGACTGGAGAGAGGGAGATTTCTTGCTGTGATTGTGATGGTTCCCAAATCTCCTCTTTCCCCCCAAAAATCAAATCTGAGGACATTCAAACATGTTGTAAGAACATGCTAAGTATCTGGCAGTGAAGCTCAGATGGTGACCATGACCCAGTCACTCTCTGGCTGGTTCAGACATCAGTAAGGCCAGCATGCTTTCTTCTCCCGTTCTTCCTCCTTTGCATATTAAAGGGAATAGACCAGAAACTTCTGTCCTAAACATGGTGTCCTGTTACAACTAGACCCTGGTTTGTTGAATAATTGCGGTTGATACAAACCACAGTTTCCTGTGTTCAGACATTATGGAACACTTGGTTTGATTTCAAACCACAAATGGAATCATCATCGTCTTTGCCGGTATGCAACTGGGAGGAGGACAGTGAGAGCCCCAGGTTCATTGTGACATCTGAACAAGGCCTCCCAAGGTTTCTTGGGTGATCCTTGACCTGACTAGGTTATTTGTTTCTGATATGTTTCTTCGTTCTCTCTTCAAAATCCCATCTGCCCACTCCAGAATCTCCTTCTTTGCTTGCAAACCTGGCTTTAGGCCTATTGGGATTTGGATAGTTTGTGCCCAGGAAATCAAAGACTGCCAAGCAAATAGATTTACTTGAGAGTAAGTCCCATTGATTCCAAATGAAAGTAGATCCACTTAATAATATCACCGCTGTAATAACCCCATTTCATGTTTAATTAATTTCTGTGCAACTTTGCTCTTATTCAGGCCCTGGGATTTTTGTTACAGCCTGTGAGGATCAAAGTGTTATTAATACAGTCTGAAAGTAAACAGGGTGTTGATATTTTTAGCAAATTGTTCTTTATGGTATTGATTTACATGTAATGTAGTACTTGCATGAACAGTGGTTATAAATCTGCAGGCATTAATCATCTGAAATAGCTATGGACTCAGTCAATTTTTGTTATTTATTAGACACGATGGTGGCATTTTTGTATCTGGATTCTGGTCTGCCCATCCCCAAAGCTCAGTATTGGCTATAGTTTAGACAGACAGACAGACAGACACACACCCACACACACATATGCACACAAAGCATTCCAATTAAATCAAATTTGGACACCAATAGCTCACATCCATTTAAAAGCTAGATTCTGACCACCCAAGACCAGCCCAGTGAGAACAAGAAAAGGAAAGTATCCATCGCCATGCTCTGACTTTGGCGAACCTCCACAGGAAGGAATGTCTATTGTTTGTGATCAACCCCTGAGAATATGGTGCATTTATACTCTTGCTGGGCTAGGTTGACACATGTCAGGACTGGCTTCTAGGTTTTATAGTTCTTCGGATATGCTGGGTTGTATCCCTGGCTATCAGTGAGGCTGTAGATGCATGGGGTAGTTTTGGAGCACAAAATGTAATGCACTTCAAAGTTTTGCTTCAGGCCGTGGTCTTTGGCGTAGGGCTTGTGACACAGGGCTCATTTGGATCATCTGTAAACTCCTAGAGCAGCAGCATACCTAGAAGATATGAAAACTTCCTTGTTTCTCTCTGATAGACCTGTATAATCTTTCAAATTCTGGGGGTCGGGCTCAAGTTTGGGTTTTTGCAATGTTAAAAGATTACGGGCTACCCACTTGGGACTTTTAGAAAGACTTTTCACAACAGCAAGTGAAAGCCCTGATGCCTTTAATCCTAAACTTTAATTTAAAACTATAGAAATCTTTTTGACTTGATGTTTCTCTTCCCTCTGTCCCCCCCCCAGTTTCTGTAGAACATTTTTTTCCAGTTGCTTATATGGCAAAGATGTGCTAAGCCATTTTAATTTTTTATGAAGATGTTTATTTAATGGGAAAAGACACAAATGGCATGTGTGCTTTGCAGAAGTTTTGATGAGTAATGGAACCGGAGAGTTGAAAAGCAGTTGCCCAATTGCCACCTAAGAAAATTGGCCATCCCGTTTGTGTGAGAAACCTCTTCTTCCTTACTCATTTGCACACTGCCCCTGCTGTAGGATCCTATTTGTGTTTCTTCCCTCTTTTTTATACTCACAACCACTGTGAGGTTGGTTAGACTAAGAGTTGACTATCCCCCAAATCCAGAGTAACTATGTAAGAGACTTTACGTGTGCCCGTAGTTACTGCACCACCTAGTGAAAACCTATGGGAAATTCATATTGGAATCCAGAGTAAGTTGTTCTTACATCGGAGCAAGGACTCCCTGTAGTTACTCTGGATTTTGCCTTAAAGTCACCCAAAAAGCTTTGTCTCAGACTCTCAGGTCCTATCCCGCCACTAGTGGTGATGATGTTTTCAAGCCATCTCTTTCCACACTGCAGATCTCAGAAGAATAGTTGCCTTGTCTGTGGCATGGGACTGTGACTCCTGGTGTTACCCCACTAAGCGGATGCAGAAGTCATTGGTGGTCAACAGATCATTGTGGCACCACCACTATCTTGGCTGATTTTTCACTGCACAGTTGAAAAATGGCTGGTTTCTTCAAAATGATGCTTAATAGACTGGAAACAGGTGGTGGAGATGTTTGGATTCACTGGACAAATAGCTCTCTTCTCACTGGCTCCATTGATCCTGAGTCTCTTCCATCTTTCCAACTCTTAAGTATTCCTTTTTAATAGACTAAATTGCACCCCCCCCCCTCCCAATAAAGAGGGCATTGGGGGTGAGTCTGGGTGGGAAGTAGTGGCAGATCAAAGGCAACCCTTTTGCGATGCACAGATAAAAGCTGTTTCAGGCTCTCTTAACTATTGGCAAGCAAGAGGGGTCACAAAGCTCTCCCCCCACCTCTTGTTATGGAAAGCCGGAGATAATTAATGTTGTTGAAAGAAGATGATTCCATGGCGTCAGGAAGGCTAGCCCCAAGTCTACAGTGTTCTGAAAAAGAAACAAGTGGGGGAGGGAGAAAAAGAGTTGGCCGTGGAGGGAGCTGCCAGTTGAACAGAGTAATAAATAATATCCACAGATAAAAGTCCTTTTAAAAACCTATGCAGCTGTTATTTGATAGCGGACGAAGGTGCAATGGGCCTGCCACAGATGGGAATGGATCTGCATTGAAATCTCCCCATCCTCACCTTTGCAACTCTGTTTCCTTCTACTGATCCTGTCCATGTTGTACAACTCTTTCTCTTCCTGCATCACAAGCCAGCTTTAATGCACTGAAGAGGAAACTCTTTGTTTACCCCAAGAGACCACCAGTTTGCAATTGGGTTGTGGAAAATGTTGGTGGGGGGGAAGAGAGTTTTGATTTGGTGGGGTCTTGGTAGGAGGGGTGTGCTGAACGTTGTCCGGCTCACGCTTTGGCTTACCCTGTTGAATGAAGCTTTTGTTGTTAAGGTGTCTGGGAGAACACAAAGATGACACTTCTGTGACCATCCCAAGTCAGACCATGATCCATCTTAGAACAGTATGATCTTCTCTGATTGGCTGCAGCTCTCTAGGGTCTCCAGTGTGGGTCTTCCCAGTCGCCCTTTTAACTGGGATGGAACCTGGGAACTTCTGCAATGCCTGTCAAGTGTTCTACCATGGCAGCTCCTCCTCCAAAAGAGGTAGCCCTTTTCTCCCTGTTCACAAGGGCTTGTTTTGTGTGTCTTGTAGTGTTTCCAGTCTATCACAGTCTATCATTGTCCCGTCTATCACAAAGCAGACGCCACCCAACAGACAGCTGCCATCACCCTTCCTGGCTCTCCAAAGAGTGTGTCCAACCTGTTCTGTGTGTCCCTAATATATGCACATTAATGAGGGCAAAACATGACCACCTAGCAGGGCATTTCACACTGCCATTAAATGAGTGCATGAGATATTAATTATTAAAATTAAGGTGTGTAACTTGATGGATACTTGGAGAGAGGGCTCCATCCTTACTCTATCCTGGACTTCTGTCTTCACCTGGTGTTTGATGTGCAGATGAGCCTGAGCTAGGAGACCAGGCGCCACCATGCTGAACTGCTCCAGGGAAAATGAACTAAGTGGTCTCCTAATGCCACTGTTTCTAAGACAGTATTCTGGGCACCTTTTAATTTTATCTCATGTCCTTTGTGATGCTTTTTTATCTATTTAAAAAAATTATTTCTGTCCCTTCGTTTCCTTTTCATCAAGGAGCCTTTGAGGTGGCTAACAGTGATTCCATAATTTATAAATTGTAAACCACTCTATTAGACACACATGCATGCACACACATCTGTGCACGCATGTACTTATGATATAAGCATTAATTTAAATAAGCGCATGCTCCATGGCTCCCAGATCGAAGCCTTCTGGACTAAGCTGTGCTAAGCCCTGCTGCTAGGATCAATTCAGGCAGTGAGGCAGAGTTGGAGACTGCATGTCGATGGTCCGAGGTTCACATCCATGTGGAAGGTGCTTCCCTGTCCGTAACCCTGGAGCAGTGGCATCCATTCTTCCTTCCCAGAATGGCTCTGGCCATTGCACACCACAGGGAAGATCCCTGCAAAATGGAAAGCTTTGCACCCCCATTAGCAATGTCATTGCTGTCAATCTGTGTAGACCAAACACTAGATAAGCCAATGTTCTGACTCGGCAGGTAACAGCAGGCAGTAGGTTTGGGTTTGGGAGAACTATGTAAACTGGAAAGTTCAGTAAGAGGAAGTGGTGGCCAAATTGCAGCCTCCTGCCCTCTGCCACCCCCATTTCAGTTAGCAAAATTCCCATGGCTGCCTGGTGATGGATTCTTGTACCCCACCCATGAATGATCTTCTCGAAGAGCAGCCTGTCCGTGAATAATTAAGTGATCCAAGCTTTCTAATGAGATAGTTTTTGAGAAATGTATTCTGCAATCTTGAACTGCATTGGCCTCTTGCTGCTGATTGAGAGAGGCCTGTTGACTCTCCCTCTTTCTGTCTGTGTGTGTGTTTAATTCTGCCTTCATTAATCGATAGACGTGTGCCTTTGCCTCGGCTGTTTATGCAACTCCTTTATCAATGCACAGACAGCAGGGGATCAAGATATGAGCAGATAAAGCTGAGAGTGTTTCAAAAACACCGACTGAAATAACAACTAGAATTTTGGCCATTGATGGGGCTCCTCAAAAAGGCAGGGTGACAATACTGTGGTGTTCTTGGAGGACCAGCTGATCCGTCCCCACTGCCATAGCAGTGATGCCCTAGAATGAGACATAAAGCATCTGCCTTATGGACTCTTCCTGGGTTTTTTGCAGGTTATGGTTGGCTTCTCCAGGTTCCCATTCCCCTGATGGGGTCACAAAGGGTCAGAGAGGTTTGTGGAGTATCAAATTAGGACCATGAGCTGACCAATGAACATGTACCTACT
This sequence comes from Cryptoblepharus egeriae, assembly GCA_030015325.1. Classification (NCBI taxonomy): domain Eukaryota; kingdom Metazoa; phylum Chordata; class Lepidosauria; order Squamata; family Scincidae; genus Cryptoblepharus; species Cryptoblepharus egeriae. The sequence continues at coordinate 1,450,915 of JAREYC010000020.1, forward strand.
GGATCAGAACAGACACCCACACTTAGTTCAGTGTCCTGTTTCCCAGAGTGGCCAGCCAGATGCCTTTGAGAAGCCAGCAAAGGGACTTGGAAGGTAGTGTCCCCTTCTAATGTTGGTTTCCAGCAAATCAGAGCTAAACCTCTTAACTCAGAGGTATCACATAGCCATGGTTACAAGTAGCCAGTTACAGACTTTTCCTATTTAATGAATTTATCTATACCCCCCTTTAAATCTACATGATTGGATATCAGCAAATGTCAGATTGTGTCAGAAGGCTTGACATTTAAATCTACATGATTGGACATCAGCAAATGATTGTGTCATGCTTGTGTCACAAGACATGATTGTATCAGAGGGCTCCTGATACAATGCATGATTTGCCCAAAGTAGCCGTTTCCTCTCCACTATTTTTGATAGCAGTTAATAGACCAAGGACTTGTGGATGGAGGAGGAGGACAGAGTCACAAACATCTTGAGAAAGAGATTCTAAAGCACAGGAGATGAGGACAGCTGTAGGTCAGCAGAAATCTGCATTGGGTCTTCCACAGACCTCAGGGTACTGTGAGGGTTCTGTCTGAAGAAGGATGCTTTGTGGACCATCCAGAGGACTTGGTCCTTGAAGCTCTGGGTTAAGTTCTCTGGGAGAAATTGTCCCATATGTACCTTCAGTTTCCCATTAGCTGTTGACCGATAAATACTACTGGCTTCCCAGTAATATCAGCATAAATGATATTTCTGTTAGCTCTCTTATTCTTTCTGAAGCACAAGGCATGTGTCCTCAGTAGGTCTACTTGTTCAACCTCCATCAGGCAATTGTAGCAACATCCTTCTAATCTGGGGATCTCTCCGAGGTTCTGAACAGGACAGTGATCTGGACTGGAAGCTTCTCTGTCATTCCAGGGTCTTTGTGGTCAAAGGTGCAGCTGGGTTTACCTGGTTGGAACCAGAGCTTGCTGCTCATCTGATCTCAGCAATGGATCCCACAACCCCTTGAGACCTTTTTTACTCTCATGTCATGATGTTTGCAGGATGTTTTTATAGTTTCATCAAAGTTAGTGCCAAAAGACAGTTTTAAGGAGGAAGGCAGAAGGTCCCAGTTTCACTTTTTGGAAGCATCTCCAGGTAGGAGAGGAAAACTCCTGACAAGTCCAATAGAAACTCTGTCAGTCGGTGTTTGAAAGTATGAGTTGGATGAGCTGTTGGCTTGACTGGCGACATCGCAGCTTCCTTTTTCAATTTAAAGAGAAATGTGTTCGTGTTATTCCCCCCTTTCTTCTGGTACTTAGTTTGGGGTTTTTAGCTCCTGTTTTATGGTTCTGACCCAAATTGCTGCCAAACAGAACTAAACCAAGAGAAAATGCTATTCAAGACTTTTATATTCTCTCTCCATCCTTCTGTGTAAAAATATTAAAAAGCCATTTTAGTTCAGAAATCCCTAATTTTATTCTGGTTAGGTTTTAATTTAACAGCATTTTAAAAAATTCATTTTCCTACTAAACTTAATCTTTCATAGTGTAATTTGATACAGTCATTGCCCATAATGTTTAATGTCCCACCAATAAATGCTTAGAACTGCTTTAGAATGATTTAGGGAATCCTGACAGATGGAGGAAAAAACTGTCCTCTTATCATGGGGCTTGTCTGCACTTAATTCTTTAATTGAACATGATTTTCCATGGCTGTCCATCTACACTGAGGTTTCTTCACAGTCTTCAGTGGTTATATTTTCTAGCATGCTTTATTTGCTTGATCCAAAAACCATCTCTAGAAAATATTGAGTGGTGGGCTTGTGCAGGCTGTGGGTGGTGCAAGCGGTTAAGACGCTGTGCCTGTTAACCAGCAGGCCAGGGTTCGAGACCCGGGTCGGCCCCACAAGACAGGGTGAGCTCCTGTCCTTAGCCCAGCTCTGCGACACCGGCTGGATCCAATCGTATGGGCTCTGCCTTTCCATGGGACTAATTCAGAGGCATGGAGGTGGGGGATTTGCTGCTTGGGTAACAGCCTCTCCTCCATAACAATCCAACCCAGGCTTTTGTGCTTCACATGCAGCGTATGCAGCGCCGAGTACGATGCCATAGTCTTCCAAGACTGACGGAGGCCTGCTTTAAAGGGCTTGTAGTTTATTATTTATTTATTTACTCAATTTATACCCTGCCTTTCCTCCCCCATAAGAGGGAGCCCAAGGCAGCTAATTTTGACTTGATATACAAACAAAAAATAGTCCTGGCCAGGATACAGCCAGTTTTGGTGCTCCACCAGAACCTGCTCAGCCTCTCCTATGCATGTCTACTTTGAAATAAGCCTATTACAGTCAATGGGGCTCATTCTATGTAAGGGAGGCAATGGAAAGGAGCCTGATAGACCTAGCCTTGCATGACTAATCTAAAGCAAGCCCTAGTATAATCAGTGGGGCTCACTCCTGTGTAAGGGGAGCAGATTTCAACCTGAGATACTAACCCTACAATCCAGAGCAGTTGTGGCAGTAGATGCGTCAATGCAAGTTACATTTACATCGACACAGTTACGGCGCCATCTAGTGGAAACCTATGGGAAAGTCATAGAGCAATCCACAGTAAATTTTACATGCATCGACACAAGAACTACCATAATTACTCTGGATTGAGCACTAAGTGCAGGTGAATTTGTTTTATTTTTCTTTATATTTTGTATTTTCTTTATTTTTTGTATTCTATTACACTTGCAGTATTGTAATCATTTTGGAATGACTGTGGAATGAATCGTTTGGTTTGTCATTATTTCTTATGCGAAAATTTGCTTTGATACAGAAGTGTTTTGGATTGCAGTGGTTTACAAGCATAATTTGTTTGTATCTTGAACATTCCCCTTTTCATTTCAGACTCTCATTCTAAAAAGTGGGTCCTGCTGGTAAAAGTTTGAGAACCATTGCTTTGGAGGTTAGGGGCTATGATCTCTATATGACTCACCATTTCAGGTATGCCCAGATCAGTGACTCAGTCAGAGATGCAAAGATTCATTCTATAGGGGCATTCTTTAAGTCTCAGTTCAAACCAGTTCTAAAGAGAGGGCTTTGGCTATTAGAAATGGATGGTGCCTGCTAAACACAGTAGGAAAAAAGTTAAGGATAGTATAATGGCACCATTCTGGGTTCTAAATCAAGGCTATAAAGTTACAGTGCAGTTGTATAAAACACTCTCCCAATTTAATCCATCTATCTAGTGTTCCATCTAATTACTACATTAGAAAAGGCTTCAGAGCATGTATTGAACATTATAAATGGGAATAAAATGATTCTGGTAATGGCTTAATAAAACAGGTGAGGCAGCTCTGTCTCTGTCTGTCTGGTTACATCCTTGGGTTCAGGCCAGATTGATTTATCAGAAGGATGGGGAGGAAGCCCTCCACATTCTTATTGTAAGGCTTTAAAGAGTGTCTCCATTTAGAAGACTATCCCTACAATCCAGAGTAACTACGTGAGCACGTAAGAGACATTACGTGCACTTGTAGTTACTGCACCACCTAGTGAAAACCTATGGGAAATTCATATTGCAATCCAGAGCAAATTGTTCTTACACCAGAGCAAGGACTCCCATAGTTACTCTGGATTTCAGCCTTTGAGATGGATAAATAAGCCTCATTTTGGAACCTGAGATGGGAGCTCTTGGCTCTTTTTTATTAAAACTGAACTGTTCAAAAGCTTCCTAGTTGCACACATGTGAGGTTCCCTCATTCCACATTTGCCTGCGGGTTTGCCTGGCCCCGTATTTTCTGATGGGTGGTGGCTCTCCAGGGTCTTGGGCAAACCCCTGTACTACTCCTGAATATATATGTAATCCATCCTCTGAAAATATTATTCTGCACCTCTGGGCAATCCAGATTCTGCCAAGTTAAACTAATTTCTGCAAGGTCTACAAATTGTCTACAAATTGGACAGTTATGCATCATTTTCTTGGCATTTTCCAATATTTTATTCAGTAACGTGTATACAGTTTTTGGCAAAAATTTTATTCCAGTATTGCACATAAAGAGGCAACAGAAGGTGCTGAAGGGTCCCCCCACCGTTATTACTTTTGATAGATTCTGATTGATCTCACTGATTGATTCTGATTGATTGATTCTGATATAAGCATCTCTCTAGGTTTCAGGTGGGGTCTTTTTCGGGCCCTAATTAAGGATGCTGCTGCAGATTCAGAAGGACCTGGGACCTTCTAATTAGGTTCTAATGGGACCTGCAGATCCAGAAGGACCTGGGACCTTCTTGCAAACAAAATAGGTACTGTATAGAGTTGGAAGGGACCTAACAGGTCATCTTGTCCAACCCCTGCCTGCAGCAGGAAATCCTCCTAGAGCATCTCCGGCAGGTATGATCTACCTGTATTAGAAATAGGTGCTGTATGACCTGCCCATATTACATAAGATTTTTGAAACACTGGTGGATGCTTCAATCAGTTAAAGAAATTGACGTCTCAAGTTCCAAAAACATGGTAAAGATTCTCCAAGTCTTTAAAGCTCTCTGTTCCCCTCCGCAATGGTGATTTAAAACTGTTTCATGGTACTCTCCCTAAGTAATGTGGAGCAAAGGGTTGCGGTACTGGCCCCTGCGCATATTTACAGCCCCTGAACCTATAATTTCTTTCTCACAGCAAACTAATGTACAGGTGTCAAGAGGTTAAATTCCAGCGCGCCAATAAGCGCCTCCATCTTTCATGGCGGGATGCCATTTTCGCTGGGCGTCATGAGCGTTGTCATGGAGACTGAAGCATGGGACCCCTGAGATTGGAGCCTCGGAATTAATGGCGGCCCCGTGGAAAGGATTCCTGTCGGGGCTGCGTTGATGGATTGCATTGATGCGCCATTTGTCATACTGTAATTGTTGTGGCAAATGTAATACCCACCAGTATAAACACGGGCCTGCTTTGCTAATAAAAGAGAGAACAGGAAGAGAAAGAATGATACACTGTTATGTTCAGTTAAAGAGACAATGCCTCTTCTTTCTCTCTTAGTTCTGGCTTTCTGAAATCCCTGCCCATCCTCTTGCCTTTATTGATGCGGTAAAACCTACCGCAAGGGTGCTCTGCCACCTTGTGAAGTGCTCATTTGAAGCCGCCTGTGGCTTTAGAGGCTGTTGCTTGGGGCCAACCAGGCATATATATTAAGTAGCAGGCCTCCGTCAGTCTCGAAAGACTATGGTATCATGCTCGGTCCTGCATGCAAAGCATGAAAGCCTGGGTTGGATTGATATGGAGGATAGGCTGTTACCCAAGCAGCAAACCTCCCCTCTCCATGCCACTGAATTAGTCCAATGGAAAGGCAGAGCCCATACGATTGGATCCAGCTGGCGTCGCAGAGCTGGGCTAAGGACAGGAGCTCACCCTGTCTTGTGGGGGCTGACCCGGGTCTCGAACCCTGGCCTGCTGGTTAACAGGCACAGCGTCTTAACCGCTTGTGCCACCCACAGCCCTGGCATATATATTATGCTGCACTTATATATTATGCTGCATGTATAGCATCCTTCTGACTAGCCCCAACTCGACTCAGAACATAAGACAAATCATGCTGCCCTTGGAAATGAGGCCCTCTCTTGCACACCCACCACATTCCTCACTGCAGAGGGAGCAGAGCAGAGCAAAGCTTAACCCAGTTTGTCTTCAAGGGACCAACAGGATGATGTGTGGCAGGCAGGTGTGCCTTCCAATACTCAGCTTTGGGAACCCAGTGGTTCTCCAATTGGGGTGTCACGGTGCACCAGCCAGAGGGCCCTTGAACGGCAGAGAGAGGGAAAGCAACAACATGATTGACATGATCACTGGGATTGCACCACTTTGGAGAGGCAAAGAGGTTTCCCTGCACTCATCACAGCCTTCAGCAGCCTCCCAGTGGTCTGGGGAGCAAGTGCCAGCCTCTGAAGAGCCCCCCACAAGACAGGGAAAGCGAAAGTTGTGATGGCCACCCACTTCTGGTTTCAAGATCGCAACTATATAGTTGGCGCTTGAGCTGAGTACCATTCCCTCCCTAATGTTGGGGAGAATGCCAGCCACACTCAGACAGCTTCATAAAACCTGTAGATTTACAGTGGCTTGATTGACTGCCGGTTTATTGTTCCGTTCATTATATTAATGTGATGAGGCTCTCTGCTGCATTCCTCTACTGTTGTTTGTAATGATCCCATTCTTCCTTTGACTTTCTCCCATTTATTCAAGGATCACTTCCTGTTTTTTGAGGAGACACATCTGCATTTTTAGAAAAGAAAATGCCCCAGGTTGTGGAGTGGAGAAGAGGGACTATTTAATTTTGTTCTCCTTTTATGCCCTGGTCAGTCACTGGCGTTTCTGGAGGGCTGTATTGAGAAACAAGTCATGGATGGTGTCAGAGGATAAATGAACTCTTGTCCAATAGAATAAGCTGTGGGATCACAGAAGGATCTTGACTGGGACAATTTAACAGTCATAAATCATCTCATGCCAATGATTTGAATCAAGGTGGCCAAGCTTGTGGATGGAAGCCAAACTGTAGCTCAGTGTTGGGATGCCTGGTTGGCACGTAGAAGGTCCCAGGTGCAAAACCTGGCAGCATTTCCACTTGTAGCAAAGAAATATTCCTGTCTGAAATCTCCAGCAGAGACAACAATCCTGATCCACATGGAGCAATGACCTGATTCAGAATAAGGCAGCTCCTTGTGTACTGACCCCCCCCAAAAAAAACCACTGTGAAGCATTCGTAGAATTGTAGAAGTGAAGAACATAATGATCGAGTGCAACTTCTTGCCAATATAAGTAGCCCACAGCTGAAGCATCTTGAGAAGTGGTTGTCCAGGCTCTGCTTCATGTTGGTGGTGGAGATTCGACCATCTTCCAAGGCAGATGTCGGATCTTTCAAAGCTGAGTGAAACTAACAGAATGACAAAGGGTCAAGTAACATGCATTAGAGCCAAACAAGCCTTTAAAAGCCACCTTGGGGTCTGAACTGGTGTTAACTTCCCAGGGAAGAGTTTGTATAGATGTGGGAAGGTCTTGGGTTGCAGGAAAAATCATGGAACTTCCGGAGATTTCCCTTTGGGCAAATCCTGCCCAGGCACCCAATCTCTGTATATGTCCTCCCCAAGGCAATTGTGATTTTAGCTTAATTTGTTTTTCTTAAGTTTATGGTTGATCAAAGGAGGAGGATGGATGTGGGGACTGGGGGGTGAAAGAGCAGGTTGGAGGAGAGGCAGATGACTGTTTGCAGTCGTCTGTAATTTTTATCTCTTGACCTTTTAAACATAAGCTGTAATAAAATGAAGAACTATGGTCGTCATTTAACACCCTGCCTGAATTAACTGGCTTCTACCCATGAGCCGTGGTTTTAAATTGGCTAATGCCGACTACTTGCCGGGGCTAATAATAATTCAGATTACTACTGTCAGCTATTCCGGTTTCATGGGTAATTTAATAGTCGAATAAATTTTTTTTAAAATTCATCCATTCCCATGCGCCGTTATGAATCAGTAGATGGTTTACCATTGGCAGCGGTAACAGTAAGAAGATTTAGATTGCTACTGAAAAGGATTTGAGTGAAGGTAATGTTTTATAATGTTCTAAGCCATATGCAGTACTTTCAGGCCTCATCGGTTTTACATTGATTCCTAGTGAAGTGTTTAATTGCATCATGAATGCAATATAATTCAGTTCTTTTGGCTAATATGGTATATATCTCAAAGTGATATACAGTGCCGGCAAAGCAAATTCGGAATTTCCTTGGGATTCTGGTGGGTAAGGGGACAGGTGATTGCCTACACGTGGTTAAGGGCTCCATGCAGATTATATGGAGAAATGTTTCCTATGGTGTGTTGCGTGCAGGCAGTGGTGTAACCAAAGGAGGTGAAAAGCACTAACCCTACAACCCAGAGTCTGCATTTGTCACTTTCCTTAGGTCAGGGATTTTCAATCTTTTTCATTTCGCGGCACACTAACAAGGCACTGAAATTGTCAAGGCACACCATCAGTTGTTTTTACCATTGACAAGGCACACCAGGCTGTTCAATTCCCCAATTTTTCTATTAATTAATGACGCTCCCCAAATTCGCACGGCATACCTGAGGACTATCCATCGCACACCAGTGTGCCGCAGCACACTGGTTGGAAATCACTGCCATAGGCAATGGGAGATTTTCTGATGAAATTGAAGTTTTGTTGGAATTGGAGTGCACAGTGTTGGCCTCTATGATTGTTGGGTTGGAAATCTCTGGGTTGGCCAGGCTTGTCATAAAAATACTTGGAGCCCCAAAGTCCTGGGCTCTCATTAGCCTTTGGCCCAATCTGAGCTCCACTGTAGCTAAGCCAGTTCTCCTTCATCTACCTTTGTCTCCTTTCCACTCCACCTGTGTTGAATGCCCATATCATGGGCTCCTTCAGGCCATGTTCTGACCTCTTGTAAGGTGCCTTGTGCAGTGATGCGACCTTATGAGTGCCATAATAAGCTTGTTGTGGGCAGGCGTTCTTCTACCCACTTGGAAAAGGCCTTGGAAGGAAGCAGTTGATATCAGGGGCTGTCACCTTAAAACACTCTGCTCAGTGGGACCCTCTGCGGGAAGAACCCCTGCTGAGTGGTGGTTTTCCAAAGCTAGGTCTCTGATCTGGATGTGGAGCACATCTCTGAAGCAGTTGATGGCCTGGCAGCTGGCAGCAACCCCAGGGGCACTGTCTTTGTGCCTCTAGCCCTGTCCTTTAATTCCTGAAAATGAAAGCTGAAGGATGAACAGAGCATTTACGGAGACCGCTGAGCAGCCGTGCCGGCCCATCAAGCCACTGCTCTAATAGATACACAGGAGACAGGAGAGGTGCTTGTGTGGATATTGAGTTGGATTGGAAGTTGCAGGTCTTTTGCTGGGAGGCAGCAGTTGTCGGCTGCTGGAGACGTTTTCGCGGGGAAGGAGGTGTGTGGCTGTTTATTCCAGTACACAGTGCTTTCCTTCCATTTCCACTTCTCCGTTCTGCCTCTTTCTCTGCCCCATCAGCACCAGGCAAATGTTCTTTTTCAGGTGACATTCAAGTTTCAGTCGGGCAGGGCAGTCCCATCCATGAAACTGACTTGGATACTTGCCTCTGTTCACCTATCCATGTTCAACACTCCTGGACATCTGTCAAAGCCTCGCTTATTCAGCAGGTTTAGGTTAGCTTTGTAGGATCTTTTGTTTGATGGTGTTTTCTCTGCTGTATGCATGTTGTTACTGTGTTCAGTCTTCTTGTAATCTGCCTTGAGCCATCACGCCATTGAAAAGGTGAGGGACACATTTTCTAGAATAAGTACTTGGATAACAAGATTGCATCTTGCAGTTAAAAACAAACACAAGATTGCATCATCCTTGTTTCAAATAAGTTGTCTTACCTTCTGGCAGCTCAAACTCCTTCAGGCATGGCCTATATGGGCTAGAAATTTAAGACTGCAATCCTAATCTCCATTTAGGCCAGCCTAAACTGTGGCATAAGTCCTGTGCTGACCTGGGGGTGTCATAAAAGTGCAGTAAGACACTTCTGCCCTACTGCTGGGGGGGGGGGGGGGTTTAGGCCAATGCACAGGTTTAGGCCAATGCACAGGCATAGGCCAGCCTAAATTTCTTAGGATTGCAGCCCAAGAGAGGTAAATTGAGATTTTCAGTGTACTGAATGCTGTGCCTCCTGTGAAACTCTTCTGTGTACAGTGTTGTATGTACAGTGGTGCCTCACATAAAGAGCTTAATTCATTCTGGAGGCCTGCTCTTTAAGTGAAACGCTCTCTAAGTGAAGCAGATTTTCCCATAGGAAATAATGGAAACTCAGACACTGGTTCCACAACCCCCAAAATTTTCTTATAAATATATTAACTGGATATAAAAATGATGACAAAACACTGGAATTGAATTCCAAACATGCATTCAATGTGCATGATCCTATGAAGTCTACTTAGGCTGCAGTCCTAAAGACACTTTCCTGGGAGTAAGCCCCATTTAACACAATGGGATTTACTTCTGGGTAGACATGGTTAAGAGGCTGCAATCAAAGACACTTTCCTGGGAGACTTACCTGGGCTGCTGCTGGAGGTTCACAGTGGTTGGTGGAGGCACTTGGGGGCAGTTAGGGGCAGCTGCCTCTGGCACCTCCGGGCAACTGCGCCCAAGTTGGGGGCAGTTAGAGGCAGCAGCACTGGCTGGCAGCCCTTTTAAAGACCCTCCATACGTAGCATCAGGGCTGCATAGCATGCGTGCCCATAGCATGCTTGCTTGTTAAGTGAAGCAGAACTTGTTATGTGAAGCAAGATTTCTTGGAAATTTTTGCTTTGTTATGTGAAACGCTTGTTAAGCGAGGTACCACTGTACAAACAAAGTTACACTTAGATTGCTTCTGCTTGTTGGTGAATTATTACTGTACTTTTAACACTCTTGTTTTTGATATTTGTGTTGAAAGTAGCATATTTGACACAGCTGAACAAAGTACCAGAAGGGAAAAATTGTAATCTTGTGATGTTTCTTGGTGCCCCTTTGTTCCCTCCCTCTTGGAGCTGGTTTCTTTCTTCATCTTGCCCTCACTGTCCTTGGCCTCATTTGCCCATGCTGTCGTTTCATCTGATTGGCTGCGGTGACGTGCAAGACTTAGTTTACGGCATCCATGGCATCATCACATCAGACATGGTATCGTGATTTCAATGACAAAATGGCACCACAGCCAATATGATTAATTGGCATTGTGGGCAAATGAGGCCAAGGGCAGTGAAGGTGAAGAAGGAGAATGAAAGGTGCACAAATGAAAAACAACACATTGGCAGAAAGGAACAAGTTGACAGAAGGGCTAGGCAGGCTGGGTTATGCCCTGCAGGTCATTGGAAGGACCATCAGTAGGTGGGTCATGAACCAAACTGTTGTGACGGTGTTGTTCTGAGGGTCAAGGCCACATGGTTTGAGCAGTAAAGGGCCCTAGGACACAATCCAGAATAACTACGGGGAATCCATGAGAACAATTTACTCTGGATTGCAATATGAATTTCCCATAAGTTTTCACTAGGTGGTACTGTAACTACGGGTGCACATAACGTCTCTTATGTGCTCCCGTATTTACTTGCTAGCAAGGGATTTATTTTGGCCGAGCCATCCAACATTTAGTGAGCCTCCTTGGTCTTCTACTCACCTGTTGTTCCCTTCTTCACTACCCCCTTTGCTCTGCCTGGCCTTCTCTCCTGGCCTTCTATTTCTCTCTTCCTTCCCTTTTCAAAACTGGGCACCTGCTATGGTGATGCCACTCACTGCCCCAATTTGCCTGGAAAGAAAGAAGGGACAGAAAGATCCTATAATGGTGTTTGCTTACCAGCTATCTCTGAGCTGGAAAAAGAGCAATCATAGGCATTCGTAGAGCAAGTGGTAGACTGTTAAACCCCAAGTTGCAAGTTGGGGGTTGAGGCTGGGCTTCTTGGCACTTGATAAGTTGCAAACTTGGTCATTTGGAAAAGAGTGTCGTCATGCTTTTGCTCCCAGAGAATCTGCAATGTGCATGTCCTGCTTCTGCTCAGCGATGGGTCCCAGTTGAGGCACTCTCCCCCAAACCAGCCTTGGCATCACTCCTTGTTGAACAACCTTGAGTCAAAGCCGTTCACTTCTAAACAGGGCTGTTGTTGCAGATGCTCGCATTGATTGAATTAGCAAGAGTTGGGTCTTCCTGTGTTAGGCCCCAACCAGAGAGGACAAGCACATTCACCTTCCTACCGTGATGGGAGGAGGTATTTTTAGCAGAGTTCAACCTTCACTTGTTTGGAACTTGCAGCGATTTGCTACTAATATGGCAGAAAAAGAGTCACCTCCTATTAGCCATCTCCCATCAGAGCCTGTCATATCAGTATTGTATCGTATTAGTATTTGTTGGCACTAATGTGATCCGAAAGTTGCTAATCCGATAAGACTCCTGCATTGTATCAGTGAAAACAAATATTAATTCAATAGGATGGAAAATTGCTAATAAGAAACTAAGTTGCTAATATGACATGATGGAACCGCTGGAGAGGTTGGCTGTTGTTTTACTGTACTTTTCCAGGAGCACCTTTGGCACAGCCTCAAAGGCATCATGGTAGAGGAGCATCGAACAAAGGACATGGTATACACCAGGCCATGTGGTGAAGTTAGATGCAGACCCTTGGGAACTCCTTTTGTCTTTCAATTCTCATTTCATTAGCGGTAGAGCAGGTAGTGGATGATGGTCCATACTGGTACAGGCCTGCATGTAATTTATGACCCTCCACAATTGACTCAGCCCACTTGCCTTGTATGGCGGCCCACCTGGAATGCCTTAATTATTTTCTACCTGGAGTTAGTGATGACTAAGAGTTAGTGATGACTCTTTGATTCATATTTCTGGGCTCAGAACTACGAGACTTGGGAAGCTTGTCATATTCTCAACAAACAAAAGCTGAGCTTTACAGTCCCTATACTGTTTCCAGTTGGACTTTAAGATGAAAAATTCAACTCGGGCAACTAGGGTTGTAATGTTATCACAAGGTGCTGCCATATGTCACTGGATTCAGTCCCAGGGTGACCATATGCCTTGACCAAAAGTAGAGGACAAGACCCCCCTAAAACATAGGACAAAATAAAAGTGAAAAGCAACCATATATATTGCTTTCAAGTGGTAAGTACTCTGCTACTTATTATGACGTATGAACTGTGACATAAATTTTATTATGTACTAGCGAAAAGCGTACCCATGTTGTGGGAGTAAAATTCCCTCATACGCCATCCCCCCCACACAGCGACGCCCCATGCGCATTCACGCCCATGTACAATATCCTCCATGTTCATCCAGCCCATGCGCATCATCCTCCCTATGCTCATCAACCCCCATGTGCATCGTCCCCCCATGCGCATCTTCCCGTGTGCAAACCACCGCCACCACCACCCCCGCGCAGCATCCTCCCCAGAGCACCAAATTGGCTGGATGTTGCTTGGTCTTCCATGTTAAGTATAGGACAAAAACACCTTGCACCCCTTTTCAGCCCCTTAAGGGTTAAATTTCTCCACATCAGTTCTGAGTGGGTGTTCATGTGACAGAAGGAACTCCCTCCCCGAATTTCATGCTTCTAGGTCCGAGGGTTAGGGGGGAATGTTGATGAGTCATCAATTCTTCAATGCAAAGTATAGGGAGGAAAATGTGTTGCACCCCATTTCACCCCCTTCCGGTTGGAATTTCTGAAAATTTCTGATTCTTAGTTCACCCCTCCATCACGGAAGGAACACCCACCACAAATTTCATGCTTCTAGGCCCAGCGGTTTTGGCAGGGTGGTGATGAGTCAGTCAGTTAGTGAATGAGTGAGTCAGTGACTTTTTAATAGACAATGGTGCCTACCGTAACAAACGCCTCACGTAAAGTATGTTCCATGTAGCAAGCAAAAATTCCTCTAGGATTCTGCTTCATGTAACAAACTGTGCTTCACGTAACAAACACACTCGTTGGCAGTTGGGGCAGACGCGCTGGCCAGCAGCCCTTTTAAAAAGCATCAAGGGTGCTTAGCGTGCCTGCCCATAGCAAAAGCAACACTTCTGCGCAGTCCCTCAATATTTTTTATATGAATATTTTGGGGGTTGTGCAACCAATCATCTGAGTTTCCATTAATTCCTATGGGAAAATCTGCTTCACGTAAAGAAGGTTTCACATAACAAACATACCTCCGGAACGAATTAAATTTGTTACGTGAAGTGCCACTGTATATAGATAATTTATCAATTGCAGCCTGCTCACAAGGAAATGAGGGCCAGGAAGATTTTTTCTTCTGGGACACACAACTAAAAAAGAGGATGTGTCCTGGAAAAAGAGGATCTATGGTTACCCTGTTCAGTCCACACAAGTCAATGTTGCTAACTTTATGGCATGAAGAAGTAGGTGGAGACTTGAAGGTCTGGAGAGGAATCTTCATCTCCATCTTTTGGATTTCAAAAGTTGGTAGTTGTGATGTTCTCATATTTTTATATATTCTCATATATTTCTAGCTGAGAATATAAAACATCACATTGAAAAAGAAAAAGAAAAATGAAAGGCCCTTTTCTGTCTAAGATGGGAACTTCTCAGCCTGTTGTGAATTGGCCTCTTCTGCGCCACCAGCGACTGAACTCTGCAGGATGGGATTTTTTTCTTGTTTTCTGTTTTTTAAAACCCAAGTGGAAAATATCAATTTCTGTCATGAAGAGGCACAGGATGTGAACCAGAAACTGAAGAAAGCAAAGGGGAGGGGAAAGCATTAAACAATTATTGGAGTTTAGGTTTGTTTAAAATATCAGCAGGGTTGAAAGAACAAGCCACCTATTAGCCAGGGGAGAACCACTGGGCTGGTTAACGCCACGCTGATTCTTGGCACAGGCAGGGACTCGGGCTGAGACAAATGGCGGCAGCCCCAGGTTGTGATTGAGTGGAGGAGAGGCTGGAGAGACACAATTGCATCACCGTTCACACTTGCTGTGGCAACACTTTGGTCCCCTCTTCGTTTGTCTGTATGGATATTTGCTCTGTTTACACCGCTGTGCAGGATTTCATTTGCTACTTTTCTGCCTGCATTGTTACCGTTTTGTGATTATCGCGGGATAATTAGATGCGCCTGGAACCTTTTCCCATCACCGGCACCCACTACATATCTCTGGCAAGTTGGAGATGAAGCCCATGGCCTCATTTGTCACCCCTCTCCCGCAGCTGGGATTCAGGAGTGTATGCCTCTGGCCCGAAGTATCATGTTGCCATCATGGCTGGCGACCACTGATATAGACTTGTCTTCTGTGGCACCAAGCTTAGGAGAGAGCTTGGGGCTTTCGTGCTTATGGAAGGGCAGAAGACCTCTTGGTGTAACAACCAAAAGACAGAATTCTGTATTCAACCATTGCTGTCTGTATTCAACCCATGCTGTCTGAGTCTTTTTCAAGTCTCAACCATCATGTAAACTCTAAATAAAAAGAGAAACGGGGGGAACAGTTAGTGGGTCTTTTCCCTCCCCCAACAAATTCTTGGGCTCCATTAGCGGTGAGTTAAGATGTAATCTAAATTGTGTCTGCTCTCTAGCTTCAAAATGCAGGGAAACCAGCGCGATACCTTGCGGGGAATAGTGCATCTTAGAACAGGTCTATAATGCAATCAATTCTGTATATCCCAAGTGAAACAGCAACATTTATTTAACGTCTTTTATGGAGCAGCTGAGTTTTATCACAAATCACATTCCATTTCCATTCACCAGGGACCCCTTGAAGGCTAAAACGCACTTACTTTTCCTCCAAGGAAATTTACCAATTCCTCAATAAAGGCCCATTTGCCTCCGTATGTAAAATTGACACATTTATTGAATATTAAACATTTGTTGGTTTCTTCCCCTGTTCTTTTTCAACTTTATTGGGTTGCCCTTAAAAGTCATTAGGGGGAGGATATATCAAAGTTGTAATAAAGGTCTATTTATATATGGCAAAAGAACAGTATTGAACCTCCTCCCCCCCCCTTAGCATTTGGAAATTGATGCATGCTCTGTGTATGTGTGTGTTTTCTTTCTGTGCACATAATAAAACCGTTACAATTTATTTAAGATGCCTTTCCCTTAGGTGGGGATCTGGCAGCTTTTGTCCTTTTCTGATATCTATATAACTAGATTTTAAAAATAGAGAAAGATGCCTTTAAAAAAAAAACGAAGAGCCAAGCAATTTAATAACGGAATCGGCAACAATCTTGCTGTTGTCAGGCATCTCAAACATTTGAGTTTGTGAAGGGGTCTGACCCCTTCACCTAGCCCTGACCCCTTCACCAGTTCACCTAGCCTGGGTATGTCAACTCTGAACAGCAGCCGCTCTCCAGGACCCCAATCCAGGAGTCTTTCCAAGATCTGTGAACTGAAGATGTCAGGGACTAAGCCTGGGACCCTGCTTTCCTACTGAGCTCTAGCCCCACCGTGGAGGGGGTTATCTAGCTGTCATGTGAGTGACCCTACAAGGCTTTATGGGAAAGAAGGGACCTTTCACTCCCCATGGTTGCATGGGGCACAAGTTACGCCAAAGTGGATGACCAGCATTGGGGGGGGGGGGGCATGAGTGGCTGCAGGGCAGAATGAGTTGCATGAGCATTTGTTCCCCTTCCAGCTGGTGTTCAGTCTGTTTTCTCATTGATCAGTGACTTTTGCTGCCTTGAGCTCCCGGCTGATTTGCCAACCTCCCCTTTTCTTATTGACTTTCAGCCTCTTTGTGGCCAAACAATTGGTCTAAACAACAAAAGAGGTTGCAAAGCACTTGATATACATCTGGAGGCTTTTCCCAGGTAAAATGGATATGGAGGGGGATGTGCGGGTCAGCCACAGATGCACCTTTTTCAAAAACCCCGAAAAGATCGTTTCCGGGGGTGGGTTGAAAGCAGGTGGAACAGTGCTTAAATTCTAGATCTGCTTGTAATTGCACACTCCACGATCCTGTGAAAAATGTCTCACTAGCATCCTAGGGAGGAGAGCTGGTCACGATGCATGATTGGTGTTAGTGGAACTCACTGCAACAGGGTGGAGTTCAGTGGCTGCTGGCTGTGAATTCGCTTTTCACAAATGGATCTGGCAGAGTGGTTCTGCAAACTATAACACCAGGACCCACTTTTTGGAGTTTGGGACCCACTGGAAGGGATGTCATGGTTAAAAATAGGATTGCTATAATTTTCTTCCACAAAACCAGGGCAGTTCGTTCTGGCCAACTTGCCAGAATGTAAATAAAATCCCTAAAAACTGGGACAGTCCCAGTTTTCCAGAGCATATGGCAACCCCAACTGGAAGTGGCATTAAGCAGGAAATTTTTAATAATCCTGAGCTGTGATCCTACCCACCCTCAGGAGCAAGTCCCATAGACTCTCATTGTTAAAAACACATACATAGCCTGTTAAAAGTAAGCTCTGTAACATTTACCCAAATGCAGTGACATACTTTGGGAGCTTCAAGTCTAATTTCTTAAAAAAATAAAATACTGGTGGCATCAGCAAAAGCAGACCTCACAGAATTAAAGGGTAAAAACCCTTGATTGTTTTGGATTGTTGTGACTTACATGTACCGTTGACTGATGATCAACGATAGCTTCAGATGGTTTCTAAATTGGGTTGTCATAATTCTTTTCCGCAAAACCAGGAACACTGTCACGCTTGCCAGTATGTGAACACAATCCCCCCAAATTGGGACTGTACCTATTTTTTGGGTACCGTCCCAATTTGGGAACCCTATTTCTAAATAATATAGAAAAGCAGTAAAATTACAAAAGAATCCTGTTATTCTGAATCAGTGATGGGGGAAGCACTTTGCATATGCTCAAGTCTTCTCCCTCTCACCTCAAGCCAGCATCAAGTAGGTTCAAGCTTAGCAAACTCTAGCCACAGGCTCTTCCATCTAACCGAAGGGAAGGGACGAGATGTGGTCTGTGCTCCCCACCTCACCCCACCAGCACCCTTCACCTTTGTATAATCCAGTCCCCCTTTTACAGCCGCAGGAAGCACTTGGCAAGGCTTTGAAGGGGATAAACAGCTTTTAATGAAGTTACAGTGCTCTGTAATGGGCAACCATAAAATTGCCTTCATAGTGGAGGGTCCCAGGATGGCTTTTACTATTGACTGCCAAGAAGATGCAGTCTTTGATTCTCCCTGCTGGCAGCTGCAGCCAGAGAAGGTGGCCTGCCCGGCTGGCTTGGTAGAAGGAACTGGTATGACCCTCCTTGGGTGCAGACTCACAGACTGCCAGCTGTTCTCCTGGTTCCTGACTGGGATGTTAGCTGTACAACTGATGGCTCTGGGCTGTCACCTGGGCGGCAGAGCCTGGGAGGCCTAAGCAGGAGCTGGCCAGGTGCCAGGGCTGCACTGGCTGGGCTGCAGAGGCGCCAGCAGTGATGCAGCAGCCAGACGCTTCTGATTGGGCCATTGATCCAGCCAGGATTGCATTGATTGATTGAGAAAAAAGAGGACTCAGAAGGGGCGCCAGGAAAGCCAAACTGGGGGCCGAATGGTTGGCGCCCAGGCAGGCAGCCCAGCTCCTGCCTCCCTCCCCATACTGCCAGCAGACAATTGCCAGGCACAGAGCAGGGACAGATCCATACATTGATGGCATTCAAAGCCTCCAGCATCGATTCCCGTTATAGCCAAGAGGGGAGGGGGGAGAAGGCCTCTCGCAGCGGGGCGGATTATTTTTAGAGCAGGATTTCTGCACCTCTCAGCACCAATTTGGAGTTTTTATATTTTTTTTGCTGAGCCTGTCACTTGCGTCAGATGCTGCTCTTGATTGCAATTAGATTCCAGAGATATGTGTGCACCCACCCCTTTTGGGAAAGAAATGCATGTAACACTATCTCGGCTGATAGGTTATGTGATTCCAACCTCCCCCCCCCCCCCCTCCATACACACACACACACTTTCCGCTTATTAAATCCCCTTTGTCTGTCCCTGTCTCTCACTAGCCCCCACCCCTTTACAGCTGGCTGGATGAAAGATTGCATTCCCGGTAGAAGTCCTCTCTCTCTCTGCGCCTGGATGTAATCGTGTTACAGATCATTGGATTAAAGTTGATATGCTTCAGATAATCCCTGGGAAATATGGAGCCTTGGCTTGGCCTCTTTCTCCCCCCATAAAAAACCCTATTCTTTCCCCTACAAGAGAGCAGGTTGTAAAGCCCCTCCACCTTGGTCGAGCTACCCAACAACCTGTTTCCAGCAGCAGTAAGCATTGTGAGAGCTGGTTGAGTGAAGTAGTTGAGTGACAACTTGAGGCAGGATGTCACCAGTGCGGGTCCTCCATACCCACCAGAGCACCCATTGTTTCTGTTCCTCTTTCTCATTTTGGGGCTCCCTGACTTGGGAAAAAAAGAGTGGAAGAGAGCAGGAGGGGGAACATAAAGAGAATGAAGCAAAGAAGTTGAAAGGGAAGAGGTAGAGTGGGGGGCTAGAGAGTTTCCAAAGTTCTTCCCCTTCTGTCCATTTCCCTCTTTGGAAATATCAGATGCAGGAGGAGGAGAATTGATGCTGGAGGATTGACAGGTGAGTCTTGTGTTCGAATCTGCTGCCTCCCTGGGGGCTACAGAAAAGTTCTGCCTTTGGTCTTCTTGCTGTCTTTCTTATGAGTAGCTCAAGCTGGGGCTGGATGCAGAGCCAGGGAATTAACAGAACAGAGAAATCATCCAGCTTCCTAACCATGACTTCAGCCGGTGCTCGTTAAAAGCTCTCAGAGCCCAATGGAAAAAAAGAAAAAGCCCAAAGTCTTTGGTAGCGCCTGTTTTTCTTTCATTGGGAAATCTAATATATTGATTAGCTTTCTTCAGAACAGCATCAATACCTATATAATGGCATGGCTAGGCCTCATGGCGTCTTCCTCTGCCGCTTTGAAAGCCCACCTCCCAGGCGGGAAGCCTGATGTCAGCTCTTACCTTGATGGCTGTGACTGGGCAATGGCTCCTCCTGGTCTGACCTGCCTTGGCATTTTCCAAGCAAGCCCTGTCAGCAATTTATCTAGCAAAACCTTAACTGTAGGGATTGGCAACCGTCTGCCTCTGCGCCTAACCTGCCTGCTGAAGGAATATGCTCTCTTCCTGATCCCTGATCCAGGGCGTTGCACATTGAATGGGAATGTGGCTATGTACTTTGCTAGTGGTGCCCTTCAACTGAGAGGTGCAACTCTGGCAGCCCCCTCCTGACCACAGCCCTATAGAAAACATTTTTAGGCGTTGTTTTATTGAGGACCAGGCACTTGTGTTTTCATTTTAAGCACATGAGTTTCTTTCCAGTATAAGCTGTAACCCGTCTGTCTGAATCCCAAAGCCTGCCTCTCACTGTGCCTTGTGGCCTTCTCCCCAGGAAAGCGGACTTGCCTTCCCCCCCCCCCAGCCCCCAAATGTTAGAGCAACATCCTCCCATTAACTCATTTCTGACGGATTTATTTCTCGCACAGCTTGATGGATGATGGAGCGCAGTGAGATGTTTTCAGAGCAAAAGAACAATTTGGCCATAATTAGAAATTTATAAAAATGCCTTGAAATGCGGGAGCAAAGCTGGTAAGGAAGTGCTGCCTGCCTGACGCTGCCGCTGCGCAATCAGCTATTAGCAGATGATCAGCTATCTTGGTGGATCGTTGCTGCCGGCGCACGAAGCACGCAATAATAGGCCTCTTGATTAGTGGATTTACATATCTTTTGAGGAGCCAAATTCTGAATTCTCTCTTCTTCTCTGCTATTGTCACAGATCGTCTACATCTGTGAAATCAGCGGCTAAGACTAGAGCAGTGCAGATTGTTCTTCAGATGTACAATGCTGTCATCCTTGTGAAAAATCCTCCAAAAGAGTCAAGGAAGCAGAGATGGGGAATACATTAAAGGCCTGGCAGCATCACCATCATGCAATAGGCACTTGCCAGGAAAGGAAGTGTTGGCTTCCTACCTACAGCACAAGGGAATGGGATCCATAATTCACTGGGAGGTCCCAGCTGCTCCCAGAGCTATGTTGATTTGCAATTCCTGCTCTGTTCAATCCTTTTGCAAGGACACCCCTGTTTGGCTGGGAAGGTCCTTTGGACGCACGGCTGGGTCACTGGAATTGATGATGGTGTCATAAATTGACGTCTGAGGTTGGAGGTGGTGGAGCCTGGAAATGAAAATGATCCAGAGGTCTCAAGGAGCATCATGGTGGTCTGGTTCCCAGATATGTAACAGTTGAAGCTTTCCCCTCTCAAATTAAAATTTGAGGAATTTGAGTTCCTGTACCTGGAAAGGATTGCTTTGAAGAATGGAGGCACCAAACAAGAAGTGAGTAATATAGGCTGCCTAGGGAACTCGCATAAAACCGTTCTGGGCTCCTCGGAGTAAGAATGTAGTACAAACAGTTCTCACAACAGCCTTGTAATGTAGTGCAGAGGTAAGGTAAGGAGAGGTCAATGTTGTCTCCGTGTTGGAGATGGGGAGGGCTGGGGTGGAAAATTCTGGGATAATTACTCATCCTGGCCGTTTAATGCTGCACTACAATTTTTTCATGGTTTTAGTACTTCAGCATGATAGAATACACCAGTGATTTTCAACCAGTGTGGCATGGCACACTGGTGTGCTGCAGATAGTCCTCAGATGTGCCATGGGAATTTGGAGAAGGCCATTAATTAATAGGAAAATTGGGGGATGTGAACAGCCTGGTGTGCCTTGTCAATGGTGAAAACAACTAATAGTGTACATTGACAATTTCAATGCCTTGTTAAGAGATAAAAAAAGGTTGAAAATCACTGGAATAAACACTCTGTACATCCTTAAAGGCCTGTCTTCTAATGATTATGATCTGGAGCCGAGCCTTGGTGTACTCTGGCTCCACAAAAATCCCTGTTTGCATCTCATCTTGGAGTTGGTGGGCCACAAATGATGGGCCTTTGGAGACAACCCTGCACACTCTCGCCATCATCTATGATCTTCCCTAATCTAAAATGGAATCTCTGCCTTCGGGGTCTTTATCAAAACAGTTGTAATGGGATCTCAAGGAGGACAGCGATTTTCGGAAGCGTGTGAGACGTTCGTTCCCGAGGAAGATATGAAAGTTGATTTTGCTGAGGGGAGGAGGAAGCGGGGAGGGAACAAGAGATGCTATCAAACATATTACAAGACATTTCTTGTAAAATAGCCACATGTGCTCAGGAGCTCAGAGACAGGCAGGGCAACCTCCACAAACACAAAACATTATTTATCCACTCCAGTCGCTCTCAGCCGCTGGTGCTGCACTAGTAAGACTCCATTGCAATCTCAGCAACCATGGTTAGACCACTGAGAGTACCATTTTGTCTTTTGTTCTCCCTGTATCATCTACTACTATGTGGGTGTTTCCTTCCTTTGGGTTTCCCTCCTCCCTTCACTAACCATGGTTCTGTCTGTAGCTACAATGTCATGAACCATGGTTAGGTCCTCAAAGCACAATGAGCAGAACATATTTTTTCCTTCCTTTTATATGTTCTCACATGGGTATTCCTTCCTCCCTGCCGGTTTCAGAACTAACCATGGTTTGCATTACTGAAGCCGTTTTCCCCCCTGAGAATCCTTTTGATGTGGTCTTCCCCTGATATTATTCTGCTGCCTCCTTTGTGTTATTTTCTGGTTGTTGTTAGATTTTACGAACGTGCTGTGAATGGAGGTGTGGCTGCCCATTGCATCCCTGCCCTGTTTGCCACAACCCCACAACCCCTGCTTCTCAGTTGCGCCATTCCCGAAATGTGCCGCAAGACCGTTAAAAAGCTGCTGACTCCTGTTTCTTCCTCCCGCTTTCCCCGTATACACACGGGGACCTGGTTTTATCTGCTTTTTCTCCAATATTTTTTTATATCTAACGGTGAAATATTTATATGGTCCAATAAAAGGCAGAAAGCTTGCAATCTCTTTCAAATTCATTGGAGACTGAGAGGAGCTTCATTGTGTGGATTTAACACCCAGCCATGACCCCTGGTAATTGACTCCATACATCTTTAGCATCCGGAATTTACATAATATGCAGGAAAAATGATTGATAGCTCCTGAAAACCGGCTTGTCTACCAAGAGGCCATGCGCCTGGCAATCTGTCTTGTGTGCCACCGCCTGTCTCATGCTGCCCTGCCTTGCAAACGTGGCTGTGACACTGCACCGCTACGTGTAACCTTCCCTTGTGTCCCTGCCACAAATGTATGTCCCTGCCACTATCCAGTCTGGAGCTGATACCAGAATTTAATGCCAAGTAACCCAAGCAGGGGCTCAACCACTCAGCTGGGCTCTAACATCCTTTAAAAGATGCATTCAGCCAATGCAGGAGTATTTTTAAAAAATCTTTTTTTTTTAAAGACTAAAATTCCCCATCTCCTTAATGGGTTTCATGCAAGCAGCTTTGTGTCCTCCAAGCCAGCATGCTATGAATCTATAATTCTTTAATGAAATGTTTCCTTGCACTTGAAGTGAACTGTGCTTGATTTACAGCCCTGTACACAAAAGGTCAGTTTACTTAATCCACACACTTTCCTTTCACCCCCACTCCAAATTCCACTAAAATTAAAAAGCCATACAGATCTTTAAAAGCGTATTTATGAACGCTTAAAAGCATAGGCAAGTTACAGTCTGGACGTCTTCCTTCTCTGCTGATATACATCAGCTGTTGGTGGCATGGACTGGGACTTTTTTAAAAAGCATCTCACACAGTACAATATGTTGCTCTTACTATTTTGACACTATCTCTGTGTTTCTGTGACAGTTACTGGGGGAAAATGGAAGGGAGGGTTATTAAGAATATTGATTAGCCAAATGCTCCATTAATTTGAACCCTTCCCATCTGTATTTGTTTACATGAAAAGCTCCTCTAATCTGGATTCTTGTTTTCAGAAGCTGTAGAACATATTCTCCTTTCTTCAAAATAATCGAGCACACGGACTTGGCTGGTGCTGGAATTCAGACCTTGGCTTACAGTTAGTGGGGAGATGCAGGGTTGGGGAATTGGGCTGAAGAGCCATCCCTGTGCCCGTTGAAAGCACCAAGTGTTGCCCGTTGCCCTGATTATGTGTGGAAGCATTTGTGCACCAGGCAGAATAATAATAATAATAATAATAATAATAATAATAATAATAATAATAATAATAATAATAATAATAATAATAATAATAATAATAATAATAATAATAATAAAAGTTTATTGTCATTGTATAGTCATACAATGAAATTCATAAGACATCCAGAGACCAGCCCCGACAACAACCCCCCCCCAACAACTCCCCCCACCCAGACCCTCTTTAAACACACAACTGCACACCACACCAATGGCCACCTTGATATCAGCAAATGTACATCAGGTACATTTTTCTTAAATTCCCTGGGTTTCCAGGTTGGTGTCTGAAAACCTGAAATGCAAGATGTAACCCTGGTGATATCTCAAGGTTGCTAGTGATTGATTGATTGATTGATTTGCACACAAACAACATTCTCCTCCTCCTCCTCCTCCTCCTCCTCTCATTCCAGGGAAATTGGAGGAGTTGGGTTCAGGCTTCATTCTGAATAGGGAAGTAGAGATGACAAACAGCAGAGGTGCAGATGACTGGAAAGTGGGCCTCCCATTCTGGCCTGCCCCCCCAAAAAAACCCAGATCTGGCCAGAAACGTGGCCTAGGATCGGGAGGACAAAAGAGACTGTGTTTCATGCTGATCTGCTTGAAAATTGAATGGGAACCAGTATGTGCAGTATCGCTCATCTACAGAAGTGGTAGGAGGAGACCCACACTTCCCAGGGTCAGTTCTAAGCATCTCCAGGAAAAGATGCCAGCAGCAGCTGATGATCTTTCTGCCTGATCTGGAAAACTGCTATCTGTACCATGGCTTAAGTATTACTTTTGGAGAGTCCTACTTCTTCCACCAGAGATGACAGCTGTGCACAGGAATGGTCCACCACTGAGGCTCTGCACCTTCTTTTCCCAAACCGTGTCTTTTTTGAAAGGCCACGCCTTGTATACCTTGTTGCTTGCTCGTGTGCCACTTTTGCTTCCAGCAGAATCAGTCCCCATCAGTATTTCTTGCCATCCTGTAAAGCATCACTAGTGGTCCTATTACGCTGTGCTGGAAAATACGAGACAGACCAGAAGTCTGATTTGATATGAGAGATGTTTGCATGTTTCCATGATTCAGAATTTGTTGCCCTTGTGGCTGGTTGTGCCCTTTCACTTATTAGTGCAAAAACCTGTTGTAAGCCGCAGTGGCCGCCTTTGATTGGCGAGTCTTTGATGGGAAAGATTTCTCTTCGGAAAATGTTATGCACAAGAGCTGGAAAACGCCGTGTCTTTGATTTTATTCTCTGACTCTCTCTTGTGTGTGTTCTGTTTTGGTTTTGTTTTCTTCCAGAAGGAGCTTAATTCCATTGCTTCTGAACTAGCAGCACGGCAGGAAGAAAGCGAACAGTCTCATAAACATTTAATTGAACTCAGCCGGGAATTTAAGAAAAATGTACCTGAGGTACAGTATATTTGCTATTATAGAATTAACTCAGTGGGTAGGAATATTTTTCCCCTCCATCTACTCAAATGGGTTGATTTTTAAAAAAAAATATATTATAAAAACAAACTCAAGACATTTCAGTAACTAACAAGAAAAGATGGTAATTAGCCACAGAAACAAATAGCTCTGAAAATGTTCAATTATTGCTTATTACCAGTGGCTCTGGTGGCGCCATTGGGACTTCTGAGTCCCGATCCTAAATTGCACTGAGGGGTACTTGGAGGGAGTGCACACAACTGTCAAGTCCTCTTGGAGTTATGGGGTATATGGCAGCTCAGTACAAAGTAGCAACAAATAATAAGTGCCGTTGTGTTGTGTCACTGTGTGATGTTTTGTGTTTCTTCCTCAAGTAGTTTATAAAAAGCAAATGTTTTTAGACTTTGTAACAAATCCTGGCACATATTAGTTCAAGCAGATGGAGCACTGCTTTCCTTTTACTGTTATATTGCTGTTCTTCCAAAATAAATTTTATACTGTTTGGTTTTAGAGTGGAAGGTTTCCTTCCCTCCCTCCCTCCATTCATTCATTCATTCATTCATTCATTCACTCATTCATTCATTCATTCATTTGAGAAAGAGGAGAACTACCAAACACCCTTCCACTAATACCCACATCTTGCCAGTCTCTGTCTCTCTTGCTTGCAACTACTGTAAATTACCAGGCTGGGGTGGGATGGGACAAGTTATAATATTAAGGTAGTGTCTGATATGAAACATATCCTCTGGCTCCTTTGATCAGAGTGCCTAAGAATGGCTTCTGTGGTATCTCCCGAAAGAAGAGAGGTTGGTGCCTGGCATCAGGAGGATCAGTTCAGCTCTCAGGATATGGTCCCTATCTCTATTTACTAGGGACCATCTCAGGGACCTGGATGCAGGTCTTGTGTGCTCCCTGAGGCAACTGGTGGGCCACTGTGAGATGCAGGAAGCTGGACTAGATGGATCTTTGGCCTGAACATGTTCTTTTGTCCAGAGCCAGAGCCAGAACAGCAGAACATGTTCTTTTGTCCAGAGCCAGTTCTAGACTTTGTGGAGGGGCTCTCCAGAATGCCACTGGTGGACCCTTGGTCATCCTCTTGCACTACCATCAGTTCTGATCATCATTGCTGGACTTCTCCCAGGGAGAAGGCAAACATGCCAGCAGAGGTAGCAGTTACCTGTTTCTTAGTTAAATTGTTCTTAATTAGTATGCAGATATAATTGATTAATTAAAACTCTTACAGTTAAGTCAACTTAAGTAAATCTTTAATTAGGTGAAAGACTTAGGCTGCAATCCTAAAGACACTTTCCTGGGAGGAAGACCCATTGAACACAATGGGACTTACATTTGAATAACATGGTTAGGATTGTGCTGATATATTCAGGCTAGAATCTTTTTTGAGATTTTGGAGAAATGCTGGCCTTTGGCCTTGTTCTGATCCAAAGCTTTTCTCTTTTGTCGTTCAGGAAGTCCGAGATATGGTGGCTCCTGTCTTAAAAAGTTTCCAAGCAGAGGTAAGAAACTGTCTATACCCAAAGTCCTTTTTGGCTTCTGTGGAAGTATCTGGCAGCAATTCAGCAAAAGTCAGACTGAGGGTGCAGTCCTAACTTAGGCTGACTCAACTCATCAGTCTTTCCATTCCTATGCTGATGTATGGAGGCAAGCACCTACCAATGCACTGGCCTAACCCTCCACCAAGAGTGGTGCAGAAGTGCCTTCAAGCACTTTGGTCACACCCCTTTAGTCACACTCCAGGCCAGCACAAGACTTATGCTGGGGTTTAGGCTGACCTAACTTGGCATTAGGATTGCAGTCTAAAGGCTCACCTTGTCTAACATCCCGCTTTCAGCATTTTCTGAACAGCTTGGGATTTGCATTGGGGTAGCTACTGACTGATTCTTGAAATTCAGCCCTTGAATCTCTGTGTAGGCCCTGATTCTGAGAGCGTTTAAATATCTTCTTATCCTGAAGAATGGAGCTGGTGGAAGTGGAGCTGGTGGAAGCCTCCACCATCTGATGGTGGCTTCTGACTAGGTTTGCCTCTGGGCGCAGTCCAGAGTAACTACGAGGAGTCCTTGCTCCCGTGTAAGAACAATTTGCTCTGGATTGCAATATGAATTTCCCATAGGTTTTCACTAGGTGGTGTAGTAACTACGGGTACACATAATGTCTCTTACGTGCTCCCGTAGTTACTCTGGATTGTAGGGCCTGTCTTTATTCTTGAGGCTGAGGTGCTGTGGCATACTGGGTCTGGGGCAGTGTCTGAGCTGCTGGATTCAAGGGGTACAAAGCAGGACATTCTTCCAGGAATCCCCATGCTGGGGAGGGTGCAACTAGTCACAGCACATCATAAGTTCTGAGCAGTGCTTCTCTCCTTCTGGCTCGGGTTCCAGGAGGTGGCCAAAACTAGCAATTCTTTTCTAGCTGTGGAAATATGGGATCTGTTCCAGACTGAGGTATTGCCATCACTCTGGGGGGTTTAAATTCTTCCGAAGCATGGCAGGAAGTATGCATCAGAGAAAAATCACACTTGTGAATGATCCCAAAACATCACACTTCTTAGCAGGGAGGAGAAGGTGTTCTGCCTCCTGCTCTGCTTTTCCTCTATCCTGCTTAGCTTGAAACCCCCAGAGAGACGTTGGCACTTAGTGGCAGCAGCATATTAGGGGCTGTCATCTTGTGAGTTTTGCATTACTTTTAAATCTGTCTCTTTGGAACGACGTAACGGCAGAAGGAAAAAAAATGAAAGTAAACAATAACTGGATTTACACAAATGTGGGCTGATTTCCATATTTTTCATCACTTCATTTTATTACCCTGTTTTTTTTAACTGATATGCTTATTTATTTATAGGGCAATCTGGTATTGATTCATTCTGAAATGCTCGGCATAAACACATAAAAGAGAATGATAACAAAAGGAATATATTTCCAGTGTTGTTTAAATACTATCTCTTTTCCTGATAGACTTCATGAGATCTTCTGGGAGAGCGGAAGGCATAGATTAAGTAATAGCAAGTGAGGGCAGATCATAGTAAGTTCTGCTGAATTAGGAAGAGAGCCCATAATCCTGACCGATCGTCAAAGTTTCTGGAGCGTTATGTCTGGGCAGAGCCTGGCCGAGTTCACCAACACCATATCTGAATCTGGAGTGTGTGTTTCCTAGTCTTTGGGTCCTTGTAGGTAGTTAAAACATGAACAGAGCCTGGCTGCTGGACCAGTCCGAAGGCGAGTGTAGTCCTGCTCCCCACACTGGCTAACCAGTAGCTGCCAGAAAGCTGCCAGTAGTTCCACCCATCTTGATACTCTGAATCCTGGTATTCAGAGGTGCAGTGCATCTGAACATGGAAGTTCCACCTGAACATCATGAGCAACAGCCATTTGTTAGACCTTTCAGAGTAGAGAATCCTGGTGCCAGAAGGATTTGGCTCAAGTGGAAGAGAAGGCTCTTGAAGCCATGGCTTCATAGTACCTGGTGGGCAGGGATGGTCTCCTGAATGTCAGCTGATGGAATGCTAGGGAGACTGGTTTTAAAGCTACTGGGAGTCCTGGTTTGAGGGTCATCCAACTGGGAATGGAAGTACTCTTGGTTCAGTTGGGTCCCTTTTCAGGTTCTGGCCTTTAGGATCAGCTGCTAAGCTCCAACTCCCAGTGTTTTTTGTGGACAAGGACATTCCTACTGCCGAGGAGGTGGGAGATGAGAATAGGGGGAGGGGGGTTTCTTTTGTGACCCAATTAAATAAATAAAAACCCAAATCTAATTTTCTGTGGCAAGCAGACAAAAGGCTGCCCATGGCGGGAGTGAAGCAGCGACAGCTTGAAATGGCCAAAGTTTTTGAGTCTCCTTGCAGACGGGGAAAAGAGCAAAGCCAGAACCCTGCTAATTACAAAAGTTGCTTTATGAAAGATAATTCAAAGCAATAATTTAGCAAACATAATCAAGTAGCACAGATGGGGATTCTGATGAATAGTTTGCAACATGCAATTAGCAGCTCTTGCAGTTACATATCATTAACCCTCAGAGCACAAAAATTATTTTCTCATTATTAGATGAAAAGGTAAAATTAAGCTGACTAGACAGTTAAGGAACAAACTACAATTAATTACCTTCATTTATTACAGTCATTATTCGAAACTTTATTCCCCCCCCTTCATTTTCTTCTCCTTTTTTCTTCTTTTGGGTGGCTGAAATTATACATCTGGGTACATTGAAATTAAGGTGAAACATTCCCCAAGCCTGAACGTCTAAATGTGGGGGAGGACAGTGGAACGGTGAGGGCTGGGGTGCCCCCAAAGTATCTGGGTTCGAGCAACCAAACACACAACCAAACAGCAGTGACAAATTGGTAGACAAAGGGGGAGGCAAAGAGAATTACGGTAATTATCTTAGAGTCCCTTCTTTGTTTCTTAAGCCTGCTTCCTTCCCAACTTCATAGCATGCTGGAGGATACTGAGATCTCTTCTGAGCCTTGAGTGACACCAAGGCATCCCTTTTCTGTAATTACCTGGAAGCAGAATTAAAACAGGTTCTGCAAAGCACTTAACTTGGCTTGATTTTATTTCGTGGTTCTTTGCTCCCGTATAGCCTGGAGCGTTCCATAATGTTTACTTGCAAGTAAGTACTGCTAAGCCAAGGTCCTTTCCAATATTAATTTACAGGTTCCTGTTTGCAGATCCTGTTCGCTTCATTGCTTCCTGTTGATTGAGACTGGAAGATTTATGATGAATAGGTTCTTAATTGTCCCAGTGTCAGGTTATGTCCCCACAGAGGGAGGGGACGGTTTTAATTATTGGTTTCCTTGAATTATTTTTTCTGTTTTTAATTACAAAATAGTGCTCATCTACTAATTAACGACGCTTCTCCTTCTCCATGAGAAGAAAATTTACATTTGGGACAATTAATAACACTATTCCAGGGACAATTAGGTACAGTAGTTATATTACCCATCACTAGCCCCTGAAATGTGGCTAATAGGAAGCAAAAAGCAAAACCAGAGAACCTTCCATTGGAGGTGCAGGAACCCAAAATGCCTCAATAGCAGTTTGCCGAGTTATAAAGGAAAATTTGGAGCTGCAATTATCTCTGATGCTGCCCCTCTCCCCCAATCCCTATGAATTGTCTGAGAAAACCATTGGGATGCAACAGGCTGGCAATTGTACCAGATTCTCTATAAAACATGGTAGTTGCAGAGAAAAGAGTCTCATTTCCAAAGCACTCCATTAATTCTGGAGAAAACAATGCTTTCCCTCACCCCCTTCTCCAAATTTCTGATCTTCCATGAATTATGTTTTTCTCGGTCTCCTCTCAGAAGCCTCTCTGTAGCTCAGTTTCTCTCTTCTGCTCTTTCTTCACCACCCCAACCAGCCTTGAAGGGCATAAAACTGTTTAGGAACAAAGCAGCAGAGCAGCCCTGACCTTTCCTTGGCTCCAGCCATCTAAAATCAATCTCCTGCTCTTCTGCCCAGCCAGTCTTTCTTGGGAAGGTTTTTGACTTCTGGTAGGACATCTGCATAGGAGGCAAACTGTTGCTGGATGTGCTGATCGCACATGTTTTTAGAGATGTTTTTAAACATGAGATGTTTTTAAACTAATTCTTCTATTAAGGGACCCTTTTCTAAGGAGCCAACATCTCAGTCCCCCACGAACAGCCATGCAACCAAGCTTAAGTACAGTGGTGCCTCATGTAACAAATGCCGCACGTAAAGTATGTTCCACGTAACAAGCAAAAATTTCTCTAGGGTTCTACTTCACGTAACAAACTGTGCTCCTTGTAACAAACAAACTTGTTGGCAGTTGGGGCAGATGCGTTGGCAGCCCTTTGAAAAAGCGTCAGGGCTGCCTAGTGCACCTGCCCATAGCAAAAGCAACACTTACGCGCTGTCCCTCCTATGGCCAGGCGTCCGCTGGGCAGAGAGAGAGAAGAGCAGTGGAGAAGAGGGAAGCAGCTCAGGGTAGCCAGAAGGGAGCAGGGGAGAGAGAGGCTCAGGATGGAGAGAAGGAGAAAGTGGGGAGACGCTTTGAAGGTGTCTTGGATTGCAGCCTCCTAACCATTGCGTTAAATGGGGCTTACTCCAGTGTCTTTAGGACTGCAGCCTAAGTAGACTTCATAGGATCCTGCACATTGAATGCATGTTTTGAATTCAATTCCAGTGTTTTGACATCATTTTTACAACCAGTTAATATTTTTATATGAATATTTTTCGGGTTCTGGAACCAATTGTCTGCATTTCCCTTATTTCCTATGGGAAAATCTGCTTCACGTAAAGAACATTTCACGTAAAAAACATGCCTCCGGAACGAGTTAAATTTGTCGCGTGAGGTGCCACTGGAATGAAAGAAACGGGCACTTGTTTTTCCCTTTCTCTTCTTCTTTTGACTCCCTTGGGTCTGGTTGATAGATTGCCCTCTTGGGGCAAGGACCTGGCCCCCTTATATCTCCTAACGTGACTTGCGCATTCACAGTGCAGCAGCATTGATGCTAATAAAGACTCAGTGGGAACGGTCTCATTATAACCATAACCCCTGATAACTGGATGATGCGGAGGCACCTTTCAAAATGATGATTCTCTTCTGTGTAGCCAGGAAGAGCAATTGTCTCCATTCACTCCAGGTGCTGATGATTGGGGCAGGACCCTTTCCCCCTTTTGCTTGTGAAGCACTATGTAATGAACCAGATGACAAAGTGTAGGGTCTTTGAACTGCAGATAATTCTTTTCTCTCGCCAGCCTTGATGGGAAGCCGATTCTGGAGCCTGGTCTTGGCTATAACGTCCCAACTGGTGGCTGTGGCACAGGGTTCAGGATTCCCACCAAGCAGCATCGCATCGGTGTCTTGTGGCATGACAGGCAAAGGACTCCTTGGGAAAGTTCTAATGAGATTAACGTCCTTTGGCTTCTAATATCAGGAACTTTGCCAAGGCTTCATTGTGCCTGTCAGGAAGTATTAGAACCAAATTAAGAGCCAGCAGCAATTTTCTTTCATTCACTATCATCATCTGAGCAAAGTGAATTATTTAAAGCCCAGTTATTTTTTTCCCCTTTTGTTTTTCCTTCTCTCTCCTCAGTTAACCGTCCTTTGCAGCAGATCCTTGGTGTGTTTCTCATTAGGAAAAGCATCCTCTAAACAGGATAACCTTTTTTTTAATAAATGTCTTGAGTAACATATGGTTTCTCTGTAACTAGAACTCTAGTTTCAAATATTGATCTTTTTGATTTGAGATGCCAGGCATTGTTTTGGCTTTTTGCCTTGTGAACATGTCAGCGATCAGCTCACCCTTATGTGGAAGTGTTGAAACTCCTGCCCTGGCTGGGTCTTGAACTGGTGACCCGAGGGATGTCGGATTGATCCAGCATGGCAGCCATGTTGCTCTCTGGCTTGTTTGCAAGTTCATGTGGTTTTCTGTCCTGCTTTTATATGCTTCCACCCCATGAATCTCTTTTCGGGATGATTTTGTGATTGTTCTGTTTGTGTTTGTGATTGTATGTTCTGTTTGTGATTGTATGTTCTGTGTGTATTGTTTGTTATCTGTGAGTTGGTGTTTGTATGTATGCAGCCGTTGCCGAAGCCAAATTCCGGGTATGGAGATCATACTTGGCCAATAAACAAATCTATCTATCAATAAAAATTTTAAAATAATCAAATTTAATAATTTGATTTAAAATAATCAAATTTTAATAACAAAATAATCAAAATTTGATAACAATAAAAATTTTAAAATGATCAAATTCCCTCAACAAAATAGATGAGTGCAGTAAAAATAAAACTGGTATGAAGCTTGGTAGTTGGACTGTCATTAGAATATTCCCTACAATCCAGAGTAACTACGGGAGCACATAAGAGACATTACATGTACCTGTAGTTAGTTCCCCACCTAGTAAAAACCTATGGGAAATTCATATTGCAATCCAGAGCAAATTGTTCTTACACCGGAGCAAAGACTCCCTGTATTTACTCTGGATTGCACCTTTAGTCATTTGTCTGTTTTGAGGAACAGGTAAAATTCAAATAAAATGTTTTGTCAGCCTGGATTTACTGAAAGGCAAAGGCTGCAATCTTAAACACAGTTTCCTGGGAGTAGGACCCATTGAATAAAATATGATTCTGTTCTGAGTAGACAGGGTTAGGATTGCACTGCAAAACAAGCACAATCCAGAGCATGATAAAATGAGGATGCTTTTCTCCCTGTAGTGTTTAAACATGCCTTGATTTGGGACAGACTCCAAAAGAAGAGTGCATAACTCTTTTCCTCACCACCAATCGCAATAATATTTTTGCATCCCAATGTTTCTTTTTCCTTTTTCAAGAAGTTGGCCTGATAAGGTATAATCATAGCACAGAGGCCGGCCTGACAGTAGTAATTAATTAGGCCATTATGCATTCTACGGTGATAATTGCTTTGCTGGAAAGTCACCAGCCATGAAAAGGACCCGGCACCAAAATGTAATTCATCAATCTCTAGTCGGTGTAGAGCACAGTTGGGTTTTCTCACCTTGAGTCGGCTGCACATAGAGGGAAAGAAACAGAAATAGGTTGTGTATGTGTGTGTGTGAGAGAGAGAATAGTTAATGATACGTCAGTGCATCAAAGTGAGAGATATTGAGAGGGATTTGCACAGGGATCAGCAAGAAAGTGCTATGCAGACCCAGTTCATTTTCTCAAATGAACCATGTCACGGGTAGAAAAGGACTACATTCAACCCATTCTGCTGGATCAGACCAAAGGCCTGCCTAATCCGAGCTCAGCCAGTGCATACCCATCTCTTCCCAGGACCCGCAGCGGTATGGAGGGGGCAGCACATTTCTGTGCACTGGCCTACCTCCCTGATGAGTGGTGCGAAATTGCCGTATGGCACTTTTGTGACACTCCTCAGCTGGCGCTGGCAGACCAAACCCTTTGGATGGTGCCCTCAGTTGCTGCTGCTGCTGACATACTGAAGTTACTATGCGACATTAGACTTTGTCCTGGCAAAATAGCCAGAAGGAGTCTATGTTGGCCAAAGGAAGGCTTAAATGAAATAAAACACCAGCCTTTGGTTCATTAAACTCTGAATGCCAGACTGCAGTTTGCGTTGTGACATTTAACTTTTCTAAAGTTGTTATTGAGGGGAGTGAGATAAGAACTCAGGTAAAATACCAGTTGGCAATCCATCAAGTCGTGTGGCACAAAACGTAGTATTAATCTGACTGGTTGGAGTCTACAGTCTACTTTTCTGGGAGGAGATTGCAAAGCTGAAAACTGGCCTCCAAAATGATCTAGAGCCCCTTCCTTGTCAGGAACAGCTACAGAATTTGGGGCATTCTGGCTAAGAAAAAGAAAAAGATGATTGAGAGACGACATGATGGAAACGTTTTTCTCTTCACAACACTAGATCCCGGGGATCATCCAATGAAACTGGTTGGAGACACTTAAAGATGGA
The DNA here is from genome assembly GCA_030015325.1 of Cryptoblepharus egeriae. Taxonomy (NCBI): domain Eukaryota; kingdom Metazoa; phylum Chordata; class Lepidosauria; order Squamata; family Scincidae; genus Cryptoblepharus; species Cryptoblepharus egeriae. The sequence goes on from JAREYC010000020.1 coordinate 1,485,260, forward strand.
CAAAATTTGGAATGCCAAGTGGATGGTGGCCTCTGCCACCTTTGTTTCAGGTGTCCATACCAGGCATGGGGAGGACAGGTATTTGCTTATATCACTGGATTCAGAGGGGAGTCCTTAGTGCCTGCCCCAAGTCTCCACTGGGGAGACCTCCTCTGGGCTCCTGGCTGCACTGGGGAAAGAGGGGTTGCAGAAGGGCTACTCTTCTCACTCCAAGACTCTGGGAGCTGACAGTCCCTCAGATTGAGGCTGCTTACCGTACACACTCACCTGCACGCCTGGTTTTCTCAAAATGCCCCAAGGGCCATTTGGGTTTGTGGAAATTGATGAAGGAACGCATCTCGCAAAATTTCTTTTCCAGCCGGAAGCATAAAAGGATGTGGATAAAGGGGGGAGGGAGGCCCTGTGTACTCGGATGCTAAAAAAAGACCATGTTTTACGCAATGTTAACAATAGGGCAGGGGGGGGGAATAGAAAAAGATCTTTGTGCTCCAATGCCCGGGAGCAGCCAAGGAGGGAAGGCAGTCTGTTCAGGTGGCTGGTGAATTACAAATGACTGGTGCGGCTTTTGTTCTGAATGACAAGCAATTTAAATTCAGTCTTGTGTGGAGGGTTTGCAAGCGTTTTTTGAGCTGCAAAGAAAAGAAGAAAAAGAGGCAGATTCATCTTCTTTTTTCCCCTTTAGAGTCAATAGATTGGCTTTGCTGCTCCTGCGCCAGGGATGGACTCCATCTGATCATTATAAAAGCGGCCACTTGGGATTGCTGGCAACTGACAAGTGCCCCTTTGCTTAGAACGGCACTGCCAGATTCAAGAGGTCCTGGCGTCTTTGGGGTGTGTTCTTCTTAGTTATGTCTTTGCAACTTAATATACACAGCAGGATTTTGGCCACACATGCTAAGTAAGAATATATGCACCTTACCAATAGAAAAATCTGTTTTCCACATGGAAGTGCCTTGTTTTTAGGCTCTGGAACCCTAAAATATACACCTGACTCTTGTGACAAATCAATTTTGCCTTTTTAAAAAATTGACAAATGTTGACAAATAGGGAACCTTCCGGCACGGGGCAGTACATCCTGTTCTTAATAATATCTATCTATCTATCTATCTATCTATCTATCTATCTATCTATCTATCTATCTATCTATCTATCTATCTATCTATCTATCTATGCCACAGGTTAGAGATCTATCTACCTATCAACCTGTCTGTCTGTCTGTCTATCTATCCATCTATCTCTATCTATCTATAGATTTAAAAATTCTCAAAGCGGTTTACCAATCAATCAATCAATCAATTTGCTTTGTCTGCAAAATAGTGTTGTGATTGGATTCAATAGTGTTGCAACTGTAGGATTCTATTATCCTATGTTGTTGGGGCATTTCCCAAAGTGTTGCAAAATGGGGGTTGCAGAGTGGGAAAATCCTAGTACAAATATGCTATTGACAGCAATGCCCCTTTCCTTGTCGCAATCCAGATCTGCAAGGAATGCATCCAACTTTGATTTAATTCTTTTCCCCTTTCCTGTTTCCTCCCCCCCCCCCCCCCCACTTCAGTATTATTCATGACTGGTGATAAATTGAACGGCTCACTAGCAGAATAAACACTCAGGTTCTATTGTAGAAGGAAGAAATTTGCCTTTTCCTGTGTCTTGATCCGCGTTTTTTCTTCCTGCACAAGGACTGAAAGTTGATTGTGATCAACATGTGTTCTGGATACTTGAGGAGGAAAGGGCTGTTGTCCTCACCCCCCTCCCCACCTTGTTAGGATTTTTTTTTTTTTTTGTGGAGGGGAACAATAAAGTGGAAGGCAAAATTCTGATTTTTTATAATTTAATCTCCTGCATTAAATTATAATTTTCATTTACACAAAGCACATCAAAGATTTATGATGGCTGACATTACAGGAGTTTCAAAGATTTTTTGCCTGTGGCAAATAGGTTTTTGAATGGTGCACTTGGCATGGAATTTCCCACAAGTTCATCCAATTGACATCATGTCCTGGTGGAGGAAAGCTGATGCCAAAGTATAGTCACCCATTCCTCTTATTTTTTAGACTCTCTGATGTGGCTGGAGATGTCTTGATCCTTGTTCTATTCATCCAGATCTATATGCCAATAAAGGTTGTGTTATGTTGTTCATCCAGATGTGTTCAGAATTAAGCATGGCTGCAGACTTGGGACAGGGAAGGTCGGAGGGATTGTAGCTCAACGTGGTGCTCTACTCTGCTCTGTTACAGAGCTATTAAAGGGAAGTGGAATACAGTTGTTGGAGGGGGGCACACGTGCATGCACTTCTAGGCCAGGGTAGTTTTGTAGCACCATTGATGTGGTATGTATGGCTGAATATGCATGGACTTGTTTTTCTCGCACTCATTTTTTGCCTCTAGCTATCACAGAAGGGCTGAAGAGGAGGCTGGTCTGCATGTCCGACACCTAATTAGAGGAGATTAATTATTTCTTGGGTCTTCCTGCCAGTTTGAGTGGCAGTATTGGAAGGGATTTGAAACACAAACTGTGCTAGCTTGGATGGAGATTTTGCTAAGCAACTTGACTGCAGAGAGAAGGGGGGTTAAGGTGGAAGAAGGCAGCCCCTATCCTACACCAGCCCCAGGCCCAATACATTCAAATGCAGGGGAATAAATTAGTTGTCAAACTCAGCTTTTCTGTAAAGCTGGGTTATGAGACAGGCAAACCAGGAGTGAAACGTCTGTAGCAGAACAGACAGTGTTAAATTATCAGGCCGAGTCTGGAAACAGTTTTTAATAGGCAAAATAACATAGAAACATGGCAATCAGCTTCTTCCTCACTTTCTGGTTCTTAAGCTGCAATCCTAAACTCCATTTAGGTGGGCCTAAATCCTGGCATAAGTTCTGTGCTGACCGGGGGTGTCACAAAAGTGCCGTAAGACACATCTGCTTCACTCCTGGGGGAGGATTCGGCCAGTGCACAGATATGCGCTTGCCTCCCTACATCACCACAGGAAAGGGAAGACCACTGTTGTGCCAGCTTAGGTTAAGGATTGCATCCTTAGTTTTTGTTGTCACTGCCTCTTAAAAACTTGATCTTTGCAAGTGGATCAGGGCCTGCAACTATGTCATTTCACAAGACGAGCAGGTATATTTGGGGGCTCTATTAAAAAGCTGCAAACAGTTTGATTTTTTCCTTTACTGTTGTGTTTTTACCAATATGGGTAGGTGGAGCTGCTTGAATTTTTGTTCTCCAGGCATCAAAATGTCTAGTGCCACATGGAGTAATTTTATGCAACCTTCTTTCACATTTTCCTGGTTTGTGGAGTCATAACCAAGAGCTTGGCTTCATTTCCAACCGTCGACGTTTTCCTTGCTATTACAGCTTCCTCCTCTCCAGGTTTTATTTATTTATATTTTAATCTCCCCAATCAGGTGGTGGCCCTTAGTAAAAGAAGCAAGGAGGCGGAAGCGGCGTTCCTGAGTGTCTACAAGCAATTAATCGAAGCACCAGGTAGAGAAGATCTTGCCAGCGTTCACGGCATCCGTTTCACCAGAAGATCTCTGAGTTTCTCTGATAGGGAAGTCCCAGCAGCCTTTGCTCCTTGGTGTGGATTTTAAGTCTTTCTATAGGGTTACCGAGATGTGTGTTTAAGCGTGTCGTTTAGGAAGAGCACTTAAAATAACTTTAAATAACTTAAAAATAATATCACAAAGGGAGGATGCACAGAGGCTAGAAGACTGCCCAGGCCTCTTCCAGCTCTAAGGTTCTGTGTTTTAGGCCTCCACATCTTTGGTTCGTTCAATCAATCAATCAATCAATCAGTCAATCAATCAATCAATCAATCAATCAATCAATCATGACCCAGTAAAGGCAGGATAAGATTTTGTTGTTTCAAATAGAGAGTCTTGCCAAAGAAAAGAGGCTGGCAGGGAGGAAAAAAGTGTCTTCTTTCCCACGCTCTTATAGTCTTTGCCAACAGGAATTTTAGAGGGAAGAAAATCTTATTTGTAGGACGGTGTGTAAGTGTATTGCAGCTTAGGAGAGGCATTCCTCTGCCAATGTTTGTTGGGGGGGGAAATGCCTCTTCGAGGATGACATGTACTACCTGCAGGTTTGCAATAAGCATTTATATTAAAAATGATTGGGAAAAACGTTGTCTGATGCACAGGGGGTAACAGCTTATTGATCTGAGGTTGCAGCCCTGCTCATAATGCATCACAGTCCCTCCATGTCCCAGAGTAGGACTTGAGATTTCCTTCTCACAACTGCTTCCACCATCAGTTGCGCCACTGCATCACAGTCACCACAGTGGCTTCCTACATGGCAGAGAGGCCTCATGGTGAGCCAGCGTTCCCGTGTTCCTCTTTGAAGTGCTGGAGCAACCGACAAGTGGAAACATCTTTTGCTATTACTGTATTTCCGTGTGTGAGCCAAATCTGTCTTGACAATAAAAAAGGAATAAATTTGCTCTCGCCTTGTAATAACGCGGCAGTGATCCGCGCTTGTCTCTTTGACGGCAAGTTAACTAGGATGACTGAACTCCCTGTGCAGCAAAGGGGCAGACGACAGAATTTAGATTTGATGGGTTTGTGGAGTAGGTGGGTTGGGAGCTCTACATGACCAGACCTCTCAGGTGCGCTGCCTTGTATGAGTCGCGGTTATGTGCTCAGTCGTTCAAAGGATTCCAGAGACACGAGTAGGGCGGCAGCATGCGCTCAGTTCTTCTTTGCGACTGACAAGCACAAGCTTGGAATTTGGCTTCTTGGAAGCCTCACCTTTTATCTGGGGGAGAAACAAAGCTGCTAGACCTCATGGCTCAGAAGATCACCTTGCAAACAGGTGAGCTAGTGCTTGTGCCCGGGAAGGAACTGGGGAGGATTTTTAGAAGTTAGGAGTACTGTTGTTCCCTTTAGCTGTGTGGCCACACAGCTTATAACCCCATTGAAGCTGAGCTCCATGCATCATGGACCTCCACATTCCCAGAGGTCCAGCAGTGACATTTGATGTCATCACCCTGCATGGAAATGCTGAGGAGCTGCCATGCAGATGGTAAAGGTTACAAGCCATTTTGGTTGTGTGCAGGGTCTTGAGTTCTCGCTCCTGGGCCACTATCAGATGTAGAAAACTGGACCAGATGGGCTTTTGGCCTGATCCAGCAGGGCTCTTCCTAGGATGACATCTACAGTTTTGTAAGGAAGGATACTACAATCGATTTTGTCCATAAGTTGGCAGTTCCTGAAATCTGGGAAGCAGAGAGCACAGTCTGGAAGCGAAAGGAACGAAGGAAACGGGATGTGGGTCATGAATCAGGAAGTTATGGTCTAAGGCCAAGGAGCAGGCAGATAAAGGGTTTGGGATACGAAGGGCCTGAATCCAAAAAGGAAAAGTAAGCTTCTAGCCCCTGTGCCCTTTGAAGTACGGAAAGAAGAATTTTCAGACATAGGCATGGAGTGCACAGCATCAGTCATTGGGATGCCAAGTCTCAAGTGAGCTTTCTGCTACTCCTGAGCTTCAACTCCAGCCGCAGTGATCTGCAGTCCTCTGTGGTCTGGGTCTGACCACCCCTGGTCCTGGCCTTGCCTCAGCAGGGAAGCCCTTTCTTTGTTCTCTTCCTTGTGCTTGACCAGCCCCATGTGCCGGCATGCTGAGTCTGGAGAGCTCCAAACAGGAGGGAATGTGTGAGGAGCTGCTGTGAGGTTGTTAATTCATTTTCCAGACATTTAGGAATAACAAAAATGTTTTAATGGTTTCTTGAGGGAATTGAGGCAAGCTGAGTGTCTGTTCTTTTTTCCCCTTCCTCTTATTTTTGGGCTCATTAAATTTAATTTTGCAACATGAGAACCAGAGGATAGTACATTGCCCTTCAAGACCGCCTGCCCCACTCTGTCCCAGTTCACCAATGGATCCTTCTTCATTTCTCCCCCCCCCCCCTTATTTTCCTGCCTAGCGTGGAAATGAAAGTTCCCTGCAGGTACAACCTATAAATACTTGTACATTTGTTGACGAGGAGCCTCTCATCTTAGAGACTTTAGAACCAAGGAACGAGGTCCTGATTCAACACTTTTTAAAGCTGAGTTTTTTTTTCTGTTGTCTCCTTCCTTTTCTTTTTTGAATGGCTTCTGTCAACGCAAACCTCAAGCGGAGAAAAGCGGAGAAAGGGTGATTGCTCAGCAAGTATTTTGATAAAGTGAGCCCGAGCTTGTGTGTCTGTAATTATGGAAAAAAGAAAAATCGTAAATCTTTTTGATATTGTTCCCACAGATGTGGCATGAAGAAGCAGGGTGTGCGGCTCTCTGAGCTGGGCTGGGGGCTGCAGGGGGATGGAAAGGAGAAGCTGTAAAATCATATTTAAAGCATAATTAATGTCATTGTTGTTGAGGATGCTTGGATTTAAATCTCCCTTTTGACTTTCTCCAGCAGCGAGGGCTGATTTTCTTCATTGTGTTTTAGGTACAATATTATTTCTACCTCCCCCCCAATACACGACTTAACATCTTGTGCTGCAAGACCCAACCTAGATAAATAAAGGGGGCTTTGGGTGTGTGTGTGTGTGTGTTTGCATGCCTAGAAGGAGAATGAAGAAAACGAATTTATGGAATGGTTCAGACTTCCTGGACATCTCAGCTGACAAGTTTCTAGTCCACAGTGCTTGGAAATGTATCAATGTGCAGCAATTAGGAGAGGGAGGGAGGCAAACTCCATGCTATGGGTTGTTGGAAAAGGATTTGAATTTAGAGCCGGCACTATACTAATTCTTTCTATGTACATCCCAAGTTGTGACTGTATTTGTTCTGGCCACTCCACTTTAGAAAGGGCATTTCAAGCTGTGAGAGATGCCGAGTGGAGGACCCTCTCTTTGAGGACGGCCCAAAGCTTTGGGGGATATTTAGAGGAAAGGGTGATTCATGTGGGAGGTTCAAGCTGTCAGGGTTCATAGCATTACACCTAGAGTGCTGCTAAGTGCTTTTTTCACCCACACTCTCTTGGGGAACTTGCAGCACCTCCTGATGGTGTTTAGCAGAAGATTCAGTCGAGACCAAAGAGAGGTTATTTAGCCCTCAGGTGGCTGTGGTTTTGTGCCCTATGATGCTTCGTGGAGGACTGCCTGTCAGTGGCCATGAGTTGTGATGGCTCTGTGTTGCCTCCAGGCTCATCAGCAGTCTGCCTCTGACGGCTGAAGAATGCTCTGAATAATAGCAGGGCTGCGGTGCTGGGAGAGAAGCCAGCCTTCCTCTCCTGCTTGGGGGCTTCCCAAAGGCAGCTGGTGGGAAACAGTAGGCTGAGCTAGATGTGGCCCCTTGAGCCTAATGATCTAGCAGGGCTTTGGTTATGTTCTTGCTTTTTAAATCGTGAGCCTTCTTGAGGAAAGCTTGTAGCACTGAAAGATGGAACTAGAATGCTCTGAATAATAGTAAAACACCTGCTATAGGCTAGATCTCCCTGTGAAGGATCTGGAGCACCTGACCTCCACCTTCCTATTACACTGGCCTGGGGGTGCAGCAGGGTATGGGACGAGCTTGGCATTGCTGTATTGGGTCTCATGTAGGGGATGGTGTCATCAGGCTGCTCTAACTGCAGATGATGTGCAAAGACATCTGTTAACATGGAGTGATTGAACATCTGGCAAGTCTCTTGACACAGGAGCAGGTGGGTTGGGAGAAAGTTAGGAAGGCCTAGGACACCAAGACCAGGCATAGGTCCTGAAACGTCAGAATACCTGGGTGCTGCAAGGGGGTGGCTGGGTGGGAGCAAGAGAGATGCAGGCTTGGAGGGGGGAGCTTCCTGGCTTCCAAAATAAGGCCTGGCAGTTTGGTGAGATGTGGAGGGTTGTCACAAAATAGATAGTTTTCCAGGGGGGAAATTAGTTGCACTCTCAGAAAACTAGAAAGCAGGGGTCACCACATTAATCTGAGTCGTGAGTGCAGCAGGTTGTGAACCCAGAAAGTGCCCTGCTGGATGGGAGTTATTATTGAGAGATAATTGTTAATTATTAATAATGATAAACACTTTTGCTTTCCCTGGGAGCCATTATCCCAATTATCAATTATCCCAAAGCCCGACCTAAAGAGTGATGGGAAAGTTTCCTTTTCTGGTTGGTCCAAAATTGGGTTCTCCAGGATAAATGGCAGGTTGCTAAGAGTGTCCAACAGTGGCCCCTCGTGGCCAGACCCCAAATAGGTGATCTGTGTTTCGAAGCACAGCTTTCTTTCAGACTTAGGTTTGCCTATAAAGTATTAAAAATAAAAATAAAAATCGTTTGCGGGTTGGTCTCTTGTGAGCATTCCATCTAAGGCAGTCAGAGTAAATTAGGCATCTGTGTGCGGCAGCTTCTGTAGAAATGAGGTTAGTGGTCTCAGGGCTCCATCAATACTAGTTTAAAGTACCGTACGTGGAAGGTGCTAATGTTGTTCACGTTTGCCAGTGTCAGCCCCCACAGAGGGCATAAGAGTGGGTTGAAATGTACAAATGCTTTGCAAGGTGTTCTGTCTTGCACTGTATATTGGGGGCCACCTATTTGAATGGACCCCCTGCAAGCAGAAAGATAGCACAGCATGGAGAAGGCTCGGTCTAGTTTTCTACGCAGGAGGAGATTCTTCCCCCTTACTCACAAACTATGTTCTGAAGTGGTGCAAACTCCAAAGAGGACCATCTGAAGAGAAGTGGGAAACTGAGTTTGTAGGAAATCCTTGGAGAACAAGACCAGCAGTGGTTCTTCATCCAGTATCATCTTTATCTGGTTCTTATGACTTACTAGCAAAAAGCATACCCACGCTGCAGGAGTAACATTTCCCCATACACCATCTCCCCATGGCGCTTCAACACCCCATGTTCAACTCCCCCCACAAGCATCAGTCCCCCAGGCACAACTTTCCCCTGTGCGTATCAACCCCTGTGCACAACTTCCCCCATGCGCATCAATCCCATGCACAACATCACTCATGAGCATCAAACCGCCATGCACATCAGTCCCCCATGCGCATCATCTCCCCATTCGCAACATCTCCCCATGCACATCAACCCCCATGCGCAACATCCTCCCCAGTGCAACTTCTTCATCTGAACAACATCCCCCCAGTGCACCAGGCACCAAGCACCAAACTGGCTGGATGTTGGTCAGTTTTCCATGTTAAGTATAGGACAAAAACACTTTGCACCCCTTTTCAGTCCGGTAAGGGTTAAATTTCCCCACATGAGTTCTTGATGGGTGTTCAGGTGACAGAAGGAACTCCCTCCCAGAATTCCATGCTTCTAGGTCTGGGGGTTGGGGTGGAATGTTGAGTCATCAATTCTCCAATGCAAAGAATAGGGAGGAAAACGCGTTGCGCCCCTTTTCACCCCCTTCCGGTTGGAATTTCCGAAAACCGGTTCTTAGTGCACCCCTCCGTCACGGAAGGAACACCCTCCCCAAATTTCACGCTTCTAGGCCCAGTGGTTTTGGCAGGGCGGTGATGCGTCAGTGAGTCAGTCAGTGAATCAGTGAGTCAGTGACTTTTTTCTTTTATATATATGGATTTGGTATTTTGATGTCCACAACCATCTTCAAGCAACAGTTCTGTCTTAGACTTCTGCACATCTTTGATCAGCAGCAGGCAATGGGCTCCAAGGTTTTATTTTGTTAATGAAAGGCCTCCTGTGAGCAAATATCTCTGAAGGTTTAATGTAAAGAGATGCCCACCCACTCTGAAGATCTTAATTTACAGGGATGCTTAGCCAGGCTCTCCAAGGAACTTGCCCTAAGCACGTGGAGACTTCATGGGATGTTGCATTTCCTTGATCCTGATCAACCTGACCACCTGTCTGGCTTCTGAGATCTCAGATCACACTTTCAGACGTACTTTCAGAACAGGAGGCCTAGAAAGTTGGACACCGAACTCTCTCCAGAAGATTACTTTTGATTCTGCAGTTTGTGTGTGATACACAACCCTGCATGCCGGAGCGGGGAATAAGCCAGGTGTGTGCCAACAGCAAGGAAAGAAGTAGGAGTAGGAGAGCCCACAGGGAAGGCTTATGCACCTGACACAGCCTGTGCAGCACTTCCAGTGATAGGATGGCCACATAAGCTCAGCTGTCATTGCTCTCCACAACTACTCAGCCCCTGGCAGTTCTGCTGGCCCTTTGGAAGAAAGTCAGCTTGCTCCTGGGCTCAGAACAAGCCCACTCCCTGCCGCCCCCATCCTCAGTTACCATCCAACAGCACGTTTCGCCGATAATGCCTGTTTACTTAGGCTGCGGCAGGCATAGACAATAGCGGTTTCTGCCGAGGTAAGCAGGTGCATTACAAACAGACCATCTCTCCTCTCCGTCAGCAACACGCCGTCATTAGCCGGCGTCTGCTCAGCAGGGGGGCACCATTATGCCTCCCAGGGCCGATGTAATTATACATTGACATAATTAACCCAGCAAGCCCATTAGGAAGGCCAGCTAAAAAATTCATCTATAATTATTTGTTGTGTGCATGCTAATGAGTCCATCTGCACTGCCAGTGTACAACATGAACAAATTAATTTGCAAGTCTGGATCTTTCATAATAAGTTCAAGAAAATGGCTCTTATTGTACTAGGCGGATATTTTTAAAGGCAAAGAAAAGCAGGATCTGGTATTCTATAATCAGTCAGGCTGCGTAAGTAAGGCTGCAATCCTAAACACACTTTCCTGGGAGTTAGACCCACTGAACACAATGAGGCTTCCTTTTGAGTAGACAGAATTGTGCTCCAAGTAAAGGATTGCGCTCTAAGTAAAGTTGCTATCCTAAGGGAGATGAAGCACATTCTCCTTGTTCTCCTGGCAAGATATTCTTTCTACAAGTTGATTGCTGTGTGGTTTGTAAGCTGGCCCCTTTTGACGTAAATATGTCATCAACATGTCATCGATGTCAACATGTTGTCAACATGTCATCAAGCGATGACATGAAACTGAAAAGCATGTCTGTGTGTTGGTCGGCCCTTCACATCATGCTGGGTTGAAATGGTGCCGACCATCACTCTTGTTTTCCCTGCTTCCATCTAGATCCTGTCCCTGCTCTCGAAACTGCCCGAAACCTTGAAGACCACCTTCAGCAGCTGCGTTGCCTCGGCCCTGAGAACCCACCTCTGAAGGAGCTGAACAGGCCGTGGAAGAAGACCTTGGAGGTCTTGTGCCCTAAAGGTAAAAGTTGGCATTTCAGGTTCATCAGAAGAGTCCGTTCCAGTCCAGCCTGCAGCTGTTTCTGGAACTGGGGCTCAATCACCAGTTCCCAGGGGCCAGCAGGTAACCCCACAAATCCCACTAAAGTGCAAAGTGCCTGTTCACAGTTTTTGCTTTAAACTTCTTGTGGTAGCCAATCATGGCTGAAAACTGGGGTTGAAATACGATCAATCAATCCATATTAGGAGACCAGGGAATTGCCCCACTTTGCCAACTCCGAGGCCAGGAAAATCCATTTTACAGCTCTATAAATGGTTAACAGAAATATTAAGCATGGGGTGAGGCCTGTCAGTTGCATGGGGAGTGTGGAGATGCAGAAGTTGAGCTAAATTGCTTGGCATGCCTGATGCTGGCATCAGTGAGGGCTCTTCTCTCATCGTTCTAGCAGCCTTGTGGGCCTTTCCCAGTCACCTGGAGCCAAAGTGGATCTCAGGATGCCATTAACCAAGCGAACCCAGCCAGGAAGCTGCCACTTCAGCAGACCCAGGGCTGCTCTCAGAATCCCCCCGCTGCTGCTCTGAAATGCAATTGACCGGTGGAAGTGGCAGGATGCCTTCAGGCCACGGCTGGAGGCCCTGCCGCTCAATTTGCTCCCCCTGTGATTGATCTCTTGCCATCCTCCGCTCCTATCTTTTACACGTGCAGACGTGCACTTAGGCCTATCATGCTGCTGATGTGGGTTTTTACACCTCCAGAGCAAAGAGAGGGGACGCCTCCAACTGGGCTTACTGTTTCAGAGGGAGCCAGGCTTGCCAGCGTTACTAGCAAAGTACTCCTGACCGAAACCTTGCTACAAAGAAATGAAGTGGAGAAGCAGAAGTACGTGAGTAGCAGGGAGATGGGTGGATGTGCTCTGAAAAAGCCAGTTATCTTCTGAGCAGTGCATGTTCATAGGATGCTCATAGGAGAGGTGAGGAAAACCCACTGTCAAGGACGGTCTACTCGGGTTGGCATGACTTGCTTAAGTCATAATAAGTAATAAGCAAGTCCAATTATTAAGATCTGCTTCAGAGGCCGTTCTTTGGGTGCTCCCTTTCATCTTACACTAAGCAGGCCTCCCCCAGAGACAGCAGCTTCTTGTAATGTTGAATTCCACTACTGGGTGGAGGGGATAGAAACTGGGAAGGATTTTTAAGATTGTACTAAGGTGGTGAATATTTTTAAAGGAACTACAGGGATATTATTTTTAGGTATGTGCCAAGTTCTCCCTAGGAATGAACTTATTTCAAGTTGGTCACCTTCTTACCGCTGATAAGCCTGAACAACTGACCAGAGGGATGGTATCTTGTTCTGGGCTGGGCAATGGGAAATTTTAACTTAGTTTTGGCATCCCCCTTCCAGGGGTCTACAGGAAGCACAGATCACTTTGTCTGCTCGGCTGGGGGAAGCAGAAGAGAAAATCAAAGTGCTTCATTCAGGTATTTGGAAGATCAAAGCTTGGCTGAGCCCCTTTTGCTCAGATCCTGTGATTTCCCTCGCTTTGTGTCCCTCCCATTCTGAGATCTGATGTACTGCAGAAGTACACATGACTACAGAGTGATGTGCCAGACACGGCCTTCATGGTGCATCTTCCTGCTGCGCTTCAGAGCAAGCATGACTGATCAGTTTCCAACAGCAGTACCTGTTTTGCTTACTCTCTGTTGTCTTGTTTTGTCGTCGTCGTCCCGTTGCTGATCAGCACTGAAGGCAACACAGACGGAGCTGGTTGATTTGCGCTGTAAATATGATGAAGAAGCAGCTTCCAAGTAAGTTGATTTGCCTGCACAACTTACTAAGCCATGTGGGTGAATTCTGCCCAGGTTTACTGCTAAGAAGTTGCATCACTACTAAATTGTTACATACTAACCATTTAGTATTGATAGAGGCACAGCATAGTGGCTAAGGGCGCAATACAGAGTAACTACGGGGAGTCCTTGCTCCGACATAAGAACAATTTACTCTGGATTGCAATATGACTTTCCCATAGGTTTTCACTAGGGGGTGCTGTAATTAGGTCAACGTAAATGTCTCTTACATGCTCCCGTAGTTACTCTGAATTGTAGGGTAAGAGAGGAAGCTATGAATCAGGAAGCCTTGAGTTCAGATTTTGCTCTGAAGCTTGCCAACTTATAATCAGTCTCTTACTGAGTGCTCCTGTGCACTCAAAAACCACCTTATACTGCACTCATTATCAGGTGTCCCTGCTTCGCTCTGTGCCAACCTTCCTTTGCTGATTTATTCAAGTTGGCTATCTTTAGGCAGAGAAGCAAGCCAGACAGATGGCAGTCCTACCTGTAGCCCTGATCTTGCAGGGGGGGCGGGTTGTGTTTCACCAGGCAGGTTTCCTATCCCATTGGCTACAATTTGTTGGCCAGCAAAATGTACATGAGACTAGAGGAGCTGATAAATTAGAAGGACTGTATGTTTGTGTTTCAACAGTATACAGAGCGGTGATCCTCTCATCAAGCAAGGTGGTTTTTACCCCCACCAGGCCTTAACAAGTGTTGAAGTAGTGGGTGGGAAGCAATTACTTGACTGCAAACGCTCACCAGTTGACAAATGACCTTAGCAAAGAGAGCGGAAAGCACAGTCTGGAAATACATGGACAAAAGGTGTTACCTCCTAAGGAGTCAGGCCGTTGGTCTGTCCAGACCAATTTTGAGTCTCCTGAATGACTGAGGCTCTCCAGGATTTCAGGCAGTCCACCTCCTCCGTACCTGCTGCCTGAGATCCAACAACTTTAAATGCCGCATGTACCACTTTTAATTGCATGTGCAATTTGTCTTAATCAGTTGTCTTTCATTTGCTGTCCCAGGACAGATGAAGTGGCCATGATCATGACAAACCTGGAGAAAGCCAATCAGGTATGATCACCAGTGAGAGACCGGAGACTCAAGCAGAGAGTCTGGAGAAAGCACCTCTGAGGCCTCATTCCTGGCTTCGTCATGCCTCTTTTTTCCCTTGCAGAGAGCGGAGGCTGCCCAGAGGGAGGTGGAAAGCCTACGGGAACAGCTTGCATCAGTGAACAGTTCCCTTCGCTTGGCCTGTTGTTCTCCACAAGGATCCAGTGGGGTGAGGACAAGACACCCACTTCTTTGTGTAAAAGCTCCCACTACTGATAGCAGCACTATGTAGAAGGAAATATGAAGGGGCCATGGCTGTTTTCCAGGTTATTCACCCTGCAAAAAACACCAGAACATCCCCACAACTTTGACCCTCCCCACATCCTGTTGCCATTTTCCGAGCTGCCATTGAGATTCCCGAGGCTTTTGCCAGAGAGTTCTGTCTTGTTTTAATGCCCGCCTTGAATCTCGTCTTGCAGGATAAGGTGAATTACTCGGTATGCCCAGGGCCGCGGCTAGAGGCAGCACTCGCTGCCAAGGACAGAGAAATCCTCCGACTTCTTAAAGAAATCCAGCACTTGCAAAACTCTTTACAGGAACTGGAAGAGTCTTCGGCCAATCAGATTGCGGACCTTGAGCGGCAGTTGGCAGCCAAGAACGAGGCCATAGAAGTACGTGATGAAGCATTTAGCTGAAGGTTCCCCTAAAGCATTGATTTTCAATCTTTTTCATCTCATGGCACACTCAACAAGGCACTGAACTTGTCAAGGCACACCATCAATTGTTTTTCCCATTGACAAGGCACACCAGACTATTTAAAACTCCCATTTTTCCTATTAATGAATGAATTTTTCCTATTAAATTCCCACACCTGAGGACTATCTGTGGCACACCAGTGTGCCGTGGCACACTGGTTGAAAATCACTGACCAGAGGTTTTGTGTTAGTTGGTGTGAAGGTGTATCCCCCATACCTCCCTAATATGTCTCTTCAAAATTCAGATACATTTTCTTTGCGGTCCAGGATTATCAGGAGACAACGGAGGTCATGGCTAAGGGATTGAGGGGGCTAAGTTCTGGTAACCATGGTCCAGAACCTTCCATCTTGGGTAGTTTTCCACCAATCAGCAGCAGATTATTTGATTTTTTAAAATGTGTGAATCCAGAGCATCTATTTCTTAAAACAAAATATTATTCATCTATTGGCAATGCCTAAATTTGTCATTTGGTAATCTAGCCATGGGCTGTGGGTGGCGCAAATGGTTAAGACACTGTGCCTGTTAACCGGCAGGGCAGGGTTTGAGACCCGGGTCGGCCCCACAAGACAGGGTGAGCTCCTGTCCTTAGCCCAGCTCTGCGACGTCAGCTGGATCCAATCGTATTGGCTCTGCCTTTCCATTGGACTAATTCAGTGGCGTGGAGATGGGGGATTTGCTGCTTGGGGAACAGCCTATCCTCCATAACAATCCAACCCAGGCTTTCGTGCTTCGCATGCAGCGTATGCAGCACCCAGCACGATACATGGTCTTTCAAGACTGACGGAGGCCTGCTTTTAATCTAGCCATGTAATTGTCACAGAGTCAGTAACTGGGGCTCGGGCTCCATTTTGTCGGAGGATGGGATTTAAATGGGTCTTGAGCAAGGCTAACTGTGTGCTGAATTGAGCTTGTTGTCACTGCCCCTGATTAGTTTCAGGCCATAACACCCATCTCTGATTTCAATTTTTTCCCCTTCTTCAAGAAACTGGAAGAAAAACTACGAACCCAATCAGATTATGAGGAGATCAAGACAGAACTGAGGTGAGGGCCCTCCGTTTTGGGGAGCAACACTCTTTTTGCTTTCTCTTCTCCTGCTTCAAACCCTCAGGCACTACCGGAAGACAAGATCCGCTGCCCTGTTTTTCTGGCCCTCGTGTCTCTGTGTCCTTTTTGTTCCCACACGCTTTGCCTTGGGACAGCCAGGCTGCAGCACTTTTCTCAGCCCTGTCACCGGAATCCGGCAACAACAGCTGCATCCGGCCACATCTCCTAGCTTGTGGATTTTGGAATATTGCTGCACATCTCTGGAAGTCACAATCACAACCAGCCCCAAGTGGGACTGTCACATCACATAAGATTTGTCCTCCTGATGACAGCGTAGTGGGGGGAAGCTTTTGACCTTGTCTTGTCAGTGTGGGCTGTGGGTTCTCGAGCATCTGCCTTTCAAAGCTCAGCACCTCCACCACTAACGCTACCCATTTTTTCCCTGTTGCAGCATCTTGAAAGCAATGAAGTTGGCCTCCTCTAACTGCAGCCTTTCCCAGGCAAGTCCTCACATTTCCCACAAACTGTTCCCACATTTGCAAAACCCCTGCCTTTTTTTGAGAATCTGTTTCCAACCCCTTCTTTTTTCCCCCTTCTTCATTCTCATGTTTTTAGAGCATATCAAAACCTACATCAAGTGATGCATTGCTTCTGGGGAAAGAAGCCTTTTGTCCATCTCAGAAGTACCTGCTGGAAAAACCAGGCCTTGTACCCAATCCTGGTAGGTTGGAGAGAGGTATTTGATGTATTTCTGCAAATGTCCCTATTGGTCTTTTGGGGAACAGGAAGGGTTTCCCTTTAGAAGGCAGCTTTCGCACTGTGGGAACTGGGAGAATGAAACACCTGGGTTGGGCATCCCACAGTTGTGGTGTCTGTCTGTCTAATCTACAGTAGGGAAACCACTATCTTTGAACTGTTACAGTGAGTTCTCTGGCAATGATGGTTACTTTTGGGGGCAGGGAACCTAACCCTAACCCAACCCTATAGTTGTTATAGTGTATAAAAGCTATAGTTGGTGTGTGTATCTCTTCCTTTTTCTTTGGTCTCTAGAGGAGGATCCCTCAGAGGATGAGTCAGTGAAGGACTCCACGGGCACGGACCAGTCCTACCCTTCCCCTCAGCAGCTCTCACACACTCCCAGAGATGACTCTGCCTCCCCCACTCTCCTCCAGCCTTTTTTGGGTCCCTCCATGGCTCAGGAAGTACCAAGGACCTTCTCACTGTCGCCTTTTCCTAGCCTAGGGGCTGCTGAACGGAGATCAGTGGACTCCCTTCTCCCCAAACAGATGGGTCCCCCAGCGTTCAAGAGCGAGCCCAGCAGCATGGTGGCATTCCCCTCCACCTTTTACTCTGCCAAAGGGGCACCCTTGCCAGGTAACCCTGGCCCAGCCACTCCTGCCAATGAGGCAAGTCCACCCGGTGACCAGTCAGAAGGCAGCAGTTCCAGTTCTGCCGACGAAGAGCAGGTAGATACAGCGGAGATTGCTTTCCAAGTAAAGGAGCAGCTGCTCAAGCACAATATTGGCCAACGTGTCTTTGGTCATTACGTCCTGGGCTTATCTCAGGGGTCTGTCAGCGAGATCCTGGCAAGGCCGAAGCCTTGGCGCAAGCTGACCGTCAAGGGGAAAGAGCCGTTCATCAAGATGAAGCAGTTCCTCTCTGATGAGCAGAACGTCTTGGCTCTGAGGACAATTCAAGTGCGGCAGAGAGGTGAGTGTACTAGGTAGGGTGCTGGTGCTGATGCCAGGTGGCTGAGTTAGGCCAGCCTAAATTGGTTAGGATTGTAACCTAAAAGTGCCAAACGGGAGATGGGATGTGCCCAGCCGTAATTGCCCCTCCTGTGATGGGGTTCACACTGAGCCAGCACAACAAATAAAAGCAAAACTCAGTTAGGTGCCTCGCAAAAGATGTTTTGAGTCATTTGGTGTGACAACATCCCTTTCATTATTCATTGTAATTTTTCACAGAGCAGCTCTGGGTTTTGAGGGCTGTTTTTCCTCCAAATCCTTTAATAAATAAACAGGCAATCCAAACACTGCGGTTCTGGAGCAGTTAAGTCTAGGATGTGAACCATTTTGCGGAATGGGAAAGTGTAACTTCTGTTTAAGTGACAGGCTCAAAGTGAGGATAGATGCAAGAAGGAGTAATCCTAACATGGATAGAATACCTCGGACAATCTGAATATCTGCAAGCCAGTTGAGAGTGGATCGGGGCCTGAGTGGCAGCTGGCTTGTGCTGCTTGGCCTTCTCTTCCTTCCATTCAGCCTTTTACCATTTCACCATCCTTTTACTTGTCATCTATTCATCTGGATGCACAGAGGCTTATCATTGCAGTGGTCCTGATCCCCACTGGCAAGAGACTTGGCCTTCAAATAGAAGTTTCTCAAAAGCTATGCCCAGCTCACGAAATCCTTCCGGTAAAGAATGATGGCAAGTGACAGTGCATGGTGTTCTGCTTCTTCAATCAGGTAGCATTACTCCGAGGATCAGAACACCAGAAACTGGCTCGGACGACGCCATCAAGAGCATCCTTGAGCAAGCCAAGAAGGAGATTGAGTCACAGAAAGGAGGTAAGGGCATTGCAGCACTTTGAAGCCTGTTAAAGAATATAAAATCAAAATATAAATATAAAAGCTGGGTAAGCAGACTGAATCCACTTCTCTGTTTTGCCAGGCTTGTCCAGGATATGGCTTATATTATTATATCTGGAATATATTATTATATCTGGAATACTAGATATAGAAACTGAAATGCTGGCTGAGTTAACATTAGAGAATGATCTTTCCTTTATTTTGAACACTCCACTTCTTTTGACAGACAGCAGGCCTCCGTCAGTCTTGAAAGACTATGTTATCGTGCTTGGCGCTGCATACACTGCATGCGAAGCACGAAAGCCTGGGTTGGATTGTTATGGAGGATAGGCTGTTCCCCAAGCAGCAAATCCCCCTCTCCACGCCACTGAATTAGTCCAATGGAAAGGCAGAGCCAATACGATTGGATCCAGCTGGCGTTGCAGAGCTGGGCTAAGGACAGGAGCTCACCCTGTCTTGTGGGGCCGACCCGGGTCTCGAACCCTGGCCTGCCAGTTAACAGGCACATTGTCTTAGCCACTTGTGCCACCCACAGCATTACACTTCTTTACAATGTCATTAAACAAATGTCTAGGTGACTTTTCTTTCCTGTTAAAAGGTGCTGCCAATAATATAACATTCCAATTATATTGAAACTCGTTTTTTTTTTTTAAATTAGCACCAATAAAAATAAAACTGCAACAGTTTTAGGGGCAGAAACGGCATCATCAGTCAGCAGAACTAGAAGAATTCTGAACTAAACAGAAATCATAGAGCTTTCAAGTTAAAATTAGTGTGGTTTCTATTGCCCTCTGCTGGTCTCTTCCATCTGGGAGTATTCAATATACTGTATTCTGTAACTTCTGCTCATTCTAGGTCCAGGACAACTGACAACATAGTCTGTAAAGATAGTCTGTAAAGACACTTTCCTGGGAGTAAGACCCATTGAACACAGTGGGGCTTACTTTTGAGTTGACATGGTTAGGATTGCAGCCTTACATAATCTCTGAAGAAAACCTCAGGGAAAATCCACACTTCATTTTCAAAGTGTGCCAATAGGGCAGTCTTTCAGCTCCAGACCAAGCATTTTAATCTGGATGCACAGAGGCTTATCATTGCAGAGGTCCTGATCCCCACTGGCAAGAGATCAAACGCAGAGCTGGCCCATGGGCCATCAGCCACCTCTGCCCTGAGACATCCAGAACTGCCATTGCCAGAGACTTGATGCCAGGAGGAGAGGGTGGGCATTTACATTTCCTTTGGGGTTGCTCAGCTGAGCTCTGGTGGCTTCTCCTTTTTCTGTCTCATCTGTATTTTTGGTGATCTTCATCAGGTGACAGCAAGAGCTGCACAGCGCCCCAGGCCATCACCAATGGCACCAGTACCAGCAAGTCGGAGGACACCATCAAGAATATCCTGGAGCAGGCCCGCCGAGAGATGCAGGCTCAACAGCAGGCCCTGCTGGAGATAGAATCAGGCGGCACTGGGCGGTCTGTTGCCACACCACCTGCAGAATGCTCTGCCCTGGCAGCCGTCAGCCAAAACTTTGTGCAGGCCTACATCAAGCAGGAGGAGGGGATGCTGGGCCCAAACACCAGCAGCAGCACAGCACCGATGCCTCTGACAGTGCTCTCCCCGGCTGCCTTTGTGCAGAGCATCATCCGCAAGGTCAAGTCTGAAATTGGGGATGCCGGCTCCTATTTTGACCAGCACTGGGCATCTGAAAGGAGTGCACTGAGCCGCCCATACACCTCGGTGTCCCCCTCCCTTTCCTCCTCTTCTAGCTACTCCAGCATGGCCAATGGGCGAGTGTGGCAGCGGAGCGAGCTTGGCGATGCTGTTCCAAATGAGGAGGATTTTCCAACTTCTGAGGATGAGCCCCTCAGGGTGCTGGAGGTTAAATCGGAGGCTACTGGCTCTGAGCCCCAGGGCACTGGACGTCTGTCTTACTACCCATCTTATGTGCCAAGGACTCTCAAGCCTACCGTCCCACCCCTGACACCAGAGCAGTATGAGATGTACATGTACAGGGAAGTAGACACTTTGGAACTGACACGGCAGGTCAAGGAGAAACTGGCCAAAAATGGGATCTGCCAGCGCATCTTTGGGGAAAAGGTACCACATCAGTGAAAAGTCGGCATTGCTGGAAAAATCTATGGTGTACCCCCAAGTGAAAGGAAAATTGGAAAGAGTGTGTTGGAGAATGTGATCATCTGCATGCGTCTGTATGCGGGAGTGTGTGCACACCCACGTGCTCAATTTTATGTGCACATGAAAGGAATGTATTCAATCCATGCATGAGAGCATAGCTATAAACATGGATATAACAAAGATGTAACCTACTTTCACCTTGTGAGACTGCAGTTCAGATCCCAAAAGCTTTATCCCCCTGGGTTCAGTTTTCTTCTCTGCTTCCTCTGTCCCCAAGTTCTGTCCAACCCATCGGCCTTTGCTTCCAGAGGAGGCCTTTGAGGCTGCATCCTCACCACAGGGTGCAGTGCTGTTTTTCCTTTGTGAAGTGATGGTGGTGCTGTTGTAGTGGCCAATCTTGTGTGTGAACCAAGCCCTTCTTCCCTGTCTGTTGCAGGTGCTGGGGCTGTCCCAAGGGAGCGTGAGCGACATGCTGTCCAGGCCCAAGCCATGGAGCAAGCTCACCCAAAAAGGGCGGGAGCCTTTCATCCGAATGCAGCTCTGGCTGACGGATCAGTTAGGTCAAGGGATTAACCAGCAGACCAACCCGCCTCACGGTAGGTTGCTGCTGGCCATTTCCTAAGGTCAAGCCCAAATGCAAAGTCTGGTTCTGGATATGTGTATGCACAACTTTGGTATATCAAAGAAGTTCCCTGAGTACCGGCAACCCCCATTTATTGGATAGGTTAGAGGCTGGAGCACAGTCCAAAAGTAAAAACCGTTGAAAAGTGGAACCCAGTCTTTTCCAGCTTGCAAATGGAAAATAGCCATCAAAAAAGACACAAACAACACTTGCAAAAACCTAAATAAAAACATATTTATTAACCCATACCCCAGATTTATAACAAATTACAGTCCAATGAACAAAGGCACGTGCGAGCAGTGAATATCTTATGTATTTGTATGATGATTATTTCCTGAAGAAAGTCATAAGGAAGTGTCAAAAACAGTCACATGCAAATCAACGTCAGGGAAGACCATTTTAGCCTTTAGACCAGCAGGGAGAGGTTGAAAAAGTGAAGCATGTGCTGAATGAATGATTCCTGGGTAGAGTTGAAAGAGGGGGACTGTCAGAAAATGAGCCATCAGAAAGTGGGGGACACATGTATGTAGAAATTCCCTAATTTGTGGGAAGTTTGTTTTGCTTTCCTGTTGAAAGGTATACAGTCTCCCCAAATTTGCTACTGAGTATATATGACGCTAAAAGTACATTTTAACCACTTGCAGATGCAACATCCCAAATGGGACATAATGAGAAAGGAAGCTTAACGGGGGATTTTGTTTGAAGTTTGGGCTTGAATTTATTCACCCCAAGTCTTCCTTGCTTCTGTCTCGTTGATGCCCATCCGGATCAACGGAGAAGCCAGCCAAGTCCTCCTCCCGCGCTGATGTGTGTGTCTGTTGTGCACAGAAAGTGCTGCCTTTTCTGAAAAGAAGGCTCCTTACATCTTTCCCAGGCTGGCTGTTTTGACACATCCGCCTCTCTTCCCAGCCTCCTTAATTAGTATGTTCGACAAGATAAGGCTGTTGCGCATCTCCTTCAAATGGTTCCATGAAAAGAGTGTTTTCAAAACTTGACGGCAGAGAGAGAAATGGAAAGCGCCACAAAATATATGTATTTTGCCAATTTTTGCTGTTTTGGCTCCACGCCTAGGATTTAAATGTTCCTTTTGCCTGTGCAAAACAAATCAAGATAAATTTTGCCCCCACCCCACACTCTCCCCTCCCCCCGGCTCTCCCCTTCTCCCAGCTTCCTTTCAGGAATATATATACATATATCACCCTGGCCCATTCACAAGCATAACTATCCAGGGTGTAATAATCAATCAACGGGCAAAATCCAGAGTAACTACGGGGAGTCCTTGCTCCGGTGTAAGAACAACTTACTCTGGATTGCAATATGAATTTTCCATAGGTTTTCACTAGGTGGTGCAGTAACTACAGGTGCACGTAAAGTCTCTTACGTGCTCCCGTAGTTACTCTGGATTTGGGGGTAAGTCAGTCAAATAGTAACACTCCTATAAGTGGCAGCAGAAGAGCTAAGTGTATCTCCTGTCTTTGGTACCCACTCATTATACATTAACCAAAGACATAAATTGGAGGAGATGGGTTCAGGCTTCATTCTGAATAGGGAAGTAGAGATGACAAACAGCAGAGGTGCAGATGACTGGAATGTGGGCCTCCCACTCTGGCCTGCCCCCCAAAAAACCCGGATCTGGCCAGAAACGTGGCCTAGGATTGGGAAGACTAAAGAGACTGGTGTTTCATGCTGATCTGCTTGAAAATTGAATGGGAACCAGTATTTTTAAGCTGTATTTATGATCTATTTCAATAGTGTTTTATTGGTATTCTTAATGTTAGCCGTCTTGAGCTCCCTCTTGCAGGAGAGAAAAGGCGAGATATAAATTAAATAAATAATAACAACAAATAACTTTCCAATCTGGTCTTGCAGGGAGAGGTGATTATTCAGATTTTTGCATCCCAGCCCAGGGTTTTAAGAATTTATTTATTAAGGGGCATTAATAATAAAATTAATTATTTATTAATTTTGCAGAGGGGCAAAATTCTGTACTGGAGTTGATGCTCCCACCTGCCCCTGAGAAACATGGAGCACCACCTCTGTCACTGGTACTGAGGAACTGGGGGGATCAACCAGCTGGTTTCTTGCACTTCCAGTTTGCCAGCTTCTGATGCTACCCATTCTAAGGGTCAGAGTTACTACCTTTAACTGGGTCTGGCCCTATACTGACAACCAGCACAAGCATTTTACTGCAAAAAAGACAAAACAAGCCCATATCCCACAAGCCTCCAAGTGATTTAAACTTCACCTATCTCGATCTATCCAGGGTTGCCAGATTTCTTTCTCCTCCACCATCTTTTTTGTGTTTATAGCCAGTCCTGGAGAAGCCCAGTCTTCTCCCTCTCCACCACCCAGTCCATCAGAACAAGAGAAAAGTCCCCTGGAGCCTCTGAGTCTCAGCCTGGAAAGCAGCAAAGAAAACCAGCAGCCAGAGAGCAGGTCAGGCTCTTCACTGAGCGGGAAGATGTGCTCCAACAGCCAGGCACCTGTGGGCATTCAAGAAATTGTGGCCATGTCACCAGAGCTGGATACATACTCCATTACGAAAAAAGTCAAGGAGGTCTTGACGGACAACAACCTTGGTATGGATACTTGGGGATCTCCAAATGGCCCTGGTAATCTGGGGTACAGGTGAGGGGTGGGAGGGGTGGCATAGGTGAGGGGTGAGGGGTAACTAAGTCTAACTTCTGCAGTCTAACTTCTCGTGCGGATGGAAGCCAGGATATTATTTTAGCCACAGATCTTGATCTTCCTCCAAGTTCACAGAATGTACTGAAACGGTCCCTAATAGAGAATATAGTATCTTTTTGGCTTGAAACTCCTCATGTTGTGGTAGGATTAGCACTGGAGGCTCACTCTGCTCTAACCTAGCAACTTGTTTTTCCTGCTAGGTCAGCGGCTTTTTGGAGAGAGTATTCTGGGCCTTACCCAGGGATCCGTCTCTGACTTGCTTTCAAGACCCAAGCCATGGCACAAACTCAGCCTCAAGGGGAGGGAGCCATTTGTCCGCATGCAGCTCTGGCTGAACGACCCACACAACGTTGAAAAGCTTCGGGATATGAAGAAATTAGAGAAGAAAGGTAAGGTCCAGGTAGGAGCTACTTCTGCTCCTGTATCAGTACCATAAAACCAGACATGTTCCACCCTAAAGCCAAAATGTGCCTAGGAACTGTACCTAAAGTGCTTGTCCCGTTTCTGCCTCTAGCATACCTGAAGCGTCGCTACGGACTGGTCAGTGCTGGCTCAGACAGCGAATCTCCCAATACGCACTCAGAGTGCCCCAGTCCAAGCCTACAGTCACAAGATCTCAGTCTCCTGCAGATCAAGAAGCCAAGGGTAGTCTTGGCTCCAGAAGAGAAGGAAGCCTTGAAGAAAGCTTATCAGTTGGAACCATACCCGTCCCAGCAGACCATTGAGTTGCTGTCTTTCCAGCTGAACCTCAAGACCAACACCGTCATCAACTGGTTCCATAATTATAGGTACCGGCCAGGCTGCAGTAAATTCACTATTCTTTGCTATTTTAGAATGTTCCCCTGGATTGCTTTTATTCTAAAAACCATTCACGACAGCAGAGTTTGTGCTCTAATGTTGTCCAAATGCAGTCACAGAAACTGCTATGCAAATGAATACTTAAGTTAAAATCCTGTACACACTTACCTGGGAGTAAGCCCCATTACTTACTTCTGAGTATAAGCACATTAAATTCAATTAAGGTCACTGCCATTGTAAACGTCAAAAGTGTTTTAGAGCCTTCATTTTCATTTACCCTCCAATAACCCAATGAAATAGATCTCTGTGATCCCCCTTTTACAGCTAAGGATTAACTGAGGTGGGACCTAAACTCAAGGCCTTCAAAGCCTAATTCCAGTATTCTGTCACCTGGACCCTCCTGGCTCTCCTTCTTGCTCATGAATCTGCAGCCTTGACAAGCACTGATTAGCCTTTCATTTGCAGGTCCCGGATGCGCAGGGAGATGCTTGTGGAGGGAGCTCAGGATGATACAGACTTGGAGCAGAGCCTGACCCCAGCTGGGAGCTCACTCAAGGGAGCAGAACCTCAGAGTCCCGACTCAGAAGGAGAGGACAGGGAACCAACCTTCAGAGATGCTGAGTGTCAGGGAGAGAGCAAGTCATTCATCCAGATCAAGGAAGAGCAGGTAGAGGCGGTTGAGAAGGATGACTGTTCAGATCAACGGGACACCTGTAGCCTCAACAAGGAGACAGAGTCTGTATCCAGGTCTGTCCTCAAAGAAGAGCAGGTGGAGGGGGCATGTACAGGTGGTGCAGGTGAGGCTCCCAGTCTTGTGTGGGGTGGTGGCCCACACCGCCAAATGCATCCCTCTGGCGCTCATGATTATTCCTCTTTGCATAACCCAATGGAGTCGGACAATGGTGAGAAGCCTCACCCTGACCCCATTAGTTTTAAATCCACTTCTGAATCATCTCGGTGCAGCTTAGAGGTCTCTCTGAACTCCCCTTCTGCTGCCTCCTCTCCTGGCCTCATGATGTCCGTCTCTCCTGTTCCATCCTCTTCTGCCCCCATCTCCCCATTGCCACCCAATGCCATGGCTGCCAAAGCACAGAGTTCAAGTCCTGCCACGGATTCTGTGTCCCAGAATGCCAAACCGAGTACAAACAATCAACGACGACACGAGAAGATGGCCAACCTCAACAGCATCATTCATAGGCTGGAGAGAGCCGCCAACCGTGAAGAGGCCTTGGAATGGGAATTCTGAGGGACCGAGTTATTATTATGATGTTTTAATTAAACCACCTAAATGAAGTTCTGATTCTAAACTCTGTGGAACATACTGATGAAGCAGGGAATCCTCGTGGAGTGTATATAGAAAAAGCTATATATAAAAATATACATATATATATATATATATTTTATTAATTTCATCAAATACTGAAGAAGAGGCAGAAAACCAACTCCATTTGGTTGAAAATGAATAATTAATGGCTCCTTTTTTCTTAGCTGTTGACAGGAAGACAAAACCAACCTTTTGGTTTAAAATGTGAAAACAAAACAAAAACTGGGAACACTTTTAGAAGAAAAAAAAATATAAAGTAATATTTATAGACCTCTTTTAGATATTTTAATAAAAGGAAACTTTGGAATTTATAAACAGCTCAAGCTGCTTTGATATTAAAAAAGATCGCTATAAACTGTATCAGTTGTGTCATTAAATGTCCACTGAAAGTCTTGTAGTTTGCCACTGGATGAGATTAAAATTAAACCGTTATAACCCAGACTCGTTGATCAAAGCCATCGAGAAGCACTATGAGACTGACTCAAATTATACTCGACTTGATCGTCCCCACACGTGTCTGTAAGACACCCGCACCTGCTACGACCTTCCCGGAGGCTCATAGTCCACAGAGACTCTAAAATTTGGAATCTGCAATGCCATCCTGAGTCCGTTATTTAGTTCTGGTGGTATGTTTTGAAAACTTTTTTTTGGGTTAATGCAGGAGGAAAAAGTGTTGTGTGCCATTGTGTATGTCGTAGAAATATGTTTGCAATAGCCTTCCCGAACAAGATGTAGCATGGTTTCAAAACTGACTTCTTCGTCCTGACTCTTCCTCCTGGTGACCCACGAGAAGCTGAAATCAAGGCAGAACCAAACCAGCCAACGAGCAACAGAAAGCAAATTTTTTTTCTCTCTCCGCTTAAAAATGTCGCATCTTTTCTTTAGGAAAGGGGTGTCCAGTAGCTTGAAAATGCATTCCTGTGACGCGGCGTCCGTTTGGCAAGGCCAGACTTTCACAACGACATGCAAAGGTTAACTTTGGGGGGGGGGTGTTGGCTTGCAGGGAATTCACTGCCTTTTGCATAGCGCTGAGTGTCTAGATTTAGAAAGATGCTGCCAGTCTGAGTGCTAAAATGTTGAGAGGCAAAACGTCCGCTCATCATCCATTTGTGTTTTTCAAATTGCTGACCCATCCTGGAGCCTTAATGCACGCAAGCAAAACTCTTGCATCCTCATTTGTTTCAAGGGAAACGGTAACTCCATGTACATCAAGGAGTGCTTCTGGTGGGTCTGTCGGCATGCGCATTATGATATCAAATCTGGACAAATGACTTTACCTAAAGCGCTCCACATTTCTTGCAGGTCTCGTTCAATTGCCACTCAAACCAAGAATCTCCTCTCGGGCTCCTGTACACAAATCCTTTCAACAGAAAGTCAAGTTTCTAGTTCTCATTTATGCCTATGTGTGGGCCATGTGTGCTGAAATCTAGAAGCCTAGTGGGTTAAGCACAACTTTCAGGTCACATAGTACAGTATTTCTTATAGCTAACACTCGGAAGCCATGTGGTCCCAGTATCTATACCCCTCGCTCCTTCTGTTTTGCCTGTGCTTGCCAAGGAAGTCTGTGTTCTCTGAAAACTTTCATTACGCAAACTTGCACACACCTCTGTCGTAATTGCATTGTACATGAGATGAAGTGATTGCCGAATCTGTTGTAGAATGTGCAGCATGGCAGTGGAAGATGCAAAGGGAGCTTCTTCAGACACAGATGGTTTATTCTGATGGTGAAATTTGGTTTTTAACTGGAGTGGAGGGGGAAGATCGCATTTCAAGACCAGTGCAGAAGTTGTGGCAGGGGGCAGAGTACCTTCAGGGACAGATTTCTTGCATTTAAGTGAAGAGTAGGCATGGTAGGCCCCTCCGACCCCTTTTCCTGGCCCAGCCACCTCACTGTCATCAGCATTGAGAGACTGCACTTTTCCAGCTGATGCTGTACCTAGAGTCGCAATTTGGCACGATCAAGGAGTGGAGACCTGGAAGGGATTCGAATAGACAGGAGAGCATGGATGGCTTAGTTCTCCATAGGCCTATCTTCCTTGGGTGCGTTATGGTTGAGGGCTGGCTGACGTCTATCTTGCCACCTCTGGTGTTGCATCCTGCACCTGCTGGCAATGGCAACCGTCAGGACAGCCAATCTGGGGAACATAAGAGGAGCCTCTGCTGGATCAGGCCTAAGACCCATCTAGTCCAGCTTCCTGTATCACACAGCGGCCCACCAGATGCCTCAGGGAACACACGTGATGTCCTGCATTGGACATTTGGAGGTTGCCAACATGTACATCTATCTAAGCACACACACACACACACTAAGCATGGCTTAGAGAAGTGTAGCATGAAGACACACTGCAGTCTATGGGGAGCTGCACATCAGCATGGCTTAGAGAGAGAAGCGTAGCGTGAAGACACACCACAGTCTACGGGGAGCTGCTTTGAGCTCCTGAACAATGTCATTTGTCATGTGGACACACAGTGTCAGCATCACCTCTTAAACATGTGGAAATGAGATTCTCGCCCACCCGTTTGAAATGGACTTGCTTGTTTTCCTCCAACTTCACCATGTTTCCTGCTTTTGAACCATCATCTTGGCACTGAAACTGCATTAACTGGAGTGGCAGGTTGCTTTATTATGGTCAGAATGGGAGGTGTGTACATCTTGACAGCCCGGATTTCGGCACCCACCCAAGCTTATTATTCACATGTTAACCATTTGCAAGCCGGTAGGACACGGAAGGCTGAATTGTATCTGTTGACATCCCCTGTATGTGCTAGAGATTAGCTTCAGTGGAACGGGACTTGAACTAAGCACTTACGTATAGTCTTTTGAACCGGGAGAGGAATCCCGTTGTCCTGAAAGCTGGCAGGACGTGCGTCGGTCACCTTTTTCTTAGGTTCAAGTACTGTACTTTAAAAAGTTTCTACAAGATTGAATGAACTTTGTTAAATGTTTTAAAGAAAAACAAAAAGGAACACACGTTCTGTAAAAGAGCCACTAAAAAAGGGAACAAAAATACATAACTTGTATAATAACTCAGCTTGGTGTCTCTTTTTATTGCCTGCATGACCGTTATCTGTGCCCTTTTAGCTGCTCACATGCAGCTGATGCTCCTCATCAAAGTACTGCTTGGTTTTGATACTGATAAAGTTGTCCCATTTCAGACTTTCCTGGTCATCGGAAGGTCTTGTTATCTGATGGGTCTCCAGTTTCAGCTCCCTGTGTGTTGCAGAAGTACCTTATTTAAAGTACTGCATGAGGATAGTGAGCATGTAGGATCCATGCATTTATTTCTTAAGGTGCCACACATGTATGGGAACAATCGTGATAAGTCTCCAAGACGGAGATAACTGCCGCCTATGACATTCTCAGAGCTGCCCGGAGTTCTGCAGAACTGGAGCATACGAACAAATCAAGTCTGGTGAAACCGTGTCCAGTGCGGTAATGTTATTATCTGTCACCAACCCTACCCCATCCTGTTTTCCAAGAACCCGGAAGCAGTTTCTGATCAGCAGTGTAGCTTGTGGTTTTTATCTGGAACTGAAAATGTTTCTAGCCGGTTTCTTTCTAGCAAATTACACATGCAGCCTGTATGTGTGTGTTAGATAAGCACACCTTGAATTGGAGTTGGAAAGAAGCTTTTCGATGGTGAAAAGAATGACACAGACACACAATGTGCTCTGTTTAGCTCTTCAGTTGTTTTCCATGTATTTTCCATCAGAAGGAACGAAATGAAGCAGCTCCAGCTATTCCTTAATCAGAACACAACAGGTGTACATAATGGAAATGCAGTCGGGAGAGAGTTAAGCGCACTATCTTGGGACACATCTGCACCAGCAAACTGGGCCTGGTGACCAACCAAGGAACTCTAGGGATTAAAGGAGGAACAACGGAGAATCCCTCACAAGGCATTCTCCATATCCTCATTGGTTCTTTCATTTTCTCTGTAAACCACTCTACCCACACAAAACCAAGCTGGGTTCTTTGCGTCCCCCAATTTTGCTGGATCATGTGTCTGTATTTCCGACAGCAAAGGGTGCCCTTTCTCTCTGCCACGTGCTCGCTGACAGTTCCTCTTCAAAAGCGTTCGGCTGCTTCAAAACACCACAAGCATTCAGAAGGAGGATGAGGTGTGGGTTTGCATGTACAAGCTCACCTCTATTTGTACAGTCCTAATTAGTAGGAACTAAGCCTGAGTTCCCCACCACTCTAAGCTGTTTTAGTACATCCTCTTTGCCCATGACTTAAATAACCTGACTGCAACATGAGATGTGGAAGGACAGTCAAGAGGGAGAAACAGTTCAACAGGTGGTGTTGCTGGCATGTCCCTATTGGTATTTTCCTTGCTAACGTTTCGGTCACCTTATTCTCCCCCTTCCTGCAGGGGCTTTCTGTTGCTTCACTGTTGTTTTCACACATGCACTAAATACATCTCACTTTAAGATTTGAGCTTAAGAAATCCATCAAAACAGGAAACATAAAGCTGACCCTTTGTGGAAAGAAAATTAATGCCCAGGAGTCCCTGAAAACGGAGAAGTCGGTGGTGTTGCATTTCAGGACTGCCAAGGGATTGCTGGATTGGCCTACATGTCACACTCTGGATGAAGAAACAGTATTGTGAAGAAGAGGAAAGGGAATTTACTGACCTTACAGCCCTTCCTCTCCAGTTCTGACCCCCATCCACTTATTACACCCCCTTCCCCACATGGGTCCCTATTATAGGAAACCTCAGTTTCTCTCATCTCCCTGCAAAACCCTTTGAGCCAGCCGCTGTTGCCTCATTTGGTGCCAGCGTCGCAAATCAGATCTGCGCTTTGCAAATCCTGTAAATTATTTTGTCTTGCCCATTGCCTGTCGGTTTTATCTATTTATAACACATATTGTCTTTTATGTTCTGTGACAGTATTTGATAATTTAGCTGGATGCCCCTTCAGGATCTAGTGTTAGGGAGAGGGGAAAACTGGGCACAGTAGTGATCCCTTCCGTGCAGAGTGCCATTACTCGGCAGTTAAAACCCATCTCTACTTATTTCAAAGTGAAGGAGTACCCCCTAAGTGTACATTTTCAGTTCCAGAGTATCCCCTTTACTTCTAAAGAGAGCAACACGTGAGCGTCGCCTGGGTTTGGGACAGTCGCTTCTTCCCTCCCAGGCTCATATTCCCCCGCTGCAAACTGGGAATACAGGTTGGGCGTCCCTTATCAGAAGTGCCAGAGTGTTTTGGATTTCAGAGCCAAGAGGGGCCTTGGGAAGTGTTTGTTCTCCGTTCCAAAATTCAGCATCTTGAGTGAGGAAAATGTTCCTAACACAGGAGGTGTTTTCTTTTTTACTCCCAGGGGACACAAAATGCCACAGTGTCCCCAATTACAGGACATTCCTGTGACCTTGAAAAGACCGTGACTGCCGGAAGCCAGATCGCTGCTTGCTCAGTCATTGTACTGGCTGCCAGCCAGGACAGGATCACGGCAAGAAATCTGGATGCGCCACACACAGGTGAGAGAAGTGCCGAGTTACCACCGGGGAAAATTTTGTCTGGCTTGGTTCATTCTGTGCGTGTTTCTAAGAAACCAGGTCATCTGGACCAGCAAAAGGTCCATGATCTTCATTTAGGGTAGGGTTTTTTAAGGTCATAATAACTGAGGAGGACTGTGATTAGCAGAGCGCTGACCCACTTCCCCAAAGAAGTGGGAAGCTCCAAGCCGGCATCAGCAAGATCTTGCTCCTGACAAGAGTGGAAAGGAAGGTTTTTCCAGGCATGGAAGATTACTCATATCAGCCGATGACTGTTTCCGTGCCTGGCCGGACTCTCGGCTCCAGGGTCCCACCCCCAGCTCAGTGTTTCCAAGATGCAGCCTTCCTCCGAGTCAGCCCACGGTTCAGGGCCTGCGCTGATGAGCAGTGGCTCTCTACATTTCAGTTCTCGGCCATGCCGGGACATGTGAACAGCAGTCAAACGATGAACCCCATGCATACAAAGCCTGGCTCTGTCATTGAGCTCTGGCCCCTCAACCTCATAGGCTGCCGTCCTCTTTCCCCTTTAGCCATGCCCTTCGCAGCTCAACAATCTCCCTGCCGTACCAGTCGTGAAGTTTGGAAAAGCAAGCTGCACCTGGGTGCACTGGCCCATCAAGATCAGAGCACGAGTTGCCTGAGGATGCCCTTCTCCGTGGTGGCACAGGGGGCAGCTTGAGACCACCCTCATAGCTGCCACCTCCCGAGGTTCTCATACCCCACAGGTCGGTCTGGGGGCACCCACTCGGCAGACTGGATGAGCCTTCAGAATTATTCCACAAAGCACATCCATTTTCTTTCACTGGGACGTTGGGGGAAACTGTTGACTTCTCTGGAGACAAATCCAGGCTCAACATTGCCAGGTTTAAAGATGGCGCCGTCTTGTTTCTTCGGTAAATCGGCAACCTCCTCTGGACCCGGTGGTAGCCGGCAAGATTTCTCTGCATCTCCTCCAGCTGTTTTTCCAGTTCTTTCACCACCAGTCGCAGGTAGCCAAAGTTGGCTCGTGACAGGGATTTCACCCAGCCTTCCATGGCGGCTTGGCTCTCAGCCGCCAAGATGTAGGTTCGGGACTTGGCACAGCCAAACTTGATGGCAAAGGCAAACTCCTCCGTGGCCTCGCACAGCTCCACCGTGCAGCCCTCCAGAATGATGACCCCCACCGGCTCCCGGCTCTCTCGGTCCTCAAAGTAGAAAAGCATGTTGCCCTTCAGGACGAACCAGCGCCGGTGGTAGGCTGTATTCCGCTCGCCCTTCTTGTAGAGGAAGCCGGTGTTGTCTGCAGGGGAGTCACAGGTGGCGTAGAAGGCCAGACTCCTCTCGTTCAGCTTCATTTTTGCCCTCCCCTTGAAATGAAAAAGAAATATAAGTTTCCATCGCTTTTGTTAAGGGCAGGTATGCAGAAGAAGCAAGCAGTGATTATGATGAATTTAATTTCATTTTCTCTGTAAACCGCTTTGTGAACTTTTTGTTTGAAAAGTGGCATATAAAACTTGATTGATTGATTGATGATTGATTGATTGATTGATTGATGAGTTTCCCTGGTCTTCTATGCAAGAGGGCCATTTTAAGCCCTTTGATGGCACCAGCATGGTGGCATCTACTAAATTCAAATTGTCACCCCTTCCAAGGTGGCCAGGACTTGGAGACATCTGACTGCAAGATGAACCCTACATTCCAGAGGAACTAGGGGAGCACGTAAGAGACACGTCGATGTAGTTACGGCACCGCCTAGTGAAAACCTATGGGAAATTCAGAGCAATCCAGAGTAAATTGTTCTTACGTCAGAGCAAGGACTCCCCGTAGTTACTCTGGACTGATAATTATCAATCCCTGTATTTACTCTGGATAATCCGTAATTACTCTGGATTGTACTATGGTATAGTGCTTGACGCTGTATACGAAGCAGGAAGGCCTGGGAAGTTTGATATGAAGGCTAGGCTGTTACCCAAGCAGCAAATCCCCCCTCTCCACGCCACTGAATTAGTCCAATGGAACGGCAGAGCCAATACGATTGGTTCCAGCTGCGTCGCAGAGCTGGGCTAAGGACACGAGATCACACTGTTTTGTGGGGACCCGGGTTTTGAACCCTGGCCTGCTGGTTAACAGACACAGCATCTTAACCACTAGCACCACCCACAGCCCCTTGCCATCAACTAACAGATAAATTAATATTTACTCACAGCAACTATTGAAATTCATATGGAGGTGCTCAGGAATGTGGTGATGTCCGGAGAGGTGAATCCTTGAAGGGGTGATTTGTTCAGTCATATGGCAAGGCAGACGGAGAGAGTGAGATCACACGTGAGGATATCTGTACAGAAAACCGGAGAGCAGTCAATGATTAAATGAGACCCCAAAGCTGTGCAACTAAAGCTGCGTATATTGCAAGCGCGGGCAGTATTTGCCAATACAGGAATTCTGGGCAAAATTGACTAATATCAGGCAATTTTATTCATGAAATGAATAAGAGTTGACATGTTTCCCTAAAAAGACAGCTCATATTTTCTTGGGGGAGGAAAATGAAAAGAACTGCACAGTCATTTAGGAAAAAACCCAGAAATAGGAACAATATCCTGTAGCCTCTTTTTTATGGCTGCAGTGATGAGACTCCGCTTGGTTTATTCTGCTCTATTCAAAGTGCAGCCCTATCCTTGTCTGGTCCAAAATAAACCCCACTGATCTTAATGGGATTTAAAGGCATCCTTCGCTTAATGGATGGGTTAGGGACCACAGTGCCGTCCAAAAGTGAAAACCGATGAAAGGTGGAACCTCGACATTTTAAGTTATAATAATAATAAGTTATAATTGCAGATAGCCCTTTTATCTTGCAAATTCCTGCGGCCACACAAAGATTTCTGCAAATGGATTCTCATTAAAACTCCTTTGGGGATGGGATAAAACAAGGAGCTATAACATAGGGAAGGGCAATTTCGGCCTTTAGTACAGCAGAGAGAAGTTGAAAGAGCAGAACAGGTGTTGAATGAATCAGTTCTGGGAATAATTGAAAGGCACTGAAAGAATGGATCATCAGAAAACAAACCATCAGAAAGTGGGGGATTCCTGTACTCCCAAGGAAGTGTGTCTAGGATTGCATCCAAAGTAATCCACACGATCTGCGACAGCATAAGACTCCTGATCTACATGTAAACAAATGGAACTGGCATACTTATTTTACACACCGTTGGAGCTCCTAACCACCGCTCTGGCTTATTGCAGGAATCTCTGGGCAAGAAGCCAGTACCAGCCCACAAGCTCCAGTGACTCAGGATCACTGAGACCTTTGACCCTCCAGCAAACTGAGGACACTCCCCTGGTTCTTTAGGTGTTACAGACAGACGGAGAATTCCTTTTGGGTGCAGAAAATTAGAGGGGGTTGGCTGCCCTCCAACCTGCATCACCCTCATCTTCATCCAGCTCAGAGGTCCTTGTTGGGGAGGAAGCATCTGGGATGAGGCTGTCATAACCACAACAGAGGAAAGGGGCCCCAAAATATAGGAAACTCAAGAAAAATATAGGACATGATAAAATAAAGGTCTCTCTCTCTCTCTCTCTCTCTCTCTCTCTCTCTCTCTCTCTCTCTCTCTATATATATATATATATATATATAACATACACACACACAGTATATACAGGGTGAGCCAAAAGTAGGTGGACAGTAAATGACACAACCCTAACACAAACACAAACCCTAATACAAACCCTATTCCAACTACTGTCCACCTACTTTCGGTTCACTAGATAGATAGATAGATAGATAGATAGATAGATAGATAGATAGATAGATAGATAGATAGATAGATATGGAAGGGATGGATGGATGGATGGATGAAAGGAAGGAATGGATGGATAGATATGGAAGGGATGGAAGGAAGGAAGGAAGGAATAGATAGATAGATAGATAGATAGATAGATAGATAGATAGATAGATAGATAGATAGATAGATAGATATCTCTCTCTCATGGTTAATTTAAACAATACATGACTTATTATTAAATTCAAAAGCATTACATCTAAATTATGGATTCCAAGAAGGCTCCCCGTTGCCTGCTCACAAGGAAAAGGAGCAGAGTGGGGGGGAAAAGCCTTTCTTTAGGCTGAAAAAGAGGACTTCTGGTCACCCTGCCAGGGGGGAGGAAGGTGGCAAGAGTTGCCCCTTTTTCAAAGATGTGATGTCCAGTGTGCACCCAGGCAGTGCCTTCCTGGACACACACCCCGGGAAACTCCTTGGGCTTCCTCGAGAGTAAGGATGCTTGGGGAGGGAGGCTGCATTGAAGGGCACAGGGCCGGCTGGGGTAGTCTCTGCCCAGAGAGAGTGGAGGAGGGGGAGAGGGAGTGGGCGGGCAGAGTGGGCCTCCATCTCGCCCTCCTGGAACTCCAGCCTGAGCCCCCAAGTGGGGATACCCCAAGTGGATGTCCTAATAACCCAAGAGGGGATACCCCAAGTCAGTGCCCTAAGTGGGGATCCCCCAAGTGGATACTCCAAGTTTATGTCCCGATACCCCAAGTGGGGATACCCCAAGTGGATGTTCTACTACCCCAAGTGGGGATGCCTCCAAGTGAGGATGCCCCAGGCAGGGGGATCCACTTGCTTGGGGATGCTTCTGGTGCCGGGGGGGGGACTTCCAGGGCTCGACCCTTCCCGAGCTGGGGGCCTTAGGGACACACCTTCCCCGCCCCTCCGCTCACCTGGGCATCCCTTTGTCCGCTGCCTGCCTGTCTCCGCTCCGCCTCTCCTCCTTCCAGGCTGGGCGCAGGAGGGCAGAGCAGTCTGGCTGGGCGGGGACGATGCGAGGGGGGGCGGAGGAGGAGCAGAGCCTGCTGCCCGCCCCCCTGCGGGACCCTCCCTTCCAGCCCCCCGGGGCGCCTCTCTCCCCAAGCCTGTTCCCTCATCTTGCTCACCAGCCGCCCACCTGGCCAAGGGGACCCCCCAGTTTGGGCACCTCCTGGGGGGGCTCCACTCCCCCCCAGGGCTCTGAAAAGGGGTGACCCCCCAGACCTCCAGGATGACCAGATATAATCAAAAAGATGAGACACCCCCCTAAAAAAATGTAGGACCCCCAAGAAAAATGTAGGACATGCAAAGGAAAGGTAAAAACACTCACCTGTACAGGTGACCCTCCTTATTCATTTCTTAACCTCCCGTGGATGAAAAGATCAGTGGATAAAAAATATG
The DNA here is from genome assembly GCA_030015325.1 of Cryptoblepharus egeriae. Classification (NCBI taxonomy): domain Eukaryota; kingdom Metazoa; phylum Chordata; class Lepidosauria; order Squamata; family Scincidae; genus Cryptoblepharus; species Cryptoblepharus egeriae. The sequence goes on from JAREYC010000020.1 coordinate 1,521,867, forward strand.
GAGAAATAGAGTTCAAGACCCATTTCCAGGTTTGTGATCAGTTACGTTCAGTGCAATCCTAAGCATGTCTTCTCAAAAGTAAGTCGCGTTGTATTCAATAGTGGATGTCCTAATACCCCAAGTGGGGATACCCCAAGTGGATGTCCTAATAACCCAAGAGGGGATACCCCAAGTCAATGCCCTAAGTGGGGATACCCCAAGTGGGTATCCCAGGATTGCAGCCATAGTGTTTTGGGAGGCTTGACCTCTTTTTTTGGTTATCACGTATGGCCACGGTTTTAATGGGAAGTTTGTGCCTCAATATCTGCAGTGGTTTGATTCTAAGACACCCTACTAACTAAAAAAATGTAACAGTGTTGAAAAGTAAAGTCTGTCCCTTTACAATTGTTTAAAAACAGCTTTTCTTACTGTTGTAGGGAGGCAGCCAGCAATCAGAAATGCAAAGGATCCCCTTCCTTTGCCTGACTTTGTTGAAGAATAGAATGATTGCTCTCTACAACAGTACAAAAAGCAGTTTTGAAAACTCTGATTGACAGTGATTTGATTCAAGTTGAGTCAAATCAGTGTATTAAAAAATCAGTCTATAGCAAGGTTGGACCTGTATTCCTTTCAGTAATTTAAGTAAGTAATTTAAACATATAATTTAAACATATAATATATAGTGTATATATATATTATATATTATAGTGTATATATATATATTATATATATATATATATATATATATATATACACACACTATATATTATTTACTATTATTAATAGTAAATAATATATTATATGTTTAAATTACTTACTTAAATTACTTAAATTACTTACTTAAATTACTGAAAGGAATACAGGTCCAACCTTGCTATAGACTGATTTTTATATATCACATAATATCACATATATCACTATATATATATATATATATATATATATATATATATATATATATATATATATATATATATATATATATATATATAATACACACACACACTATATATATTATTATATTATTTACTATTAAATTTAAAGTGATTACATATAATTTTATTAATTACAAGAAGGCTACATGCTGCCTGTTTACAAGGAAAAGGAGGACTTTTTCCAGGACATAAGGCTAAAAAGAGGGCATGTCCAGGAAAAAGAGGACAAGAGTAGCTCCCACCAAACACAGGCAGATCTACTTCGCTGTAAACAAGGATTGGACTGGAAAGCCGCAGTCCGAGACTTAAATCCCTTTTTGAGTTGTGGCAAGCCTTTGGGAGTCTACTCATTACTCAGATCTACTGGGTTCTATGGAGTTTACTCCTGGGTAACTGAGGGTTGCATTGCCGATTGAAAAGGTCAAGCTGTTCTTGTTGGTCACACTTGGGAAAACTCAGCAACTGGCTTGATGCAACCCAGGCCAACTTCTGACGCCCCCGTCCTACAGATGTGGCAGGATGTCACAGCATCTGGTGGGAGGCCACGCAATCCTTTGCGTGTCCATGATTGTGCAACATGTTCGTTGGGTCACTCATTCATGCACATATTCATTCAAGTTGTACTCCGCGGCTGCATCACTTGGGAATTAGCAACCCGCAATGGTGGTGCCGCCGTGGCCGAGTCCCACTTGAGTTGACCCACTTCCAGGGCCGCACAGGCCTGTGTGTCACTGTGGCAGCAGCACAAGGGAGTGATGCACGCACTTTGTTGTGGGCCAAACAGAATTGCTTGGATCAGCCCAGAGCAATCCTGAAAATGGCCACGAGGTGGATCCTTGACATTACTTATATCTCACATTTGGGATTTCATACCATTCTCTCTCTCCCTCCAAGGGGACAATAAGGACTGTTTCTCATGCGTCTTTTGGGTTTGTCTTTGTAGGTGTCCACCTCGCAATACATGCGTGTGTTTGAACATGCATGTGCAAAGTCTAAAAGTGCCTTGGAAGTGCCATCACAGTATGTTCAGACGCTGCTGAATGGGGTCAGACCATAGTAAAAGGGTTGCCACGTGTCCCCGAAAACTGGGACGTTCCCAGTTTGGGGGGGTTGCATTAAATACTGGCAAGTTTGACTGGGGGTCCTGTCCCAGTTTTGTGGAAGAGAATTATGGCAAGCCAAAATAGCAAGCGTTTCTGGAAAGGGGTAGTGGTAGTGGTGGTAAAGGCACATTATACGTCAGTGGCAGAGCCCTTACTTTGCTTGCAAAAACTCAGGCCTGTGAGAGGGGAGGCAACTGTTAACCTCGTGGTTATAGCACAAGGCAACTGCAGCTGCAGCTGTTCTCTTTCTGCTGCTACTGCTGAACCTCCTTGTTCTTGATCCCACTGATGAGACATCCAGGCATCTGAGCCTGGTGACCTCGGGAGGCTGCAAAGGCAGCTGACTCCTTGGAAGTCCAGGTTATTTTTAGGCCAGGATCTGCTCCGCTATCTGTGCCAACTGCACAATGGTTGCTGCCCACCTCTGATCTCTCCACATTGGGTTGGGGGGGTAGGCGAGGCCCATGTTGTCAGGGTGGGGGAACCATAGCCCCAACATGGAGGCACCAGCCCTGGGATATGACCCGGAAACCCCAAACCAGAAACGAAGGAGTTGGTTTCTTATTAACTCAAGACCTCCAGATCATCCCTGATAAAATGCAAGGCAGAAATGATGACAATGTGAAGTCCCAAAAATATCCATTTCCAAATCCAGATCCAATTCCAAATCCAGATCCAGATCCAAATCCAAAAATTAGATCTACCGTACATTCCCCCCATTTCCTGTGCGTTAAAATTCTTGACCTGAGGAGGGTGCTGGATCCACAGCACCCATTTCTCTGGCCTCTCAGGCTGCAATCTGCCCCCTTGCACAGGAGTGAGCCCCACTGATTCGAATAAGACTTACTTTGGAGTAGACGTGCAAGACTAGGGCTGCATTCCTAACAGCCCTTTCCTGGGAGTACGCCCCACTGAACTCAATGGAACCTATGTACAAATAGGATTGCACTGTAGGTCTCTTAGGCTCCCTCCATTTCCCCCTTACAAAGGAGTGAGCCCCATTGACTTTGTAATAGGTTTACTTCAGAGTAGACATGCATAGGTTTGTCCCTCAGGAGGTGCTGGTGGAGCATGAAAGGAGTGGTATCCCAGCTGGGAAATTTTTTTTTGCTTGTTTTACGAGACATCGTTTGTATTGCAAGTAAAGATTTATTCGAAATGTTTGCTTGTCTTGCAAAACACTCTCAATCCAAGATTTAACAATAATGTATTGTATGTAATTTATTAATTACAATAAGAAATGTATTAATTTCATGCTGCCCAGTCACAAGAAAAAAGAAGACATTGAAATTTTTTGGGTTAAGTGCACAGTCCTAATCATGTCTACTCAAAAGTTAGCCCCATTGTTTTCAATGGGTCTTACTGCCAGGAAAGTGTCTTTAGGATTGCAGCACAAAACGCACTGAACTCAATGGGTCTGACTTTTGAGTAGACGTGGTTAGAAATGTGCTCAATAAAGAAATGCAAGAGAAATCCATTCTTTGCCTGGCTCAGTTTGCATGACTGCCTCTATACAACAGTAAGAAAAGCAGTTAAAAAAAACCCTGTGATCTGCAGTGGCCATTCGTGTTGTGTGAAATCCGTATACAGTGGTACCTCGCTTAACAAGTGCCTTGCTTAACAAGTGTTTCACATAACAAGTATAAATTTCAAGAAATCTTTCTTCACATAACAAGTTCCGCTTCACTTAACAAGCAAGTGCGCTATGGGCACACGTGCTATGCAGCCCTGACGCTCCACACGGAGGCTCTTTAAAAGGGCTGCCGGATAGCGCTACTGCCTCTAACTGCCCCCAACTTGGGGGCAGTTGCCTAGAGGAGCCAGAGGCAGCTGCCCCTAACTGCCCCCAAGTGTCCCCACCGACCACCTTGAACCTCCAGCAGCAGCCCAGGTAAGCCTTCCAGAGACTGTCTCTGCAGTCTCCTAACTATGACTACTCAGAAGGAAGCCCCATTGTGTTAAATGGGGCTTACTCCCAGGAAAGTGTCTTTGATTGCAGCCTCTTAACCATGTCTACCCAGAAGTAAGCCCCATTGTGTCAAATGGGGCTTACTCCCAGGAAAGTGTCTTTAGGATTGCAGCCTAAGTAGACTTCATAGGATCCTGCACATTGAATGCATGTTTTGAATTCAATTCCAGTGTTTTGTCATCATTTTGACATCCAGTTCATATTTTTATATGAATATTTTGGGGGTTGTGGAACCTATTGTCTGAGTTTCCATTATTTCCTATGGGAAAATCCGCTTCACTTAAAGAGCAGGCCTCTGGAACGAATTAAGCTCTTTATGTGAGGCACCACTGTATTTAAAAAATCAATGCATAAAAAGGCTGGACCTGTATATTGTTTTGATGGGGTTAGGATTGTGCTCATTAAGAAATGCAACGGACACCCTTCCTTTGCCTGGCTCAACTGAAGAATGGAGTGTTTGTATGACTGCTTCTAGAACAGTAAGAAAAGCAGGTTTTTACAACAGTAAAAAAGCAGTTTTTTTTACAAAAGTAAGAAAAGCAGTTTTTTACACCGGCAAGAAAAGTTTTTACAACAGTAAGAAAAGCAATTTTTTACAAAAGTAAGAAAAGCAGTTTTTTACACCAGTAAGAAAAGCAGTTTTTTTACACCAGTAAGAAAAGCAGGTTTTTTTACAACAGTAAGAAAAACTTTCAAAAGTTTTTATAAACTTTGTGTTGAGTGAAATAAAAAAAAATTGTATTGAATGAAATCGGTGTATACAAAATAAGTGTATTGATGTGGTTAATTTAAACACTTAATTACTTATTAAATGTTAATTATATTTAATTTTTGTGTTCCAAGGGGCTCCCTGCTGACAAAGAAAAGGAGGAGAAGGAAGCTGGAAAAGAGGAGTGTCCTGGAAAAGGGGCAGCTGATCACTCCGGGGGACTTTTCTTTCCTGCGCTCATCCCGAGGCAGGGAGTTCCGCAGGTTCCGCCTCCACCAGGAGCATCCCTCCCTGCAGATCTCTCCTCCCCGGAGCTGCTCCTCCTCCTGGCGGAGCCTCTGCCTGCCCTGCCCCGCTCAGCCTGCGCAGCTCTCCAGCCAGGGCTCCGGCTCCCTCCGAAGGGCGGGAGGCGCACCATGCCGGGCAGAGGAGCCCCTCCAGCAGGTGAGGCAGGGGGCGGGGGGCAGCCTCCTGGGGGACCCCTCTCTTCCCGCCCCTCCCCTCCCCTCCCCTGCCCCACTTTCCCTCTTCACCTGTTGAATCCTCATCTGCCAGGGGCGGGGGTTTGGACCCCACACTTTGGGACATCTCTTGGCCCCCCCCCCCCAAACCCACCTCTGGTTAAGGGAAGGGAGCATCTCTTGGGTCTTTGCCCCCCCCCCCATAGACCCCCAGTTAAGGAAAGGGGGCATCTCTTGGTCTTTCACCCCCTTCCCAAATCCACCCCTAGTTAAGGGAAGGGAGCATCTCTTGGGTCTTTGCCCCCCAATAGACCCCCAGTTTAGGAAAGGGGGCATTTCTTGGTCTTTCACCCCCTCCCCAAATCCACCCCTACTTAAGGGAAGGGGGCATCTCTTGGGTCTTTGCCCCCCCCCCAAAATAGACCCCTAGTTAAGGGAAGGGGGCATCTCTTGGGACTTTGCCCCCCCTATAGACCCCCAGTTAAGGAAAGGGGGCATCTCTTGGGCTTTCACCCCCTCCCCAAATCCACCCCTACTTAAGGGAAGGGGGCATCTCTTGGGTCTTTGCCCCCCCCCAAATAGACCCCTCGTTAAGGGAAGGGGGCATCTCTTGGGTCTTTGCCCCCCCCAATAGACCCTTCAGTTAAGGGAAGGGGGCATCTCTTGGGTCTTTGCCCCCCCCCAAATAGACCCCCAGTTAAGGGAAGGGGGCATCTCTTGGTCTTTCACCCCCTCCCCAAACCCACCCCTAGTTAATTGAAGGGGCATCTTCTGGTCTTGCAACCCTCCCCCCCAAAACACACCCCTAAGTTGGGGGAAGGGGGCATCTCTTGGTCTCCCCCCCCAAATCCTAACTGGGGGAAGGAGGTATCTTTTGGGTCATTCACTGCTCCCCAGACTCTCCCCAGTAAATCAGCTCAGCTGCGTCAACCCCTCCCCAAACTCTGGTCCTGGGCTCTTCAGTGGGGCAGCCCCTTTCCCTTTGCTGGTAGGAAGGAGAACCAGGGCTGCAATCCTATGCATGCTTTTCTGGGAACAGTGACATAGCTAGAGGGGGTCAGAGCAGTCAGTCTTGGAGGGAGTTTCACCCCTTCGGAGCCATTCCAGACAGGGGGAGCATACGCCTGGAATGGCTCCGAAGGGGTGAGACTCCCTCCAAAACTGACTGTTCCAACCCCCTCTAGCTATGCCAACATCTGGCAGGAAGCCCCACTGACTAGAATGGGACTTCCTTCAAAGTAAACCTACAGAGGATTGGGCTGGAGGTTGCCCGGGGTCCCAGATCCCCAACCAGGAGGCAGCCCTGGAGCCCAGGAGGCACTTGGGAGGCAATTTGTGGGGCAGGCACAGACTTGGGTCTCTGGAGAATGAAATACTTTTGTCTGGTCTGTCCCGTATGTTCTCTGATCCGGCCACATCTTTGAGTCCAGCACCTGACACTGTGCAAGGAAGGGCCCCAGCGTCTGGCTAGCGAGGATGAGGCATGCCTCTGGCCTGGAGGGGAAAATCCAGAACGGTTCCGCTTCTCTCCAACTCTCCGCTTGCTGCAGGTCCCTCTTCTGTGCAGCTGCTTGTCTGAGAACCCTCGAATCTCCCGGCTGTCCAGGGAAGTTTTGTGGGTCCCGATGCAGTTTGTATGCCTTTTGGAGTGGGGCCTGCTGAACAAGGGCCCTGGGGATCCGTTCTGCCTGGCCCCCCACCCAGTTGGTTCTCGTTCTTTTGGGGGGGGGGGGGCAACACTGTGGAGCCCTTGCCCAGAGGCAGAGCACAGCTGTGCATGGAGAAGGGCCTGACCCGCCTGTGATGTCTCCAGCGGGGGCCAAGGCCAGGCATGACTTTCCAAGAGCTGCTTTGCAGCACAGAGCGGGGTGGATCCAGCACCCAGTTCCGTGCGAGGCGCCTTCCTCCTTCCACTGGGTGTAGTGTCTGTGTCTCCCTGTGGGAGAGCAGCACCCCAAAACATTTGATTCTCATTAGTCGGATGGCAGTCAGAAGCCTCTTGCTTCATGTTTTGCAGCTGGTGGGACGTTGGGACAAAAAGTGTTGCTCAATGGAAGGAAAGGGGGAGGAGGAAAGCAGGCAGACACCCTTTTTCCTGCCCTATTTCCCGTTCCTTTTGCTCTCCCAAATCTGGCACTCTTGGCTCCCTCAATCAGCTCCACCCTTGCCGCCCCCAGAATGTGTGTTGCGCTGTCCAATTTTGGTGCCTGTTTGAGACCCCCTTTTCTAGGAAGCCTGCCTTCTGCTGAGCTTCTTGGTCCCCCCAAATGCATTTGCACCCCTGGCTTCTCCAATCTTGGCTGTCTTGTGGGTGTCTCTAAGGGCAGGAAGGTGCCTGGGCAAGGATCCAATAGCACAGGTGGAAGGGGCGCTGGTGAGTGGGCAATCTTTGGTCAGCACTCTGGTTGTTACCTTATTATTTATTTATTTATTTATTTATTTGATTAGTAAATAAATTATTATTTCTATATTATTGATTAGATATATATCCCAGACTTTGGGTTCTTGGGGCTCAAGATCCGGAGATGTTCAGAATTCCCGCTTGTGCAGGTTGAACAGTTCCAGAAATAAGGGAGTGAAGCCCCCATATGCTCTTTTCGGGGTGGGGGGTCTATAGAAAACAAGCAACTGCTGCCACCTGAGGCCAGGATTAACTGTCAAGGAAATGAAAAGGTTGTGCCTGCAGCTGCTGTTTGGAGGGAGCCCCATCTCTCCGATGAGAACATGTGGTCCTTCCTTCTTCTTAGTCAGCCTGTTGGTTCATCCTTGGGCAGCCTGTTTTGCAGCACTCTGGAGTCTTGCCTCCCCCCCTCTCCACTTACTGGTACCAGAGGATCCAGGGACTGGCAGGTGCTGGCCTACTCAGCCATCGCTCCTCCTCTTCTAAAGAAAGTCTCAAAGAATCAGGGCCTTGCGCAAGAAGCGCATTCCAGGAATCTTGCTCAGGACTTAAGATGCTGCGGTGCCTGTCGGGTGCCACAGTATTTGGGTGATAGTTGCTCACACCAGGGTGACGAAAAACGAAATTGGAGAGTATTTGGCACCAAACACCGCAGATCATCAGCAGTTTTCCCTGCACTCCTCCTCTCACCTTCTTCAGTATCTGTGCTTCAGTTGCAACTTGGTGCCGTCAGATTTCTAGTTGGGCTGAAGTTCAGTCCGCTTGCCCTGCTCCGAGACACTAGAGTGGGCATTGGAGAGCAGGATGGGGGTCTGCTTATATGTTCCAGGGCTTGGCCACTTTTTCATATATGGGCAGGATTTGTGGCACACAAGACACCAAGAGAGAGGAAGGTCAGGGCTTTGGGGCATGTTGCCTGCCTGAGTTGACGGACTCCATCAAGCATGGAACTGATTGCCTGCAGATGTCCAGGGACGGCTGGCCGTCTTCTCCCAAGGAGCGGATGTGAGGTGACCCCTCCGAAAAGGGCCGGTCTCCATGCTGGACGTGCTTCTCTGCTGCAGTCCCCAGAACTTCCTGCTCTCCGTCTTCCCCAGTTCAGTGTCCTGCGGTTTCACAGATTCCCCACTGAGCAAATCATTCCTGCTTTGCCTGTCCGTGCCAGAGAGAGAGAGAGAGAGCAAGAGAGCAGGCCAAAGATGGACAAGCCGTCAGCGTACACACATACAAGTGTGTGTATGTGGGAGCACAGATCGCTCTGGGAAAAGCAATTCCAGACCTGACGGCTCACCGAGACCAGCTTTGGTGGCTTCCCCCAATCTGCAGCCACATGAGAGACGGGTGTGCAGCCTCTGTTCACGGAGAGCAATGGGAAAGTCATAACTGTTTCTCAGTGGTTTAGCATCTGGATCATGGCAAGCCACAGCTAGCACAGCCTGCAGTTTGCAAACCAGCTTCAAACCATGATTTGGCATCCCGGTTTGGACGCCTGTCGCAGACCGTAGATTGTGAGCTGGCATAGCGCTGTGATTTGCTGGTATGCCTGGATGGATGCCACCTCCACCCCCATTCAGCTTTCTCCTTCCCTTCTTTCTGAAAGCTGGTTCTGGGTGATTGATGCCACCTTGGCACCAGCTATGACCCTCTTGCCTCTCCTATCCTGGTTGCAGGCCGTGCACGGTGGATCAGTGCTCTTTGGCGGTGATCTTGGTGACTTTGCAAGTGCCACTGAGTTCTCCAGAGGTCCCGAATTTGCAGCTTTGCCTGCTGCTGACGGATCCTCCTCTGCTTGTGCAGCCGGCTTTCAAGAGCTCGGGATTGGACTTCCTCCTATAGTACGAGCGACAAAAAGGCTTCTTGTGTCTCAAAGAATAAAGAGGGGAGTTGAGGGGGAGAAGCATGGCTGTCTTGTTGTGCTCTGGTGCCATTGATGCACCCATGAGTGTGTTACTGGGCAACTTTTTGCATCTGGAGCTGGTCTTCCCAAACGGACCAGTTCCCAGTTCAACCAGTGGTGCCGTAATGTTATTGTCAAGGGACCCGGGGGTCAAAAAGCCAACATGCCTGCTTCCTTTCCCTGCCTTCCTGCAGCGAGGAAAGCCCATTTTTGCAGCTGTTGCATAACTTGGAGGGCTGATGGTGCCTTTGATGGAAGGGAGCTCCATCCCCAGCTGTGCTCTTTCAAATGATGCTGACTTTTGGATCCACTAAGGTGGCTGGATGGGACTTCCAGGCTTGGTTGTGGAGAGTTTGTGGCCCTTCCACATGGGCTTCCTGGAGGGGATCCTGGACTAGTCAGGAGCCAACTTTGGTGTGATCCTGACTAGTTTCAAGTTCAGTTTCCTTTGGAAGTCAGAGATGGGGGGCGGTTGTTTTGTTTGGAGGGGCCCCTCTTGAAGCGTCAGGGCCAGACTCTCCGCGTGGCTCTTTCTCTTCGCCACCAATTTCACGGTGGCCATTGAAACCCCTCGGAGGTGAAGCACGAGAATGGCGTGTGGAAGGAAGCGAGGGTGCTGAGTCATCTGCAGGCTGGTGGTGCTGATAGACCCAGGAGGCGGGGGGCCCGCTCGGGGGCAAGTGGCGCAGGCGGCCACAGCAAAGCACATTCACAGGCTGCCTGGCTGGCTTCTTGCTCCAGGCCTGGGACGGGCAGGATTTCCACGTTCCATTTGTTTCCCAAATTCTGCCAGCTTTTTTTGGTGGGGGGGGGGGGGGAATGGCTGCTGGCTCCAGCTATCAACAGAGCTCCTTCACTGCCAGGCACCCTCTTCTCCCACTTATCCGTCATGCAGCCGATGCTGTCTTGCTAACCTACGTGCAGACTCTCCCGTCCCCAGGCCCCTTGTCAGGACCTTCCCTGGGCTAGCTGTTTCCGTCCCCCCCATCCCAGGCAACCTCCCTGCTTGGTTCTCCCAGCAGGTTCCCTCTTCCCAGTTTGCCGTCAACTGTCTTCCCTCCCCTTCTGAGTTCCCTTTTCTCTGGTTCCGTTCCCACACGCCACTCTATCACTGGGCTTTCAAGAGCGCGCCGCTCTCCGAACTGGAGTCTTCCTCCTGGCCGCTTTGTGGACACTCACCCTCTTCTGAATGCCCCTTTCCCACCCCCACCCGGGCACGAGAATATTCCATGCCATTGCGGTTGATTCACCGCTGGAGGAGAGCAGGGCTCTTTCAGGTCTGCAGCAACCAGTGGTGAGTGTTTGTCCGTCCATCTATCCGTCCATCTCAAATTAATAAATTCAGTCCTTGCTCTTCAAACGTAGATGCCGCAAACATCCCCTCCCCCTAATCGGAGGCTGCTTTGAATGTGTTGAGAAGAGATTCCCACAGGCCCACATCCTGTCCCTTTTGTGCGCAGTGCGCCGGCTGCTCTTATGGGGCAAGCTTCATTTCCTAAGTTTCGAGAGAGAGCGGGGGGTGGAGTGGGGTGGGGGAAAATGCCAGGCTTCTTTTTATTTTCCTTTCCAGTTTCTCTGATGGTTTCAGAGCTGCTGTTGATGTGCCAAATGTCGGCCTTCTATCTAGTGCGGAAGAACATTTTAATGCGCACGTGTGTCACTATCCAAACTTATTGGGGGTCTTTCCGTACTGGAGAAACAACTGGCTTTTCGAAAGCCTTTGATTTTGGGTTGAGTATTTTTTTTGAGTCCTCATTTTGAAAGTGTTCTCAAAAAAGTTATACCACCAAGTGGCTTTTCTGTGTGTTCAGAGCGGGCACAGAACGGCTCAAGCAGAGGCCAGGCTTCCTGTTTGACACGCTTGCACCGCCACGATAAAAACAAGTTTGCAGGCGGGAGAAGCTCCCGGACTTGACACCGGGGAAGGTAACAGCGGGGAACCCAAGTGACGGTTCCATTTTGTGCCTGTGCATAGCCAGATCTGTGGGAGGCTCTGCCTTGGCACACATCTGTGGTGTTTGGGGAGAGCATGACAGATTTCTACCCCTTCCTTTATCCTTGAAAGGATCAAGTGGCCTAGGTGGTTTGGGGGGGGGGGCAGGGTTTGGAGCACTAAGAATACCCTGTGGATGGATGATACCAGTTGGTGGAATTTTCTCTGCACGGGATCCATAAATCTGTGGCCAAAATCCATACTGAATATTCAGTATCTACCCCACTATATTTTGCTCTAAAGGGGGAAATGGGTTCTCTCCAAGTAGATCCCAGGGATCGGAATTCAGAAAGCCTGCCCTGTCTTCTGCTTTTCCGTTGCTTGCTGTTGAAGTCACATATTCTCGACCATGATGATGTCCCACAGCTTTGCCTGATGGCACTGAATATTGGGGTCAGTCCTCCACTTCATGCTACCCTATTGATGGATTTCTTGATCTGCCAGTCCCTGATGCCATGTACCCTCCCTTCTGTGATTGCAGGACACCCAAGTATTTTCCGCCACTGAAATGAATGGCCACGCTGTCCCGTCAGGCAATTCTGCGCACCCAAGTGTCTGGAAGGAGTTCTGTGAGCAGCATGCCATCACCACCGCTAAGGACCTGGCCCGGAAATACCTTCTTTTTGTCACCGAGAACCCCCAGCGTGAAGTCTTGGCGGCGGAGAACTTCTCCCTCCAGTTTGCCGACCTCTTCCAGCAGTACTTCCGCCATGAGGTGAAGGAGAGCATCACCATGGCCCATTACCGCGTCCTGCCCTTCAGCAGGGTCCGGGACTACAGGGAGACGGGTCAAAAGACAACGGACAGCTCTCCGGGGACGGTTGGGACCAAGGCTGAAGTGGAGTTTGCTGACCAGGCTGACCGGGGGCCAGAGGGAGGCCGTCCCCAGGGCCTCCCCAAGTCATGGAGCTCTGAGGAACTGACCGGAACAACTTCCTCCCTGGCTTTGCGGAGGCACTTTTCCCTGGACCGGCTGCGGAGGAGTTGGCGCAACTTTTTCCGCAGAAGATCCTCAGAACCCGCCACTGGCGACGGGGAGATGCCAGACTCTCTGTGGAAGCCTGGTCTTTCCCGCAAGATCTTGCCTTGGACCCTTTCTTCACGAGACCAGGCCTGTGAGGTGCAGAAAGAGGGCACCCTGAAATACTGGATGGTGACAGAGGCCGCCTTGGACAACGGGACGCGCTGGCAGAGGTGCCGGCTAGTGTTACGGAAAGCGGGGCTGCCGGAGAGCGAAGAACACCTCCTGGAACTGTTCGATCCCCCCAAGGTAAGTGGAGTGAGTGGAAAGTGAGCCTTCTTCGGCTCTGATCTCCAAATAATCTGTTTGCCTGCCTTGATTTGCCGCCACTTTGAGTGTTGGGAAGAAGGTGGGATATAAAGTTATAACAATAATAGTACTTTGGGGTTGGTCACGTGTTATCACAGTCAGTCAAGCAGCATCCAGGGAAGAGGATGAGGTCACCATCCTATGAAGCCAAAGTTCTCTCTACAAAACATCATACACAACATTCTCTATGGGTGTATATAAATAAATGTATACATTTGCCGTATTCCATCACTGAGAGTCGGTGAAAAAGGAGAACGACAACAGGGGCAATTGGGGCAGGCGTGTGCAACGGAGGAACACCGACGACTTCATCAAAACAGTCAGCGGTTGATTATGTGGCGAGAACCAGTGACCATTTTAACCAGTTTAAACTTGTAGTGTGGGCTCAATGTGGGAAGAACTCTTTACATCTGAAGGTGGCAGAACCAGCAGAACCAGATTCCTGGCTGCTGCTGGTGGGAGGCTCTTCATGTTAATTTCTTTTAAATAGGTCTCTTAGGGTGCAGTCCGAACCGAGTGAGGTTGGCACAGCTCACCCACTCCCTGTTCTCATGGTGGAGTCTGTGGTGCCACATGTCTGTGCGCTGGTCTGACCCCCTCCCAACAGTGGTGCAAAAGTGCTTCATGGCACTTTTATAACACCCCCAGATCAGCATAGGACTTATGCTGAAGCTTAGGCCGGCCGAACTGAGATTAGAATTGCAGCCTCCGTTCCGTTCCCACACGTTCCCATCATTGGGCTTTCCAGAGCGCGCCGCTCTCCGAACTGGAGAGAGACCGATATAGAGACCGATTTTCCCTCCCATCTGATAATGGGATTCATGGGGATAACATAACAGTGAATCATTTATTTGTGGATGTGATTGAATCAGTCTTGCGTGGCTAACAATAAATAACATACAAGGGGGGAAAACACTATAGTACAGTCTGTGCAACCATCTGTAGGTGAAACTCAAACCATGGGTTAGCTGATTTTTAAAATATGCCACCTTTGTAAAAATGTTTTTGGTTTCCGTTTTTAGAAATGGGGCTGAGAGGGAGCTCGGCAGGCCTCTCTAGGAAGGGAGTTCCAGAGTCCCCAATGGAGAAGACCCATCTTTTGGCAAATTTATGGTTACCATAATTTTCTTCCACAAAGTCGGACAGGACCCCCCTACCAAACTTGCCATCAGATGAACCCAATCCCCGAAAAACGGGGACAGTCCTGGTTTTCCGAGACATATGGCAACCCTAGGCAAATTGATATTTTTGTTATGTATTTTCCCCATTTCTGACTCTCCTTCTTAGTAGGAAAAGATAACCTGATTTTTCATGTTAACCAATATTTTTGTGAGCTTGCTTGGCAAGGGTTTGGTTAATGTTGAAATGGCTGGAGATCCTTGCTGCTGAAAGGGTGATCATTTGTTGGGTGGAGGTGGAGGGAGGGAGGTTGGTACAATTATGGCAGGCAAACCACTTTGGGGAGAAAGATGTGATTGAAATACTATAAGTAAGTAAGGCTGCAATCCTAACCCCCGGTTAGTTCAGCATAAGTCCCAGCACAAGTCCCGTGCTGACCCGGGGGTTACAAAAGTCCCGTAAACACCTCTATGCCACTCCTGGTGGCAGATTTGGCCAGTGCACAGACGCGCACTTGCCTCCCTACATCACCACAGGAAGGGGAAGACCGATGAGTTGTGCTGGCCTAAGTTAGGATTGCACCGGGTGTGATGCAAAATCAGCTGGGTGTGAGGCCCCTGCAGATAATGGGCCACAGGTATGTGGTGAAGTGTTCCTTCCCGCTTAGTGTGACCATAAAGCCAGCCGATCAAGGAGGTACAGGCAGGCAAGACCTGATCTACCCATTGAGCGAGACGAGGCGGTGCAGTTGGGCATCCAGGTGGGTGGTGTCCATTTCTGAATGTTTTCTGGTATGGAAAACTCCCTGGAGCTGGTTGGACTTTGGGATGTTTTAATTTTTGACTTGTGGAGTATTTATTATCTAGGACGGTGGTTCTCTGAGTGCACTCCTCAGAGTACTGAGGCTCCCCGAGTCCCGGCCAGGAGCTCCACCACCCCATCATGAGTAGCTCCCCAAAATTGCATGCTGGTGAATCCATTGAGGAGCCGAAGTTGGAAAACTGCTGATGGAGGGAATTATTCCAAATTGGCAGCCCTCAGCTGGTGAAATTGGCTTTCCTGCCTCATTCCTAGCAAATGATCATTGGCTTCCCACTGTTTGAAAGAGAATCTGTATCTCACATTAAGTGCAGATGTGGGGGGGAAGGTCGGCTATTTTCTTCCAATCGCTGCTTATTCTATAACAGCAGCAAATGCTTTCACCCCCTTGATCTGTACTTGTGGGGTTAACCCAGGGAAAGGTTGGGAGAGAGATCAAAGCCTGGCCTCATCGGGTTCTGCCTTTGAGATTTATTCCAAGCCGGCCTGGATGCCTGCAGGTTGGGTCAGCGACGGCTGGATGCCCTACTCTGGTGCCTGTCTTGGTAATGAGGGTGGCCCAGAATCTGATATGCCTGCCTGCAGGATTTGGCTCCTGTTTTTCAAGTGCTGGAGACGGGTCAGGCTGGTGTCCTCGGATGAGCCACCCATGCACTCTCCACCCCAGCTGGCGTCTCAAAAAATAGCCTCAAGGCTTGAAGATGGGGACGGCTCAACTCCTGACGGGCCCTGATTTCCTGGTTTGGGGACCTGGCGCATGGATGGCTGGATAGAGCTTCCAGCTTGGCTCGTAAGAACCAGCTCGCTCACGTTCCCCCCTCTCAGCTCTGCGGCTTCAGATCCCCCAGGGATTAAAGAAGGAATCCATTCATCCAGCCTACACAGACCTGCAATTAATGGACGGCAGAAGATGGGGATTGAATTCAAACTCCTGGGCGCCTGCCAGTTAGTGGATGTTGGGGGTGGCTTTCCTCCCTCCCCCCAATCTATATATAGTTTGGAGGGGCTGCAGCAGACTTCAGTCTCAGGGAGGCTCTGCACAGCACATGCCGAGGGCTGCATCTCTGTCCCGTTCTGGGGTTTAATCATAATAACCAGTCCTTTGCTTGCCAGGTGCATCTGCTGGTGGTTGGAGGGAGAGGAGTGCAGGCTCTCATTATATTCTGCACCCTGTTAGGAGCATCCTGGGGACGCAGGTGATGTATGGCTGGCTGGAAAGAGGATGGAGTCAGTATTCCAGGAAAGGATTTCTCCTCCCTCCAGAGCTGCCTCGTGTCCTTTTGCCAGGTCCCAACCCGGAGCAGCCTTTGCAGCCAAGCTGGAAAAAAACCCCTGAAAATTGGGACTTCCAACGGAAACGTCCATCGGTGTTTATTTCAACCAGATGTTGCAGCCGGGCCTGGGTTGGGAAAAAGAGGAGAGGTTCTCGATGCTCTTCTGTGATGACTCTTGTGCGGACCATGCTCATCCCATAAGGGTCTAAGGTTGCCACTGTCCTTGTGCTGACCTCCTCGATCTTACAGACTGGCTCAGTCACTTGAGATCTTTTTTTGTGATGGACTCGTAGCCTTCAAATTCCTACTCGGCCAAGCAGCTTCCTGGTTGACTTGTGAGGGACAGCCATTAGTTTGCACACTGATCAGTACTTTGCAGGGTTGTTGTGAAGGGGTGGGGGTGAAGACTGGCAGTGCTGCCCTGAGCTCCTCCAAGGAGAGGGTGCCAGAAAAGAGCATTAAAGTGAAAGCTCACTTTGCACTGGTATTCTTCACACAGACCAAGACTGTGGCACGTATACAGATGTGGGGGGGGGGGGTTTGGGGGAAGCAGCCAACACAGTGGGATTTGTGAATATGGATTTCTGCGGGGTGGGAGGGAAACAGGCCTGGGTTGTGTTCTTAGCTCTCAGAGAGATGTGGAGGCCACTGAAATGGCCAGGAGTAGGATTGCCATATGTCCCCCAAAACAGGGATAATCCCAATTTGGGGGGATTGTGTTCACATACTGACAAATGGGACTGAGGGTCCTGTCCTGATTTTGTGGAAGAGAATTCTGGCAACCCCAATTCTGAAAGACGTCCCGGCACAGGGAGAAGCCCACCAGGGAGAAGACCTGTGGAAGTAGGCTTAGAAATGTGATGATGTGGGTGAAATGCATTCTTCACATGCTCAGAGGTGCTCTCCTCTTTGTTACCACTCTCATGGGGGAGAGGCTGTCTCTCATTAACCATTTTTCGGGCTGAATTTGCAGCTGGTTCTGGGTTTAAATTAAGGCCGCCTCCATGGGGAAAGTGTAGCACTCTGTACATGCTCGAGGACAGTCTTGACATACAATGTTTTTTCACCTCCTTATTTTTTGGGGGGAGGGTTGTGTGTTAAACTATCCCACCGACAAAAAACCAATCTCCCCAACGTGTCAAGCGTGTCTGTGCAGAATCCCCGAAGGTGTGGGTAACGTACAGATTTGCTTGCTTGAAGATCTGGCTTTGGTGGTCCCTCTCAGAAGGTGTGCTTGGCACATTTGTGGCTCCAAGTCCCAGGTCTGCGGAGAGGATTTCGGAGTTGAGCCCGGCCTGGGTTCGGCCCCATTTTGACCCAGATGCCTCCGTGTGTGTCCTTGGCAAGAAAGGGAGGCGCTTCTCTGGTTTCTTCGAAGGCCAGCGCTGAGTCTCCTTCCTGAGAAGCCTCTCTTTCGTTCTTTCTTTCCTTTCCAAGTTTTGCGAGCGACCCGGGAAGGCCTGATGTGTCAAAAGCCTTGTTTGTCATTTATTAAACCGCAGCTTTTTTCCATCCTTGGTCATTTCCGGATGGGGAGGGGAGGGCTGGACTCGGAGCTGCTGAACCGCAGCTCTTGGCAGGAATTGCTGAAGAATGAAGTTTCTTATTTTGGAAATGGTGTTGCTGGGACAAAACATGAGTGTTTCGTGATTGGTTTTCAAAGGGAAGGCCACAGGAAAGAGAGAGGGCAACCGCCGTGTCCCGTCCCAGCTCCAGATTTCTCAGGGATGCCCGACTATGCGCCTTTCACACCTCCCTGGGGTGCAAATCGGGCACCTTTATTTAAAAAAGGGGATGTGAGATATCGACAGTGCCTTGAATAGTGCGAAGTGATGGGTATTTCCCCCCCCCCTTTTCAGTATGGAAGAGTTGAGCGTGTTCTGGAGATGGTCAAGAACAAGGCCCGCTTGGGGTTTTCAGCCACGGATGTTTTGGGTTGTGGGGAAAAAGAACAGCGGAAGGTTTTTGGGTGACTGAACCAGAACAGGCTGAACCGAGCAATTTGGGCAGCCGTAAGGCTTGAAATTTTGAAGGCGTTACAAGGCTGATTTTTATGAGGCATGAAATTCTCTGCTTGCCCCACACGCCGAGTTGCACAACCTGAATGGCTCTGATGATCTGGAAGTGGCCGGCTTGCCATTTCTCCTTTGCTGGCCCCCTTCCTCACCTAGGCTCACCATACGTCCCCGAAAACCAGGATAGTCCCGGTTTGGGGGATTGCGTTCATGTACCGGCATGCTTGATGGGGGTCCTGTCTTGATTTTGTGGAAGAGAATTACGGCAATCCTATCCTTGCCCCAATTTGCAGGGATGACTGTTTCTTCCTTTAGTTTGGCTTGACTTTCAACATCCCCGTTTTTTGTTGATCCTTGCTGGCTCAGTGCTGGATCTTCTTGCAAAGGGGTCCCCGGCCTCCCATTGCAGCTCCTGGTATCATGGTGGGTTTTGAGGATTCAGGAGGCAGCCAGGAAGGTGAGCCATCTAAGGGTCCAGTGGTGCTTCCCGATACCCCAACTGCCCTTTGCCATTTGCAGTCTTCAGATTTTGTAAATGAAGATATTTTCTGCGACTCCCTCCGTTCCTCTCCCACCCACCCACCTCCCCCCATTTCCCCTCCTTCCTTTCCTCTGTTTTCTTCTACCCTTTCCTGTTTGATAAACATCAACATGACCAAAATGAAATAGTTTAACAAAAAATTTTTTTTAAGTCGAGGCTTTTATTTAGACAAGGAAACAATTCTGCTTCCTGCGCAGACGGGAAATGCTTCATGTCTACCTAAGAAGCAGGACTATTTATAATTGCAGGTTCTTTCAAGAGTGCCTTCTCTCCCCACTTCCCCACCCCAAGCAGCCCCATTAAGGCTGGCCTTTCACAAGAGATGTGGGGGTGCCGATGATGATGCATCCACATCTGTGAATTTGGTTCCTGTGTGGAATTTGATCCTTGTTTGTTTACTTCTGTATTTATTTATTTAGCATATTTATACCCCACTGTATTTCCCTCTTGGACACACAAAGTGGCATCTTACACTACATTTGTATTGAGTCCAGACTCGTCTGGAGCCCACTTTGAGGTGGGATGTTTTGAATCCTCACCTCTGCAAGTCCACCCACAGCCTCCAAGTTCCAAGAGCAGCAAAGGGACCGAGCGGTGATGTTAGGACTCAGAGCTGAATATCTGGGGCCAAACTTTGGCCTCTAGGTGCCTAGGGTTGCTCTGCATATGTATGTGGAGTGCCTCCAGCCAGCAGAATCTTGAAGCCATTAACAGTGCAGAAGCCCCAAACTGGATTCCTTCTCCCCTCCAGAGTTGATCCCCCTCCTTCTTCACTGTTTTTGGCCATTTTCATGGTCTCAGCAGTTTTTCTCATCTCCTCTGCCTGCATGATTGGCTGGCAGTTCGGCCTGATTTGGGGAAGCGAGGAGTCTCAGAGGTCCTCCTTGCTTTCTTTCCTGCATGGCTGTGCATCTCATCCGTTTGGGCCGGGGAGCGCACGAGTGTGCCGTCTGTTTCCTGTGTTCTCTTATCAAATTGCCATCAAATGTTCGGCAAAAGACATCAAGGGAAACGAGGTGGGGAGGGACAGGAAAGGACCTCCTGAGCCAGCCCTCCAGAGCGAGCTTGCTGACTTGGGACGTCCATGTTCTTGTAAATAAAACTACCAAATCCATAAGATCCCAACACTTTGGATCAGGTGTTACCCACTACCAATGGCGGACACCCTGTTTACAAATCTGGCCTGATTTTCACATCATTGCCTGGAAAACAGCTACTTCTTGTGTGTGTGGAACCCACTAAGTCCATGGCTGGGATGTACCCCCAAAGTTCTAATGATGTGTGCACACAGTTGGGGGGTGGAGGTCAGAGACTGTTGATACTTGGCACGGCTCCTGTGAGTAAAGCTGAAGGTTTGCCAGTCAAACGGAAATCCCCAAAAATATTATTCTTAAAAGGATTATGGGACCACAAAGAAGAGTGGGATGCACAAGAATAGTAGGACAGTAATACTAATTCCTAGTTTTGTGATTCCTCAAATTGTGATTTCTAGTTCCTTTGGATAGGAACCAAACTACAAAGAGAGCCAATTCCACCCGAACACCTGGCGACTGTAATCATCATCATCATCATCATCATCATCCCAATTTTGTAACAGAATTTTTAACCAGGCTTAGAATTTTAAAATTGAGTTTTCAAATTTAAAACTCCAACTAACCTTAGTTTGCTACCCCCAAGATCCACGACTTCTGAATCCTCCCCCCCCCCGGAGTGAATAGTAACAGAAGATTATTTAGTTGGAGGCCTGAGATCTGCATACAGAGGTGGGCATTTGGGATCATGCCAGTTTTCTTGGGGCTGACCAGGATGCCCCCTCCAGGTAGGGGTTTTTGTGGCATCAGCAAAATACAACCATATTTTGGGCGCATTGTTTCCCCTTCTGCTTAATCAGGATTTCATATTTTGAGAACTCGGCTCGGAGGTTAACTTTGGGGCCTGGTGTGTTTTCTTCTTCCCCGTCAAATCCTCCTTTCCCTGCACCCCCCGGTTTCATTTTGAGTGAGCCACGAATTGTGGCCCGAGACTCCAGCTGAAAAAGCAGCAGGTTGTCCTCCCTCAAAATGAAAGTGTGCGGGTTTCACTTCTTTTTTTCTTTCAAGACTTTTTAGTAACCAATATTTGCTCATTCAGAGTGGGACACGTGAACGGGCCCCTCGTTCTGCCCCCTTTCCTTCGGTGCCTTTGTTTACTCTGCTATCTCTTCAATACATTAAGATTACTCAGCTTTTCGGAGGTTGTGTCGCCAGGGTTGTGTGTCATTTTTCTTATATTTTTCACATTGTGCATCAGCCCCCCTCTTTGAAGCGCAACCGGCTTCTCGGAACATGAAATGCATGCTTGATGTGTGTGGGGGGGGGAGCTGTTTCTCCTGCCCCCTCCTCCTTTCTTCTCTGTTTGTTGCTAAACAGCTGTTTGCCGCTTGAACAAGGCAGCTTTTGTGGCTGATTCCTCCTCCACAGGCCAGCATTTAATCCAGGGGGGAAGTTGTGGCCATGATCCAAGATCCTTCTCCACATGTGCACCGCTGTCCTGTGTGCACTTGGGTTTCCCTGGAATCTCCCTGGGGTTTGCGTTCCTTTATGCCTTATCAAGAGCCTCTGCTTTTGCAGTCCATTTCTTTTTTAGAGGTGGGGGTGGCTATTTTCAGGTCCAAAGCAATTCCATCCAGCTGCTTGGACCAGCAGAAGAAACTCAGCTGGATCAGGCCAATCTAGTCTATCTATGTATCTAACTACACACACACACAACATGACTTGTAACCTGGGATGGTCCTTTCCTCCAGGAATTTGTCCAATCCTTTCCTAAAGGCCATCACCCTGATGCCATCACCCAACCCAGATGCCATCACCCAGCCCAGATGCCATCACCACATCCTGTGGCAGAGAGTTCCACAAATTACCAACAAGTAGATTCTCACTTATATACTTGGAAGTGTGATCTGTAAATGGTTTTGAGCTTTTAAATTAAAAATACCTGGTTCTTCGGGAGTTTCAAAGTGCTTCACATACAAGATCTCAGTCTTCCTTTCAGTGACCCCAAAGGAATCATTCCTCTTCTTGGTTTCGGGTGTGGAGTGGCCCGTTGGGGGTCACTCAAACCCAGCTGTTTCAGTGACTGTCAGCTGGACTGTGCAAGCTTGAAGGAGCTTGTAATAATAATACAATCATGGTAACAATAACTGTCAGTGGCTGCCATCCAGGGTCTTTTGGATATGAGCATCCACTAAGAACCTATTTTTAGAAATTTAATCCCTAAGGGGGTGAAAAGGGGTGCAACATGTTTTTGTCCCTATGCTA
Source organism: Cryptoblepharus egeriae (assembly GCA_030015325.1). Classification (NCBI taxonomy): domain Eukaryota; kingdom Metazoa; phylum Chordata; class Lepidosauria; order Squamata; family Scincidae; genus Cryptoblepharus; species Cryptoblepharus egeriae. Next base: position 1,543,708 of record JAREYC010000020.1, read on the forward strand.
AACATTGAAGTATATCAACATCAACATCCAGCCCTGGACCAAGAAGTGGGGGGGCGGGGGAATAGTGCACAGGGTGGTGGTGCATGGGGCCCAATACCTATCAGTGCCCTGCGGTGCCCACTGCTAAGCAGTGCCCACTGCCTGGCCCTGGGCCCAGACCCATAAATATTCTTGAAATTTGACTCCTACAACGGCAGGTAAATTTCACTAGTACAGGAATAAAATACGGTATTTACTCAAATCTAATGCATCACCGAATCAGCGCACCCTATACTTATAATAGCACATTCACTCTAATTAACCATCGAATCTAATGTGCACCCTGGTTTTGGAGACTAAATTTGGCTGGAATAGTTGTGTTAGATTTCTTAGAGAAATAGTATCTATTTCTTTCTCGATTTTGTCTGCTCAATCTAGGCGGGTCCTGACAGATCCATTTTAAAGTGGATCCCAATGTTATAAAGTTTGGGAAGCAACAGGTTTGACAGGAAAGACTTGGCAGCTTTTCTGCGGAATAATCTTTAGGTTGGATCTTCTGCTTGGCTGAATAGCAAAGGGTACGTCTCGAGGCCGAGGAGCCGAAGCTACAAGCCGCTTTTGGGTAAAGCATCCCCATTGGGGAGTTGCCCACCGAGGCAGCCGGTGCCACTCCTGGGATGTCGGAGCCAGGCCTTCTGCATCTTGCGCCCAGAGCTACAGTGGTGTGTGCTGGTTTTCTTATGGCTGGGGGGAAACCCCTCTCCTTTCTTGGTAGGGCTCAGTAGTTTATCAGCAGATCTGGTGAGCGACTGGTCTCTGGGATGAGTTGCAGGGTCTAAAGAGCTGGTTCCACGAAGCCAGGACTTGGTCGCAGCCTTATCGCAGGGACGCATCACTTCCTTTTTTCTTCAATGCAGCCTGTTCTCTTTCTCTTAATTCAGTTTCTTCTCACTTCCCTTCTCTGCCGGCCGCAGTTCTGGGCAGCTCTTGGGCGGCTGTTCTTTCTCTGAACTGCTGCTTCCTGAAACCTGTTCTGCGGTCCTGAGAGAGCACATGCTGGGGTGGTGGATTCGGGGGGGGGGGGGGATGGACAGCACGGCCTCATGCAAGGGTTGTGGGTGGGGGATCAGGGAGTCTGTTCAGGTTTACAGGCTGGTTTTTTCATCTCCTCTGTACAGAATCCACACACCACACATTCAAACATGTGTCAGTTTGGCTCATACAGAGGGCCAGAGTGAACATTGCTGGTGGATCCCCTCTGAGAAGTTCCACTTAGCCCTGGTCCTTTTGAGCCACAGGTGGGTCGACGTGGGGGCGCTGAGGCCCTGCAGCCTAACGCTGCGGCCACATTGGAGCGGTGCTGCCGAACGTGCGCCGTGACCCACTTCTCTGATGGGGAAGAGGAAACGAAAGCCCCGCGCACTGGAAGCTGAGGCTGTTCTGTGGAAGTGTCTGATGGGGAGGAGTAGTAACTTGTCATAGCAAAACCCGCTCAGCTTCTCACACTGTGCTCCCAGCTTATGTATCTGGATTTCAAACATTCACCCCTTATCCCAGCATCTGATCAGGCCAGGTTTCCTTATTTCTGTAAACGGATGTGAAAAAAGTTCTTGGTAGCTGTAATTGATTTAAATAGAAACAAATGGGGCAAATTCAGAAACAAATGGGGGCAAATTCAAAACAAATTCATTTGTTTTCTTGAAATTTGAATAAGATCAAGCTTCGTTTCATCAACAAAAAAGATGGAGCAGATTTAAAAAAGAACCAGTATTTTCTTTTTCCAAGCGTGCCTTTATAAAACCTGCAACACTAACAAGCACCATCTTGACTGAATTATTTTTGGTCCAAAATGATGTATTTTTGCCCAGCATTTCAGCCTGGGACCCCCTTCTGAGAATGACAATCTGGGACACCCCAGAAGTGATGTCATGGCTGGAAGTGTCATTAAAGGTGCCCAGTACCAGATTTCAAGATGGCTCCAGCCAGCTTTTCGCCACCCCCGAAATGAAGACCCCCACTCTGGAGACGCTGCTTAAGGAGTGGATCTTTCACCTGCTGTGGAAATCCTGCCCAGCAGATTCATTGGGTCTTTCCCTGAGGACTCAGATTCAGTTTTTCCTACACAATGAATAGTTTCTACAAATCTCCATCCTGTACCTCCTTGGTTGCCTTATTTTTTCCCTCTAACCCTTTCCTTGAATCCTGAGATTAAAGTGCCCAGGACTTTGGGAGGCTGGTGGTTCTGCAGATATCTCTGGGTGTCCTTCAGTGCCCAGCCCGTTCACACATCCTGTCTTCCCTCTTTTGTATGTCCCCTAAAGGAGGGCTGAAACACTCAGCTCGGAGGGACCCTCGGCTCGATTCCGTTTCCACTGGCCGTGGAGAAGTTTTGGTTTCAGTTACGAAGGATCAAGGTGCATCCTGCCAAGCTAAATTTAGCCTCCAGATTTTTGGGATGGAGCACTCTGCTTCTGGGGGGGCTGATCATGCCGTCCTGCTCTCTGCTACTCCTGCCCCCTATCCTGGCCTCTGTAGGCAGAGCAGCCGCACTTGCGTAGGAAACTTCCCAGGACAAATCACGGCCTTGCTCAGTGTGGATTTTTGCAAGGATGCTGGCAGGAAACCCTTACTAGAGAGAAAAAGCCTCCCGTGGCAGGGCTGTGTGACTGCAGGCAAAAGAGCACCCCTGACTCAGGCGAGTGCCCTGCTTGTTTGTCAGGCCTCCAACAACCCTGCAGAGTGGGTGGAAAAGGCAAACCTGGGGGTTGATGGACAGAAAAGGAGGGATTTATGTTGGCCTCCAAGTGAGCCTCTCCCCAGTTTTGAGGCTCTGCTCCACCCTCAAATCATGCCCAAACCATAGTTGTGCCCTGGCTGCACAACAGAGATGGAGGTCAAGGTTGCCCTCCTGCTTGGTGCCCCCTCCTGAGTCATGATGGCCAAGGTGGAAGGCCTGGCAAAGTTTCTTTTCTGCTCCAGGTGGATCCTGGGGTGCCTGGAGGGGCTCCTGTGCTGTCTTTGCTCCCTTGAGACAGCTGGGCACAGCAGCCCCTGGCCTGATCCTATAGACTCCCCCCCATCAGTGCTGCAGGGCAGGCCTGCCTTTGCACGTGGAAGGACACTGTGTTCTGTTTTGCTCCAGAGCCTGTCAGTGCAACTTGCTGGCCCCTGCCTCCTTTATCTCTTGCCACCAAATGTCCCCAGTTTTTCTTTCTTGGACCGCCATTCTTAGTGGGAGGTGCTGCCAAGTGGCTCGAACCGGGTCCGGGGGCTCCCGGTGTAGCCCCGTCTCTGAAATTGCCAGCCTTGGTTGGCTCACGTTGTGTGGAGCTTCCACGTGTTTCCAAAGGGATGCCACCTACTTCAGGAGCATCAAACTCATTGCATACAGTGGGCTGAGCAGCATTCATGGGGTTTGAAAGCTGGAGGGGAGCAGTGAATGTGACACTTGGCAGAAAGTGCCATGGGGGAGAAGGGGAGGCTGAGTTCATAATCATTGCTTCCCACCCCCCAAAAGGTTCCCATCCCACATACTTGCCTGTGCACATGGCTCCAGGCTGTGATTCAGCACCCCACAAACCCCAAAAGGATGCGAAACTTGGAACAAACGCTGCCTGTGCATCCAAAAAGCAGAAGTGATACCTTCCCGGCTCCACCAGAACTGCAAGAATATTGGGGGGGAGAGTTGGCCACATCCCCTTCCACAGGCAGCAGGAAATCCGATTGGGCTTTCCTCCCCCCATCTCTCCCGCCAGCCCAACATCAGAGCACTGCTGTCCTTGTCATAACGGTTCTAATGATTTCTAACCGTTCTGATGTCTGCTTGTGTGTCTCGTGTGCTCTACTAGTTCTTTGCAGCCCCGTGTATGAGAAGCCACCTCTTGCCCCCAGATCCTCTCCAAGTGGTCCCCTGACCCCTTTCCCCTCCTTCCCACTCTCATAAAATGTGGGGACAGGCTAGGGTTGCCATAATTCTCTTCCACAAAACCAGAACAAAACTTCCATCAAACGTGCCAATATATGAACTCAATTCCCCAAAACTGGTTTTCCGGGATATATGGCAACCCTGGGGTGGGTGCTGCCTGGCTGGGAGAAATCATTGCTAGGAGAATATCTCCCTAGCGGGCAAGCCCGTCACTGGCCATGGAGCCTCCAAACATTGGGGAGTGCTATGCTTGGGGGCTTCCCAGATGCATCCGGCTGACTGCTGGCAACCCAACCGTTTGTGGACCAGGAATGCGTCTTCCTCCTCTAAGACTCCTGGACAGCTCTTGAATTCTTTCCCATTTCTTGGCAGTTTTGTAGGTACTGGAATGTGAAGTAGTTCTGGGGTTGTTTCTGCTGCTGCTACAGTTTTTGCCGCAGACCCAGTAGTTGGCGTCGTCTTCCTTCAGGCCTGGAGTCCTGCCGGCGCTGTCAGAGTCCACGCAGGGCTCAGTGGGGCTTGGCCAGGCCTGAAGCTGTTTCCTTCTGTCAATGGCTCTGCCCCAAGTGGATGGTTTCTCACCACCAGCTTGCCCAACGCCAACCAGTCCCACCGTTCCTCTCAGCCAAGAAAATTCCTGAGACTCTTGGTGGAAAATTTTGGTGCTTCACCAGCAGCGCCTGGGAATGCCTGTCTGGTAAATAAATTGTGTCGGCTTCCTGCTTTCCCCAAGTTCTCCTGCGCTGTGCCTTTGCACAGTGACTCCATCTATGCCGTGGCTGCCAAGCCTGCAGCGTCAGCTGCCAAGAACAGATCCCAGCTGTTACCTTCCTCTTCTCCTGAGTTCTTGGGGTGGTGGCTTTGCTGTCTCTGCTGCTCAACCCTGGAGCACACCACATGCGCCAGATTGCATGTGTGCCCCTTTGCTAGCACATCTGGAAGGATGCACTGATGACGTTTGACATGGTGACTCATCTGGCTCGGTCGGCTGCAGTTCCAGGGTTGCATCACTCCAGTTCAGTGTCCTCAGACTTCAGAAGGCCTCATTTGGATTGTGTGAGCTCCAGCATCCCAGAGCACTGCATGCTCTTTCGACCCCTTTCTTCAAAATAATAGCTCAGGGTCTAGAACCTGGATGTGGGCTGAGCCGAGGAACCCCATTCATTCAGTTGGGGAAGGAGAATTTATAGATGCCAAGGAGGCAGGAGGGGGTCAGGCACAAAGAACTGGCAATGCAGAGATTTGAGGACCCTCCTCTTTTCAAACCAAGACTTGAAGACGCTCTCCTTGGAGGTGCCCGTGCTGAGCTGGTTGTTCTAGGTTAAGCAAGAGGCCAGCCAGTCTCTGTTGGCTGCTGGCTTCACTTCTGATAGCAGAAGCAAGAAAAGGGGAACTTCTCATGGGAACGGAAGATTGTGGCAAGCGCTTCAGATCCCTCCCGGGCGCATCAGCTTGGCGGTTCAAGGTGTTCATTGCTAGCGTCTGTGACTAATCTGGCTGTCAGGGCTTCCCTGGCTCAGCTTTACCAGCAGCTCAGAGCATGGCCTCTTAGGAGTCCCTCCTATGCACCTCAGTCTTTCCATCTGCAGTTTGGGTATAGCATTTCCTTAATAGGGCTGTTGTGTGGCTGGAGTGTTCAGACTGTGTGGATATAGGCCTGATGCCCAATAGTGGGAGCCACTGCTCAAGGACTGGAGGGCCGCTGTGCAGGCAGCATTTTGAGTAGGTCTGGTCACTGATCTGATCAAGTGGAAGGATGGATGGATCCTGGAGGTGGTGTTGCCAACATTTTGGCTTTGTGCCTTCTCTGGGGCTGCTGTGCCACATGCTGAGCCTTCCCGCCTCTCTTCACAGTGTTCGAAACCAAAGCTGCAGATGGCCTGCTCCGCCATCAAGGAAGTCCGCCAGTGCACCCGCCTGGAGATGCCAGACAACATGCACACCTTTGTGCTCAAGGTACGAGGAAGGTGCTGTGCTCTGGCAAGAGGGAAAGGGGGCCCTGCCAGCAGAGCTGTTCCTTGTTCCTGGGGAGGTTGGATTCTGTGCCATTCTGATGGCAAACCCAGGAGGTGGGGCAAGGGACTCCTGGATTCCAGAGGCAGTACTGGGAAATTAGATCTAATGTTGCACCTGCCAATTCAGCCGCAACTCCTACCGGTGCCATGAGAGAGAGCCCAGGCTGGCACCTTCATGCTCTGCTGCCTCTTGGGTTTTCTTTCTACCTGCTTCTTTCCCCCCACAGGTGAGCACCTCCACGGACATTATCTTTGACACGGGAGAGGACCAACAGCTGCATGCCTGGATGTCTGAAATAAAAGGCTGCCTCCGTCGAGGGTAAGTTCCTCCCTGAGGTTGGCAAGCTAAGTTTCTAGTCCTCCTGAGTGGGGGCAAGCAGGGCCGGAGGGGGTCTCTGAGCATACAGGATTATGGCAGGATTTCACATTTGGGGAAGCAGGGAGTGACGATCCGTCTTCCGCTTGGATTCTTTGCTTAGTACAAGGAATTTCCTGGGTTTCCCAGTGAGCTTGGCCAGGGGAGTGATGAGCTCTTAACCAGCAACTCTAAAGAGGGTTTGCCTGGCATGGCACTGCTGGGAGAAGAAATTAAGAGTGGTTCCCTCGCTCCTCCTGCCACATGTCCCCAGTGCTGCTGAACCACGCATTTCCTGTTGCAGTACCAAGAAACAGGCAGAACTGCCATTGCGAGGTTACAGAGAACTGGATCTGGGTTTCTCTTTGCTCGTGCCATGAATTGCAGACCTCCAACTCATCGCCTACATGTTGATGCTTCCACCACCTCTGGCTTCCCTGGCTGGCCACCAGTGCGCTTTGCTGCTCCCACCCCAGACCTTTGCTTTGCAGAGGTTCTAAGCAGAAGTGCTCCTCTCTTTCAGGTCAGAAAGTCCCACTGCTGAGCTGGACTCCGAGATCATGACGGCGAGTCCCACAAACAGCAGCACGGACTCCCTGAACCAAGGTACTTGCCCCTCCTGGGGCTGCAGCTGCCTGGACACTGTCTGTGAAGGGTGGGTTACCAGGGTGTGGAACCAGCAGGCATAAAGGGTATTGCTGGGACAGGATGCAAGCGGGGCAGGGGTGGTGGGATCTGCCTGGATTGCAAGACCTGCCTTGCCTTGTACCACGTCCAGCCTCCCAGGGCCAAAGCCCTCGTCCACCTGTCCTCATGCTTTCCTGCTCCTTTGCAGGTGCTGTGCAGTCCAACCTCGCAGAGCAGCCCTGCCAGAAGACTGACCATTACCTGGCATCCTTCCCCTGGTTCCATGGCCCCATTTCTCGTGTCAAGGCAGCCCAGCTAGTCCAGCACCAAGGCCCCGAGGGACACGGGGTCTTCCTCATCCGCCAGAGTGAGACCCGCCGAGGGGAGTACGTCCTCACCTTCAACTTCCAAGGAAGAGCCAAGGTCAGCTGCCTCTTCTGGGGGTGGATGACATGCAGGAGGCAGAGTCTGGGAAGCCCCCCTTGCTGCTCCTCCTTGAGTGTAGTGACCTCCTTTTGAAGCCAGGCCAGAAAACCTAGAACTTGGCCCATTTGGTTGTGCCAAGAAAGCCCCAGTCACAGGAAGACTTTGGGCCCCTTGCCAGCTCCCAGCACTAGCTGCATCTCACTCCACTACGTTTCCCTTGGCAGCACCTGCGGCTCTCCCTGACGGAGCGGGGCCAGTGCCGTGTCCAGCACTTGCGCTTCTCCTCCATCCTGGACATGCTGCACCACTTTCAGCGCTGCCCCATCCCCCTGGAATGCGGCACAGCCTTCGACGTGCGGCTGTCCAGCTACGTGGTGGTCGTCCCGCGGACACAAGGTAAGGCAGCTGTGGGTGGCCTTCGTTCTCTTTGGGGCAACAGAACTCCCTATAGGGGTGCAAGGATACTCTTGGAAGTCCTACTGCAATAGTAAGTGGCTTCGAAGAGCTGAAGCTGGGCCTTCCTGAAAAAGGATGCAGGTCTGCTTTAGGTACCCAACTATGGCACAGAGAATTAATGGAAGGCCATTGATTCTTCTCTCTCACCACCCCAGCAGGTTCCAGCAGTCCAGTTCCACTCTCGCCTCCAGTTCACCGCTGTAGCCCTGAATTCAGCCTGGTCCAGCTGCCCCCCTCCAGCTGCCCCTGGCTCCCAGCCAATGACCTTCGCCGCAGCTCTTCCATGGAGCAGATATTCCACCTGGTGCCCCCTCCAGAAGAGCTGGCCCGGAGCCTGTGGCACAGCAGCAACTTGGCGACACCGCTGGGCACGCGCCAGTGGGATAGTGACTATGAGATGGATGCACAAGGCAGGGGCCACCTCCGGGCTGTCAACAACCAGTACACACCCCTTTGACCCAGCCGGACAGGGTCACTCTGCACCCACACAGGACTTGGGGCTAAAGCTTTGGGGTTTGTAAAATAGGAGCTCCCTCCACTTTGGTGGGACCTTTGCATTCATTTGGCCTGTTAAAGGGCCTTCTCCTTCCAGCCTTTTTCTCTCCCTTTTGCACATGCCTTAAGTTTCTTGTTTGTTACTGACAAATGTCCCTTGCAGTGGCCGATACAGCGAGACTCCCTAACTGTATCTGTTTTTGACTGGGGAGATGAAGGGGGGTCGGGGAGAAAGGAAACAGGTCAAGCCAAGCACTGATGCTGTTCCTGAACACAACCTTTCTAGGCCTGCTATGCAAAGCCAGCACTTTCCTCAGCTCCTTCCTTCCTCAGGATCTCTTTCAAGCAGCTGGGCCTACGCACTGATGGAAAGGCTCCATTTGGCTCTTTGGAGTCCACCAGCAGCAACCCAAGGAGCTGCCCCACTGCTCAGGCACTACCCCAAGGCACTGCCCCCCCTGGCCAGAGCTGTTGCTCCTCTTAGTCCAGCACTGCCTACTGTAACGGCCAAGAGCTTTCTCAGGTAGCAGGCAGATGTTCTTCCCCAACAGGGGTGCACTTGGGGAAGGGTTCCAGGTACAAGGCACACTGCCCCCCCCCCCCAGCAATTCAGGCAAAGATGATCTGCCTAACAGTCCTCTGAGCATCACCCCCAGCCTTGGATCTACAGCCAAGGCAGCCTTCTGCAATCATACAGGCTCCCTGAAGCTCTAGTGTTTTCTTATTAAAGCCACACCACTGCCTTAAGGGACCTTTTAAGCAGGCTGGATCTTGCACCTCCTTCACAAGCACGTGAAGCACATTTTCCATTTAAGAAATGTGCTGAATAGCCCAGTGCTGTGCAATTCCAGCCCTTGGACACATCATGCCACCAAAACTGGCACATTGCTAACAGGCTGGCCTCTACCAGGCTAAGCACAGCGGCTACCTTTCCAAAAGGAACTGCCCAGCACCTTCATGCCCTGCCTCTGGGAATGGGGCTCCTGCCCTCGATCAGTTGAAGAGTGGGATAGAAAAGCTATTTATGGGGAGGGGAAGAGACTGAGATGCATTTAAGCAGCAGCCCATCACATGATATGGATCTTATTGGGAGGGAGCTGGCCTTGGAGTTCCTAAGCATTATATCAATCTCCCCCCCCCCACCCTGTATCTCATCCTTCCAGAAGGATCGATAACACAAGAAATGGGTACAGCAGATTATCTTAATCTAATGACAGCAGGAAGTGGAGAGGGAAAGGGGGAGCGATAAGCCTGGTGAGTTCACAATCGCTTAACTGAACTTTTTTGACTTTGGGGGCCAAAATTCAGTGCCTCCTTCCTTCCCACACAGAGGCCTCCAGGACTGGGGCGCAGAGAATGAAGTAAACCCCAGAGAATGAGCTCCCTTGGGCTTTCCACCTTGCCCAGGAAATGCCTTCTCCAGAGCCTGGCATGCAGGCAGAGGGTAGGGAAAATACAGGCCCTGCTTATTTGGGGATGTTGTATAGTAGGCTTGGGGGGGAGCTCTTGTGGGGAACTGGTGCAGGTAGATCATCTGCCATGCAGGAACACCAGCCTGCAATTTAAACCACCAGCCACCTGCTCGCTCTCTCCTCCCCTCCTGTGCAATGATCCAGACAAAAGGAGTCAGGCAGTGGGGCTTCCTGGCCAAGTTGCGGCCAACCCAGTGAAATCAGGTGGCAGGAGGCTCTCCCCTGCGCACTCGCACACCTTGTAAAAGCTAATTGATCTGCCGGGGGCAGCAGCAGACAACTGGGTTCTCTAGCTTGCCACCCACCCGTCTTCTGCTTTTTAAACCAACAGGCCTGTCAAGACAAAAGCTGTGTGTTCTTTTGAAGCCTCCCCTTTCCGGTCTTGTAAAACATTGATTCTGTATGTACTGTACATGTAACTTATTCTTAAATATTGCTAAAATAAATAGACATTATCTGATCCTGCCATAAAATAAAACCTCTTTTTAGACATTGTTGGTGCTCGACTCTTTGACCCTCCTTCTCTCTCCCCCTTGTAAAATCCCCTGACTCAAAATGTCAGGGTTCGGAACAGACATCCTGCGGGATGGAAAGGGGCTACTCGAGACCTTCCCTGCACCTCTCCTCCTTGCCCTTTGAACCCCTGTGCCTCTTGTCTAAATTTTAAAAAGTGATGGACCATTAAAACAAAACATCACCTCTGAATGCAAAGCACTGAAGACGAGCCCAAGGGGGCGACTGCTGCCTGCCTGCGAGCGTCCTGGAGGTGCCTGGCTGAACCACTGCCATTCCTAAGGTGAGAAATCCCAAGCAGAAGAGTACAGCCACTGTACAATTACGGAAAGACAACAGGCCTAAGCAGGTGGAACTTTTGGAGACCTGTTTAAAAAAACAATAAAGGTCATCAAATCTTAAGCAGCCTCTAACAGGACTGAAGTTCAAATCATTAGATCAGAATCTCTCTTTCCCCCCTCCCCAGTTCCCTACCCCCCCCCCCCCGGTTGCTGGAGTGATGGGGTGACATGCAAGACCTACAGCAGGAGTTTCTATATGTGGAGGCTGTGACTAGGCTTTGAAGGCCAGTGGCCTCCTCTTCATACCACTGCAGTGCTAAACTGGTACTTACTGGTGGGGGTGTGTGAGGAAGAGAGACGGCAAGTCAAACCATAGAGACGCCATGAGGGGAAAGTCAGTTTTTAAAACTTTTTTTATTTTTTATTTTTTTTAAACTTTTTATTTTATATTATCTACAAAGTAAAAGTTCCCTCTTAACTTAAAAGTTGTGCTGCTGCCTTTGGCGACAACGGCTTCCCCCCTCCCGACATGATTTTATAAATAATAAATCTGTATCTGTTTGACAATTAGAATTTGCTTATTTCTCAACCTGTTTTTTCAAGTTTAGTTAGAAGTAAAAGGGATTTCTTTTTAAGCCTTGATTCCCCCCCCCCCCGGGTTTATTTGTTTATTGTTTAGTGAGAACAGCAGCAGGAGTCGCTCTTGTTACTTCCTTTCTCTAGCTGATGAATCCATCACTTCAAAGGGTGGTTTTTGAAAAATAAATAGCTTTTCCAGTTTTTTCTTCTTCTGCCAGTGGAAGGGAGTTCGGGATCAGGGCCCTTTAGACACAACGCCCGGACCTGTGGAGCTGTCCCCGCAAGGTTACTACATGCTTTTTTCCGAGTCCAAACTGCCCCCACTGTAAGGTGAACTGTTAGCGTCCCTATTGAATGTTACAAGGATTTTCTCTCTCAAACAAAATTAAGTGAAATACTTGGGCTTGGTTTCATTTTCCTTTAGTTTCTGTGCTTCCGAGTTGGTAGAAGCTGAAGGGAAGGTATTTGGCCTAAAAAAAGGAAGAAGAAGAAAAAAAAAGGGTTCCAGCCTCACAGTTTTCTCCAGGTTGGCTTTACAACTGTTGTTGATGGTGGGTTTGTACTGCAAAAAGAACACAAGAGAGTTAGTTGTGACGGGAGAGAGATACGCAGCACGTGCTCCAGTGAGGAACTAAAAACATGGGGTGGACATACTTGTGAAGTTGCCCCTTCCCTCTCCCCTTCTGGGTTTGGCTGGTGGGCTACCTGGGGTGAGGGGCTGCCCTTGGACCACCCACCCCAGGGCTCCCTACCCCTTTTAAGATCTCATCCTGTCTTGCATGCCCTGCAGGACGGAAACCTGTCTCTTGTTCCCGCGCAGAAACGCCACCTACTTTGATGGCGTCATTAAATAAAACTAAACAGGAAAAAAATGCATTCTACAAATTATGTGGTTGGCTTTCAGGTCTGAAGGGTTCCCCAGGAATCACCCACACAGGGTGGTCACATGCACAGAGCAATAGGGTTGGGACCCCCATGCCAGCTCCACCAATCCCAGCATCTCATCCCGACTCCCGCCCCGCCTTCTCACAGCCTGACGCTGTTGTGACAGCCAAAGCCTCTCACCTGACGGGTGCGTCATGTAGGGGAAGTGTGTTGCTGTTGAAACCGGAATGTGCTGCAGTGCACTTTGAGCAATGGCGGCTTGGGCCCCACCAGGTGGGGGCTGGGTTGTCATGAGCATCATTGGAGCATGGGCAGTTGGGTGCGAAGGAGCCATGCCTGACTGCACGTGAGCCTGAAACCGACAAGTGCTGCCTGAGTGCAGGAATTGTGCCCCGAATGATGGAGCTCTTTTGTGTGCTGTGTTTCCAGGGCATTCCAAGCAGCCAGGGGTGAGAGGCGACCTGGACTTCCCCAGATCAGTGCCCCAGAGGATCATCCTTCTCAGCACAATCCCAAGCATTGGAGAAGATCCACCCCAACTCCACCCAGCTCCCCAGCAGAGTCTCCCCAGTGCCGCATTACCTGAGGGACGTGGGTCATGTGTGGAGGATTGCTGTAGGCGGGCTGGACGTGGGAAGGGTGGATGGCAAAGACCGTCTGCTGGGCCGGAAAGCTGCTCTGTGGAGACTGTGCGTTGGAGCCAGGGGTCATGGAGGGAGGCGTCGGGGCAAGACCAGTGTGATAGATGGCTGACTGCTGCTGGGCATTCGTCAGGTGGAGGGCCTGGGCAGCCTGGTGTTGATGCTGCTGCAGGGGGGAAGGGGCTGCTTAGATCCCACTGCCCAGGTGGATGGCTTTTGCCCCCAGAAACCTCCATCACAAAAGTTGCACACAGTTCTGGGGAGTTGCCTGCTTCCCTTCTACTACACAACATGCTACAGCAATCAGCAGCAAGCCTGGCAGTGCCTGCTAGCAACACACAGGGATGCCAACTCTGCCTTCCGGGATCACTATCTGGCAGGCCAAATGCTTGGATGCCTTAAGTTTGCCCGACACATGTGTGGTGAATTTTTAACTCATCAACAACAGTCACTCACACAAAACAGACAAAATCACAAGCACACAACATAAGAACAAAACCACAAATAAACAAAAGTAGAAGCACAGCAGCTACAAAAAAGATCCCAGATATCACCAGCAAGTCAAAGATCACAGATCCAGATCAACCAAACAGGTGCATCATGTTCTGTTCTTCGCTGTGGGACTGAGCAGCATCCGCTTGCAATGAGAAGGGAGTCGGCACCCACTGCTGCCCGGAGAGTGGAGCCCCAGCGTGCACAGATCCAGGCAATGGGAGCAGGGAAGTGGCTTCCTTGCTGGAAAGGGCTTCCTGGTGAAGTTCTTACCTGCACGGGGCTGGGGGCCGGGTGGGTCCCCCCATGCTGGCCCTGCTGCTGTCCTGTGGGCGTGGCGGAAGGCTGTGGGTGGGGCGGGTGTGGATGCAGAGTGGCACTGGGATGTGCATACTGCTGAGCAAGAGTACCAGTGGAAACTGGGGAGAAAAAGGAACGAGAGTGAGCATTGGCATCCGAGACAGACCATCATGCAAGAGCTCCTCGTGCTGCTGCCCAGTACTCTTTTTCCTCACCTACGGTTCTGCTCTGGCCAAAAACAAGGCAAATGCCAGGCAGCCCAGACACTCCTTCCACACCCTCTCCACGTGGTTACACTCGTCTACTAAGTGTACATCCTCTGAAACTGACTCCATGAGGCTGCACAGACCCAGGCATGCCTCTCCTGTGCCAACATCCCGGTTGCCTCTGTCCCTCCAGCTCTTTCTGTGACCTCCATACCCTTGCCACAGAATTTTACATACTGGGGAACACCAGCGATGCCATTCAGGTCGCAGAGTTGGGCGCGATGCCAAGTCTAGATAGATGTGAACTTCCACTGCTCAGCATTTTGGCTTCCAGCCACAGCCTCTTGAGTGGACCCAGCAGTCCCATCCGCCCTTGGCTAAAAAGGGGTGCCTGCTTGTCTTGTGGGGCAATTGGAGCAAACCTGCAGCTGCAGGGGCATGTTCAGTGCTTGCTCCGGGCAAGCCAAGGAGGACCTCCAGCTCTTTTTCTCCACCTCCAAACAACTGCCATGCCAGGTGCAGAACTACAGCACGCTTGTCGGTCACACCTGGATCATTTGTCCGACTCATATCCTTGCTAAAAGGATGGCCTCAGGTGGCCTGGCTGCCTCCAAGGGCCGTCTGAACACAGCCTCGGTCCACACTGAGCAGAACTGTGCTGACCCAGCTGCTTCCCTGCTCAATACTATAGCAATTGGGGATAGAAAGCCCATCATGGCAGGTGTTGAGGCACTTGCTGCTCTACAGGGGACTCTTTAAATTATCATGTAAGCAAGAGCAAGGAGGACAGGATAGCAGAAGGAAACACTCTTTGGACAAAGGCAGCAGAATGGCTGCGAAAGGGTCAATCACCAGGGCAGAGGAAGGCACAGCAGCGGGGAGAGGCCACTTAGATGCCCAACAAGAGGAGCAAAGCAATGCAGCTCCCTCTGCCAGACCCAGTGGGGGCTCCAGCAAAAGGACAGGTAGCACAACTGCTCTCTCAGTGCAAATACATTCAGAGGTCAATCAATGCATGTTACAAGGTAAAGCAGATTCCATGTGGAAAAGAAACATCTATTAACAAGAAATCAACTTGTTGAAAGGATCTCAGTGCACCAAACCAAGCTGCAGGAATGCATTTTGGTCCATCATCATCATCCCCCCAAGAAATGATGGTCCATCATCATCATTCCCCTCAAGCCTCCCTCCCCACAGCCCAGCAACCTGACCCACAGATCACACACTGTTCTGACTCACTCTAAATGACAGTGCTGGCTGTGCACTCCCTCCTTTCAAGTACACATTTGAACCCATCAAAGGAAGGTGTTGTCCTGTGAGTGATCAAGGGGGCTGCAGGAACATCAGGGCAGGACCAACTCATTCAGCTCAGTCTCTACCTGCTAAAACCAAGTGCTTGTGACTGGGCAGATCAGTAGCTATCTCTGGGCACCGGGACACTATATGGCTGTGGTGGGCTGGAGTCCTGCCTCAGCCAGGGTGACCAGATGCCAAACCCAAAATTCCTGAACCCCAAGGCCAAAATTCCTAATCTCAGGCCAAACTTCCTACCCGCTAAAAAAAATTGCCAAATGTTTTTGGTTTTTTGACCATAACTTTTGATAGGAAGGAGATATCTCAAAGGAGATGCTCTTCAGTACGATTCCAACGATATATGGCATGATGTGCACTATCGCAAAGTTTCAAAACGAAGCCAAAATATAGGACAACGAAGGCAAAATGTAGGACACCCAGACAGGAGGCTAAAAATCTGGACAAACCCGGGTTCTTCCGGTCTTATGGTCACCCTGGCCTCAGCACTCAGTTTGGCAGCTTCCAAAGATGGTCAAACAGATGGTCAAACAGCTGGTCAGGCCCTAGCCCACCAGACTGCCTCCCTCCCCACTCTCTGCCCCCCATTCCCAGGCACCATGAAATGGAACCTCGGCTCCCATACGCACAGTTCTTTGCCATCTCCACCCACTCCCAGGTCCCATTCCCAGGACAAATGAGATGCCACCACCTTTCCGCTGGGTTGGTGCAAAGACGAAGGGGTGTCCGTTCAACAAGCGTTTCCTCCAACACAGGTTCTTTCAAAGCGGCTTACTGTACAAATCAAAGTTAATACAAAAAACTCAACTCACTGGCAAAGTAGAAAGAAGGGCCTGTCTCCTTGCTGTAGGGTATTTTGGGACATGCTGAATTTGGGAAACAGAAAGGGAAATTAGCCGTCTGCCACCAGGCAAAGCACCACTTCAAAGCATGACCTTCTGGAAAGGTCAACAGTCAAATGCTTGATTTCATGCACAGTTAGATTTGCAATTAATAATCAGTTTAAAAGATCTGAATGCAAACTTCAGTTGGTCTTCAAACAGCCTGAAATGCGCACTATCGAAAGGTGTTTCACATTCCATGCGCAACCACAACATGAAGATCAACAGTGCTTGGAATTGATTCATAATGCTGGTGGATATGTTGGCTTTTTGGGTGGGGGAGGCTATAATCTGAGCCCCTGACTATCCCCCGTTCAGAACTATTTTCAGCGGGAAGAAAAGATCTGATAAGCAGAGAAAAATCAGGCACAGAATAATACTGGATCAATTATGAAAAAGAAACAGGAGCAAGCAATTGCTGAGGTTCACACACGGATTAAGCTCAATGATCGGGTTCAGGGAAGCCACACACCCCAAGTTCGACTGTGCTGCTGGACAGAAGGGGTAACTGAACAGTGACAAGAGCCATTTGGTGAATGGGACACCAAGAGCCTCAAGGCCAAGGAAGACCAAGGTAAAGAGGCAGGGAACAGGCTGCCCGAGGCTGCCTCGTGGTCAGCTGATGGCAAGAAAGTATGGTGGCTGCTCCCCTCCTGCTCAAGGTGACTCACGGCCTGCTGGAAAGGGGTTTTCCAGCCGGTTGGGTGAAAAGGCAAGCATCCTATGGGGAAGCCTGGGCTGCTGTGCTTCTTGGACTCGAAGCCAATATGTGAGACCCCATATTGGCCAACGAGCCCCTTGGGATTGGGGTGATGAATATCAAGATTGGCCTGAAAAAGGAATTGCTCACAACACAGCACCCGACAAATTCTGATGACACTTGAGCCCCCATGCATCTCCCTATTTATTCCAGGCTGCAAGGTGTGTCTAACAGCACAAACCCCTTCCTGAGCGACAATCCTAGCCAGAGTGTGTCTCACACCTGAACACGGACAATGGGCCTTGCAGGAAGTCATGGGCCCAGCCCGTCTATACCAACTAACCAACCCAAGGCCTGACCCCCGAGACTGTGCTGCATCAACCCACTAGCCAAGCTGGCTGCAGTCTAGGTGCCCCCCAGTGGCCACAGGATCTCCACAATGCACCGCAAATCCTTCTCACAGATTTCAACCATCCTGGAAGAGCAGGGTCTGAAGCAGGAGGCCACAGAGCCATGTCAAAGGCCATTGTAGGAACCACAACCCTCCCCCCACTATTAGCCCCCACTTGCTCACATATGTGATAATGACAAGCATGTCTAAACTGGCCCTGAGTTTGAGACTTTTAAACAGAATCATGCTGCCTTTTCAGGGTCAAGAGGCACCCAACTGCTGTCATTGGGTTTCATCACCCACAGCTAGCCTGGACGTTGCAAACTGTAGAGGATCTCAAAGCGCTGCTTTTCTCTGTGCCAGGAAACAACCCCCCCACCACCACACACACACACACACACACACACAACGAGATCTGCCCAGAGGCTCAAGCTGGAACCCAAAATGTGTCCTACCATACATCGCGTGTGTCTGCTCGTGCGCAGCATACTGGGTGGCGGTGGAAGAAACTAGTCCGGGCTGTGGATGCGTTGGAGGTGCCATCATCCGAGCGTTGGCCTGTATTACGGGGCTATAAACATGCGGGTGCTGCAGGAAATGGGGGGGGGGACAGCAAAACAAACACAGAGAAAACAGGTCACCACACCAAGAGGAAGAGTCTCTTATCAAATCAATCCAGAGAAGCCAACTCTGAAGGCTGAGCCCCCAAACAAACCTGCCATAGTTTGTAACCAGCAGGACACTGTGCAATGTGTGGCACCCCACAGCCAAGGGCAGAATGAGGTGCAAACCGATACCTGAGATTGATAATGTGGCATGTGCTGAACGAGAGGCTGGTTGGGGAACTGCTGGGGGCTGTAGGCGACGTACTGCGTTGAGTAAGCTGGTGGCGTAGCTACGATGGGCGCCCCGGCAGCAGAGGCAGGGTGCATCATGGTGCTCTGGTGGTGCTGATCTTGCCGCTGCTGGGGCATGTTTGATACTGTGCAGATAGAGGGAAAGGGCACCGTGAGGACAGCAACTTGGCAGCCCCTTCCCTTCCCTCCACCAGACAAAAAGGCAGGGCGTAGAGAGACAAGCCAGCCCAAGTTCCCTGTTTAGCAGCATTTAGGAATCTCGCTGTGTGTGACAGCTTTCCAGTGCTTGCATGAGAGCGAGCTCATTCAGACAGGCAGAACGAGGGGGCTAAGACACTGTCTGCAGATACTGTGTAAGGGTGCAATCCTAACCTAGGCCGGCACAACTCATCGGTCTTCTCATTCCCATAGGGAGGCAAGCGCATGTCTGGGTACTGACCTATCCCTCCCCCAGGAGTGGAGCAGAAGTGTCTTATGGCACTTTTGTGACACTCCCAGCTTAGCTAGAACTTGTGCCAGGGCTTAGGCCGGCCTATTTGAAGCTTAGGATTTCAGATAGGCCTCTTCAGCAAAAACTGACATTCCTGCTTCGTGTCCTAACAACAAACTGGGAACAGCAGGGTGGGAAGAAGCAAAGCACCCTCTCTTTCCAGACTTAAAGCAGATGACCTCAAAGCATCAGCTCCTCCAATTCCTCCTTTTAAGGGGGGGGGACGGGGGCTCATCTCCAATACTGGATTCACATCCTGCACATGTAACCCCCAAAATGCTGCACTGATCCTAAAGATATCCTGGCTGACAAAATGTTTAAACCAAGTGGTTCACTTTTTGGTTCTCACTGGTTCTGGAGTTGTGTTTTCCCTACAAGAGGGCTGTAGAAAGAAAGGAAACCTATAGAAACAAAGCAGCCCCATACCAAATCCCTGTAGGAAGAGTCAGGAGACGTGTCCTGAGCAGCTCAAACAAACCCTTCGGGGGCTTAGTCTTGCCAACAAGAGAGAACAGGCCTCTGCCATGGTTTTTATGCACAAGCGTAAAAATCTCTTGGTTCAGCAAAGCACAGCCAGGCTCTGTCCAGTAATAAGCTGGGCTTGCCCCGAGGACTGGAAAATTGAAGAGAGCCTGTGCTGAGGGGAGGGCAGGACAAGACGGGTAGCCAAGGATAAGAACATGCAGTGCGGTGTTGTTCTCACCTTTACCTGCTCTGTAGGTCTTAGGCTGGTTTACGGGCATTGGAGTCATGGGGATGGGGTACAAAGGCTGAAAAAAAGACAGCACGCATTAGAGGCAGGGAGGCCCCCACATGGACCTTGTGGTGGGAAGCCTACATGAATGATGCCTGTGAGCTGCCCATGTTATCACCATCACATTTATATCCTGCTGCTTCTCGAAACACGCTCAAGGTGCTGCTGCACAGAGCTCTTCTTTCCCTCTCATCATCCTCACCACCACCCTGTGAGGTAGCTGAGGCTATGATTGGCTCAGGATCATTCCATGTAGAGACCGAACCCAGGTCACCGCGCAGTCCTGGTCTACCCCTCAAACCACACAAGAGCAAGATAACAGTGGTATTACTCGGTGCTCAAGCACTGCAGAGCCCTGGCAGTTCCAGATCCCAGCACAATTTGCTTGATGGCAAGAGGCAGGTGTCCACAGCCCTCCCCCCAGATTACTCTGGAGAGAGAGGCCAGGAGGGAAGGAGTGATTTAAATACTCGTTTGAAATGCAACTAAAAATAAATACCCTCTCCAAGCCAACCTCTGTGTACCTTCTGAGTTACAGATACTGATTACTTAGGACGGCCTGGGTCACACCAGACGTTCTGCTCTGAAAGCCAAGAGAAGTGGACCAAATTCTGCTCTGGTTCACAGATGAGCCCACTGTGGACGAGGCTGGTCTCTGCACAGCAGATTGACTGATGCAGTCCCCTCCTCTAATGGCAGCTTCCTACAGCCCGTTTGATCAGGCCAAAGGCCCATCTAGTACAGTTTCTTTAATCTCACAGTACCCCACCACATCCAAACCCCTTCCCACTTTTCTTTCCCCTCCCTGGACCAAAGAATGCAAGAGAGAGTCAGAGCATTGCCTGCCATCTGAACATCAGGTGTTCCCTGCTCACCTGGACGCCTGGGCTGACAGGAACTGGGTACATCATATTTGGTGCAAAACAAACAGGCTGGGTGTAGACAGGGGTGGGCTGCTGGTGGCTCACCATGGAAGGGCTCGGCTGGGCTTGAGGACGGGGGGACGTCGGTGTGGTAGATGGCTTGGGCTGCCAAAAACAAACCAGGGTAACTACTGAGCTGCCAGCAGACACTGGACAGATTGATCATGCGCGCACCAGGGACAGATTGATCATGTGCACACACTTCCCACAAGCAAGACCAGAAGATTGTCCGGTCTTCTGCTCTTACCTGAGCAAATGATCGAGGGTTGAACTCCTTTGCGTTGGGATTGAGCGTAGACTTTCTAACTTGTCTGAAAAAAGCACAAGGAAGGTGTCAGAGGCTGCTTTGGAACTGAACAATGAGCAGGCCATGGGGATTCTTCTCAGACAAAGCAGGACAACCACCTCCCTTGATCGACCCATAAAAGCTTGCAGAACCTCAAGGTTTTATGGAGAACATGGGGAAGGAGAAGATGCCCACTAAACTTTGGAGATACTACCACCTGAAGAAGCACAACCCCTGCCATGCTCCAAAAGGCAGCCAGCACCAACACAGAAGAAATGTGCAAGGTGAGGATGAGAATACTAGCCACAAGGCAATGCCAACAGCTTCAGTTAACAGTCAAGGAGAGGCCTGGATGTCTTTCTGAGAACCCTCAGAACACAGAGGGAAGCACGACCAGGGCTGCACTCACTCAGTGGTGTCCTTCTTCTCTTCTCGGTCCTCCCTCTCCTGCTTTGCTCCGGGGCCCGAGGTCTGCACGCCCTGTGAGGTAACTTCAGGCCCCCGTTTCTGCTCTGTGCCACCGCTCGTCGGAGAAACGCTGGGACTGCCCGGCTTGCTGCTGCCGCTGTTCGAAGCCGCGCTGCTGCCAGCCTCCGTCACAGAGTCCTTACAGCTGGAGTCCACCTTCTCCTGCGGCAGTTCTCTTGACTTCTCGCCATCTTGGTTCTTGTTCAGCAGCTGCTGCTCCACGCTGTCTGGGGCGGAACTTGGCTGTAACTGCAAGAGGGGACGGACAACAAGAAAGGATCTATATTTTTTGGCAACTATAGACCAGGCAGGATATCACCAGGTGTTCATTTCCGCAGATCACATCGTTCAACCTCATTTTCTAATCATTAGGATGAGCGCCACTGACAGTGCTTCTGGTGCTTGGCCCAGCTGCCCTGCGTGGCTCACCCCTACCAGAAGTGGCTGGGACAGAAGGGCCCTGATGGTGAGATGTGGAGGTGCAGTTGACTAGCAGAGGTCAGGCAGGGCAAAGAGGGAAAAGCAAAGCAACTTGAGAGAGCTCCAACCTAAACAGTCAGGCAGACCCTCGGAAAACAGAACTGGATTCTGGAATGCCTTTAGCAACCACATGTGCTTACCCTGAAGTCATTCTTGAACTTCTTCAAATCATCAATCTGTTTTCTATGTTCTAAACTAGCTGAAGACACCCCTGTCAAAGAAGAGATAGACACAATCTGTTGCCTCGGTTCACAGATGTCATGGCTTCTGAGTCCCCAGATAGAGAACACTTCAGTGACTCTTACCTTTGCCGTCAGGTTTGCTAAAATTAGGAGACATTTCACTGGGCTTTGGACTCTCCTTGGTTCCTGCAGGGGAAGAATTCTGCCTCTGATCCTGAAGTCTTGAATCTTTAGCTGGGGAGGGAAGTCCAAGCACCATTAGGTGCATGCAACAGAGTCACACTTTGAGGTTTCATACGGGCAGCACTCTCATACGCCCTTAGACCACCTTTCTACAGTGTACAGATCAAACTTAAGGAGGAAATTAAATAAACATGAAGAGCAAGCAGCAGGGAGAGAACTGCTCTGTAACTCCTTAGGGATGGAACACCAACAGGTCTTCCAACTGCTCTGCATATCCACTCAAAGAGGGAGAGAAGGAGGACCTTTTACCTTCAGCGGAGGGGGTGCCTGCTCGGTTGGATGCAGGACTGGCAGGGGTAGGAGAGGCAGCCGGAACAGGCACAGGGACAGCCTCTGCCGGAGTAGAACTAGCTTGTGGAGAAGACAGAGCTGGTCCAGCAGGCAGGCCACCAACACTGCTCTGCCTCGGAGACCGAGGTCTGTGTGCTTTTGGGGACAACCTTTGAACTACAACAAGAGAAAAAAGACGTTCACTGCAAAGCTGCTTTTGCTTGTGAAAGTGGCACACATCACACAGTTGTGTTATGAAATGGGTAAGAAATGCCTTTCCCCCTTCCTTGAAGGACAAGGGTCTGTGGCCCCTAAGAGCCAAGATCCTTTGTCAACTACCTACCCATCTCTCCTCAGGGCAGGAAAACAATGAGTTGATGAAGACAAAACCACCAAAGCAGAAGGAAGAAACAGCACCGCTGCTGCTTTACTTGATTCTCTGTTTCCATCCTTGCAAGTCATGATCCCTGTTTCCTATCCAAGCCTAATATTAACCATCACCCACTGGCCTTTTACATCATCAGACCTGAGGAATACTCAAGGTTTTGGTCTGATCATGAAAAACCTTCAGGCACTGAAATCCCAAAAGGCAATTAAGACACTAAGATTTACATACCCCCACTGACCACCGATGACCACGTCCCACCTGAAGGGCTGCCTCGTGTTGACGTAGGTGCGGCGGATTCCCCTGGCACATTGTGAGAGACAAATTCTAAGCCACTTGAAATGGTACCTCTACCGGTAGAGACTCTGTGGCCCCGAGGGTGTCGTTGTGCCTTAGGAGACATCCGGGGAGGTCCTGAAAAAAAGAAACACACATACACACACCCAAACCTGTGAATACCACACAAAATGTCCTTTAATTTTTGTTGACACAAAATTTAAGCTCTACCTCTATATCTCAGCACAGTTACAAACCAGCCTTCTCTCTCTCTCTCAATACATCTATTCGGCTCATAACAAAATTTCAAAAGGAGTCAAAAAAGGCATAATTCACTCAAAATGATGCAGACAGACACAGCTGGAAGAATTCAAGTGAACTCAACTGAACAGACTGATTAAAGTTACAACAAGCTCAAAGTTAACTTACAAACACAATTTTAAGTTCCCTCCCCTTTCCTTCCACAACTCCGATTGCTTGAAAAGGAGGGTTTGCAATGGGCACAAGCGAAACAGGAAATATAGGTGCTCTTATAAGGCAGGACAATCATCAAAGTGTCAGTCCCTCAGTCATTGCAAGCTGACAGCGCTGCAATACTCTCAATTCCTTAACCATGATTATGGGATGAGGATCATAAGCTTCCGGCTCAGCATTCCCATCACATATGAATTTCCTCCACCAGGCTTAGTGAGGATTAAAGATTATATCGGCTTGCTCCTTAACCATGGTTAAATTCAACCAGAGTTTATTTCTGATCAATGATCGGAAAACAATTTCAGTGTCCAATTAAAAGCAAGCCCTGGTTTGTGTTGACCATGAGTAAGTGACAATGGGGCATGGTTAAGGGCAGTGATGACACAACCCTTAAGCATGGTGATGTCCAACAGAAATGTGGGGTGATTAAGGAACTGCAAGTGTCCTGCCCTACACAGGCCCTGGAGGACACTAAAGCAGCGTGCCAAGAAGCAGAGCTTTTGTTTTTCCAGCAGGTTTTGGAAATGTTGTTTTTCCATTAGCTTTATTTGTTTGGGTTTGGGGAAGCTTTTCCTTCAAATGAAAAGAGGTTAACAGAAGTTGCCTGACAAACCAAAGCTTGTTTGTACTGTAAGCACACAAAATTATAGTTTCAGTAATGAAAGAGAAAACAAGTCCAAAACTGTAACTCACAAGAGGAGGGGGGAAAACACAAAGACAAACCAAAACTCATGAACAAAAAACTGTGGTCTTTGTACCTTCTGAAGACATGCGTTTAGGCATAGCAGAGACAGGAGCTGGAGAGCCATGAGTAGAGGGGTGAGACGGGGGCCTGGAGGGCCGCGAGGGGGGCCTGGAGGGCGGCCTTGTAGGGGTGGCTGCCCGAGGTGGAAGAGAGTTGGGACCTGACTGGTAGCGAGAAGGTGGGCGAGAGGAAGGAGATGGGCAAGGCGATGGCCAGGGAACACCTGACAGAACAAATGAGATGAAGGAAAGCATAAAAACTAAAGAAAAAAAATCATGGGGGAAAAACAGAAAAAAAAATAAAGTGACAAAAATGATTTCTCATACTTTGCTTTCCGTTTCACCCTTTGGGGATTTCTATGGGTTCATACAAGCGGCAAGAACAACCCTGAAAGTTACTCAACCCTCATTCCAGAACAGACTAGTATATGTGACGGTGATGCTGGTCGGCTGACGTCCCCAGCAGCTTAAATTCACCACCTGCCAAGACTGTCGTAGAATGACGGTGCATCTTTAAATCAGCCGGATTCTTCACATCCGGTTCTCATGAGCCCTGCTTTGCCACGGGAAGGGGCGAGGAAGGTTGAGACACCCCTCTCCCCGCAGGAAAACCTAAGCGGTGGGTCTGTGGAGCACACCACACACATGACTTGGCACAGGTTGGAGAAAGGTGGAGCACACAAACTGACGCCCCAGCAACTGAGGGAAAGCAAAGGGGATCCCTGGCACCAACACAGGCTTCTGCTGTGACCTTCCAAGAATGGATTTCGGAAGCTGGGGTACAAGTCCTGTGTGGCCAAGGGCTGCAATCAGCAAGTTCCCCTCAAGGGCCCAGACAAATGTCCTTTCAGGAGAGTTATGATTTTAACCTTCAGAGCACTAAAAGAATGCATGGTTAAGGGGAGGTCTGAAAGGGGTCCCTTCAGAGGACTGCATGACTAGCCCCCCCAAAGAGGGGACTGCACCGTGCTGTTTATATGGCCAGGACGACACCATTAAACTTACTTTTGAATAACTGCAGTTTGAAACTACTGCAAGGGCCTCACACATATATGTTTCAATGAGTTTATTTAGGAAAAAACCAAGTAGTTTTATATCTTATAAAACCACGGAGTCTTAGATCTTATAAAAACCGTGGTTTTTTGGAAGCATGATTTGCCACATGGTTGGAGAGTTAGCACAAGAGAAACCCCTACTGCATTTTGATGATAGCGGTATTTATTATTGCTTCATAGTGAAGTTTTTTAATTAAGGAATAAAAGTTACTTGACAAAGGTGGTGCAATAATGATGCTCACATGGAGTGATCTGATTCCCAGTACAATCAAGTCAGGAAAGATTCAGGAGGAGGTGCCAACTGGGAAGGAGGTCACTGATCAGCTTCTTCCTCTGCCAGATCCATAGGATTAATAGGGGAATTTGTAAATGATTTACATTGGTACAGTCCCACGGATCTCAGCAGGGCTACAGCAATGCAGGAAGTTGGGGGATTGCCTCCTACAACAACTACTGGTTTCAAAGAGGGCAGGTCAGAGGACAATTTCTCCCACCATCTAAAACAGGGCAGTTTTTCTTCCCCTACAAAAGTGAAACTGAATGCATTTTTATATGGGAAGACAGATGGAACTCTAAGGCAGCAATCCTAAAGACACTTTCCTGGGAGTAAGACCCACTGAACACAATAGGGCTTACTTTTGAGTTGACATGGTTAGGATTGTGCTCTAACTCAGTTCCACTCTCCCCCCACACTGCAGCCCCAGCACTGATTATATCCAGGGACACAACCCCTTCTGAGGAGCCAAAAGCATCCCAATTAGTTTTCATAGTAGAGTAGCTACCACAGGAATTGGGCTGTGACAAGCCACAGAGGGTACTTGCCTCCATTAACAACTCTTTGGTCTGCTCCAGAGTTGGAACTGTAGTCTGATGAGTGAGATCCAGATCTTGAAAGTGGGGGACCTGATCCAGACTGACCCATCCGTGGTGAATTCTGCCTTCCAGTTCCCCAGGTCAGAACTTCCCTATTTCGCTGTCCGGGTGGAATGTACTTGTTCTCCCTGGAAAAGAGGAGCAGGAAAAACCAGATTAAACCATTCAAACCATTAAAACCAGATTAAACCCCACTGCTTATTGTTTTCCATGGTGTTACGAGAATTGCTCTCTTACTAATTATACTTGTTATTAATTTAATGGTATAAATGTCTTGAGCAAAGTCTCTCATTTCCCTTCCCCCTCTCTCACTTTTAAAAACAACCTTTGTGACTTACAACCAACTCTCCCTGAGGTCCTTTCTCCTTTGTCCACTACCCTGCCTTCTGGTATAACTACATCCTGCCATTTATATGCTAATAGGAAAGTCAGTCTGAAGAGTGGTCATCTACCATCCTCCATTGCTAAGGCCATGTGGGTCACATTGCACCTTCCCCACTCTCTCCCTTTCCAAAATCTTGACCACACCCAGCTGGGTGTGTTCTTCTCTGTTTTGGTCCTGATTAGGTGATGGTCTTCAGGTGATGGTCTTCAGGCCTTCCCCTTCCTGTAAGGTAAACAGCCCCTCCCCAGTTCTGCCCTTTCCTGGGTGACCACACCTAGCTGGGCATCTCCCTCTTGGACCTAAGGTATAAAACAACCCTGCCTTCTACTGTTCTCTCTCTTTTCCTCTGGATCCCAAGAAGCATGGTCAGGCAGCTATGCTGGCGCTGATTGTCCTCTTCCCTTTTCCTCTTGCCCTTCCCAGATACTTCCCCTTCCCCTCTGCCCCCAGCTATTCTGAACCCCCTTTTTTCCTTTGGTACACACACTATGCAAGGAACAGGTACACCTCATTCTCATGCTATTGAATGTATGTAATGTTACTTTATGCTTTATGACAATAAAGTCTGCTTCTTTGTGATATGTTTTCCTCGGTGGTTCTCTTTCTAATTGGGGTATCTCATCTAATAGGGGTATCTCATCTGGGTAGGACGCTGTTTTGAGTCCTACCCAGGTCCTGCATTGTAACCAAAGAGAAGCAAAAGCTAATTCCCCTATTTGTGCTGCTCTCTTGGGGGTGCAAGGAAGTGCCTTACACTTGCAAGGATGTGATCCAGGTAGTTTGTGTGACCATGCACAGGCAGGAACTATAGATGAAGCAGCGGTGAGCGTAGAAAAGCGAACGCGATGCACTCCACGGCTTGTATGTATCCATTCCTAGGGCGTCAGGGATGATTTGAGGGTCCCATTAACTGAAAGGGGATAAAGGCTGCGCCCCCTGGTGGCTTCTGATGTTTAACTTCTGGCCTCAGTCTTGATAGTTTTGCTTAGAAGGCAACTCTGTGGGGTTCAAAGGATCCCTTCCCAATTTTGTGTGCTTTCACTATTCTTCAGACCTAATCATAAACCTCATAAATCATAAACCTCATAAATCATAAACCTCAACAGGAAAAGTTTCCCTATTAACAGTGGGCGGAAGTGGGGACGGGAGGCCTGACACTGTGCCTCAATGCCAGCCTTGCTCAAAGACTAGGAAAAAGGGAGGGAGGGGAGTTCACAACAGAAAGGGGGGAGAACCCTTGGCAAGCTGCGTAGCAAGCTGTGTGTTGCTCAAGAGTAGACCCCTTCCATGGCTTGCAATTTAGTGGAGGTTGCTTTTGTTCTCCTCAAGCCACAAAAAAACAATATGTTCACCAAATCGGCAATAATTTCACAGCCCAGCTGTTTGGCATTTCAAGTATTCCCAAAATAATTGCATGCCAGAAGACAGGCAGTGGTCCAATACCTGGTGGTCACACTGTGGCCCTCTCGCTCATTCACACCTCTCTGAACAGCAGTATATTTTTCTTCTTCTGACCGGTCATCGTTCTCTAGAGCAGCCCGAGCTTTGTACTGAGCACTTGACTCTATTTCTTCTGCTATCTGTGCTGCTCTAGCTTCTCTTTTTAAAAATTCTTCAGAGTTATCTCGCTCTAGGGGTACCCTAAAAGAGAGAAAAACACATCGGGTGGGGTGAGGAGAGCTTGGTTTTCCACATAGAAGCCACACAAAAAATTAGCCCAATTTAGGGTGAAATCCAGAGTAACTATGGGGAGTCCTTGCTCTAAAGTAAGAACATGTTACTCTGGATTGCAATATGAATTTCCCATAGGTTTTCACTACGTGATGCAGTAACTACAGGTGCACGTAATGTCTCTTATATGCTCCCGTAGCTACTCTGGATTACGCCCTTAGTCTCCAAATTTGGTGCACATTAGCTTTGATGGGACATTCGATTTGAATAAATACGGTATTTTGATTATAAGTAGAGGCCACTATTTAGTTTAACAGTTTACTATATTGTAATAAAAATATAAGAAATATAAAGTAGTCCAATTAGATAAAAATTGTAACAAAAACCTATTTTCATATTATTTTCATATAACTCACTGGTGCATGCAGTAAAATTAAATTTTACACCTGCTTTGCAGCTGCACATTACAATCCCCAGCAAACTTTTTTTTTAAATCTCAAGCTTTTAAAAAATGGGGTGTGCGTTAGATTCGAATATCTATGGGTATTAACACAAGATTGCAATAGTAAATCCAAGTTTTGAATACTCCCCAACAACAGGCCTCCGTCAGTCTTGAAAGACTATGGTATCGTGCTCGGCGCTGCATACGCTGCATGTGAAGCACGAAAGCCTGGGTTGGATTGTTATGGAGGATAGGCTGGAACCCAAGCAGCAAATCCCCCCTCTCCACGCCACTGAATTAGTCCAATGGAAAGGCAGAGCCAATACGATTGGATCCGCTGGCGTCGCAGAGCTTGGCTAAGGACAGGAGCTCACCCTGTCTTGTGGGGCCGACCCGGGTCTCGAACCCTGCCTGCTGGTTAACAGGCACAGCGTCTTAACCACTTGCGTCACCCACAGCCCACCCACCCCCCAAAACAACATTTTGAAGTATCAGCATTTTGATTCCTGTTGTTCTCACATTCCATAATGCACATTCAGCAGCTCATTCCCTGCAGCAACAGAATTTGTCCCAGGTCTTCAGACCATTTTTTTGGCCACACTAGTGACAAATATATGGGGTCATGAGATAACGTGTCATGAACACTTGGGGTACTGTTCAAAGGTCATGCAGCACTGCCCCAGTCACACAATATTATGTGCTCAATAAGACATTTTGGGATATGTGGGTTAGAGAAAATAGACTATGAAGGATTTGGACTGCAAAACTGGCATTGCTCCAAAAGGCTTTTAATGAGGACTGGAGCTTCCAAGTCGCGAGAAGTTCTGGTTCCTCTTTATTCAGCATTGGTCAGACCTCACCTTGAGTCCTGTGGTCAGTTCTGGGCACCTCGAAGAAAGATGCAGCCAAAGTGGAGCAAGTCCAGAGGAGAGCGACAAGAATGATCAGTGGGATGGAAGGGAAGGGATGGAAGGGAAGCCCTACAAGGAAAGGTTGGGGGAACTTGGGATGTTCAGCCTGGAGAAGAAGAGGCTGAGAGGAGACCTGATTGCCCTCTTCAGATACCTGAAGGGCTGTCATAGGGAGGAAGGGGCCAATTTGTTCATAACTGCTTCTGAAAGCAGAACTAGAACAAACTGCAAGAGAGGAGATTCCGGTTGGATATCCGGAAAAAGTTCCTGACGTGAGGGTGGTTCGGCAGTGGAACAGATTGCCAAGGGAGGTGGTGGACTCTCCCTCACTGGGGATCTTCAAGCAGAGGCTCGACGAGCACCTGTCGGGGATGCTGTAGGGGAATTTCCTGCTGCAGGCAGGGGGTTGGACTAGATGACCTACAAGGTCCCTTCCAACTCTAGGATTCTATGATTCTGTTCTATGTTCCCTCTGATTAACTTTGATCCAGGATATGTGAGCAAACATTCAAGCTTGAAAATTCATTTCTGAGCACTGTCCTCCCAAAAATGGAGAGTGGGGAATAGATTCAAAAGCCCTTTTGGGAAGGGTAAGAAGATGAGAACAACCCCACACACTGCTACTTACGTATACGAGGATAAACTGCTATCATAAGTTGATACAATGCCGTAGGTTTCTTCATTGTATTTAAACATGTCATTCGGATCCCACCCGTTAGACTGGAAGAAAAAAAATAAGCTTTGGAGGTTCAGAGCGGCACAAAAGGAGGAGGTGGGCACATGCCAACATCCTGTGATCAGCAGCGCCACTCTACATGTGTTACAAAGTGGCAATATCGCAGCAGTTTTCAACCAGTGTGCCACGACACATTGGTGTGCCACAATTGAGTTAGTAGGTGTGCCATGGGAATTTGCACAAGTATTGGGCATCTTCCTGCGGCATTTGATTTTTCATAATGGCTAGAAAGGGATAGGAGCCATCTTGGGCATACAAAGTGGAAAAAACTTGGCACCCATCAGACTTGAAAGACTATGGTATCGTGCTTGACACTGCATGCGAAGCTCAAAGGCCTGGGTAGATTGATATGGAGGATAGGCTGTAAACCAAGCAGCAAATCCCCCCTCCACTCCACTGAAATAGTCCAATGGAGCAGTAGAGCCGATACGACTGGATCGTGGAAAGAGTGGAAAGGCAGGGTAAATATACCTGAAGGGCTGTCATAGGGAGGAAGGGGCGCATTTGTTCATAGCTGCTTCTGAAAGCAGAACTAGAACCAATAGGGACAAACTGCAAGAGAGGAGATTCTGGATGGATATCCGGAAAAAATTCCTGAGGGTGAGGGTGGTTCGGCAGTGGAAGAGATTGCCAAGGGAGGTGGTGGACTCTCCCTCACTGGGGAGCTTCAAGCAGAGGCTCCACCAGCACCTGTCGGGGATGCTCTAGGGGGATTTCCTGCTGCAGGCAGGGGGTTGGACTAGATGACCTACTAGGTCCCTTCCAACTCTATGATTCTATATCCCACAAGAAACAAAAACCACATTACATGAATTTTTTTTCTTGTGATGCCACCTTTACCCCCCCCCCAACTTGAACATCATGCAAGATATGCTTACAACATCAGTTTCTAAGGCTTCAAGTTCATCTGCAGCGGTGCCTTCTCCGCCATCCCAGGGCTCTAGATCCTTCTCTTTGTGTTCACCGTTCACTTTAGAACTGATTGCAGAATCCGTAAAAGCGTCTACAGTCAGGAAAAAAAGGGACAGAGAACATGTGACACATGTTGAGACACACATGAATCTGTTTGAAATGCTGAGACACACATGAATCTGTTTGCCGAGCTCACTTCCTTATGAGACTGTCAGGGAGGGAGAACCCCACTCTGTGACATGGGAACAGACTGCGCTCCCCTACTGGGAGAGTAAGGCAAAGGGGAGACATATAGGATCTGTGTTTGCTCCTTTCTGGGGGCACACATATGTGGTCCCCAAGACTCTTTCCCCCCAATTGATGGGGCGCTTTGGATACTCCCAGAAAGAAGAAAGGGAAGCAGCAGCAGAAGTTTGTACAAAGGCCGGCTCTCAAGACTGAAGTATGTCCTGAATCAGTCCAATTTGCAGCATGCATGATTTCCAAGCTCTCCCTCTACCCCCCCCCCCCAAGCTGCAAGCAAACTGCCAGATACATTCATGGCATACTGTGATTTTAAGGACAGCGTTATGCTCAGAGTGCAGAAAAAAAGTACTGCCAAATCAATTACCTGCTTCTGAAGGAACTACAACAGACACGGGAAGAGAAAGAAAATGGAAAACAAGTCAGATCTTAGCACAGGTGGAAGGTCAGGTGCATATTGAGCCCAACTAAAAGAAACCACAAAGGCAACTGGGCATTCCACAGTCACACACTATTGCATTATTTCACAATCCTGTCACACATCTTTTTGTGTTGTGCAAGCGGATGTCAAAATGCCAGCAGGTGACATGTCCACAGAGGCCTCCTCACTGCCCTGGCAAAGCCATAGGTGTCCTCTGGAAACCTTTCAAGTGTAGTCAGCACAGAGAGGCACAAAGAAGCCCATGCCCCATGGCCGACATATAGGGTGAGGGTAAGCCACAACATGTGACAACTGATGGCTAGATACTGTCACACTTCCCCAGCCCTGCTCAGAGCAGGTTCCTAAAAATGAAATGTTTTGTGCAGACTCAGATTTCCTTTTAAAAGGAACCAAAAAAAGAAAGATGGTCTTGTGAGGAACATACTTTGAAGACCAGTGCTCTATGTTCATTAGCCCATCTTTGACATCAAGAGCTACTAGTTAAAAGGCAGGCACATCACAGAAGACCACCACTGCCACCGAGGTCAGGGTCCTGCACATCACAGGTTAGGGGGCAGAGAGGAACTGAATCTTAGAAATTAAAATACAATTAAGGGTATTTGGATTCTTGAAAAGATGCCAAAAAGGGTACAAGTTCTGTAGAAACAAAATGTTAAAGGCATTTTGAGAAGTAAGAGCACAGGAATTCAAGTCAGACTGGTATGCTTATGGCTTTGGTCAGATGATGATCCAAACTGTGGTTTGAGGATTTGGGAAGATGGACTTACCCGTAGGCTCGTCCTCCACTTTTTAGGGTTGCCCAATTATTGTTTGTTGCAGCTGGTTGGGGCGTCCTCCAAACCATTTGGAATGTGATATTAACCACAGTTTGCCTGACACAGGTGGCACGGGAAGGAGGAACAACACCCACAACACATTCCCAGTCACCAAGCCACACCAAGTCACAGTTTACAGTGAATTGTCATGGTAAGGTTTTCATAATCACACCTAAAAAAGAATGTTCTGAACAAAAATTTAGCCCTTCATCGGTTCCTCCTTCTTTTGTTAAATCTGATCCACTCCGACAAAAGGAATTTCAGGGTGTCACGAGATGCGAGGGCAGAATTAATGTCTTCTCCATTTCCCAATCTGGGCTGAGCTGAGCTGAGCTACTTCTAAGGACAGAGGAGTCAGCTGTTCTGCACTTCCTGTTCTCTGAATTCAATTTGTCATAGTAGTGAGAAAACAGGACCTCTAAGCCAAGATTAAAAAGCCATAGGTGATAAGAACTGAGCAGGTATTTTAGTGCTCAACACATACCTGGGATTGGGGGGAGGCTGGAACCCATGACTTCTTCAAGAAACACTCTGCTTGCAAACTGAATATTCCTACCCCTCAGATACAAACATTACCAAATCCTCAACAATTCAAAGCTTCCTGTTAAACCCGGTGCCCAAATCCGGACCACAGTGAGAATCCGTGCGGCCTACCCCTTCTTTGATCACAAGTCCTCCTGCCAATGTGATTGACACCTCGAAGGAGGACCTAAAGATTGTTTTTGCCCAGATTAAATTTAAGAACAATCACGAACCCCTATGTGGCTCTACACTGATGTGACAGCATACTACACCCTCCTTCCCTTACAAGCCTCAAAGATGTTTTCATAGCAAGTCTTTAGAGCAGTTCAACCTCCTGGAGGGGTCTGTAGACGGGCGGAAAGTGCATGCTGTGTGTTTATACCTCCGTCATCTCTAGACAACAGTGCTGAGAACACAATCTACCCAAGATCCCAGAGCTGCTTGGTATCTGATTGACATAGGCTCAGTGGATTCTTGAATTCTAATCCGGGACCTGCTTTCACTAGTGATACTAGTTCTACAAAACCATACACAGGAACGCACCTCTACGGGCATAACTGGAATCCATGTCTTTGAAATGCACCATCACAAAATCTGAAGACTTGAACAGGATGCTCTCGATTATGTCTTCTCGT
Organism: Cryptoblepharus egeriae; assembly: GCA_030015325.1. Classification (NCBI taxonomy): domain Eukaryota; kingdom Metazoa; phylum Chordata; class Lepidosauria; order Squamata; family Scincidae; genus Cryptoblepharus; species Cryptoblepharus egeriae. Next base: position 1,577,112 of record JAREYC010000020.1, read on the forward strand.
TTGGGCCCTGGACTTGATTCTGCTGTTTTTCGATGAGCTGCATCAAGCACCAAATCGCACTGAAACGTAAAAGGGGAACTGAATTGCACAGAGTCTTTATAGCCGGTCTGACGAGAAGGCAGCAAGAGCCAAAGAGGTCCTTTCAGTTTTGGAAAAGTCTGCTTTTTCCAAGGCTGAAATTCAGCTAATGTAGCAAAATGGTTCTCTGGTTAGCCAAACGGTTATATATAGATTAGTAGGTAGTATCACAACTCTTTGGGGCCAATTGGTTCCTTTCATACTACAGCAAAAAAATCCATGTTCTTTTCCCCTGCTTCCGAGTCACCAATGACTCTTGGCATGAACCAGAATTTCACATACATGTGCACAAACACATGACTTATTTATACGTGGATCTCTCACAAGCTAGGCTGTGGGTGGTGCAAGCGGTTAAGACGCTGTGCCTGTTAGAGTTCGAGACCCGGGTCGGCAGGCCACAAGACAGGGTGAGCTTCTGTCCTTAGCTCAGCTCTGCAATACCAGCTGGATCCAATCGTAGTGGCTCTGCCTTTCCTTTGGACTAATTCAGTGGCGTGGAGAGGGGGGATTTGCTGCTTGGGTAACAGCCTCTCCTCCATAACAATCCAACCCAGGCTTTCGTGCTTCGCATGCAGCGTATGTAGTGCCGAGCACGATATCATAGTTTTTCAAGACTGCCGGAGGCCTGCTTTTTTTTCTCATAACCATGGTTTGCAAATGCCTAGGGATTGGCCCAATCCAGGGAAGCAGAGCAGGAGGAATTTGCTCATCATGAATAACAAGAGCCTGCGTGTCCATCATCGTTATGCAACACTTTGGTCGACTCAGATTAAACTGCAACTAATGGACAGCTAGTGACTTTTACTTGGCCCAAATATGAGAGCTTATCATCTTTTGAGCCTATAGGAAGCCTTGTTCCTGCATGGCATGAAGCAACAGTCCCTCTGGCAGATAAGAAGTTATCTTAAAATGCAGCAACCACCAAAAAAGTTCAAGAAAAAAAGGTGCTGCCAAATTAAACACAAACCACACTCCTCAAAGCTCTGATCGAACATACGGGCGTTCAAGAAACTTTCACTGTGAAAGAGACCATTTAGTTTTCAACTGTGTCACACTCCGGCGATCATATTAATAAAACCTGCTGATATCCAAAACATACCCACCACAAAACCCCACGTGCACACCCATATCGGAGTCGACCTTGAAGAGTTGTGGGCAATTTCCAAGTTGGGACAAACAACAAGATCAGAGGAGAAAGCTAAATTAGTTTACCTTAGAACTGTACGTCTTAAAAACTCCTTCATATATATTTCCGTTCTTCACTTGTACTTCACATTTTGATCCCTAAATGTACCGAAAAAAGACTCGATAAGAGGTTTTCCTTTATATATAAGGCTTATTAGAGTCTGTACCCTGCTTTTGTACCACTGTCTGAACTGAACCCGAGCACGATCCTAATCATATCTACTCAAAAGTAAGCCCCATTGTGCTCAATGGAGCTTACTCCAGGAAAGTGTCTTTAGGACTGCAGCCTTAGCCGAGTGCTTACTTGAGTGCTCCAGAGAATACATAAGACTGACTTCTGAGTAAATATGCACCAAGTGCTCTGCAAAGTCGGCACTGACCTTGAGCCCCACCATGCTCTGCTCTCTGCACGAACCTTGAGCCCCACAAATCAATTGAAACAGTATTACAGAGTCTGACACTTGTACACCACCCTTCATTCAATAACCTCAGCTTGACCTAACCTCCCTGATAAATTTATTCAAAATTGACATTCGCCAAGGTCAACCATTGAGCTTTCTGGCTGAACAGGAAATAGAACCTAAATTTCCCTGTGAAAATCAAACACACCAATTCCTGCACATCACACTGTTATGGATTGTGGAAGGTGCTCAGGGTTGGACTTTGGCCAGTCACCAACGGGAGGGTGCAGAGTCCCACCTGCTTGCAATACATGCCAACATAGGAAACGTTCCCCTATAAAATTAAAAATGTGCAAGGGATGCACAGCCAGAGGGTAGCCTTTTCATGTTCTGGAAGTATGGAAAGCTGTCCCGAAGACTTGTTCCTTACTTCCCAAATATCGACATGTTAACTTAGCACACCAAGCAAAATCTTGTCATCACTTACAACAACTGATGTGAGTATGTGGACCATTCGCATGTTTGCATAGATGCCATGAAAAGAAATCTGAAAGAAAGAAGGTGGCTCTGGTCAGATCCCAAAATGCAGGTGTGGGGCACAAGCATTCCAGACCATCAGAGGTATCAACCTCTCTAATCCTGTTATAAATCCAAGGCATTGATTCTATGCCCTGCTACCTGCTGATTCAATGGCCAAAGGTTGCAAGTTACTAACCACCACTACTAACACCCCCTCCCCACACAAACACACTCTATTTTTAAAATTTGCTCCAGATTTCCAGACAAGCAAGAGCCTTGTGGCTGCTTTGATTCCACCGGCTGAAGCTCAGAATGTGGTGTGGGATGCAGAAGTTCTCTAGGACCTCAGTGGTTCAATTTCTTTTTCCTATTAATGGTGAATGCCCAGAAAGATCAATGCCCAGTGAATCCACCAGGCCAATGCTGGAGAGCTCAGCTGCATAAGATTTCCAGCACACCAACGTGGGCGCTGCCCAACCCCTAAGTTTAGCAGAAGCAGAATTATAAAAATGGGTTTAATTTGATTTCTGCAGGTTTCTTGGGGCAGGACAGAGATTTTAAAAGGAGATTTTTAAATCACAGCCTTGGTTGGTTGCCTCTGTCAAGCTTGTTGAGCTTAGGCTGCATTCTTAATTATGTGGTTTGTTTTAACCTCCCTGTTGTTTTTATACAACATGCTTAATTATGTTGAAATAGCTTTAATTCCTGGAAAGGCAACCCCCCCCCCCCCCAAACCAACTGGGCAAATAGGCAGATTTGAAAGTGATGCTCCTCTTATGCTTTAGCAAGAGGAAAACATCTGCCCTCTTCACCCCAGAAGAGGATCTTTTCCACAGGCGGATTTGCTGGTGTATCTTCAACATCCTTTTACCATGTAAGCCTTTTTGGGAACAAGGAAAAGGAAACTAATTTGGGAACATTTTCTTGAACAACAATAAATATTCTTAATTTATTATAGTTTTTACCCAAGAATTTTCACAGCCTGCAAACAGAGCAGAGCATAAACAAACTCATTCACGTTCTAAGCTACACGATGGTATTACATACATACTCTGGGTGCCTTTGATCCCGATTCAGGTAAGCCTATCAAATGTGAAATGTCACCCAGGCTGCTGGTCTTGATGGGCCGGCAGACGTACATGCGAGGGGATGTCAGAGCTTGTGGACTAGATCCCCTCTGCATTCTTCCATCAGTTTTACCCGTGATGAGCCCCAAAATGAAAACCTCATCATATGGTGCTAATTTGGTTGACCACCCGAGTCTCCTCCTGGCCTCATATTGCTTGGGGATTATGCAGCCCTGTCTGCACTGCAGCACATTTGGTTTGTGACATCACCGGTTAGCCTAAGAAACCCTACTAAGAGATCACCAGTCAGGGCTGGCTGAAACAACAGTGCACTTGAGCTTCCAAGATAATTTATTGCATTAATGGCAACAATGGACATGCTTGTCTTTGCCGTCTTTGCACATTCCTGCAGCAACACAAGACATTAAATAAATTTGCACTATACATTTAAACAGATTTTTATCAAACATGCCACAGGGTGCAATCCTAACCAACTTTCTAGAATTGGCACAGCTGTGTTGGCGGGCCCTGAAGCTGGGGACAGTCACAGCGGCTTACTCAAGGTAAAGCAATGTTTGTTCCCTTACCTCGGAGTTGCAGTGCCCTGATCTTGGTGATGGAAAGTTGGTTAGGAATGTGGCCACAGTTTCTTAAATCAAGAGTTTTCTGAGATCTAAATTTCAGAATCTCAGATCTGAATTAAGGATGATGCTGCATTTCTTCAGGACGGACAAGTTTCTTTAGGGTTGGACAGGGTTAATGGAGAAAAGCTCAACACTGTGACCAAGAACAAACCTACGAACGGCTCCAAAAGACAAGACACTTTTGTTGTCTGCCTTTCCACATTCTGTACATCACTATCAGAAGCACATCAAAAGAACATGGTACCAAATGCTCAAATGTGTACTCACCGAAGGCTGAGGGGGCCCTTTGCCACTGCTGCGACCTCTGAAATGTACAAATGCATACAAAAGATTAATAGGCTGTACATTCCTAAGGCAATCTGAGTTGGTAATAACAGCCTGCTATCTTCTTAAGAACAATTATACAATTCCTTGACGCTCCTGCATACCATTCGTTTTTCTGTGCCTTATGGCAAGGTATGCAACGTCTTATAACGGAACAACTTTTTAAATCTGAGTTTTCTTTTTGCATTGAGATGTTTTTAAAGTATGCTGGTTTCTATAGAATCTAGACCAAAAAAATTCACTTAATAGAGGTGCTGGCGGAGCAAAAAGTAGACCTTAAGAGCTTTTATAGACTAGGACTCTCAGAAATCAACCATGGGAGTTTAATTGTACTTCATCGTATTCTCGCATGATGTGGTAATCGGTATAATTGTAAAATACAGATAATTAATCCAGCATTTCTATTTAATTCAAACACTGCCCATGGGGAAATCTTTCACTGCTTGAGTCTGAAAAATTCACACTATTCCTTCTCCTCTGGGGTTCTAACCTCAAATGGTACACTAACCTCAATAAAAAGAGTTCCTCTATCTGAAAAATCAGGTCAAATTCATACCTAGAAAGCTGAAAGATTATGGGCACATTCCTAACCATGTCTACTCAAAAGTAAGCCCCATTCTGTTCAATGAGTTTTACTCCCAGGAAAGTGTCTTTAGGATTGCAGCCTAGGTTTGCTTTATTGACAACCCAGACACCAATCCTGACAAACCTGGAGAAGCCAATAATTAATATTAATGACAAATTCTTATTAGGTGTGGACTTGCTTGCTCCAAGCAAAAAACCCCTCCAGTACTTTATGGGATTCTGCTAAAAAAAAAAATCAACATTTCTAAGGTGCGTTGAAGTTTTTTAAGTGATATACAATTTCCTTGTGATGTACATTTGAATGTCTGCCTTTTCAGTGTCACTGTCACTACAGGCAATTCCAAGAACTGGACCCTCAGTCAGGGTTGCCATATGTCCTGAAAAACAGGGACAATCCCACATTTTGGGGATTGTGTTCACATACAGTGGCACCTCGCTTAACAAGCATTTCACATAACAAGCAAATATTTCCAAAAATCTTGCTTCACATAACAAGTTCCACTTCACTTAACAAGCAAGCGCGCTATGGGCACGCATGCTATGCAGCCCTGACGCTCCACATGGAGGCTCTTTAAAAAGGCTGCCGGCCAGCGCTGCTGCCTCTAACTGTCCCCAACTTGGGGGCAGTTGCCTGGAGGTGCCAGAGGCAGCTGCCCCTAACTGCCCCCCACCGACCACCTTGAACCTCCAGCAGCAGCCCAGGTAAGCCTCCCAGGAAAGTGTCTTTGATTGCAGTCTCCTAACCATGTATACCCAGAAGTAAGCCCCATTGTGTTAAATGGGGCTTACTCCCAGGAAAGTGTCTTTGATTGCAGCCTAAGTAGACTTCATAGGATCATTCACATTGAATGAATGTTTTGAATTCAATTCCAGTTTTGTGTCATCATTTTTACATCCAGTTAATATTTTAATATGAACATTTTGGGGGTTGTGGAACCAATTGTCTGAGTTTCCATTACTTCCTATGGAAAAATCTGCTTCACTTAAAGAGCGTTTCACTTAAAGAGTGAAACAAATTAAGGAATGAATTAAGCTCTTTATGTGAGTCACCACTGCACTGGCAAATGGGACAGAGGGTCCTAATCCTGATTTTGTGGAAGAGAATTATGGCAACCCTACCCTCAATGGATCCCCCAGTGGCCTGGCACAGTAGAAGGCAGCTTCCAATGCTCATATCAATGTGCTGACAACAATGTGCTGGCATAAATCAACAATGTGCTGAGCCAAGATGAAGGATACTTGGTGTATATTAATGTTCCTGTACTATTTACAGATTTGGTGAACAGTTCCACCGTTGGTGTTGATGAAAGCCCCACATAGGAGACTCTTGGCAGGCTGCAGTGGTTTACCAAGAGTCGGCAGCCCTGCTGTGTTGTGTTGAGGGTTCCCTCCTCCTCCTCACCACAACCAAAATACAAACTGGCTCCTTCCACTCAAGCAGGGTTTGAGTGCTGGAGGTGCAACAGGGTGGCCTTTAAGGAGTTCTTGATCAGCCGTGTCTGGGCAGAGAAAAGAAAGAAACAGTGCAGGGAACTAACTGCTGGGGTTAGTCAGTCAGGGGTTCTCCTTTGACTGTAGCTTCCACTCAGGGGAATAAGATTATAATTCCCACCAAACACCTGACAACCAACGAACTCTATAAATTGTAAGTACTATCATTAGTGGGGGCATAAACATGGAGGGATGGCTTGAGTATTTAAGGCTAATTATACAATAGTTGGGCTGGTTAAGCTTGGGGTTTGGTGGGGTGTTAGCAATGCAAACACAAACCCTAAATAAACCAATTTATCTATAAACAAAAGATTAACGAAGAATTCGCTTCTGCAAAACCTCTAGTTTTTTCTCCTGGTCTGCCAATGACAGGTAGTGGGGGCAAACAAAGGCTAATTTTGTACCATAACGAAGGGTGTATTCCTAACTGTGTCTACTCAAAAGTAAGCCCCAATGTGTTCAATGGATCTTACTCAAAGGGAAGTGCCTTTAAGATTGCAGTCTAACCCCAAATCCAGGGTAACTACAGGAGTCTCTTACGTGCACCCGTAGTTACTGCACCACCTAGTGATAACCTATGGGAAATTCATATTGGAATCCAGAGTAAGTTGTTCTTACACCAGAGCAAGGACCCCCCGTAGTTACTCTGGATTTTGCTGATAGTCCCCAAAGCACTGAAGCTATTTATTTTTACTGCCTCATTACAACAAGCAGATCAATTTTTTTGCAAAAGATAAAATATTACTTTGAAATATATTTTTTTCCTAGATCACCTTCCTTTAAATCTCACAAAGTGGGTCCTGATTGAGTGTCACTTTAAAAAGTGGGTCCCAAAGCTTAAAAGTCTGACAATCACTGTAGTAAACTGTACAGTTCAAGACATGCTATTAGTTATTCTTTTAAGTAAATTCTGGACAGGAGGTCAAAATGGGAATATCTGTTTGGTTACATATGCCATACTTACTTAAATCTATCACTCAACTTTTTAGCTGAATTTAGGCTGCAATCCTAAGCACATTTTCCTAAGAGTAAGTCCCACTGAACACAATGGGGCTTACTTCTCAGTAGACGTGGATAAGAATGCAGTTTTTGGCCTATATCCTAAAGTAAAATTAAGCCCTTTGCTCCAGAGCAGTTAAGATGACTTTCCATAAGATAACACTAGAGGATGAAGTAACTGTGTGGACCCGTAAGTACTATGGATTTTGCCCTTAGTCTCCATTATAGGGGTGTGCATTACATTCAATGCTGTGTTAGATTTGAGTGAATACAGCGTTTTGATTATGAGTTTAAAATTTACTATACTGTAATTTTAAAATGTGACAAACCCGTTGTTGTATAAAGTAATCAGGTAAAAGACAGAACATAAACCCATTGTCATATTGTTGTCCTATAACTCATTGTTATATGCTGTAAAATTAAATTTTGCACCTGCTTTGAAGCTGTGCATTATAATTACCAGCAAACACTATTTTTCATCTCAAGACTTTTAAAATTGAGGTGCACATTAGATTCGATGGCACATTAGAATACAACCTTATTTAAAAGGGTTTATTAAATGCTCTGAGCGCGCTTTGTCCATCACAAGGGAGAGTAAGCTTCAGAAATGGACAGCTAAAGGGACTTCCTCACATCAAATATGACACTGGCCACTACAATGGTTAAGGCGCAGAGGGAGAGACAGTTGTATAGAGATGATGCAATCCAACCCATGCTATCACATGACGAGAGGTCAGGACAGCGGAACAATTCCAAGTACGGGCGCAACAAAACTTAAAACCTTGGAGCGGATTCGTGACTTAATCACCGCTGAACAGAAAGTGAAACCATTAACTATCAAACAGCCTGGCTTAATCAGGCCAATGATCATGAGATTCCCATATAATATTCTTAACCATGCAGCCAGCCTTCGTTTTTTTCTCCTCTTAAACTTTGTTTAAATGCCCTAATGAGATCACACAAGTTGCAGGCAATTGGCTTATGTTCAACCGCTTGAGGCGAAAATGTCAAGACCAACATTAAACAAGGGTATTAAACAAGTCACACCAAACCGGCAGAGGATGACCCAGGGTTTTGTATAACTATTTATTCTAATGGCACTATTTTTTTAAGGAGAATATTAGAATAAATCCTAATATAGGATTACAGTGTCTTTTAGGGCAGGGTGGAGAACATGATCAAGAGTTCCTACAGCTGTAATACTGACACTCACTGAGATGGGTTGGTTTTCTTTTAATATCCTTCCAAACTGTAGATTAAACAGCACCTTGTTGAAGTGATCTTTGGAACGCACCATGTCATTGGTGCCCAAACCTTGGGTCTGTGGCCCACCAGAGGGTCACAACCCAATTTATGGTGGGTCACAAAACTGACAAGGAAAATTAGGCTATGTGCACCAACACTTAAACAGCCTGTTATGTTATCGGGGAGAGGGGGAAGCAAAGCTGCCCAATATCATTATAGTATGATATTATCCCGATGCTAACAAGTTTGGAAACTATTGGCTCCATGTTAGTATCTATTCTCAAGATGATGCTGAAGTTGACAGCAAACGATTCCCCACTTTCAGAGCGGGAAATGATTCTCACTCTTCCTTTTAGAGTAGTAGGAGAGAGTACGTTTCCCACCTTTCCAAAGGGCAGGGCAAAGATTCTAACCCCAGTTAATGACTGAAAACAGGCAGCCCAGAGGATTAAATCTCTAGTTTAAAATACGGAGGATAAAACGCTCCCATAAATATTAAGGGTCGGGGAAGAATCCAGCCCTCTAAACGCGTCAATTTCCAAACACGGCTGTTTAAAATGTATGTTTTAAAACACGCAGGGAAAATCCCAAGCAAGGATTTCTGAAGGTTTTTCCAAACACCTTTTAGGTTGGTGCCAAGAAGTGCAATGCAAGCCCCGAAACGACATTATTAACAACTGAAATATTTCTCAATCATAGTGTTAAGCATTATTCAGCTCACATTCACAAACCTTAAAAACAAGTCCTGAAGTGTGGAATGGCAATTCCAAAATATGAAATAGTAGTAGTGGCAAAAAGAGTACAGTCCTTACCATTGCTTCTCAGAAGTAAGCCCCATTGTGTTCAATGCAACTTACTCCCAGGAAAGTGTAAATAGGATTGCAGCCTTAGTCAGACTTGGAATATAAAATGTGAATGCGCACATGTTCCATTAGGACACATGCTACAGTATCCAGTATGCACAGTTGTTACTCCAAAGAGAACTTGTCCAGGATCCAGACAACCACACAAAACTACCATATATACCTGAGTATAAGCCAAGTTTTGGGGGCCCAAAAAATGGGCCCAAAAAGCCCCCTCGGCTTATAAACGGGTGAACTGAAAAGTGGCAGGATCAAACCCCATCATGTCATATACCGTTGGATTCGTATTGAAGAGCAGAATCCAATGCAAAAATCAGTTTTGAGATATCTCCTTCCTATGAAAAGTTATGGCCAAAACCCCAAAAACTATAAAAATAAAAAAATACATTTTTTGGCAATTTTTTTAAGCGGGTAGGAATTTTGGCCTTGGGGTTCAGGAATTTTGGGTTTGTCACCCTGTCCTATGCATGTCTACTCTGAAGTAAGCCCCACTAAATTCAATGAGGCTTACCCCAAGGAAAGTGTGTTTAGGATTGCAGCCTATGAGTTGCAAGAAGGCTACAAGGAAAAGGACCAGCACCAGTACCTGCTGCATTTCCCAACCTAGGCTTATACTCAAGTCAATAAGTTTTCCCAGTTTTTTGTGGTATAATTAGGTGCCTCGGCTTATACTCAGGTCGGCTTATACTCGAGTGTATATGGTAACTCCACAGATCTAAAGTGGCTGAACACCCCACCCCATTCCCAAACTGGTTTGTGTTTCAAAGAACATTTTATGTCCCTGATTTTATAAGACAGGCATATCAAAATTCATTTTATATAGAGTCAAATATAGGGTCATGGTGCCTCATGACATCCTTACAGAGGAAGTGATGATGTCACTTAGCTACAAATGCCATTCGCTACAAATTACAGAATCATGTTCTTCTTTTCAAGATATGAATTAGATATGAATCAAGATAATTAGATATGAAGTCTAATTATCGTATTGAGAGAATTCAACTATGAGGGCCAGATAAAATCGCTTTCAAATCTGCATTCAAACTATGCGCCTTATATGGCCTAAGTTATCACAGGTCATACCTAAACACTTGGATATACTCTGTGACAACTCTGGAAATCTCTTAATACTATCCAAACTTTCCTGGTGTAAGCTCCATTGACTATAATGGGACTTACTTATGAGAAGTTAGGCATAGGATTGGGCTCTAATATTATTATCTAAAAACCAGATTTTATACACGGATGATTATGACTACTGATGCTAGAGGGTCCTTTGCAACAGGAAATTTATTTTCCTGGGAAATTCATACCATTCCCTCCAAATGTTTGAAAAGGCATGGCATAGCCTCTTTAGCATGCCACTGCTAAAAAAGGTAGTGCCTCCTAGGGTGACCAAGGTGCCCCTTTTAAAGGACATGTCCTGGATTTTAGCCTTGTGTCCTGGGAAAAATCTTCATTGTCCTCCTTTTCCTTGGGAGCAGGTAGCATGCAACCTTAGGGTAATTAATAAATTATCTATCTTTCTACCTACCTATCTATACACAATTGAAAAGTCACTGACTGATTCAACGGCCAGCCAAAACCATGTGAAATTTTGGGAGGGAGTTCCTTCCATGATGGAGGCACCCACTAAGAACTGGTTTTCAGAAATTCCAACCAGAATGGGGTGGAAAGGGGCATTTTCCTCCCTATACTTTACATTGAAGAATCCCTGACTGAGAGACGTTCTGCCACAACCCCGGACCTAGAAGCATGAAATTGGGGGACAGCGTTCCTTCTGCGACATCAACCCCCACCAAGAACCAATGTGGAGAAACTTAATCTTAAAAGGCTGAAAAGGGGTGCAACATGTTTTTGTCCTATAGTTAACATTGAAGTCTGATCAACATACAGCTAATTTAATGCCCGGTGCCTTATGCACTGGGAGGGAGGGTTTGCTTGACCATAGGAGGACATTGCGCATGGGAAGATGTTTTTGGGTTTTGGAAGATCATGGGTTGTGCATGGGAAGATCAATGGGTTTTGCTGCGCGTGGGGTTTGATGCACATGGGGTGCGATGTGCATGGGGTACAATGCACATGGAAAGATGTTGCACATCAATGGGGGATTGATGCTATTTTTATTGTGGCATCCAGTTACCCTGAGTATTTCCTCTTATTTCATACAATAATAGGTAACAGTGGGATATGCCACCACAGGGGGTTTATAATGCACCGTAAATTAGGTGCTACAGATTATTCAACCACTTATGAATAGGAGTCACCAACCTGAATATCGCTTCCCTCTCTAAAAAGCACACACAGCATCAAAACTAACACTACGACCGTGAAGATCTCAGTGCACAGTAAGAAGTCTACTCAGAGGAGGAGAACATAAAGCCCATTTTAGACATCCAAATTACAATGAAAAGAAAAGCTTTACTTTTCTCGACATAATAAGTTTCCACCAACAGCTCTTTCTAGAATGGATTATTTTCCCTGTATCAGTTCAAGCATAAAACTGCAGACCAACGACCACTCTGGAAAGCAATAATCCAAGATGCAGGACGTCACCTCCAAAGACACCCAGTTAGCACCTAAAATGTTGGTAATTATCTGACTGGGAGGTCAACAGAGGCAGGAGAAAGAAGGTTATTTCTGTTGTAGGATCTAATGTCTAATGATAGAATCCTTATTGCCACATTCCAAAAGGGAGGACAACGCAGAATAGGTCATGCCTAACATTCTCTCCCAATCGTCTATCCCTGGGGTACGTGATGCAACCCAGTTGGATCCAGTGCTGCCTGGGCACCTTGGACTGTCTATTCTGTGCTTCCAAGTCCATTCATGCCATAGAGATTTTTATGAATGCACTGAAGCCTCCCACCCTCCGATTCGGCACCAGAACTGAAATCACTACTGTGGAGACCTTTAACGGCTTTAATTGGTTAAAACCCAATTCCAGATGTATCTACTCAGAAGTAAGTCCCATTATAGTTAACTTGGACAGGATTGCAGCCTTCATCGCCGTTCTCTTCCTTTGCCAATTGAGGCCTTTAAAAGAAGCATGGAAATCCATGCCTCCGGACTGCAAGGACAGCAGCAGTGCCAAGGCTGGCCGGGCCTGGCTGGGAAGCCTTGCAGGACAGAAGCCCAGGGCAAGCCGTGCTCCTCCCCAGCCTGCTGGGGGTGGGGGTTGGGGGGGGGGAAGGAATCGGAGGCACAGAGGCCTTCCCTTCCCTCCAGGCTGACACCTGCAGCTGCTGCAGCACCAGCAGCCACCGCCTCTCCAGGCCGGCCTTGCTGCTGCTGCAGTCAAGGCAAGGAAGAGAAGGGAGGCCGCGGCTCCACGGCCCTCCTGTCCGCTTCCAGGCCAACTCTGCAAACCCCCCATTTTGCCAGTGTGCCCCCTCTCCAAAAGAGAAACCAATGTCTGACAGTACCCCCTCTTTCAGCAGGCTTCCCTTTCCCAGCCACTGCCACAAAAACAGTGCCCCCCACCCATACAGCACCAGCCCTGAGCCTGCAGCTCTGCACCCTCTCCCCAAAAGGCTGCTCTGCGGCATTCTCTCCCCCCTCTTGCAATTCAATGCCCAACAGAGGCCCCAAGTCACCCTCGCTTGCTTGCCTGGTCGCCTCCCCGTCACCGCTTGCTCCGCCTGATGCCATGCACGAGAAGCAGCAGCAGCAGCAACAGCAGCAGCCGGCCAGGACTCTCCTCCCCTCCACCTCCAGGGGCACCCTACCTCCTCTCCCTCCAGGGCACCCTTGCATGGCCAGGCGGCAGCAAACCAGGAAGCAGAAGCACCAACCAACACCAGCATCTTGCTCTTTTCTGCCCAGGCTAAATCACAACAGGCCTAGCTTCTCCTCCCACTCCCCTTAAAGAGATGCCAAATTTCACCCACATCCTCCAGGCAGGTGGGCACCCTGGCACCTTTCCCTATCACCATTTATTCACCCACTTCAGAAAGGAATGCCCTGCAGCTGATTTCAGAGATGGCTGCGCCTGTGGATTGAAAGCTCACCTCTTATGGCAGGCCCTTCCTCAAGCAATGCCAATCCCTTGCCCCCAAATGATGCCAGGCTATCTGTGTGCTCACTATGCAATGGGCTGCAAGCCTGGGGTGGGGGAAAAGAGTCCAAAGAAACCTGGGGGTCCCTATTTCTGCACAGTGGAGGGGAGATGAAGAGCAATAACAAATTCAAAAGGAGATTGTCTTCCCTTTCAGACAGGGGTCTTCATACCCTGGTCCAGGGGCCAGATGCAACCATGGCAAGCCTCTAGTCCCTTAAGAGCCTCTGACCCAGTTGAACAAACACAACTGGGGCTGTGATGGTGTGGTAGGGGAATGGGGTCCTATTAAGTGTGTGCTTTATTTCTGTCCTGTGTTTTGGTGCTTGCAGAAATCCTGGAAATCTGAGGCAATTTATTCATTAATCTACCTGTAATGTATTTAAATTTTATATTTCGAATATTTTATCTGGCCCAAGACACTGTGCCAGATATTTGCCCCCAAATCCAGAGTAACTACGGGGGCACTAATAGACATTATGTGCAGTTACTGCACCTCTTAGTGAAAACCTATGGGAAAGTCATATTGGAATCCAGAGTAAATTGTTCTTACACCGGAGCAAGGACTCCCCGTAGTTACTCTGGATTTTGCCCTTAATGTTGCCCTTTGACCAAAAACTTTGGAGACTCCTGTTTTAGGGCAATGGGAATCTTTTGTACTTAAGGGCATAAGAAGAGCCCCACTGAATCAGGTCAATCTAGTCCAGCTTCCTGGATCACACAGTGGCCCCCCCCCCCAGATGCTTCGGGGAGCACACAAGCCAAGACATCTGCATCCTAGTGCCCTCCCTTGCATACTGAGATATCCTATTTCTAAAACCAGGAAACCTGGTATATCCATCACAACTCCTAACCTGTGATGGATATTTTCCCTATATCAAACAATCCTATCTGGCATTTAGGCCAGATGCTATCACTATGTTCTGTGGCAAGGAGTTCCACAGATTAACAACATGCTGATTAAATCATCGAATCATAGAGTTGGAAGGTGCTCTCATTGGACAGGTGGAGGTTGCCAAGATGCATCCAATGCTCACCTCCGTATGTCTGACGTTTATGTAGGTTCACAGCTATAAACAGCCACACATATATAAGATGTTTGACTGAAGCAAATCTGCAACCCTAAATATTGCCATATTATGCCTTTTTTACTTGGTTTAGATGTAAGTACAGTTGTGCCTCACATAAAGAGCTTAATTCGTTCCGGAGGCCTGCTCTTTAAGTGAAACGCTCTTTAAGTGAAGCAGATTTTTCCATAGGAAATAATGGAAACTCAGACAATTGGTTCCACAACCCCCTGAATATTCATATAAAAATATTAACTGGATGTAAAAATGATGACAAAACACTGAAATTGAATTCAGAACATGCATTCTATGTGCATGATCCTAAGTCTACTTAGGCTGCAATCCTAAAGACACTTTCCTGGGAGTAAGCCCCATTGAACACAATGGGGCTTACTTCTGAGTAGACATGGTTAGGAGACTGCAATCAAAAACACTTTCCTGGGAGGCTTACCTGTGCTGCTGCTGGAGGTTCAAGGTGGTCGGTGGCGGCACTTGGGGACAATTAAGGAGCAGCTATCTCTGGCACCCCCAGGCAACTGCCCCCTAGTTGGGGGCAGTTACAGGCAGCAGCGCTGGCCGGCAGCCTTTTTAAAGAGCCTCCATGTGGAGCGTCAGGGCTGCATAGCACGCGTGCCCATAGCGCACTTGCTTGTTAAGTGAAGCGGAACTTGTTATGTGAAGCAAGATTTTTGGAAATTTTTGCTTGTTAAGTGACGCACTTGTTAAGCGAGGTACCACTGTACACCCCTTGCCTGTAGCATCAATAAATCTTTGTTCTCCAAAATATCAAACACTCAGCCCAATGATGCCCCCAACTTCATCAAACAGCCACACAACACCAACTTAGTAGAAACATCACAGAGTGTCATTAATCATCATCACCATCACAGATCTTCCTCCCCTCATCCAGTCCCAAATCTCAAGACAGTGGCGCATAGATGCATTTGGCCTTATGGGAGAAAGAGTGGTTTGTAAGTATAATGATGATTACAAAGCACACTAACAATTTTCCAAAATATCAAACTCCCCCCCACAGCAAATAGTGTCCCCCACCTTCAGCCACTCAACACCCACTTGATAGAAACCACACACTTCATCATTTATCATAGTGTCATTAATCATCATAACTGTTATTATTAAAGGTGGGATCCTGACGGGGCCTCTGCCTCCTCCCTTCTGGAGGGCCTGGACAGATCCTACACCTGCCCTCCAAATGCACACTTGCCCACAGGTGTATATACATGCACACTACTACCAGCACAGACAATCTCTCAATTATGTGCTGCCTCATAACAGCCAAGTGATGCCCCACAACTTCACTGAATATCAGCCACTCAACAGAAGCAACAAATGAGGGTCAAGCATCACCATTACACTGGAGTCGTGAAGGACCTCTGCCTCCTCCTTTTTAAGAGGTACCAGGCAGGATCCTGTACCTCCCCCTATAACTGACCCCCCAAACGACAACACCTCCTTAATAAAATGCCACACTTAATAGCTACTTACTACATTTTATTAAATAGGTGTTGAGCAACCAGGAGGGCAGCAGAAGGATGGAGTGCAGGGTCTGCATACACACCAAGAGCAAATGAGCAGCCTCATAACAGCTCCTTAACAAAAGCCAAATATGACAGTGTCCATCATCATCATCATGGGGGTCTCAGGAATTCAGGGTCACCTCCTCTCCCTGACAGACTTATCATCATCATCATCATCAGGATCCTCCCCCTCCCCACAAAGGGGCAACAAATGTCCCCATCATCAGAGTGGAAGTTCTGAAGAATCCCTTCTCCCTAGAAGGCTACAAGTGTTCCTATTATCATCAAACAGGGGGGTCCACAAAATCCACTTTCCCTAAAAAGCTAGAGGGTGCCCCATAATAATCAGAGTGGAGGTCCTGAATGGCCCCTCCCTTCTCTTGCCGCTAGGAGACTACAGGTGTTCCTATTATCATCAGGGGGGTCCCTTTGTGAACACCTCTCCCTTTCCCCCCCCCAAAGCTACAGATGCTCCCCATATTCATCAAGATGGGGGTCTCCAAGATCCCTTTCTCCTCCTTCCCTTCCACCTCCTCCAGGTGCCCCCTTTCCTCAGAGTGTGGGTCACAGGACCCCTCCTCCCAAGGGGGCTCCAGGTGCCCCCTTTCCTCAGAGTGTGTGTCACAGGACCCCTCCCTTCAGGGGGGCTCCAGGTGCCCCCTTTCCTCAGAGTGTGGGTCACAGGACGCCTCCTGTCAAGGTGGCTCCAGGTGCCCCCTTTCCTCAGAGTGTGGGTCACAGGACGCCTCCTGTCAAGGTGGCTCCAGGTGCCCCCTTTCCTCAGAGTGGGGTCACAGGAACCCTCCCTTCAGGGGGGCTCCGGGTGCCCCCTTTCCTCAGAGTGGGGTCACAGGAACCCTCCCTTCAAGGGGGGCTCCAGGTGCCCCCTTTCCTCAGAGTGTGGGTCACAGGACGCCTCCTCTCAAGGTGGCTCCAGGTGCCCCCTTTCCTCAGAGTGGGGTCACAGGAACCCTCCCTTCAGGGGGGCTCCAGGTGCCCCCTTTCCTCAGAGTGTGGGTCACAGGAACCCTCCCTTCAGGGGGGCTCCAGGTGCCCCCTTTCCTCAGAGTGTGGGTCACAGGAACCCTCCCTTCAGGGGGGCTCCAGGTGCCCCCTTTCCTCAGAGTGTGGGTCACAGGAACCCTCCCTTCAGGGGGGCTCCAGGTGCCCCCTTTCCTCAGAGTGTGGGTCACAGGACCCCTCCCTTCAGGGGAGCTCCAGGTGCCCCCTTTCCTCAGAGTGTGGGTCACAGGAACCCTCCCTTCAGGGGGGCTCCAGGTGCCCCCTTTCCTCAGAGTGTGGGTCACAGGAACCCTCCCTTCAGGGGGGCTCCAGGTGCCCCCTTTCCTCAGAGTGTGGGTCACAGGAACCCTCCCTTCAGGGGGGCTCCAGGTGCCCCCTTTCCTCAGAGTGTGGGTCACAGGAACCCTCCCTTCAGGGGGGCTCCAGGTGCCCCCTTTCCTCAGAGTGTGGGTCACAGGAACCCTCCCTTCAGGGGGGCTCCAGGTGCCCCCTTTCCTCAGAGTGTGGGTCACAGGAACCCTCCTCCCAAGAAGGCTACAGGTGCCCCCAAGACCTACCTCCCCCCCAGGGAGTGGGGCAGGGCCTGGGGAGAGGCCTGACAGGGCATGGCGACCCAGAGGACCCCCACCGCTGTGTGGGGCTGGCCTCTACTTCCGGCGGCGCAGAGACCCACCTGCCCAGGGCCTGCCTGGGGCCTCCTCCGGAACTGGGGCCGGAGCCGGGGGGCCTGGCGGGCGAGGGCGCCTGCGGGGGCGAGGAGGGCGCCGAGGAGGAGGAGGACGAGGGCGAGGAGGGCGCGGGCTGCAGGGACATGGCGGGGCTGCTCCGGCTCTCCTTCGCTCGCAGGGTGGCTGGATGGCTCCGCGCGCTCCCGTACGGCCTCCTCGGCCGCCGCAGCGCCGCCGCCGTCGCCGCCTCCCGGAGGAGGGAGCAGGGCCGGAGGACGCCTCGGGCCCTCACGCTCCTCCTCCCTCTGCAGCCCTGGCGAGGGAGCCCCTGAGCACGTGCAGAGTGTCTCCTCAGAGCATCCCCCTCAGCCCCTCTGCCTCTGAGCATGTGCAGAGTGTCTCCTCAGAGCCTCCCCCTCAGCCTCTGAGCATGTGCAGAGTGTCTCCTCAGAGCCTCCTCCTCAGCCCCTCTGCCTCTGAGCATGTGCAGTGTCTCCTCAGAGCCTCCCCCTCAGCCCCTCTGCCTCTGAGCATGTGCAGAGTGTCTCCTCAGAGCCTCCTCCTCAGCCCCTCTGCCTCTGAGCATGTGCAGAGTGTCTCCTCAGAGCCTCCCCCTCAGCCCCTCTGCCTCTGAGCATGTGCAGAGTGTCTCCTCAGAGCCTCCCCCTCAGCCCCTCTGCCTCTGAGCATGTGCAGAGTGTCTCCTCAGAGCCTCCTCCTCAGCCCCTCTGCCTCTGAGCATGTGCAGAGTGTCTCCTCAGAGCCTCCTCCTCAGCCCCTCTGCCTCTGAGCACGTGCAGAATGTCTCCTCAGAGCCTCCCCCTCAGCCCCTCTGCCTCTGAGCATGTGCAGAGTGTCTCCTCAGAGCCTCCTCCTCAGCCCCTCTGCCTCTGAGCATGTGCAGAGTGTCTCCTCAGAGCCTCCTCCTCAGCCCCTCTGCCTCTGAGCACGTGCAGAATGTCTCCTCAGAGCCTCCCCCTCAGCCCCTCTGCCTCTGAGCATGTGCAGTGTCTCCTCAGAGCCTCCCCCTCAGCCCCTCTGCCTCTGAGCATGTGCAGAGTGTCTCCTCAGAGCCTCCCCCTCAGCCCCTCTGCCTCTGAGCATGTGCAGAGTGTCTCCTCAGAGCCTCCCCCTCAGCCCCTCTGCCTCTGAGCATGTGCAGAGTGTCTCCTCAGAGCCTCCTCCTCAGCCCCTCTGCCTCTGAGCATGTGCAGAGTGTCTCCTCAGAGCCTCCTCCTCAGCCCCTCTGCCTCTGAGCACGTGCAGAATGTCTCCTCAGAGCATCCCCCTCAGCCCCTCTGCCTCTGAGCATGTGCAGTGTCTCCTCAGAGCCTCCCCCTCAGCCCCTCTGCCTCTGAGCACGTGCAGAGTGTCCCTCATAGCCTCCCCCTCAGCCCCTCTGCCTCTGAGCATGTGCAGAGTGTCTCCTCAGAGCCTCCTCCTCAGCCCCTCTGCCTCTGAGCATGTGCAGAGTGTCTCCTCAGAGCCTCCTCCTCAGCCCCTCTGCCTCTGAGCACGTGCAGAATGTCTCCTCAGAGCATCCCCCTCAGCCCCTCTGCCTCTGAGCATGTGCAGTGTCTCCTCAGAGCCTCCCCCTCAGCCCCTCTGCCTCTGAGCACGTGCAGAGTGTCCCTCATAGCCTCCCCCTCAGCCCCTCTGCCTCTGAGCATGTGCAGTGTCTCCTCAGAGCCTACCCCTCAGCCCCTGTGCCTCTGAGCATGTGCAGTGTCTCCTCAGAGCCTCCCCCTCTGCCTCTGAGCGTGTGCAGAGTGTCTCCTCAGAGCCTCCCCCTCAGCCCCTCTGCCTCTGAGCATGTGCAGAGTGTCTCCTCAGAGCCTCCTCCTCAGCCCCTCTGCCTCTGAGCATGTGCAGAGTGTCTCCTCAGAGCCTCCCCCTCTGCCTCTGAGCACGTGCAGAGTGTCTTCTCAGAGCCTACCCCTCAGCCCCTCTGCCTCTGAGCATGTGCAGTGTCTCCTCAGAGCCTCCCCCTCTGCCTCTGAGCGTGTGCAGAGTGTCTCCTCAGAGCCTCCCCCTCAGCCCCTCTGCCTCTGAGCATGTGCAGAGTGTCTCCTCAGAGCCTCCTCCTCAGCCCCTCTGCCTCTGAGCATGTGCAGAGTGTCTCCTCAGAGCCTCCCCCTCTGCCTCTGAGCACGTGCAGAGTGTCTTCTCAGAGCATCCCCCTCAGCCCCTCTGCCTCTGAGCATGTGCAGTGTCTCCTCAGAGCCTCCCCCTCAGCCCCTCTGCCTCTGAGCACGTGCAGAGTGTCTCCTCAGAGCCTCCCCCTCTGCCTCTGAGCACGTGCAGAGTGTCTTCTCAGAGCATCCCCCTCAGCCCCTCTGCCTCTGAGCATGTGCAGAGTGTCTCCTCAGAGCCTACCCCTCAGCCCCTGTGCCTCTGAGCATGTGCAGTGTCTCCTCAGAGCCTCCCCCTCTGCCTCTGAGCGTGTGCAGTGTCTCCTCAGAGCCTCCCCCTCAGCCCCTCTGCCTCTGAGCATGTGCAGTGTCTCCTCAGAGCCTCCCCCTCAGCCCCTCTGCCTCTGAGCATGTGCAGAGTGTCTCCTCAGAGCCTCCCCCTCAGCCCCTCTGCCTCTGAGCATGTGCAGAGTGTCTCCTCAGAGCCTACCCCTCAGCCCCTGTGCCTCTGAGCATGTGCAGAGTGTCTCCTCAGAGCCTACCCCTCAGCCCCTGTGCCTCTGAGCATGTGCAGAGTGTCTCCTCAGAGCCTCCCCCTCAGCCCCTCTGCCTCTGAGCATGTGCAGAGTGTCTCCTCAGAGCCTCCCCCTCAGCCCCTCTGCCTCTGAGCATGTGCAGAGTGTCTCCTCAGAGCATCTCCCTCAGCCCCTGTGCCGCTGAGCATGTGCAGAGTGTCTCCTCAGAGCCTCCCCCTCAGCCCCCGTGCCTCTGAGCATGTGCAGAGTGTCTCCTCAGAGCCTCCCCCTCAGCCCCTGTGCCTCTGAGCTTGTGCAGTGTCTCCTCAGAGCATCCCCCTCAGCCCCTCTGCCTCTGAGCATGTGCAGTGTCTCCTCAGAGCCTCCCCTCAGCCCCTCTGCCTCTGAGCATGTGCAGAGTGTCTCCTCAGAGCCTCCCCCTCAGCCTCTCTGCCTCTGAGCACGTGCAGTGTCTCCTCAGAGCCTCCCCCTCAGCCTCTCTGCCTCTGAGCACGTGCAGAGTGTCTCCTCAGAGCCTCCCCCTCAGCCCCTCTGCCTCTGAGCACGTGCAGTGTCTCCTCAGAGCCTCCCCCTCAGCCCCTCTGCCTCTGAGCATGTTGACTATAATTGGAATTACCTCTGAGTAGACATGCCTAGGATCGGGCCCTTAGTCCAGGCTACAATGCCGTCCACACAGACTATAATGGGACTTACCTCTAGGACTGGGCTCTAAATTAGGAATGGAAGAGTGTTTCCCACCCAGTATCTGTAAGAGTTGTCTCATTTATTCAGAGGGTAAACTGGAATTTGGCTCCGCTGGCATCACCTGTATGTTTTTTAAAGTGAACTCTGCTGTAACGTCTGCAAGAGCACATTAAACTGGAATAAAGTCTGCACCATCCATGGCCTTTGTGTGTGGTGTTTTTTTTCTGAAGTGTGATTCAGAGGAGTTGCAAGGCAGTGGCAAGCTTGTAGGCAGAGGTATAACATGTACAGCCTTAGGATACCGACAGCTGGAGCTGACTCTGGCAGTGGTTAAGGTTGCCTGTTGAACTACTGCAGAACATAAAATTATTTCAGACACTGGCTGGATCTCTACCTTTAACCATATGGTTTGTGTTCAGGAAAGGGGAAGAAAGAGAAATCCAACTTAACCTACAGAAGTGCCAAATATGGTCAAGGTGTCCCCTGTAGGTTGTACTTCTAGTTGTGCCTGACTAGAGGGTCTCGTGCTCACCCCCTTTTGTCACCCAGAGTCAGCATTGTGAAGATGTCTCTGTGATCCTGCTGCCAGCATAGCAAAGGATCACAGAGTGCTCTTACCTTCCCACCAAAGTGGTACCTATTTATTTACAGTGGCGCCTCATGTAACAAACGCCTCGTTTAAAGTATGTTTTGCGAAACAAAAATTTATCTAGGATTCTGCTTCACGTAACAAACTGTGCTTCATGTAACAAACAAACTTGTTGGCAGTTGGGGCAGACGCGTCAGGGCTGCCTAGCGTGCCTGTCCATAGCGAAAGCAACACTTCCACGCTGTTCCTCCTATGGCTGGGCATCCACTGGGCAAAGGGAGAGAAGAGCAGTGGAGAAGAAGGACACAGCTCAGGGTAGCCAGAAGGGAGCAGGGGGGAGAGAGGCTCAGGATGGAGAGAAGGAGAAAGTGGGGAGACACTTGGAAAGGGTCTTGGATTGCAGAAGAAAGTGTCTTTGATTGCAGCCTCCTAACCATGTCTACCCAGAAGTCAGTCCCATTATGTTTAATGGGGACTACTCCCAGGAAAGTGTCCTTAGGATTGCAGCCTATGTAGACCCCATAGGATCATCCATATTGAATGCATGTTTTGAATTCAATTCCAGTATTTTGTCATCATTTTTACATCCAGTTAATATTTTTATATGAATGTTTTTTGGGCTCCGGAACCAATCATCTGAGTTTCCATTATTTCCTATGGGAAAATCCGCTTCACGGAAAGAACGTTTCACGTAACAAACATGCCTCCGGAACGAATTAAACTTGTTACGTGAGGCGCCACTGTACTTGCATTCATGTGCATTTGAACTGTTAGGACCCATTGCCTGTTAATTTTTTCACTGTCTTGCAAACTGCTTTGTGAATTTCTTAGTTGATAAGTGGTGTATAAATACTATTTGACTGATTGGCAGGAGCTGGGCAGAGGACGGAGCTCACACTCAAGCCTTGGTCTGCTGGTTGACGGGCATGGCTTCTGAACTGCTGAGCCACTACAGCCACATAAAGTAGGTAAAACATGTGAATTAGCCTGAAGTACACACAGGAGACCCCCCTTCCTGCTCCATGTTTTGCTTATACGTTCTTTATACCCCCCTCCCTCCAGTGCCCTGAGCTTCATCAGTGATGAGAACTTGGCTTAGTAGGCAAAAAATACAAGCCACTTGTAAAGGTGGCCTTTTTCCTAATCCCACTTTTAACCGCCTAGTTTTCCTTTCTGAGAAAGGCTCAAAGCAGTTACAAAAAATATAATTAATATTACTTTCTTAATTCAAATTTTGAATCCCATTTGGATATAGGAAGCATCATATAAATAAAACTGCTGTTCTGATCCTCTTGGGGTTTAGTGGATCCTAACCAAAGGTATTGTGCTGCTGCTTGCACCAATTTTCCTACAATTTTTCCTCCGATTCATAGACTCTTTTCCATGTGATGCGCTGGGAGGGGGGGGTTCGGGGGGGGGGAATACATTCACACAATGACAGCCAAAGAGAGGGCAACACAAAGAATACATTGAAAGGGAAGAGGCCTGTGCAACAACTGTACAATCCTTTGTAGAGGGCATTGTAGAGGCACAGGGAGTAAGGCTCGGAGAGTATTGAGCAAACAGACTGCACAACCTGGATCCGACGAAATAAGGATGGGGGTTAAAGGGGGTCGGCAGATTGATACCCCCAGTATGGGGGAGCTACCAGTGACCTGAAGTATGGGGACAAATGGTGGATGGAAAAGTTCCCCATTGCTGGGTGATGGTAAGTCATAATTAAAAAAATCCGACACCCACAAAAAATGTAGGATGTGACAAAATCTGTAAACAATCAGGTATACTGCTTTTACGTGGTTAATTAAAACACTATTATTTATTAGATTTTAAACTAAATGAAAAGTGACTGACTGATTCACTCACTCATCAACAGCCAGCCAAAACCACTGGGCCCAGAAGTGTGAAAATTGGGGTGTTCCTTCGGTGACAGAGGCATCCACTAAGAACCGGTTTTCAGAAATTCCAACCGGAAAAGGGGTGAAAAGGGGTGCAATGTGTTTCTGTCCTATACATTGAAGGATGGATGTGCAGAGTGTCTCCTCGGGAAGGATGTTGCGCATGGGGGTTTGAAGCATATGAGGGTTTGATGCGAATGGGAGGATGTTCTGCACGGCGGGGGTGTGTGTGATAGCATGGAGGGACAATGCACATGGGAGGGATGTTGCTCATGGGGGTGTTGCGCATGGGGTGGATGATGCACATGGGATTGATGTGCAGTGGGGGGGATGGCATCCAGGGATAACTCCTGCAACATGGGTACATTTCACTAGTTTATTTTTATATATCTACAATACTTATTTACTGCTTTCAACTAAAAAGTTTACAAAGCATTTTACAAAGAAAATGAAAACAAAATTAATGCCTAATTATTACAACTAATTAATGACAAGAAGACTTAGATGCTCACAAGGAAAAAGAGAACAATGAAGTTTTTCCAGGACACAAAGTTTAAAAACGGACACGTCCTGGACAAAGAGGACATATTGGTCGCCCTGCCCCTTGGAAGGTTCCAGGGGGCTGAAATGAGCCCCATGGCAAAGGCTGGATCACAGCAAGTACTCTGATGGCACCTATTTCCTTTCTGCTCATTGAGACTTTCCACCAGGAAAGCAGCCTGAGTGCCGCATTCCAAGATGGCAGCGCCCACCTTTGAGTGACTCCCTGAAGGGGTTCCTGACCCCCACTTTGGGAACCAAAGAATTTCATCCAGGCAAAAACCAGCGGGTGAACAGAGGCTGAGGGGGAAACAGTCTGCGCATGCTCAGAGGCATGGGGGCTGAGGGGGAGGCACTGAGGAGACACTCTGCACGTGCTCAGAGGCAGAGGGGCTGAGGAGAGGCTCTGAGGAGACACTCTGCACGTGCTCAGAGGCAGAGGGGCGGAGGGGGAGGCTCTGAGGAGACACTCTGCACGTGCTCAGAGGCAGAGGGGCTGAGGGGGAGGCTCTGAGGAGACACTCTGCACATGCTCAGAGGCACAGGGGCTGAGGGGGAGGCTCTGAGGAGACACTCTGCGCATGCTCAGAGGCAGAGGGGCTGAGGGGGAGGCTCTGAGGAGCCACTCTGCACATGCTCAGAAGCAGAAGTGCTGAGGGGGAGGCTCTGAGGAGACACTCTGCACATGCTCAGAGGCAGAAGTGCTGAGGGGGAGGCTCTGAGGAGACACTCTGCACATGTTCAGAGGCAGAGGGGGAGGCTCTGAGGAGACACTCTGCACATGCTCAGAGGCAGAGGGGCAGAGGGGGAGGCTCTGAGGAGACACTCTGCACATGCTCAGAGGCAGAGGGGCTGAGGGGAGGCTCTGAGGTGACACTCTGCACATGCTCAGAGGCTGAGGGGGAGGCTCTGAGGAGGCACTCTGCACATGCTCAGAGGCAGAGGGGGAGGCTCTGAGGAGACACTCTGCACATGCTCAGAGGCAGAGGGGCTGAGGGGGAGGCTCTGAGGAGACACTGCACATGCTCAGAGGCAGAGGGGGAGGCTCTGAGGAGACACTCTGCACATGCTCAGAGGCTGAGGGGGAGGCTCTGAGGAGACACTCTGCACATGCTCAGAGGCAGAGGGGGAGGCTCTGAGGAGACACTGCACATGCTCAGAGGCAGAGGGGGAGGCTCTGAGGAGACACTCTGCACATGCTCAGAGGCTGAGGGGGAGGCTCTGAGGAGACACTCTGCACATGCTCAGAGGCAGAGGGGCTGAGGGGGAGGCTCTGAGGAGACACTCTGCACATGCTCAGAGGCAGAGGGGGAGGCTCTGAGGAGACACTCTGCACATGCTCAGAGGCAGAGGGGCTGAGGGGGAGGCTCTGAGGAGACACTCTGCACATGCTCAGAGGCAGAGGGGCTGAGGGGGAGGCTCTGAGGTGACACTCTGCACATGCTCAGAGGCAGAGGGGCTGAGGGGGATGCTCTGAGGAGACACTCTGCACATGCTCAGAGGCAGAGGGGCTGAGGGGGATGCTCTGAGGAGACACTCTGCACGTGCTCAGAGGCAGAGGGGGAGGCTCTGAGGAGACACTCTGCACGTGCTCAGAGGCAGAGGGGCTGAGGGGGAGGCTCTGAGGAGACACTCTGCACGTGCTCAGAGGCAGAGGGGGAGGCTCTGAGGAGACACTCTGCACGTGCTCAGAGGCAGAGGGGGAGGCTCTGAGGAGACACTCTGCACATGCTCAGAGGCAGAGGGGGAGGCTCTGAGGAGACACTCTGCACGTGCTCAGAGGCTCCCTCGCCAGGGCTGCAGAGGGAGGAGGAGCGTGAGGGCCCGAGGCGTCCTCCGGGAGGCGGCGACGGCGGCGGCGCTGCGGCGGCCGAGGAGGCAGTACGGGAGCGCGCGGAGCCATCCAGCCACCCTGCGAGCGAAGGAGAGCCGGAGCAGCCCCGCCATGTCCCTGCAGCCCGCGCCCTCCTCGCCCTCGTCCTCCTCCTCCTCGGCGCCCTCCTCGCCCCCGCAGGCGCCATCGCCCGCCAGGCCCCCCGGCTCCGGCCCCAGTTCCGGAGGAGGCCCCAGGCAGGCCCTGGGCAGGTGGGTCTCTGCGCCGCCGGAAGTAGAGGCCAGCCCCACACAGCGGTGGGGGTCCTCTGGGTCGCCATGCCCTGTCAGGCCTCTCCCCAGGCCCTGCCCCACTCCCTGGGGGGCAGGTAGGTCTTGGGGGCACCTGTAGCCTTCTTGGGAGGAGGGGTCCTGTGACCCACACTCTGAGGAAAGGGGGCACCTGGAGCCCCCCTGAAGGGAGGGGTCCTGTGACCCACACTCTGAGGAAAGGGGGCACCTGGAGCCCCCCTGAAGGGAGGGTTTCTGTGACCCACACTCTGAGGAAAGGGGGCACCTGGAGCCCCCCTGAAGGGAGGGTTCCTGTGACCCCACTCTGAGGAAAGGGGGCATCTGGAGCCCTCCTGAAGGGAGGGTTTCTGTGACCCAC
Source organism: Cryptoblepharus egeriae (assembly GCA_030015325.1). Lineage (NCBI taxonomy): Eukaryota > Metazoa > Chordata > Lepidosauria > Squamata > Scincidae > Cryptoblepharus > Cryptoblepharus egeriae. The sequence goes on from JAREYC010000020.1 coordinate 1,603,724, forward strand.
ATTCTGAGGAAAGGGGGCACCTGGAGCTCCCTTGAAGGGAGGGGTCCTGTGACCCACACTCTGAGGAAAGGGGGCACCTGGAGCCCCCCTGAAGGGAGGGTTTCTGTGACCCACACTCTGAGGAAAGGGGGCACCTGGAGCCCCCCTGAAGGGAGGGTTCCTGTGACCCACACTCTGAGGAAAGGGGGCACCTGGAGCCCCCCTGAAGGGAGGGTTCCATGACCCACACTCTGAGGAAAGGGGGCACCTGGAGCCACCTTGAGAGGAGGTGTCCTGTGACCCACACTCTGAGGAAAGGGGGCATCTGGAGCCCCCCTGAAGGGAGGGTTTCTGTGACCCACACTCTGAGGAAAGGGGGCACCTGGAGCCCCCCTGAAGGGAGGGTTCCTGTGACCCCACTCTGAGGAAAAGGGGCATCTGGAGCCCCCTTGAAGGGAGGGTTCCTGTGACGCACACTCTGAGGAAAGGGGGCACCTGGAGCCCCCCTGAAGGGAGGGTTCCTGTGACCCACACTCTGAGGAAAGGGGGCACCTGGAGCCACCTTGAGAGGAGGCGTCCTGTGACCCACACTCTGAGGAAAGGGGGCACCTGGAGCCCCCCTGAAGGGAGGGTTCCTGTGACCCCACTCTGAGGAAAGGGGGCACCTGGAGCCCCCCTGAAGGGAGGCTTCCTGGGACCCCACTCTGAGGAAAGGGGGCACCTGGAGCCCCCCTGAAGGGAGGCTTCCTGGGACCCCACTCTGAGGAAAGGGGGCACCTGGAGCCCCCCTGAAGGGAGGGTTCCTGTGACCCCACTCTGAGGAAAGGGGGCACCCGGAGCCTCTCTGAAGGGAGGGTTCCTGTGACCCCACTCTGAGGAAAGGGGGCACCTGGTGCCCCCCTGAAGGGAGGGTTCCTGTGACCCACACTCTGAGGAAAGGGGGCACCTGGAGCCCCCCTGAAGGGAGGGTTCCTGTGACCCCACTCTGAGGAAAGGGGGCACCTGGAGCCACTTTGAGAGGAGGCGTCCTGTGACCCACACTCTGAGGAAAGGGGGCACCTGGAGCCCCCCTGAAGGGAGGGTTTCTGTGACCCACACTCTGAGGAAAGGGGGCACCTGTAGCCCCCCTGAAGGGCGGGGTCCTGTGACACACACTCTGAGGAAAGGGGGCACCTGAAGCCCCCTTGAAGGGAGGGGTCCTGTGACCCACACTCTGAGGAAAGGGGGCACCTGGAGCCCCCTTGGGAGGAGGGGTCCTGTGACCCACACTCTGAAGAAAGGGGGCACCTAGAGGAGGTGGAAGGGAAGGAGGAGAAAGGGATCCTGGAGACCCCCATCCTGATGAATATGGGGAGCATCTGTAGCTTTGGGGGGGAAAGGGAGAGGTGTTCACAAAGGGACCTCCCTGATGATAATAGGAACACCTGTAGTCTAGCGGCAAGAGAAGGGAGGGGCCATTCAGGACCTCCACTCTGATTATTATGGGGCACCCTCTAGCTTTTTAGGGAAAGTGGATTTTGTGGACCCCCCTGTTTGATGATAATAGGAACACTTGTAGCCTTCTAGGGAGAAGGGATTCTTCAGAACTTCCACTCTGATGATGGGGACATTTGTTGCCCCTTTGTGGGGCGGGGGAGGGTCCTGATGATGATGATGATGCTAAGTCTATCAGGGAGAGGAGGTGACCCTGAATTCCTGAGACCCCCATGATGATGAGGATGGACACTGTCATATTTGGCTTTTATTAAGGAGCTGTTATGAGGCTGCTCATTTGCTCTTGGTGTGTATGCAGACCCTGCACTCCATCCTTCTGCTGCCCTCCTGGTTGCTCAACACCTATTTAATAAAATGTAGTAAGTAGCTATTAAGTGTGGCATTTTATTAAGGAGGTGTTGTCGTTTGGGGGGTCAGTTATAGGGGGAGGTACAGGATCCTGCCTGGTACCTCTTAAAAAGGAGGAGGCAGAGGTCCTTCACGACTCCAGTGTAATGGTGATGCTTGACCCTCATTTGTTGCTTCTGTTGAGTGGCTGATATTCAGTGAAGTTGTGGGGCATCACTTGGCTGTTATGAGGCAGCACATAATTGAGAGATTGTCTGTGCTGGTAGTAGTGTGCATGTATATACACCTGTGGGCAAGTGTGCATTTGGAGGGCAGGTGTAGGATCTGTCCAGGCCTTCCAGAAGGGAGGAGGCAGAGGCCCCGTCAGGATCCCACCTTTAATAATAACAGTTATGATGATTAATGACACTATGATAAATGATGAAGTGTGTGGTTTCTATCAAGTGGGTGTTGAGTGGCTGAAGGTGGGGGACACTATTTGCTGTGGGGGGGAGTTTGATATTTTGGAAAATTGTTAGTGTGCTTTGTAATCATCATTATACTTACAAACCACTCTTTCTCCCATAAGGCCAAATGCATCTATGCGCCACTGTCTTGAGATTTGGGACTGGATGAGGGGAGGAAGATCTGTGATGGTGATGATGATTAATGACACTCCGTGATGTTGGTGTTGTGTGGCTGTTTGATGAAGTTGTGGGGCGTCATTGGGCTGAGTGTTTGATATTTTGGAGAACAAAGATTTATTTACGCTACAGGCAAGGGGTTGGACTAGATGACCTAAGAGGTCCCTTCCAACTCTGAATCTAAGAGGTGAACACCAGCCCTGCAAGATAGGACCGTCCAAAGTATTACACCGTTATTTTGTTGGAGTGCAAGTTATGTCAGCTTCCTCTTAATAATGTTTCAAAAGAAAAGAACCCATTATAAGTTCAAGGGGGGTTCCTCGAAGGTGCCATCTGTAGTTTCTAGTGGCAGAACAGTAAGCCAAGCCTAGGCCCAGCTTGGGTTGTGTAGCCTGAAAAAATTGTGCACCTAATTGAAGTTTTGTGCTTGGGCTACACCTTAATTCAGAGATTGTGTTTTGCTGCTTGTGATTTTCTGAAAAGGCAGGCAAGTTGGTCTGATTAATTGCCTGTGTTGCATTCTCTATGTTGCCACCATGAAATAGCTCTGGATGCCAGAGTAAAAAGAGACATCCAGATTAGTAAAGCCTCCAGTGACGGGAAATGTAAAAACAGCAAAGGTTTTGTACAATCTGCGTGGTGCCGTTTATCAAAACAGTGTGTGTTCAGTATTGTCTCCTCGTTTTGCCTAAGTGTGCTTTTCACTGCAACGTGGCAATTTGGCAACATAGAGGTCCCTGTGAAGCTGGTCTGGGAGCCTTGTCTATGTGTAAAAATAGTTCAGAAATAATTAATGGTAGGTTCTGGAGTTGTCGGTGTTCAAAATATCAGTGTAAGTGCCTCTGAGCATGGGCAGAGTGCAAAAACTAAAATTTGCAGTCCTGAAGATGTTTTAATCTTTTTTTCAGAAAAAGACCTTGTCTTCAGGGACTTTCTAATCCTGATTTACATACAGGTTGTTTCTCCCACAGGAGAGGAGGGGGCAAGGCAGAGCTATTTTGCTTGGCATTTGTTGCTCTGCCCCCAGGTCCTCAGTTAAATAGCCTTTTTGTTCAAAGTGTATGTTCTAGGCTTGTATGCATTCTGTTTGTGGTGTCGTCTTTTGCTTGGGTGCAAATTGTTGTATTGCCTTTTAAAATCTCTCCCAGGTACTTTCTATTCCCAAAGTCAGTCTCTCACATAAGGAAAGGGGGAGCACAAAGACACCTCATGTTGTAAGTCAAAGTGTCTCCTATGTGCTCCTGTAGTTATTCTGAATTACAAAAAAGAGGCATAAATATGTTTTTAATTGTTTTATGAAATTTATAAAACAGTACAGTACAAAAAAAGATTTTAAGTCAGATTTATTGTGGAAGATTATCTCTACGGAATTCGAGGAGGTACATGAAATTAGGGCATCTGAGTATATTGAAAACTGTATTATTGGTATCTGTTGTCTTTTGTGAATTAAATGCCATCTTTTATACTTTTGCAGGTAACCTATTGGCAGAGGAGAGCCCTGAGTTGGAGAGATGCCTGGAGAAATTGAGAGTTACACTGAGCATGGTAAAAAAGCTATTGCCTTCACACACTGACACCCAGCACACAAAGACAACAAAGTTTTTGAGATCCAGCAACTGTATTAAACCTTTAGAAGAAACCATACATTTAACTCATACATTATTTACATTAGAACTTTACATGTGTTCGCTTAACAGAATGAAAAAGTCTTATTTGTTAGGCAAAAATCAAGTGTTAACATCTCTTATAATGACCTTATGACTTACACAGCTTATGAAAACACTTACGTTTGAGAAAAGAGCTGTAGCAGTAAGACATGCAGAGAGAAACTTATGGGAAACATTTTCCTGCTTCCCATTTCTTAGGATTTTCCAGAACCTCCACAACAGAACAAGAACTGAATAGTACAGATGAAGTAAACTATTAGTCGGCTGAGGACGAAGCGAGAAGTCAGATGGGAGCTGTGAAGATGGAGGAGGAAACGTGGCTTACAATGACATTTCCCAAATGTTAGTAGAAGCAAGTCAGGCGCTTGCTAATTTGGGAGGACAAAGTACAGGACAAACATGACAGCATGAAAGTCCACAGGTACGTTTGTAGAACGAGGAGCAATCAATTGCTAGCAATAAGCAATAATCCCATAATATGGGTAACAGTAATAATCAGTAATACGTGCTCCTGTAGTTACTCTGGATTGTAGGCTAAAGCTGCAATCCTAAAAACACTTTCCTGGGAGTAAGTCCCATTGGACACAATGGGGCTTACATCTGAGTAGACATGGTTAGGATTGTGCTATTAGTCACTAAGGTGTGTCAGACATTATGGACACAAAATTCAGTTAGGTGCAATAGAGGAGCGAGAAATCTGGAGGTGGCTCTTTTTTCCTATTTTTCCATTGTTTTCTTTATACACATATTTTTTATCCATGGAAGGATCTGGAATGAAACCTTAGTGGATAATGAGGGGCACCTGTACAGATACACATCTTGGCAATATATATATACATTGAGCAATATGTATATTACTTATTTTACACACATATGTTACACAGATTGCCACAGAAAATGTGCACTGGGTGACCTCTTGTGGTTGTGTTGTGGAGATCCCTTCAGTGACATTTCAAAAGGACTTTCAAAAAGGACGGTTGCAATATTGTTTCCATTATTTCCTATAGGAAACTCCGCTTCACTTAAAGAGCGTTTCACTTAAAGAGCATGCTTTCGGAATGAATTAAGCTCTTTATGTAAGGCACCACTGTCTATGGTTACAAACCTTAGGGTCCCCCACATTTCATACACAACAAATGAAATCAAGCACTGAAAATTTTGAATGTTGCTGCATTTGTGACAAAAAGTGTTGGGTTCCTGAAGCTGAACTACATTTTTCAAGCTGGTGCCACTGATGAGATAACTTTGTGAATGATGGAGACAGGATGGATTTTTTTCTGATATTGCAGTGTCTCTGTGGTGCGGGCTAGCCTGAGTGATGCGAGCAAAGGGGGGGACTCAGGTAGAGGGGGAAAGAGACCTGGGGAGAGGTCCTCTGAACAAAGGTTCCCTGGAGGAGAGGAGGGTATATTAATCACTGCTTCTTTATTTACTTCCATCTGGATGGAGGCTCCGCACTTAAACTTTTAAGTACCCCTTGAACCTGGGAGGCCTCTACATGCTTGGGCCATCTCCTAGGGGCTAGCCGCACTGTCACTCCCTCTTTTACTTGATCCTGTGCTCTTCCCAAGAGGTCATCCCTGGCTTTGGGGAAAAAACCTTCTTCAATTCCTCTTGTAATCTCCTAACTTGTCTTACTTGCCAGTCCTTCAGGTTACTCCCAATCTCCACTTCTCCTCCCAATTCCTTTACCTCACCTAAGGACCAAAATCTTCCTTGTTCCCCACTAGAACTTCTTTTTCCTTTTCTTTCCGCTTCTTAAGCAGATTGACATGGTATAGTTTATCTGCCCTTCTCTTTTCTCCTATCCTGACTCTATAATTGACATCCCCCACTTTCTCCATGACTTCAAAGGGGCCTTGCCAATGGGCCTTTAGCTTGGACTCACTAGTGGGCAGCAACAGGAGTACCTTATCTCCCGATTCAAACGATCTTGGAACAACCCTCTGGTCATACCTTCTTTTGTGCCCGTGTTGTGCCAATTCCAGTCTCTCCTTGGCCCACTTGGCTATTTTTCCTAGCCGTTCTTTTAAGCTGTGTAAATCCAAGGGACCTTGGCCAGCTCCTTGGGCCTCACCTCCCCCCCTCCCCAAATTGGGCTCTTACCAAATCCAAAATTCCCTGGGGTTTTCTTCCAAACATCAACTCAAAAGGAGAGAACCCTAAGGATGCCTGGGGCACCTCCCGAACCACAAACAACAAAGGTTCAGTAGTGGAGGGCCACCCTTTTGGGTCTAGTTGGGCAAACTTAGCCACCATCTTCTTTAATGTTTGGTTAAACCTTTCTACAAGGCCATTCCCTTGTGGGTGATAATTGCTGATCTGAAGGGGTCGGATCCCCAGCTGGTCCCACAAGGACCTCATCACCCTTCCTATAAAATTTTGCCCCTGGTCTGTCAAGATCTCTGGAAATCCCAGTCGAGAGAATATTTTGATTAACTCCCAAGCTAGGGTTGGGGCCTAGGTGTTCTTTAAGGGGACTGCTTCCGGGTAACGGGTAGCGTAATCTACAAGAACCAGGGCATACTCATACCCCCCGTCCTTTTGGGAGAGGCCCAATCAGGTCCATGGCTACTCTTTTAAAGGGTGTCTCAATTATGGGCATGGGTCTTAATTCCCCTCCTAGTGGGCCCCTAGGGCTAGTCCTCTGGCACACCGAACATCTCTTGCAAAAGTCCTTAATTTCTTGATACACTCCCGGCCAGAAGAACCTCGTCAAGACCCTCTCCAAGGTAGCCTTTATTCCCATGTGTGTCCCCAAGGGCAAGGGCCATGACTATCCCTCTGAGCTCCTTAGGCACAACCAATTGGTCAATCTCTTCCTGCCTCCCTCTGGGGTCTTGTCCTCTGTGAAACAGCTTCCCATGTTCTACCTCAAACTTGGGCCCCCTATAGTCTGGGGGGTACCCCTCCCTTGCCTGCTTCCAGGCTTCTCTAAGCGAGGGGTCCTTTTCCTGTGCCCTTCTTACTTCCTCGCTGCCCCATGGTTCTCCCTGCTCGTCGTCTTCCTTCTCTCCACTCCTTGCGTTTTGCTTGAGTCAGCAGGGCAAAGAAGTTCGGGAAGTCTCTTCCAGTAATGGCCAAATACTTTAGTCGCGGTGCCAACCCACCTCTACAGTCTCAATTTGGTCTTCTACCTCAATCCGGGCCCTGGCTTTGGGATAGGGGCAAACATCTCCATGAACGCACCTATAATCCAAAGTCTACTTAAAGAGGGACCCTTCTCCTTGGGGGCTCTAACTATAGTTTGTGTGCATCTGGAATCCACCAACGCCTCCCCCTCTTGTCCTGAGTGATGTGAGCGAAGGGGGGGAGGACTCAGCTAGAGGGGGAAAGATACCTGGGGAGAGGTCCTCTGAACAAAGATTCCCTGGAGGAGAGGAGGGTATATTAATCACTGCTTCTTTATTTACTTCCAGCTGGATGGAGGCTCCGCACTTAAAGTTTTAATCAACAGGTATAATAGACATCCAACAGCTTCAACCGTAACCAACATTCAACAGTTTCTCCCCAGTAATCGGTAAGTATAACTGGTAAGTTCCACTTTTTAATCCTTCCATATGCCCCGCGCCCATTCCTAGCTCCCACCAATCAGGTGGCGGGGGGGGGGGGGTTGGAAGGTTCCACCACCAAGCAGGCCCTGCACATCAGGTCTTCCGCAAGTTCTTCCTCATCCAACCGGCGAGCCTCTTCACAGTCTCCATAAAGGGTAAGAAGAAGAAAAAGTCCCCCTCGCCTGAGCTCCGGAGTGACCCCCCAATCGTGACAACGCTGGGTTCTTACCAGGTGAACCTGGAAGGCCTCCTGGCTGGGGAGCTGCTTTTGGAGACTATGTGCAACTTTGGGGTCCTGATCACAGAGACCCCTCCACCTCCATCTCCAAAAGAGAAGGTACTTAAGCCTGTTGAAGAGTTAGTTTCAAAAACTGCCAAGTGCGCACTCACACTTCCCATCGCATGACATAGCCAAAAAGAGAGCATTTGGGTGGAGAAGCTTGAGTTCTGTCTTGTCCCCAGATTTGCTCAGCTCCCCTGAAAAGAACAAATATATACTTTTTATCGCTCTGCAGGATGGCAAAAAGGGTGGCAAAAAGGACGAAAAATCCAAATCTCAGAGTGAGTCAAGCACTTCAGCCCAGAAAAGCACATCTTCTACCAAAGGTACACCTGTAAGAGAGTCTGAGCTAACCTACACTACCAGCAATGGCTTGGCAAGGACCACCCATGTAGGAACCCCATACCTATCCATTACCAGAGCAGCCAATGTCTCTATCCATCTTCCTTGTAAGTCACCAGCAGTCATCACCCCCCAAGGTTGATCCTCCACCGAGTGGTTCCACCAAAAACCACATGTACTATGATGCCAGCCTGGTGACAAATATTTGCTTTGTCGGACCATGTGAGTAGAAACAATATATTTTCCACCAGTGCTTTCTTGATTCTGGATTTCCACAGAGCTGATGACAAAACTTACCCAGGAGGAAAAAAATTTGTTTCTTATTAGCAAATAGTTTGCCCTTTTTCATTTGGAGGATTGCTGAACCAAAGCAGAGTTGGTTTTGTGATAATTAAGCAGAGGGAAGGGCCCAGGAGGGTGGGTTTGGCAGCAACATACACAGAGAGCAAAATCCTAACCAGGCCTACTCAAAAGTAAGCCCTATTGTGTTCAGTGGGTCTTACTCTCAGGAAAGTGTCTTTAGGATTGCAGCCCAAATCCCGATTCCTTCTTAGGCCTGACTCACCTGCACTGGTCAGCATGGACTTGCATCGGTTATATTGTTGGCACAAGACCAGATTGACCTGTTGTGGCTGCTGGGGTAAGCTTACCCAGGGGTAAGGGGCAAATGTCACTGTACTCTGTGGAAACTTCCAGGAGCCCCAAATCTCACACCAGTGCAGAAGAATCGGAGCCTTGCAGGGATTCAAGTAGGATTAGGTTGTTGGTGTTAATTCTTAGTGAGTGCTTTGTGTATGTTGGGCTGCAGTCCTAACCTCTAGTTAGGCTGGCCTAAGCCCTGGGGTTCTTGACCTGAGGCCTGACCAAGGTGTCATAAGACACTTCTGTGCCACTCCAGGGGAAGGGTTAGGCCAGTGCCTATGTGCTTGCCTCTCTACATCACCAATGGGAGGACTGATAAGTTAGGCTGGCCTAGGTTAGGATTGTATCCTTAGATATATTGAAGCTGTGCAAAGAATTCCTATGGACTTTGACCTCTTTCCACTTCATGGCTGTTTGGCTGCACTGGTTTTTAGCTCCAGCTGAGGTTAATTTAACTTCACCCATCTGGGATCCAGCCCATGAAAGTTGTTGCCACAGGAAATCTGTTCAGGATGCTAGAAAACTTGTCTACTCCTGCCAAAGGACTGGTCCTTCTCCCTGTTGCTGTAGAGAATTCATAGCATATGAAATGGCACAGGTTGGGAGAAAGGGGGGTTATAGTGGACTTTTAAGTACACTCCTGGGTGGGTTATACCGCTCAGCGTATAGGGGTTTATGTCACTGGAAAATGTGTGGTATCTCTCTTTCTGCAGGCGAAGGGAAGAGGAAAGAATCTATACCTGGGGGCGAACTTCTGCAGAGCCAGCCGATCCCTTTGACTGTGGAGTTCCAAATCCAGCGCTTCGTGTGGAGGTCGGCCTCGCAAGTCCTAATAAAGCGGAACTCCTCTGAGTAAGATCTCTGTGGGTTTCCTTCTTTAAAAAGTGCATGAGAAGCACTGGTTGCAAATAGTTCTGCTGGTTGGTTCCTGCTGTGGACAGAATTTGGGGTAGTCCAGGTCACCAACTGCCTTATACCACCAGGGTGGACACTGGAGGTTTTCCTTGTGCAGTGGACTATACTTGATTGCATCAATATTGGTTTTCCTTACCAGTCTTTTCACGGATCTGTGCAAAGGCTTCCATCTAAAGCCACCTGTTCTCATGAGGGAACTTTGTGGTTAGGGGAAAGTTGTCAAAGCATGAAAAATTGGGTTCCTCAGCATTTTCTGTAGCCATTTGAGAGGCTGCAGTTTCCATACACAGTTATCTGAGCGTAAGCTCCATTGTACTCAGTGGGCTTACGTCTGAGTTGACATGCGTAGAATTCCAGCTCCATGGCTGGGGCGCTGAGATTGATTGATTGATTGATTTGTGAAGGAATGAAATGCACCTCTTGGCAAGAAATGGCCTGGGCGTATGGATGAGTTCAACGCAGCCAGGAGAAGGGCTGGTCAGTGCTGGCCTCTCTGGCTGGGTGCAGAGACCACCACCCCAAATCTATACAGGCATGCCCAGCATCCCCAGGATGACCATGTGTGGCCTCTCTCCCCCCTGCTCCCTTTGGCTAGCCCTGAGCTGTTTCCTTCTTCTCCACTGCTCTTCTCTCCCTTTGCCCAGTGGATGCCCAGCCATAGGAGGAACAGCGTGGAAGTGTTGCTTTCGCTATGGACAGGCACGCTAGGCAGCCCTGACACGTCTGCCCCAACTGCCAACAAGTTTGTTTGTTACATGAAGCACAGTTTGTTACGTGAAGCAGAATCCTAGATAAATTTGTTTTGCAAAACATACTTTAAACGAGGCGTTTGTTAGATGAGGCGCCACTGTAAATAAATAGATACCACTTTGGTGGGAAGGTGCGAGCACTCTGTGCTCCTTTGTTATGCTGGCAGCAGGATCACAGAGACATCTTCACAATGCTGACTCTGGGTGACAAAAGGGGGTGAGCACGAGACCCTCTAGTCAGGCACAACTAGAAGTACAACCTACAGGGGACACCTTGACCATATTTGGCACTTCTGTAGGTAAAGTTGGATTTCTCTTTCTTCCCCTTTCCTGAACACAAACCATATGGTTAAAGGTAGAGATCCAGCCAGTGCTGAAATATTCTATGTTCTGCAGAAGTTCAACAGGCAACCTTAACCACTGCCAGAGTCAGCTCCACCTGTCGGTATCCTAAGGCTGGACATGTTATACCTCTGCCTACAAGCTTGCCACTGCCTTGCAACTCCTCTGAATCACACTTCAGAAAAAACACCACACACAAAGGCCATGGATGGTGCAGACTTTATTCCAGTTTAATGTGCTCTTGCAGACGTTACAGCCGAGTTCACTTTAAAAAAGATACAGGTGATGCCAGCGGAGCCAAATTCCAGTTTACCCTCCGAATAAATAAGACAACCCTCCACCGGACAAACACCTGGCAGATTTAACAGCATCACTGCCTAAACCACAAGCAACACCCTGGGTTTCTAAAAGGCTTTCGGCCACAATCCAAAGCATAACATGCCAGTGTTTCAAAGGAAACGCAGAGCTTCATGGGAAACTATTTGGATCCTGTTACTACTGTAATAGGAGAACAAGCCCCTCAACTTAGAGCGATGCTTAAGAGGGCCTTGCGTCTCATAATAGTGGCTTGTTAACAAATTCCCTATTAAAAATGTTTGTGAAGCAGTTGTGTCTAGTGCTCTCCAATTCATTCTTGCACACTTCTTTTGAGGCCTCTTGTGAACTGTGGCCTCTTCTTCCCCAGCCAGAGTCCGCCGCCTCCCCTCCAATCAAAAGCTACCTAGTGGGTTTTACTAACACCTCCTGCTTATCCTGGATAAGTAGGAGACACAGAAAGGGAGGAGAGGAAATGTAGAAGCATCTACCAAGCAGCACCACTAACAACTGCAAACATAGGATTAAAAAATAAACCAAAATAGAGATGCTACAGAAGAGACCAGACTGACCCTTTTGCTGTGGATGTAACAGGCATTGCAGCGACAACTGCCACACAAACAAGGACATTCCAAGACAAGTTCAAGTTGGGTGTTGAAACGGCGTGTGTCTAAAATACATAAATTAGGGAGCTCTTCCAGCCCCCCCTTGAGATCTCGCTTTGGGCCGTTTTTATCTTGCACCGTCAATGGGTTTTCACCTGACAGCCGACTGAAAGTTCTGCCACGGCCAACATGGAAATAAATAAAGGAAATAAATAAATGGCCTCCCCTAGATCTTGCACACACACACATGAAACTGACTCCTGACAGTCATCATTTTCTCTGTGTTTTCAGTAAACATCATTTTGGAACTGGGCAAAGGGAGGTCAACCTTCTTCCTTCCTCTTGGAAGCTTCCATATGCATATTTGAACCACCACAGAGAAAAGGCATCAGGAGGGAGGGAGAGAGAGAGAGAATGGGGGTTATGAGGGGGGTAAAGTGGCATGTACGGGGAGGAAATGGCAGCCCCTTCCCTGCCTGCACCTCTTCTCCAACCTGCCCGACCCAAGGTGTGACAGGGAGAGGAAGGGCAGGGTTTGGGGACACAGGTGTCCATATAATACAGAACACCCCTGGTCTGATGGGGGGAGCAGGAACAAATTTTCTAGGCACAGGTGCTGCTCCAATTGCAGCACATTGAGAGTTTGGCACTTAGAGTCTGCTAGCCAGGTTTAGTCTATCTGTATTTTCCTGAAAAAAAAAGATAATACAACAAAGAGATGCATGTAGTAAGTGTCTTGTGTCGCTTCTTAACCCTCATCCTTTGAGAAACTTGCAAAGTTCACAGAAAACACTCCTTTCCAAATGCTCCGTTTGTCGTCTCCCCCTCGCCTGCTAGCCTGAGCGCATGGCCAGTGTTCTTCAGCAGCTCATGCCTCAAATCTGCAATATGTCTGTCCTACAGGCATGTTTCACAGCCTTGCAACACACCTGGGCAAAGGCCTTGCTGCCCATCCAAGGGAAATGCAGATTTTGCACCCACAGATGGCTGTTAAGAGCGCTGATGCTGCCAGCATTAAAAATGTCTGGCCACAAGGGCTTCAGTAGCATGACTGAGCAATATCAGACATACCCAACTTGGGGGCTGCCTTCGCTCGGGGTGTGCAATAGCCATGCATGAATTTGACGCGATCCTTCCGTCTACCGAAAGGAGTCACCTTGTGCTTACTTTGAGCCAAGTGCCTTGAGATCATGAAGGACAACCTCGGTTTGAGTTTCTACCCCAGCTTACGACAGGCTGTGGTGTCCCCCCCACTCCCCCTTAAATAAATCTAAGGCTTCGTCATCGTTTTGGTTTTTTGCTCTTTCAAAGAAGGTTTCAAGCAAACATCTAAAACCAAGCACAGTGTTCTCAGGTATGCAGCAGAGAGGGGAGGTTAAATAAGGTGAGACAGCCAAGGAGGAGTCACTACATACCGCCTAAGAGTAGCTAGCTAGCGCAGAGAAAGAATCTTGACTGCCAACAGCCAGTGCATGGGGGGAGGAAAGGCTCTGGAGACAGATCATTGATCCTTTGCAGACTCTTGTGGCCAGGTTGCCCACAGGCAACACTCATTCCGCCTCTGGTCGCCCCTGTGTGATCACTTCCAATAAGACCGATCCCATCCACCTGGTTCCTCACTTGCCCCTCTTGCCTCTCCCTTTTCGAGAAGAAGGCTTTCCGGTAACCCCTGCTGATGAGCCTGCTGACGACCCCATGGGAATATTGATCTGTCCATCTTGGATCTCCTGCCTGGTCTCAGCAGGGAGGTGGTTGATCTTCTGTTGCGTCTCCAGGTAGAACATGACGTCACGCAACTGCTCCTGGATTTCCGAGATCTGCATGTCCTTCTGTTCGCATGTCTCCTTCAGCAATTTCTCTTCGTCCTTCAGCTTGTTTTGGAGTACAATTTGGTTGGCGCGCAAACATTTGTTCATTTCCTGCTCCTCCTTCAGCTCAGTCGTCAGCTTGGACACCTTCGTGTTTAGCTGGCCACATCTGGAAGAACATCAGGACAAAGTTCACTTAGATATGAAGCCCTATCTACGTTCACCTAGATATGTAGTCCTTTAGTGGATGTCCTTCTCCCTCCTAATTAATGGGAGCCAGAATTATGCAAATACAGGTGTGTCCCTCATTACTATCTAGGGTCCCGTTCCAGAACCTCCCGTGGATTAAAAATAAAATTCAATGGAAAAATAGGTTTTAAAACCCACTTCCAGATTTCTTTCTCCTCCACTGCACCTAACTGAACAAGGCAGTGCCTCAGTATCTGCAGGGGTTTGATTCTGGGACTGAAAAACTGAATGACTACATCAGTCTATCTATAGTACAGTGGTACCTCGCTTAACCAGCATTTCTCATAACAAGCAAAAATTTCCAAGAAATCTTGCTTCACACAACAAGTTTTGCTTCACTTAACAAGCAAGCGCGCTATGGGCATGCATGCTAAGCAGCCCTGACACTGCATGGAGGCTCTTTAAAAGATACTTGAATCTAATGCACCGTTAAGTCTAATGTGCACCCCAATTTTGGAGATTTCGGCTGGACAAAATGAGCATTAAATTTGAGTAAAGAGGGTAGTATGGCATGGCAAGCGCACAGGCATGGCGCTGAAGGCAAAAATAGGGGGGGGATACACATTCTGCACCTTTTCAACTAGGGCAAGGGTGTTTAATGATCCAAAAACATGCTCCCAGCCCAGGAAGGGCTTTAAGGGGAAGAATGCATCAAATTCTACTGTCGCATGTCTAGTGGGAGAGGCCAGACAGCAAAGCCTCCATCAATCCAGCTTGGATCTACTCCAATGTGGCCCTCCCTGATCTGTCCCCTCCCTTTTGTCCCTCACATGGCAAGCCATCAGGACGTGGTGATATCCAAAAGGCGATATATACGCAACCCAGTGAACACGTACATTGGTCTGCAACTGCTTTGAGAACGAGCCACGAGAACTAGGCATACATACTTCCTCTCAATTGACTGCTTTTCCTTAAGCAGATCATTCAGTCTGTGTTCAAGAGAGTCGCATTTCTCAATGGTTTCCTTGAATTTGGTCTTCATGTTGTTAATCTGTTTAGGAGAAAACAGAGGTTTCAAGCACATCAAAGTCCAAACGAGGGTTCTCATTATCTGGAGTAAATTTCTGTACTTTGAGACTCCCTGGGGGTTGGGCATTCCTGCTCACCACGCTGAAAAGTGTATAAGGGACGCAGGTGGGGGCTGATACAATAAGCCATGGGTAACCCATGACTATGTTCTATTTGCCCTACATTTTCAGCGACACACAAAGCAAGCTTCAACTCAACAGATCTTGTTTTCCTCCTCAAAGGAGCATGATTGCTTCCTTTGCTTCCTCCCCAGAAGAACCTGATCCGGAGTCTCCAAAGGGAAGCAGGGATGTCTCTTGCCCATTTCCACACAGCTTAGAGCAGGGGTCTTCAAAGTACAGCCCGTGGGCCAGATCCGGCCCGCCAGGGCCCTCAATCCAGCCTGCGGCCTCCCCACAGCCTGCTGGGGGTGCTCTGCCCTCAGCTGTTCGGGAGGCAGAGAACCAGGGGCGCGGCGTCTTTGCGTGCCCAGAGGCTCATCCTCGCCGCAGCAAGGTGGCTGCAGGAGCCTCTTCCTGTTCTTGTCCCACCCCCCACTGGACAACCAGAGCGTGCAGTGTCTTTGCGCACCCAGAGGCAACTCCTCGCTGGGGGGCAGGCTCAGGGACCACTGTGCAGCAGCAGCCTCTCCCCAGCTGGCTGGGGGGGCTCGGGCACCCGCACGGCACCACCAAGCAGCAGCAGCCTCTCCTTGGCCGGCTGGGGAAGGGTTACAGCCACCCATGCTGGTCCTCCGTGCCTCTGCAGCCTCCCCCCATCTGGCTGGGGGGAGTTTAGAGACACCAGAGGCTCCAACAGACCCCAAAGGTAAGCCCCCAGGGAGTGTTTTTAAAATTTTTAAAATTGTAGGACAAGGTCCTCCAAAAGTACAGGTTATAGTCCGACCCACAACAGTATCTGAGGGACAGTGAACCGGCCCCATGTTTTAAAAGTTTGAGGACCCCCGGCCTAGAGGGAGCTTAAACTGCTTCTGTTTGAAAGTTTGCTATGGCATTTAGGTCCCGAAAAATGTGGGACAGAATTTTTTTGGAAAGAATCTTTTTGGATGGTTCCCCCACAGTGGATCATTGATTTCTATGGCCTGCGCATCAACACTTTTAGCAGCATGAATAGTCACAGCATGAAGAGTTCAATCTACCAGCCCGTCCTTCAAAGACATACACGTTCTTGACCCTGTTCACCTCTTCAGCTGTATCCTTCTCTATCCGGACTATCTTGTTCTCCCAGTAGATGCGCTGGGATTCCAGCTGACTGGTTAGTAGGTACGAATACTGCACCCGGCAGGGGAAAAAAGAAAAACAAGGGAGTCAGTGTGCAGAACAAAAAGGGAGTCAGTGTGCACAAAAGTGCTTCGGCGCAGACAACCCTCCGTGCAAGACAGGTTGAGTCGGGGAGGGGATGAAAATGCTGTGCTACCGGTCTTTGAATCTTAGGCATCGTTTCCTAAATATGTGCCACTTTTAGGGGGTCACTCTGCCAACACACACATGGTCAATCTCACACAAAATCATGACAGCCATGAGTAGGACGTCTTACTCATGGCTGTCATGATTTTGTGTGATTGACCACGTGTGTGTTGGCAGAGTGACCCTCTAAAAGTGGCACGTATTCAGGAAACGATGCCTAAGGTGAGTAGGACTATACCAGCAAAATAGCAAAGTAGGACTATACCAGAAAAATCTCAGCAGATTGATCTGATGTCACTCATGACCTGCTTGCTGGGGAACAGCAAGCCTAGAAGTCTAGTCAATTCAAACCCTCTCAGCTCATTCGCTGGGGGGAACCCCAACTATTCCCCCCCCCCTCAGCCGACTTCAGGTTGGGCAGGAATTACCCCAGCATAAAAGACAAAGATCATCAGAATCAGAGCAAGTATTAAATTAACCAACAGGCAAGCAGAAGCCCTACCTCTAGCTGCAAGGCATCAATCTTCTCCTCCTGACACATGTCACCCTCGCACTCATACTGAACCAGCTTCCCATCCGTCTTGCTGGCCACCAGTCGGTGGACATAATTATCTAGAGAAAAACACCACAAGCTGCAGACCAACATGTGCCAAGTGCAGTAAAACCTTGGATTGAGAGCGTTTTGCAAGACAAGCAAACATTTCTAAGAAATTTTAACTTGATATGCAGTACAAGCAATGTCTTGATAGACAGTTTTAAAAAAATGTCCCAGTCAGATTACAGCCGGTTTTGGTGCTCCACCAGCACCTGCTTAGCGTCTCCTGTGAGACCAGCCTATGGATATCTACTCTAAAGTAAGCCCTATTTTAATCAGTGGGGCTCACTCCTGTATAGGGGGTAATTGGAAAGGAGCCTGAGATCCTTAGCCTTGCATGTCTACTTTAAAGTAAGCCCTTTTTAATCAGCAGAGATCACTTCTGAATAAGGGGGGCAATGGAAAAGATCCTGAGACCTAGCCTTGCATGTCTAAAGTAAGCCCATTTATAACCAGGGGGGCTTTTTCCTGTGTAAGTGGAGCGGATTGCACCCTAGAGACCTGCGAGACTAACGCTACAATCCTAAAGACACTTTCCTGGGATTAAGACTCATTGAACAAAACGAGGCTTACTTTTGACTAGACACGGTTAGGATTGTGCAATAAGTGCAGGTTAATTTGTTTTATTTTTCTTCAAATTTTGTATTTTCTTTATTATTTTGTATTCTATTACAATATTGTCATAATTTGACTATTTTGGGGTTGTGGAACTAATTGTCCGAGTTTCTATGATTTCTTATGGAAAAATTCACTTTGATATACAATGGTTCTGTATTACAAGCAGGCTTCCAGAACAAATTATGCTCGTAAACCAAGGTACCACTGTACTAAATGGGCAAAGAACCACATTCAGGACACAGCATTCTGAGGCAGGTAGAGCAGGAAGGGCTTCGCCAAGGGCCTGAGTATCCCCCCTCAAGAGGGGCCAGCTGGTTCTTCTCAATTTGCTCAACTTCACCCCATACATGGGGAGAACCAGATCCTGTGCTTTTCTCCCCACCATCACAAGGGTAAATACAATACCTCCGGCATAGTCCCAGACTCTGTGATTGGTCAGCTGCATGGCATAGGTGTGTTGGGTCTCCTCAAAGTGCTTGTAGGCATGCCGGCTCACATAGCGCCCACATCCTATGTGCCCACATATAAGACATATCCAAAGGTTCTGCACGACAGAAGGACAGAAATGGAAGGAGAGACTTGGCAAAAGAACAGACAGGTGACGCAGAAGCGCAGTTAGTGGGCACAAGGGAAATTAACCTCAACTCTGCTGAGAAGGTGGAACTCCTTGACACTGAGCTTTCTTGCTTCTGCTGGTGCCCGGCCAAAGGCATTTAAAGACTATTCTGTTTTGGCAAACATCTGCCTTCTACCCAATTTTTGTTGTGCTCACCTGATATTGGGGTTTTTATTGATTTTAAAATTAAGAGACCTCACCCAGCTCTCTTTTTAGAAAATAAGTACATCCCAATGATTTTGGGATGAAAAAGGGCTGAGGCTGAGTGACCACCAAACAGGCCAAGGTTTGTAAGGCTGAAGCAAGTGTTTCGGAGACGGCACTTGATCAGGAGGAGGGCATACAAGGCTACTGACAGCAGCCTCCACATCACGCCAAAGTGCCTTCACCCCACTCACTTCTTGGACGCCACACTCAAAGCATTTATTCTCCTCCACCGGCTCCGGCGTCTGGCAGTATCTGCACACTGGACACCTGAGGAAGTTAACAGAGAAAAGGAACTGTTACAATCCAGACCAAACACAGCCAACATGGCCAGTAGAAGTGCAAGACAATGGCTAAGTATTAAGCAAAGGGTGGGCACTTCAACCCCTTCATGCTCCTGTCTGGGACCCTTCGGACTCAGCGGGCTGGCTCTTCTCGCAAGACCTGCTTTCATCTCTAAGGACGTCTGGGCCAAGAGCAAAAATCCACACTGGAGAGGCAAACCAGTTCAAACAGTTTTGCCCAGTTCAAACAGATAAGTTTCCAGTTGTGTGGAATTGGCATCATGAACTACCCCTCACTGCTCAAGAAAAAAAATAAATGGCCAAACGACAGGCTCTCAAAAATCACAACCCCCAATTAATCATGTGAGCCAAGCAAGTACTGACGCTGGGAGGGCATTATTTGAACCTTGTACCACAACGTACACAAAGCGACAGACAACCTCCACAACACTCCTGTCAAGAATGGAAGGAGGAGCAACACTCTTACGTGGTATCCTCCCACCGTTGCAGGCACTGGCTGTGGAAACTGTGGTTGCAGAGCGTGGTGAGAATCCCATTGACCGACTCGTCCATCCTCTCCAGGCAGACGGTGCACTTTGGGAGCTCTGTCAAGTCCATCACAGGAAGGCTGGCTCCCTTTGCAAGAAAGGCGGCAGGTCTTTAGTCACCCGCACACTCTTAAATGACACACAACTCATTGTACGCTGATATTTGCAACATGCTTCATGGTCCCTTGGTACATTGCTCAACAATTGTTGAGTAACAACAATGCAACACTAATTCCTGGTAAGACCACATGATGCAGGGGGATCGAAGAAGTCATTAGTCCGAGGCAATCCAAGGGGATCAATATAGAGAAAAAAACCTGAACCAAGATTATCTACCTGAAGCATTTTGATTTCCTGGACAGTAGTTCTAGACACAACTGCACACCGACAACAGCATTTTCAGGTTTGAAGACTCATTGCAAGTCCTGAGGACATACATCACAAAAGCCAAAGGTAAGAGTGCCTGGCCTTTCCCCATAGGAAAGCCTGTAAAATGGAGGAGAACTTACATCTTCGGACTTGAAGACTTCTGCCCGCTCCACATAGACCAGCTGGCAAACATCCTCTTCTATGGAATTAAACTGCCGGCCGTTGCACATCATGTAGAAACTGTCTGCGTCTGCCTGCCAGGGAGCCGAAGGAAAAACAGACGCACTAGTTGTGAGTCTGCACAGCAATTCACTTATACTGTCAGTTTTTCTGCTGGATGCGGCCCAGCCATTCTATTTCATATTCAGCATTCAAAGTACTGTTTCCCACAGTTTCATTTAAGGACACACAACAGCGATGATGGTGGTGATGTCACAACTAATTCTTGGAGGCAGAAAAATAACTGAGTCTAGAGGTCTCAAAGAACAGTCTACAGAAAACCAAACATACACTCCCATTGCTTTACCTGTGAGCTAAACTTGATCAACGCCATGTACTGGTTTGGGGTAGAGTCTCGGATGATTTTCATGTGTTCGATAACTTCATAGAAAGAAGCCACAAACTTCATCAGGTCATGACTTGTCATCGTGGCAGGGACCGTAAGTATGCACAGCATGGCACTGCGACGTACGTCTTCTTTTAATGAGGTCATCTTGCTGTGCAAAAATTGTACAATAGTGCTATTTATACACATAAAGGGCTGTGGGTGGTGCAAGCGGTAAAGACACTGTGCCTGTTAACCTGTAGGCCAGGGTTTGATTCCCAGGTCGGCCCCACAAGACAGGCTGAGCTCCTGTCCTTAGCCCAGCTCTGTGACGCCAGCTGGATCCAATAGTATTGGCTCTGCCTTTCCATTGGACTAATTCAGTGGAGTGGAGAGGGGGGGGATCTGCTGCTTGGGTAACAGCCTATCCTCCATAACAATCCAACCCAGGCTTTCGTGCTTCACATGCAGCGTATGCAGCGCTGAGCACAATACCATAGTCTTCCAAGACTGACGGAGGCCTGCTAAGTGCCACAATATCTGCAAGGGTATGATTCTGGTCCTGAAAAATGTCTGTATAACACTAAAAAGACAACCTGTCTCAACTTGGTTTTAAGGGTTAGTATCATCAGGCAAATCTGTTTCATACAATTCCCCAGGAATTTAAAACTGATCTGCAGTGGTCATTTGTGTTGAGTCAAATCCGTGTACATAAAAAATCAAGTGTCTAACAAACTTAACCCCAAATCCAGAGTAATTACGGAAGCACGTAGGAGACTTTATGTGCACCCGTAGTTACTGCACTACCTAGTGAAAACCTATGGGAAATTCATATTGGAATCCAGAGTAAGTTGTTCTTACACTGGAGCAAGGACTCCCCGAAGTTACTCTGGATTTTGCCCTTAGACCTGTAGAGGGAATGATTATCCTGGATTCCAACTAAACATACTACAATGGAAAAGATTTCACAATAACTGCCCAAGGACTTCCCCTGCTGGCACCGCTACCTGAAAATATCAAGAAGATAAGGTTTCTCTTACTTTGTCTTGTAGAGGTGCATGATTCCATGAACTATTTCCACAGAAGGATTTCCACTGAAAAAGGAAATCTGGTCCGGAAGTTGCTTCGAGGGTGAATCTGGCACTGTCCCCAGACCCCCAATTTGGCCATTGTGCTTGCCTCGATCCTCAGGTGAGGAGGCCTCAGAAGCTTTGCAGTCTTCCATTGCTGCTTTCACTTCATCTTTTTAAGAGCAGGAGAAAAAACGCTGATTAGAAACCAGTAAGTAGTAAGGCAGCCTCATGAGGAAGGTGGGATATAAATAAAATAACATCAAGGGTCCGACTTGTGATATTATGGCCCATATCGTAAAGCCAAATTAAGCCCTTTGCTCCGGATAACAAGATAATATAATAAGATAACACTAGAGGGTGACATACCTGCGTGGACCTATAACTGCTCTGGATTTTGCCCTGTGAAAACCAGAGTAGAAAACTCACTGGCTGTGTAGTACTGTTGATGATGATGATATTATTATTATTATTAATATTAATAATAATAATAATAGACATCAAATATGGATATGATAGGCTTGGATAGTAAACAAGGAAATTAATGACCGTTCACTATGCTTTGTATCTGTGTAGTGATGTTGACAGGTTGTACCTGCCTAGAAAATCAGGAGGCAGAGGACTTTTGCAAATGAAGCAGTTGGCTGAAGAAGAAAAACATGCCCTAGCACATTAGGGGCAAAATCCAGAGTAACTACAGGGACTCCTTGCTCTGGTGTAAGAATAAGTTACTCTGGATTGCAATGTGAATTTCCCATAGGTTTTCACCAGGTGGTGCAGTAACTACAGGTGCACGTAAAGTCATTGGCACTGACAAAATATCACTTTGACAACTGCAAAAAGCAGCTTTTTATGCAAAAAAGCCCTGATTTTATTTTTATGAAGTTATTTTAATAAACTGACCTTCTTTGGAAATACAGTGGTACCCTGCTTAACAAGAGCCTCACATAACAAGCGTTTCACATAACAAGCAAAAATTTCCAAGAAAGAATTTCTAAGAAAGAAACTCGTCTGAGTTTGCATTATTTCCTATGGGAAAATCTGCTTCACTTAAAGAGCGTTTCACTTAAAGAGCAGGCCTCCAGAATGAATTAAGCTCTTTATGAGAGGCACCACTGTGGTTTAATGCTGCATTGGTTTGCTCAATGTCCGAACCATAAGGGAACTTGAGACTTGTCTCACCAGTGGTTCACATACCCAGAGTGGTCCTCAAGTGATCCAGGCTAACCCTACAATCCAGAGTAACTATGGGAGCACATAAGAGACCTTATGTGTACCCATAGTTACTGCATGACCAAGTAAAAACCTATGGGAAATTCACATTGCAATCCAGAGCAAATTGCTCTTACACCGGAGCAAGGACTCCCCATAGTTACTCTGGATTGCACCCTAAGGCCAGGAGTTCCCTTTCTAGGCTCTGGGCAAAGGACAGGAGAGTATGTCAAGGCCCGGCAGAAGTACATGGCGTGCTGTTCTCAATGGGTTACGACACAGCAGCCAAGTTCTCACGGTTGCGAGAACAGGACATGGACAGTATTTCCAAAAAACCAGCATGAAGTTGTTTGCTATGTATTACTACTGATTTTGAATAAAATAATAATAATAAAGCCCAGTTACAAAAAGCAGCACTTCTGGGAACTTCACACATACGAGACGATACCTTTGCAATTCCTAGTTCCTTGTATAGGAACCGAATCACAATGGAGCCAATTCCAGTCAAACACCTGGTGACTATGAAATAGTTAATAATAATAATAATAATAATAATAATAATAAAACAAAATGGTGAAACAAAAGACTATACTGCTACATCACACAGTTCTAGACACTTGGGAAGGGTCTGACTGGTGATGTACAGAAACCAGCAAGAAGTTGTTTGCTGTGTATTATGGTTTGATTTTGAATATAATAATAATAATAATAATAATAATAATAATAATAATAATAATAATAATAATAGCTTAACATCTCACATTGATATTTATGAAATAAAAACAGAATAAAAACTAGACATCCCAAGTCCTTGGGAAGGACTTGATATCTGGATAAAATCAATCAATCAACCTGACAGTGCGAAAATCAATAATAATAATATATGCTCTATACCTTTTCTATACAAGTTTACTTGTTTTGTGAACACCTGGAATTAGAGAGGTACCTGCATTGGGATTAATAGTCTCAATGATCATGTCTGTCATCTCCCTGCGGCCGATATGCTGGTGAATGATGGCTGCTCTCTCCACCGGAGCCTTTCCTTCCAAGCAGGCTGTGGCAGCTGCTAGTGATTTCTCCCGGATTTCTTCATCAGACATCTCAGTGGCTAAAGGGAAACAGAGATTTATTTTGTTGTTATAGATGCCAACAGGCTGGCGCACAACAACCCTCGTCAAACAAGACTTACAGAAGTAACAGTCATTAATGCTATTAATTTGTGAGGCTCCTTGAGCATTTCCTTCCTCCTGTCGCTCCACATATTTGTCATCTGAACAACACGCTCTGATGACCTACTTTAGCGGTGCTAATCGTCGTTATGTTTCCAAATTAACAGATACTCCCTGGCTTATTGACAACAACGCTGTTTTCCTACTCTAGGGACTGTAATGCAGATAATGGGGGTTGAGAAAACAACAGGAGTAACCAATCGATCAACACTACTTTTCAATGAAAAGTTCACAAACCGGTTTATAGAAAAAATGAAATAATTAATGAAATAATTAAGTAACCCAAATAATTAAGATTATGGTTTCCTGTCCCAAAAAGGATCACAATCTAAAAAGATTGTCAGACCGTTCCCTCCCCCCCACCCCGAAAAAATAACACCAGCAGCAGCCTCTATAAAGGACATTGGTGGGGTGAATAGAGAACCGGGACCAGTCAGACTATCTCAGCCTGGCTTGCCACCCAAGGTTGTTGGGAGGCAAAAGCTCTCCCTGCACTCCCATGCAGGGCTGTTGTGAAAATACAAGGGGGACCTAGCAACACCCTGAGCTCCTTGGTGGGAGGGAGAGCATAGAGGGCCTGTGGGCAGTTCTTCCTCACCTCCCCCAACACAATCTCTCAGCCTGGCCTACACTACAGGGTTGTTGTGGGGCAAAGGGAGGGGAAGACCACGTAGACAACCCCAGTTATGTAGGGAATTAGAATGCCATTCTGCAATTAGACCTCCCTTCCCCCATGCCCTCACCCTCCTCTCCCTACCCCACCTCCCACAGATCCAGCAGTGCTTACCCTCCTACAGACCCCTGGCTGCTCTCCCCCCTTCTGTTCCTCGGAAGGGCCCCCTTCCCTAGAAGAAGCCATTCCCCTCCCCCACCCAGAGATAACATCTCCCCGCCCGCCCTCAATCCTCCCTTCCCCCTCCCCCAGGCAAACCTTCCTACATCCTCTCCCAAGAGGTAGCCCACAATCACACCCAAGTAACCCTCCTCTTCTTTCCTCCTCAGAAGCAGCCCCTTCCCCCAGGAACCCCCACAACTCCACTCCCTGCTGACAGTCGCAACCCTTCCCCCACAGGAAGCCCCTCCCTCTCCCCACAAGCAGCCTTCAGGTAGCCCTTCCCCCATCCCCAGGCAGCCCCTCCCCCACCCCACCCCACCCACAGGCAGCACCTCCCCCATCCCACCCCCCACACAGCCCCTCCCCCACCCACAGGCAGCCCCTCTTCCACTCCACCCCCTTCAGGCAGCCTCTCCCTCATCCCATCCCCGAGGCAGCTTCCACCCCAATCCCCTCAGGCAGCCCCTCCCCCATCCCATCCACTCTTCCACCCACAGGCAGCCCCTCCCCCACCCACTTGCAGCCCCTCTTCCACACCCCCTCCGGCAGCCCCTCCCCCATCCTGTTCCCCAGACAGCCCCTCCCCCTCGCAGCCCCTCCCCCACCCCACCGCCTCAGGCAGGCCCTGGGCCGACCCACCGTTGGCGCTGTAGGGGAAGCCCTGGGGCAGAGGCGAGGCCTGGTCCACCTCCAGGCGCAGCACGACCAAGGAGACGCTCATAGGCCCGGCCTGGGGCTCCCGGGCGGCGGCGGGGCCGAGCCGGGCAGGAAGCGGGACAGGGACGACCAGCCCCCTCGACGCCGCCTCGGATTGTGAGCCGCTTCCGCCTCCCTGCTCTCCGACCCCTGACCTCACGTCACGACGCATGCGCCGGGGGCGAAGGGGTGGGGCGGAATGTGCGCATGCGCCGTGCGCGGAGAGCAGCTTCCTGGTTGTGGTCTCGCGAGAGTTCTGAAGTGAGGACGGCGCGTGCGGCGCAGCTGCGTCTCGGGTTAAAGGTCAGTGGGGTCTCCTAGCAACCTGGAGGGCTGGGGGCGTGGCCTCGGTGGGGGGGCTGCAGCTGGAGGGTGAGCCTGGCACGTGCTCTGCTCCCTGCAGGCCTCGCCCTGCGCAGCTCCGACATGCTCTGGGGTGTTCTGTGCACAAGCATGACACACTGTGGGTGTGTGTAAGACACTGTTGTGTGTGTTGTGTGCTTGACAGTGTGGGGTGTGTGAGACACAGTGGTGTGTTGTGTGCATGCGTGTGACACGCGTGTGGTATGCTGTGTGCACATGTGTGAGACACCAGTGCATGTGTGTGAGTCGCTGTGTTGTGTGTGTGTTTGAGTGAGACACAAACGCGTGTGAATGAGTCGTATTGACTTGGAAGAAAGTTTCTTTTTTCCACAGTGCACAGTGAAGCCTTTGGAACTGGCTGCCACTGGATGTGGCGATGACCGAGGCAGAGCAGTCTCTAGGCTTGAGGGGAACCGCAGTGGCTGTACAAGGAGCCCCTTCGGAGCCGTTCCCGGTGAGGGAAGGCAGATGGAGCACCCTCAAAACGTGACTGCTCTGACCCTGTGTAGCCTATGCCACTGGTCAGCGCCACATCCAGTGGCAGTGAGTTCCGTAGGGAGTGAGATTCAATTACTCTATCTTGGGATGGCTTTGAAAAGGAGTGGGGGAGAGGCTTGGAAGGAGTCATGGAGGACTAAAGAAAACCAGTGGCACCACCATCGTGTTGATAGCATGAATGCTCCGGGTTCACCAACACTGTCTCTCTCAAAATGGGGTGCCAGGGAGGCATGAGCAGGACTGTCTTTCTCCGTGTGGGTTTAAAGCAGTGATGTTCAGCCCTTTGCATCTCATGGCGCACTGACTGTCTGTCTAAATTGTCCAGGAATCAGGATTTTTTACATTTGACGAGGCACATGATGTGCTAATGGGGGACCTCGCACCCCCACTGGCCCCATAACAAGTGATCCTATCCACAAACATCCGTTGCGCACCAGCAGACCAGTCATGGCATATGGTTTGAAAATCACTGGCTTATAAGAACAGAGCCTGCAATCTTATACACACTTTCCTGAGAGTAAGGCAGTAATCTTAAAGACACTTTCCTGGGAGTAAGACCCATTTAAAACAATGGGGCTTACTTTTGAGTAGACATGGCTAGGATTGTGCTCTATATCCCGTAGAACATAACAGGACTCAGTTATGAGTAGACATTCTTGGGATTGCACTCTAAATACAGACTGAGAGCACAATCCTAACCATGTCTACTCAAAAGTAAGCCCCACTGTGTTCAGTGGGTCTTACTCCCAGGAAAGTATCTTTAGGATTGCAGCCTAAACCTGTAGCGGTATCCTCTTTTTATCTAGTCTTTCATTTCTCTGCTAAAGGACAGGTTTGATAAATGATTCACTTGGCTTAATAAGGCTACAATCCTAAAGACACTTTCCTGGGAGTAAGACCCATTGAACACAATGAGGCTTACTTTTGAGTAGACATGGTTAGGATTGTGCTCTAAGTGGTTTTTCAAGCACTGCAGGTCACTAAAGTAGAATCAACACACCAGTTGCAATAAAAAGTTAAAAGAGACACTAATATATGGAAGCATGATTGTGCAACACTGCAGTACAGCTCAATGGATGCAATCCAGAATAACTACAGAGAGTCCTTGCTCCGGTGTAAGAACAACTTACTCTGGTTTGCAATATGAATTTACTCTGGGTTGCAATACGAATATGGATTGCAATATGAATTTTCACTAGGTGGTGCAGTAAATACGTGTGCCTGTAATGCCTCTTACATGTTCCCGTAATTAGAATCATAGAATGCTAGAATCCTAGAGTTGGAAGGGACCTAGTAGGTCATCTAGTCCAACCCCCCGCACGCAGCTGGAAATCCCCCTAGAGCATCCCCGACAGGTGCTCGTCAATTACTCTGGATTGTAGGGAATGACTCTTTCAAAATCTAATTTATATATACATCGCACCTCTAGAGTCTTTCTCCTTTGGTTTACCTAACAGAGTTGTACAAAATGTGTACCGGGAGGCTTTTCCTAGTGTTGGGTTACCACCATGCCCAGAGATCACAAATCCTACAGCATGCTCGGTGTCTGCACTTGGGAACATGGAGGAATTTGGCATCCTGTCCCTATAAAGCTGTGATCTTTGATATGGGTGGAGTTCTCCTTCCTTCACCATACAGATTCATTGCAGGTGAGTGTTTATTCCAGTCTTGCGTGGCTTGTGAACACTATAGATTCAGCTGCTTGCATTGATTTTTCTGCAGGCACAATCCAGAGTAACTACGGGGAGTCCTTGCTCCAGTGTAAGAACAATTTGCTCTGGATTGCAATATGAATTTCCCATAGGTTTTCACTAGGTGGTGCAGTAACTATGGGTACACATAGTGTCTCTTACGTGCTCCTGTAGTTACTCTGGATTGTAGGGACAATCTGCTAAACCTTTGACTTCCTGAAATAGGAGTGAGAATGTGCTGCTTTTTTAATTTATTGGTAATTTATTGCTTTTTTAATTTATTGGATTTTTTAAAAATCTACTTAATTTATATTTATTAATATAATAATATTAATTTTTTAAATTTATTGTTCTCCAGTGTGTCATATGGATTTAAATAATGCTGATTCCTTAGGACTGGTCATGCACCCTCATTGTTGCAATGCTTTACAATAGACTCAGGGTGGGAAACAAAAGAGAATTTATGTAATTAAAAAAGGAACATGTTACTCAGAGAAAAATATTGTATTTACTTGAATATAACGCTCACCTTTTTCAGCCAAATTCAATCTCCAAAATCAGGGTGCACGTTACATTCAACGGTTAATTAGATTTGAGTAAATATGATATTAAGTATAGGGTGCACGTTAGATTGAGTGGCGCATTAGATTTGAGTAAAAGGTCAAAGGTCCCTCGCAGGTTAACTGCCAGTCGTTTCCAACTATAGGGTGCGGTGCTCATCCCCGTTTACAAAGACATGCGCTTGACTTCCTACATCACTATGAAAACAGGAAGACCGATGAGTTGTGCCAGTCTAGGTTAGGATTTATAGGGCTGTGGTGGCACAAGTGGTTAAGACACTTTGCCTATTAACCAGCAGGCCAGGGTTTGAGACCTGGGTCCTACAAGACGGGGTAAGCCCCCATCCTTAGCCCAGCTCCTGCCAACCTAGCAGTTTGAAAGCATGGAAATGCAGTTCGATAAATAGGTACTACCTGGATGGGAAGGTAAAACAGAGTTCTTTGTGCCTTCAGCTGTCATGCCAGCCAATGGTGGGCTTCAAGGGGTTCTCACAGGTTCTATAGAACCCTGGTTCTGATAACTGGTTACTAACGGGACATAGAACCTGTTGTTAATTTAGGTTATTAGGACATACATACAACCTGTTGTTAATTTATTTCAGTCCCACCACTGATGCCAGCCCTGTGACCACAGAAGAGTTGTGGACAACGCTGGCTCTAAAGGCTTGGAAATGGGGATGAGCACCACACCCTCCAATCAGTCTTGACTAGAACTATAAACAGCAGGGGTCACCTTTACCTTTTAGGTTAGGGTTGCACCCTAAGGCTGCAATCCTATCCCTGGCATAAGCCTTGTGCTGACATGGGGAGTGTCACAAAGTGCCGTAAGACCCTTTTTCGCCACTCCTGGAGCCATGTTAGGCCAATGCACAGACATGTGCTTGCCTCCCTTCCTCACCATGGGAATAGGAAAACTGATGAGTTGTGGTGACCTTGATTCGGGTTGTACCCTTAGTCTTTTATTGATGTGTTTTCCTTGTTTAGAATGGGAAGTTCAGAATCGGGTCCCCCCTGGCACCATCAAGCAAGGCCTCGTCTCCGGAGGGGAGAACAGACCCTGGCTGCGATACATGAGAGGGGAGCTGCCACCAGCAGAGTTTCTGCATGAGTTTGGACAGCAGTGCTCCAAGATTGTGAGCCACTTTTTTCTGCTTGATTTCTTTAGCTGAGCAAGAGCCTCTGATTGCAAGTGTTGAAGTTGTGTGGAAGGCACATAAAAGGTTGCTTCTCCTACGCGCTTCCTCCTGTGCACCACCCTTCCATCTTAAAGCATCCCCTCTGGCCCAAGGAGGCTGTTTATCTACTGAGATCATCAATTCCATAGATTATCCATAGGTAATCAATTCATAGGTATTCAAATCAAATCATAGGTAATTCATAGGCAATAAATTATTCCATAGTTTATCCATAGGTAGTGTGTTTCCACTTCCACTCTGTCTCAGCCAGCTAGAGATTTGAAGTTGTCCAGTTTTCCTGTCTGCTAAGCCATTTCCACTCTCGCTCAGCTGTTGTGGGTTGGTCGGTTCCTTTCATGCCACAAAATGATGCCATGTGCTAAATGGCACATCACGATCACCCCCATATCACTTTCTCTGTGGAAAGAAGCATTTGAGGTCAATAAAACAATCCCATTTATCTCACTTTCTTCCACGTAGGCAAATTCCCCCATTCCAGTGGACTCCTTCATTTCTGACTTTACCAGTCACAAAATGGCCCGACAGCACCCGGTTATGACTGAGGCGATAAAGTGCATCCGAGCCAAAGGTCTCAAGACTGCTGTGTTGAGTAACAATTTTTACTTACACAGTGGAGAAACTTTTCTGCCCCTGGATCGAAGGCAGTTTGATGTGGTAAGTTTGCAGTACGTTACTGGAGGTCCACCTAGATGAAGAAAATACTTCAGGAGCTGGAGTGGGGTCCACTGAATAATGGGACTTGGGGCACAATCCTAACAAATTTAGGCTGGCACAACTCACCCACTCTCTGTTCCTGTGGGGAGGATGTGGTAAATGTCTGTGCACTGGCCTAACCCCCACACCAGCATGAGACTTGTGCTGGGACTTATGCAGGGTTGGGCTTAGGGTTGGGGTCTCCTAACTTGGGATTAGGATTGCAGCATGAAGTTAAGCTCCCAGTTAAACCGGCATAAGTCCCATGATGGCCAGGGAGTGTTACAAAAGTGGTATAAGGGGGCACTTCTGTGTCACTCCTGTGCACAGACATGTGCTTGCCTCCCTAACATCACAACAGGAATGGGAGGACTGATGAATTGTGCCAACCTAAGTTACCTAAATTAGGATTACCGACCTAGGTTAGGTTTGAGTAAGCACGATGCCCAAGTTAACACAGGCTTGGGCAATTAATCTCTTAAGATCAATGAGAATGCTGGGCTTGTAAAGCAGTGGCTAAGGAAGAGGAAAAGATTCCTCCAGTGCAAGTATTCTTCCCTTAGGTACCTTTTGCCTCTTCTTGTACTGCAGTGATACTGCTATTCAGACACACACACTCCATGTTCTGTGCTTCTAGATTCCTAGGTCTAGATGTCTTCCTTGTGTGTTACTATCTGCGTCTTTGTTCTCTAGATAGTTGAGTCCTGCCGGGAAGGGATCTGCAAACCAGACCTTCGTATCTACAAAATGTGCTTGGAGCGCTTGGGCATCCAGGCAGAGGAGTCCATTTTTCTGGATGACATTGGGCAAAACCTGAAAGCTGCTGCCCAGCTTGGCATTAAAACCCTGAAGGTGAGACACACTGCTTTTGGGGGTGTCTATATGCCCTCCCTTTGCTAGCAGAGCCTTTCTTGGTTGACTCAATAGCCCATCTGGCTAGAAGACCCTCTCTTTCTATCCTGCTTTGTGGTTATAATTTCCCATCATAAATACCTTTTCACTTTGCCTTTCCGCTTGGAGTTCATCTTTGCAATTTCAGTTGTCTCTCCAATCTTGCGTCAGGTTGAGGACCCAGATGCAGCCGTTCGAGAGTTAGAGACCCACCTGGGTTTTCCTCTGCAAGCATCTGTTCCATACACATGCCCTGTGAGACCAGCCATGGAAATCCCCAGAGATCGTCTCCAACAGTATCTTGAAAACACTTTTGGGACTCAGGCAGGAGGTATTAGAAACATCTTGTTTTTCCATTTTAAAAAAGTTTAACTTAGATGACCATCTAAAAATAGCCTAATCTGCATAAATTATAATTGCCGGACAAAAAATCCAGTTGGTCACCTAAGGGTGACCTAAGGGTGACCTAAGGTCACATAAGGGTGACTTATGCTTGGTCCAATTTTGGATATTCTCCCCAACCTTAAGAGATACAGTGGTGCCACACATAACCAGTTTAATTCGTTTCGGGAGCATGCTTGTTATGTGAGACGCTCTTTATGTGAAGCGGATTTTCCCATAGGAAATAACGGAAATTCAGACGATTGGTTCCACAACCCAAAAAAAAATTCATGTAAGAATATTAACTGTACGTTAAAATGATGACAAAACACCGTAACTGAATTCAAAACATGCATTCAATGTGCATGATTCTATGAAGTCTACTTAGGCTGCAATCCTAAAGACACTTTCCTGGGAGTAGGATCTATTTAACACAATGAGGCTTTCTTCTGAGTAGACATGATTAGGAGGCTGCATGGAGGATAGGGGATTTGCCTGGGCTGCTGCTGGAGGCTGGAGGCTGGTGGGGGCACTTGGGGAAAGTTAGATGCAGCAGCACACTGGCCGGCAGCCCTTTAAAACAGGCTCCATGCAGAGTGTCAGGGCTGCCTACCGTACCGCTCATTAGGAAGTAACACTTCCTGTTTCTCTGTGCACCTGCCTTTCGCATCTCCAGATGACTCAGCCAGGTTGCTTTCAGGTTGCCTGGGGCTTGTTAACTTAGATGCCCATCTAAATATAGCCCAATCTGCATAAATCTGAATTTCCAGACTCTGGATCCGGATGGGCATCTAAGGGTTACGTGAAGCGGGCTTGTTAAGAGGAGCACACTTCCAATGGGAATTTATGCTTGTTATGTGAATCACTTGTTATGTGGGGGGCTTGTTATGCAAAGTACCACTGTACAGAATATGTGTCAGCAAGGGTGTAGGGCCCAGTCCTGTCCAATTTTCCAGTGCCACTGCAACTGTACCAGTGGGGCACGCATTGCACCCTGTGGTGAGAATGTTTCCCTACATACTTTTTGCTTGGCCTCCAACTTGCAGGGCCGCTGGTGGTGCAACAATTCAGCCACGGACAGTCAAATCCAACTTATTATGTCCAATTTGGAGATCGTCACTTGGTCCTGAGGAAGAAACCTCCTGGCAAGCTGTTGCCCTCTGCTCATGCTGTGGAAAGAGAGTACAGGTGAACGCTGCCAGCAACCACCTCCAAATGCTGAGCCATAAAATTATAGCTTGCACTGGGCCTTTTTAGAATAGCATGAAGGTTTTTGAGTTGCACATAAGAGGAAAAACTCCTGCAAACACCATCTAAAGCAGGCCTCCGTCAGTCTTGGAAGACTATGGTATTGTGCTTGGTGCTGCATATGCTGCATGCGAAGCACGAAAGCCTGGGTTGGATTGTTATGGAGGATAGGCTGCTACCCAAGCAGCAAATCCCCCCTCTCCACACCACTGAATTAGTCCAATGGAAAGGCAGAGCCAATACAATTGGATCCAGCTGTGTCGCAGAGCTGGGCTAAGGACAGGAGCTCACCCTGTCTTGTGGGGCCGACCCGGGTCTTGAACACTGGTCTGCTGGTTAACAGGCACAGTGTCTTAGCCACTTGCGCCACCCACAGCTAAGGCTAATTTAAATTGGCTGTGTAAAAGGTGTTTGCATTTCCCCTTCTGCTGCTGTGGTGTCAGTTTCATGCCATTTATCAAGTAACTTTGATTCTTCAGCTAGATTATTTTAAAGTGGGAGTCTATAAATCCATTATTTTAAAAAATAAACCCATGTTTTTGTTTAAAGGGGGACATATTAAAAGTAAAATAATAGCTCTCTTGTTGTGTCTGTGATCCTAATGGCACTTTCCTGGGATTAAGACCCATTAAACACAATGGGGCTTACTTTTGAGTAGACATGGTTAGGATTGTGCTCTGTGTCTCATATAACTTTGCATTCAGGTGTTTGGAAAATGTAGAACCTTTTAATTCTGTGCTCCTTTGTCCTGGCAGGATTTTGAAAGCTCTTGCAAAGGCTGGCCTTCCAGTCCCCAAAGTCCACACCTTGTGTGAGGATTCAAGGTGAGTTTCTGTTTTGTTTAGAATTACAGACAAATTGTGGATTGTGTTTTTTTATACTTTCAACTTAGTGTATTGAAAGCAGTAACACAACATCAGTGTTAAGAAAACAAAAAATGCAATCATGTTTGTTGTGTTTTAAGAGCAGAAGGGGAGAGTGTCTTTGCTTCTTGGAATGTGCTCTGCTGAAAGTTACCCTAGGCCAGTGGTTCTCAATCTTCCTAATGCCGTGACCCCTTTATAAGTTCCTCTTGTTGTGGGGACACCAACCATAAAATTATTTTCATTGCTACTTTATAACTGTAATTTTGTTACTGTTATGAATCGTAAATATCCGATATGCAGGATGTATTTTCATTGTTACAAATGAAATGTGTGTTCAATGCACACATCGAACACAATGGGATTTATTTCAGAGTAGGCATGCATAGGATTGGGCCCTGAGGCTGTCAGTCAGCCCCAGTGTGCGTGCAGCTACAGCCGGAGGTCTGGCAAGCCTGACCTGGCCCCCTGCACCAGGGGTCTTTAGGCGACCCCCAGGAAAGCTGTAGGCGACCCCCAAAGGGGTCCCGACCCCCACTTTGAGAAACGCTGCCCTAGGCTAATGATCTTATGTCACCACAGCGTGATCGGCACCCCGTTCTACCTGATGGATTACTGCACTGGCCGGATCTTCAAGGACCCATCTCTGCCTGAGCTGGAGCCCAGTCAGAGGAGGGAAATTTATTCAGCCATGAATACTGTCCTGTGTAAGATCCATAGTGTGGACATCAAAACAGCTGGCCTGGAGGATTACGGGAAGCATGGTATGTGGATCCCCAGAGATAACAGCCTGAGCTGCATAGCTGAATTTTTCAGATTTTATACAGTTGCAGTGACACTTGGCATAAGGCACCCTGGCATAAGTCCTGTGCTTTTCCGAGTGTGTCACAAGAGTGCCGTAAGACACTTCTGCCCCACTCCTTAGGGGAGCGTTAAGCCAGTGGACACATGCACTTGGCTCCATATTGGGAAGGGAAGACTAATGATTTGTGCCAGCCTAGATTAGGATTAGGGGCTGTGTGTGGCGCAAGTGGTTAAGACACTGTGCCTGCTAATCAGCAGGCCAGGGTTCAAAACCCGGGGTGGTCCCCACAAGACAGGGTGAACTCCTGTCCTCATCCCAGCTCTGTGACGCAGCTGGATCCAATCATATTGGCTCTGCCTTTCCATTGGACTATTTCAGTGGCGTGGAGAGGGGGGATTTGCTGCTTGGGTAACAGCCTGTCCTCCATAACAATTAACCCAGGCTTTCATGCTTCGCATGCAGCGTATGCCGCGCCGAGCACAATACCATAGTCTTTCAAGACTGACGGATGCCAGCTAAAAGATTAGGATTGCACCCTTTATTTCTGATTTGGATTCTTCTTGCCCAATTGCCCTGTATTGCTAGTTGGAATAAAGTTGGCATCCATCAGTCTTGAAAGACTATGGTATCGTGCTCGATGCTGCATGCAAAGCATGAAGGCCTGGGTAGATTGATATGGAGGATAGGCTGTTACCCAAGCAGCAAATCTCCCCTCTCCACGCCACTAAAATAGTGCAATGGAATAAAGTTTGCATCTGAATATCCTATAAGGACTCCCTAATGCCCTTTAATGCCCCTAATGAATCTTTAATTGCCCAAGGACTCTTTAATTCCCCTAAGGATCCTAAGAAAATTTTAATACCTCAGAGTTGTTGTTTTTTTACTAAGCCAGAAGCCATCTTTGTAATTTTCTATTTGCACTGTTGCACCTTAAATTATTTTCCCTTTGCAGGTAACTACATTCAGAGGCAAGTCCAGATATGGAGTAAACAGTACCGTTCCACAGAAACGCATGTCATCCCAGCCATGGAGAGGCTCATAGAATGGCTCCCATCCCACCTGCCAGCCAGCGAGCGTCTCTCAGTTGTGCATGGAGACTTCAGGTATCAGTGGGCCAATAGCATCCTTCATAACCAAGTTTTTGAGAGCCCTTAAAAAAAAAGAAAGAAAGGAGGAGAAAAGCCTGTCACTTAGGCTGAAATCCGAAACCCCAGATAAGCCAGTTTAAATCCCAGCACAAGTCTCGTGTGGCCTGGGTATATCACAAAAGTGCCACAAGGCACTTCCACCTCTCTCCTGAGGGAGGGTTAGGCCAGTGCACAGACAGTGCACATGCTCCAGCCTCCCCCCACAACCTTGGGAATGGGAGTGGAGGAGTTATGCTGGCCTAAATTGGCTAGGATTGTGCCATGAATGGAGAGTCAGGTTTCTGAAAATGTCTCGCTCTTGTGTTTGTGTGCTGTTTCAGGTATTAGAAAGCATCACTTAGGATTGGGTCTGGAAGGATTTGGAAAGGGGCTGGAGATCACTAGCATAATTCTCAGCACCCTTCCCAGCTTGTTTCTGAGCCCAGCTGCAGTGGGCTTTACTGACATCTGTTGTTTCAACATATAGCACATCCATGCCTTTCTGTCTCGTAAACCAATATCCACTAGGATTTCTTTGCAACTCTCTTCTTTCCTTTTGTAGGCTGGACAACTTGATTTTCCACCCCGAGAAACCTGAAGTGGTTTCTGTCCTTGACTGGGAACTCTCCACCTTGGGGGATCCCCTTTCAGATGTAGCATACAACTGCCTGATGTATTATTTGCCTTCTGAATTTAGTATCTTAAAAGGTACGGTATCTGAATCTAAAGCTCCATTGGATCTAATGTGTACCCCTATTTAAGTCTCCAGGAAATAGCTGGAAAAGCGGTGGTGAAGCTGTTGCACCTCCCGCTGTGTGCGAGGTGGGGGGGAAGTATATGGCAAGCTCTCCTTGGATTGCGCAGCCTGGGACACATTCCTGCATCTGCCAGACCTGCCCTTTCAATGCCTGATCTTGCTTTGTAGGCTTGAGCAACTGTGATCTGAGCCAGCTAGCTATCCCCACCGCTGAGGCCTACTTCAAGATGTATTGCGACCGCATGGCCATCCCTCCTGCTGAGAACTGGAATTTTTATATGGCCTTTTCCTTCTTCAGAGTGGCCGCAATCCTCCAAGGGGTGTACAAACGCTCCCTTACAGGTGAGCACGGTGGATCCAGACTGCCATGCTGGGCAGATTTTAGACTCATCTCTCTGGATGGTGGGTGGACAGAAGGTGCTGCAAGCTGGACAAGGGGGAATATGGAGACCACTGAACATTATCAATTCATTCCACCCAGGTCAGGCCAGCTCAGCAACAGCTGAAAGCAGCGGGAAGCAGGCCAGGTTTATGGCGAACCTTGCTTGGGATTTTGCTACAAAAGAAGGTTTTCGAATTTTCAAAGAACTTCCAACCCCCAAAGTCCCAACCAGGACATTCAGCACTTGGGCCAACCCAAAACCATTCTTAAGCAGGAGCTACGCTGGAAGGGCAGGTTCCACCTCAACAGACTCTGCCAAGCACCACCTAATTATCTCTCCAGAAGGCCTGTCTAGTCGGGTCCAGGAGCTGTACCACAAGCTGAAGGGGTTCATGGATGCCCACATTTACCCAGCTGAGCAGCTTCTGCGTGATCATCAGGCTTCCCAGAGAAGGTGGACTCCTCATCCCCTGACAGAAGAACTCAAGGCAAGCACCTTTCTTTAGGCAAGCTCAGCCTAGCCTCTGCTTACAGGATGATGTATTGCCTTCTCATGAAGTACTGTCAATATATGTAGCACTTCTGGCTCTTTATGGCCAATCCTTTCAGACCTGCAGAGCTCCCTGAAGATCCCTCTCTGTAATCACGGCCAGAAACTTGGTGTTATGAATTATAAATTATCATGTCCAGGCTCAGTCTGTGATTCTGGGTCCTAGAAGATCTGGAACCCCACCTGATGGAGAGGGAAATTAACTGCTTTTGTGATTTCCAAGGAGCAAGTGTGTTGGGTTGAGCCTTCAAAGGACTTCTTTGGAAAAAAAAGCCAAGCCAAGCTGGATCTCCCCAGCTTGTCTCTTGATTCCATTTGTGTACTTGACACTTGTGGCTTCTCCATCTCTTCTTCCCTTTCAGGAGAAGGCAAAGTCTGAGGGCCTCTGGAATCTTTTCCTGCCACTGGAGTGCGACCCGGACATGAAATATGGAGCAGGTCTGACCAACCTGGAGTACGCCCACCTGTGTGAGCTGATGGGCACTTCGATCTATGCACCTGAGGTATGCAATGAAAGGCTCTTGCCAGGCAGAAATTGAATGGGAAGCAGGCCCAAGAGGTCTGGTCAGTCTGGTTGGGGGCATGGTCAGTCCCACAGGTTGGGAGTCATGGAAGGACCCCTTGCTTTCATTCTGCCTGAGAGCAGTGAGTTTTACAGAGGGTTTTTGGCTCTCCCTATGTCACCATCAGTGAGTTTTGGAGAGGGCCTTTCGCTCTCTCCCCTTCACCATAGTTTGTGTCTTCAATTCTTCTTCCATCCTGACCTTCCCTCTAGCTTTGCAGGTTCCCCTTTCACTGATGAATACACCAAGCGCATGGGCCTAATATTAAGCCTCCTCAAGGGATTTTGCCACAACCCCTTATTCAACAGATGGGTTGTCATGGGTTCAACCCCATCCTCTGTTTTCTGACCATGGGCTCCCATCTCCTCCCTTTTGTTAAGGTATGGCTCTTCCATAGCATGGCAGAGTGAAAAGTCTGCAAGCAACATCTTTTCTGATGTCCTTACACAGGAACATGCCCCATCCCAAGTGGCTTTTGGACTCCATCCTCTCCTCCCCATACCAGCATACCAGTGATCCTTTATCCTTCTGTCCCCTCTCTTCAGGTATTCAACTGCTCTGCCCCAGATACTGGCAATATGGAGGTGCTGGTGCGTTACGGCACAGATCCTCAGAAGGAGCGCTGGCTGCAGCCTCTGCTGGACGGCACTATCCGCTCCTGCTTTGCTATGACTGAGCCACAGGTTAGTCACTGAGAAAGCTTAGTCACTTGAGCCAGTCAGCACAGCTTGTGGTCCAGAATGGTCTTTTACCTGTCTTGGGGCTTAAATTTTTTTATCCTTCTAGACATATGTATTCACTCTAAAATATAGGATGTTTCTTCAGGTTGCTTCATCAGATGCCACAAACATTGAAGCTTCCATCACCAAGGAAAAAGACACCTATATTCTGAATGGCCATAAATGGTGGATTTCAGGTATGTGGTGGAATATCTCTGGTCTTCAGCACAAGGAATGCCGAGGAAACCAAGTGCTGCCTCTTTATGGTGTAGATGTGGGCGTTAAGAACTTAAGAACACAGAAAAGCCTCCATTGGAGCAGGCCAAAGGCCCATCTAATCCATCTTCCTGTATCACACAGCAGCCCACCAGATGCACAAGACACCTGCATCTGACATGGAGATTGTCTACATCTATCTATGCACACACACACAACCGTCATGGCTTGCAACTTGTGATGGTCCTTTCCTTGTCCAATCCTTTCTTAAGGCATTGAGGCTAGATGCCATCACCACATCCCATGGCAAGGAGTTCCACAGGTGTCTCTTTATGGTGCAGATGTGGGTGTTGAGAAGCAGTGGCAGAGGATGCCAGCTCCCTGCCTCCAACGCTCTCTTCCTGTCAGGTTCCCTGGACCCTCGTTGCCAACTTTGCATCTTCATGGGCAAGACTGACCCCACAGCCCCGAGGCACAAGCAACAGTCAATGCTGCTGGTTCCCATGGCTAGTCCTGGTATTAAAGTCACCAGACCTCTCACTGTCTATGGCTTGGATGATGCTCCAGGTGAGGCCAGGGTGGGATGATTACAAAGAGCGTGAAGAGGAGTGTTGGGGACAGACCTGCACTTGGCTACTGGCATGCTTACTTCCACAGCCTTTTCTTTACACATCTTTTCAATAGGTATTAACCCACTTACCAAGTGGAAAGAGAAGCAGTCTTAGGGCAAAATCCAGAGTAACTATGGAGAGTCCTTGCTCCGGTGTAAGAACAACTTACTCTGGATTCCAATATGAATTTCCCACAGGTTTTCACTAAGGGGTTCAGTAACTACGGGTGCTCCTCTCTGGATTTGGGGGTTTGACACAAATCTGGTGGTCAGTTTGGATTTTTCATTTCACAAATGGCTCAGCGAAATGCTTTGTGTCCCTCCCTTTCCAGTTGGCCATGGGGAGATGATGTTTGACAATGTCCGTGTTCCCCAAGAGAGCATCTTACTGGGCCCTGGACGAGGATTTGAGATTGCCCAGGGGAGGCTGGGCCCAGGAAGGATACACCACTGCATGAGACTGATAGGCTATGCAGAAAGAGCCCTGGCACTCATGAAGGAGAGGGTAAGTCCTCTGGAGCTGCCCTTACAAGTCGCAGCTTGCATTAAGCAGCTGTCAGCAAACCAAAACCTTCAGCCAGGTGTGTTCTTGTTGCAGGTGAGCTCCCGCGTAGCCTTTGGAAAACCATTGGCAGAACAGGGCACCATCAGGGCAGACATTGCCAAGTCTCGGGTTGAAATCGAACAGGCCCGGCTGCTAGTCCTCAAGGCAGCCCATCTCATGGACACTGTTGGAAATAAGGTCAGTGTCCAGAGAGTCCCAAGACCATTGTAAGCTCCACTGATTCTCGTAAACTCCACAGCCGTCGGGGACAGGGGGAAGATATTGGACACTTTGGATAATTATATCCAATGTTAAGCAAGATAGAAATAAAAAATAAGTGAAATGTTGAGGGCTGATGCAGACCTATGGACTGCAAGGTGAGGCTTGGGGCTTCACAACACTTTCCCTTCTTGTTTCACCTCCATTTCATGCAGGAAGCGGCTCTAGAGATCGCCATGATCAAAATGGTGGTTCCAAGCATGGCTTTGCGTGTTGTTGACCGGGCAATCCAGGCAAGTGTGACAGAGGATATCATGTGGCTTCCTGGCTCTTGTGCAGTTTCCTTCCATGTTGTAACTCCTCACCTTGACCTTCTATTTTGTCTTTGGGGAAGAGTCTTTGGTGCGGTTTTCTTCTCCTGCCTGCTGGTTCTGCCCTTGGCAATATCTCCAGATGGGCCTGGGAAAGACGCCTTGAGCCTCAAACCCTGAAGAAGTGCTGCTGGTCTGTACTGGCAAATACTGAACTAATTGCCCAACAGTTTGACTGGTTATGATGCAGCTTCTTGTGTTTTTTTTGCAGGCCTTTGGGGCAGCAGGACTCAGTAATGACCAACCACTGGCACAGTTCTTCAGCTGGGCACGGGCTCTACGCCTGGCTGATGGCCCTGATGAAGTCCACAGGGCAGCCATTGCCAAAATGGAACTGAAGCGTTAGCTGCCGTCACCCGGAACACTTTGCAGCTGGGAGACCTGTCCAACTCTTTGGGGGTGATGGGGTTGCAGACTATGGTGATCAACACAAGGGGTGCTTGTAAAATTAGCACCCCTGCTGATTTCTGTGGTGCTTCTGCTAATCATGAGCACTGGCAGGCATAGAAAGAATAATCATAATGCTGGATTGGCCAACAGGCGAGTGCTAGTCACAGCCTAGGTGCCTGGCAATGCTCAGCTGCTTCCTGATGATCTTTTGGAGACTCCACTATGACCCCAGAGCCTCTTGATTTCAGTAGCCATTTGGCTTTGCTTTGGATACTGATGGAAGAATCTGTTTTTCTGCATGGGAGGGCATGTGGCCTGGATCTGATCCTGAGAGTGGGTTGTGAAATGAGGAGAAAATGGATACACCCCCCATTCAGCTTCTGACTATGGCTATCACTTGTGGGTTTGCTGGCACTTTTATATACTGTCTATAATTTTGTGAAATTAATATTGTTGAATACATAATTGATACTTATTAATTTTTTTAAAAATATTAATACTGTAATGCACTGTGATATCAAGAATAAATGGGAGCAGAGAGAATAATGGAAGAAAACATACTGATTTTGATACACACACCAAACTCTTGGCTAGAAAGAATAAATACACTACCTCCACCTCTTTCTTTCTTTGCTTTTTCCTGTGGAATGCAGCTTTGAAATATCAGGCTACCTTTTTGTGTTTGGAAACTGAAAGTCGAGGTCAAGCAATAGGTGAGGTGGACTGGTTGGGGTTGGGATTTTGGTCTGCAGGCCTGTTCTGTTGAAGTGGTGAGGCAGGAACTGCTGACTGTGGGAGTGAAACAGACTTAAAATTAATACTAGTGCAAAAGTCAACAACATATTTTTTAAAAACAGCATTTACAAGTTCAGCTCAAGCTGTCCCTAATCCTTATCAAAGAAACCTCCTACAGAATTTTTACAGGAGTATCAAGGATGCAACAGCGTGTACTTCTCAGTAGGATTTGTGTTTATTCAACGGAAAACAATTAATCATTGAAACACAATGCTGAACAAGCAGGGAGCAGATTGTTACTTTCTGAAAAGATCTTTAGTTCAAGTTCTAAGAATTGCAGGCAATAAACAAAAACGGGGTTTTTTTTTGTAGGAGAGACATTTCTCTTTAGTATTAGAAAGAACTGAGAATACCTCTCTTAAGATGAGATCTTAAGGCATGCATCATCTGCCAAGACATGGCGCTTTCTATAGATCTAATATTTTTTTTAATACACAAATTTGACTCAACACAAATGGCCACTGCAAATCAGTTTTAGAGCACAATCCTAACATGTCTGCTCAAATTAAGTCCCACTGTGTTCAATGGGTCTTACTCCCAGGAAAGTGTGTTTGGGATTACAACCTTTAAAAACTGCTTTTCTGCTGTTGTAGAGAGGCAGTCATGGAAGCAAACATTCTTCAGCTGGGCCAGACAAAGGCAAGGGGATCCTTTGTATTTCCAATTGCTGGCTGCCTCTCTCCAATAGAGAGAAAAACTGTTTTTAAAACAATTCTAAAGGTACACACTTCTTATCTTTTTTAAAATAAAAATGTTTTTATATAACACATTTTACTGTAGCAACAGGGAAACCCGGAATCAAACGCCTGCAGATACTGAGACACAACCAGATTCCATTAATAAAAATGGAGAGGCAAGTAATCTGAAAGTGGGTCTATAAATCTATTTTTCCACTGCTTTTTTATCCATGGGGAGGTTCCAGAATGGAACCTTAGTGGATAATGAGGGACACCTGTTCTTTTCTTTTTAATTGGTGCAAATTTGTTCAGATCAAACTGGTGAGTCAATCCTAAAAGCACTTTCCTGGGAGTAAGTCCCATTGAACTCAATGGAATTTATTTCTGAGTAGACATGAAAATAGGATTGTACTGTGAGATTGTCTTTATATAGGGACAGCCTTGCTTTTTTGGAAGAGTGGACAGCTTGGCTGAGAAAGCCTTAATTCCAGTTCAATTAATTAATTAATGCATTAATTATTAATCTAATTTCTAGAGTTCCTTTTTCTCAAGTGGGTTATGATTGAGTTTCATTTTTAGAAATAGGATCTCCATGCTAAAAGGTTTAGGAAGCCCTGCCTTAAAAAGCTGATCCCCCCACTTCAGTACATCCCTATTGCAATGCGTGTACAAATGCTGTGTAACGTGTGAATCCCCTGCAAATTGCAATCCACCCCTTTGCAGCTGATCTTCGTGGGAGGGCCTTCCCCCTTCCCTATGCAGCTGCCATTGGCTCCCCAGAGAAAGAGGGCTGTGCTTGGGTCAGGCCCCCCCCCCTCCAGCAGAAAGGAAAAGGGAGGCGATCAGAGCTGTTTGTAAGATATCTGGACTGGATAACATGTTGCAAGCTGGGCTGTTGCGCTCCTGTAGGCTCTCCTTCTGGGGGGCCCCGATCCAGAGCCTCCTGGGCTGCAGGACTGCGGCTACTGCAGCTGTGCCTGCCCCCATCACCCAGCCGGAGGTGCCTTACACCAAGGTAAGGGGGTGTGGGTGGTGGGTCTGGAGACCCTGAAAAGGGTTGCCTCCCAAAAGGAGCCAGTCCTTTTCTGGAAGGGGATGCAAGCCTCCTCTCTTGAGATCTTTCTTCCCCATGCAGGAGAGTGCTCCTGAGCATGTGCAGAGTGCCTGGCCCTCAACCTTCTCCTAGTGCAGGTGACCCCCTTCTTTTATTTCCTGCTCAATAACTGGAATTTTGCAAGACACAAAGCTGTGCTTACCTCCTTCTCTTTTTTGGTACCCAAAGAATATTCAATTTTCTTTTCTTTTCCCAATAGAAAATCATTATTTTAAAAAGGCAATCTATATATAAAAAGCTTATTTAAAAAGTCTGCAAAACTGAAATGGAACAGCAATAGAACAAGATGCAAAGTTCTCCAATTCAGGGCTCTCCAAACCCTGACCCAGGTGCAACCTGCAGCAAGTCTCTAACAGAGCAATCCTATTCAAATGTAAGGCCTATTGTGCTAAATTAGGCTTACTTCCAGGAAAGCGTATACTGTAAAGTATTGCAGCCTAACTGGTCCCAGTTTCCTTAAGAGCCTCTGACCCAGTTGACCAAACAAAACCGGGGTAAGTCCATGTAAGCATGAGCTTAATTTGAAACCATTTATTCTTTAAGTTGCTGGTACATCTCTAAAGGATTTATTGAAATTTTATTTTAAAATATTTTTCCTGACTCTCAACACTGTACTAGGTATTTGATGTGGCCCTTTGGCTGAAAAGTTTGGAGACCCCCACTGTGCATCATCCCTGCCTAGACCATTAAACATCTAAAAACATGTTTTTATTTCAGCCTGGAAAGGCCTGGTCCTATCCTCACCATACCCTCTATCTCACTCCTGCAAATGTGTTTAGGATCTGATCTAAGAGTCCAGGCAGGCAGGTCCACTTCCTTGGCTGATCTGAGTCTTAGTATCCTGAGAAAAAAAGCAGGCCTCCATCAGTCTTGAAATACTATGGTATTGTGCTCAGTGCTGCATACGCTGCATGCGAAGCACGAAAGCCTGGGTTGGATTGTTATGGAGGAGAGGCTGTTACCCAAGCAGCAAATCCCCCCTCTCCACACCACTGAATTAGTCCAATGGAAAGGCAGAGCCAATATGATTGGATTCAGCTGGCGTTGCAGAGCTGGCTAAGGACAGGAGCTCACCCTGTCTTGTGGGGCCGACCCGGGTCTCGAACCCTGGCCTACTGGTTAACAGGCACAGCGTCTTAACCACTTGGGGACCCACAATACAGTACTTGTGTCCATCTTCACACTTAACAGATTTTTATAAACAGACTTTTATGATCCGGTTATGTTTCCTGCAGTTGTTTTTCCTCTTTTCCTCCCAAAATTAAGAAATCTCAAAAAATCCTTAGGATCCGAGATGTAGGATCCAAAAATCCTTCTCCCAGGGAGGCTGAAGTGTATCTTCAGGCTGAAAGTTGGGTTAGCGAGGCCTTGCGCAAGTCTTGGCAAGTGTTCCTGAGTGTTCAGTCGCAACCCCAGCATGCAAAGTTGGCTTCTGAATTTCCTGCCCCTGGAAGAGAGACGGCAAACTTCTCTGCAAAACTTTTTCTTCAGGCTCGT
The DNA here is from genome assembly GCA_030015325.1 of Cryptoblepharus egeriae. Classification (NCBI taxonomy): domain Eukaryota; kingdom Metazoa; phylum Chordata; class Lepidosauria; order Squamata; family Scincidae; genus Cryptoblepharus; species Cryptoblepharus egeriae. The sequence continues at coordinate 1,648,611 of JAREYC010000020.1, forward strand.
TCTAAAATTGTGTATAGGCCAAATAGCTCTTTAATCCTCCCCTTTCAGATGTGCAAGAGTTCATTCGTCTGTTACTGGAGATCCTTAACTGGATTTGTAGAGGATTGAACTTGGGACTTTAATAGGACTATAATAGGGAAGGGCTGTTTTGGTGGGTGTGCCATAACCAGTCTCTCTGCAGTTTGGTGAAATACAATGAAATTTCCTTCTGGTTAGGTCAGTGATCTTCAATTTTTTTAATCTCTTGGCAAACTGACAATGTGTTAGCATTGTCAAGGCACACAGTTTTTTGACCATTGAAAAACTACATCATGCCACTAGTAGGGGACTTAAATCCTCTAATTACCCTGTAAATAACTAACCATCCCTATAGTCCCACAGCACACCTGCAGACCTTCCATGGCACACCAGTGTGCCAAATCTCAAGATTGTTGTGATGCTACTGGGCTTTCTAGCCTTGCGTTGCCTGCTGTGGTTAGTGGTGCCTTTCCAGTACCGTTCCCAGAACTGTTATCTGAAATATTTAAATTACAGGTTGAAGGTGGCACCTTCTGCATGCAAAACATGTGCTCGGCCACTAAACAATGACTCCTCTGTGACTCAGATTTTATCAAGTAATGGAGAACAGCCTTGCTGGACAAGGAGAGGCGTGCCTCTAGTCCAGCTCTCTAGTCCAACCAGTGCTCCTGGGAATCTCATAAGCAGAGCCTGAAGAAGGCTACAGTCATTACCCAACATATCAGATCCAATAATATGCAGCTTTGGAACCTGGAAAACTTTACTGAGAAGCATTGACATCTGATTTGACATACCCTGCAATCCAGAGTAAGTACGGGAGCACATAAGAGACATTACGTGCACCCGTAGTTACTGCACCACCTGGTGAAAACCTATGGGAAAGTCATATTGCAATCCAGAGTAAATTGTTCTTACACCGGAGCAAGGACTCCCCATTGTAACTCTGGATTGTGCCCACAGGCCCATATCCTAAAGTCAAATTAAGCCCTTTGCTCCAGAGCAGTTAAGGTGACTTTCCATAAGATAACACTAGAGTGTGACGTAACTGCGTGGACACTTAACTGCTCTGGATTTTGCCCATAGGTCCATGTATCAAATGCCCATCTGTTAAATTAAATAAATCTGAGAAGCAAGTCATTTGTCACTAGTGAAATGGTCAGAAATGGATTCCAGCTAGCAAGAGATTTAGGCGGCAATTCAGATTCCCAGTTAAGCCAGCATAAGCCCTAGCACAAGTCCCATGCTGGTCTGGGGGTGTCACAAAAGTGCTATAAGGCACTTTTGCGCTACTCCTGGGAGAGGGTTAGGCCAGTGCAGAAATGCACTTGCCTCCCTCCATCACCACGGGAATGGGAAGACTGATGAGTTGTGCTGTTCTAGGTTAGGGTTGTGATGTCCTATGTTGCACCCTTGGTTTGGTAAGGTCTTGATTGCTTATATGTATATTATATACATATGTATATTATATGTATATTATGTATTTTGCAGATCTTCATCAACAATGAGTGGCACGATGCAGTCAGCAAGAAAACTTTCCCTACTGTCAACCCATCCACAGGGGAAGTTATCTGCCAGGTTGCCGAAGGAGACAAAGTAAGTACTGCTCTGGGATGAAAAGTCCTGGTTCATCCGTTGGTGTGCATGGAAAGCCCTGGAACAGTTTGGTAACAATGTGGTTAATACCAAATGTTGGGAACAACATTCTGCCGGGCACTTTTTTCCTATAAATTGGCTATTTATTATTCAAAGCTCATTGGAAAAGCCCAGTGCTATAAGCATTGAAGATGGGTGAGAAGGGAAATTGTACATGAGTTTTGTTTATCCATAGATGGTCTTTAGTGTCCATATGGGTTCTGGACTGTTCAAGCCCTTGAGAAGATCATGTACTCCTAACTACTCATACTTGGCTTCTGCTATATGTGTTCTTCCTGGTTCTCTAATATGGCCTTTTCAGATCCTGGATTTGCTTCTTTAAAAGGCAAAGAATGTTCTACCCTCTCTTCCTCTTCTGTGTTATCCTGGCAACAACCCTTTGCAGCCCTCGACTAGGCTGAGAGATGTGCAGACTGGCCCAGAGTCACCCAATGAGCCTTGTGACTGAGGCTGCAATCCTAATCTTCCAGTTATGGCAGCATAAGTCTTGGCACAAGTCCTGTGCTGGTTTGGGGGGGGGGGGGTGTCACAAAAGTGCCATAAAGTACTTCGGCACCACACCTAAGGGGGTAAGCCAGTGTCCAGACATGCACTGGCCTTCCCACACCAGCACCACAGAAATGGGGAGACAGGTGAGTTATGCTTGTCTAAATGGATTAGGATTGTGCCCTGAGTCTCTCCAGTCCTAATAGAGTCCAGTCCTATGCTGCACTGTCTTTCAGCATGTGTATCTATGGCTGTGTGTGTCTCTATATGTTAAGCTGCCCTGTCTCGTAAAATGGAAAGGGAACCAATTTAATACTTAAAAACTTAGCAGCGTCTGCAGTTTCTCTCCCCACCCCACATTTCGAAACTAACTGGCTGGCAGTCGAGAACTCTCCACCCCATCCCATTTATCTGTTCTCTGCTGGCGGCTGCAAAGCAAACATTTGCCAGGTCTTTGCCAGCAGATGGAGACATGCAGAGTAAATATTCTTTTGGTTTACCGATTGGTAACCTTTTGTGGGGATTTGCAGAGCCAGATAGGCTTGTTCCCTTTCACGCAATTTCACAAGAGTATTATCACAATAGGCTCAGGAAAGGCCAGTGTGACACAGCAAAAAATTGCACAGAATCGAAGCGGCGATTCTTTGCAGGCTGCAGATTCGCTACAGCGTCAGGCCAGGAAAAGTGAGCGAGGTGGTAGAAAACTTTAATAGAAAATCCGTATTTACTATGAATTAAAGGGAATGTAGTCACAGGCAAGGCGTCGTTGAGAGAAAATGCACACCCGTTTCACGCAGGTTGCGTCCCTCCAATTGCAGTGCAAAAACTGTTGGCACCATTCAGTCCTTGAGAGGAGTGATGTGGATGATGAACTAACTGCTCATGCACAGATGCTATTTCATTGGTTATATTGCTCCATTTGCCGTTGCATTTATCCATATTCAAATTTAAATTTTGCAGCAAAATTTAGAAAGGGAAGATCTGTTTTCTTAAAAAGTTCTGAATAAGGGCTAACATCAGATTTTCACCTTTCATTCTTGCAGTCGATGTGCCTGAGTGTCTCCAATCTATGTTGTTTCTCACTTTCCCATCTTTGCATTGGCATCCATCAGTCTCAAAAGACTATGGTATCGTGCAAGATGCTGCATGTGAAGCACAAAGGCCTAGGTAGATTAATATGGAGGCTAGGCTGTTACCCAAGCAGCAAATCCCCACTCTTCATGCCACTGAAATAGTCCAATGGAACAGCAAAGCTGATACGATTGGTTCCAGCTGCGTCGCAGAGCTGGGCTAAGGACAGGAGCTCAGCCTGTCTTGTGGGGACCTGGGTCTCGAACCCTGGCCTTCTGGTTAACAGGCACAGTGTCATGATGCAAATACGGCAAGAACAGCACAGGCTGGCTAACCTGACGGTTCCCCAGATCACTCAGGTTGTCTTGGTGAACATAGTGTCAGAATCAGACCTATGCCTTGCTGTTCTTGGTTTCTTTGGGGCAGCAGCTGCTACATTATTGGCCATGACTGGAATAATTCCGTCTTTTCATCCAGTTTCACCCAGTTTTCTTTCTCTCCAGGCTGACGTAGACAAGGCCGTGAATGCGGCCAAAGAAGCTTTCAGGTTTGGCTCTCCCTGGAGACGGATGGATGCCTCCCAGCGAGGCAAGCTCCTATACCGTCTCGCAGATCTGATTGAGAGGGACCGGGCGTACTTGGCTGTATGTATGCCCTTCTCCCTTGCCTCTGGTGTGGCTTCCAAATTAGTCCTCTGACTTAATGGGTAACATTTGCCATGGTTCATTTCTGTTTATTCACAGTCCCTGGAAACCTTGGACAATGGCAAGCCGTACTCCATCGCATACCTGGTGGATTTAGATATGGTTGTCAAGCAACTACGGTAAGAATTCACTATCCTATAACCATAACTGCTAATGAGGAAGTGGAGGAGGAGGAACTGGATAATGTCTGATGTAGTAGTGGTGGGTAGCAAGAAGCATTTCCCTTCTCCTGTTTTGCTAGAACTTGAGGTTACCTAACAAAAATGGTAGGTAGTAGCTGTAGTAAGGTTAAGACGCTGTGCTTGTTAACCAGCAGGCCAGAGTTTGGCCCCACAAGACACGGTGAGCTCCTGTCCTTAGCCCAGCTCTGCAACGCAGCTGGATCCAATTGTATTGGCTCTGCCTTTCCATTGGACTGATTCAGTGGCGTGGAGAGGGGGATTTGCTGCTTGGGTAACAGCCTGTCCTCCATAACAATCCAACCCAGGCTTTCGTGGTTCACATGCAGCGTATGCAGCGCCAAGCATGATACCATAGTCTTTCAAGACTGACGGAGGCCTGCTTTGTTTATTAGCTGTAGTAGACTTGGAACAAATGAGTAGACCTCTGGAGGAACTAATCAAGATTGGTCTCTTCTGGTCTGATCTTGAAGGACTGTTCTTATCATCCTATAAGCTTGTTGGAGCTTTCCCTCTTCAGTATGGAGTAACACAATCCAAGCTACTTGTTAGGAATGTCTTGGAGTTATATACAAAGGACTTCTTCCGCCAAGTTTTCTTTTCCTTTGTTTAGACAAGGAAATAGCAATCTTATGACCCTCAAATGCAGCTCGTATTTTCAGTTGATGGGCCAGTGAAGGGGGAGAACTGCATAGTTGTTGAAATGAAACAAAACAGAGCTTATTTAAAGAGTTGGGCAGCTCAGGCTAACCTATACAGAGCCTCTTTAAGTATGTTTTTGCAAGCCCTTCAGAATGGGCTGGAGTTTGCTGTTTTTGCATATCTGTCTGTATATATAAGGGCTGTGGGTGGTGCAGGTTGTTAAGACACTGTGTCTGTTAACCAGCAGGCCAGGGTTCAAGACCTGGGTCGGCCCCACAAGACAGGGTGAGCTCCTGTCCTTAGCCCAGCTCTGCGACGCCAGCTGGATCCAATCGTATTGGCTCTGCCTTTCCATTGGACTAATTCAGTGGCGTGGAGAGGGGGGATTTGCTGCTTGGGTAACAGCCTATCCTCCATAACAATCTATCCTAGGCTTTCATGCTTCGCATGCAGCATATGCAGTGCCAAGTACGATACCATAATCTTTCGAGACTGACGGAGGCCTGCTGTTAGTATATACATGCCTTTCTAGAAAGGAGAAGAAATTTTTAACAGAGGAAAAGCATGATATAAATATTTTAAATAAAATTAAATAAGAAATGCTAACACTACAGATTGAAAGGTATTGGGAATTGGGAAGAGAGAATTGCAGTTCCAAAATTCAGTATATGTTTGCTAGGGATTCTCCAAATAGAACTGGGATCAACCATTGTATTCTTCCATGCCAGGTACTACGCAGGCTGGGCAGACAAATTTCATGGGAAAACCATTCCATTGGATGGAGACTTCTTCACCTATACAAGGCATGAACCTGTAGGGGTCTGTGGACAGATCATTCCAGTGAGTAACACTTCTTCTTGGGAGATGGCATTTTGGGTAATGCAAAGAACTTGCCCATAAGAGGCCTTGATCCTGCAATAACTTATTTCCTGGGAGCAGGACAAGAGTAAATAATATCTGTGTAATATTCAGGTTGCATCTTCCATGGTGCTTGGGGGACCAATAAACATCTGATCCTATGACAGGAAATGCAAATCAGGGGATTTACCTGAGTTTAATTTAAATTTTCTTTTCTCTGCAGTGGAATTTTCCATTGCTGATGCAGGCCTGGAAACTGGGGCCTGCATTGGCCACAGGGAATGTGGTGGTGATGAAACTGGCTGAGCAAACCCCCCTGACCGGTTTGTACGTGGCCAGTCTGGTCAAAGAGGTGAGAGATTCTGCTTCTATAGACTTCTCAGTTCAGTTACTTACACAACTGTGCACCAATGAAATGTATGCCATGGACATCCTTTCCCTGTACGCTGTTCTCTGAGCAAGATTCCTTAAAGGAAATTGTAACTATTTATATAAACAAATTTATTTATATAGTTTATATAACAGTTTTATATAAACTATTTATATAAACAAATATAGGACAGGTTTTTAAGTTTCTCCAAGCATTATATAGAGGCAAACTCTTCCTGATATACAGGAAGCTGGACTAGATGATCCTTTGGTTGATCCAGTAGTAGCCGCTTTACCAATAGTAGCTTTACCAATGCGTTTATTCAGCTCAGAGTGTAAGGAGAGAGTGTCAGAGATAGTTGAGCCAAGGTACACAAAGTCATGGACAACCTCCAGTTCATGTTCAGAGATTGTGATACAGGGAGGTGGATCCACACCCTGACCCATGACTTGTGTTTTCTTCAAGCTGATTGTTAGTCCAAGGTCTTGGCAGGCTTTGCTAAAACGGTCCATAAGTTGTTGAAGGTCTTCGGCAGAGTGAGCAGTAACAGCAGCGTCATCGGCGAAGAGGAACTCCCGCAAGCATTTCAGCTGGACTTTGGACTTTGCTCTTAGTCTGGAAGGATTGTAGAGTTTTCCGTCTGATCTGGTCCGGAGATAGATTCCCTCTGTTGCGTTTCCAAAAGCATGCTTCAGCATGACTGCAAAGAAGATCCCAAATAAGGTTGGTGGAGGACGCAGCCCTGCTTCACTCCACTTCGGATGTGAAAGGAGTCTGATGTTAAGCCATCAAAAACTACAGTGCCCTTCATGTCCTCGTGAAAGGACCTGATGATGTTGAGGAGCTTAGGTGGGCATCCAATTTTGGGGAGGATTTTAAAAAGGCCATCCCTACTAACCAAATCAAAAGCCTTTGTAAGGTCTATGAAGGCTACAAAGAGTGGCTGTCTTTGTTCCCTACATTTCTCTTGCAACTGTCGAAGGGAAAATACCATATCAGTGGTGGACCTGTTGGCTCGAAATCCACACTGTGATTCAGGATAGATTCTCTCTGCAAGCACTGAAGCCTCTTCAGTATGACACGGGCAAGCAGCTCCCCTACAACACTAAGAAGAGAGATGCCACGGTAGTTGTTGCAGTCACCCCTGTCACCCTTGTTCTTGTACAGTGTGACGATATTAGCATCCTTCATGTCCTGTGGTACTCCACCTTCCCTCCAAAAGAGGCAGAATATCTTGTACAGTTTAGTGGAAATGGTCCCTCTACAGCACCTCAGAACTTCAGCAGGGATGTTATCTTTCCCGGGTGCCTTGCCAAAAGCAAGGGAATCCAGGGCTTCGTTTAGTTCTTCTAAAGTTGGTTCACTGTCAAGCTCCTCCAAGACAGGCAGGCACTCAATGTTGTTTAATGCTTCTTCAGTTACTACATTTTCTCTGGAGTATAGCTCAGAGTAGTGCTGCACCCAGCGTGCCATCTGCTGTGCTCGGTCCTGGATGACCTCACCTGTAGCGGATCTAAGCGGGGCAGATTTCCTCACTGTTGGACCTAAGACCTGCTTGATGCCATCGTACATCCCCTTGATGTTGCCTGTGTCAGCTGCTACCTGGATCTGAGAGCAAAGCTGCAGCCAATAATTGTTAGCACATCTCCTGGCAATCTGTTGGACTTTGCTACGGGCGACTCGCAGGGCTTGAAGGTTGCGCTCACTAGAACAGGCTTTATATGCAGTTAGAGCTCTCCTTTTCCTCAAGGGCTGGTGTCAGCTACTCCGAGTGGGCTTCAAACCAATCTGCTGTCTTTCTAACCTGCTTACCAGAAACTGACAAGGCGGTAGTATAAACAGCATTCTTGAAATGTTCCCACCGTTCAGAAGCGTTTGCTTCAGCTGGGCCTGGGAGAATTTCCTCGAGTGCTTGGTCAAATTCCAACACTTTTTCCAGACTGCGGGTCTTGCTGATGTTAATTCGTGGTCTTCCTTCCTTCTTTGAGTGATGCAGCTTGCAGCTTCCTTCCTCTTTGCTTGCAGTTTTACTCTGCTGCACACCAAGGAGTGGTCAGTATCGCAATCAGCACTCTGATAGCTACGTGTGATCTTAATGTTGGGAAGGCTGGAGCGCCTGGTGAGGATCAAGTCAAGCTGATGCCAATGCTTCGATCTAGGGTGTTGCTAAGACACTCTGTGTTGAGGCTTTGTGTTAAAGAATGTGTTGCTAATGCAAAAATCATGATAGCAGCAAAACTCTAGCAGGCGTTGGCCGTTTTCATTCATCTTCCCGATGCCAAAACGACCTAGACAAGCGGGCCAAGAACTATGGTCAGATGCAACTCTTGCATTAAAATCACCAAGGATAAACAATGGTTCTTTCTCAGGGATTTTCTTGATAGTGGCAGCCAGATCATCATAGAATTTGTCTTTGGATTCTGCTGAAGATGATAGTGTTGGTGCATATGCACTAATAAGAGTGACCAGCCCTACTGATGTCTGTAGCTGCAGAGACAGAATTCTTTCACTTCCTCCAGTAGGTGGGATAATGGATCCAAGTAGGGTGTTTCTAACTGCAAAGCCAACTCCATATTCCCTAGTCTCACTTGATGGCTTTCCCTGCCAGAAGAATGAGAAATTTCTCTCCTTAATAGATCCTGAGTCTGGCAGCCTTGTCTCTTGAAGGGCAACTATGTCCATCTGCAGTCTGCTCAGCTCCATATCAATGACAGCTGTCTTACCTACATCATCCAATTCTCGCAAGTCGTCAGAAAAGCCGGGGGTCATTGTCCGAACATTCCAGGTGCCCAACTTAAGGGCTGAAGTTTTCTTATGTTTGTTGCATGGTGCTGAGTTGTCGATCTGCTTGTCGGTTTTCACCCTAAACCCCACGCACCCAGTGAGGTTAACAGACCGTGGCGAGGCAGCATCCTACTGGCTGGGGGCTGCCCAGCTTAAGGCGGGCGATAGCTGCCCAATGAGGCACGATGACCTCTCCCACCGTTGGAAGTAGCCCCTGGCGTCAAGCTCTTCGCCAGTCAAGCAGCGACTTATAACCGGTAACTGCCACTTCCCGTGTTGTTTCCACACTGTATGCGAGGCTGGAGTTCCTCTCCAGAGCACGAAGGCCTGGGTAGGTTTTTATGGGGGATAGGCTGTTACCCAAGCAGAGAATCCCCCTTCTCCACGCCACTGAAATAGTCCAATGGAAAGGCAGAGCCAATACGATTGGTTCCAGCTGTGTCGCAGGAGTTACCAGAACATGACTGTAACACAGTCACGAACTGCTTTCGGGACTCCGGCTCCGGATTTTTCCTCGAGGTTTTCTCCTGAAGCCTTTTCCATGAATGGGTATAGCCACAAGGCAGCGGAGGTTTAGTGGGAGTTTTCCTTCTCCTAGGTAGGTTTGATAAGGACTCACTCTCATGATTTACACAGTCGCATGATTGATCCTCATGTCACACTCAGTCTCATGCTCCACTACCAGAGGCAAGGCAGAACTCCCCTCCCGTACAAGCAACCAGCAGGGTAAGACCCAGTGCACTGCTCCAATTCCAAACAAAGGCTGCAAACATTGAGGCATACCAAAGACCTCCCCCCACTCAAAAGAGAAGGAAGAAAGAAAGGAAAAAAAGGAAAACCAGGACCATGAGCCCCAGAGACCCCCCTCCTCTCTCACAGGAAGGAAACTCTAGAACAACAGAGACCTCCCCCAGTCAAAAGAGAAAAGGAAGAAAGAGAAAAAAACCAGCACCATGAGCCACAGAGACCCCCTCCTCTCTCACAGGAAGGAAACTCTAGAACAACACGGACCTCCTCCCACTCAAAAGAGAAAGGAAAACAGAGGAAAACCAGCACCATGAGTCCCAGAGAGCCCCTCCTCTCTCACAGGAAGGAAACTCTAGAAACAACAGGGACCTTCCCCCACTCAAAAGAGAAAAGGAAGAAAGAGAAAAAACAGCACCATGAGCCACAGAGACCCCCCTCCTCTCTCACAGGAAGGAAAGTCTAGAACAACACGGACCTCCTCCCACTCAAAAGAGAAAGGAAAAAGAGGAAAACCAGCATTCAGTGGCCAAGAAAGTGTGCTCAGATCAGAGGCAGAGCAGAGAGACACCCTCCCCCCTAGATTCCCCTTACATTCTCCAGGCTTACAAAGAGGGTATGGCTTAATAAGAAGCTGATGGAACATACAAAGATTCAGGTCTATAGAGCTTGCGTCCTGAGCACACTCTTGTACTGCAGTGAGTCTTGGACCCTTTATGCATGGCAGGAGAGGAAGCTGAACACCTTCCATATGCGCTGTCTCCGACGTATTCTTGGAATCACCTGGCATGACAAAGTCTCAAATGACACAGTCTTGGAACGTGCTGGAATCTCTAGCATGTTCACACTTCTGAAACAGTGGCGTCTACGCTGGCTTGGGCATGTCGTGAGAATGGCTGATGGTCGGATCCCAAAAGATCTCTTATGTGGAGAATTAGTGCAGGGAAAGCGCCCAAGAAGGAGACCACAGCTGCGATACAAGGACATCTGCAGGGGGGAATCTAAAGGCCTTGGGAATGGACATCAACAGCTGGGAAACCTTGACCTCTGACCGTTCAGCGTGGAGGCAAAAGACCCAGCATGGCCTTCTCCAACTGGAAGAGACACTTGTTTGGCAGGCTGAAGCAAAGAGACAGACCTGAAAGCAGCGAAACCTGGAGCCTGGGCAGGGGAAGGAATTTATTTGTCCTCAGTGTGGAAGGGATGGACACTCTCACATTGGCCTCTTTAGTCACACTAGATGTTGTTTCAGGACCTCCAATCAGAGCATGATACCATAGTCTTTCCAGACTGAAGGATGCCAATACAATGTCAATCATGTCCAGTTTTGCTCTGATTGGCAACAACTCTCTAGGATTTCACGATTTACCTGAAGTTACACCTTCTGTGTGCAAAATACATACCTTATTGCAAAATCAGTAAGTTTGTCATGCAGGCTTCATGGTTTGTGTCTGCCCAGGTAATTTTGGAAGCTATCTTTATGTACTGGTGCTGTTATAGGCCTGCCCACACTATTTGAGCAACATGGGACATGCAGTGCAACCAATGTGTTTTAATTCTATCTCTCCACTGCATCTCCTATCTCTAAACTGCTTTCTGCCCATGGTAGGATATAATTTTCCCTTCTACTTTACCTTGCAGGCTGGATTCCCCCCTGGCGTGGTGAATGTCATTCCTGGTTTTGGACACACGGCAGGGGCTGCCATCTCTTCCCACATGGATGTAGATAAAGTTGCATTCACTGGTTCCACTGAGGTGAGGGGTTTGGAGGCTTGAATCATCACCCTTTTCTCTGCTCTGTGCTTTGGGGGGGGGGGGAATATAGGACAGGTTTTTCAGTTTCTCCAAGCTTCCTACCTAACAAAGCTTCAAATGAAAAGTGTGTCCTTTTCCTGCTTTTCTTGGTCCTGTTGGCCCTACCAACCTACCAGCATTTATAATGCTGAGACCAACAAGCCATCAGTTTCTTTTGTGAGATGCCATGATTTAATGCCACTTATTTCAGTGGCATTAAATCACCTTATTACAGTGATTTTCAACCTTTTTCATCTCATGGCACACTAACAAAGCACAGAAATTGTCAAGGCACACCATCAGTTGTTTTTACCATTAAAAAAGCACACTAGGCTGTTCAAATCCCCTAATTTTCCTATTAATTAATGACTCCCCCAAATTCCCACAGGACACCTGAGGACTATCCGCAGCACACCAATGTGCCACGGCACACTGGTTGAAAAGCACTGCCTCATTAAGTGGATGAAATAATACACTTATTACCATTTATTATGGTAACAATAAATAAAATAATCCATTTATTATTTTGTATTATTATTAAATAATACATTGTTACCGTAATGGTGTTTTTAATTGTTCACCAAACTTGATCCATCTCTTGGTTATAGGTTGGCCACCTGATCCAGAAGGCAGCAGCAGAAAGTAACCTAAAAAGAGTGACCCTTGAGCTTGGTGGGAAAAGTCCAAATATCGTCATGTCTGATGCTGACAGTAAGACTCTGGCTGCAATCCTAAAGATACTTTCCGGGGAGTAAGACCCATTGGACACAATGGGGCTTACATCTGAGTAGACATGGTTAGGATTGTGCTCTCTCTCTCTCCTTCATGGGAATGGAAATGGGTTTGCATCTGCAGCAAACAGGGCTGGATGATTGCAGGAGTCAAACTATTTGCAGACTTTTGGCTAGCACCAGATTTGAAGCCCCTCCCCCCCAGCACCAGATTTGGAGTCCCCCCCAGCTATATGTAGCATAAGAACTGCTCCTTGCCCCTTTCAATCAAATCCCAAATTATTGTAATCTACTTTGTTTTGCCTTGTTCCTTCATTCCCACTTCCTTTGCTGAGTCGAGGAACTGACTCGATATCCTTACACCACAACTGATATGCATAACTTTCTATAGTTGCAATGTGTAGAAACAGGAGGTAGACATTAGAAAAAAATGTCCTAAATAAAATAGAAACAGTTAAAAGGAGTTTCATTAAAGATCTTACAGAGTTTCTCATCTTTGGAAGCTTCCCAGAAAAAGTCAGAAACATGTCCCCAAGCAAGAAATCTGATTTTGGATAGAGAGACTGGATGATCCATTAGACCTCCTTCAACTCTGATTCTGTGAGATGTAGAGGGCAGTCATTCAGATCAATTAGGGGAAACCAGTCCTCCAGAAGGGTCACTATACTGTATCTACAATCTATTTCCAGAAGAATCAGATGTGAGGGGGTACCAGTAGAGTGAGTTCCTTTCACCCCTGACTAGATGATTTCCATCTCTCTTCTAGTGGAGTGGGCTGTCGAGCAAGCCCATTTTGCCTTGTTCTTCAACCAAGGACAGTGCTGCTGTGCTGGTTCTCGAACGTATGTCCAAGAAGATGTTTATCACGAGTTCGTGGAGAGGAGCGTGGAACGCGCCAAACACAGGGTGGTTGGAAACCCATTTGACTTCCAAACGGAACAGGGACCTCAGGTGTGGAAACCTTGTTCAACCTTTTTTTTTCAATCCCCCTCTAAATATATATGCTGAATCTGCAATCTGGTCCTACTATTTTAGATTGGAAGGAAGTGTGTTTTGAGCACTGTGCAAAGAATATAAAGTATTCGGTTTTATATTATGGTAAAATGATTGTTTTTTGCTTTGTACAAAAATGGAATTAATTAATTACTATTTTGATGGCTCTTTTAGGTTGATGAAACTCAGTACAAGAAGGTTCTCGGATACATTGGTACTGGCAAAAAAGAAGGAGCCAAATTACTCTATGGTGGCAATCCTGCTGCAGATAGAGGCTACTTCATCCAACCAACTGTCTTTGGAGATGTGCAGGACACCATGACTATTGCTAGAGAGGAGGTCAGGAAGAAAATATGCTCCCTTTAGTTTCTCACTATTAACTGAAATGTCAAATCCATCATAGCTCAAGCTGTAATTTGGCAAGTTTCTTATCAGAATGTGCCATTATATCGCATTCTAAGAATTTTTATTTCAATAGATGCACCCTCAGAAATAGAACCCAAAACAAATAATGTAATAACATTATTGGAACGGAAGTAAAATGTGTTTGTTTTCTCAGATATTTGGACCTGTCATGCAAATCCTAAAGTTCAAAACCATTGAGGAAGTCATCCACAGAGCAAATGACACCAAATATGGGCTGGCAGCAGCAATCTTCACAAGGGATATCGACAAAGCAAACTACATCTCTCAGAGCCTACGTGCTGGAACTGTTTGGTAAGAGGCTAACCCCCAAATCCAGAGTAACTGCGGGAGCAAGTAAGAGACTTTACATGCACTCGTAGTTACTGCACCATCTAGTGAAAACCTATGGGAAATTCATATTGCAATCCAGAGTAAGTCCTTACACTGGACAAAGGACTCCCCATAGTTACTCTGTTTTAAAAAATTTATTCCTTTCCTATTTAAAACTTGATTTAACAAAACGGTCCATTGTCCATTCCAGGGTAAATTGTTACAATGTCTTTGGTGCTCAGTCTCCATTTGGTGGATTCAAATTATCTGGACAAGGTCGTGAAGGTGGAGAATATGGTCTGACACCGTACATGGAAGTGAAAACAGTGGGTATTATTTTTCTCTTCCTCCTGACGAAATGCAGAACATTGTAATAAAATCTCAACCCATATAAAATCTCATTTTTGAGGCAAAAATGGAAACTTGTGAAATGCTATATCTTGAATTTATGTTGACACTAGCTATAGTTTTTTCAAACAAACCTGTAAGTTAACTAAGGCCCATACCTAAAGTGAAATTAAACCCTTTGCTCCGGAGCAGTTAAGGTGACTTTCCATAAGATAAATGTAGAGGGTGATGTAACTGCGAGGACTGCTCCGGACTTTGTCCTAAGGATTGTTATCTATGGACCTGGAGAGCTGAGGCTTTGAGGTAGTGGCTTGCCAAGGCCACATAATGAAATTATGGCAGAGGAAAGATTTGCACATGGGAGTCTTGCTTTGCAGCTTGGCCTTTATGCTCAATCAGCTCTTACAATATTAAACATGGGATGTCATCTTTGCTGCTAACCTTTGGACCATATATAAGGAATCCAGGTGGCTACTTGAAGAAAACAACAAGGAAGCACTTCTTACTGCATAACAATACAGTGAGGTCCTTCTGGTCTCAGGTTATTGTCACCTGCTAGATTAAAGTGAGTTTAAAATAATTAAGACGCTATAGCGTGATGATACTAACCCTTAAACTTGAGACGGGTTGTCTTCTACAGACCAGTCCAACCTTGTTATACAGATCTTTTTTTATACACATATTTGACGTACACGTATTTGATTATACACTTATTTATACTCAAGGGCTGTGGATGGCGCAAGCGGTAAGACGCTGTGCCTGTTAACCAGCACAGGCCAGGGTCCGAGACCCAGGTTGGCCCCACAAGACAGGGTGAGCTCCTGTCCTTAGCCCAGCTCTGTGATGCCAGCTGGATCCAATCGTATTGGCTCTGCCTTTCCATTGGACTAATTCAGTGGCGTGGAGAGGGGGATTTGCTGCTTGGGTAACAGCCTATCCTCTATAACAATCCAACCCAGGCTTTCGTGCTTCACATGCAGCGTATGCAGCGCCGAGCACGATGCCATAGTCTTTCAAGACTGACAGAGGCCTGCTTTATTTTATTTTTATTTGACTCAACATGAATGGCCACAGCAAATCAGTTTAAAAAACTGTTTTTCTTACTATTGTAGCAAGGCAGTTATGCAAGCAATAATTCCATTTTTCAGTCCCAGAATCAAGCCCCTGCCCATGCCCAAGATATTGAGGCACTACCTTATACAATTATGCGCAATAGAGGAGTAAGAAACCTGGAAGTGGACTTTAAACTTATTTTTTCCATTTTCTTTGTACCCTTTCTTTAAATATGGGAGTGGAACCTTAGTGAATAATGAGAAATTGGACTGTAGCTAACAAACCATCTTTTTCCAGGTAACCATCAAAGTTCCACAGAAGAATTCTTAAGGACCATGCACCACCTTTCCTCCTGAACCGTCCATGCGCTGTTTGATGTTGGTTAGTGGCAGAAGGATTTGAGTTGGGACCTCCTTTGCGAAATATATTCAGCTACACCCATAGAAGCACACGCAACTTCATACGTTTGAGGAAAAATGTGTACTTGTCTACTTATGTTGTACTTGGTGACTTCTCCACACCAAACAATTCTTGGTATATTAGCATTGCATATTCCTAAGATCTAAGACCAAATACCTATTTGAATCTTCTGAAAAAAATGCTGTTATAGTACAACTTATGGGATGTGGAGGGGATGTGGGGAGCCTTTATCATTGCGTAGTGGATAGCTTTTTTTATAGTGCACCATTGACAACCTGAGCAGAACAGTATCCTTCATTTTTATACTCTAAAATGGGCCACAATCTGTAAAATGCTGTGAAGCCAAAGCACCTGTGATTATTCTTTTTGATCTATATTAAAGCAAATTTCTTAGAAATCTATTTTCAGCCTTTCCTGTCTTTTATTTAAGTAGTTAGAAGTTACCTTTTTTTCCTCAGGTCTGTGCTTGATTTGTTAAAGAACGAGGACCAACTTGTAGCAGAACTAGGAGAAACCAAGAAATTTAAATTATTAATGTACGGTACTTATTGTGGAACTCGTAACAGTCCACAGCCACCATAATAATACCATAGTACCATTCATAATAATGGTACAATAAATCAATATTATTATACAACTAGCGAAAAGAGTACCTTCGTCGCAGGAGTAACTTCCCCTCCATGTGCAACTTGCCCCATGCGCAACTTCCCCTCATGCGCATCTTCCCCCCATGCACAGCATCCTCGCCAGTGCAACCTTTTCCTCCGAACATCATCCCCTGTGCGCATCATCCCCTGTGCCCACATCATCCCCTGTGCGCATCATCCCCCATGCGCAACTTCCCCCATGCGCAGCATTCTCCCCGGTGCAACCTCTTCCTCCGAACAACATCCCCCCCCCACTGCACCGAGCACCAGATTGGCTGGATGTTGGTCAGTCTTCCATGATAAGTATAGGACAAAAACACGTTGCCCCTTTTCAGCCCCTTACGGGTTAAATTTCTCCACATGGGTTCTTGGTGGGTGTTCATGTGATGGAAGGAACTCCCTCCCTGAATTTCATGCTTCTGGGTCCAGAGGTTGGGACGGAATGTTGATGTGTCATCAATTCTCCAATGCAAAGTATAGGGAGGAAAACTTTTCACCCCCTTCCCGTTGGAATTTCCGAAAACCGGTTCTTAGTGCACCCCTCAGTCACGGAAGGAACACCCACCCCAAATTCCACGCTTCTAGGGCTGGCAGTTTTGGCAGGGCGGTGATGAGTCAGTGAGTCACTCAGTGAGTCAGTCAATGAGTCAGTGAGTGACTTTTATATATATATAGATAGATAATACCATTCATCAATAATACCCTTCGTCAATAATACCATTAATATTAATTAATACCATTCATAATACGATAATACCATTCACCGGTAAAAAATATCCCATATTTTTTATGGGATCTCATGTTCCCATATTTTCAATGGTAGCTGAAATGTTGACAGTTTCCTCTCCTCATCCTGTTTTATTGAAACATAATGTTTTCCAGAAGATGTGGACTCCCTCTCACACAGGTTATTTATTTATTTTGTGCATGGCACATGCATGAACTTATGGTAACTTGGATGTTAAATGTTCCATTGTCATGTATTTCTTCAATGTAGTCTGGGTGCCAGTTGTTGCTGGTTCACACTTTCATACTATTAGGGGTGCACCATGAGGAAGTACACCAGCATCACACCCCACACACAGGTTAAAGCCGTGTAGTAGATACATAATTAACATGATGGCCAAAGTTAGTTGCTTCAACTTTCCCCTCAAAATAGCAGCACATAAAGCTGGCCCCACAAACATGGCCTCTTATTTCCACAACAGCCCTGACAGGATCAGTTATGGTTTCAGGTTGGGTGACGTCAGGCTGGTTTCCAGTCATGGAAGTGTTCCTCAAAGACTAGAAACCAGTCTGTTTTCACCCAACCTATTACACGCCTCACACCATATTTGGTCCTGTCAGGTCTGTGGTGGAAGCAGACGCCATGTCTGTGAGGTGAACCTTGGTGCCACCATTTTGAGGGGCTCAGGTTTCGTCATGAGAGGATTCCAGTTTCAGTGTTTTGTGCCACTTATGTGAGGGGAGACTTGGGGTTTGATCCTGTCAGGGCTGTGGTGGAAGCAGACGCCATGTCTAAGGCAAACCTTAGCGTCACCATTTTGAGGGGCTCAGGTGTGGCCATGAGAGGATTCCAGTTTCAGTGTTTTGTGTGCCACTTATGTGAGGGGAGACTGAGGGGTCTGTCAGGGCTGTGGTGGAAGCAGACGCCATGTCTAAGGCAAACCTTAGCGCCACCGTTTTGAGGGGCTCAGATGTGGCCATGAGAGGATTCCAGTTTCAGTGTTTTGTGCCACTTATGTGAGGGGAGACTGAGGGGTCTGTCAGGGCTGTGGTGGAAGCAGACGCCATGTCTAAGGCAAACCTTAGCGCCACCATTTTGAGGGGCTCAGGTTTCGTCATGAGAGGATTCCAGTTTCAGTGTTTTGTGCCACTTATGTGAGGGGAGACTGAGGGGTCTGTCAGGGCTGTGGTGGAAGCAGACGCCATGTCTGAGGCAAACCTTACTGCCACCATTTTGAGTAGGTCAGGTGTGGCCATGAGAGGATTTCAGTTTCATTGTTTGGTACCACTTATGTGAGGGTAAACAATGAGTTGCTGATTCTTTACCATGTTTACTTTTCAACTATATGTTTCATAACATAAAGGACCTTTTTTCATTAGCACTCTGGCTACCCAACACTCTCAAAATGGCGCCTTATTCACAGAGCCTCCACTTTTGCTTCCTCTCATAATAGTATCGCGAGACTCCTTCACCACTCGCGCGGGACTTCATGAAATTTTTTGAAGCGTGTGGGCGTGGCCTAAAATAACCACACCCCTAAGCTAGTGGGTGTGGCTGCGCTCGGAGGCCAGTCGCCTCCCTTCTTTGTCGTTCCCTTAAGTAACCTTCTGTGCGGGGGTGTGTGACGTCATCAGACGCGCGACGCAGAGGAGAGAAAGGACCTCCTGAGAGAAAGAAGGGGGCCCTCCGCGCACGGCGTCGCTCCGGGCTGTCCGCTGCATTCGCCTGAACGGGCTTGGTTGTGGGCGCGGCGGCTGACGGGGTTTCTGAGGAGAGCGCTGCAAAGCGGGGAGGCGGCGGGCGAGGCGGGCCGGGCATCCCCGGCAGTCAGGCGGGGCTGCCCGCTGAGGAGGGGGAGCTGAGGCAATGGCTGGCGGCTCCCCAGCGGGAGCGGAGGCCGGTGGCGGCTGAGGAGGCGGCGGCGGCCGGGCCTGGCTGTGCTCCCTCTGCGGTCCACTCCTTCCTCCCCCTTCCCGGGTGGGCGGGGATGAGGCGGCAGCCCGGCGGCGGGAGCGGCGACGAGGGCGGCGAAGGCGGAGGGGACGCCGACGACGCCGACTGGGAGGGCAGGCCCCCGGCCTAGCCTAGGCTCCCCCCGTCAGCCAGCCAGCCAGCCAGCCACAGGCGCTCCGAGGCCGGAGGATGTCGCGGGAGCCCGAGGCGGACAAGATGATCAAGGTAGGTCTTGAGGAAAGGGCGCCTCCGGGCATGTGCAGAGTGCCATTTACTCCCCTATCAGCTTTGGATGGGAGAAGAAGGGCGACTCTGAGCATGTGCAGAGTGCCATATCTCTTCCTCCCACCACTATCATATCTTAGAGAGGAGAATGGTAAGAGTGCCTCTGAGCATGTGCAGAGTGCCACTTCCTACGCCTTTAGCTTTGGACAGGAGAAGAAGGGCAACTCTGAGCATGTGCAGAGTCTCTTCCCCCCACTATAATTTGTTAGAGGGAAGAATAAGAATGCCTCTGGGCATGTGCAGAGTGCTATTTCCTCCCCCTATTGGCTTTGGATGGGAGAAGGGTGACTGAGCACGTGCAGAGTGCCATTTCCTCCCTCTAGCGGCTTTGGATGGGAGAAGAAGGGTGAGCACATGCAGAGTGCCATGTTTCCTTGCTCCCGCAGCAGCTTTTTTCCTTCTATCATATTGAGAAATGGTGCCTCTGAGCATGTGTTGAGTGCCACATTTCCTTCCCCAGCAGCTTTTTCCTATACTACTGTGCTTCTCAGCATCTGCAGAGTGCCACGTCTCCCCCACCAACGTCATCATCAAGAGAGGATGGGTGCCTTTGAGCAAGTGCAGAGTGCTTCATCACCCCTCAGCTTTGGACAGGATAGGAAGGGTGCCTCTGAGCTTATGGGGACTGTCATGTTTTTTTATCCCCCAGCAGCTTTTTTCCTTCTCTACTACTGAGGAAGGATGCCTCTGAGCATATGCAGAGTGCCACATTTACTGTCTCCTCTGCCCAAAATCTTTGGACTCGCTTCTTTGCTTCTATACCACTGAGAAACAGTGCTTCGGAGCATGCACAGAATGCTACACTCCGCCCCCATCTTTTAGATAGGAGAGGAAGGGTGCTGCTGAGCATGTGCAGAGTGCCTCGCACAGCCAACAGTTTTGGACAAAGGAGCGAGGGTCCTTCTGAGCATATCCAGAGTGCCACATTTCCTTCCCCCCTATGCCCAGCAGCATTGCACAGCAGAGCCTGCTTCTGAGAAAGAGTGCCACTGAGCATGTCCAGAATGCCTCGTCTCCCCCTCCTAGCTTTTTCATTTGAGACCTGCCTTTTTTGCACCTCTTTCTTATTAGACCACTGAGGCAGGGTACCTCTAAGTAGCGTACAGAGTGCTGCGTCTCCACCCTACCATCAGCTTATTTGACAAGAGGGCTTCCATTTTTCACTTCTGTCTTTTGTTGGACCATGTGCATGTGCCGAGTGCCACGTCTCCTCCCTGCCAACAGCAACGGTGTCCTCCCTCCCTGTCAAGCTTTGACAGTCATTTGAGAACTTGCTTCTTTCATTCCATTCTGAGGGGAGGCATCTCTGAGCATGTGTGGAGTTCTGCTCCTCCTCTTCGCCAATAACTTTTTTTAATTTGACAGTCGTGGCAGAGACTGCCTCTGTTGGTGCTTGCAGGAATCCTGGGAATTTGAGACAATTTATTCTTTAATCTATCTCTATTTAAATTTTATATTTCAAATATTTTATCTGGCCCTCGACACTGTGTCCAATATTTGATGTGGCCCATTGGCTGAAAAAATTTGGAGACCCCCCTCTTCTGACAGCTGAGTGATCCCGAGAGACCCCTGATCTAAATAGGAACGAAGCAGCTTCATTGGTGTGCAGGAGTCTTGCAGGCTGCACTGCAAACTGGAAGGCCCAGTTTAAGTCTCAACGTCAGCCACAAACCCGGCTAAGAAGCTTACCAAAGCTGTTGTACTTTAGCATAAACTCTCTATTTGTGGTATAAACTGTAAGAGGCTTGTGTGTGACACTGTTATGAGCATTATTTTGGTAATTTGTCGCTCATTGCCTAAGGGTACAATCCAGAGTAATTACGGGGAGTCCTTGCTCCGACAGAAGAACAATTTACTCTGGATTGCAATATGAATTTCCCATAGGTATTCACTAGGTGGTGCTGTAACTACATTGACGTAAAAGTCTCTTACATGCTCCCGTAGTTACTCTGGATTGCAGGGTGATTCTATGTCACCTCCGAAGCAAATCCTCTTGAGTGTATAGGATTGAAGCCTTATTTAAGTTGGGTTTTTTTACCACACTGGTAAGGTTTATAGAAAAATCATGAGTATGCTGGTTCATCACTTTGCTTGTTTGTTTGGCAGAATTTAGCAGCATAACATGAAATTCACGTATGTAATGTACAGCAGTAGTCCTCACGGTTGTGAGGACCATGGCCCGGCTCCGTTGGGAAAAAATGCACCCACGCGCATGCACAGTTCCAATAGGAACTGTATATGCATATCAGTGCAGCCCAGCTTCTGGGCCGTGCATCTCCAGTTTGCCTTGGCTCTGGGGTGTACTGGGGCATGCGCAGCCCCGCTGTTGAGCTGTGCATGCCCAGTTCGTTCCTAGGCTGGAGTGGACTAGGCATGTTCAGCCCAGTCACTGGACTGGGCATGAACAGATCACTCCCTCTGCGGAGTGAACTGGGCATGAGCATTCCAGCAACTAGCTTGTGCAAGCCCAGTTCGCTCTGGCCCTGGAGCAAACTGGGCAAGTGCAACCCAGCAAATAGGCTGTACATGCCCAATTCTCTCCAATGGGGACAGGCTTGGCACAGTGGGCTCTTGTCTCCAGTCTGGGGCTGAGTACCAGTGCAGTGTGGTGGTCGAGGCACCATGGACCAGGAATTGAGGTCCCCTGCTGTACAGTATATGAACAATTACTAAGCGTCTGGGTAGATGGCTGAATATTGGATGCTGCAATCCTAAGCTGCAGTAAGACCAGCATAAGCCCTGGCATATGTCCTGTGCTGAACTGGGGGTGTCACAAAAATGCCATAAGACACTTCTTGTCACCTGGGGGAGGGTTAGGCATATGCTGTCCACCCCACACCACCATGGGAAGATACGCCAGGTGAGTTAGTCCAGCCTAATTTGGTTAGGATTGTGTCCTAAGTCATTTAAGCATTGGGCAGCAGTGCCTACTGTGGTAATTCCTGCAGGGAACCAGAATACTTTATATGGGGGCACTTGGTTACAATATGATGTTACCATATTATTATGCGCAGTATTCTGTGTGTAATTCTTCTGGCCCTCTAACAGTGCAATCCTATTAGTGACTATTCGGAAGTAAGTCCCATTCAATAGATTTACTCCCAGGAAAGTGCTCTTGGGATTGCAGCCCAAGGTTCTTTCAATACCTAGTTATTAGAGATGGGAATACAAGATGTAAGCATTGGAAAGTGGAAGTGGCTTGTTACAGGCTTCTTTCCCTGGAGAATAAGAGGCATTAATTTCTCATTCTCTCCCTTTTTGAACAGGAAACGTCTATTTTAGAAGAATACAACATTAATTGGACTCAGAAACTGGGAGCCGGAATTAGTGGTCCAGTCAGGTGAGGAGATTCCCTCGGTTGTGTTGTGATTAAATTTCCATGATGACTGTGAACTAGCAAACCCTTTAACCCTTTTCTGCCCACTGCTACAAATATGCCAAAGGTATCCACTGTGGATGGGGCAGAAAAGCATTAATTGTGCTGTCAGCAAATACTGTTTGTTTCCCACTTGTGTGTAGCAAAAACAGCACCCTGCTTGAAAGTAGATTTTGGGCGCAATCCAGAGTAACTATGGCTCTGACATAAGAACAATTTACTCTGGGTTGCAGTATGAATTTTAGGTTATCACTAGGTGGTACCATAACTACGTCTACGTAAATGTCTCTTACGTTGTTACTCTGGATTGTAGAACGTGTTACTCGTTTTCCTTTTTAGCCCTTTCCCTCTTAAAGGGTCTTGCAATGTTATTTGTATTTGTTTTTCTTTTTATTGTGACTCAACAGTCCTAAACAAAAACACTTTCTTGCTATCCTGAACAGGGTCTGCTTGAAAAAATCATCTCAAGAACGGTTTGCTTTGAAAATCCTTCTTGATCGCCCAAAAGCGAGGAATGAGGTACTGTGTACTACCATATTTACTTGAATGTAATGCTCACCTTGTCCAGATAAAATTAGGCTGCAATCCTAAAGGCACTTTCCTGGGAGTAAGACCCATTGAACACAATCAGGCTTACTTTTTAAGTAGACATGTTTAGGATTGTGCTCTGTGTCTCTTAAATTGGGTGTCCATTAGATTTGATGGCACATTAGATTTAAGTAAATACAGTATTTTGATTATAAGTATAGGTTGGTACAGTATTTTGATTGTAAGTATAGGTCAATATTTAATTTAACAGTTCATTGTAATAAAAAATGTAGTATAAAGTAGTACAATTAGGTAAATTTTTTAACATAAATCCATTATCATATTATTATTGTCTTATAACTCATTGTTATATGCAGTAAAATTAAATTTTTCAGGTATGCCTTACCATCGCCAGTAGACTTTTTTTGGTCTCAAGCCTTTGAAAATCAGGGTGTGCATTAGATTCAAGTAAATGCAGGCATATAGTTCTTCTTGTAATGAAATAATAAAGGACATCAAGATATAGGACATCATACATCAAAATCAATCATATAGTTCTTTTGGCAATGGCACAGTTTGCTTAGGTTGAGGGAACCTCTGCCTTAATAAAAAATGTGTAGGGCTTTTGTGTGGGATACTGTGAGGTTGGACGTGTTCGGGCTGCTGGGATAGGGGTGAGATTCGGCGCAAGGGGCTTCTTCCAGGTTATCTTACATCGAGATGTCCTAGCTGTGTACCTTTCTTGGGTTCTTTTGGGACTCATCGGACTCAACAATACTGAGAATTATCCCTCAGTCATGCTCTATTAACCTGCCGCACAGCTGAAACTGGTTTGTCTGTCCTAGCTTGGCTTTCCAACAGCCTTGACAGAAGGAAGTGAGGGGAGGCTGCCAGGAGCCTGGTTAAGTTTCTTCCCTGGAGCAAATTGACCTTTTGGTCAGCAAGCTGTATTTTTCTGCATTTCTTGTTTGTGCACCTTTTATAACCCTTTCCCCCCTGCTTAAAATTCTGTACTGGAAATTAGGTGTTTCTGGACCTAATCCTGATTCTGCTCTTGATCTGTGGCTAAATTTGAGCCTTGAAGCTAGTTTGCCTTGAATCAAGAATGAATGGTGGAAGAGGTACTTTTGATAACCTGCACCATAACGTTAGCCCCTCATGCGCGAGAAGATGAGTGAAACCTGCACTCATGTTCTTTGATGGGAGAGTGGTAAAGGCAGGGGGTGGTTGGTGAGCCTTGGCTCCCAAATATAGTGGAGTGGCTGTTCATCCATTAACAAGGGTGCAGGGTAACATTTCTTCCCTTTTCTGCTAGGTTCGGCTGCACATGATGTGCGCAACGCATCCCAATATCGTTCAAATCATTGAAGTCTATGCGAACAGTGTGCAATTTCCTCACGAGTCCAGTCCAAGGTAAGGCTGTGCAGGGTGGCTCTGCTCCAACCGTCCATGCTTCACCCTTCAACCAAGACACAATAGTGTGGGATCTTAAGCTGTCTTTACTCCCGAGCAGATGGCAATTCCATTTGTTTCCCTCTCCAAATAGTAATGTGTTTTCCTTTCATTGTGATATGTTGTTTGAAGTGTGCTGCGACTTTTTTTTTTGGCTGGTTTAATTTCTTAGCTGTCTGGTTCCGAACTGTGCAGGTATTTGTTACTGATTTGGGACGTGTGCTCCAAAATAATTGGCCTCCACTCTTTCCAAAGACCATCCTAGTGGGTTTTAGGTGAGGGTCTTGGGCCTCTCATTTTGCACATCTTTAAGGGTGGTAGAGATGGTTATGACAAGGGACCATGAGCCATAAGGCACTTGCCCTACAGAATCCTCACTGTAATGAGTGGATTGTATTGATTTAAGATGTGAACGTTTTAGATTGACTATAAGGTGTCCATCCTGTGACACTATCCAACAATTCCATGCTGGTATTCTTGTGAAGGTACCACCACATCCACAAGTACTTTTTTCCAAGGAAATGGATGCGTCTCCAAATGGGTATCGTCTCTGAAAATTCTTTTCCTGTGGCATTTAAGAGACCCGGAAAAATGGTTTCCTTTTGATGCCTGGATCCCAAGTTGCTCTTCTGCAGTCCGTGCTTATTTTGACAGCGTCATCATCCTCATACTCAGTGGAGCCCTTGCAGAGCAGTTTCTCTGTTCTCAGTTGCTCAGCCCCATCTGGTTCAGAAGGCTATTTTTATTTTTATTTTTCAATTTTTTTAATGTAACAAACTGAAATACTTTTAAACAGGGCCCGGCTCCTAATTGTAATGGAGATGATGGAAGGGGGCGAACTCTTTCACAGAATCAGTCAACATCGGCACTTTACTGAGAAGCAAGCCAGCCAAGTAACAAAGCAGGCAAGTTTAACCCCTCTTCACCCTCCACCCCTTATGTAAGCAGAAACCACGGGACAGGTTCATCAGAGAGCCGACAATTTCCTAGGGCTTGGGAGGGCAGGAGGCAAACTTGGAAAAAAAAATCCTATTTTCTGATCAGAAGATGATTGCCTGCTTTGTTATAATTTGATAACCTCATGCTACTTGTTTTCCAAACTTCTGGTAGCTTCTGATGAGGAACTCTTTTTAGAGTTAAATAGAGGGAGGCTTCACTCCTACCCCTGAAAAATATTTACGTATAGCATGTCCAGTGCACCTCTGAGTCTTTAAATAGTTCAGAAGAGTCCATCTGGTTGTGTTACTCTCTCAAAGTTACTCCCTTCAAACCACTGGGAAAGACTTCTAACAGCTTAAGAAGCATTGTAGCCCCGAGCTGAAACTTTCTACTTGTTTGACTTTTTTTTTGGTATGTGTTCCCATCGATATGGTTGCTTGTTCCTTACCCATCTTGTTGTGGTTTGTTTGTGAAGTTGTGTTCTGGGAGAGTAGTGAAGGCTTGGAGATTTGAGCGATCTTCTCCCCAAGCTGTGTTATAACTTTGTGTTACATGGAACTAACTGGTCACAGACTAAACAAATTGGCCACCTTTTTGTGAGGTTGTTTTCTTTCTTTTGATTTCCAAATGTCAAACGATGTTCTTGCTGAATGATTCCGATCAGATCCTGTTTTCTGGTTTCCCTTAAATACTGCCCTTTTGTAATTTTCCTTTGCCGTGAACGTGTTAAATGGTTTTCCTTTTTATAGGGATTTAGGACCATGATGCAAGCAGAACAATAGCAGGCTTCATGCTAGAGCTTGTAGCACTTGCCTCTGAGTAGGGTTGCCATAATTTTCTTCCACAATACTGGGACAGGACCCCCTGTCAAACTTGCCAGTATGTGAACACAGTCCCTAAAATCTGGGACAATCCAGGTTTTCCGGGACATATGGCAACCCTGCCTCTGGGGACCGCAGTGTCAATGGGTTATTAGGCTCCCCTACCAACTAGGGGGAGACTTTGTTGTTGAAACCCCACAAGTAGCAGCAGTGGTTGGAAGCGTTTAAAAGTTTCCATTACTTGGTAAATAAAAGGAGGCAGCGGTGATAGGGTGTGGGGTTTGGGCTGGGTGTTTTCAAAATCCTGCCTAGCTGGCCAAAGAAGTTGGGGCTTGTCTTTCTCATTCATTCTCTCATTCAGCTTTGGGAAGTTAAAAGAGGAAAGACAGCTCTAGGCTTGATCCCCTGTGGCCCATCAGTGGTTTGGGCTCTTGTTTGCTCTCATTTGCTCTGCAGGAATGCAAAAAGGCTCCTGTACTTAGGATCAGTGGGATGATTAGGGAATGGTTAATGCAGTTAAGCCAGCTTAAAACCAAGATTGGCTAAAGCAGGGATTGAAACTTTCACTGGAAGCGCAGGTGGTGGCCATTCACAATTAGCATTCTGAACTCCCCTGACCCCAGATAGGTTTGACTTTCTTCAATCCGGATGCTGAGGTTGGCCTCATAAGGTGGAATCCTAACCTATGCTGGCACAACGCATCAGTCTTCCCTTTCCTGTGGTGATATAGGGAAGCAAGCACATTGTCTGTGCACTGGCCTAACCTTCCCCTAGAAGTGGCACAGATCATTACAGGTTCCCAAGGGCATTACAGTACTTATGCTGGGGATAGACCAGCCCAACAGCAGGTAAGGATTGCAGCCATAGAAGCTTTGTCCATATTCTTCTCTTCACTGCAAACTGGCCACCCTAATCTGCAGTGACTCTGGATCTCAGTGTCCTGTGTCTTTAGAATGAATCCTCGGTCTGCAACCAGAGCATTGTTTTGGCCTCTACTTAAATACATCCTGCCACCCCTGCCCACATACATGCTAAATGGGTGGTGCCAGCATACTGTGGTGGCGCATGGAACTACAGCATGGTACAGGTTGAAGTGTGCCCCTGTTTGATTGCCAGATCTCAAGCTGCTCTGTAGACTCATTAAAAAAGTGCCTCCACTGTCCCTTTGAGGAACAGATTGGAGAAGAGAAGCAGTGAGCAATGCTGCTGTGTCGGCAAGAGCTTCCTGGTGACGCCTTGTACCTTCCTTCCAGATAGCGCTGGCCTTGCAGCACTGTCATTCTCTGAACATTGCACATCGAGACCTCAAGCCCGAGAACCTCCTGTTCAAGGATAATTCCCTGGTAAGGTGGAGATGGGCAGTTTTGGGTTTGGGTTGGTTACAAAGTGGTGCTGATTGGGCCGGAGGATGACCAGAAACCTCTCGTGATGTCAAAAATATCTGATTCTTGTGGCACTAGTTGCATATGACACCATCTCTCAAAAAGGCAGTGATAACATTTTCTGCATTGGTCAATAAATAGCAACACAAATCTTGTGTTCTTATGTTCTTTCCTTCTCCCAGCCAGCCTCCCTCCCACCTCCTCCCACCACACAGCCCTCACCAGCCAGGTGACTCACCCACCAATCATACCTCTTCCCCCCCTTTCCTCGCAGGCACTGTCCTGGTTTGTCAGCTTTCAGTTGTTGACATTTTCTTAAAAAGAGGGCCAGATGATGACAATGGGAAAGAACCTGTATCTGAAATCTCCCTTCCTGCTTGCTTTAGGATGCCCCGGTGAAGCTGTGTGACTTTGGGTTTGCCAAGGTGGACCAGGGCGACCTAATGACGCCACAGTTCACTCCTTACTATGTAGCACCTCAGGTAAGAGTCCAGGTCTGACTGTTCCTGTCTTTTTAGCTTCCAACAAAGTCTAAATTTTGCGCCCATTTCCTCTCTACCTTCTCAGGTACTGGAGGCACAAAGGAGGCATCAAAAGGAGAAGTCTGGCATAATCCCTACCTCGCCAACACCTTACACTTACAACAAGGTATGCCTCTGAACCGGTGTGTGCTTTGCTGGTTACAATTTGGGTAGGTGCAACCAGCTTTATTCCCGCTTGTTTCTCCAGGGCAGGGTTTTCAGAGAGCTCTGTGTTCATTTGTTAAAGCTAAGTTTTCTCTCTCTTTTAAATGCCCCTAGAGTTGTGACTTGTGGTCGCTTGGCGTCATCATTTACGTGATGCTGTGTGGCTACCCACCTTTCTACTCCAAGCACCACAGTCGGACAATTCCCAAGGACATGCGGAAAAAGATCATGACAGCAAGTTTTGAATTTCCGGAGGAGGAGTGGAGCCAGATCTCCGAAATGGCGAAAGATATTGTGCGCAAGTAAGTTGGGCCGGAACCATTGCATGAGACCCTCTTTATTCCTCCTCTCTGTTGCCTGGAGAAGCTTGGAATTTGTGGAGCAGCCGACTGTGCTGTTGGTGTCAGTGACCTCCCTGTTCAACGCGCTGGGGATATATTCCCCACAAAGCAGTTCAAGCCTATAAAACATCAGTTATTTGTTAATTTAAGCTGATTTCATTTCTGTCCTTCTTTCCCCTCTTTGTAAACAAAGTGGGATATGTTTTATCTGAGATATATTTTTAAAAAATTAAGAAACCAATGAGTTTGTCTTATGTTTTTTGTTTAAATGCACAGACTGCTGAAAGTGAAGCCCGAGGAGCGTCTGACAACCGAAGGGGTCTTGGACCACCCTTGGCTGAACTCCACAGAGGCTCTCGACAACATTTTACCCTCTGCCCAGCTGATGATGGACAAGGTTTGTGTTGTGTGTCCTGCTTTAAGAAATGGTGTGCTATCCAGTACCAGCTGTGCAGAGCCTGACCATTTTGGTCTGTACAGCTCAGAAGCATCCCACATCTGTTTGTGGTGTTCCAGGACCCCAGCTGGTATGGAAGTTCTTTTGTGTGTTAATTAAAACTTGCAAATGTAACTCATTTGCCCTACTAGGCAATGGTTGCTGGGATCCAGCAAGCCCACGCTGAGCAGCTGGCAAACATGCGGATCCAGGACCTCAAAGTCAGCCTCAAGCCCCTCCATTCTGTCAACAATCCAATCCTGCGCAAAAGAAAACTGCTGGGGTAACTTTTAAATATTCCTCCGTACTAAAAAACAAAACACACATCAGATAGAATCATAGAATCGGAAGGGACCTAGTAGGTCATCTAGTCCAACCCCCTGCCTGCAGCAGGAAATCCCCCTAGTGCAGCAGGAAATCTCCCTGGGAGGGTCTTTCAGGATGATGAAAGCAAATCCCTCAGAAAGTCCATGGTGGGTCTGGGGATAGCTTTTCTGGAGAGAGCAGTCAGGAAGTTGGTCTGTGGAACTCCCTGCCACAGGATGTGGTGATGGCATCTAGCCTTAATGCCTTTAAGAAGGGCTTGGATAAATTCCTTGGGGAAAGCATCAGCACAGCTTCCAAGCCATGATGTGTGTAGACTTGGACAACCTCAAAATGGCAGATGCAGGTGTCTTGTGTACTCCCCGAGGCATCTGGTGGGCCTCTGTGTGATACAGGAAGTTGGACTAGATGGGCCTCTGGCCTGATCCAGAGGAGGCTCTTCTTAAGTTAACCCCATTCAAGTCTTCTAAGTGACCTCTGGCAAGCCACGTTCTCTCCAGCCCAGCCTTAACACCTGTAAGCTCTGCCCAGAAACCAAGCAGAATTGTTCTTGTGTTGCAGAACCAAACCGAAGGACACTGTGTACATCCATGATCCTGACAGCAGCGAGGACTCCAATGTGGCTCTGGAGAAGCTCAGAGATGTCATCGCACAGTGCATCCTGCCACAGGCTGGTAAAGGTCACCAGTTCTGAGACAGTTGCATTTTTTGGGGTGGGGTGGCAGGTTGGTGGTGGGAACTTCAGCATTCCTATCTCTTAAAATGGGACTACTTGCTTAGGGAACAGGGGTTGGGGAAAACCCATCTCTTTGAAAAAGATTTGGGATATCTGCAGGCATTCTGTAGCAACGGGAATGCTCTGTGGGAACTTGTAGCTGTTCCTGTCCCCTTTCTTGCCTGACTTGACCCCTTTCCTTTATTTGGGGAGCAAACAGCAACTTGTCTGCTCCACCCTCAGTGCAGTCCACTTAACAGATGTTGCTTTTCTTCTTTCCCATCCATCTCACCAACAGGTGAGAACGAGGATGAGAAACTTAACGAAGTAATGCAGGAAGCCTGGAAGTATAACCGGGAATGCAAATTGTTGCGAGACACTCTCCAGACGTTCAGCTGGAACGGTGAGCCTTGTTGGGGGGGGGGGGGCAGAAGGAAGAGATCCAGGGTGGGGTGTGGAGGCAGAACACTGATTGCCTGGATTCCACTTCCCAATCAGGTTTCCCCACCAGAAGCTTGAAAGCACCTGGGTTATGGGGGAGAGAGTTTCCTATGGGGGAGGATGGTGCCAGACCACTGGGCGGTGCTGCCAGGAGTGCTTTGCAGAAATGTGGTGTGCGACTTCATATTGGCCTCACCCTCCAAGAGTTGGGACCTACCTGTAGTTACTCAAATCTAACGCCCCATCAAGTCTAATGCACACCCTAATTTTGGAGACTAACCCTACAATCCAGAGTAACTACGGGAGCACGTAGGAGACATTACATGCACCCGTAGTTACTGCACCACGTAGTGAAAACCTATGGGAAATTCATAGTGTAATCCAGAGTAAATTGTTCTTACACCGGAGCAAGGACTCCCCATAGTTACTCTGGATTGCGCCGTAAATTTGGCTGGAAAAAGGTGAAAGATTTGAGTAAATATTTGAGGGGAAATATTAGCTAGGTATTATTTATATTATTAATATTTGAGGGGAAATATTAGCTAGCTATTATTATTATTATTTCTAGCTATTATTTCTGCCTTTAACCCATTCCGTATCTATATATTCCAGGTAGAGGATTCACAGACAAAGTGGACCGGCTAAAACTGGCTGAAATAGTGAAACAGGTCATTGAAGAGCAGACAAATTCTCAAGACTCTCAATAGCTGGGACTGTTTATTCTTTGAGGGGATGGGGACAAACAACCTGGTTTTTTTTTTAATTAACCATTTGAGAGTTATCCTTTAAACTGTAAAATATTTTTATGTAAATTAATAAATCATAATTATTTCATTAAATTTCCACACAGCTTGAAAAAAAGATGCTGTATAGATGTAGATAACAAGAATCATTGGTACTGTAATATTTTTTTAAGAACTCAGTTCCTCAAAAAAGAAATATATATATATATATTATATAATTTTTATGTACCATTTAATTCATGACTCTGTAAAACGGGGCAGTTTAATCTTCAGTAACCAGATGCTAGACTTTTCCTTGCCTGCATAGAATGGTTAAGAGCCTCTAACAATGAGCTTTATTCTCTTTCTGTCTTCTGCATCCAGCTTAGTATTTTACTTGAAGTAAGCACTGAGGGACATAAGCCGCACGATTGTCCTTGACCGCCACCTTCCAAGGTCCTCCCTTGTTGTGGCCTGCGTTTGTGGGCAGCCACCCATCCGTGCGTGAAGCAGCCGCACGTGGAGGCCTTGGAGGTTTCCGGTGTTTCTCCTTCCTTCTGGCTCCCAGCACAAAACCAAAAACATTCAGAGAGGCCTGTCCTCTGAGCTGGAAAAGGCAGATTTAGAAACAAAATCCAGTTAACAAATCTGTACATATTTCTAGTTTTCTATCTTAGGGCATAATTTGCTTTTTAAACCGGGCTGACGGTAGGTTTTTATAGAGTTATTTTGGTACAATCACCTCTGCCGTTCATTGTCTGAAGAGTCCTTTCCAGGGCTCCGTTTTCAGCAATCGCTCCTTTTTTTGTGCTCATTGCTTTCCTGAGCCACGTCCCCCCACCCTCCAGAATTGCTGTGTTGTGTTTTAATTTCTTTTCCATGACACATTTTGTGTGCTCCCTCCCTCAGAGGCAGCAACTCTCTTGTAACCCCTTGTCTGAGTGCTGTTCTGGCCCCCAGTGTTAAAATGGCCACATGTGCAGTGGACATCAAGGCACACAGCATGCCTTTAGGCTACGTGTCTTAGGCGATTGCAGGACGCCATGGGACGGTGTGGGAGGCTTTGCACATGGACTCTCATCACCATGTGGGTTTGCAGCAGCCACCACAACTGATACAAGAGGCTAAAGTCCAGGCCAAGTGGAAGGTGCTCTCTGGCAGTCCTGTGTTTCAGTGCTAAGAATGTAAGCAAAATGTCTTTTGGGGAAGCGATTCCCATCCCTCCTTGGATGGAAACTGCCTTTTCCAATTTGCTGCCCCACGCTAAATTGGCATTCCCTATTTCTCTACCTCCATATAAAGTTTGCATCTCTTTTCTAAGTAAGTTCCTTTCTCTTGAAACCACCTTCTTGACTTCCCTTCCAGTGGAGAGCCCTGCAGAGATTGCGCTTGCTGTGGGGTACTGAAAAGTGGCGCATGGAATGCCCCCCTCCAGGGAAAGTGCTGTGCCAACCTGCATGTGGGCACCTGCGCACAGAGGCTACCAGTGATGGCAAAACTGCAAACATTGCTTGCAGGATCCTTCCATTATTAACTGGCGTGGCTGAATCAAAGTATTAGGATTAGGGGTATTGGTTGGTGTATTGGAGGGGATCAAACACTGTCATGTTACAAAAAAGTTAATTTCCCAAACATTTTAAGTGGTGCATGTGTAAATTAAACATTTTTATGCCTTATCCTGTCTATCTTTTTATTTTGAAGGGTGTTATATGGTTGAGGGCATCTGATTATTTTCAGCGTCACTTGCATAGTCCATTAAAACCTAAGCTGATCCTGGGTTAAGAAAGCTTGGAACGGAGGAACCTAGAGTGAAGTCCATGGAGGATGTTTCCTGTTGATGAGAATCTGTTGTCATCACTGTGTCTGCAAATGGCAACAGGAAGCAGGAAGAGCTCAGGAAGCCAACCTGCTTCCTGTTAGCATTTGCAGGACAGCACAGATGAGACAGTTGTAGGAGGGATGTAGTCAAAAGTCTCTGCGCTATGGGGGGAATTTCTGAGCAGCCTGCAGGTGAAACAGCAAATAGGGTACTTGTGGAAACAGGAAGGCACCTATAGTTTGTTCCTGGAGACTAGGTAAGGAAATCAAGGTTGAAAAGGTGGATCCCATACCGTCCCCTGTATGCATTCAAGACTGTGGTTAGCCTGTGTCCATGTCTCTCAATTTTCCCATGGGTTTCTGAACCCGCTGTGTCCTGCTGTACCATGATTTTTTTGAATTGTTATTGTAATGTAAATATTATGCATTGATGTACATAAAATAATTTTACTAAAACTGATCAACATGTCTGCCTTTTTTCCACCCTAGATATACTTTTTAACATTTCGGATATTGCGGCTTACAAAGTGGCTCCTCTTCTGCTTGCACCCCCCACGTCCTCCCTTGGAATGATCAAGTGAGATAAGAATTCCTTCTCTGTAGCTCTGTTTTCTTCCTGTCTTCCATCGCAATCTCTCCCCCATAAACACACCCTTTACTCCCAGTTTGTCCTGCAGTCTCCATCTGATGGGGCTTGTTCACGAAGGGTGCAATAAGAAAGAGGGTTAATACCCAAATTAGGGCATGTTCTCTGATAACAAATTGGTCCTATGCTTCTCTTCCATTGCACAATTGGTTAAGGTTGGACTCCACAGTTGGACTCCAGTTGGTTAAGGTTGGGATATTTTTTATTTCTAAAGTCTATAAAGAAGTGAAGGGACAGCAATGATGTGGTGGAACATTGGCTGATCCATAACATAGAATGGGAGGTTTGTTTGTTATTTGCATTTCCTCTGCATTGTTATTTGTTGTCATCCTTATGTTATTAGGACTTGCAAGAATGTATTTTGTTTTAAGGAAGGTACTTTTCCAGCGTTATTTCTGTAATGGGCCATCTTGCAGCTACATGCCGAGTAATACCGGTAACCTCGGCAGATGGAAATACTTTGTTTAGACAATAACAGAGAATAATAATAACGGAGACAATAACGTTTTCAACAGCCATCTTATGTTCCATCTCAACCAGCACCTTTTACAGGTTCCTGGGGGCTGTTTTATTCCTTTCTTCCCAGTGACCTTGGTGCTTCCATAGCCCTGATCCACTGGGAAAGCTGGTGTTCCTTATCTTTCCTGCTTAACTTTATCACTTGGTAGCGTTTCAAGAATCTTGACCGTTGTCCAAACTGGAAGCAAGGGGGACAATCCCCTTTCCAAAGGAAGACGCATGAAGAGTAGGATCAACTGGGGAAGAGTTGAGCCTGTATTGCGTTCTCACACCTCCAGTTAGTTGTGTTAGTTGTGGAAATCTTTGGAATTATAGGGTTATTCTGCGTATTGTGATTCTGTTTGTCCTCTTACCTTATCTTAAAAGTCAAAGGCCTCGGATTAGTTTGGCTGAATATTTTCAGCATATGTTGAGCTAGTTGGACCAAGAGGCACATTGCCAGGGGTACACAGCTTGTTTACCCAGCAGATCAAAGGTCATTGGGGACCATATATCTTGGACTAGACAAGACTACTTGCTTCCATTCTGTTTTAAGGCTCCAGGTCTGGAATGTCCATTTCCAAAGATTCAGAAGAAACAGCTACTGAAGAATGTTTGGAACATCCACTGCAGAAGACACCATCTGGCACATCTTTTAAATGGGAATATATAATTTTGTTCCCCACTCCTCCTCTGGCTTTGCCATACTTTTCAATCTTATAAAGTAGAGAGAGAGAATTGTAATAGCTTGAAAAAGGGGGAAATTGTGGGATATTTCCCCCACTCATAGTGCCCCTTTTTGTCTGGGGTTCACCCAGTTGGTGATGAACCCTTTGAACCAAAGATAGTTGTCGCTGAAGTTGGAGGATCTTGTTTGGTTGCTTTCAAGACCCACCTAAGAAGAATAGCAGGGCCATAAATACATTGAGAGGTCTAAGAACAATGATGGCAACATGGAAAATGGTGGAGAAGACCAACACCTGATAAATTTGGAGAGGCTAAATGAATGAATATCCTTCAAATGCCCTTTTGATCTCTCTTCCATTCAACATCCAACATCCAGAATAAGCGGGACCTAATATTGGTGCAAATCATGGCAGGCAATAGGGGTAGAGAGCTTGCTTCCCAACTGGCAATGTGTGTTTTGGTTTTGGGGTCTGTCCTTTCCTCTCTAGAGTCTGACTCACATCCTTCTCC
Source organism: Cryptoblepharus egeriae (assembly GCA_030015325.1). NCBI lineage: Eukaryota > Metazoa > Chordata > Lepidosauria > Squamata > Scincidae > Cryptoblepharus > Cryptoblepharus egeriae. The sequence goes on from JAREYC010000020.1 coordinate 1,684,128, forward strand.
AGAGGTCAACTCCTATGAAGTGATCGTTCCAAGACGTTTACCGCTATGGACAAGCAAGGGCAAGGATTACGAAACTTCCTACGTCATCAAGGTAGCCGGAACGGACTATATTGTTCGACTCAAGCACAAAGAGAACCTAGTGGTCAATAATTTGCCGGTCTTCACGTATGATTTGAAAGGGAGACGGATAACGAGTCACCCCAACGTCCCTTCTAACTGCTACTGGGAGGGATATGTCGAAGGGGTTCTCAATTCACGGGTGGCTCTAAGCACCTGCTCTGGCCTCAAGGGACTCCTAAAAATGGGGGGGACAAATTATGGCATTGAGCCTTTGCAAGGTTCATCTTCCTTTCAGCACTTTCTCTACCAGATCAAAGAAATGGAGTCCAATGCTTCCATCTGTGGTATGGGGGCTGAAGATGCACGGGACCATCTGGAAGAGCGGGTGCTAAGGCAAGAGGTGCACCAACACTCTTATCATCCAGGAATTCCAATGTATATTGAACTGTTTATCGTGGTGGACAACATGATGTTCCAGGGAGAAGATAGCAATGAGACAAAAGTGCTGGAAACCGTCCTGGATGTAGTTCATTTAGTGAATTCCTACTTCAGTTACCTCCATTTACACGTAGCCCCATGTGGCCTGGAGATCTGGACTCAAGCCAACCCCATCGGAATTCCCAATAACATCACCCAAGTTCTTGATAATTTCAACACGTGGAGAAAAATCTACCTTGAACCACAACTAAAATACGACACTGCTCACTTGTTTGTCTATAAAAACTTTGGCGAAGAACCTGGGAAGGTGTACCCCAATGAGATCTGCAACCGAGACTTTACTGCTGGGGTAGACTCCCACACAACCCACAACAACTACCTCTTGTCCAAAGTTCTTGCGCATGTGTTGGGGCACAGCATTGGTTTGAAGCATGACGGACCCGAGTGCGTTTGTGACAAAGAGCAAAGTTGCATAATGCATCTGTATCACTCCGAGGGCGTCTTGTTCAGTAACTGCAGCCTTGATGCTTATGGTAAGATTGTACTGGAAAACAAACTCAGTTGCTTAATGAATAGCCCCAACTTTAACAAGGTGCTCACTGCCAAGCGTTGTGGTGACGGAGTGGTGGATGTGGGGGAAGAGTGCGATTGCGGGAGCAAGCCGGAGTGCAAGCAAGACCCTTGTTGCAATCCTGACTGCACTTTCAAGGATGGTGTGGTCTGTAACACTGGGCCATGTTGCTTCAACTGCCAGATCTATGCCGTCGGAAATCTCTGTCGAGCGAAGGCTGCTGAGTGTGACTTGCCTGAGTATTGCGACGGGGAATCAGAGTGGTGTCCTGATGATATGTACATGCAAGATGGGACCCCCTGCAACAAAACCGCCTACTGTTACAAGAATGAATGTCTGACCCACACCAAATTGTGTTCTCATATCTATGGCAGATCTGCCAGTGGTGCTCCAAGGAGCTGTTTTCAACAGCTAAACAGTGCCGGAAATTTGTTTGGCAATTGTGGGGGTGACGGGAGCAGAGCAAAGTTTGTGAAATGTGAAGAAAAGGACAGCATGTGCGGAAGAGCCCAGTGTGTGGGGGTCACACATATCCCCAGGAGGTGGAATTACGCTCAGTTCAAAGCCACCAAAGTCCAGGGCAGGGAGTGTTGGAGCATGGCCTTCCCTCTTGGAGCAATTGCTTACGATATTGGAGTGGTCCCCAATGGCACCCACTGTGGGACAGAGAAGATTTGCCTCGGCCGGCAGTGTGTCCCCCTGTCCAGTCTGAACTTGACGACGCATTGCGACCCTGAGACAAAATGTAACTCAAGAGGTATATGCAACAATCATCACAACTGCCACTGTAACGCGGGCTGGAAACCTCCATACTGTAAATTTTTTGGCCCGGGAGGTAGCATTGATGGTGGGTATCCTCTAGAATCCTGGACTTCAGAACAAATGAAGCTGATCTTGGGCATTGTGATCCCCATAAGCTTGTTGGTGATATCTGTGCTTACTGGGTTGATATCAAAACTGAGCACTTGGCTACGACAGCACCCTTAACCTGTGTGTTGGGTGTCCGCCCAACTAACCCACATGGTGACATCAGCCATTTGGACTGCTATGGGAGGTCTCCCTCTAGCCCCAGTTGCAGCTGATGATGCTTTTGTGTGCAGACAGCTTTGTGCTATACTTTTTCTCTGCAACACAATCGTTGACATCATGGATGTGTACAAATAAAGCTTAAAACTGACTGATGGTAAAGAATCAGTGACGTCATTTCCGGATATGACATCACTTCCAGGTTAATGACATCATTTTTGGTGCGTCCCAACAAAAAGTGGGACCCAGTCCTAAAAGGTTTGAGAAGCACTGGTGTAGAAAATAAATGTCAGAGGATGCTTGAGATGCCAGGTCCAACCACCAGAGGGCAGCACAGCCCTATTGTTCTTAATACTGTATACTTAATACTGTATACTGTGTTCGTATACTGTATTTACTCAATTATAACGCTCACCTTTTCAGCTGGATTCAATCTCCAAAATCAGGGTGCACATTAGATTCAATGTTAATTAGAATTGAGTAAATACAATATTTTGATTATAAGTATAGGGTGCGTGTTATATTTGATGGCGCATTATTTTCGAGTAAATATGGTATATCTTTATTAACCCCATGAGAACCTGCTTGCCTCCTGCTGGACAGGGTTGCCCATTTATTTCCTATTTTTCTTTGGTGCTTCCAGCAGCCTGGCATGCAAAATTTGGGGGAATAGGAAGTTTTTCTCAGCATTTAGAAGAAAGAACAGGCAGCCGCTTTGGCCACAAGTGCGCATAAGAATGTTCCATGACTAATTAGCACTGAGGCCACACCACAGCCTCATGGGAGCCATGGACTTGGATAGGAAGCTTGAAAAGGAGGGGGGAAAGCCCAGAGTTTTTTAGAGTTGGGAAATGCAAGACTAACTAGGGAGTGCCTGGCGTTGGAAAAATCACATCTGTGTTATGACTTTGCCCTTGGATGACTCACGATGTTGTGGCGAGGAGGGAAAAACCCCGAAGAATTGCAAGCTAGGTGCAGAGTATGGAAACCTGGCCCACAGAAGTTCTTTTGAGAGTGTCCACGAGCATGCGCGTGAAGGGGTTGCTGGTAGGATTGTAGGCTTGGACTTTTAGAGAGCCTCTCTGAAAACTCTGCAAAGTCCATCTCAGAGGCTTTTGAGTAAAGATCTTCTAAGAACCAATTTGGTGCCTGGTGGTGCTTTGTGCCCACTGCCCGATGGCACTCGGTGCCCAATAAGGATGGATAGTCCCCCTGGTGGTGCCTCCCAGAACCTGATGCCTGCTGGTGCTCACTGTTGTGGCCTCTGGTGCCCGCCAGTGCCCACAAATATTCCCTAAATTTTACTCCTGAAGTAGCAGGTAAATTTAGCTCGTTTTAATATAGAATTCCTTACAGGAGATTACTCTAGCACCGGGACCCTTAGGCATGGGGTCCAATTGGATTAAAGCTAGGCAGATTCTTGCTGTTCCCCTTAGAAGCCCAGATGCCCCCCCAGCATCTGAACTTTTGTAACCTTGACACACAAGGAAACAGACACATGTCCAGTTCTTGTTTTACTATAATATATAGGAAAGGACAGACCATTTGCCTCTTGTGGTAGTAAGAGAAGCATCTCTTCAGGTTGGCCCCTGAATTTCCATACTGCTTTTTCAGCAAACTGCATCTGTTTCCATAATTTCCAGGGGGGAAAAATGCCCACATGAGAAAAACAACAGAGTTAAAAGAGACTGAAAAAAGTCACAAATAAATAATAATTGTTAATTAAAAACAGACTGAGTTCATCTCATCCGCTTCAGTTAATTGAAGAGCTCGGCTAAAAACCACCACTGGGTAGGACAGTTTTTCAGTTCGGTCTCCAGTACTGAGCAGTATACATGGGTCTCTTGTAAGGCAGGGAAAGAGAATAAAGAAAAAGGTGGTAATCTGCTAGTGTAAATTTGGGGGGGTACGCGAGGTCCAGGATTAATAGAAGCCAAATGAAGCAAATAAGCCATATCCCGGCTACCGTCTTCTAATGACAAGAGTCAACTTCCTCTCCTTTCAGGATCCTTTTTCTGGATGCTTAAATTCGGTTTTTCTTCCCAAACATGAAAATCATGTTGCCAAGAGTTCCAAAGGCTGTTGGCACCAGCTTGCGCACTTGACTCTAGGGGCTAGAGTCCATGCATGCACAAATGTACATGACCGCTTTGAATATTACAGGCTGCCGAGCAGCAGGTGGTGGGCTGCTGCAGAAACGGTACTGGAACGTCATCCCGTTCATAACACCGTAGACGTTGACTTGGGCACCTGCTGGGAGTAGGTGGGATGCGTGCTGGCGTAGAACCTCTTTTGGGAGCGCAGCAGAGGCGTCTGTGTGTCCACATCCCGGCAAGCTTTGCGCTTCATGCAACGAAACATGTGCTGGGTCCAGCCGTAGACGGTGCAGTTCAGGAGACCCTGGGAAGATGCAGTCAGCGCCTAGGAAAAGAGGAAGGCTTACTGGGGGGTCAAGAAGTCTCGCTAGTAGATTTGTAGACTAGTAGACTCAGCATCTGTCCGCATTCGAGTATCCAGGTGTGTTGAGGAGGGAGGGATGCTTACCTCCAAAACATAAAGGGCCATGAACATTCTTGTGTTCTCCAAAAAGGTGACCTTGATGATCCCAAGGAGAAAAGCTGCAATAGACCAAAATATATGGGGGGGGGTTCATTAATCAAAGGCATCTTAATATCAAGGGTTTGAAAATGTATTAATTAATCAGTTCATTGCTTAAATAGAGTACAGTGTTATGATACGGATTGAGATGGGCATCCATATGCACAATCCGTGCAGCGCAGAGCAATGCCTGGTGTCTCCTCACCTGGGCCCCAGCAACAGAAGAACACGATGGGGTACAGCATCACCCCCTGCTCGACCATCTTGATCATCGCCCACTGCTGATCACCCACGTAGCCTGTGGAGTTCACAAACTTCTTGTACAACGCTCTGGCCCGGATAAGCAAGACCTGCAAAGTCAGGGTGAGGAAGAAGAAAAAATTTGGTTCTAGATGTTTCTAAAACGTACGAACAAGATCTGGCTGTTGGGGTGCTGCGGAAAAGGGCATTTCCTTGGGTTCAAACCCAACAAAAGTGAACATGAAGACATTGCTTGAGATTCTTGGAGACGGATTATGGGGAGGATGCTCATTGGGGAGGATCTCTATACGGGGAGGAGAGTCTCAATTCAGTTCCCAGGTCCATTCAAGATTAACTTGGGGTTAACAAGATTAACTGGCGAATTATCAGCCATGGATCTTAAGAGTTTATTTGCTCATTTATTATAACATCTACAGCAGTTCTGTCCACTCAGATCTGTCTGTCTCGCTCACACATACACAGAGCAAGAAGGATTTTTGTCTGGGGTGCACACACAGCTCAACCATAAGCCCCTTGATTGTGGAGATCTGGGTGCCCAATCAGATATATTGGTATCCAATACCCAGTGGTACCCAATACATCTCAAACCTGAATGAGATGTGGTTTGAGACACAGAGTTGGGGGTGACGACGAACCTCTCTGAGAGCACTAATGGCTCCCCTGAATTTATAGGGGGAGCTGGACACTTGTTCACATCTGTGTTTCTGTCTACCTACGACCTGCCTATTCTTCTCTGGGTATGGAGGGGAACTCTCTCTGATGCTTGTCAAGGACAAGGGGCACGTTTCTTACCAAGATAGCCACAAAGCTGGCCGAAAACAAGATGAGGAAGATGCCAATGCCATAGAAATACATCACAGAGCAGGTCGGTTCCTGACGGCTGACCCCAGGGTTGATTTCTGTGTGCATCAGAAGGCATCTGCAGGGATATGGGATATGCTGGTCTTTGCCCTACCATTAAGCTTGGCCTCACACCCAGCGCACCAACTGGTGCTTTGACCTTCCACAGTGCAAGCAAAGGCTCCACCACCGAGCCCGTCACTCCCTCGAGCCCTCCCACCCTCGAAAGAACTTGGATGGCCTTACCCATGCTTTGCTGTGAAGTTTCGGTAACATTCGTAGTGGTTTCCCAGGCCAAACACAGGAGCCATGAACAAAATGGGGATTATGCTGGAGGAAGAGACAACATCACAGTCAAGGCAGCTGCTTTCATCGGGAACTGCAGGAGGACCTCCCAGATTCCGAAATGAGAGGCAGAGGCTGGCATGGTGCTGGGGGGTCTTGTGCCAACTCTGCCACCCTGGAATCCTACTGGTCCCTTCACTGTATTTATGGTTGCCATAATTCTTTTCCACAAAATCGGGACAGACCCCTCTGTCCCATTTTCCAGTATGTGAATACACTCCCCAAAAATCGGGATTATCCCTGTTTTGGGGGACATATGGCAACCCTCTATCATCTGGACATCCTGTAGGATCCTAAGCAATGGCTTCTACAAAAGGCTTCAGATTCCAGGAACCGAATTACAGTAGAGTCAGGGTGCAATCCAGAGTAACTATGGGGAGTCCTTGCTCCGGTGTAAGAACAATTTACTCTGGATTGCAATAGGAATTTCCCATAGGTTTTCATTAGGTGGTGCAGTAACTACGGGTGCACGTAATATCTCTTACGTGCTCCCGTAGTTACTCAGGATTGTAGGGTCAATTCTAGTCAAACGTCTGGCAACCGAGATATACAACATAATATCTTGGGAAGGGGCCGACTGGTGATGTGAATGAAACCAGCACAAAATTGTTCGCTGTGTATTTATGGATGATGATGATGATGATGATGATGATGATGATCATAGTATTCCAGGTTCTGCAGAAATTCACAGCCCGTTTCCTCTTCCAAAGCATGCAGGTAGATCCACTCCAGGTGATTAAACTTACCTGGACAGAATGATCGTCGTTCGGCCAAAGTGATTTGCAGAACTTAATATCTGTAAATAAAAAGAATATCTGTTAATAAAAAGAAAAACAGAGACACAAATTCAAGGTCTCGGCTGAGCTACTTGTCCATTTTTATTTCTATTTATTTGCTCCTTTTTATTTCTAATGCACAGCATAAGCAATGCGTACACAGTATATGGATCCGACTTGATTTCATCTTTCTTGCGCATGCAGGACTATATAGCAATAAGGAACATGCAGAAGAGGAGCCCCAGCCTTGCATGTACATTTATTCAGAAATCAGAGCACGAGCCTAACCATGTCTACTCAGAAGTAAGCCCCATTATGTTCAATGGGTTATACTCCCAGGAAAATGCATTTGGTTTTGCAGCCCTAATTATGTAAATTGTTTTGTGCATAACTTTGGTTGGACAGTGGTTTAAAAGTATTCTTAATAATAACAAGATCAGCATTTAAAAACAAAGCAAGGAATGGCATCTGGAACAGCTGGGTGCGGAAGGGAACACATGCAAGGCCTGGAACTAAAAGGTCGTTGGATGGATCAGTATCGAGAGCTCGGTGTAGGGTTGGTTGCCACATGTTCCAAAAAACATGGACAATCCCAATTTTGGAGGATTGTGTTCACATACTGGCAAATGGGACCGAGGGTCCTGTCTTGGTTTTGTGGAAGAGAATTATGGCAACCCTAGGGATTCCACATCCAGGGGGCCTGGTCCGATGCAATCATGGCAGACACATCCCGTTGATTCTCCTCTTGGCTTCCCCTCAATACCGAGGAGCACCTCCCTGAGCAAACAAACATGGCCCTGAGCAATTAGCGCAGCTCCCAACAGTTTCCGATCCAGGCAGCCTGGCTGTTTTCATCTTCGGCCTGCCGACGTGTCTGCCCTGCAGGGTTGGCACCGTCCCAAGAAGACTGGCTGTCCTCCATCCACACAAAAACAATGGCAACCCCTTTTTCCAGAGACAGCCGAAGCCATCTTTTGGGGGCTGTTGATCGTTCTTGGAACGAGGACAGAGGAGTCCCTCTGATAGGTAGGGCAGGAACCCTCGGGTGATGAAGCACCCGTGGTCCCGTTCTCCACCAGGAAGAGCCACTCAAAGGCCACCTTGTGCTGAAGGGTGGTGTCAGCCTCCAGCCAGATCTGAGTGTAGCCAGGTGTGAATCGCAGGGCATGTGGAGTATTTGTTCAGCTTGTCCTCGAGGTGTGGGTTTTCTTGGAAATTCATCCTTGTCTTTCTTTACCTGGTGCTTTACCTGCTCCGTGAGAGGCTGATGACGACAAGAGGAGAAGGGCCTCGAGGCACACCCTCCCCACCCTGCTTGTGGTCAAGAGAACCATTCCTTTGTGGGGAAACCCTCACGTACATGTTGTGATCCTATAAGGGAACAGATCAATAGGCGCAAGGGGACTGGATCATCCAGGAGTCACACAACATCCCACCAGCAAAATCAGGTGATGTTCTCATTCCTGAAGCAAGGATCACAGTTGGTCCAACCCTTGAGTATACCATATTTACTCGAATCTAATGCGCCACTGAATCTAATGGCGTGCACCCTCCACATAATAAAAATGTTGTATTTACTCTCATCTAATTAACCATCAAATCTAATGCACACTCTGATTTTGAAGACTAAATTGGGCTGGAAAAGGTGAGCGTTAGAGTAAATATTGCATTTTTTACCCGAATTCAATTAAAACAAGCTTCCGTTTGTTCTGCAGTCTATAAGTGGAGGACCAGGTTTAAACTATCGTTACCAGATTATTGGACAATTATGTTTCTGGAGTAGATCATTAACCCAAAGAGCAAACTTTCCTTTGTTTTAAAAGCAAGTTTGCCACCGATTATATCTTATCCAGATTGTGTGGTGACGGCCAAACCACACGCTGTGTTGAACACACAAGTGGGGGGGGAGTTTTCCTCCATAAATAGTGGTGATGAGCAGGAAGGACGGACCTGATTTAGGACTATGGTGTGGAGAAAGTGGGCTTTAATCCTGTATTTCCAACATGGTCCTGTACCCAACAGGGGGCTTGATCCAGGCTGGGAATATCACAGGGCGAAGGGTTAAAGTCTCCAGATTGTGGTCACAACTGTGCCTTCCACTTCCCATGGCTAGTATAGGAAAACTACAACAGATCATTCCCAGGTGGGGTTGCCATAATTCTCTTCCGCAAAATCGGGACAGGACCCTCCGTCCCATTTGCCAGTATGTGAACACAATCCCCCCCCAAATTGGGATTGTCCCTGTTTTTCTCAGGATATATGGCAACCCTATTCCCAGGCATAAGATGCATGGTTTGGTCCCAGTATACTTACCTGTACAGCAGGTAGAAAACCAGTGCCAGACAGCAAGGGAAGGGCTGCCTGGTGTCAGTAAGGATTACCTGGGGTTGCCGACTGTATAGACTCAGGTTATATTTGACCTTCAAGTCCATATATAGATGCCAGGTATAGTTGACGGTGTATAGGAAAGAGGCCACATAGAAGATCTGGAGGAGCAAAAGAGAAAGAGGATTTCACCAGTTGCCAGATGGACGGTCATGCATCCATCTGTTTGTCGGATGCAGGACCTTGACCACAGCTATTATTATTATTATTATTATTATTATTATTATTATTATTATTATTTTATTGGAAATCAAACATAAATACTCGGCAAATAATTTTGTGCTGGTTTCATTCACATCACCAGTCGGACCCTTCCCAAGAGTCTAGAACTGTGTGATGTAGCAGCGTATAATTCTTGCTGAACCCAGAAGCACTATTATTATTATTATTATTATTATTATTATTATTATTATTATTATTATTATTAGAACATATATGCACAGCAAACAATTTTGTGCTGGTTTCATTCACTTCACCAGTCGGACCCTTCCCAAGAGTCTATTCAAGAGTCTAGGATGATGATGATGATGATGATGATGATGATGATGATGATGATGATGCTGATGATGCTGATGATGATTATAGGTCCAAATTTGTTATTGATTGATTTTTTATACATAGATTTGACTCAACATGAATGACTACTGCAAATCACAGTTTAAAAAACTGCTTTTCTACTGTTGTAGAGAGATAATCATGCAAACAATCATACCATTTTTCAGTATCAGAATCAAACCCCCACAGATATCGAGGCACTACCTTATTCCATTAGGTGCAATAGAGGAGTAAGAAACCTAATAGTGGATCTTTTAAACCTATTTTTTCAGTTTTCTTTATACACTGATTTTTTTATCCACGGGAAGTTCTGGAACAGAACCCCAGTGGATAACTAGGGTCAGCTGTATTACTTTATTTATATCCTGCCTTACTCTGTTAAAAAAGTCAAAGTGTACAATCCTAGCCATGTCTACTCTGAAGTAAGCCCCATTGTGTTCAGTGAGATGTACTCCCAGGAAAGTGTCTTTAGGATTGCAGCCAAAGCTATTTGTCACAACATATCAGTGGAACCTCCAGCTCCAGGCAGTGAAGTTATGAAGAACAGAAACCGGGCCCAGTCAAGTGGAGGAGCGCCCACTCTTAATTAAGTCCACTAATTAATTCCATTCTTAATTAATCACCACTTTACATGGCCTTCCATTATGCCGGCCAAACGGTGGCCTCCTGCCCAGAACTTTCTAGGCCATTTGGATTTAATTGAGGGCACCATAGGTGACCCGTGTGCCAGTCACGCATGTCCCTGGCTGTGGTTTTGGTGGCACACGGGAAGCCACATCGGCAGGGGTGGCAACAGGGCACTTTCTTCACAGTATCTACTTGTTCTTCGGAGAGGGGAGGGAAATGTAAACAGGCAGGGAGGCCAAGATATCAGGAGGTGGAACTAATATGGAGATAAATAACGCTTGGATATGTCCATTTCATAAACATCAGAAGAACCAGAAAAAAAATTTGAAAAATCAACTTTTGATAAATCCATTCGAGATGGAACTATATGAATAAATGGGCTCTAATTTCCAGGATTTCTGCATAGCACAGAAATAAAGCACACACTTTAAAAGATGCCCATTTCCCCCATTGCACCATCACAGCTCTGGTTATGTTTGGTCAACTGGGTCTTAGGTGACTAGGAGTCGGCCGCAGGCTGGTTAGAGGATCACCATGGGCATCTGACCCCCAGATTTGGAGATCCTCGGTCTTGCCAATCTGTAAAATGGGTATGCTACTCCAACTCTACTGTACTGCAATCGCTGTGACCCCAAAAGGGGCCACGGTTAATCTTTACCAACCGGCACAGCACCCTTGCGCTCTCTCCCACCTGCTCGCTCAGGGTCACCGGATGTCTTGTCCAAGAGCATGTCCCGTGACAGTCTCGGACACCCTGATTCCTCGCCAAGGCACATTCCTGCCTTTCTCAAGAGGAGCCTGAGCAAACATCAGAAATTCTCCGGCCCAGATTCACGTGAACCAGAAGAGCGAGGAAAGAGCGAGCTCTTTCTGGCCTGACCAGGTTACATCGGAAAGGTCTGGCAAGGAAGGTTTTAAGAACACTTAAAGAAGCCACCGATCTAGTCACCATTCAAGTATTTTTCCTCATTTCCGTTACTCTTAGAGAGCCCCCCAGGCAAGGTACATCCCTTGGATTCTCTACATAGGAAGGGGGGAGGAAGAAGAAGAAAGCGCTGGCCTCGCATCCTGTGGAATGAATGACAAAACACGCTCTTTGGTCCCACAGACTGCACATGATCTGAGATGTGCAGCCCAGCAAGAGGCACGCAAGCGGCACCCGGACCGTAAAGTGGAGGGCAGAGTTCATTCAATAACAGGTCATGAAAAGAATAAAGCAAACATGCACGGAGGAAAAGGAAATCGCATGCACCACAAACACCACAAGTGGGTTATTGTTCCCTGCCCTTGGATGTCCCAACAGGTAGGGGCAAAAATCTGCTCCATCCACCAGGTGCTTTCAGGGGAAACCCACAGCAAGAGTTTTCCCCATTTCTGCCAGCAGTTGGGGCTTGGAGATCTCTGGTGTGTAGGAGATCATGGTCCTCCCGATGCCATGCTCCATCTCTTCCGCTAAGGCAGAACCTGTCTAGATCCTATGCATCACATCTAGATGCACATCAAGATCACATCAAGGCAAGCATCTCCACCACCCTACCCAACACGGTACCCACCCTACCCCTACCCTAGTCGGCTGCGGGGATCCCAGTGTGCCCCAGGAGCCGCTACCTTCTCACCTGTCCCGTGGCTTGCAGATTGTAACAGGCGACCTCTTGGCTTGCTGTCTTCTTGGTCTCGGTGCTGTAGAGGAGAGCCCCGGTGATCCAGCAGACCCCTAGGAGGAGGTCAGAGAGACTCAGGTAGAAGAGGGGCCGCACCTGTGGGAGGACCAGAGCCAACGGTCACATACCCGGGCATGGTTGTCTGTCCCAAACATCCAGGTAGGAGATTGCTTTTTGAACCACAACACACAGCCATGAAGCTTCCTAGGTGATCTTGGTTGGGCCTGTCACTTACTCTGAGCCTACCTTACAGGGTTGTTGTGAGGACAAAAGGATGATAAAATTGTAAGCTGCCTTGTGCATTTGCTTTGGCATGGAAAAGGCAGGGGGTAAATCTCTTAGTCAGTCAGTAAGTAAGTAGACAGACAGACAGACACCATTCAGTCTTGGCTGGCTCCCAATTTGGTTCTGGATCTGGTGCCAAGGGTTGGCTCAAAAGGGGAGGCTTGAAGGGTTAGGATGCCATGCCCCATGTCCTGCCACTGTATATAGTGCCAAATATATAGTGGTCACCTATAGCGGTATATCCCCTACCTAGCAGTGGCTCTTGATGCCGTGATTATTAACCAGCTAACCTCTTCATGTCTTGCAAAGCTTATTTGATGCAGGCAACCGATGGCTGCAGATGAGGTTAAGCAAAGCAATCAGTAACTTCAGCTGAGTCAGTGACCACTTGTCATAACCAAAAAAGAGGACAAAATATAGGACACCTGAATAAAATGTAGGACATGACAAGATAACAGCTAAAAACACTCCTCTATATTGCATTCATGTAGTTAATTTAAACACTAATTCCTTATTATTAAATGCAAAACTATTATATAGAATTAATATATATAATTCATGAATTACAAGGAGGCTACCTGCTGTCTGCTCACAAGGAAAAAGAGGACAATGAAGACTTTTTTCCCCAAGGCTAAAAAAGAGGATATGTCCTGGAAAAAGAGGACATAAGGTCATCCTGAGTGACGAGACAGTCCTCGGTCTCGAAAGACTATTTGTTATGGCAAATATGGCAGATATTTGTAATTTGTTTGTGGGGCTGCGCTTGAAAAATGTAAACACAAATTAGCCGACAGGCAAAAAAATATGTCTTACCTCGGGGGATCTGGCTGTGTGTTGGAAGACGGCGTAGCCGATCACGGAGCTGGACCCAATTACGCTGCAGAAACAAAAGAATGGAGTGGCCAACTTTGCTCTTGATGGTGCTCCTGTGCTTCTTTGAAAACATTTTCACTGCCAAATGTCTTTTAGTCCACAAGCATTAAAGTCAGAGGAGCCGAGCGAGAAGAAAAGTTGGCAACCCTTTTTGACGTTGGCATTGGCGGTATGGCTCTCTCTGCTTCCTGGTCAATGCCAGGACTTTGGGAGGACATTGCCAACTTTTTCACCAGATTGTGCTCCTGTGCATCGAACAGCCACCTAATCCGACAGTATTTAGGAGCTGCAATCCTAAACATGCTTTCCTGGGAGTAAGACCCACTGATCTCAATGGGGTTTGCGTCAGAGACGGTATATATAATGTTACAGCCAGAGTCAGACTTTGGCATTGTCCATTTGGGGTGACTCTGCCAGGCCTTTCCCAGCCATACCTTAAGATGCTGCCACAGCCCCATTGCGCCAGCCCCATAGCTCTTCCATGAAGTTCTCACCTTAAAGCAGCCATGACAGCCTGGATCCAGTGGACGACAGCAAAAAACTGGGGACAGAAAGGAAAAGGATGGTTATTCCCAGAATTTGCACCCACATCTTGGTACTGAGACAGTAGCATAGCTGGGGGGGGGTGGAGCAGTCAGTGTCGGAGGCAGCATTTGGACCCATTCCAGGTGGAGCAAAAGATGGACCCTATTTGCACAGCTTGCAAAGGCCCCACTAAGTCCTGTCCCCCACCCCAGTTTCACCCACATGGGGCGCTGACCCACAAATTTTGGTACTGGCAGAAAAAAATGCCACCCTCCTGCCCACCTTCTAGGTTCTAGATCTGACTGTCCAGCAGTGGTTTCAAAACTTTTCCAAATGGGTCATAAGCCCCATAAGGACTGCAATCCTATACATGGTATAGGGTAGTGGGTTTTGCACAAGGATTCCCCTGGAGCAGGTCCTTTGGGTGCTAGAGAGGGACTCCAAAGGGAAATCCTTTGGGTGTCAGGGAAGGTTTCAAGGCTAGTTGTTTGGGTGCTGCTGGGGAGGGTCTCCTTAAAGAAGGTCCTCTGGGTGCTAGGGAGGGACTCCCAAGGCAGGTCCTTTGGGTGCTGGGAGGGTCTCCTTAAAGCAGCTCCTCTGGGTCCCAAGGCAGGTCCTTTGGGTGCTGGGGAGGGTCTCCTTAAAGCAGATCCTTTGGGTGCTGGGGAAGGTCTCCCATCCACCCATCCTAGCAGAACAGTTGGGGGCTGGAGCAGGTGCCCCCTGGGCTGACTCACCTGTGGCCAGTCGACCTCCTGGAGGGTGCTGGGGGGTTCCTGAGTGAGCTCCATGCCTTCCAGGGGAGCCGGGCTGCTGTCTGCAGGCAGAAGCTGCTCTCTGGGGCTCCACCTCCAGGCCCGCCCCAGTCCCAGCTGAGATGCTGGAGAGGACAGGAGAGCCGGTGGGTGGGGTGCATTGCCAGGAATGGGGTCCTTTGGGGGTCCAGCCCCCCTTATTTCCACCCCCAGAGTCTTCTCCCCACTTTTCCCAGGTCAAAGCAAAACTTTGATTCTTTGGTCCTCACAACAACCCTGGCAGGTAGGCAAGGCTGGGAAAGGGAGGGAAGGAGGGAGGAGCTGGCCCAAGGGCACCCAGGAAGCTTCATGCCCAAGGAGGGGCTTTGGACCTGCATCTTCCAGGGTCCCAGGTCAGTCCAACCCCTGGACCACTGCCCCATCCTGGCCTCATTTTTAGCATCCCAGAGTAAGGATGGTGGTGATGATGATGATGGAAGAGATGATGATGATGCCCTTGCACAAATCCATGGTAAAGGTTGGGGGGATGCTAGGAAGGGAGGCTGGATTGGGTCTCACCAAGGCCAGTCCTTTGGATGCAAGGGAAGGTCTCTCCAATGTAGGTTTTTGGGGTGGTAAAGACTAAGAGGGTCTTTCCAAGGTGCTGGCCAGGAAGAGTCTCCCTAATGCAAGTCCTTTGGGTGCTAAAGAGGGTCTCTCCAAGGCATGTTGTTTGGAACAATCTCTCAAGGTAGGTCTTTGGGTGTTAAAGAGGGTTTTCCCAATGCAGGTCCTTTGGGTGCTGGGGTGTGTCCTTTGGGTGCTGGGGAGAGTCTCCCCAATGCAGGTCTTTTGGGTGCTAAAGAGGGTCTCCCCAAGGCATGTTGTTTGGATCAATCTCTCAAGGTAGGTCTTTGGGTACTAAAGAGGGTTTTTCCAATGCAGGTCCTTTGGGTGCTGGGGTGTATCTTTTAAGGTCGGTCCTTTGGGTGCTGGTGAGAGTCTCCCCAATGCAGGTCCATTGGGTGCTGAAGAGGGTCTCCCCAAGGCATGTTGTTTGGAACAATCTCTCAAGACAGGTCTTTGGGTGCTAAAGAGGGTCTTCCTAATGCAGGTCCTTTGGGTGCTGGGGAGGGTATCCCAAATTTTCCTGGACAGATTTTCCATTACTGGGTGACTTTAGAAGACCATGTGTAGGGGTCTGGCAACTGGAGGCTGTGTGCATCTGATGGACCAGGTGACCATGTGTCCTCTTTTTCCAGGACATGTCCTCTTTTTAAACCTTGTGTCCAGGAAAAACTTCATTGTTCTCCTTTCCCCACATGACCTTAATAAATGACATGTAATAAATTATATTTCATATCAATTATATTTATCGTATCATAAATTTATTATCATCACAGAAATATATTTCCTATTTATCATTTCCAATTTTTATATCATTTCCTATTTATCATTTAATATCATTTCCTATTTTTATATTTTATAATAACTATAAATTCTATCATTTCACATTTAATCATATGCAAATTTAAAAATAGGCAATATAAATTTATGCAATCTTGGTGTATAAATTAAACACTTAAATGCAATATATGTGTGTTTTTAGCTTTTATTTTAAAGATTGGCAAGATATTTGCAGGGGGGACCCCAGAGGTCATCTGTCCCATCCTGTTGCTTCCCAGAGTAGAGCAATGGTGCCACCTGCTGGTAAACAAGGAAAGGCGCATGATGCTGCTCATTAATGCCTCTGGTTGGACATGATTCTGGCTACATCAGTGTGGCAGGACCTTGCAAGGCGCATGGCAATCAAGAGCATAAGAGCACATGCTGCCCCTCCGTAACAAGTCTAGGATGTGGAAAACTGCTTGCCACCCTGCCAAAACCACCTGCGTTCTTGCCTGAACAGTCAGTAGGTTTTGTCCACCCTTTAGTGGAAATCAAACCGCCGCTTGCCCCAGGTGGCAAATGGGGAAGGGGAAACCCAGTGCGCTTGACATGCTCACTTAATGCGGGGGGACAGTTTCAATCAGGTCTATTAGTGGAGGGTTTTTCTGTCGTTGGCATAACAAGTGTATTCATCTCATGGCACACTAGACTTCTGTGTGTGCCAGCTGGAAAAAAAAATATATACAATAAAACCTTGGATTGAGAGCGTTTTGCAAGACAAACATTTCTAATACATTCTGACTTGCAATACAAGCAAAAATAATAATCCTGGCTGAGATACGGCTGATTTCAATGCTCCACCAGTATCTGCTCAGCCTCTCCTGAGAGACCAGGAGAGCATGTCAACTCTGAAGTAAGCCTATTACAGTGAATGGGGCGCAATCCCATGTAAGGGTGGCATGGAAAGGAGCCTGAGAGACCAAGGGCAATATCCATAGCAGTTACGGGTCCACACAGTTGCGTCACCCTCTAGTGTTATCTTATGGAAAGTCATCTTAACTGCTCCGGAGCAAGGGGCTGAATTTCACTTTAGGATAGAGGCCCTAGCCTTGCATGTCTACTCTAAATTAAGCCCTATTATAATCAGTGGGGCTCACTCCTGTGTAAGGGGGCCAGATTGCAGCCTGAGTGACATGCAAGTTAATTTTTTTCTTTATATTTTGTATTTTATTACTAGCAATATGTACCCATGATGCGGGAGTAAAATACCTCCTGTGTGCTTTCCTCCCATTGTGCATCATCCCCCCTTGCGCATCGTTCCCCTATGTGCAACATCTCCCCATGCCCAAGGTCTGCCCATGCGCAACATCTCTCCATGTGCATCAACCCCATCCCATAATGTGCAACATCCCTCCATGCACAACATCCCCCATGAGCATCAACCCCCCATGCTCAACATCCCCATGCACAACATCCCTCCAGTGCATCAGGTACCGGGCACCATATTGGCTGGATGTTGATCAGTCTGTCTTCAATGTATAGGACGGAAACACATTGTACCCCTTTTCACCTCCTTAAGGGTTAAATTTCTCCACATGCATTCTTGGGGGGTGTTCATGTGACAGAAGGAACACCTACCCCAAATTTCACGCTTCTAGGCCCAGTGGTTTTGACTGGCCGTTGATGAGTCAGTCAGTAAATCAGAGACTTTTCAATTTTATATATATAGATTTTGTATTCTGTCACAGTATTGTAATGATTTTTCTATGAACATTTTTGGCTTATGGAATGAATTTCCCAAGTTTCCATTATTTCTTATGGGAAAATATGTTTTGATGTATAAGCTTTTTGGATTAGAAGCATGCTTCTGGAACGAATTATGCTGGTAAACCAAGGTACCTGTCTCTCTCTGTGTGAGTATATCACTGTGTGTTTGTATATCACTGTGTGTGTGTGTGTGTGTGTCAAAATCCCCTGGCACACCTGTGGCCCATCCACAGTGCACCACGGCCCAATGGTTGAAAATCACAGGTATGTTGAGTAGCGCAGCTTCAAGAATACTTCCTTTTACGACAAAGAAACCAAAAGGAACCTGTTTTCCTGATAACCTTTATTAACAAAGTATTACCATAAAATTCCCATTAATCCAGTTTGCAAGTACCACCTGGTAAGAGACCGACCACCCCCCTTCCACCAGGTCCCCCTTGACCACAAACTGGTGCAGACCAGTGGTTCTGAAAGCGCATAGAAACAACACCCCACCCCGGCTGGTCGAACCCTCAAGGATCTTGCCGTCTTCATCCTCCTTTTGGAAAGAGTCTCGGCATGTCCGCCGCAATGATAATGGGGAGTTCCGAGGGCCCCCACTTTGGCAGGTGTCTGGGAAATGAAGCCTGTGGGATCTAAAAGGCAGACTGAGGGTGTCCTTGAGGGATGACGGCAGTGTCTTGCAGAGCCCCCCCCCCCCCCCCCCAAAGAAAAAAGCATCTGCCAGCAGGAGGAAATCCATCACTATTTTCAATGGTGGTGGTACGTTCTTGCTTGCTTAATCGAGCCCCCCCATACCTATCTCACAGTTGATGCACCCAGATTTTATCCCCTTCGTCAAAGCTCTTCCTTCTCTTCTTTTGCGTTCTTTTGGAAGGAAGTGAGGATGTTCAAGCGTTTCTGGAGTTCCTCCTTCTTCCCGTCGCTCATCTTGTTCTCCTCGATGATCTTGGTGATCCGGGAGACTTCGGTGGCGGCAAACTCATCGCCCTGGGAGAGGATTTTGTCGATGATCTTCAGGTACTGCTGCGCCGATTTCCGCTCCGTGTCCTTGGCCTTCTCCAGGAGCTCCTGCCCTTCTCTGAGCAGCGCCTGGCGCTCGGAGAGCTGAGTGGCGCTCAGGAATCGGCTCGCCAGTGCATCAAACTCCTTCAAGCAGCCCGGCATCCCCAGGTAGATCCCTTTGCTCTTCACCCAGTGCTGGATGGAGCTGGCTTTAACTGGGCCTGTATACGGCAACGGCTTCTCCAAGTCGCCATCTTGGAAGAGGTAAAAAACTGGGTAGGCGTCTTTATTGAGTTTGTATTTCTCCCCCAGTTCCATGTTCATCTTGTCACCGTAATCTGGAAACAGAACATCATGTTAGGACTGCAAACTTTTCTATTTATTTATTCTCAATTTATCAATAAATTGATCGATACATAAATAGATTGATCCATATAAACATTGTGACCCTCCTCTGGTGTCTTTGGGGGCAGGTATATGAAAGCCGGGATGGTGCAGAGGTTGGAGGATCTGGAAGAACCACATTCAAATCCTTCCTCGGCCATGAAGCTTCTTGGGTGACCTTGATCCAGTTGCTCCCTCTCAACCTCACCTACCTCACAGGGTTGTTGTGAAAACAAGAGGAAGGGAGGAACTAAATATAAAGCTTTGCCATCTTGAGCGTTTGCAACCGCATAGGAAGAGAGATAATAATCCCTTAAATAATGTCTTTGAGCACAATCCTAACCATGTCTACTCAAAAGTAAGCCCTATTGTGTTCAATGGCACTTACTCCCAGGAAAGTATCTTTGATTGCAGCCTCCTAACCATGTCTACTCAGAAGTGAGCCCTATTGTGTTCAATGGCACTTACTCCTAGGAAAGTGTCTTTGATTGCAGCCTCCTAACCATGTCTACTCTGAAGTGAGCCCTATTGTGCTCAATGGCTCTTACTCCTAGGAAAGTGTCTTTGATTGCAGCCTCCTAACCATGTCTACTCTGAAGTGAGCCCTATTTTGTTCAATGGGGCTTACTCCCAGGAAAGTGTCTTTGATTGCAGCCTCCTAACCATATCTACTCAGAAGTGAGCCCTATTGTGTTCAATGGCACTTACTCCCAGGAAAGTGTCTTTGATTGCAGCCTCCTAACCATGTCTACTCTGAAGTGAGCCCTATTGTGTTCAATGGGGCTTACTCCCAGGAAAGTGTCTTTGATTGCAGCCTCCTAACCATGTCTACTCAGAAGTGAGCCCTATTTTGTTCAATGGGGCTTACTCCCAGAAAAGTGTCTTTGATTGCAGCCTCCCAACCATGTCTACCCAGAAGTGAGCCCCATTGTGTTCAGTGGCTCTTACTCCTAGGAAAGTGTCTTTAGGATTGCATCCTCAGCTTCAGTTGCAAAAACTCCATGCGCAAAATAAAACCAGAATTATCCATATTTACTCAAATCTATTGCACCATCAAATCTAATGCACACCCCAATGTTTACTGGAGATTGTAATGCGCAGCCACAAAACAGATAAAGTTTAATTTTACTGCATGTAACAATGAGTTAAATGACAATAATAATATAATAGGTTTATGATTTTTACCTTATTGTACTACTTTACACAACAGTGGGTTCATGTTACCTTTTTATACAATATAGGAAATTGTTTTAAACTAAATACTGATCTATACTTATAATCAAAATACTGTATTTACTCGAAACTAATGCACCATCAAATGTAATGCACACCCTGATTTTGGAGGTTGGCTGGAACCTTACTCTAGGTGTGCATTAGATTTGGGTAAATAAGGTATGTTGCTAATTGCAACTAACCCTACAAATCAGAGTAACTATGAGCACAAACTAACCATATCTACTCAAAAGTCCCATTATATTTAATGGGTCTTACTCCCAGGAAAATGTCTTTAGGATTGCAGCCTTTGGGAGCACTTAAGTTACTTTATGTGTACCTGTAGTTACTACACCACCTAGTGAAAACCTATGGGAAATTTATAACTGCAATCCAGAGCAAATTGTTCTTACACCGGAGCAAGGACTTCCTGTAGTTACTCTGGATTGCGCCCATAATTACCACCTCATAATGGTCCGGTCAGCATTGAGGTTCCCTCTCAGCCGCCCACCCCCCCCCCCCCCGGTGATTCCAGCCTCACCCGAGATTCCAACCTCAGCTACCAACAGGTCATCGCTGGACTCGGAGCTTTCGGCCACCTTCTTGAACTCATCCTGCTTCTCCCCGTATGGATACTGGGTATCAAACTTCACCAAGACGTATTTGTGTTTTGGGATCACCTAAAAAAAGGGGAATAGAAAATCTTGTGGGATCAGGAACACTCAGCGTAGCCTACCTGGCAGGGTTGTTGTGAAGATGAAAATGGAGGGAGAGAAAATGGATCCAATGGGTGAAGGAAACATGGGCCATTGATCTTCTGGCTTCCATTAAGTGTTGCTACAGGGGCTTTCCTTATAATGCATGCAGGACAAGGTGTGCCCAGAGCGGTGGAGGGTAGCAGTCTGCATGCCCCGGGTGCAACCCTTGCAATTCCCACGCTTTTAAGGCAGCAGTGCCTGATTTTTAATTATGGAGGTAATAAAATGCTTTGAAACTCCACCCCACCCCCAAAAGCTCTTTCTCGCCATGCACCGCCATGCACAGCCATGCACCACCATGTACAGCCATGCACCGTCATTCTAACAGGTTGCACTCAGCAGATCTTATCTATCCGGGGCTTTGAAGATTTTTATGATGAAGTATGTGGGAGGCTGAAATTAACCTCGAAACCTTCACATGCGCCCCAATTGACAGGCCCATGGAAAGAAAATGCACTCTGTATGTGCTCTGGGGCTCTTCTATCTTTTTAACTATTTGGGTGCTGGGGAGGGATTCCCCAAGGCAAGGATCTCCCCGAATGAGAAATGTTGGTGCTTAAGCCCCCCCAATCAACAAACTAAGAACCCAATCCTCTGCAAGATGCAAGTCCCATTACTGTCAATGGGACTTACTCCCGGGGAAAGCGTGGACAGGAAATCAGGAAGTGAGTTTGCTACAACTATTCTCCACTTGGACTCTCTTGATTGGCCAGGATTTGAAGCGTCCTCCTTGCTTGTCTGCCTTTTAAACAGAAATGGTGGGTGGAAAGAACGGCAAAATAATTACAATCTTTAATTATTTTTTCCATAATAAATTGCAATAATTAATTCCTTTTGCAATATTGCAATTTCCTAAATAATAATTGCAATTAAATATGAAGCCAGTTCGTGTGTATTGGTGGTGGGAGGTATCACCCCCCCCCCTCAAATTTCTCCTTGAAACCCTATGTACATTACCTGGGAGTAAATTCCACTGATCTCAGCAGAAATTAGCCCCCAGCAAATATGGACAGGAGTGGACGGTGGAGGGACTGAAATCCTCGCCTATTATTTTTATAAAGCCTTCCATAAAAAAATACTATTTCCCTACAGTCCCCCCCATAGACAATTTAATGCAAGTAAACAGGGAAGGAGGGAACATTTCTTTGTGATTGGGGGCCACAGCAAAGAGCCCCCCCACTTTTTTTAAGGTTTTAATTTGCTGGAAGATACATCTATATGGACAGTCTATGCAACCAGATTGATCCACAACCCATCACATCAGAAAAAGAGCACCAGCCTGGCTTTATGCTTGGAGTGCCCCTGCAAGCTGATATTCTTGCAGCCTTGCTCAGAAGGAGACCCCACTGTGCGCAATGGGGAAGGAGCATGTAGCTGTTGCAAGGAATGCAATGCTTTTTGCATTTTGCAGTTGCAAATCTTATAGAGATTTGCAAGAGAAAGAAAGCCAAGGGGGGCTTCAGGGTTGCATGCATGATTTCTGGGGGGGGGGGGATACAATTGCATTGCATGCATTTCTAGATGGTGGATGCACCTGATCATTGGGGTGGGAGGTAAGAAGGGGAGCCCCTCACCCTCCCCACCCATTTTTACCTTTTGGAAAGTGATGGTGTCCAGGGGGAGGGCTCCTTTGGTGTGCAGAGCCTGGCTGCTGTGTAGGGCCATGCAGAGGCAGAGCCACAGGAGCAGGAGTGGGGCTGGTGTGGGGCTCCCCAGAGCCATGGCGATGCTGTGCAGTTTCCCTGCTTGCTGCACAGGAGGAGGGCAGTGTGGAAGATTCTACAGGGAAAGAGGGCGGGGTTTGCCCAGGACTGTCACATGATCAGCTCCTTTGCACCCCCCCTGGCCAAAAAAGAAGTGCCAGCCAACCAGTAGGCACCATGCAAGGGGTGAGCCCCAGAAACCTGCTTGCAACCCATGTGCCCCCAGGATTTGCACTGAAACTCAATGCAACCCTTTAAATCCAGTGCATGTCTTTGCTGTTGGCAGTCAACATGTAGGGGCTGTTTCAATGGGTTGCAATGGGAGCCCAAGAGGTGGGATGCTCTACCTGAAGCACACCTAGGATTGCCCAGTGACCCCCTTTAGAGAGAAGGAAGAATTCTGTATTTAACCCTAACCCTTAACATATTAAAGCAGCATAATACTCAAATCTAATGTGCCATCAAATCAAATGCACATCCCATACTTAGAATCAAAACACCATATTTACTCAAATCTAATTAAGCATCAAATCTAATGCGCAACCTATATTCAAAACACCGTATTTACGGAAATCTGATTAACCATTGAATCTAATGTGAACCCGATACTTATAATCAAAATACCATGTTTACTCGAATCTAATTAACCACTGAATCTAACGCACACCCCACATAATAAAATACCATACTCAAATCTAATTAAGCATCAAATCTAATGCACACCCTATACTTACAATCAAAACACTATTCACTCGAATCTAATTAACAGTCGAATCTAATGTGCACCCAATATTTATAAAAACACTGTATTTACTTGAATCTAATTAACCACCAAATCTAATGCGCACCTGATACTTATAATATAAACACCGTACTTACTCAAATCTAACTAACCGTCAAATCTAATCTGCACCCTATACCTAATTAACCTCCAGATCTTATGCGCCACCTGATTTTGGAGAATGAATTTGACTGGAAAGGGCGCGTGTTAGATTTGAGTAAATACAATAATTTGTACCCCCTGAATTTCAGCCCCAACAACTTCTACATAAATAGGGTGGGGAGGGATAAGAAAAATACTTAAGCATTCCCCAGATTGAAAGCGGGTGACAAAAAAAAATTAGAGTCAACAAAGCTTAGTTTTATAAAGAAACTGAATTTTTGTTTTCTTTCTCTTTTTTTAATAAATTATAAACCCATCCAGTTTAAAGCAGATCACGAGCAGTTTTGTCACTTAATTTTTGTCGGTGGCTGCAGCGTCAACAGAACTTCCACAGTCATAAATTACAGACAGCAAATTGAAAGGGGGGGGGAAGGAGAGAAATACAACTGAAAGTGTATACAGTTTAACAGAGACACCCCCTCTTTGAATCGGTTAAAATAAAGAGACAAAAACCAAAAGCATGATTCAACTCGACAATTGCAAAATATAAATGCAATTTTAAAAAAAAGTTTTTAAAAATGATTATAAGGTACAAACGCGCCCCCCCTCCCCGCCGTCCACCCAAATGGGCAATGAAATGTTCTTCGGGACAGGAAGGCGGATGGAGTGAACACCCCTCTCCTTGATTGAATAACCCCCAACTTTAATTAAAGCAAAGACATTGGCTATCAAAGATGGAACTGAGCTCTCGCAATCCCAGAATATACAAAAACAATCTGTAAATAATATAGTTTTCTTAGCCTCCTCCTATACCAGTTAAACCACCAGTCAAACTGGGATAAACACAGTTCTTTTAACACATTCCAAAGGGGTGCGCATGTTTTGGGAGCAGAGATAACTTGGTTTTTTTTTTAATGTTTCAATATACAGAGATTTAAAATGTCTGTAATCAATTTCATTCTCATTGGAGCAAACTAATTCTGGACAAGAAGAGTAAGAGTATTTGATTTCGGCTGGATAGTGCTGGAATCCAACCTGAATGCATAGAAACCCATGTCTGTTTGATCATGGATTGTTAGTAAAACAATAATAATAATAACAATAATTATAATAACAATAGAAACCCATGTTTCAAAAGCCTAGACAGGCAACGCAATGGCACGCCTAGAGCCTTGGTTGGCTTCCTTAGATGACGAGCGGCTGAATTTAGGCACACACTTGTTTCAGAGCCTATTCAAAGGGCAGCTGTTTCACTGAAAGCAACACCCGAGTCTAACACACAAGCACCATAACAAACAGGAGCTGTGCGTGGAGTTGCTGTTATTTTAGCGGAACACAACCTGAATATACAGCCCCTGGTTCCTGACACATCATGGTTAAGCATGAAAAGCAAAACAAAACATGGTCCTGCCTTGTTCTGTGCAATGAACTTCACGTCCCTCTTTCTTGATTCCTACTAAGAAAAATTTTCTTTTAGGAATAAAATGTCTCTAAAAAATTTCTACTATAAAAGGCAATTTCTCAGTATGGAGGCAAAGTCCACTATACATCCCATAATGGCAGCTGCACCGAAACATCTTGAAACAGGATCTAAACCATAAACCATCTAATATTTAAACCATGGAGTCAAGAATAGTCTCCCCGAAGACAGTTCGTTGGGAAGCACAAAGGTCCTGTTGACTTTTCTATCGGAAGGCATTGCTAAACCAGACGTATAGCCGGTGATCTTTTGCCAGGAACCCCTATATATGTCACTTTAACATCCAAAGTGACCTCAAATGTGGGCCTCTTTAAGAATCATATCCATATGATATGGGTAGTGACTATGATGTTGGGTTGTGTTGTCCAATCCTATGCCTCTTTCTCGAAAATAAAATAATACACATCAGGTTAAATTTGATTTAGGGGGAAAAGGTTGAGTGACACAGAACTACTTAAAGCTATATTCTCTACCCCTTTTTGCAGTCCTCTCATGCAGAATGGATGATGTGGAAACTGGCTCTTAAAATCCCTACTGCGTAAAAAATTATAGTAATGGTAGATGTAGCTATGAGATTAGGCCTTGCTTAACAATATCATATGGGATATTAAACAGAAATACAAGATGGTGAAGGAAACAGTGGGGAAAAAATACATACACAAAACTCCCTCTCGTTCCTATCAGAATTAAAGTAACACAATCAGAAGTGCCAGCCAGCCCTCTTACAAGCCTTCACATCATCATCTTTGAAGCAAAGTTGTTGCAGAGTCCTGCTAAACTTTTAAATCCCGGCCCCAAACCCCCCTCGTTTTCGGTGCCTATTAATTTTTAAACAGCTGCGTTGGTTTTCTCTTCCCTGCGCAACTCAGCGGAAAAGCAGGTTTATTAATTGTGTCAGACAAGTAATTGCACCAACAGGAAAAAGGAGAAAAACTTGACTTGGCACCGGAGGAATCAAAAGGGCCTGATCTTGCAACAACTTGACAGCCCTTTGTTGCCCATATTCAAGAATCCAATAAGCACCTATGCAAGCTTCGTCTAGGAGTGATTTCCAAGGGAATGAATGATGGGAGAGGGAAGCCGGATGAAAACTAATTTGCATTCCCTCATCTCTGGGCTTGCTTGTGTTGTCCAATCCTGTGCCCCTTCCTCCATTCTATAGGGTCCCCCCGAAAATGGAACCTGAAATGGTTCAGGTTCCATTTTCGGGGGGACCCTATAGAATGGAGGGCAGAGCGCCTCAACCTTGAATCAATGCAGAGAAGAGGGAATGAAGCAAGATTATAGAAGGGTTTAAAAAGCATCACCTGCCTCAATTCCCTCTTCTAGGCAATGGTTCAAGGTTGAGACGCTCTGTCCTCCATTCTATAGGGTCACCCTGTCCATTTTGGATTGGAAAGGGAAGCACAATGCACAGTTCTCATGCATATAGGAGCTGGTCAGAGACAACGGCACAGGCAGGGCCTCAGGCTGTACAAACCAACTGCTCTTTTGAAGAGAAAGATAAAGAGATTGGCCTCAGAGCCATCTAGATACAAGTCCTTTTCAGTTCTTTGCCCAACAGATGGATTCCTACCACATGACAGCAAAATAAACGGATTTTTTTTAAAGCTTATCCTGTACGTTTCATTAGTAACTGCTGTGCTACCTTGTTGTAAATTACTCAGGACAATCGTCCTCCGAAAACCGCTAAGATGAACTGAGAACTAGTAGAGGGAAAAGCTTGCCAACGCTGGCCTACCCTGGCCTACCTACAGCTGAACTCAGGGCCCGACTGACTTCTGCTTTCCCAAGGCAAGAAACACAGTGAACAAAAACTAGTAAATGCCGTGTGATGGGAAAGAATTTAAACTCCTTGGAAATATGCTTTACACTGGATTTGTATTGCTGCTTCTAAAGATTTCTAGCCCCCCCTCCCCTAAGAGCCTTTGCAGAAGCCCCTCCCTCATAGGGAAATGAAACTGGTGAGGGGCTTCTGTTGCAATATGCTTATGAACATGTATAAAAAGTGGTCTGAACCCTGACAGAGGGGGAGCCCCTGCTTCTGGTTTATATGTACAATAATTTAATCCGCTTGAATATATCTTCTTTAATACATAAAAAAAACTATTTTACGATCAAAGTCCTTCATGCATTTATAAGGAAGTTCCAGATTTTAAACGTCGAAGGTATGCGGGGAGCCGCATCTCTCTCCTGGTCGTGGGCCGTCGTCTGCCGCCAGCCTGCTGGGCTCCTGCGCCAAAGAGGACATGCTCTCCTCAAACCTTTATGATTTTCAGGCTATCGAGTCTCTTCTTCAGCAGTTCTCCAATTTCCTGGATCGCAAGTTGGTAACTGTTCTGGATCTTCCCTAGCACAGTCTTTGTAAACTTCTTTTCTTCCTGGGGTGGGTGAGAAATACAGGCACGATTAAAAATTAAAGGACAATGTAATTCACAGTGAAATTATTTTTTAAAAATAAAAATAATTAAAATTTTTTTAAGTTAAAATTTTTTTTAATCCTCCCCCATCTCCAAATATGTCACTGCAGAATTTAATATCGTGAGCTGGTAAATTAAGCGCTTAAATCACGATAAATCAGGATAAAAGTAAAAGTACATAAGCCTATATCCTAAAGTGAAATTAAGCCCCTTGCTCCGGAGCAGATACCGGTAACACTAGAGCAGTGGTTCTCAATCTTCCTAACGCCGTGACCCCTTTATAAGTTCCTCATGTTGTGGGGACCCCCAACCATAAAATTATTTTTGTTGCTACTTTATAACTGTAATTTTGCTACTGTTATGAATCATAATGTAAATATCCAATGTGTGGGATGTATTTTCATTGTTACAAATGAAATGTGTGTTCTATGCACACACTGAACACAATGGGATTTATTTCAGAGGATTGGGCATAGGATTGGGCCCTGAGGCTGCAATCCTATCCACATTTATATGGGAGTAAAGGCCCCCTGACTATAATGGGATTTATTTCAGAGTAGGCATGCATAGGAGTGGGCCCTGAGGCTGTCGGTCAGCCCCAGTGTGTGTGCAGCTACAGCTGGAGGTCTGGCAAGCCTGACCTAGCCCCCTGCACCAGGGGTCTTTAGGTGACCCCGAAAGGGGTCCCGACCCCAACTTTGAGAAAAGCTGCACTAGAGGGTGATGTAACTGCGTGGACCCGTAACTGCTATGGATTTTGCCCATATTCAAGACTTGACCGATCACAAATTACGCCTTCTCAGCTCTCTATATCAGGGATGCTTTTCATGCGACTTTACCATGGACTTTTCTTATTTGTGCTATAACTGCATAGCGTCTCACTGTATGCTAATAGCCACGAATGAACAACTTTTACCTTGGGCTTTTCTTATTTGTGAACTATGTTTGCAATGTTTTGATCGAGAGATGTTGGAAAACCCCTCGAGATCCCCGGCCGACACATGAATTTGTGTGGCAGGAAATACAAGGGCCAGGAAAATGTTTGATTTGCCCAACCCCTAAGAGAAGACAAAATATAGAAAGGGGCAAGTTGTGGAATGAGTAAGCAAAATGGAAAAAAAACAGCATTTCTTTACACTTCTCTTAATGATGTGGATGTCAGGGAGGAAACAGACTAAAGAGGAGCACTGACCATTGAAAGTGGGGCCAGCCAGTGTTGTTCTGGTTTGCCACAGGCTGAAAATTCAGACAGCATTTTCCTACCAGCTGCAAGTTTGTTTTTTCCATGTGCTTCTTGATGTGTGCAAAATGGGTTGAAACTGAGCAACTCCAGTGATATCAGAAATAAAAGGAACTGAAAGAGTTTTGAGGAAACTGTGCAAGACTGAGCGACTACTTGTTAATATATTGGGTTCTTTTTAATTAGGTTCTTTTAATGTTTTAAATATTTTATGTGAATTTGAATTCTGTTGTTCACCGCCTTGGGTGTGCTTGGAGAGAGGTGGGGTAGAAATTCCTTTAAGAAACTATTTGCTTCTCAGTCCTGGATTGGGCTGAAGATCCGAGTACTGCTATTTCTCATTCCTCCCACCCTAATCATCACTCAAGGACTCTCCTTTGCCCAAACCTGAACTCTTGCATCCCATGACAATCCCTTCCCTTCCACCAGCAAGTGTGTGAGACTTTCTCGGGTACTGAAACTCCACCTCTGCCAAGCACCAGATGAGGTAGAGAAAGTCTACCCACTTGCCCTGTATGGAGCCTTTCTAGAGGCTCTTTAAGGCTGTGACTCCTCTGGGAACAGGGAAACACCTTTTATCTTCAGCACAATCCAGAGTATCTGTGGGAGCTCTTACAACGTCCTAAGAGACATTTACGTTAACGTAGTTATGGCACTACCTAGTGAAAACTTATGGGAAATTCATAGAGCAATCCAGAGTAAATTTTTCTTACACTGACGTAAGAGCTCTTGTAGTTACTCTGGATTGTGCTGTTATTATGCTGTGTTAATCACTTTTTGAACTTTTTTTAAAGGAAAAAACACCCCAAAATTTAAAATAAGTTTAACCCTTAGAATCCCAGGCAGGTGGATTCCACCTGCATTTAAATTTATGCAAATTGCGCTATTTTTAGCGCTAATTAAAGAATTCTTGCTTTGTTGCTGCCCTCATGTGGCTGCTTCTTGCAAGTGTCGAGTTTTCTTCTATGAAAGAGGGTGAGCTTACTCATTAAAGCCAGTTTCCCAAATACCATATTTAATCAACTCTAACGCTCACCCTTTTTTCTTTTGGCCGAATTTAATCTCCAAAATCAAGGTGCGCCTTAGGTTTGATGACGCATTAGATTCAAATAAATGTGGCATTTTGATTGTCAGTATTTAGTTTTAACAATTTACTTTATTGTAATAAAAATGAAAAGCGTTATATAAATACTGTAGATAGATAGATGTTGACTTAAAACCTATTGTTGTATTAGGTAAAAGGTATCCTAATGTATCCATTTGGAAAAATTCATAACCCCCTGGCCATATTATCAAATTATTTATTGTTGTATGCAGTAAAATAAATTTTGCACCTGTTTTGTAGCTGCACATTACAATTGCTGCACTTTTTAAAAAAACATAAGACTTAAAATAGGGGTGCGCGTTAGATTTGAGTAAATATGAGTATTCTGTTAAATTGATGGAGACAGAAAACACAGGATGGGGCCATGCAAAGGAACCAGCCCAATTCTTTAACCATGAGCACAATCCTAACCATGTCTACTCAAAAGTAAGCCCCATTGTGTTTAATGGGTCTTACTCCTAGGAAAGTGCCTTCAGGATTGCAGCTTAGGATTAATTGGAAGGGGTCGTGGAATGCCACTCTCTATGCTATTGTGTCAAAAAACCTTTGTTCCTTCTATGCACACACACCTCACACCTCTTCATCCCTTAGTAGCTCAGCTTGCAAGCAGCCATTTTTTTACCTGCAACAGTAAATTGTCCTCTATGGACAGTTCTTCAAGTTTAAGTGCAGTCAAAGAAATGTCAAGCCCTTTGATATGGTCGACCGCATTGGAAGTGAGAGTCTGAAGGCCGGAAATGTACTCCTGGAAGCTCTTGAACACTGGGGGCTGCCAAGGAGAAATTCAGGGAGAAGTGAAAGATGGTACTCTATCGGTGGCCATGATGGCACAAAAGATACTCTTACCAAAAAATACTCTTGCTGTCACAAAACCAGGAAAGGGAGGTACCCGACAGGGATTGCCTACCATGGCTACAACACACTCTTTTTTCTTCTTTTTCTTCTTTTGCAAGTTTGATTTGAAGGGCCGGAGGACGGCATCGGAGTAACTGCATACCCACAGGACAATGGAAATTGTCTGGAAGGACGAGAAGAGGAGAGGGCTTTAGGGACACTTGGCTTGGCAATAGGTGAGGGAACAGGAGGGGCTCTCCAAACTGCCAGTAGGCCCACATTCACCTCGACAAAGAAGACCAGGTTTTCCAATATGTGTGGGTGGGTTTTCAAGCTGCTGTTCCCGACTTCCATCAAGTCACCTTTGCATTTATTGAACAAATCTAAAAGAAGAAGGAAACAGGAGAGATGTATGGAATATTTAAGTCTTATAACAATTGTATAATGTTTTCTTGTGAAACTCCACTAGTTCTGGATTTTCCTGGAAATATCTGAAAGGGATTAAGATATACTAGTATTGACATCAACCAACAAACCAATTGAAACTACTATTCTCATGCCACAAATAGTAGGTATTTTATTATTTATTATTATTATGTTATGACAGGGCTGTGGGTGGCGCAAGCGGTTAAGACGCTGTGCCTGTTAACCAGCAGGCCAGGGTTCGAGACCCGGGTCGGCCCCACAAGACAGGGTGAGCTCCTGTCCTTAGCCCAGCTCTGTGACGCAGCTGGATCCAATCGTATTGGCTCTGCCTTTCCATTGGACTAATTCAGTGGTGTGGAGAGGGGGATTTGCTGCTTGGGTAACAGCCTATCCTCCATAACAATCCAACCCAGGCTTTCGTGCTTCGCGTGCATATGCAGCGCAAAGCATGATACCATAGTCTTTCAAGACTGACGGAGGCCTGCTTTTTGTTTATAGGTATGCTGAATATTAGGTATTTTAATGTTATATATTAGGCAGGCAAAAAAAATTATAGGGCAATCCCTCTTGCAAACTTTTTGCAATACTGACTTACCTGTCAGTTGTTCTAGCAAGGATTTAAAGCGATTCCCTATTCTCTCTTGAATTGCTGTAGAATCTTCTGAAAATAAAGAAGTTTTTAATATATTTGTCCAAATATATAATGATGGCATTAAAGCCAAGTGATTATCAATAGTAAACATGCAAAATATAAAGAGGAAACACCATAATATAACTATCAATAGAGTCTTCACTTGGAAAAAAAGGAATACTGCTACAAACAGCATCAATACTGCCAACATTGTGAACATTTGGCTGCAATCCTGAACACACTTTCCAGGGAGTAAGACCCATTGAACACAATGAGGCTTACTTCTGAATAGACATGGTTTGGATTGTGCTCTTTGTGTTGTATCGCAGCAGCCGGTTGAAGGACAAGTTTGCTAAAATCATCTGAAAACACAAGCCGTGCCTTCCACCCACCCAGCCCCTGTTTGATTTCTAATCTCAGGAACATCAAGAACTTACCTAAACCATTAGTATCTAGTTCATAAATTTCACTAACAAGATAAAACAAGCTGGTTTGACACTGGCAGCTGCCACTGCTGAAGAAACCGGCTATTCGGGAAGGTGGGGGCCCCAGGACTGGATACTAGGAGAGAAGCAGAAGAAGGAGGTTAAAACACCGCACCTCTTCCTTAAAGGAGAAAAGTAGCACCATTTCTGGTGCAAAGTCATCAGCTTTCAAGCAGAATTTCACGGGCACAACCAGAGGTTAATGATCTGAGGGGCTCCTTCTGGCAGCGGTACCTGGATCTTCCGCTCCAGGAACCGCTTCCCAGAATTAACTGCCGCATCCAGCTGCTGGAGCAGGGCCCGTATCGTGTCAATCTTGGAGGAAACGCCGTTCTCAGTGGTCTTTTCAGAGTTCTTTGGCTGAATGCTGTGGCCGAGAGCGGGAAGCCCACTTATCAGCCTTAACGTCAAAGACCGAATCTTCAGCCAGATGGTCTCTTCCTCCAAGGAGAGTTTTCGGTGCTCCTCAGAAATATTCCTGAGAAAGAGAGAGATGTGTCTGTGGGTCGAGCCAGCCACTGGCTAGGTCAGAAGTGAGGTGGTTGAGAACTGGGACGTGACCCACCTGTCCTTTGGATCCCAATTAAACAAGACGGTGAGGTCTCTGTTATCCCGCAGGTCATTCCAAGGAATATCGTCCTCCTCTGGACTTAGGCTCATGGACTTTATACTATCTTCCAAACTCGTTATTCTAGTTTATGAGAAACAAAACCAGGCACTTTAGGAATAGCCTCTGAAGACAAGTACTAGAGCAGTGGCATTCAGGCATTTCAGCCTGGGACCCCGATTCAAATTTAAAAATCTGTCTGGGACCCCCTGTCAAACTTACTGGTATGTTCTTCCATGTCTACTTGGAAGCAAGTCCCATTGTGTTCAATGAGTCTCACATTTCAAGATAGTAGATCCCATCCTCTCGTGACCCCCCTGACCTGTGGTTGTGACTCCATGGGTGGCTGGATCCCCATTTTGAAGACCACTGCACTAGAGGATAAGAATCCACAGTACAAGAGGCCCTCCTATACTCACATATTTGCTTCAAGTAAAAGGTCTAGCAACAGCCGTTCGGTGCGAACTTGTGCAAAGTGAAGTGAAGAGTTCAGTCTGTTCCTGAAAGCAATGAATTCTGGAATTTTCTCAAATGCACCATATTTGTAGGCTTGTATGATGTACTCTGAGGTCTAGGAAGGAACACAGAATGGTCTCTGCGTTAATGGACCTGGATCTTCCTGGTGTGGCTTATATTAGTTTCCCCCCAGGGTTCTCATAAGAGGGGCATATTCTTGTTTTAAATTAAAATCTTACATACAAAAAGTGAAATACACATAAGAGCAAAAAGTGCCTGCCCTTAGAGGAGGCGGCCTCCTGTACTGCATGGATCACTGTTCTGAATGTTCCTCTGCTCAAAAAGAGATGCAGCAGGAAGCTTCCTCTAGGGACAAGTCCTCTGAGATCACAGGAGCAGCACAATTGCTCTTCTCTTGCAACACACAGCTTGGGATTGAATTAATAGCCTGGAAAAGCCACCAGAGACCCTGACTTCAGGCTTACAATCAAAGTAAGGTGAGATGCACAAGAAAAAAATGTGGCAGGAAGGGATGGGTCCTATTTCAGTGGGATTTACACCATTCTGCTCTCCAAGAAGGAATTCTGCTCTCCAAGAAAGAGAAACTGCCATAGAGGCTGTGGGAGACTCTCTGGCTGCCATCCTAACCTCCAGTTAGGCTGCCATAAGCCCCAGCATAAAGTCCTGTGCTGACCTGGGGATGGTTAAACCACTGCACAGGAATATGCCAACCCCTCCCCCCAACATCACCATGGAAAGATATGCCATGTAACTTACATCTTTCTGGTTGGAGTGGAAAAACCTGAGTGCAAAGTTACAGGACTGTGATGTGGCGGAGTAGTGGCCGAGAGCCACAGCGTAGCGCGTCAGCAAGTAACTGCAATGCAAAAGTAATACAAAATGTAAGTGCTGCCCCTTTATTTTTTACCGCTGGCTATCCTATCTTGAGCTTTGATAGTCTTGAGAGTTGGGTGCCTCCTAAGTTTTGAAAAAGATCCTCTAAAGGGCCATCCCTTAAAGGATTTGCTACCTGTCTTATCACACTTCATCACCCAAACTGAATGGTTTAATACTACAATCTGACAATCAATATAGTGACACAACTTGGAAGTGTGATTTAACCATACCCTCTGGAGGGAAGAGAAAATTCTTGGGTCAGGTCCAGAGCAAAATGGATCATTCAGGGGATGCACTACCCACCCAATGGTGTCGTGCTGGATGTGCTTTGCATCGAGGCTGGAGTAGAGCTCCACAACTGGTTCAAACGCCCCAAGCATGCAGTAGATTCGGATGAGCAGCAGTTTGAACTGTGCGTTTGAGGGACTGTGCGTCAGTCCTTCCTCAAGCAAGGCCAAGCACTGCCAGGCAGCTGGCTCTTCCCCTGTGGAAAGAACACCACACTCAACCTACAGGATATTCCACACACTCACACATGCACAGAGCAAGCAAACAGGACTGGGAAGCTTTGGAGAACTCTGGTGGGCCTCTTTTGGAAACCAAATAACAGTGGTGCCTCACATAAAGAGCTTAATTCGTTCTGGAGGCATGCTCTTTAAGTGAAAAGCTCTTTAAGTAAAGCAGATTTTTCCATAGGAAATAATGGAAACTCAGACAATTGGTTCCACAACCCCCAAAATATTCAGATAAAAATATTGTCTGGATGTAAAAATGATGACAAAACAATGGAATTGAATTGAAAACATACATTCAGTGTGCATGATCCTATGAAGTCTGCTTAGGCTGTAATCCTAAAGACACTTTCCTGGGAGTAAGCCCCATTGAACACAATGGGGCTTACTTTTGGGTAGACATGGTTAAGGGGCTGCAATCAAAGACCTTGTTAAGCGAGGTACTACTGTACAGTGATACCTCTCATAATAAGCGCCCCACATAACAAGCATAAATTTCCAAGAAAACTTGCTTCACATAACAAGTTCCGCTTCACTTAACAAGCAAGCGTGCTATGGGCACGTGTCCTATGCAGCTCTGACGCTCTGCGCGGACTCTTTAAAAGGGTTGCCGGCCAACACTACTGCCTCTATCTGCCCCCAACTTGCCAGAGGCAGCTGCCCCTAACTGCCCCCCTAATCCCCCCACTGGCCACCTTGAACCTCCAGCAGCAGCCAAGGTAAGCCTCCCAGGAAAATGTCTTGAATTGCAGCCTCCTAACCATGTCTACTCAGAAGTAAGCCCCACTGTGTTAAATGGGGCTTACTCGCAGGAAAGTGTCTTTAGGATTACAGCCTAAGTAGACTTCAAAGGATCCTGCACACTGAATGCATGTTTTGAATTCCAACTCCAATGTTTTGTCATCATTTTTACATCCAGTTCATATTTTGATACGAATATTTTGGGGGTTGTGGAACCAATCATCTGAGTTTCCATTATTTCCTATGGGAAAATCTGCTTCACTTAAAGAGCGTTTCACTTAAAGAGCATGCCTCCGGTACGAATTAAGCTCTTTATGTGAGGCACCACTGTATTGGTCTAGCTGGACCTGGCTGCTCTGATTCTGAAGCCAGAGTCTTCTTGTGAAGGCTCCTCACCTAGAGGTTGCTTCCCAGGCAGAACTACATAGCACAATTTCAACTGGGCAGAGGTGGAGACTGGTTACTCTCCTCACAAGGTAACCAAATAGAATGGAGGGCAGAGTGCCTCTACCTTTAAGTACTGCACAAAAGGGGATTTTGGCAGATTTAGCTCAACATAGATGGGTTTAAGAAGCAGCACCTGCCTAAATCTCCTCCTTTATGCAATGCTTAAAGGTAGAGTCATCATGTCCTCCATTCTATATGGTCACCCTGCTCCCCTCAGCACCAGCCTTGCATGTAACCAAGCCACCTACACCTCTCCATACAAATTCTCCTGTTTAAGAGTTAGAGATCTGCCACATGCTTTTTCCCTAATTAAAAGTTGTTGTTTCTTTAAACAAAATTATATCCAATATAGTCTATGTGGATTGTTGTATTTTTATAACAGTAACTGGAGAAAATGAATATAATCAACTTTCTAGTGAAAATGCTTGTAAAATAAACGAGTAGCCCAGGGCAGGATCCCTATTTGCATGCATGCAGCAGGGTTTGCAAGGACGTACCTGCCTCTAGCCAGATGTCCAGGAGCAGGTGAACTGCGAGCAGACAGTAGTAATCTGAAAACTGCAACTCTGTTTTCAAACAGGTTTTTCCTAAGGGGGGAAAATGCATTATGAGCAAGGTAGGAATAGTTTTAAAATAAATAAATGAGAAGGGGGTGCTGAGTAGGCAGGCTGACATCATACATATACTTGCATACATGAAGTCCACCTTTTTTATTTGCTCCGATAAAGTTCTGTACGACTCAAAAGGTTATGTTTCTACCTATTACAACATTCACTGACTTGATTAAAGTATGATTTTACATCTTGAAGTTGATCCCTTCCATCTTTACCAAGCGGAAGAACAGTGAAATAATCTGAAATTTAGAATAGATTCAAGCTCACCAAAATCCAGCCCGTGCCGATACCGGAGCATCAAATCCTGCACTGCCTCAAGCTTCTGTGGCTTGTCCATGGTGTGGTAGAGGCCAAGCAACCTTGTCATCTGCACAACACACAAGTGCTGCTGCAAAGACTTGATGTTTTCAGGTAGGGCCAGTTTGCCATCTGTGGCTGCAGATAGAGGGATGACCCCCAACAACTGGTTGATGAACTGAGAGAGGGGAAAAAAAAGAGACGTGAACTTTTTGATCCCTGCTTTGTGGAGTTTGAACTGTAAAAAAAAGCAAAGAAGTTGAGTAACCCCATAAAACACTCTGCAGGACAGGGTTCAAAACATGGATATCTAGATACCAACATCAGATGTGAATAAATACTGTAGGTAGGTAGGTAGATAAGTAGGTAGATAGATAGATAATTCAATTCAAATCTGTTACAGCAGTGATTTTCAGTCTTTTTCATGTCATGGCACACTGGCCATGTGCCAAAACTGTCAAGGCATAACATCAGTTTTTTTTACCAGTGACAAGGCACACCATGCTACGGTAGGGGGCTCAAATCCCCCAATTGCCCTACAAATAACTCTATCCAAAATTCTGTGGCAACCTGAGGACCACCCACACCGCACCACTCTGCCAGGAGGGCACACTGGTTGAAAATCACTGCGTTACAGCTTAGATTGC
Source organism: Cryptoblepharus egeriae (assembly GCA_030015325.1). Lineage (NCBI taxonomy): Eukaryota > Metazoa > Chordata > Lepidosauria > Squamata > Scincidae > Cryptoblepharus > Cryptoblepharus egeriae. The sequence continues at coordinate 1,721,628 of JAREYC010000020.1, forward strand.
AAGGAAAAGAAGGCTGGGCTAAAAATGAGGAGGGGAACATATTAAGAAGGGCCACTGAATTTACCTTTGTATACTGGGTTGATGGGAGGAGGTCTACAAACACCTTGAGATCACTAAAACAGCAGGGTTTATCCCCAAATCTTTTGAAATACTGAAACATCAGTTCTTCTGGATCACCTATCAAGAGAAATAAAATACGGCAACTGAAAAATACATGCTTGGCATTTCAGAGTTACCCTACAGTCCAGAGTAACTATGGGAAGACATAAGAGGCACTTATTCTGGACTGCTCTATGCACTTCCCATAGGTGGCACCGTAACTGCGTGGGTGTAAAAGGTCCCATAGTTACTCTGGATTGTAAGCATAAGTGATCAACCACAAAGGCAGCCCTATCACTTGGGACACTTTTCAAAAGAAGCATTTTGTACAAGTACAAGTACTTTGTACATTTTGTACATATACCACCCACACATGGCAAGTGCTATCTTAAGAGGCAGTGCTGGAAGAAAATATCATATATATCATTGGAAAATGCCTCCAAAGATATACTGCCAGCTACAAAGTCTTATATTAAGCCTTCAGTCTCTTTTAAGGGTTTTTTAAAATTCCTATTTAAAAAAGAATTCTAAGTTGGCTCTTGTGGGTTGCTGGGAAATTTTTTATATTTTTGTGGGTTGCTGGGAAATAAATAAATATATTAAACCTGCCTTCCTCTCTATACTCCTCCTGTTACTTTCAGGCAACTATATGTTTTACTAAGTGTACTCAAACATTTTAAAGGCAAATTAAAAAAGTTTCCTAATGCAACAAAAGTGTACACATACATTGCTTTAATAATATTTAAAGGACTGTAACAAAAAGAGTTTCAATTCTCCATGCCAATTTAATAAGAAATCTCCCATCAAGGATGGAACGCACAGAGGTTTTAAGCGTCACAGTTTATATACAATATTAAATTAAGCCTATCTTGAGCATTCTTCTCACTGAACTGATTCAGAAGGCTCCAACATGCTAACCAAGAAGTCCAAATATTTACCCTCCACGAGCTGCTTCTTAATGCCAGGGATTAAAATAGAAGGCAAACAATCCTTTTCCCAAAGGACGGGAGCATCTCTGCAATACTTGTACACAGTTTACATCAGCTGCTGCAGTCCCAGGATGGAGACCTTGCTCCACCTTTGGGTCTTCTCCCAGAAGGCTCAATTTGGCATCCTTACCCAACGTGTGCTGTTCACTGTAGCCTCTGTGCCGCAAGCGTCTGATCAGCTCCAGCTGGGCAAGATAGGGTCCCCGAAGTGGGCGGGTGCTGCTGGATTCTTTCAGGATCCTCTGCTCTACAAAATCCACGGCCTGCTCTGTGCTGTGATGCACTTCGCCTTCCAAAGAGCTGCGCACAAAGAGGAGCATTGGTGCTGGTGTCTCTAGAATGCTCTTCTTGCGTTACAATTGTGCCAACCGGCTGCAGTGCTATCTTCCAACACATACTGAAGCTGAATTTGGGAGCAAGGTATTGCCAAGGGCACCAGAGAAGCAACCCCCTGCTGCTCCTTTCCCCATTTTCAACATGTGCAGGCTGATAGTCCCAATATTTGCAACCCCTCCCTGCACAGTGCATCTCATTACATGAGATGGAAGCTTTCTAAGACTGCAATCCTAAAAGCAAGTGGTTAAGACACTGTGCCTGTTAACCAGCAGGCCAGGGTTTGAGATGGGTCCGCACAAGACAGGGTGAGCTGTTCTTAGCCCAGTTGTGCAACACAGCTGGAACCAATTATGTCAGCTCTGCCGTTCCATTGGACTATTTCAGTGGCATGGAGAGGGGGGATTGGATGCTTGGGTAACAGCCTATCCTTCATATCAATCTTTGCATACAGCGTCGAGCATTGTACCACAGTCTTTTGAGACTGATGGATGCCAATAATCCTTAAGACACTTTCCTGGGAGTAAGACCCATTGAACACAATGGGGCTTACTTTTGAGTAGACATGGTTAGGATTGTCCCCCAAATCTCTGAAAGATAGCAAGGCACTTACTGTTCCCCTTCAGCTGGTGGAGTCCAGGCTGCGTCAATCAGTTGGAAGATGGAATCAAAGTAGATCATATAGAACTGCCAATCATCTGGGCTAAAAAAGGGTGGGATTTAGGAGAGAAAGAGGAAGCCGACTGAGAAAGGTGCACTGGCTCAACGTGAAGGACAACAAGCAATTGAAACTCCCACTCACTTCTTAAGGAGAAGTTTCTGCGACAGAGCGTTGCACTCTGGCCAATTTCCCAGCTTCTTGTACATTTCCATGCACTTGTTCTCTCTGCTCTGGAGCTCGCTAGTTAATTTCTCTACATTGAAGGAAGAGTTACAAATTCATATGGTCAATCCTGGTCTGTCAGCCAAAATCATGAGATCCTACACAAGGTGGGAGATCCTGATCCAATTGGGGAAAAACTGTCTGCTTTTGGAGACTTTTACCTCCTAATTTTCCTCTCACAACATCCAGGGCTTCCTGATACTTCTCCAAACGTTCTAGAATCATGTAGTAAAGTTCAACCTGTAGGATATATGTGAAAATAAAAGTCAGCAAGCTGTACAAACTATTGCAAACATGATGTGCAACTCTGTAGGAAAACAGCATTATAATGCATTAAAAACCTCATTTCCACCTTACCAGGTCTGAAAACCTGCTATCTACAGTATCTACATACTGCTACATGCTCTGTTTTATTGTTTATTTTCTTAGCATTAGTCTGTAACTAGCCTCACTTCTGATATGCCCCGATGTGTAAAGATACCCCACTTTCTCCTTTGAAAAATCTATTCTATTTGTTATTGAGGTTGAAACAGCTCCTCAGCTCATCCTGCATCTCTGTCCCCTCTGGAAAATTTTTATTTTATTTCTGTGTCACCCCTCATTGTATGATGACTATCCCCTGATTTTCATGAGATTATAAGTGGCTTACAGCAGTAAATAACAAAAATGAATGAATATTAAGACAGGTGTTTAAAAGCCCATTCAGGGCAGGAAGATCTCCAGACTGCCTGAAGGCCCATTTATAAATTAGCAAGAGCATCATTTAATTGCCTATTACTAGAACCAGTAAAGAGTTTAAACACATATTTCAATGTCTTACTTCTGCTTCTGCTTCGATTTTATCTTCCTTTACCATTTTTTCTACCATCCTTTCTGCTAAGGGTAAAAACATGGTTTTTGAAAGGTTTTCGTCCTGTGCAGATATAGACTGAAAGAGAAGAACACAGGTGCTGTGTCTTATATGGAGCCAGACAATGTATAGCTGAATCCACACCCCAGTGTGGATTATATTATAGATTATTATAGATATTATAGATAGGCCATGTTCTCTCTGGGATAAGGGATGCCACATGAGATTGACCCAGGAGAGTAATCAAGGGTGTCTGGATGAGACCCTGGAATTCCTTGGAGATGGATCTTATCATAATAAGTCCCACCTAAGACAGCAGCCTCCAAATGCCCACAAGTTCCGTATTTATATTTTGCATTGGTATCATAAGCTAGTCTGTTTGCAAGAAAAATCTTGGCATCCATCAGTCTTGAAAGACTATGGTATCGTGCTCAATGGTGCATGCGAAGCACGAAGGCCTGGGTAGATTGTTATGGAGGATAGGCTGTTACCCAAGCAGCAAATCCCCCCTCCCTCGCCACTGAAATAGTCCAATGGAACAGCAAAGCCTATGATTGGTTCCAGCTGTGTCGCAGAGCTGGGCTAAGGATAGGAGCTCACCCTGTCTTGTGGGCACCCGGGTCTCGAACCCTGGCCTTCTGGTTAACAGGCACAGTGTCTTAACCACTTGCGCCACCCACAAACCCACAGTTTGCAAGACCCATCAAGCATTTCCCACAATCTTTATTTACATTTTTAAGAAGGGAAGATGGTTTCAAGCAAAACATCACCTCCCTCAAGATGTAGTACTCACCTGCATAATTAAGCTCATTACAGACCAAAAATAGTAAGGGTTCTTGGGGACAATCTTATAAAGTGCCATTCCAGCCTGAAAAACAAGGAGGTATAAATGAATACGTTCCAGAACACTTCAGCTTCATTAGCCCGATTCACAGTCAATGCTACAAAACATTCGAGCAAATGAGTGGCCTACAGAAAAGCCACTCATTGAATCATTCTTTTGAAATAACACACAAATGGATAAGGAAAGCCTGGAGAGACGCACACAATGTTTTAGCCAAAATCCAGAAGTTGTGCTTTTCCAGAAGGGCATCCACAACCAACCAGAGCACAGCTCCAGTCAGATTTGGAGGGCCACAGATAGCACAACCTGTGGGTTTGGAAGCTGCAGGTATTCAAATCTGAAGTACTAAACCCACAGATATCAAGGGCTGTCTGTATTTTAGACCAAACAGCCTCTCCCCAATACCTGCTTCCCCTCCCCAAATAGTCTTGGCTTACATTCTCAAGCAAATACCTGCTGCATTTTCTTGTATTCACCAACTCTTGCATAGGCCATGAAAAGGTGGGAATGATACTCTTCACTGTTGGGGACCTTCTTTACAGCTGCCTCGTAGAGTTTCGTAACCAGCTCCGCTAAACCAGAAGGCAACACTTTAAACAGGCTTGTATTTATTCATAAAAAGGCTATTTATTCATAGCCGTGGGTGGCGCAAGTGGCTAAGACGCTGTGCCTGTTAACCAGCTGGCTAGGGTTTGAGACCCGGGTCAGCCCCACAAGACAGGATGAGCTCCTGTCCTTAGCCCAGCTCTACGACGCCAGCTGGATCCAATTGTATTGGCTCTGCCTTTCCATTGTACTAATTCAGTGGTGTGGAGAGGGGGGATTTGCTGCTTGGGTAACAGCCTATCCTCCATAACAATCTAACCCAGGCTTTCGTGCTTCGCATGCAGCGTATGCAGCGCCGAGCACGATACCATAGTCTCCAAGACTGATGGAGGCCCGCTCCCTAACCCACCTCTCAAATTATGGACGGAAAGATACAGAGCCTTTAATTAAAGAGACACTCTGAATGGACTGCCCAGATGAACCTTGCTGACAGCACCAGGAACATTACAACCTGTGACCCCATCTAAAACTTAAAGGAGGAACATTAACTGGAAAACTTACGCCGATGCATTTCCCGATAAAGGATCGTCAGCGCTTGCAACGAGTTGTCGTCTGTGGGTTCCAGGGCTGCTACTTCTTGTGCCAAAGTGAACGCTTCATCTTGTTTCCCAGTTCTTTGCAGCCCAATTGCTTTCAAAACCTGCATGTAGATTACAAAGGGAAGTTTTCACAACAGCTATAAAAAGTAAGTTTCCTTTAAACAGAAAAACTAGTATAGAGAAAAATCTTGCTGCATGGTGAACTGTGCCAAGGACCCCTGAGTAGATAAAAGCCGTGGGCATGTGTATGTTGTATGCTTAGGGATTTATGTTGTAAGGGATTTATGTGTATGTTGTATACTTAGGGATTTATGTCTAAGTTAGGCATGTGTATGTTGTATACTCAAAGGGATTTATTTTCACAGTCTTATACATGTGGAAATAAAACTCTTTGAACGCCGTAGGCTCTTTTTCAATGAAATTGGACAACGTAGATACAAAGTTGAAAATGATCAACTTTTGATCTGCTGCTTGGAAGATGAGGCAATGTTGAAAAAGTGGAACACATAGGCTGAAGCAAAAAATCACTGTGGGGAAGTGGGTTTCAACGGACAAACGTTCTGCCTCCTCATCCTCCTCAGAAAGCTAAGAGTAAAGAGCAAAAGATATTTCTCTTCCTTCAAAAAGAAGCCAGAGTAAAAAAACAACAACACATGACAAAGTCTGGCACAACAAATTAAGAGGTTGAAAACAAACATAGCCAGAGCTCACCTTAGCACAGTGTAGATCTTTGTGTTTCTTCAGCAGTTTGTCTGCCTGCTGGATTGCCATTTTATTATTTCCATTATCCAGGTAATCTAAAGAAAGAGGGAAAAACACACAGAGATTATCATTGCAGACTGGAAAGCTGGACAAGTCTATTCCTGAGTCCAGTTAAGAGCCGCATTCATGTCTGGCTTAGCTGGAGGCAACAAAGACGAAACAACAGCTAAACAGGAACTCTTTTAAAATGCAAACTATTTCTGAATGTTAAAAGGGTCTTTTTTAACAAACACACACAAAATTTTAAATACACACCACCCTAGGAAAATAATAAAAACTGCAAGCTGGTCATTCTTATTTTCAGCCCGTTATTGTCTTATGGAAAACAACTCTGAAGTGGCTTCTGGATTTGGCCTCAACTTCCTGAGTTGTCTGAAGAAAGTTAATTAGTTGGTTCTGAAAAGGTTACTATCATTGTTAATACAGCAAAAGGGATTTATTTCAAGTGACTGTGCCTGTTAACCAGCAGGACAGGGTTCGAGACCTGGGTCCCCACAAGACGAGGATTTCCTGCTACAGGCAGGGGGTTGGACTAGATGATCCACTAGGTCCCTTCCAACTCTATGATCTATCATCTTTGTTCCACAAATCATCACAATTACCAGGTTACTTTTTCTACTGCTAACCAGACAGGGGCAGGAGGTGGACAGCAACCTGCTTAAGGTCCCATGCTAACTCCATGGCAGAGGGGAGAACTTAAACCCTTTCTATCCCCTTGGTTGAGCTAGAATAGCCTTCTGTACACATTTTTATAGGGACATTTCAAGAGTGGTCCAGCAAAACATGATGAGAATGAACCTCAAGCAAACAATGAAGAAGTTTACTGTGAAACAATGAAGAAGTTTACACCCCATAATGCAACGGGGCCAAAAGATCTTCAATAAGAAAACTATATGGAAATTGAAAGCATGGGAAACCACAATGCAAACATCGCAAAACATATGGATTATAAGATCTGAACAAGTGCACTCAGGACCTAAAAGGATATCAATCCTGCAATGGAATGATTTCTGTTGCCAGAAGGACAAATTGTTGAGCACAGAGTATTAAGCCTCATTCTAAGGGTGGAGGTTCAGGAAGGAAAGTAATACAGCTTAATTAAGCTTCTGTACAACATAAAACAAATTAAGATTAAAGGCAAGAGCCATGGGGAACAACTCTTTCAACCAGCATCAAATACAGTCTGAACATTGCTGAAATGTGATAAAATAAGGCTTGCTCAAACATTACGTTTGTCATGAAAGCAAATGCGATGGCCTCCAGAGAAAACCTGTGGTTTCTCGTTGATATTCACATGTTACGATCAGAGTTGCAGGGAAACTAAGAGGGCAGCTAACAAACCTAATCAGTGTTCACACTTCCCTCCGCTCCACTATGTGCAAGGGGGAAACATTATTTGTAATTATTAAAAGCCATATTCCACTCGAGGCTTTCTGGACAATATAATGCTTTTACTTGAATCTAATGCTTTATCGAATCTAATGCGCACCCTAGACTTATAATAAAATCTAATCATCAAATCTAATGTGCGCACTGATTTTGGAGACTGAATTCTGGTGAAAAAGGTGAGCATTGGATTCAAATAAATACAGTAATTTTAACTTAAGAACTACTAATATTTAAATATTAATATTTAAATATTATATTTAAATCTAGGGACACAGTTATAATCCATAAATCCATAATATTTAAATCTATGGACACAGTTAGTAAACAAATACAAGCCTGTCCTGCTGCAATCAGGACAGGATTCATGCTTGGGGGTGCTGAGGATGGTGGTCCAAAGAGCCAAATTAACCTACCCTGGAAAACTCCTCTCATTATTGCAATTTCAGATCTAGGGTGCAATCCTGACCAATTTAGGCTGGCCTAACTCACATGGCAGATCTTTTTTGTGGTGGTGTGGAGAGGTAAGCATATGCCTGTGCTGTGGCATAGCCTCCCACCCTGGAGTGGGGCAAAAGTGTCTTACAGAACTCTCGTGACACTCCCAGGTCAGCAAAGGACTTATGCCAGGGCTTAGGCCAGCCTAAATGGAGCTTAGGATTGCAGCCCTAGTTTCCAAATTCTGTTCACACATCCAAGACAACACATGTATTATACAGAGATGCATTCATGTTCCAAAAAGATTTGAGAAATATGATTTCATTCCACAGCACCGAAAAGGTGAGAGCACAAACCTAGTCCAGAGAATAATTCTTTTTCAAAGCAAAGCAATAACAACACAATTAAGTTCTAACCTAGGTTTTTTTTTTTTACAGGCCTCCGTCAGTCTTGAGAGACTATGATATTGTGCTTGGCACTGCATATGCTGCATGCGAAGCACGAAAGCCTGGGTTAGATTGTTATGGAGGAGAGGCTGTTACCCAAGCAGCAAATCCCCCCTCTCCACGCCACTGAATTAGTCCAATGGAAAGGCAGAGCCAATACAATTGGATCCAGCTGCGTCGCAGAGCTGGGCTAAAGACAGGAGCTCACCCTATCTTGTGGGGCCGACCCGGGTCTTGAACCCCGGCCTACTGGTTAACAGGCACAGTGTCTTAACCACTTGCGCTACCCACAGTTTAAACCCCCCAAAAAGCATAGGCAAGTTTTGTTGACTATATAAACAGTATGCACACCCTTCCACTGACTTCATCTGAAGCAGAAACGGCATGGATGTTTGCCTCTGGAACGAAATCTTAAACCAAGCAAACCAGCACATTAGAAACAACATAATCAGGGGTTCTTCCATATTTTGGGTTGCACTGCAAGTTTCTTGGAAGTTTATGGTGCAGAGCTGTACTCCAAAAGGTATAGGATATGCTTTGTATGCAGAAGATACATATTAAAAGATCCTAGATATGATATTCTTTTTGAAAATACAGGTGAAATTAGTATAGCAGCCTTCTATGTTGCGGAGGTGAGAAGCACAAATTTATAAAAATAAAAGTTTTCCTATATGCTGCATTATTGAAAGATGCACAGTTTTTAGATCCTTTAAAGATTTTGCAAAACTGCACTGCAAATTCAAGGCAACAACAGATTTTTTAAAAAGGAGCACAACAAATGCATACCCTTAAGCTAGGAAACTAATCTGGGGTTTGGAAATCAGTCTGGACCCAGCACTGGTTGCTTAAATGTGCAGTGGAGCAACTACTGATAAGAGACTCCTAGCTACACACACACACACACACACACTCATGGACTGCAAAGGAACATCCCATGGGGTCAGAGCATGACTGCTCCTGTATCAAAGGAAGCACCAGAAGGGTGGGGGTGAGAGCGCAATACCTAGAAGTTTTGCAAACAGGGCCTGTTACTGGGATCTCGCCTTGCATTCACAACTAAAACACCCTAATGCTTGTCACTGCGGGATTTTAGACACTCTGCAGACCTCCGTCAGTCTTGAAAGACTATGGAATCGTGTTCAGCGCTGCATACACTGCATGCGAAGCACGAAAGCCTGGGTTGGATTGTTATGGAGGATAGGCTGTTACCCAAGCAGCAGATCCCCCTCTCCACGCCACTGAATTAGTCCAATGGAAAGGCAGAGCCATGATTGGATCCAGCTGGCGTTGCAGAGCTGGGCTAAGGACAGGAGCTCACCCTGTCTTGTGGGGCCGACCCAGGTCTCGAACCCTGGCCTGCTGGTTAACAGGCACAGCGTCTTAGCCACTTGTGCCACCCACAGCCCATATGACACTCACAAGGCTTCTTAAAGTGTATAGGTCATGTTGCCCCCCCTTGTACCCTCCAAGTTTAATAAGGATTTGAAAATTCATGCCTCCAGGTGAACAGATTGCACTGCACAAGCTGCTTGGGCCTTGGAAACCTGCAGTTAGAAAAAGTAGGATTCATGCCTCAGTTTTCAGTTCCAGGAGTACAACACACACAAGACTCAAATCCCTTTAAAAATACCAGCACTGCTTACCGTACAACACACACACACACAGATGAATGGGTCAACTCAGAGCCAGGAGTTACCATTTCAGATTATGGGGTTCTTGATCCCCCCATGCAGCAGGAGTTCTAAACTTTCCCCATTGGGGGAGGGTTACAATCATATATAATAGAGCAGAGGGTTTTTCCAATGGTTGGCTTCCACAGCTCACAATTTGGGAACCACTGGGTTAGGGGGACTCCATGCGCACCACCCGGGTAGGGGGGTACTACCCTGACCACCCCAGTTTAGGACATGGGAGTCCTGAGGTCAAGCATACATGAGGTCAAAGGGGAGAGGAGTGGAAGCCCTTTTCTCCCCCATGAGGTGAACCGTACCACATCCCTAACTGAATAGTTGTGTGGATGGAAAAACAGGCACTACTACTAGGCATCTCCTAAGAACTTGGAACCTCACATCTGACACCCTTATCCAAACCAGGGGGTACACAGAAAATCTATGGGGTCTATAACCTGCTCTCTTTAGGATGGGAGATACAGACAATCAACACTGAAGAACTCCACAAACAGCCTCCATTTTGCAGACAAGCCCCCATTTTGCAGTCAAGGGGGTCCCCCCATCCACCCCAAAATGTTCCCAAACTCCTCCCCTCTAGGAGGAAACAAACAGCACACAAAAAGACCCACAAACAGCCCCGACACTGAAGAAAATGCTCCCCCAAAATGACCCCATTAACATTTGGGGGTTCCATCGCCTCCCAAGCCAAAATTCTTCTCTGGAGCACAAACTCCCCAGAGGGGGGCTGACAATGAGGGTCCTCAAGTGTACACAAACCTCCAGTGTGTGGAGGAGTAAACACCACCCCAGTGTAGCACTCATATAATACCCTCACCTCAACTCATACTCTTGGAATCTGGGAGGGGGGTTTCTTCTCCCTCTGCTATATTCACACACAGACCCCTCCCCGAAAACTACATTGAAAGAAGGTGGATGCAGGGTGAGGGGTCACCCCCTCCTCCTTACACACACGTGCCCTCTTTTGTGATTTTCTGGAGGAGAGGAACGGGAGGAACCATTAGTGGATGAACACCTGAGAGAAAAAGGGGGAGAAGGGAGAAAAGGAGGAGGGGTGTTGGGAACCTCTTCTCCCCCCATGAGGAGCTTTGGGGTGAAGCACACCTGAGGGGAAAGGGAGGAGGGGAGAGGGATATGTAGTGGTGAGTGAGGCACCCTCTTCTCCCCCCATCTGGGTTGAAGATCCCCCCCATATGAGTTGAAGCATATCTGAGGGTACAGGAGGAAAAGGAGGGGTATATGTATTTTCCACCTGAGGGAAAAGGGGAGATGGTCATGTGGGAGTGAAGGGGACCCCCTTCTCCCTCCATGAAGAATCCAGGGATGAAGCAGACTTGAGAGGAACGTGGGCAAGGGACAGGAGGTGGTGTGTGGGGAGAATAGCATGGAGGCACCCCTTTCTCCACAAGTTGAAGCACTCCTGAAGGAAAGGGGGGAGGAAGAGAGAGGGATTTATGTGGAGGCTCCACATGGGGAGCCTTGAGTTGAAGCATACCTGAGAAGGTGGATGAGGAGAGAGTGTGTGTGGGGGTGAGGGGTACCCCTTCTCCCCCCATGAGGAGCCATGAGGTGAAGCACACCTGAGGGGTAAGAGGGGAGAAGTGGGGGTGCTGAGGGTCAAGCACACCTGAGGGGAAAAGGGGGACAAATAGGAGGAGGGGAGCCCCTTTCTCCCCCATGAGGTGAAGCACACCAGAGTCAGGGAGAGGAGGGGGGATCTGGGGGAACCCCTTGCCCCATAAGGGGTCTTGAGGTGAAGCACAGCTAAGGGAAGGGGAGCTCCTTTCTTCCCCCATTAGGTGAAGCACACTTGAAGGGCAGGGAAAGGAGGGGGAATGTGGGGTGCTTCTCTCCCCATAAGGGGCCCTGAGGTGAAACACTACTGAAGAGAAAGGGAAGGGGTAGAAGGGGTAGGGGGAGCCCATTTCTCCCCCATAAGGTAAAGCACAATAGCGTCAGGGAGAGGAGAGTCTTGTGGGGGTGCCCCTTGCCCCATAAGGAGTCTTGAGGTTAAGAACAGCTGAGGGGAAAGGGGAGAGGAGAGAGAATGTGGGGGAGGGGCAGCCCTTCTCCCCAAGAACTGAAGCATACCAGAGGGGGAAGGGGACATATGTGGGGGTGCCCCTCCCCGCTAAGGGGCCCTGAGGTGAAACACACCTGGGGGGCAAGGGGAAAGGAGGGGTCATGTGAGGGAAGGGGAACCCCTTGCTCCCCATGAGGTGAAGCACACTTGGGTGTCAAGGAGAGAGGAGGGGGAGCCACCTTTCTCCCCATGTGGTGAAACCCTCCTGGGGGGCAAGGGGATACGAGGGGGAGGGGAGCAGGTGGGGGGAAGGGGAGACACTTTCTCTCCATGAGGTGAAGCAAACCTGGGAGGGCAAGGGGAAAGGAGGGGCAGAGGAGCTGAGGGGGGGGCGCCCTTTCTCCCCATGAGGGGAAACCGTTCTGGGGGGCAAGGGGAGATGAGGGGGAGGGAGCAGGTGGGGGAAGGGGAGCCCCTTTCTCCCCATGAGGTGAAGCACACCTAGGGGGCAAGGAGAGAGGAGGGGGAGGGGAGCTGAGGGGGAGGGGAGTAGGTGGGGGGAAGGGGAGCCCCTTTCTCCCCATGAGGTGAAGCACACCTGGGGGGCAAGGAGAGAGGAGGGGAGCTGAGGGGGAGGGGAGTAGGTGAGGGGGAGGGGAGTAGGTGGGGGGAAGGGGAGCCCCTTTCTCCCCATGAGGTGAAGCACACCTAGGGGGCAAGGAGAGGGGGGGAGGGGAGCAGGTGGGGGAAAGGGGAGCCCCTTTCTCCCTCTGAGGTGAAGCACACCTGGGGGGCAAGGAGAGAGGGGGGGAGGGGAGCAGGTGGGGGGGAAGGGGAGCCCCTTTCTCCCCATGAGGTGAAGCACACCTGGGGGGCAAGGAGAGAGGGGGGAGGGGAGCAGGTGGGGGGAAGGGGAGCCCCTTTCTCCCCATGAGGTGAAGCACACCTGGAGGGCAAGGAGAGAGGGGGGAGGGGAGCAGGTGGGGGGGAGGGGAGCCCTTTTCTCCCCATGAGGGGAAGCACACCTGGGGGGCAAGGAGAGGGGGGAGGGGAGCAGGTGGGGGAAAGGGGAGCCCCTTTCTCCCCATGAGGTGAAGCACACCTGGGGGGCAAGGAGAGAGGGGGGAGGGGAGCAGGTGGGGGGAAGGGGAGCCCCTTTCTCCCCATGAGGGGAAGCACACCTGGGGGGCAAGGAGAGAGGGGGGCGGGGAGCAGGTGGGGGGAGGGGCGCCCTTTCTCCCCATGAGGTGAAGCACACCTGAGGGCGAGGTGGGGGAGGGGCGCAGGCGGGAAGGGGGCGCGTGAGGGGGGAGGGGCGCCCCTCCCCCGCGAGGAGCCCTGCGGCGAACCCCTGAGGCGCGGGGGAGGGGCGGGAGTGGCGGGGGCGCGCGTGGGGGTCGCGGGGGGGCCGTACCGTAGATGGGCCGCAGGCGCCGGTCGTTGGGGTCCTGCACATGGCCCCGCGCAGCCGCCATGATGAGAGCGCAGAACCGCAGCGCGCAGCCGCCAGCGCCGTCGCCAAGGCCGCCCCTCAGCCCGCCCGACACAGCGCCACGGCCGGCCGGGCTTGAGGGAAGAGAAGCGAAGGGAAGGCCCAGCCTGGGCGGGCCTGGAGGCGGCACCGGGGGGGGCCCCCGCCACACGGCACCGCCCCCGCCACACGGCACCGCCCAGGCCTGGGGGTCAGCACCGGCCTACCCTGCAGGGCTGTTGTGTCCCTCCTCGTGGTGTGGGAGCCCTGAGAGTGCTCGCGGGGTCTGCCCAGGCCCTCCCCCGCTCATGGGGTGGTGGTGGAGGTGCCAGCACAGCCTAGACAGTCGGTTCCCAAACTGGGGGTCGCGGACAGCTGGGCGCCGCCATCTTGGAATCTGGCAGAAGGCACTGCCGCCATCTTGGAGTGGGGCAGCCAGGCTTCACTCCAGCCTTTGCCTGGGAGAGGCTGCAGCAAGAGCCTTCCACTGCCTGTGGGGGACAGACATGCAGCCTCTTTCCTCGGTTCCAGGACTTTCCTCTGTATCTAAGGCATGTCCTCCTTAGTCCTCTTTTCCAGGATGTGCCCTCTTTTTGCAGGGCATGTCCTCCTTAGTCCTCTTTTCCGGGACGTGCCCTCTTTTTGCAGGGCATGTCCTCCTTAGTCCTCTTTTCCGGGACGTGCCCTCTTTTTGCAGGGCATGTCCTCCTTAGTCCTCTTTCCTGGGACGTGCCCTCTTTTTGCAGGGCATGTCCTCCTTAGTCCTCTTTTCCGGGACGTGCCCTCTTTTTGCAGGGCATGTCCTCCTTAGTCCTCTTTCCTGGGACGTGCCCTCTTTTTGCAGGGCATGTCCTCCTTAGTCCTCTTTTCCGGGACGTGCCCTCTTTTTGCAGGGCATGTCCTCCTTAGTCCTCTTTTCCGGGACGTGCCCTCTTTTTGCAGGGCATGTCCTCCTTAGTCCTCTTTTCCGGGACGTGCCCTCTTTAATTTCTCTTTTCCTGGACATGTTCATCTTTAGACCTCTTTTCCAGGACATGTTCTCATTAGTCCTCTGTTTGCAGGACATGTGCTTCCTGTTTCACACAATGGTCCGCCAGATGCCTCAGGAGGCACACATGATGCCTGCATCCAGGTGCCCCCACTGCATCTGGCATTTTGAGGTTGCCCACATCTACATCTATCTATGCACGCGGACACACTCGCGCACAAAACACAACCGTCATAGCTTGTAACCTGTGGTGGTCCCCTCCTTCAGGAATCTATCCAAACCCTTCTAAAGTCATTAAGGCTCGATGCCATCTCCACATCCAGTGGTAGTGAGTTCCACAGACCAGCTACATGCTGGGTAAAGAAATATTTTCTTTTGTCTGTCCTAACCCTCCCGATATTTAATTTATATCATGGATGTCCCCTAGTTCTGATGTTATATGAAAGGGAAAAGAGCATCACTCTGTCCATCCCTTGCATAACTTTGTACATCTCAATCATGACCACCATGTCCACAAGACACTTCTGTGCCACCCATTGGAGAGGGTTCGATCAGTGCACAAACATGTGCTTGCCTCCCTACATCACCACAGGAATGGTAAGATCAATGAGTTGTCCCGGCCTAGGTTACTATTGCACCCTTTGTTTATGGTAAAAAAATAATAATCAGTTAATTGGCAGGTTTGTAGAATTGATCAGGGCATCGTTATCATGAGATACGTATTGATAATTAAGAGATTCCTGTCAACAAACAACTTTTCTGCTGTTCTTCCCTCCGACTTTTGGCTGCAGAAGAAGCTTGGGCATCCCCAAACTGGATATCCAGCCATTGGGTGTAGAGAAGCTTTTCCTTATCTTTATTTTCCTTATCCTTGTTCCTTATTTTTATCCTTATTTATCCTTATTCCTTATTTTTCTTTTCCCTAATTTGACAAGGTGTGTGGTTTCTGGTTGTTGTTAGCTACGGAACAGGGTAGATGAACTGGAAGAGACTGTTCAGAGTGCTGAAACTGCAGATTTGGTGCTTGTATTGTATTGTGCTTTTTAACAGTGACAAAGAAATACACAGAGTTGTCCTGTCTATAGAAAGGGAGCTCCGGAAAAGCATGTTGGGAAAACTGTTATCCAAAGAGTAATGCGTGAAGCATCCTGTGAGTTGCAGACAGGACACAATCATTGTACTGCGCACACTGAAAGACACACGTGCATGCAGGGGATGAGCCCCCTATAAACAAAAAAATCCACATGCCACAAGAGTGGGAAGCATCTAAGGCAGCGTTTCTCAAAGTAGGGGTCGGGACCCCTTTTGGGGTCGCCTAGAGGTTTCCTGGGGGTCGCCTAAAGACCCCTGGTGCAAGGGGCCAGGTCAGGCTTGCCAGACCTCCGGCTGTAGCTGCGCATGCACTGGGGCTGACTGACAGCCTCAGGGCCCAATCCTATGCATGCCTACTCTGAAATAAATCCCATTATACTCAGGGGGCTTTACTCCCATGTAAATGTGGATAGGATTGCAGCCTCAGGGCCCAATCCTATGCATGCCTACTCTGAAATAAATCCCATTGTGTTCAATGTGTGCATAGAAGACACATTTCATTTGTAACAATGAAAATACATCCTGCATATCAGATATTTACATTACGATTCATAACGGTAGCAAAATTATAGTTATGAAGTAGCAACAAAAATAATTTTATGGTTGGGGGTCCCCACAACATGAGGAACTTACAAAGGGGTCACACAGCGTTAGGAAGATTGAGAACCACTGATCTAAGGGAAACACAAGAAGCATTGTACTTTATCCTCACCCCCTTGCTGCATGCAGGCTCAATGGGAAACTGAAAAAGTTCTACATATGCATACATATCTACATATGCATACATATGTAGATTTGCCTGCAGAAGAGCATTGTGGGAACAGCATCAAGGTGCAGAGCAGGGGGACCTGGGGGTGCAGCTCTCTCCAGGAACCCCACTTAGTAAGGCCAGAGAAAGGGTCAAGTTGTAATCATGTCACCTTGAAGTACTGGAAGGTACTCAACTAGAGTCGCTATGTGTTAGATGGCCAGGCCAGAGAGAGAGGAGGGGGTGCCTATGCCATCCCAACTCATACTTACCTGGCAGGGGAGACACATGATCATGAAGGTGGTTTTCCCAGGGTGAGGCTCATCCATTGCACTTTGGGTGTGCTAACCCCTGCACTGAGTTCGTGCCCCTGATCTTGCTGGTACAAAGATAGAGGAATTGTTATTCTAACATTTATGCTGCAATCCTAAAGACACTTTCCTGGGAGTAAGTCCCATTGAATACAGTGGGGCTTACTTCTGAGTAAACATGTTTAGGATTGTGCTGTTATTCTTTTATGTATATCTGCTTAGAAGTAAGCCTTATTGAACTTAATGGATCTTACTCCCTGGTCATTGTGTAAGGGACTGAACCATCAAGCCTTTATGCAGCAGCATATAACCATCAAATCACAGTTTGCCATGGTAAAGACAGGAGAGCACATGTCTGTTCACTGCCCTAACCCTCTCCCCAGGAGTGATGCTGGGGTGTCCTAGATGTAGTTACACCTAGTGAAAACCTATGGGAAATTCACATGGCAATCCAGAGTAAATTGATCTTACCCCGTAGTTACTCTGGATTGCGCCCCCTCGTCAGATATTGACTACACAAAGGAACCATTTGGTTATGCTTAACTCAGGAAGCCAGTCTAGAGAAAATGATAGAAGGAATCATTTGTCTCTCTTATCCTCCTATACTAGAATTTTGGCTACGTGGTGTCTCCGATTGGCTAGATTCAGGCAAGAGAAAGGCAGAGACTTCTTCACACACCACATAATTCAGTTACAGAATTTATTGCCTTGAGGTACAGGTATGTCCTATGTCTTTTGATGGCTTTAAAAAGTGGTCAGACACCTCCATGGAGGAGGTAACTTCTGCCAACCACCATTAGTCTTGAAAGTTAAGTGGACCTCTGAATACCAGGGGTTAGGGCTGGGGTGAACTATGACCAGTGTCTGAATTTAGGTGGCCATAGTGGGATACAGAATGCTGGAGTAACTGGACCTTTGGCCTCATCCAGCAGAGCCTGGGACCGTTCTCTGCAGGCATGTCTGAAAGGATGTGATGTGGTGTGATGTGGTGGGATATGTCAAAGGTTGGAACTTCCACCAGTTATTTCTGTTTGTACAGCAGAAAAGGCAACCAGGGAGGAGAGAGGAACACTACAGAAGCGGTGGCTCTTGTTTCTTCCCTCTGCAGATGACTGTTCTGTAGCAATAAATACAGAAGGTGGGGCTGAAAGGCAAAAGGTTTTTTAAGGTAACTGTCTATGGCAGTGATTTTCAACCAGTGTGCCATGGTACACTGGTGTGCCACAGATAGTCTTCAGGTGTGCCGTGGGAATTTGGGGATTGACATTCATTAATAGGAAAATTGGGGGATTTAAACAGTCTGGTGTGCCTTGTCAGTGGTAAAAACAATTGATGGTGTGCCTTGACAATTTCAGCGCCTTGTTAAGTGTGCCGTGAGATAAAAAGTCACTGGTCTATGGCAATGTATCCGGAAGGGAACTCTGGATGCTGAAAAACGACACCAGTTGGATCATAGAATCATATATTCCTAGAGTTGGAAGGGACGTAGTAGGTCATCTGGTCCAACCCACTGCTTGTAGCAGGAAATCCTCCTAGAGGATTGAAGACCCCCAGTGCTTGAAGACCCCCAGTGAGGGAGAGTCCACCATCTCCCTTGGCAATCTGTTCCACTGCCGAACCACCCGAACTGTCAGGAATTTTTTCTGGATATCCAACCGGAATCTCCTCTCTTGCAGTTTGTCCCCATTGGTTCTAGTTCTGCTTTCAGAGGCAGCCTTGAACAAATGAGCCCCTTCCTCCCTATGACAGCCCTTCAGGTATCTAAAGAGGGCAACCATGTCTCCCCTCAGCCTCCTCTTCTCCAGGCTGAACATCCCAAGTTCCCCCAACCTTTCCTAGGTCTTCCCTTCCTTCCCACTGATCGTTCTTGATTAACCAGCCCCACTGCAGAGTGATGGAAACAGAGCAAACTGTTGGGCACAGATTGCAGGAAATAACTCCTCCCTGCTGCCTTACTGCTCCAATGGAAAGCAAAGTGGATGCAGCCATTTGCACAAAAGGAGGATGGGCATGCAAATGTATGCACACGAGAGCATTGTGGGAGCAAAATATGGGGTGCGGAACAGGGCTTGTAGGGCACCCCTGCACATGCATCATGCACTCTGAAGCATGGTACCATGCTGCATCTGGTTATTGCATACCTGAGATGACTTGTGAGTGCACAGCTAGAGTCACTATGTGTTAGATGCACAGGGCAGAGAGAGAGGAGGGGGTGCCTGTGCCATCCCAACTCATACTTACCTGGCAGGGGAGACACCATGATCATGAAGGTGGTTTTCCCAGGGTGAGGCTCATCCATTGCACTTCGGGTGTGCTGACCCCTGCGATTTCCCCAAATGCGGGAAACTCGACTGCATAATTTGTGGTAGTGGGGGACTGCGTTCGCGCTTTCCCCTGATCTGCTGGTTCAAAGACAGAAAAAGAAATCTCAAACAACATGATCCTATAGTGGTCAGTGTTGTGGGGTTTGCAGGGTGTGAGGTTGGGGATGTCTTCATCCCCCCCCATGTTCCTTTCCATTATCCTATAGTGGTCAGCGTTGTGGGGTTTGCAGGGAGTGAGGTTGGGGATGTCTTCATTCCCCCATATTCCTTTCCATTATCCTATAGTGGTCAGAGTTGTGGGGTTTGCAGGGAGTGAGGTTGGGGATGTCTTCATTCCCCCATATTCCTTTCCATTATCCTATAGTGGTCAGAGTTGTGGGGTTTGCAGGGAGTGAGGTTGGGGATGTCTTCATCCCCCCATGTTCCTTTCCATTATCCTATAGTGGTCAGAGTTGTGGGGCTTGCAGGGTGTGAGTTTGGGCATGTCTTCAACCCCCCATGTTCCTTTCCATGGGTCACAGCTTATTCCTTTCCCCAAAGTTCAGTATCCTATGCCCTTGGAGCAGAAACTAGGTAGAAGGCAGATATGGTAGGGCCAGGTGACTGAGAGTCAGCTGAGGCTGGAGATCCCAGGTTCTGGGCAGTGGCATACCTAAAGGGGGGGGCTTCATTTTGCTCCCCCCCCACTTGGCTCCAAAGGGGTGAGGTTCCCTCCAAGACTGACTGCTCTGCCCCCCACTTGTTATACCACTGGGTCTCATTGGGAGTCCATATTAGAAGATAGAAATCCTGATGTGCCTGGAAAGGGACTGACTGCTGAGTAGACATGCCCAGGATTGTGCCCTGAGGCTGCTCTCCTGCCCACTTACCTGGGAGTAAGCCCCATTGGCTAGACTGGGACTGACTGCTGAGTAGACATGCCTAGGATAGGGCCCTGAGGCTGCTCTCCTGCCCACTTACCTGGGAGTAAGCCCCATTGGCTAGACTGGGACTGACTGCTGAGTAGACATGCCTAGGATAGGGCCCTGAGGCTGCTCTCCTGCCCACTTACCTGGGAGTAAGCCCCATTGGCTAGACTGGGAAGGACTGCTGAGTAGACATGCCTAGGATAGGGCCCTGAGGCTGCTCTCCTGCCCACTTACCTGGGAGTAAGCCCCATTGGCTAGACTGGGACTGACTGCTGAGTAGACATGCCTAGGATAGGGCCCTGAGGCTGCTCTCCTGCCCACTTACCTGGGAGTAAGCCCCATTGGCTAGACTGGGACTGACTGCTGAGTAGACATGCCTAGGATAGGGCCCTGAGGCTGCTCTCCTGCCCACTTACCTGGGAGTAAGCCCCATTGGCTAGACTGGGACTGACTGCTGAGTAGACATGCCTAGGATAGGGCCCTGAGGCTGCTCTCCTGCCCACTTACCTGGGAGTAAGCCCCATTGGCTAGACTGGGACTGACTGCTGAGTAGACATGCCTAGGATAGGGCCCTGAGGCTGCTCTCCTGCCCACTTATCTGGGAGTAAGCCCCATTGGCTAGACTGGGACTGACTGCTGAGTAGACATGCCTAGGATAGGGCCCTGAGGCTGCTCTCCTACCCACTTACCTGGGAGTAAGCCCCATTGGCTAGACTGGGACTGACTGCTGAGTAGACATGCCTAGGATAGGGCCCTGAGGCTGCTCTCCTGCCCACTTACCTGGGAGTAAGCCCCATTGGCAAGACTGGGACTGACTGCTGAGTAGACATGCCTAGGATAGGGCCCTGAGGCTGCTCTCCTGCCCACTTACCTGGGAGTAAGCCCCATTGGCTAGACTGGGAGTAGACATGCCTACAATTGGGCCCTGAGGCTGCTCTCTTGCCCACTTACCTATGAGTAAGCCCCATTGGCTAGACTGGGACTGACTGCTGAGTAGACATGCCTAGGATAGGGCCCTGAGGCTGCTCTCCTGCCCACTTACCTGGGAGTAAGCCCCATTGGCTAGACTGGGAGTAGACATGCCTACAATTGGGCCCTGAGGCTGCTCTCTTGCCCACTTACCTATGAGTAAGCCCCATTGGCTAGACTGGGACTGACTGCTGAGTAGACATGCCTAGGATAGGGCCCTGAGGCTGCTCTCTTGCCCACTTACCTATGAGTAAGCCCCATTGGCTAGACTGGGACTGAATGCTGAGTAGACATGCCTAGGATTGGGGTTTCACACTCAGGGGGCGGGGAAAGTTGGTGGGCGTGTCCTGAAGCCCCTCCTTGGCCAATCATCTCTCCGGCTGCTTTCGGGGGCGTGGCTTTGGTAGAGAGGGAGGCGGGGTTTGAGCGCCTAATGAGCGTCCTCCTGAGCCAATAGGAGAAGGCTGGGGATGACTGGCAGATCGAGTGGCCAATAGGAATGCGAGGAAGCCAACGGCTGGGGCGGGCTAGGAGGCTCTCGGAGGTCGGTTTGGAGGGCTGGGGCTGCGAGGAGCTAGAAGGGCCTGCGAGGCAAGCGGCAGACGGTGGGTTTTGGAGGGACTTTGGGGGGGGATGCCCTGGGGGGGGGATGCCCTGGAGGGGACTCAAGCCTCCTCCTCCTCCTCCCCCCACTTGGGGAGGCTCAAGCCTCTTCCTCCTCCCTCCCTTGGGGGTGGGCTCAAGCCTCCTCCTCCTCCTCCCCCCACTTGGGGGGCTCAAGCCTCCTCTTCCTTCTCCTCCTCCCCCCTTGGAGGGGCTTAAGCCTCCTCTTCCTCCTCCCCCCACTTGGGGGGCTCAAACCTCCTCTTCCTTCTCCTCCTCCCCCCTTGGAGGGGCTTAAGCCTCCTCTTCCTCCTCCCCCCACTTGGGGGGCTCAAGCCTCCTCTTCCTTCTCCTCCTCCCCCCTTGGAGGGGCTTAAGCCTCCTCTTCCTCCTCCCCCCACTTGGGGGGCTCAAACCTCCTCTTCCTTCTCCTCCTCCCCCCTTGGAGGGGCTTAAGCCTCCTCTTCCTCCTCCCCCCACTTGGGGGGCTCAAACCTCCTCTTCCTTCTCCTCCTCCCCCCTTGGAGGGGCTTAAGCCTCCTCTTCCTCCTCCCCCCACTTGGGGGCTCAAACCTCCTCTTCCTTCTCCTCCTCCCCCCTTGGAGGGGCTTAAGCCTCCTCTTCCTCCTCCCCCCACTTGGGGGGCTCAAACCTCCTCTTCCTTCTCCTCCTCCCCCCTTGGAGGGGCTTAAGCCTCCTCTTCCTCCTCCCCCCACTTGGGGGCTCAAACCTCCTCTTCCTTCTCCTCCTCCCCCCTTGGAGGGGCTTAAGCCTCCTCTTCCTCCTCCCCCCACTTGGGGGGCTCAAACCTCCTCTTCCTTCTCCTCCTCCCCCCTTGGAGGGGCTTAAGCCTCCTCTTCCTCCTCCCCCCACTTGGGGGCTCAAACCTCCTCTTCCTTCTCCTCCTCCCCCCTTGGAGGGGCTTAAGCCTCCTCTTCCTCCTCCCCCCACTTGGGGGGCTCAAACCTCCTCTTCCTTCTCCTCCTCCCCCCTTGGAGGGGCTTAAGCCTCCTCTTCCTCCTCCCCCCACTTGGGGGGGTGTTAAGCCTCCTCCTCCCCCCATCCACTTGGGAGCATCTTTCTTAGGGGGGTGTCTTGTCTCTCCCCCAACTCCCCCTTTCTGCTGAAGTACTTGCCCTAATTGTGGAGGGGAATTTGCCTCTTAATATATACTCTCTTAGTATATATATTTTAAATTCATATTCTATGGTATGTGCAGTGACATAGCAAGGGGGTGGTGGAGTCAGTAAGGGGGTCGGCCCCAGGTAGGGGGAGCAAACGAAGCTGTACGGAATGGCTCCGAAGGGGAGGGACCCCTTGCTCACCTACCTCCATGCCGACTCTCCCACCTCCCTCTAGCTATGCCACTAAGTGTATGCATGCCACATATAGTCTCTCTCTTTGTGTATTATACTCTGTCTCTGTGTATATATAACATGTGTATATATAACATGCAGTGTATATGCACACGTATATAGTTAATGTGTGTATAAGTTTATATAGTATCTTGAGTCCTTGTGAAAAAGGCAGGATACAAATAAAGTAATATGTGATTATCATTTATATATGTGTGTTTGTAGGTGGACAGTATACACATGCACAGTATAGTCTGTGTATGTATGTTTCTATACACGCGTACGCATATAGCTTCATATTTCCTGGAGGAATCAAGTCCCAGCAGTTGAGATGTGTCCTGTACTACTTTTTTCTTATCGTAGTTAATGCAGTGAGATTCCAGAAACAGCGGGGAGTCCCGAAACTCAGTCTCCTTGTACTTCCATGCTGTTAAATGGGGCAGTTTCCAACGTGGTGAACATGTGGGGTGGGGCAGCCGTTCGTGAAAGGGAGTCTAGGTGGGACTGGAATGAGTAAGGCTGCTGGTGAAACAGAAAGTGATCTTCCTGACTCTTCTTCTGCTTCCCAGAACTGGCAGAGATGGCTGCAGTGGCAGAACAAGAAAGTGAAACCCAGCTGTGCGGCAACTGGTAAGGAGAGAGAGAGAGAGAATGAATGAACACCAATGACAGCATGACCCTATGTGTCTACGTAGGGTCATCCATATAGGCTTTAAGGCTGAGTTGTCTCTATGTTCTAACAATCCCTACCCATGAAAACAAGGAATTCCACAAGGTTTCAGCCACACATTCTTCCTCTCTGTCAGAGGTTACCAAAAGCAGGAGGAGAATTACCTGTAAATAAAATAGTAAATAAAATTGTCTGTAAATAAAATAGTGTCAAGGTGGTGTAGCTATGGGGGGGGGGATAAAGTAGTTAATATGGATGTGTGAACGGCTCCGTTTGGCTCCCCCCACCTGGAATGGCTCCAAAGAGGAAGGACCCCTTCCACGCCCTTCACACTGACTCCTCTATCTCCCCTCTAGCTGTGCCACTGCACATATTGTAGAATATGTATTCAGATTATATAAATATAAATACTGTTATATATATATATATATATATATATATATATATATATACACATATGACAGTATTATGACACACACACGCATATATATACACACATACACATACACACATATATATACACACATACACATACACAACTGTCTCTCTCTCTCACACACACACACTCATAGATATAGCCACTCTGCTTTTGACTATAATCCCAAAGTGTCAGTCAACATTCCTAAAATGGGGAGGTGACTTTGGAGCCTGGGTTGTGTCTTGGGCTGGGGTGATGACTCACCGTTCACTGAGCCGTGGATTTCATGAGCCCTTAAACATATCGTTGCACCCTCTGAGTAAGGCTGCAATCGTAACCTAGGCCAGCACAACTCATCTGCCTTCCCTTCCCGTGGCAATGTAGGGAGGCAAGCGCATGTCTGCTCTGGCCTAACCCTCCCCTAGGAGTGGTGCAGGCACATCTTTGACACCCCAGCTCTGCACAGGACTTAAGTTGGGGCTGAGGTCAGCCTAAGTAGAGATTAGGATTGCAGCATAAGAGGCTGAACTGTGAACTGTAAACCTCCTGGCTCTTTTGTGAACTCACAAAGGCTGCAATTCTAAAGACACTTTCCTGTGAGTAAGACCCATTGAAAACAATGGGGCTTTCTTTTGAGTGGACATGGTTAGGATTGTGCTCTAAAGTGGCTTAAGGAAGCCTTGTGAGCCTGTTCTGTTGCCCCATTGTTACCCCAAAGACTGAAGTGTGTTGGGACATGACGGATCGTAGACTCACTGTCCTGTGTAGCAGATGCCAGTCTGCAGGCCTCTTTTCTTATTTGTGTTGGGTCTTCGTTCTTGTGACAATCTGAATTTGTGAACAGAGGAGATGATGCAGGTTTACCCAAGTGGGGCGGGGGGGAGAGACCGTACCCTAGTAGGGGGGACCCTGGAGGGGGGGCTCAAGCCTCCTCTCTGCCTCTTCAGTCCTACTATCTCGTTGGGGCCAACCCTCCAAGTCCGTGCACTTGGGAAAATCTGGAGTCCCCCCCCACCCCCAACATTTTACTTTCCAGTCACTGTCCCAAATAGCAGACCACTGCAGCTTACTTGGGTGCCTGACGTTTCTTTCAGCCAAAAGGATATTCCACTGGCAAACTTCACCATGCATGAGATTCACTGCAGTCGGAACATTGGGGTATGTCACATCTGCAAGGAGAGTTTCCCTAAAGCCGAGATGAAAAGTCATCAGGAGCTGGAACACACCCAGGTAAGACGTAGCCCCTCCTTCCCTCTGCACTTCCTATGGGGTGGGCTTGGCCCTAAATCCCACTCTCTTTTCCTCATTCTAGGTGACCTGTAAGTGCAGCATGAAGATGGACAGAGGCCTTTTACAGGAGCACATGGTTAGTGCCGACACAATTCCTAATGGAGTGTGTGGGGCAGGGGAGTCTTTCAGGCTGGCATTATTGCTTGTGGGCTGTAAGAGGCAGGAAAATGGTGTGTGACAAGAAGAGAGTTGCCCATTCTCCTAGCGGTGAGTGTGCCACAAATAATGGCTCTATAGGTGGGTGAGGGTATATTCTATTTGCACTAACAGTTTGCGTGGGTGGATGCAGAGGATGGACACGGACAGTGTTTGTTTTTATATCTTTTATGTGCTGGTCGATGACCGTAATAAATAAATAAAAAAGAGGGGGGTGAGTAACACAAAAGGGGGGGAATATTCTCCATTTCCTCTTCATCCTTGACATCTGTTGCCTGGAATGAGTAGCAGGCTGTAGTCTGAGGTAGGGCCCATGTGTGCGCACCAGTCCGGATGTGCCCCTTCCAAGTCTGATTCTTTGACTTAATGCTGGAATCCCCCCTGAAAACAACCCTTTTGAGAAGGGCGAGGTGTCTGGGCTGGAGATCCTGGAGTCCCTCCTTGTGTGACATGAGGTAGTAGGTGTGGGGGGAGTGGGTTGGCAACACTCCGGCGCCATTTCTGAGGCTAGTTGAGGATAACCACCCATGTCACCCTGCTCTCTGTCCCAGGCTCTGGAGTGTCCCCTGCGCCGAGTGCCCTGCCAGCACTGCGACCTGGAGCTGGCTTTCAACCAGCTCCAGGAGCACGAGGACTACTGTGGCGCTCGGACTGAGCGGTGCACCCGCTGTAACCGCAACGTGATGTTGAAGGACTTGAAAGAGCATCCCGAGGACTGTAGTAAGAGGGCCGAGGAAGCGAGAGTGGCCCAGACTAAGCCTGGCCTGAACTCTGGGGCACTGCTGCGCGACTTCCAGGCCATCAGGAGTCTCTTGCAGGCTGGAGATGCCCTGCCCAGGATGAACAGGCGCCTGGAAAGCGACAGGCTCTACTTTTCGGGGGAGTGGCAGCCCAAGGAGCCCAACAGGAGGAGCATCACCCCAGCACAGCCGGCTCAGAATCCAGGTGAGGGCGTCGTACAGAGAACTCTGATGTGCCTTAAGCGCTTCTGTGAGCTGGGTATTTGTGGGAGGGAGGCCCACTGAACACTGTGTGGGTCCGTGGATAGGACTGCATGAGCTTAAGGTATAGCTGGGTGACCTTAAGGTACAGCCATCATAGAATCGTCATACAGTGTGAGCCGAAGGTCTAGCCGTCTTTTTCATCTCAGGCTTGTTTGCATTTTGTCCCCCAAAAGGCTCCCTGGAGAAGGTGAGCAACACTCAGGCCTTCATTGGGCAGGAGCCGGACAGCGACTTGGACTACATGCTGGCTGTCAGCCTGCAGCGTGAGAACGGCTCCCGTGAGCACAGCGCAGCCCAGATCCAGAGGGAGCTGTGGGAGGACTTCTGCCCTGTCAGGACCAAGCTAGTTGTGGAGAGCGACTCCTCAGCTGCTCAGAACTGCAACTCTCCCTTCGTTTCTCAGGGTTTTTCCACTAACACCCCAAACAAACCCAAAGGTGAGGGAATGGTGGTTGCTGCATGGCCCGGAGTCCCCACTGCCACGGGGCAAGGGGCTGTGACCTTGTGGAATGTTTACAAGCATTCCTGATGCTCAGCAGAAGTTATTAATGGAAGAATTAATAATAATTAATAATTATTAATAATTATCAGATAGCTTAGATCTGAAAGTTATTTTTTGGGGGGGGGAGAGGGGAACTCCCCCCCCAAATGTAGAAAATGGTGGGACTGTTTTAAAATCCTCCTCTCCCATTTTAAATGGAGATGTGGCACTTTCCCAGTTTTCAGTGTCTTCTGTTGGTGGGGAATCCCATGATTCATACCAGGGTAACCAGAGGTCTCTCCCGTGTGGCCAGAGGTGACTCATGGGATCTATGCAGTGTTGAAAGGAGTCACTGCTGCAACACGGGCAGATGACCCACCTGTGAGTCAGACCATACAGTGTCTTGTGTGTTAGTGTGGATGACTGGAAGGTGCACAGTGTGCCTCTGAGTGACAGCCTGTCCTCTCTTCTCGCTGCAGTGGAGACCATGCTGCCCTGTGAATTCTGTGAGGAGTTGTTCCCGGAGGAGGATCTCATCCTTCATCAGGTGGGGTCTACTTTATTTATTTTTATTTATTTATTTGGCATATGGCAAACACATGGATTTATGGTAAATCAGATTTTAATGTCCAGTCCACCCAGCCATTTGAGGACAGAGTGGTATATGCTGAAAAATATAAGTGTTCTTCAAAGTGGGGGTCAGGACCCCCTCAGGTCAGGGAGGTCACAAGAGGCTGGGATCCACCATCTTGGAATCCGGGCTTTTCTGGGAGGTTGAGTACAATCCTAAGCATGTCTACTCAAATGTAAGTTCCATTGTGTTCAAAGGGTCTTACTCTCAGGAAAGTGTCTTTAGGATTGCAGCCAGAGTCTCATTGAAGACAATGGGATAAATTTGACAGCTCTTGATGGACACTTGGACACAGTGTGATGAACAGTTTGTCAAGGAGCGCACACTGAGGGGTAGATAAGACCCCACTTAAGTCCTGGCTGAGGGGTAGATAAGAATCAAGTCCCACTGAGGGGTAGGTAAGATCCCGCTCAAGTCCTGGCAGACACCGGGTAGGGTATGGATCCTGTTCAGATCTACTGCAGTATATCTTTCTGGCGCTAATATGGCAGCATAGGAGGCACCTAGTGAACTCTTGTCCCCTCTTTGTCCCCCCAACAGACAGGCTGCAATCCAGCCAGCGCCTTGGCCTCCTTCAGCAAGATGAGTGCTCCCATCTCTCGGCACAACCGGGATGAGAGTCTGATGGACCTGTGGGGACAGCTGCAGGGCAGTCGATCCGCCAGCTACAGAGACACGCATCCCCTCCAGCCTGGTGTGGGGAGCAGCCTTATGCTCCCCTGTGAATTCTGTGGTGTTCAGCTGGAGGAGGAGGTCATCTTCCACCACCAGGTACCAGTGGCTTCAGGGATCTCTTGTGCTTGGCTGGCCAACTGGGAGGAAGGCAAGGTAGCCTCCTCCTTGCACCTCCACCACATGCTGCTTGTGTTCTCCCTGTAGGACCAGTGTGACCTGCGTCCAGCCACTGCCTCGACAGGAAGACTCCAGGTGCAGCAGGGGACCCCCGAGAGTGTGGAGAGGCCAGAGGCGCTCGTCCTGCCTCGGAGGCGCACCCAGCATCAAGGCAAGTGGAATGGATCCCCAAACAGTCCCATGGAGAGCTGAGAAGCATCTTTTAGCATGTGCTTCCACTCAGCTTTGCTCTGAAAGGCTGTCTTCTGCCATAGGAGGGGGGCCTTTGCTGTGTCTTTCTCCTGCCCCTGTGCAGCCATGTCTGTCTTGGTCCGCACCTCCCCATGGCAGTGTGGCTCTGGACCACACAATGGCAGAGCAACCACATCCTGCTATGCATTTGGAGCCATGAGGTCCTTGCCTCCTGCAGTGTGTCCCCTCTCCCGTATCTCTTCATGGGGGTTCCTTTTTTGCTTCAGGGGCCGCCTCACCTCAGTACCTGGAGGAGGAGTTTAGGCCGGAGAGACCTCCTCTGTCCAGCCGAGGAACCCTCATCCGGGAGAGCCCAGTCGCCACCGACCGCATCCCATTGAGCTCTCCAGTCAGCAGAAGGGAGAACAGCATTGGTCTCTCTGAGCAAGTGAAGTTGAAGGAGCGGGGCAGCGTTGGTGGGAGGGGGCCGTGGGGCACGAACAGTCCTCCTGCTGCGGCCACCTCCTTGCCTGCCAGGCACTCCCCTCTGGCCTTCATTCCCAGCAGCTACGTGCCAAGCTTCCCAGTGACTGCTCCAACTCGGCCCAGGTAAGTCTCCTTGCTCTCCCTACATCAGGTAGTTGCAGTCAGCCCTGCTCAAGTTGGCAGGCCCAGGCCCAGCTAGTGGTAGGAGAGGCCCCCTCCTCTTCCGGTCCTGCTTAATGCTTCCTTCTGCTGGGATCTGCCTCAGCCCCCAATTTGCCACTTCCTCTGGAAGCGAGTGGGGCAAGTCCCAAAGCCCTGCACTTCTTGGTCTACTGCCTTGAAGCTGCTTAAGAGCAATCAAGGTCTTGGCCATCAGTTGACAGCCTCTATTCCTCCCCATCCCACAGCATGCGCAATGAAGGACAGCGTATCACACAGTCTACCCCTGGCAACAGCACCCAGGTAAGGGCTTTATTTTTGGCAAAGGAAACATCTCCTTCTGTGAATTGGAGCCATTGGAACCAAAATTCCTGCACGGGGAGAGGGCATCAGTCCCTTCCCCAGGACAGGCCTCTCAGATGCTGCTTCTAAGGCTTGGAGTGGAGAGTGAACTAGTTTGCTGCTGTCCTTGTGGCAGTTCCCCCACTTCCACTGTGTCACCTCCTGCCCTTCTATTCCACAGGCAAGGCCATGGCAGGATGAACTGGAATACCCTGGTCAAGAATAAGGGGTTCCTGTGACTGGCTGCCTTCTGTGTTTGTCCATAAAAGGACTTGTGGGCCTGGAATGGGGCAGGCAAGTGTACCGCAACTGTGGGGCAAAGATGTGGCCGTAGCCCCCTTTGGCTCCCGCTCAGAAGAGCTCTTTTGGGGATGTGTGGTGTGTGTCGATGCTCTGCTTGGTCTCCTGATCTGCTTAGCAATAGTGGGCCTTAAGCCACAGGGGGAAGGGGATGCAATGCCATCAGCCTTACCGGGGCAGGGCCTGGCCCACCTGTGTCCCTTTCCTATAACGGAGGAGCGGCTGCTGCTCCCTTTCTGCCGTGTGTTGGCAACTGTCCTTTTAGAGTCTTTGAAATAAAGTTTGTATTTCCCATTTAAGCCATGTGCCTTTTCAATGGGGGACGTGGGAGAGAAGTGGGACTCCAGGAAGGGAGAGGCAGGACTGTGCCACCTGTTGTGGGGGGACTTTGATGTGGAAATGTGGGCCTGGGTGCAGGGGAGGCAGAGCCTCTGCCACCTTCCAGCTTGGGACTTGGGCAGACAGTGGTCTGCTTATCACTGCTGTCACACAAACACACACAGTCACGATGAGACCAAGTAAAAAGTGGCGTTAAGGACACTTCCACCAAAAGTGAGCATTTATTAAATACAAGAAAAGCAGAGAGAGAGAGAGAGAGAGAGAGATCTTAAAAACCAGTGGCAACCAGCCTTGCAGTGTTAGTTCCCAGGATAAAGCACAAGGGTGGGTTTTACAGATGGAGGCCAAAATTTCATGTCGGGTGGAATTGGTAAGAGGGGAGCCCCTTACAAGGAGATTGGGGGTGTGAAGAGCAGAGAATAAATTAACCCCCCAACTGGCAAACCAAAACACACTTCTCAGCAGCACGGCCCGTCTTCCTTGGGCAGAGAGCCCTCCTGCCCCACAGGAGCCGCAGCCTCTGGCTTGCATTTCCCTTTTGTACAAAATATTTACATGTAAGTAAATACAAATAAAAATTACAGTGCACGAACGGATCCCCAAATGAGCCGGAGGGCAAGCAGCCTGCCGTAGGTTAGTCTCCTTGAGCAGCAGGAGCTGTTGGTTGGGTTTCTCTGCTTGAACCCCAGAAGGAGATGGACACCCCCCCCCCTCCCGGGCTAGATCTTGCTACCTGCCCAAGAGGACTTTGAATGGCTCATTGTCTGTAATAATAAATACCCCAAAGGATGCTCAACAGAAGTGGAAACAAAATGCCTCAGTAATTATCCCCGGTCGCTGCTGCTTGTGGGGCAGCGTTACATTCGGAATGAATATTCAAGTTAAAAGGAAAAAGAAGTGGCGACCCAAAGTACACGCCAAGAGAGACTCCCCTCTGGGCTCCGGCAGCCATATTGACGCAGAGTGCGTGAGCCCGTTGGCGGGCTCGGGAAGCGCAGCGTCATCTGGCTTGGCCTTGCCTGCTCTTCCTGAGGGATTCACAATGCAGATGAAACCCAAAACGTTCCTTGAAAGAAGCTCCAGTGACATGGACAGGGTGGGGTGTAAACACCATGGAGGACAATTCCCATTGAGTTAAATGCAACCATAAATAACGGTAATAAATATACATCAGTCACTTTACAGTACGCTCCTTCTGGGAGGGAGCAGCGGCAATGGCGGCAGCCACGGCTCCCCTTTCTCCTTGAAGGCCCGTGAGGTATTTGACAGCATGAAAGTCCCCTCCAGAAAAGGGGCTCTTCAAAAACAAAGCGGCTGGCGGTTGGTCTGTCAAGGAGGGCTGTCTGGGGCGCCCCTTTGCTCAGTGCAGCCCCGAATATTTTCTGTGGAGGGCAAAGAAGCCGTTCCAGGCTGACTTCCTTGTAAATTCACCATTTAGTGTCATTTATCTGAGCACATCAAGCCCATCCGGGCAGAAAACAGTGTGGACTCTGGAATGAGGGAGGGCGGCAGGTGTAGAGAGTACAAGTGGCACCCTTTGGGCACTGAAAACAGCCGTGCTTGTTCACTCCCCCCAGCTCCAGCCACACCTCCTGGTTACCACTATTCACACTAATATACAATAAGTACAGCCTTCCCATTGCTACAGACAAGTGAAGCTATTCAGGCTCCCCCTGTTTGGAGAGGGGCAGCTGAGGTTTCTGCTTAGGGCTGGTATTTAAAACTTAAGAGCACCAAGCCCAGTGGGACACCCAGCGGTCCTCCAGAGAGGCATCTTCAGCATGGCTCGAGACAGCAAACCTTCACATAACTCGGAGGGGGGGGGGAGTGTGCGCACATGACATGCCCTTGTGATGCTGGGCGCATCTTGCGTCAGACAGGTGCAACCGTCCCCTCCCCGGGCTGGCTGTTCTGTGGCCTCCGTTGCTTTCGGCAGGATTTCTACTGGGTTCCCGCAGATATTCTGGAAAGCAAAGGAAGGCTGCACAACAGCAAGGCCTGGAGTTCTCCCGAAAGGAGAAGATACGCTGGGAAGATGGCCCCTTTTTGTCTTTTCTCTCCTTGGGCGCATCATGCTAACCTCTGAGCACAAAAACGTAGCGGTGCTTCTGGAACCTTCACACCACACGCACAGTGAAAGTTGCACGTTGTTGTGTGGTACCATCGCTGAGGCTCTTGGCACCCAGGCCTGGACTGTGTCCCCAGTGCCACTCCTGTGTACCTTTCCTGACCCAGTACCAGGGTGAGGACGTTATCTGGGTTTGGGGATTGCGGCCACCTTGTTTTTGCACTCAGAGTTGTGGGGCAGGAGAGACTCCCCACCTCAGCAGTCTGGACCTTTTTGGTCCCCACCCAGCGATCGGCACTCATCTCATGACCAAAGAAATGTCAGGATCTCAAGGTTTGGAACAGCAGTCTGTGTACTTAAAACTAGCCTACAAACACTCCACAAAGAAGGCAGTGACGACAACCCGTCCAGCACAAAAGTCAGCAGCACGCCAGGGAATCCTTTCGGCAATGGCTGTGGCGGAGGCAGAGGCCTGGAGGAGAGTCTGCTCTGAGCCCTCGTCTTGTCCTCACTGAGGGGCCTTTGCCGTGTCCCCCTCTGTCCACTGATCCCCTCGCCCTTTCCGCAGAGTGGCTCAGCCGCTAAGAGGGTCCTCGCGGTAGTGGATGGCGTAGCGGAGTTTATCCAGCATGATCTCCAGGGAAGAGTATTGAGGGAGCTTGATCATGAACATGCAGGTCTCGACACGGATGTAGCGGGAGTCTGGAGAACCTGGGGAGAGGTGTGGGGAGGAAGACTATGAGAGAACTGGGAAGACTGCGGAACTACAATTAAGGTACTTCTGTGTGGTACTACTATTAAGGCAGGCTGTCCTCTGTTCTCCCATTTGTCAAGCAGGGGGGCCAAGATTGTCAAGCAGGGGGGCCAAGAATGTCAACTGACCCATTCCCCCCACCCCAGGGTGATGCCTTGGTCCTCCCCATTGCTTTCTGTTTCGAGTGGTCCTGGAGAACCTTCAAAGCTGCTGTACCTGCAGTGCCGTCCGGAGGTGCAATTTTCATGGGGTAGGGGGGGACGTGTGCCGTGTCTGGCCCCCCATCCTTGCATGGACAGGTGAAGGGGATGCGCTCCTGGTTACAGGCAAACTTGATGAACTTGCAGAGTTCCTCTTGCGTGAACATTTCTAAAGCCCCCCAGAAAAACTCAATGTGCTGGTCAGTTTCCATCAGTCCCACCTGGTACATGGTATGTGCCTGCTCAGAGGGGAAGAAGAACTTGGTTACAACTACTGGCACGTGTCCTTCTTTGCCATATGCAGTAGCAGAAAGATGCATTTGAAAGAGCTGTGCCCAACAGGGCTGCATTGCCCGACAGGTTGTTGGGCAGAGAACGATCCCCCTCAAAGGCTGAGAAAGCAATTTAAGTCACCCCTGAACTACAGCCCCCTGGGCAGCAGCCCTCTACTTTTAACTTGTGCCCACAAGGGAATTCTCTGGGACAATAGGGTTCCAAGGGCAAAGACCTAGGAAATACCTGGGAAGACTCATCAGGGCCTGCAGCGTCCCCAGTGGGCTCAGCTCTGGGGCACTGGAAGCAGAAACATACCTTCAGAAACTCCAGGTTGATGAATGGGAGCCCACAGGTCCTCAGCTCCATCTCCAGGGGTGTCAACATGGTGAGAAGCTGAAGGGGGATGATGGAGCCCAGGCCAGCCCTCACAGCCATCACACACTCTGGATTCTGCAGTTCCTGCATCCTGAGGTTCCGGATGGCAGCGGCATAAACGTCTTTGTTCTCCCACCTGGTGGGAAAAAAATGAAGATATCAGGATGTGCAGAGCGTGGGGAGGGCCTGACTCACTCCCTATGAGCTTACAAGCAACTTCTTGGCTCTCCTCCACTCTTGGACCACATGCGGGACATCCCTCACTTGCAGGTCACTCCCCCCAAATATACCAGTCTTTTCTGCCAACACCCCCCAACGGGGCCTGACCTTGTTGGGACCTAGGCTCCCCAACCACCCCATTGCCACTCACACCACAGGAAGGTGCCTGCCTCTGGCACACAGCTCCACCTCTTCTCCAGTCACCGTCAGGTAAGTGAACTTGCAGCTGGGCTTGCTGGGGCAATCGGGACTCTCCATTACCAGGTGCTGGGAGGCAATCTCCGCACACAAAGCCTCCAGCTCCGTCTCATCATTGAGCTGTGGGGCAACGGGAAAAGGGAATGCCATGGGGTGATTTTGTGCCCTGGGACTGAAGATACAGGATGGGATGGACTGGGGGGGGGAGAACACCACCTCAGATGAAAGATCTGGCCTAGGGCCACCAGCGTGTTTTGAGTAGGCCAGTGGCTTTAATGGCCTCTGAATGGGAGGGGCGAGAGAGCAGGTAAAGATTTACATTTTCAAATTTCTTGATGTAGTTGTAGGTCAGGATATCGGCCTCCTGGAGGTCCACATCTGGATCCAGCGGTTCTCCTACAAGGGTCTTCCAGAAAGAGGGCAGGAGGTCCAAGGGCAGGGGAACGTCAGCCCGGATGGCAATGCCCAGTAGCTGCCCAAAGAAGTGCAGCAGTTGCTCCTCGCCATAGCTGATGGGGCTGGGAGTCAGAATATACTTGCCCTGGAGAGGGGAGAGAGCATCAGCTTGGAGTAGAGTGGAATGAGGCTGTCCCATGGCTGGCCACAGAGGAAGCACTGTACAGGCACTAGCCCACTCGCCCCACATCTTGAGAAGGCCTACCTTATTCTTGTTGACGGATGAGCTGGGACACAGCAAGAGAAGGGAGAGCAGGGAACTCTGCAGCTCTTTGCACACTTGCCAGAGAAAGTGGCGGAAAGAACCACCTGGAAGAAATGGGACCAAAGTCAAGAGCCACATGGCCACCAGTGGCGCTGCCTCTTACCACCTCCCAGTGATTAATCAAGAAGGAGAGGGGGTAGTAGCCTTCCCCAAAGTAACACTGGTGGCCATTGCTGAGCCGCTCTGCTTAATCCATATCGAGACTGGGGGAACTCTCAGATAGGGAGAAGGAAGTTTAGAGACTAGGACCCTTGGCAGGGTCACACACCCTGCAAATGTTATGGCTGCTCGCCAAGTTAGGAGGGATGATGGCCTCTAGCAGTGCAATCCTAAGCCTTTCTACTCATAACTAAGTCCAACTGTATTCAATGGGGCCTACTCCCAGGACAGTGTTTAAGATTGCAGCCTGAGTCTTACTTGTGCCATGGACCTCCTCGCCCGTGAAACGAATGTTGAAGGCGTACGTGGGGTCCCCTCCGCTGGCCAATTTCACACAGAGCTGTGAGGAAGGGACACAGGCCAGCTGCCGGGCGGCCTGGCAGAAGTAGGAGTTTTCCGAAGAGCGAATCTCTCCTGTGGAGGGAGGGGGAGGAAAGTCATGGTTTGGAACATGGTCAGGACTATGAACCCCACCAGCATCAGTACCAGGCCTCTTTCCTCTCCACCCTGGTCAGAAAGAGCAACAGGTGGGGAGGGCACGTACCCCCAACAATTTCAAGAGGATCCAGGGTGATCTCGGGGGCTGCGTGGTCGGCGGTTCTTTGCACAGTGGCGTTTAGAACCCGGTTCATGACCATCACTTTCGTGTCGTAAAAGATGAACCCTAAAGAAATGCAAACCATGTGTAATTCTTCCTGCAGAGAAAGCCAAAATTGCCACAGAGCCCACACTCCAAGAGACAGCACAGTACAGTGGTCAGTGTTGGCCGAGGGATAGGGGGAAACATCCGTGCAAAGCTCCCCTTGGCCTTAACACTCACAGGCTGGGTTGCTCTCCCTCCTAACCTCGCCAGCCACTCAAGCCCTTTGGGGGAATCAATGGGGTGGGCAGAACCATGCACATTTCCCTAAGCCCCCAAAGAGACATGTGCTGCAGAAATACGCCCTGACCTTTGGCCTCTTGCAACAGTGCTGCAATGCTGTTGGAGTACATTTCAGTCTGCCGGAGCTCAACCAGCGGCAGGAAGAACGTCTCCAGGGTGGTGTTGAGGGACTGCAGCAGGGCAAACCGCAGGCGCAAGCTTTCGACGGGAACATCTGTAATTGGACAGAGGGTTAGGGAGGAGGGGGTGAGGCAAAAACACCCCCCTTTGGACTGCTGCCTCTGCTCCTCAGGGAAGCAGAATCCACACATACTCAGCAGGCAGGAGACCCGCGGATCGGCCGTGTCAGCAGGATCCAAATACACTTCGTGGGGGTGCAGCCGAGCCGGCGTGATTGCCAGGTGGCGGCAGAGCCGGTTGATGTACTGTACGAGCGCCACGTCCATCTCCAAGGACCACTTGCGGGAGGCTTTCTGGGCGTGCCTGGCATCGATACAGGCGCACCTTGGGAGAGGGGAGGTCCCATGAAAACAGGTCAGTACCAGTGACTTCAACAGGAAGCACTGCTCAGTTCAGCTCTGCCTCCCCCATAGCCATTTACTACCTCTCATAGTGAAGGTCGTAACCACAGGACAAAATGGCTCGCCACACACTGCGGATGTCCTGCTTGGCCCGGTCAATGACAAATCGGTGGAATCCATCCAGCGTCAGATACTTCTCTTCAGGAACTGAAATGGGTTCAACGAGCACTTTCAAATCCTGTCCTTCTCCTCCCCTCAGCTTGTTGTGCCCTTTCCTCCCAAAGCCAAAACATACTACCTTCCTTTAGACTGGTATTTACTTTCTTAAACACGTGATGGGAGCACATTATGTTACACCACTAAGGCCTGTGTGAGCAAGTTGGCCTTTTGGCTGCTCTCCTTAGGCTAGAACAGGGATGTTATAATCCCAAATCCCAGCCTGGGGGGCCAGATGCAGCCCATGGAGAGCCTCAAAGCAGTTTGTGGCAATACCCCTCCATCCAGCCCATGGGCAAGCCTTGTAATCTGTCTCTAGTACACTCTTATATGTAGATATATGCAAATTTATTCAAATTTGAAATGTACAACATTTTTCTGGCCCCCGATGAAGTGAGAGAGATGATGTGGCCCTCAGTGGTGGGCCCGGCCTGGCCCAACAACCGGATTGCTGGAAGTGGGCGGGCCAGGCCAGGGTCAGGGAGGGTCAGGGGCAGAGCCGGGGTGGGCGGGGCAAGGGGCGGGCCCCAGGCTTGGTGCACGTGCAGTGGGTGTCCTGAAACTGCGTGTGCTAAGCTTGACGCACGTGCAAGTATAAGGCTTCCCTGGGCGCGCCGAACCAGTACACCCAGTTTTGTGGCCCCCCGTAGGTACCAGATTGGTAGCGGGGGGGCACAAGCAACAACCGGTTTGGGCGATTCAGCCTGAACCGGCTTCTGCCCACCACTAGTGGCCCTCCTGCCAAGGAG
This sequence comes from Cryptoblepharus egeriae, assembly GCA_030015325.1. Classification (NCBI taxonomy): domain Eukaryota; kingdom Metazoa; phylum Chordata; class Lepidosauria; order Squamata; family Scincidae; genus Cryptoblepharus; species Cryptoblepharus egeriae. The sequence continues at coordinate 1,758,921 of JAREYC010000020.1, forward strand.
TTTGGGCACCCCTGGGCTAGAAGGATCTACAGGGGGACTGAAAGGTAACTCTCTCTCTCTCTAATATTTATATATTTATATATTTAAAATATATAAAATATATTTTGTATTTAAATATATTTTATATTTAAATATATTTTATATATAAATATATTATATATATATAAGTATTTTAAAACAGAGTTACTGTACTTTTCAATCACCTGTGCACTCCTAACCTCTGATGGGGGTCCCTCCAAGGAACTCTCCCAACTATCCCAGAGCAGGACTGGCCAGGGAGGGAGAAGAAAGCGCAGAGGTTTCTCTGGACCCAGATCTGTGTTTCCCTACGTGGCTCTAATCCGGGGCAGACACTTGACTCTCGGTTGTCACTATGGCTATCCCCTAAGGAAGCAACCTGCCAGGGCAAACCCCTCTCCAGCCAGCTGAGAAGGTAAAAGGTGTAGCTACCCTCCTGCTTCTTTGTGGGCGACTTGTCGGGGTTCTTGTCCTCAGGTTTGCTTTTCTCAGGGGACTTAGGCTTCACCGTTGGCTTCTTCTCGCTCAGAGCTGTCCTGCTAATTTAGGGGAAAGCTGCATGTCAGTATGTGCACTTCCAGGGCAGCTGTTCACAGAGCACAGCAGTGCTTCAAAGCATTTTTCTGCCCCTGGAAGGAACCAGCATGTAGAACAGGCGACACAATCCCCATGTTTGTGACTCTGGAGTCGATGGAGACTCAGAGCTGAAGACTAGAGCCATGCCTTATGAATACTTGGAAGCCAATTCACAGGCGGTTGAATGCCAGGCCATCACTGACCTGCTGGATGGAGGGTGGGAAGGGGCTGGCTTGAGACAAGTTCTCCTGGATTGTGGGCCGTGGGATCGATGCACGGCTCAACTCAAATCAGGTGTGTAATTCAACAGGCAGAGAGTGCAGAGTTGTTTGGCTGCCTGCCTGCTTACCTGCAGTTCTCCCAGACACGCTCAGACTCTCACCTCACACTGTTGAGCACGGCCTTCTCCTTGGCGGGTGGCTTGGTGATGGGGCGCTTGGTGCTCACGACTTTCACCGGATGCTGCTCTTTGCCCACCTTGTTGTACTTGCTCTTGTCGAGCTTTGGTTTGGGAGCTCCGTATTTCCTCAGGATCTTTAAACACAATCAGTGCAATCGTAAGCATGCCTACTCAGAAGTAAGCCCCAATGTGTTCAATAGTACTTACTCCCAGGAAAGTGTGTTTAGGACTGTGGCCTTTGAAACACAGGAACAGTATTGGCAGATAACTAACTTACATGCTGCAGAATCTAGATTATTTTTCTTGTATAGCATTGGCATCCTTCAGTCTCGAAAGACTATGTTATCATGCTCTGAGTGTCCTCTCCAGAGCACAGAACACAGTGAGAAAACATGTTCTACCAACCTGGGTGAGCTGATCCTCTAGGACCTTCTTTGGGGGCCGGACGTTGGTGAAGAAGGTGTGCAGGAGATTCCCGGGCGTCTGGGCGTTGATCTGCTCTTTGCTCAGGTAAATCTCAGCCACTTTGGTTGGCTTCGCCGGCGTCAAGCTCAGCATTTGCTCAGAATGGAGGCAGCTTTTGAAGATCTCTGCGAGGACCTCGCGAGCGCCCGTCACCAGCTTGTCTCCTGAGGAAAATGAAACATTCAGGAACTGCAGCGGGACGGCTCGGAACAAGCCCAGTTGTTTCCAGCTGGAGCTGAAAACCATCCATCCATTTCCCACTAGGCATTGGCACACAGACAGTGGCAGGGCAGAGCAGTAGGTTTGTATCCTAACCAGATCATCCCCCTGTTCTTTCCCTACCTTTGAGGGTCTTGTCATTCAAATAGTCCTCGAGTGCGGGACTCCCCTGGGTGTCAAACAAGCTCTGGTTCACAGTTGAGACAGTTAGAATCTCCTCTGTGGACATTTCCATCAGCTCATCTTCCCCATCCAGGCTGGAAAGACCAATCAAGTCACTGCTGTTAAACAGGCTGGCTCGGATCTTCTCTATCTTGGCCCGGGATCTGATCTGCACAACAACAACAACAAGTGTCCAGGTGTGAATGGGAAGGTTGACAAGTTCTTTGACGGACACTGGCTCTCTCTCTTTGTTTGCTCCAAGGTCTCATCTGGCACATTCAGCGCCTTCTCCCTTTCCTTCTAAATCAACCGACTTTATTCCCCACACCCAGATTTTGCAAAAATCAGAACCACGAACCCAAAACGTTTCTGCAGTCCATTTAAATCACCAGGGTCTCAGCAACATATGCCTTGTCTCACCTCCACAACCGCAAAGCCCTTGATTGGTCTTGAGGGGACGGGCTGACTGTCCAGTGATGTCACTGTGTACATGGATCCAACATCTGACACTGACGCTGTCTCCACGTTGTCAAGCTGCTCCCCGAGGCTCCCAAGGCTGCCCAGACTCCCAGTGCTGCAAAGCGAGAGGTCCAAACTCTCCTGGCTGGAAACCACGTGTGGCTCCAGCAGTCCTGGTGGGATGGGCATCTCCAGGCCGGCCTGGAACTGGTCCACGGAGATGTCGCTCACAGTCCGAGAGATGCCCTGCGAGCTGCAGAGGGAGGCCTGGCTAGTGGACGCAGAAGCACTGATGCTCATGGCAGGTGTGATGCTGCTGGAGCTGCTCATGTCCAAGCTGTCCACACTGCTGGAGACCACAGGCTTGTCCAACACCACCGTCCTACACTCCCTGCACTCGGCTTTATCCTTGACTTTTTTGGACTCTTCCTCCTGGAGTGGAATGTAAATCTCATCTTTGAAGACACCACCATGAGCATTGCAAGTCTTGCGGATGGCGCTACGCACCACACCCTCCTCCAGGTGTGTTGGGATCCCCGAGATCACCAGCAAGCGGCTGTGGGCCGTTGTGCCAACCAAGGCCTGGCAAGCGTCTGCCACAGCGTCATTGGTCACACCCAATCCTTGTGGGTCCTTTTTGGTGAGATGCCGGAGAATAATGAGCAGGGTGAGTGCTCGGTGGAACCACAGCATGTCCTCTGCCTTGCTCCCACCAATGTTGAGCAGGGAGGTGTCGGCTTCGGCAGACCGGGACGTGGTCCGCTTCCCCGAAGACGTCTTCTCCCGCTTCATTTTCACTTTCTTCCTTTTGGACACAAGGCTGGGGCTCTGAGGGGTCTGGCCAGGAGAGGAGGAAGAGGAGGAGGAAGAATCGCTCAGATTTGGGCCGCTGGTCGAGGACATCACGTTGGCTGTGATGCTCATGTTAATTGGCAGGGTCACTTCCGCCACAGCCAGGCAGGCTTCCATCAGTGCATGGAAATACGTGGAAAACCGGCCCTGGTCAGTTCCTCCCACAACAGCCCCACCAGTATTGCCAGATGCCCAGTTCTGGGTCTCTTCGTCGTACAGCTTGTGCAGCTCCGACTGGAGGGCCATCAGCATGGCCAGGCAAGGGTTCAGCTGAAGCGCGATGGATGAGGACAGCCCTGCTGGGTTCTTCTTCTGCTCCAGGCCATAAATTTTACGAAGAAGTTCAGCCAGGAGATGAAAGAGCAGCTCCTTCACACAGGCTGCCATGTTTGTCGTCCACAGAAAGTTCCCTATGTAAAGCAAAACAGGAGTTGGGCGCTATGAAAATACTCTACTGAGCAGACTTTATATAATGTACTTTATATAATGGTGGATGGATTTAAAGTTCAGCCACATAAGCAGCTGCTTATGTGAAACTGTGAAAAAGCAACAGTGAAAAAGACACTGTGAAAAAGCAACAGCCTATTCGTAGTAAGCTGGGCAGATACGTGTCCAACCCTGCTCACTGAAACCCCCAAGAAGTCCTCAGAAAGACCCATGGGGAATTGTGTACTGTGGCTTCCACCTCCTCGGATGCTGACTTGTGCCCTCCCACTGACTTGACTGACTCCCACCTCCTCCCTGACTGACTTGTGCCCTCCCACTTGGCCTTAACCCCATAACTTAGCCCCATGACTCTCTGTACCAGACCAGAAGATGAGCAAAGCTTCCCCCACCAAAAGACTGAATGCTCGTGGCGATATTTAGGTGTATTTTTTTAAAAAACCAGCTCATGGTACTTGGATCTGTTTTGTTGTTATAGTTTTCTGTGCAGTGCCACACGTCAGCTGTGGACCTTTTCCTCACTCCTGGCTGTGAAATGCACAGCGAGGAGCTCCGCGCTCTCACCTAGGATTTCCACCACCTGCAAGAGGGCTGAGGCCGGGATCGTGTCCAGCTCCTCTTCCGATTTCCCATCGATGTCATCCAGTTTCCAGTTCAGCAGCTGTTCCGCAAACGCCATGGCAAGTGGGAATTCCAGTGGGAGGGAGTGGAGGACAAGCACGGCTCCAGGAGGGGGTGACACGCCTTGAACGAGACCCACAGAAACAGGAGCTGCAGCAGCTTGTTTTCATCAGTAACACAGTCTCCAAGTTCACCAAGTGAATGCCAACAGTTGTGGCATAAGTGGTACGTTTACACATATACCAGTAGCCGAGTTCCTGAACTACATAGGCTCTGGCTGTGTGCCAGGTTTGCCCCCACCCCAGTTCTTGCTCTGGCAGGGACTCCTACCAGGACACCACTGTTACCAACCCATCCTCAAGACAGGCCGACGCATGTTTGGAATCTTACCCAGTTTGATGTGGACTTTGTCTGTGGAAATGATGACGGCAGGATACTGGTTGGTCGTAGGGGGTGGAGTCAGGCCTGTGTTGGTGGGAGAAGCGTCCCGAGGATAGCAGATGGCCTCAATGAGGTTCAGCTGACCATTCCTCTTCACTTTGTGACCGAGCCCGTAGACAAATATCCGCGCCCAGGGGGCCTTATACAGGGAGGAGCTAGAAGACAAATTGGCCAAAGGTTTGCTAACACTTGACACTAAGCTTTCCAAAGGACACACACAGCACTCAACTTCACTGCTTTGCAAGCTGCTTGGGGCAGAGGTCTGTAATTTCACTTGCATCAGGATGACCATATGTCCTGCTTTTCCAGTACATGTCCTAGATTTTAACCTTTTGTCCTGGAAAAAAGCTTCAGTGTCCTCCTTTTCCTTGTAAGCAAGCAGCATATAGCCTTTTGTAATTAACAAAATATAATGTAATTGTTTTAAGTCTAATAATAAGTACCGGTAATACAGTACAGTGTTTAAATTAAGCACATGAAAGCAATATATATATTTTAAACTTTTATTTTCTCATGTCCCACATTTTTCATGGATGTCCTAAATCTGGGAGGGGGGCTTTTTCTCTTTTTTTGGTTATGGTATATGGTCTCCCTGACTTGTGTTACTGTGCTAACTAAAAAGTCCTTATAAGCAGTAATCCTATTACACAGCCTACTGATATGCTATAATTAATAATGATATTTAATCTGCCCTTTCTGGGTCATACCATTTAAAACTTAGGGGATAAAACTTGAAGGGTAACCCTTTGGGGGAGACCAGCAGACTAATATGGACTTCCTGCGTGGGGAAGTTGTGTTTTTAAAGACCCCCACCATAACTGGTACAGGCTTATCTATTTCCCCACAGTCTCTTAGAGCACAATCTTAACCATGTCTACTCAAATGTAAGTCCCAGGAAAGTGTCTTTAGGATTGCAGCCTTACTCTTTGCGGAATCCAGCTTGACTTTCTTTGCAGGATACAACCACAAAGGCAGCACCAGGGAAATTGACATCCATGTTGACTTTGGACTCAGAAATGGGAAATTCTTCGGAGGGGAACTGCTCTGGGGCATTCTGAAAATAAGTCAAAAGCACAGCCTTAATACTTGATATTTTAAATTGTTTGTTTGTTTGTTGTGAACAGCCTTGAGTCCCTGTGAGGAAAGTGGGATATCAATAAAGTAATAATAATATGTATCAGTTCAAACTTCTACAGTTCAAACATTGAAAAACAAACCAACAGGTATAATTACATTAGTTAGGCTAATTTGGGAATGAGAAAAAGGGGAAGGAGTCCCAGCATACCATAAACTGTGCTTATTGATGGCTTAGGCTACAATCCAGAGCACCTATGGGACCTTTTACACTGAAGCTCTTACGGTGCCACCTACGGGAAACCTATGGGAAATGCATGGAGCAATCCAGAGTAAGTGCCTCTTATGTCTTCCTGTAGTTACTCTGGATTGTAGGGTGAGTTAACAAACAGAGCTTGTAGGGTGCTCTTTTTATAAAGCAGGCCTCCATCGGTCTTGAAAGACTATGGTATCGTGCTTGGCGCTGCATATGCTGCATGCAAAGCATGAAAGCCTGGGTTAGATTGTTATGGAGGATATGCTGTTACCCAAGCAGCAAATCCCCCCTCTCCACGCCACTGAATTAGTCCAATGGAAAGGCAGAGCCAATACGATTGGATTCAGCTGGCGTCGCAGAGCTGGGCTAAGGACAGGAGCTCACCCTGTCTTGTGAGGCCGACCCGGGTCTCGAACCCTGGCCTACTGGTTAACAGGCACAGTGACTTAACCACTTGTGCCTAACTAAGGCATATCATAAGGATGATCGTGGTGTGATTCTTTTCCCTACTTGCCTGGAGAAAGGAACAGATCTGTTTCGTCAGGTCAAGCAAGCTCTCCTCTCCCTGGTGCAGGGCCCGAGCGATGGCAACAGTGAGCCACTCCTGGATCACCTGGGAGTTGCCCTGGTAGAAGAGGTCTGTGGCGGAGCAATTCTGGGAATGGATGCAGTGCTGGAGGGATTGGGCCAACAGGATGGAGCTGGAACTGATGGTTCCATCTGTCAAGGGAAAGAAAACCCCACAGCTGATAAAGAAATAAATATTTATATAAAGTTCATAAAGCTGTTCTCCCAGAGGCCATTCATTCTCTTCACTTCTTCCCAGAGGAGAAAGGAATGGATAATGTATGCATGCGCATGTGTGCACATGCATGGGTAGGGAAATTAAGGAACATGTCTCTTAAGTATTTGCAGTGATGGGCCCGGCCTGGCCCAACAACCGGATCGCCGGAAGTGGGCAGGCCAGGCTGTGGGGCATGGGGGTGGGGTGGGCCAGGGGCGGGCACACCACCCACCCCAGTGCGCTGCGGGTGCGAGTGGGCAGGGCGAGGGGCGTGTCCCAACTCCGGCACACTGTGCATGTGCTAAGGTTAGTGCACACGCAGTGGACCCTGAAGCTTAGCGCAGGCACAGTGTGGGCTTCTCCTGGCGGGCCGAACTGGTGCGCCCAGTTTTGTGCCCCCCCCAGCTACCAGATCGGTAGTGGGGGGCACAAACAGGAAGCGGTTCGGGTGATCCAGCCCGAACTGCCTTCTGCCCACCCCTGAGTATTTGGTATCAAAAGGTGCCATTTTACCAGGAAGAGGTGGTGCAAGGAGCTGGTTGGAAAGCAGCTGGAGGTGTTCCAGAGTGATGTCCCGAATGGCGGGGATGTGAAACAGACGAGTGAACATGTGAGGCGATTTAGGGGCAAAAATGTTGAGCAGAGCCATGCGGCAGTACAACCTGGCAAGCGCAGCCTCACATCTTAGAAGTTCTCTGCCAAAAAGAGAGAGAGGGCGAGTCAGGCATGACAAAACACAGCATCAGTGCACACAAAGGGTTCATGTGTTCATGAACCACAAAAAGAGCTCACTCCATTCAAGTTTGGTTTCTTTTGACCACGACCCATGACAAAACTCGGGACTACAGAAACAAAAGAATACAAGAAGAGGCCTGCTGGATCAGGCTGGGTCTACTGTGAATGTGAATCTCCTTACCTATGAATCTGAATATTGGAGTTGTCCAGAGACACCAGCCCGTTTGTGGCAGTCCTCCTATAGCCAGCAGGAGGCCTCTCCAGCATGTCAATGGGGTACCAGTATCTTACCAAGACTCCTTCGCTCCGGAGGTAGGTCTCTACCTGGACAAGCTCATTTGCCTGCAAAACAAATCCCACTGTCATCCAATTACATCCATCCCTTCTTGCACACCATGACAGAAATGCCACTGGTGTTCCCTCCGTGCTCAAGTGTGGCTGCAACTTGCCGAATCAACATCCAGGACCACTCCATGGAGCCCAAAAGTCTTCAGCATCCCACGAATGGCAAACTTGGGCAGGGCTGTGCCTACAGCATTGGTGGCTACATTGTTACTGTCTGGGCAGCGGGTGACAACGGTGAGACCTGTGGAGAAGAAGGTGTGTTGAAGGCCACAACCTCTGGTGGGAAGCAGATGGGGCTGGGTGGAAGGACCGGAACAGCAGATGCCAGACTCCTCCATGAACCAAACCTCCCAAAATGGGCATCCAACGTACCTTTCCGAACTTTATCAATGGTGAACTTATTGGCTTCATCTTTGATATCCTCAATAGTGGGAAGGTATAGGTCACGGGGGATGCCTCCATTTTCCTCATAGAGGAATTCTACTGTTTGCCGAGCAATATCCACCATTCCTGAAACAGACCAGATTTGATTATTACATAGGATTGTTTGCACTCTGTCAGTCTGGAAAATGGGGGGATATAAAAGGTTTCTCAGTGTAGGGCCAGGCCTGGGTGTGCCTGCCAAGTTCAGAAGGAGCCTGAATGGCAAAGCGTACCCAGCTGCAAAGCGCCTTTGATCTGATCCAAGCCAGACTTCCTCTCTGCTTCATTGCGGAACCGTCTTCGAATCGTGGGGAACACTTTGGTCTCCCAGGCTTTTACCAGCAAGGCGTAGTGGTCCTCCTGCAAAGGGGAGCCAGAATCAGTCCCATGAAGGAAGATACAGAATGGAGGACGGAGTACCTCTAACTTTAAGTATTGCACAGTAGAGGGAATTGAGGCAGGTGCTGCTTTTTAAATCCTTCTTGGCATCCATCAGTCTCGGAAGACTATGGTATTGTGCTCAATGCTGTATGTGAAGCACAAAGGCCTGGGTAGATTGATATGGAGATAGGCTGTTACCCAAGCCACAAATCCCCCACTCTCCATCCCACTGAAATAGTCCAATGGATCTGCAGAGACCAGCTGCGTCACAGAGGTGGGCTAAAGACAGGAGTCTTGAACCCTGGCCTGCTGGTTAACAGGCACAGTGTCTTAACCACTTGCGCCACCCACAACCCATATGAAGGTGCGAGTTGCAAGAAATGGACGAACAGTCTGGCCGACCATATAGCGCCTTCCCAGATATCAATGCAGAGATAGTTGTGAAATTCACAGGAGACTGAACCCAAACTGCCCCAACACTAAGATCCTGATTTGCTCACCCGTGGGATATCATCATCATCGTCATCATCGCTTTCATCATCTGCAATGGGAGGAGGGTGAGGATCTGGGCCTGAAGTGATGAAGTTTTCATAGCTGAGTTCAATCTTATAATGGCAGGAGGTTTCGCTGTCGTACTCTGAAACCAAACAGAGGGGGGAGAGGAGCCTGCAATAAACTGCCTGATGTGTTTTTGAGACACTGCAAAGACAGGCTGTTCACAGGCCCTAAAAATCCAGCCAGCCCACTGCTGGCTTCTCTGATGGCAGCTACCCCCACCCCGACCCAAGACACTGGAGGAAAGGCTATCTCTGCACCCACCTCAATGCCCCCTTTGCTGCTTCCCACTAATTCCTAAATATAGGAAAACCTTGGATTGCGAGTCACTTGTTTTGAAAGACAAGCAAACATTTTAATAAATTTTGACTCGATATAAAGCGATATCATGATAAAACAAGAAAAAAGTCCCAGCCAGGATACAGCTGGTTTCGCGCTTTGCCAGCACCTGCTCAGCCTCTCCTGAAAGACCAGCCTGTGCATATCTACTCTGAAGTAAGCCTATTACAGTCAATGGGGCTCACTCCTAAGTAAGGGGGCAATGGAAAGGCGCCTGAGAGACCTAGGCTGCAATCCTAAAGACACTTTCCTGGGAGTAAGATCCATTGAACACAACGGAGCTTACTTTTGAGTAGACATGGTTAGGATTGTGCTCCTAGCCTTGCATGTCTACTCTAAAGTAGGCCTTATTATAATCAGTGGAGCTCACTCCTGTGTAAGGGAAGCAATGAAAAGGAACCTGAGAGACGTAGCCTTGCATGTCTACTCTAAAGTAGGCCCTATTATAATCAGTGGAGCTCACTCCTGTGTAAGGGAGGCAATGAAAAGGAGCCTGAGACCTAGCCTTGGATGCCTACTCTAAAGTAAGCCCTACTTTAATCAGTGGGGCTCACTACTGTGTAGGGTGGGCAAACTGTAGCCTGAGAAATCTGAGAGACAAAGGTCACAATCCAGAATAACTACGGGGAATACTTGCTGCGGTGTAAGAAAAATTTACTCTGGATTGCAATATGAGTTTCCTGTAGGTTTTCACTTTTTTATTATATTTTGTATTTTATTTAATATTTACTAATATATTCCATATTGTAATAATTTTATATGAATATTTTTGGGTTGTGGAACGAATGGTCTGTGCTTCCATTATTTCTTATGGGAAAATTTGCTTTGAGATACCAGTGTTTTGGATTACAAGCATGGTCCTGGAACAGATTATGCTCGTAAACCAAGGTGCCACTGTAATGCTTTGCTACAGTGCAAGGAAGAGGCTACTTGGGTGCCAGAGTGGATGGCATTACGTTGCTGAGGTGTGGCCACAGCAGCGATCCGGCATGGAGGCCCATGAGTCCCAGGGTCAGAAGCGGTGCTGGTGCCGGCATCGTTGTCGCTATCGGAAGCCATGGCAAAAGGCAGCGCTTCAAAGTTGGCACTTATTTCTTCAGCAAGGTCGATGCAGAGGTCGGCTGCGTTCCGGTGAGCCTGGCCTTCCGCGTAGGCAAACTGGCGGGACCCAAAATTGGCCCGGACTTTGGTGTTCTGGAAGGGACCGGAAACAAAGCAGGAGGAGAGTTTTAGAGATCACTTCAAAGAGGGCTGAGTGCCCTTCCTATTCTAAATCTGTGGGGAAGATTGATTAGACCATCTGGGTAGAAAAGGCAGAGGGAGCAAGAGCTCCAAAAACCCATTTCTGCCTGTGGGGGGGGGGGAGTTGGGGGGGCAGAATGGGATGGGGCTGCCTCCCACTGAATGTCAGAAGATTTAATATCTGTAATTAAAAGGAGGGGGAAAAGAGGGCTGGTGTTCAACCTGCCTTCTTCTGGATATGCACAACTGGCCACATTCCCCCAGACACGTCCTCCAGGTAAGGCCCCAGTCGCTGTCCACAGTATGTGAAGTACACTCTGCCTTTGGATGGCTGCCCTGGTGGAGGAGGGGTGCCCTCTGCCCTTTCCCAACCGATTCCTGCAACATCCCCTAAAGGAAGGAAATCACAAGAGAGAGACTAAGGATGCAGTCCTAACCAATTTAGGCCAGCCTAATTCACATGGCATATCTTTTCATGGTGGTGTGGGGAGGTCAGCCTATGCCTCTGCACTGGCATAACTCCCCACTTCAGGAGAGGGGCAGAAGTATGTTATGGCACATTTGTGACACCACCACCCCCAGCCAGCACAAGATTTATGCCAGCCTAACTCAAAGTTAGGATTGCAGCCTAAATGGCATCATCCCTCCTCTTCCAATGCAGACCTCATCTTGGAAATGTGCAGATTAAGCACAGCCAAGGCTGACCTACCAGGACAGAGGGTCACGTCCAACCGCACACTCTTCCACTGGAGCAAACTGGAACCATTGTAATGAACAGCTCGGCCATTGCTAAGAAAGTGGGAGAAAGAGAATAACTTTAACGGGGAGCCATTTCCTTCATCTGTCACAGATCAGATATATGGGCAACCTCAAAATGCCAGGTACAGGGGAGGGCACCTGGATGCTGTGTCTTGTGTGCTCACTGAGGCATGTGGTGGGCTACTGTGATACAGGAAGCTGGACTAGAAGGGCCTTTGACCTGATCCATTCGGGCTCTTTGAACCAGACCAGATGCAGTGTCAAGCAAGTTGCTTGGCTCTGATTGTTTCCTTTTTAAATTAAACAGCAGCTACAGAACCAGCAGGGACCATGGCTGGCCCAAAGTCTAAAAGCCCCCTCTGCTCCTATCATGATCTTGACTGACCCCCCCCCCCCCCCAAGAGGCTATCGTTCTGAGCAGGAAAAGGGCAGAGGCAGGAAACCTGCAAAGATCTGGTTGTTTGCTAGCTTATTGGGATGAAAAATGTATCAACATCCCTGCAGGGGCCCAAGACACACATTTGAAAATATAAGATCCAAACTCAATGTGGCACATAGTTCTCCTGTTGCCTCATATGCTGAGCCACATATAGATGGAAAGATACTGAAAATTGAGTCCAGCTTCTTAGTAAACGAATCTAAGACCTACTTATGGAATAGGCAGGTGCCAACAGGGTTGGTCCAGGCGCCATCACGCTTCTCCGCTTCGGTGGCAAAGCCAAAGGAAACAATGGGACCTGTGTCATCATCGGTATCTCCATAGGACACAATCTCAATCTCCCAGTAGAAGGAGGGGGCCTGGGCAAAACGAAAGCCATGCATCAGGATTAGCCCAGAAGAAAAGGCTCCTTTTGGCACCATTCAGAAAATTCCTCGCAACCAGGAGCAAGCAGGTGCACCTCCACTGTGGATTCTCACCTGGACTGGAACTGGTGAGGTGGCATAGATGAAGGTGCCACGAGGCAGTCCTCCACCTGCACTGGGATCCGCAAGGAAGGTCACGGAGGTGAGGTGTGAGGAGAACATGCAGGCTCGCACTGGTGGGAAGACTCGAGAGGGGCTCCAGGTGATCTCCTTGGGCTGATCCAAGACAAAAAGGGTTTGCACTTAATTCTACAAATGTGGTTAACTGACCTCACCCTTGACAAGAGACAGTCCTGTAGACAGACATGTGCCTTCCTCTGGCATGAAAGCAGTTGATGGGGACAGTAGGTTGGGTTCTGATATTTACCTGCCTGCGGTCTGCCTGGAGAGGTGGTGGTGGGGGCCGAGCACTGTCGCGGTACAACATCCGTAGCTTTTCACACTGCACTTCAACCACCAGGAGCCGCTCCCCTGAAGGATCACAAAGTCAGGTTAGCAGGACTGTCTGCTCTCCCCAAAGGCCAGACCCACATCCCTTACTGGCTTCCAGCCAGAGATGGTTACATGGAGGCTGGCAACAGTAAGTGGGGGAAGGAATGGCTTGCAAGGAAATCCCCCCCCCCCCCACTGATACACAGCATGGCCACCAAACCCACTGGTCAACCCTGGGCTTATTCCAATCCTATATGGATAAGTGAGCCCCAGAGTCTTCACAGCCCTGGCTGCACTTCTTACAGACTCTGCTTACTATTGTGCAGGGTGGTTGCGTAAATCATAGTGAGTTCCTACCAGGGCTGCACTCCTGGGCCACAAGGTTAAGGACTTCCACAGCAGCTGGACACTGCTGGATGAATTCCTCACAGAAAGAACTGTCCTCCAACAGCTGTGCCATCACCAGGCATGCTCTTGTGGGTGGGGGGAGAGGGGAGGAGACAAAAGGAGAGGATTTAACACCCCACCAAAAGGGATGCAACGTCATTTAGACAGCAGGGTCTCTTGATGGCGAGTCAGGGTTCTGCCATCTGGAGAGGCTGCTATCCACTTGCCCAGACCGAAGTTCCTGCCTCCCACCCTGGGCTCAAACACCAAGCCACTCACCTGGTTCTAATTTCAGCAAGGAGTCGGACCACTGCCATTACTGGAGTTGAGCCATCTCCTGTTGCAGGAAGTGAGGTGTGAATAGAAAGACTCCCTTCCCGAGGAAGCAACATGGACTGGACTGCCTGTACTACCTTCTCAGTAATGGACAGTTTATGGAGAGGCAATGCCTGATGGTGGTGGAGGGGGCACGGTAAAAAGTTAAATTCAAGTCGTTAGTTTCTAGGAAACGAGGGAATTACCTGGAGTTATACACTCTCATTTAACACAAGCACAACACGCACAAATACTCAGAAGCTGCAACCAACAAACATGAAAAATGCAGCAGCGCCCTTAACCCTTAACCCCTCCAACCTGGTACGTTATATGGGCAGAAGGTTCGAACTGCCTTGCATCAATGTTCAAAATCTTCCCACGTCTATATACAACAAATGTATACACATTTTCTCAAGTCTATATACAACAAATCCAAACTGGCCCCTCCAACAAGATGCCGTGACTCCAAATTTTGGCTAATAATTTGCTATTATATCAAGGTAGGATTTCAAGATGACCTTACCTCTGATCTTGGAACACAGAGCCTAGATAAGGGGATAGTTAAAATGTCTGATGCCTGGGAGGTCTTTCTACAGTCTATAGTGGTAGGTGGAAATTTCACCGTGGCTATACCTTCCTGCTCATTAATAGATGCCACGACACCAATGCTTCCTGCTATTCCCCTACCCAAAACCTGAGAGAGAGAGAGAGAGAGAGACGGAGGGAGGGAGGGAGAGAGAGAGAGAATTATATTTCTGACTGAAATAAAATTTATCCAAGATTATTATTCATTAAAAAGAGACTTAGGCTGCAATCCTAAAGACACTTTCCTGGGAATAAGACCCATTGAACACACTGGGGCTTACTTTTGAATAGACTTGGTTAGGATTGTGCTCTTAGGGCGAAATCCAGAGTAACTATGGGGAGTCCTTGCTCCGGTGTAAGAACAATTAACTCTGGATACCAATGTGAATTTCCTTTAGGTTTTCACTAGGTGGTGCAGTAACTATGGGTGCACGTAACGTCTCTTACGTGCTCCTGTAGTTACTCTGAATTTGGGGGTTAGTAGCCATAACAGAAAAAATAAGCATGCCCCTACAGTGGTCAGTGGTCCCAGGGCTTCTGGTTTGGCAGAAAAGCAGGACCACCACCAAGAAGGCAGTGATTCAATACAACATCAGCCTGCAGACAAATGGCCTGCCATAGATTTAATGTGATTTATTACTTTACTTAGTGTATGGCAAATACATCGATTTAGGCTGCAGTCTTAAAGACACTTTCCTTCGAGTAAGACCAACTGAACACAATGGGGCTTACTTTTGAGTAGACATGATTAGGATTGTGCTCTTATGGTAAGCCAAATGTTAATGTCCATTCAAAGACAGAGTGGTCTATATTTTTTTAAAAATCAGACATTGGGCCGGTATAAGCTCGTAACCCTTAGATGACCAACCAGATTTATTGTCCGGCAATTATAATTTATGCAAATTAGGCTATTTTTAGATGATCATCTAAGGGACAGCCTTGGACACTTGGATAAAATGTGATGAATATTTGGTCAAGGAGCCCCACAGTCACACTGAGGGGTCGACACAAGACATTGCTTAAACCGTGAGTCCCGATCACAGACTGAGCATCCACCTGCACTTCCGAGCCGATTTTGATGGTTTCTTTGAAGCCTCCGAGCGCGCACAGAGCAGCGACTGCCTGGCGCGCGATCCTTTGAAGCTTGGCCAGTTTCCTTCCACTACTGCTGCCGTTCTCCAGGATGCTTTCTGCGTATTTTCCCAGCTGGGGAATATACATCAGAGCCTGAGACAGAACCTAGAAGAAAAATAAAATATAGATGCAAAGGTGCAAAGGGCCTATATAGATTCAAAAAGACACAACACCTGTAGCAACATGGAGCACAGATGCTTTGGCTTACTTTCTCAGCTGTGGTTGTCCAGATCTGAGCTGCGTTGGATTCGGGGGCCATGAGCAAGCTGTGAAGCAAAGCAATCACTTCTGCCGCCATGCTGTTTGCCACGTGGCCACTAATGAAGGGCCGAACAGGGTCGGTTCTGTTAAGAGAGGAGGATGCCATGACTCTAAGCTAGCTGCTCATTGCCTTTGTCCACTGCAAAGCTGAAGTCCTACATGGGAATTGGTCCCATGTAGGCACAGGCACCAGGATCTCTATACTCTGAGTACCAGCAAGCCCCACAGAGGTGTCCTACCTGGCCAGCTCCGAATTCCGTTCCCGACATATGGAGGTTTGTGCTGACTTCTTTTTGTCCCCGGTAGACAAACCACTGGTGCTTTCAGGATTGACGGTTTCTACTGGTGGTCCCACACTCACAATCAGTCCAGACTGAGCCCATTTGGTGGCCTTCCGCAGCGCTGCAGCGGCTTCTTCCGTGATCACCTCGCAACAGCCACTCTGGGGGCAAAATACCTCTTATGCAGTTCCTGAGGAACTGGGCATGTGATAGGCCAGACCATAATTTTCTAATGCTAAGAAACTGCTCTTCCCTCATGTTCTGCATGCTGAACACATCCATTCACTGTCCTGACTTGTATGCAGCTCTGCTGGCCAGTTTGAGAGCTTGGAATCCCTGATCTGTAAGTAACCACTGAAGTGTAGGCTTATTCCTGGGACACGCAGCCATGTCAGGGCACAGCTATAGCTCAAGCTGTCATTCTGCATCTGGCTCCCCCTATTTTGCACCTGCCTCTGCCTGGCGTACTTTGGGGTCCCAGCAGTCAGAGATCCTGCAAACCCATCAACCCATGGCTTTGGCTGCAACTAATTCTCAAAAGATGAAAGAAGCTCATGGATTTCCCTCTTACCTTTGTCATGTCCCGATCCATCTTGACCACCTTCTCCATATTAGCTCCTGTTCCTAGTCGAAACGGCCGCCCTTCCGAACTGCTGCAAAGGGAAGGACAAATGGAGTGTAAGCCTGTCGGTGACAGACAGTATTTCAGCTGCACTCCAGAGAGTCTGAATTACCTTAGCAGTGGCTGAAGGACCTCATGAGATGACTGGTCTTCCCGCTTATGAATAAAGATGGAGAGTTTGCCGTCCACAGCCTCGCTCTCCTCTCCGGGATCTTTGTCTCCTTTAAGGGAGCCTTTTTGGTTGCATTTTGCCAATGAGGTGTCGGGGTCAGAGGTTGTTGGGGAGAGAACTGTCTGGCAGCCTGAACAGAAGAAAAAAGATACATTTTGATGTAATACAGACTCACTTGGAGAGCAAACCAACACTACAAACCTATAGCCTCTCCCATTCCAAGGGCCTGATGCCAATGAGGCCACCTCCAGTTGCCCAAGGCCACCATCCTTGGCCACCAAGACAAAGGTTGATGACAAGTGGTTGTTACCTGGTACCACATAGTCAGCCAGTTTTGCTAAGAGCAAGGAGGCGATTTTGGAGGCTGGGTCACTGGGATCATCTTGCTCGCTGTTCAGGGAGGGCACGGAGTAGCTCCAGGGGGGCAGTTCAACATTCCCGCAATCCTCCACGCTCATGAGTGGCAGGGCAGCGCGGCACAGCTGGAGGATGATGAGGACCAGTTTCGGTGAAGGGCGCTGGTCCAACAGCAGGGAGAGAAGTTTGGACACACAGGCAGGCTGGCTCAGGATTGCCTTCCCAATGTGGCTCCTAGGAGACAATAAACCACTCTGTGAACATATGGTGCTATGGAGCACAATCCTAAACATGTCTACTCAAAAGAAAGCCCCATTATGTTCAATGGGTCTTACTCCCAGGAAAGTCTTTAGGATTGCAGCATGAGTCTCACTGAACAACTGCAAAATGCTTATATTTTAAGATGCAAGAAACAGTGGTGGGCCCGGCCTGCCCAACAACTGGATCACTGGAAGTGGGTGGGCCAGGCCGGGGTCAGGCGGGCCGGGGAGGGCATGCCACCCACCCCAGCACGCTGTGGATGCGGGTGGGCGGGGCAAGGGGCGGACCCCCACCCCGGCACACTGCGCATGCACTAAAATTAGCGCACGCACAGTGGATCCTGAAGCTGGTCGGTTGACCAGCTTCAGCGTCCACTGAATGTGCGCTAAGGTTAGTGCATGCACAGTGTAGGGCTTCCCCAGGCACGCCGAACAGGTGCGCTGTTTTCTGGGCCCCCCTAGCTACTGGATCAGTAGTGGGGGGCCAGAACAAACAACCGGTTCGGGCGATCCGGCCCGAACCAGCCTAAGCCCACCACTGGCAAGAAATGTGGCAAACTGAACAGGTGGATGGTGGTTCAGCACAGAACCTTCAAGCTCCTTTCTCAGTTCTGTAGCTGAACTTTATTTTATATATGTGAATAAAAAACCCATTCCAGGCTAGCGTTCAAACCACAAATACCTTGATAGATCATTCAGAAGACTGAGGACATCTTGCAGGGCATCATTTCCAGCTGCCTGGTTGCCACAGCACTCCGTGGCTCGCGCAAGGTGGTTGGTGAGGAGGCTGGAGACCTGACGGGCCAGACCTGAATGCACAGCCTCTGTTGAGCCACCTGAACAGTGCACACAGGAAGGATTGTGGTTGATGTGAGCCAGCCAACAGGCAGTGGAGCATCAAGCATATTCAAGAAAGGAAGGCTCTCTTATGTTTTATAATCTTCTCTCCCTACCTTCTTCTTTCTCCCATTCCACACAACGATTGGCCAGCACTTGGAAGGCAGCCCAAGCCATGGTGGCCACCTTCTGCTTCTTGGTTTGCTTCTCGCTGGAGCTGGACTCTGTTTGGCTGCTCAAGCTGCACAGGCGATCCATCAGCTGGACCAGGCCACTCCGAACCAGGCACTTCTCTTCACTCCTGCCCAGGGACACAGAACACAAGAGGTGATTCAGTCTTTCCATGCTGAAACCACTCAGCAGTTCAAGAAGCCAAGACAAATAATATCCACATCTTAAATCACTGGAAAATATTGATTTTCCAAAAACATTAGTGTCAACAGAATAAGAAGACAGAGCCACATTTCCTACTGTGCTTTCCAGCCCTTTCATATCTGGAGATGCCTACCTGGTGTAAGGTATTGTGCACAGAAGGCCAATGCTGTTTGCACATGCAATGGGGTAGCGTGCGCACAGTGCCACCACTGAAGTCATGGTCTCCCCAAAGGCTTCTTGCACTTGTTCCACCATCCCACCACATGTGAGCTCTTCAATCCTGTGGAAAATGGAACAGTTGAGCATTATCACACCAAACCTCTAGAGCAGTGTTTCTCAAAGTGGGGGTCGGGACCCCTTTGGGAGTCGCCTAGAGGTTTCCTGGGGGTCGCCTAAAGACCCCTGGTGCAGGGGACCAGGACAGGCTTGCCAGACCTCCGTCTGTAGCTGCACGTGCACTGGGGCTGACTGACAGCCTCAGGGCCCAATCCTATGCATCCTCTGAAATAAATCCCATTATAGTCAGGGGGGCCTCCCATGTAAATGTGGATAGGATTGCAGCCTCAGGGCCCAATCCTATGCATGCCTGCTCTGAAATAAATCCCATTATGTTCAATGTGTGCATAGAACACACATTTCATTTGTAACAATGAAAATACATCCTGCATGTCAGATACTTACATTACGATTCATAACAGTAGAAAAATTACAGTTATAAAGTAGCAGCAAAAATAATTTTATGGTTGAGGTCCCCACAACATGAGGAACTTATAAAGGGGTCACAGTGTTAGGAAGATTGAGAACCACTGCTTTAGAGCTCCTTGGAGGAATGGCAAGACACAAACATTAGCAGATGGACAAACAACACCAGTGGAACACCAGAGGTGAACTTACCGTGGCCCTCCTTGGAGAACCATTGTCACCGGCCCCACGAGATGAGTCACGCCACCAACACGGACGGCTGCGGTCAAGAGCTCTCTCATGTGCACAAGAGCTTGCTTCCTGGTGTTTCCACGCCGCCACCTAGTCTGAGCTGCTAGCAGAAAACTGCTGCTGGATGCCTGCAAGAGAGTAGCTGGTCAGCTTTGCAAGTCTCATCCTGGAATATCAAGATGGTTAGGCTTAGGGCACAATCCAGAGTAACTACGGGAGCATGTAAGAGACATTACATGCACCCGCAGTTACTGCACCAGCTAGTGAAAACCTATGGGAAATTCATAACGCAATCCAGAGTAACTTGTTCTTACTCCAGAGCAAGGATTCCCCATAGTTACTCTGGTTTTCACCCTCAGCTAACTTGCCTGAGGCTCAGATCAAGCTCATGATGCAAAGTTGTTGACATGTATGGAAAAGCCCCACTGACAAGACTTACAGCTTGGTCAGGATTGGTCCCAATGAAGGCAAACAGTTGCCCCAGCAAGACACTGTAGGTGGGCTTATCTCGGCTGTCCTCAAAGGTCAGGGACTGGAGCAGAGTGAAGGAGCTGCTTCTGTGACTCGCAACGTGGCGCCGCCTACTGGGGGGAACACAGAGATTAATGAGTATAAGCACCCAATTACACCCACAGGCTGCCTGTAAGGCACTTTGAGGAAGTGAAGCAATGATGTTTACCTCTGGCTAGAGCGTGCAAACTCCAGATCTTCATTTGCAATCATTTCAAGGTCGGATGGTGCCGACATGCTGCGGAGAAAAACAGGCTGGCGGACAGCATGGGATATAACTTTCGTTTCTGAAGCTGACTTGCAGGCTGTAGGGTCAGGAGAAGAGAAAGGAGCACCAATATTAAACGTGCTGGGAGTTCCCACCTACACACTCAGCACAGATTGCTTTCCTGTGCAGCATCTCACAGTCTTTCATGCTTGACACATGCTGTTTCATGCACAGAGGGGTCGGCTAGAGAGCATGCCTGCTGTGCACAATACTAGTGGAGCTTCTGCACTTTTAAGGCTGAGGAAATGGGAATCCTTCAAGCAGTCCTTTTGGATGCATCGTTACCTGGCGTCTCTGCAGGGGTGCCGGATATACTTCTGGTCAGCCCGGACTGTGCTGCGATGGTGACGTGCAACAGCAGTTCTGCTCGGTTCATCAGACTCTTGACCAGGGTTTTTGTTTTACCCATAGGATGCAAAGGCTTCTGAAGCAGGGAGTTCACTTCCTGAAAAAATTTCTCCCTAGAAGTAGTGAAAGTAGAATTCCGTTAAGATCAAGGGCGTCCAAGATCAGGGATCAGAGCCATCCAAACTGTAGCCTGCAGTTCTACATTAAAGAAAAGCTACATGGATCATTGTTTTCCGTTTCACGCTGCATCCTTTCTTTTTCATACAAACTCATGCCTGGCAGCAGAGGTGAGCCTGGCCTGGCTCAACATCTGGTTTGCTGGAAGTGGGCGGGGCCAGGCCGGGGGCAGGGCCAGGGTGCGGGAAGGTCAGGAGCGGAACCAGGGAGGGCCAGGGGCAGGGCCGGGGAAGGGTCAGGGTCAGGGGAGGGCATGCCACCCACCCCAGCGTGCTGCGGGTGCAGGTGGGTGGGGTGAGGGGCGAGCCCCAACCCCGATGCATTGCGCATGCGCCAACCATTGTTGGCACATGCACAGTGCGTCCTGAACCTGGCCAGCTTCAGGACGCTCTGCACATGCGCCAATTAAGGTTGTCGCATGTGCAGTGCAGTGGTGGGTCTGCCAGGAACAGGCCGGTTTCCTGGCTCCCTCCTTGCTACCGGATCATTGGGAGGGAATTATTACATCCGGTTAGAGCGATCTGGCCCGAACCAGTCAGTGCCCACCACTGTCTGGCAGCTGCTACCATTGGAAATCACAGTTCAGGGTCTTCTGGGGCAACAAGGCAGAGGAAGCAGCTGCTTGACACAAGTTTCTATGACTGGCTGTGAAGAAAGATGGCAATAGTTTGGTGACCACTAAGCCAGGTGGTCAACACACCTTCAGAAACACACCTTGGGGAAGAAAAACAACTTCACGTTAAAGCTGCACCAGAAGCTCCTAGATGTAGGAGATGGGGAGCCCCCAGATTTATTACTGTGAGCCCCAGTAATTTAATACAGATTTAATACATGGAGCCCCCAGATTTATTACTGTCCATCAATATCACCAGTGACTGCACTAACCTTAGCGAGAGAACCATGTTCTCGAGATCACTCCCATCAAAAGAAACTTCTTTCATTGAACACAGAAGCTCCAGTTCTTTGATTTTGCTCTAAAGAGAGGGGAGAAAACATTTTGAAAAAGGCAGTCCAGGAGTAACCTGCTTAGGTGGCAAGAGTGTGATATGGGTTTGATTTGCATATTTATACCCTGCATCTTCCACACGCATATTTGCTTTCAAGTTGCTTATCGCAGTATCGAACAGTATGTCAACATCACTAAATAAGAACAACACGCACCAAAGCAGCATCAGTGGCGATATATGATTTTAGTTCGTGCTCAGCTCACGTTCATGCAGCCAAACTGGAGCAAGTCCAGAGAAGAGCAACAAGAATGATCAGTGGGATGGAAGGGAAGCCCTACGAGGAAAGGTTGGGGGAACTTGGGATGTTCAGCCTAGAGAAGAGGAGGCTGAGGGGAGACATGATTGCCCTCTTCAGATACCTGAAGGGCTGTCATAGGGAGGAAGGGGCTCATTTGTTCATAGCTGCTTCTGAAAGCAGAACCAATGGGGACAAACTGCAAGGAAGGAGATTCCGGTTGGATATCCAGAAAAAATTCCTGACGGTGAGGGCGGTTGGGCAGTGGAAGAGATTGCCAAGGGAGGTGGTGGACTCTCCCTCACTGGGGATCTTCAAGCAGAGGCTCGACAAGCACCTGTCGGGGATGCTGTAGAAGGATTTCCTGCTGCAGGACAAGATGACCTACTGGGTCCCTTCCATCTCTGAGATTCTATGATTCTATTCCTAGAATTCAAGGTTACCCTCCCCTCCTTTCTAATAAAGAATTATAATAGTACTAAAATGCTGCACACTCCAGAATCAGGCCCTTTTTCATTATCCAGTTCTAATTGTGCTATTTTACTGCCGTCATGAATGCTGGGGAAAATGTCATACACTTTAGTGACGCCTCAATCTTATACAAAGACTTTTAGAAACAAATGTTTCCTGGAATCGGCAGCAATCATTGTCTACAATCTAATTTCCAACACAGGACTAGCTGGCTATAAAATGAGCTTGAGTCACCCACTGGCACCAATAAACCTAGCATAATGTTCTCAGACTGTGGGTTGGGACTCACTAGCTGCATTGCAATCCAATTTCGAGTGGGTCCCCCTTCATTTCAATGTGAGCTTTATTTTAAATATAACGATGGTACGTGACTGCATTTGGGGAGAGGTTACAGATCTGTACTTTTAACAGGCTTCTCAGTACATGCTATTAACAGTGATAGTCAATGGGGCTTAATTCCAGATAAGCATGGATAGGATTGCAGTATTTGGGATATCATTGTTTTTAAAGAGATGAGCAACTGCTTGGAAAGGCTAGAAGGGTTCTTTATTTTAATTTATTTTTATGTTGTGGCTGTGGGTGGCACAAGTGGTTAAGACACTGTGCCTGTTAACCAGCAGGCCAAGGTTCAAGACCCGGGTCGGCCCCACAAGACAGGGTGAGCTCCTGTCCTTAGCCCAGCTCTGCGACGCAGCTGGATCCGATTGTATTGGCTCTGCCTTTCCATTGGACTAATTCAGTGGCGTGGAGAGGGGGATTTGCTGCTTGGGTAACAGCATACCCTCCATAACAATCCAACCCAGGCTTTCGTGCTTCGCATGCAGCGTATGCAGCGCCGAGCACGATACCCTAGTCTTTCAAGACTGAAGGAGGCCCGCTTTTACGTTCTGCAAACCTTCAACTTAATTAATTAAATTTAATCAAATCTTATGGGTTGTTAATAATTTTTCACTGGTACCAGAGGGTGAGAATATATGATGATGCTCACCTCATTAAAGTGATAATCATAGAAGAAGGGTACATTATTCTCCAGCTTCCCATTCATGGCATCCTCCACTTCGCTTTGCCATTTCTGCTCTAGCTCGGCAACACTCTGGACAAAAGAGAAGAGGTGTATCAAAGTTGTGCCATTAGGCTAAGTGGAAACTAAGAGGGCAGTTGGCACACCATGGCCCACTCAGGGCACACCAAAACCCGAGATTCTCATTCTGAAAGCATCACCACCATCTTCCTCTGCCCAGGAAACAGGTTTTCAGGAGCATTCCTACCTGCAGTTGTCTTTCCATGGCATTCAGCTTTTTAAAAGTCTCTCCCATAATTTTACAAAGCAAATCGTATTCTTCCGCATGCTCCTCTTGGTACTGAAAGTTTATCAGGGACTGGAGTGCGTCGACCAGATTCAAGTGTTTGATCACACACGAAACCACCATTTCCTCCATTGTATCTGGCTGGATCACCTCCCTGTCAAAGGCAAAAGCCATCAGATGTTTGCAAAAAGGTCCACTTCATTTTAATGGTACCGTGTTTAAATGGAATTAGGGGAAGAAAGGCTCTGAGAAGGAGGAAAAAGGGGATGAGGCATGCTATGTAGTAAGAGGGATGGCAGCCAGAAACAGGGCCTTCTCAGTGGTGGCGCCCACTCTGTGGAACTCCCTCCCCATTGAGTTAAACCCCCTCGTTGCTATCCTTCCGGTAAGGCCTGAAAACTCTTTTATTGAGACAGGCATATGATTGCTTTTAGATACTTAAATTTATTGTGTTGTTGCCTGCTTGTTTTTTAACCTGGGTTATTACTGTTTTTGTATAGTTTAATAGTATTTTAACTGTATTTATTGTTTTAATTAGTTCTAATGGAATTTTATTGTTGTTTTAAACATTCTTAGCCACCTTGGGTTTCCTTTTTTGAAGAAAAAAGGCAGGATATAGATAGATTGATTAGAAGGACTGATAGATTACAGAGATTGATAGATAAATTGATTAGATAGCACATCCAAAGCTTTTTAAAGACACCTTTACATCTCCTGTTGCAATAAGTTCACATATCCAATTGCTAAAGATACCCATCATGAAACAAAGGATTGTGTAACACCTTCAAACTAACCCCCTTAACATCAGCACGTACTATTGTAAAGTTCAGGCCATGTTTGACCAAACAGCAAAGAGAAACAAAGCTGTGCAGATAAAAAAATAAGTAGAACGAGGGGTGTTGAGAAGCCGCTATTACTTACCGGATGCTGGGTCTAAACTGAGGCCGAGCACGACCGGATATTTCCCTGAGTTTTATCATGATCCCGGGAGGGAGCCTGATCCTTGGCAGGTCAAAGTAGTGGCCGACAGGAGGCACGAGAACGTCTGATGGATAGGTGAACTCACGGTCTTCATCTATGGTGAGAGGCAGTGGGGAGGGGCTTGGCGTGAGGGCTGGAGAGATCACGCCATTGGCTTCCACTTGCCACTGGCACCTGGAGAAACACCACCAGAGCAGAAAAAAGTCTTTTGCTTCTTTCCAATCTAGGTCTCCTTCCTCATCTCACTACCCGACATCAAAGGCCTCCAAAAGACACATGGATGAGAAAGGAGAATAATTCAACACACACACTCGGTCTTGTGGACTCTTTCCGGAGGAACTCACTTCTTCCTCAACACAGCTTTAAGCACCTTAACATGAGAATGATGGAAGCTGTTCTGCAAAAGTCAGCTGGAGCTTCAAACCCCACCCTCACCCCATGTGGACTGCCTGCCTTCTCTGCTCCTAGACCCATTTATTGGCAATTTGTGGGTCTGCCCAATTTCAGAAGTGCGGTTTCAAAAACTGCCAACACCTAGTAGGTGGATGGAACTGAGGGTCAAATGAGATGCAGTGACGGAAGGACCTTGAGTGACTCCCCTTCTGCCTATACTGGGTCAAAAGCACTAAGGGTGCAATCCTAACCTAGGCCAGCACAACTCTGGCCTTCCCATTCCCATGATGATGTAGGGAGGCAAGCGCATGTCTGTGTTCTGGCCTAACCCTCTCCCAGGAATGGTGCAAAAGTGTATTATGGTACATTTGTGACATCCCCAGGTCAGCACAGGACTTGTGCCGAGGCTTAGGCTGGCCTAAGTGCAAGCTAGGATAGCAACCTAAGGGTCTTAACTTCCTTTTATCTGACGGGGAATCAAGAATCAGGCTTCCCTTTTGCACAGCCGTATTTCTGCTAAGATATTTACCTCTGCAAAAGTTTGGACCTCAGAAGTTCTTGGCAGGCTTCCTCCTCTTTGGTGATCTCTGGTCCATTGTACAGGATCCTCAGCATCGAGCAAGCCAGAACAGACAAGCCTAAAGCCAGGTCTACCAAAAACGGTAAGCCTCCTGATACATCCTCCGAGGATTCCTTCAGTAGGGAGGGGGGAAATGCCATACAGAACCATTAACAGGAGATCCCCAAGAGATCATGAGATCATACAGCTCAGAGCCCTACTGAGTTGTTGCAGATAACCCTGTTTAGACTTCCTACACCTGTGTGGAGTTCTGGAGTCAAGGTCCAACAGTCAATTCAGCTTCTTCTACTAGCAGTACCATACGGTACCTGCAAAACCCGATCCCAAATCCTTCCCCTTTACAAAAAATACAATCTGCTGAAGTTTGACAGTTAATGAGCTACACAGAACACAACCCAGCACAGACCTACCTGTGCTCGAACTGTGCAGGCAAAGCCCCACATGGCTTTGTCTGGAGTGTTGTGTTCTCGGCCACTCCTCATCTCAAAGGAGAAGGTCACAGTATCCCCTTCCACCTGGCATATTGAAAAGGCAATATAGGGGATAAAAACAGATCCATTAAACAAACTACCATGCATGGGGGACAAACCCTATAGTCATTCATTCAAACCCTACAGCAGGCTTGTCCAACAAGGGGCCCTGAGGGCCACATCTACAGGCTTTCTAAGCCAGTTGCGGCCCTCGAGCCTCTTGTTGGACAAGCCTGCCCTACAGTCTTCCCTTGCCCTCAGACCCTTTCCTCCTCTAAGGTCCACTTCTCTCTTTCCTCCAGGGATGCCCAAGACCTCCCTGTGTCTTCCAAATGCTGCTCCTTCCCCATGTTCTCTGCCACTCCCTGAATTGGGGAAGGGATGGAGTAGTTGAGGAAGTGGAGGAGACACTCCAGCATGCCACCTCCTCTTTCCCCTCGTCCTTTTCCAATGCAAGGAGTGGGAGAAGCAGCAGGGGAAGTAAATGGGCATTCAGATGTGGATCCTCAATATGCTGTCAGAGGCCTTGTGGATGGCTGGTCCTGTCCTTTATATCTATGCTATCAGAGATAGCATATATCCACTCCCCTGCCATGCTAAGTGAAAGGTGGTGGGGGAGAGAATGGAGAATCAAACAACAGATGAAATTAGATATGTTTTTTCCATACCTTTATTAGATCTTTCGGCCAGCCAGTTCCCAAGACACTGCGGCTGCCATACCCAAGAGTGTTGCCCCCATATTCGGCCACCTTCCGACTGTTTGTATTGGGACCTGCATAGATCACCAGCTTCAAAACCAGAAAATATACCATTAGGTGACGTAGAGACAAAGAAAACCTGCAAGTTTATGGACGTTTCAATCTTTTTAACTGTTTTGAAACACATTCCTGCATGTAGTGCTTTTTTAAAGGTAGGAGTACTCACCATGAAGATGTTATTTGTAATCATAGGCATGTCTACTTGAGGGGGGGCACAGAAGTGCCGGTTCTCAGCACCTGTGAGTACCCCCTCAAAAAAGACCCCTGCCTGCATCTCAACCCCCATTCCAGTGCTTTTAAGCACATTTTCCCAAGCCCAGTTGTGCTGGCAGAAGTGAGCCAGGCCAGGAAAACATGGTCTCAGCATGCAATCCAGAGTAACTACAGGGAGTCTTTGCTCCGGTGTAAGAACAATTTGCTCTGGATTGCAATATGAATTTCCCATAGGTTTTCACTAGGTAGTGCAGTAACTACGGGTACACGTAATGTCTCTTACGTGCTCCTGTAGTTACTCTGGATTGTAGGGTAAGGCTGCCCTGCACAGCATGATAAGATGTGTGAGATCTTGCTCTTCTCTGTGGAAAGTGGATGACAACAAAGATCTAAAGAAGCCTTCACAAAGTGTACACACCGAGGGCCACAATCCACAGAAGCTGGTCGTGTACAATGTCTACTGATGCCAACAGGAGTCGTGCCAGAGGAGAACTCCCTTTAATTCAGTTGGTCGTGCCCCCACCAATGTCTTCAATAAAGCCCTTGCTTACCTTATCGTAATCATACTGCGAGGAGCATCGACTATCAAACCTCAGATACAAACAACGGGCTCCAGGAATGTGCACCGTCTCCTTAAATTTATAGTTATCCCTGACAGGGTGAACCGTCTCTACAGTCTTTCCAGCAGCCCAGGGAGCTGGGATTTTCAAGCCGGTGAGGAAACCTGGCTCTTCTTTCTCTTCTAGCATCCTGGTGCAGGAAAAAAAAATAAAAATAAAATCTTAGGGAATGTTGAGAATCTCCAAATAGTCTCAGGGCCTGAAGGTGGTGAGAGGGGCAAGGGCATGACATATGGCTCCTTAAAATGCTTCATGGCTTCTTTGCAGGAAGGCCTTTTACATCAGCCTGCAATTTGACAGAGTAATCTAAATGCTGACCCTGTACAGTTCCTTGCCTCTGAATCATTCTCCAATAAAACCATTCTTCAATAGTGGACAGACAGTCTAGGAGCAACACCATCAGCAAATTAGAGTTCTCAATATACGAGCGGTAAATGCTGGGTGTCAACAGGAAGTTTGATTAGGCTGTATTAATCACCTCTCTTCAGGGCACAGCTTGCTCCGCTGTTCGGATGAGCTACTAGGAGAACTGCCCACCTCGGAGAACACTGGAGACTGGGTTTTCAGCAACAGGGCCGTCTATAACAAAGCACAAGGGTGGTTGGCTGTTAAAACTTGGCATCCATCAGTCTTGAGAGACTATGGTATCGTGCTCAGTGCTGCATGCATGAAGGCCTGAGTAGATTGATATGGAGGATAGAGTTACCCAAGCAGCAAATAACCCCTCTCCACGCCACTGAAATAATCCAATGGAAAGGCAGAGCCAATACGATTGGTTCCAGCTGGGTTGCAGAGCTGGGCTAAGGACAAGAGCTCACCCTGTCTTGCGGGGACCCCAGTCTTGAACCCTGCCCTGCTGGTTAACAGGCACAGCGTCTTAACCACTTGCGCCACCCACATCTCGGTTGGCTGTTAGTGAAGTTGAATAATAGTTAATGCTGCCTCTTGCTGGGGGGCCTGCACTGTTCAAAAGCTTGAACAGAGCAGAACATCCAATATTTATATTCTGCATTACAGTTTCATACGCAGTGCAGATAGTGCCCTTCTACATGCAGAGGAAGAGAAAATGCTGTTGAGGTAGACCAGTTTGGGGCACATGGCAGCTAATTAAATTTTTAATGTTGTAAGTTTTTACCCATTTATGCACTTCTGACGTGAAAAAAGAAAGATTACAGCTTCAACACTAGGATTTTCCCAAGGGAGGGAGAAGAAACCCTCCCCCAGCCAATCAAAAGCTTAAAAGGTTGTACCTGGCTTGTATAGAGGACCAGCTGGACCAGCTGGGGCATCAGTGCATCAGCCATGGTCAAGGTCTGGAGGTTGGGATGCATCAGAGATGTCAGCAGAACTGGAAGCAAATGGCCCAGCATTGTGGCTTTGGTCACTTGCTCTAGACCTTTTAACCTGAAATAAGAAATGTCCTGGATTTAGTTCCTTCTGTTGCCCTTTTTTATCAGTCCTGCCAGTGCATGCTCCATTTGCTACCTTTGACCTCCTCCACACTTCCTGCTTCCTTCCTCCTTCTATTAAATGAGCAAGTGGCAGATCACCACACCACCGTTTGGCAAACTGATGAGAGATTGCAGAGAGAAGTAGATGAAAGGTTCGATCCCCAGCTTAGTTCACCAGGTAGATGGGACAAAATGGGACCAAGATGGGACCAGGTAGATGCACCTTGGATGGGACAAAACCCCATCTGAGTAGTCACTCCATGAACAAAAATGTATCTAAGAGATAGCAAAGTGCCACCAGAGAGGAGTCGATGCAGAGCTTCTGTATTGGGAAGGCAGGGGGCAAAGAAGGCCTTGTCAGATGTTCCCACCAACTCTCTCTTGGATATGTAAGACAGACTCTGCCTTTGTGGATGAGTGGGATCTTGAGGCTTGTAAAGCCCTCCTAAAGATGACACCCTCCTGACTGAGCCACTGATCCTTCTGCCTATTTGACCACAACTTGTCCTCATTCCCTGCCAACTTTTTCCTCCAGGACACTGATGCAGACAGACCCAGTCCTTCCAAGAACACTACTCCTGCAAACCGATCACCAGCATCCACCAGGAACAGGGATAGAGTAGGTGAGGCTACAGCTCCCAAGGAGTCCTGATTAACTAAGATCAAATGCCTGTTGTTTTGTCTGCTGTTGGTGGTACAATAGAGACCTTACCTCTGCTCCCTGTCAGGAATTTCACAGTTTATAAGCGCTGTGGTGACTTGCTGCAGCATTTCTAGAACTTCATCACACCCTGTGAGGATCTGAGTAGCCAGAGCCAAGATACTGGCCTTCAGCTCCTAGGCACAAACAAGTAAAGAGAATAATAGTTGATGTGATGAAGGGAAGTACCCTTTTAAAAAACCAAGTGAAGAATGCAAGCATGGGCTTCCCAAGTGAGTGTGATGATTATGACAATGAAGCCTGGCACCAGCAGATCTTTGTGTGGCTGGAGACACACAACAGCTACAGGGGAAGTGGTCTTTGTCCCAGGAGGACACATTAATCCCATGATCACATTTCTGTTCACAGGTTTTGGAGGTTCTCAACAGCATGAAAACACAATATCTGTGAGCAGAGACAACTGCAAAATTAAAGGAGAGAGGCATAGCCTCCGCTTTGCATGCAGAAAGTTCTGGGTTCAATCTCTGGCATCCCGAACTAGAGGGATGCCAGATGGTAAGATCCCTAAGGACCTGGACAACCATTGCCAAGCAGTCTAGACATTATTGGGCTAGGTTAGGGAGGACCGCTGGTCTGAGTACAAGGCGGTTTCATCAGTTCCCGCTGCTCCCAAGAAAAACAAGTCACACTGCCATGCAACTGACTCTCTGGAAAAAATCCCACTATGTGGGTCCAGTATGAGATTTTACATGTCCCCAAGAAGGAGGACAACTTAGATAAAGTAGAAACCTAAGGAGGAGGAACCTATGGAGGTATTGAATTGACTTCTATTCCAAGTAGGAAGAATCTTTGAAGGCAAGAAGTGCCGAGGTCCACATAAGTCCCATTTTATGGGAACCTCTTTTCTTATGACACCCAGCTTCTCATCTGCCAATCTTCATGTAAAAGGCAGGCATTCTGTATTGCTTTCAGTTGATTGGATCGGGTGATTAATATTTATTTAATTCCTTTAAACTTTTTGATTTGATTGTAGAGTTCTAATTATGTTTAATACAAGAAAGAATAAAGATTGGGTCAGTACTTTTCCTTTTTATTATTGCATACACATACATGCATCATCCTTTGCTTCCTTTAGAGGTCTACTCAATAACAAGTGATAGAGATTTTATTTTAAAAATGGGGTGACAGCACTCACAGACACAGAAACAACACACATATATACACTTGCACAGTCCCTAATCTCTGTCCTCGACAGAGGACATTCCGTTCTGTATCACGGAGAGAGGAGTGAATCTGCTCCTGGGAATAGGGTTGTGGCTTCCTCGTCTTACAATGTGAGATTACAATGTCTTCCTAGCTTCAGAGGACTTTAAAGGGGAAGGAACAACACATAAAACACTTGGGAGGAACTGGAGTTAATCAGAAGCAAGCAGGGACTCTAACTGGGTAGGGCCCCAGCTCTGTGCAGTACTTATCACCATGGGTAATCCAGCCCTGCCTGCTGGCCAGACACTCCTAGAAGGGAGATAGGAACAGAACTGCAGAGAGAAACTGGAAAGAACAAAAAACGTGTTTGTAGGATGAGAGACGGCATGGACACAGTTAGCATTTATGTCATACATTCACAGACTCGTCTGAGTTGCCGGACAGGGACACAAATACACCCAACAAGGAGGAACAGAGAGAGATTTCACTGAAAGGAAAGGGTGAAACCAAATATGAACCTACTGAGGGCCCTGCTGAAAGGAATGGAAGATGGATGCATCGTGGATGCATATACCACGTATCCACATAGCCAAGGAGCTCAGGCAGAAGGAGCATGCAGTAGACTAGCCAATGGATAAAGTCCCTCTGGAGTAGGGTTGCCATATGTCCCAAAAAACATGGACAATACCAATTTGGGGGGATTGTATTCATGTATGGGCAAATGGGACAGAGTGTCTTGTCCCGATTTTGTGGAAGAGAATTATGGCAACCCTATTCTGGAGTACCCAGTAAACAGGCCACTGAATTGTTAGTACTGATGATCGGTCTGGGGTACCATTAGTTGTCCAAAAGAGAGTCATTCCAGAAGAACAGTCACATGCAGGCTAGGGGTGGGGATGTCAAGAGTGCCCCCTCCCTTTGCCTTTCTGAGCACCCCTCATGCATGGCAGGGCACCAGAGAGTCCTGGATCAAGACATGCATGGTTTCAACTGCAAACTCCATCCTTGAGCATGCTAGTTGACGTGTACAGGTTAGTCTTTCAATCATGAAGTCATGCCGAGACAACAAGATGCAATGAGACGTCACAGAGAGGTTATACCCGTCAGCTGAGCTGCAGAGATACAAGGGCGGAGAGGGAGCAATGGCGGTCGAAAGAGGGACTGGAATTTAATCTCGGTGTTTACCTGTACCTTCAATGTCTCTCCCTGCAAGGAGCTGTCACTGTCATCGTGTTCGTCAGGCTTAATCAAAATAGTATTACTGAGAAGGTGGTTCTGAACGGCCATCAGATACCGCAGGCAGGGGGAGGCAGCCTTTAACACAAAGGAGCACCGTTTGCATTACTGTCAGCAACGCTTCAATCATAAACATCGGCTCAGAAAAGTCTGCCTGCCTATTTTTGAAACATGAAGGTGGGGAACAAACAGGGGAGGGAAATGGGAAACTGTTCTCCTGCTAGAATGTCACGGCTTTGGGAAACATCACAAGAACACTGGAAAACCACTACGTCAAGCCAAGAATCGGGAGACCAAATTGCTGGGCATTGCCAGGTTAATATGAAGGTAGGAAACAGCCACATTAGCAAGGTTAAAACACAGAGCTGTCTAAACTCTGGGAAGGATGCCAGTGGAGCGGGATTGGGATCTCACAATGGGCTTTCTTTTGCCAGGCAGACCCGAGGGCAGGTTGCGATTCTGTGGGATTCTCATTGTACTGGGCGCAGAATTCAGCTCCCTCTAAAATCTCAGCTCTACAACCACCACCTCCAGCTCTCCTCCTCCTGGACTTCATTCTACCCTCTGAATTCTAAAACAGAGAAGAAGAGAAACTGCAAAGAACAAGACCCTGGTGGGCCAGGGTGTCAGTCCACACCTCTTCCACTCTATCCTCCCCTCTTTCTAAACCAGAGAGAACGGAGGAGGAGCAGTGCCTGCAGCAGGTGTGCATAAATTAGGGCTTAATATTTGTTACTCAAGGTTGTTGGTGTGCTGAAATGAGCAGGGGAAGCCACGTGTGCTTCTCGGAGCTCCTCTGAAGAATGGCAGAAGCACAAATACCGGGTAAATAAATAGTATGCAATGGGAATTGAAACACAGAATCATAACGTTGAAAGGGTCCTAGTAGGTCATCTAGTCCAACCCCCTGCCTGCAGCAGGAAATCCTGCCTGCAGCAGGAAATTGAGGCTAATAAGAGGGTCTTCCCATAATGTTTATATATTCATAACTCCCTTTTGCAACCCAAAGCCCAACCTTAAATCTTGCAGAGACTATACCACTGTCATGCCTGTACCTGCAAAAGGAGGGATCTCCTGAGCAGAGCAAGCTAGTTGGGTGTTACTCACAGGCACAGTTGAGAGGAGCCTTTGAAATTCATCTCTGGACACTGTTTGGCACTTGGTGATTAAGATACAAGATTCTCGGACAACAATCTTGAGAATGTAGTGCAAAAGTTCATCGTTTAATCTTGAAAAAAGCAGGAAAGAGCAAAACAGTGAGGGCTCAGAACAAAATACAAACACACCGGCTAGAGTTGTGGTGCACCAGGCAGTATTTCAGGACTATAAAGCCAGATAGGATAGCCTGGCATGCTGTGGTCCATCGGATCACGAAGAGTCAGACAAGACTGAATGACTAAACAACAACTTGGTTGTACACTGAAATTTTAATACACAGATTTGACTCAGCACAAATGGCCATGCAAATCAGTATTTAAAAAAACTTGCTTTTCTACACACAAGTGGTTAATACACTGTGTCTGTTAACCAGCAGGCCAGGGTTCGAGACCTGGGTCGGCCCCACAAGACAGGGTGAGCTCCTGTCCTTAGCCCACCTCTGTGACGCCAGCTGGATCCAATCGTATTGGCTCTGCCTTTCCATTGGACTAATTCAGTGGCATGGAGAGGGGGATTTGCTGCTTGGGTAACAGCCTCTCCTCCATAACAATCTAACCCAGGCTTTCGTGCTTTGCATGCAGCGTATGCAGCGCCGAGCACGATACCATAGTCTTTCAAGACTGACGGAGGCCTGCATGCAAACAATAATTCTATTTTTCAGCTGAGCCAGGCAAAGGCAATGGCACAGCATTTCTGACTGCTACCTGCCTCTCTACAACAGCAAGAAAATCTGTTTTTAAACAGTTGTAAACATACACACTTTTAAACTTTTAAAACATTTTCTAAAACACATTTTTTTCTGTTTCTTGGAGTCCCAGAATCAAACCCCTGCAGATACTGAGATAACAGCTTTATTCCATTAGGAGCAAGAAATCTGGGTCTTAACCTATTTTTCCACTGTTTTTTATCCACAGATTTCTTTTTCTCCATAGGACTTTCGGAACAGAACCCTAGTTCTGTCCAATGAAGGACACTTGTATTTATTTGTTGCCACTTTTCATCCTGAAGGCCCCCCCAAAATGCACCATGCAATAGATAGAATGCTTATTTTTTTAAAAATAGAGCAATAAAGCAACTAACAATCAATGCTGCTGGCATCACCCTGAGAACAGTCAGCAGATAAAAGCTCAGAGAAATTGGGTGGGTTGCATAATTCTTCTAACTTTTCAATGGGAAGGGTCCAGTGGATCTTTCAGAGGACATTTCAGAGCCCATGTGTCACCCTGAGAAGGCCATGCTTCAGATACCCACTAACTTAGGCTGGGATCTTAAAGACACTTTCCTGGGAGTAAGACCAGGCATGGGCCCAGGCCGGTTTGGGTCGGATCGCCTAAACCTGTTCCTCCTTTTGGCCCGCCGCTAGCGATCCGCTTGCTAGCGGCAGGCCAAAAACCCAGGCGGACCGGTTCACCGCCCGGGCGAGCCCATCACTGCGCCTGCGTCAATCTTGGTTGGTGCAATCTTGACGCAAGAGCAGTTGCGTCCTCTTCAGGGCGTGACTGCGCATGTGCCAAGGTTGGCGCACGCACAGTATGCCAGGGTTGGGCCCTGCCCCTCCCCGGCCGCTCCCCTCCCTGGCCCTGCTCCTGGCCCTCCCCGGCCCCGCCCCCTGACCCCGGCCTGGCCCACCCACTTCTGGGGAACCGGTTGTTGGGCCAGGCCAGGCCCAACACTAAGACCCACTGAACACAATGGGACTTACTTTTGAGTAGACATGGTTAGGATTGTGCTTTTAGTCTCGAATGCTGGCAAGTACAGCAGCTTTGCATTGTTTACCTGTAATGCTCATCATCTTCACTGCCAAATCGGTTGTTCTGAAGCTGCTCGGCCAGGTTTGTCATGATCACATCTCGGAGCTGAGCAAGTCCAATATTTCTATCTCCTGCAGTGGAATAATTCATAGGGGGACTTTTTATGTGTGGACTAGAGGTGGACCTTGCCACAACCATCTCCAGCTTTCTTATTAACTGGACAGGGCACATGCATAGGTATAATGAAGGAATCAGCTGTGACAAGATGGACACCAGATTAGTTCAGGAGTGTCAAACTTAAGGCCCATGGGCCAAATGTGGTCCATATAACATTAGAACAATTTCTCATTAGAATTTTCTTCCCAGAGTCAGTGAATTATTTTCTTACCTTCAGTTAAGACCAGCTTCAGCAAGTTATTTATTTCCACTTCTCCAGGATACAGGATGTTTAAACCAGAGCTTAAAAGGGGAAGAGAGATGGGGTAATCAGCCCTGAGCACTAGTTTTTAAAGAAGGTGGATTTGGTTGTATAGTTCAGAGACCAGTTAATGATTTCCTAATATGAACAAATGTCACATAATTATCAACAGAACTTAATTGAAATGGGGAATATAACAGGATTTGGACCAAAAAAATATCAGAACTGAGAACACAGGCCACAGAAAAGAAAAGGCTGGGTGCTAAAGAAAGGGGTTTCCGCTCAGCCCAGTTGTGTCTAATCATGGAGCTCAGAAAGTGTGCACTCAGGCTTTGGAAAGCTGATTGTAAGTGATATTTACCCTACAATCCAGAGTAACTATGGGAAGATGTAAGAGGCACTTACTCTGGATTGCGCTATGCATTTCCCATGGGTTTCCCATAGGTGGCACCGTAACTACATCTGTGTGAAAGGTCCTGTAGTTACTCTGGATTGTAGCCTTAGTAGGTTTACAGGAGCCTTGGCTTAACAACGCACCTGATAGCTAGACAGACCTCCTTCTGGATTTCTGGGCTGATCTGATCAGATGGTGCCATCAGGAGCTGCCACAGCAAAAGGCCGGACCGCCTCACAATGTCACGGTTCTTCTCTGTTTGGGAGCTGAAGAAAAATTTAAAAACCACCTGCAAGGACAGGTAGAAAAAAAGCTCCTGTTGGAATATACCAAGTATAAATCAGTGTGTCTTTCTTTTGTATGCATACTCTAATGGCACATTTATATTCAAGCAAATATTTCTGTCTCTAGCTGGATTTGTTTCAGTTGATCAAGGGAGGAAATCTGAGTCAGACCTGATTGCGTGAGTGCACCCCTGTCCCTTTGCAAACCTGATACAAAAGTGAGGGTCCTACAATGCTTTAGAAGTTATTTCAAGCATAGAGTGTGGTCACTGAAAGACACCCTGTACAATCGGGTCCATTCTCTGAGGCCATCTGAGGGCGCCCTGTTGGTTGTGCCACCACTGAAAGACGTTAGAGGGACAGCAACCAGAAATCGGACCTTCTCAGTGGTGGCACCCACCTTATAGAACTCTCTGCCCCATTGAATTAAGGAAATACTCCTCATTATTGTCCTCCCAGTGGGGCCTAAAGACTCTTTTATTTAGACAGGCTTACAACGGCTGTTCCTAGATACTTTACTGCTGTCTGCCTATTTTTAAATGGTCTTGGGTTTTTATTGGTTTTAATGGTAGAATCATAGAATCCTAGAGTGGGAAGGGACCCAGTAGGTCATCTAGTCCAACCCCCTGCCTGCAGCAGGAAATCCTCTTAGAGCATCTCCAACAGGTGCTGGTGGAGCCTCTGCTTGGAGATTCCCAGAGAGGGAGAGTCCACCACCTCCCTTGGCAATCTCTTCCACTGCCGAACCGCCCTCACCGTCAGGAATTTTTTCCAGATATCCAACCGGATATGGTATTTTATCACCTGGTTTTTATTGCTTCTATTTGCTCTTATTCTGTGTTGTTTTTTTAATTGTCGTTAGCTGCATTGTAAGGTAGAAAGGCGGGGTATAAAAATAAATAAATATATATAAATAAATCCCTACCTGGAAGACAACCAGGATGCAGTGTATAATGCAGGTATCCCCGTTGACCATGGCCTTTTCCATGATGTCACAAATACAGGTAAGATGATGGCCTTCGATGGGATGCTGCTTGCCCAAGAAGCTTGAAATGGGAAGGTTGTTACTGGCCGCCAACACATTGAGCTGATGGATACACATGGCACCAACATGGTGCAGTAATTGGTTGATAACTTCGTTTGTGGCTATGGCATCTCCTAGAGGAGCGAGGAGTCCACCAAAAAAGTAAATAAATCAATCAAATTTCATACCAACAAATGGCATATTTCAAATTAATTGTCATGGATCATCAAACACTCTGGGTACTTTCCTGCACCCTGATCATAAGGAGCTTTGCTCTGTATAGTCCTCCTTGTGAAGAAGTTCTGCCCTGCTGATTTCCCAGCAAGGTGCAACCCAGCTTATGGGGCCCCCTCTAATCCATACCGCCTCCCTCACACTGCACATAGGCCTTTTTGGCACCAGACTGCACATTTTCCCCTCACCTTTTGGCTCCTTAATTACATGGCTGATTCCTAGCCTCTGGCAGACGTAATGAAAGGCTTGGTTGCCTGGATTGCACCATTGATCGATATAGTCATTTGAGCAGGTCCAGATCATGTTGTTCATAGCATCGTAGCAAGCACCTGCGCCACAAAGAAACAAAATCCAGAACACCTTATTTGCAAATTACTCCTCTTTCCTCCTTCCACGCTTTTCCACTATCGCTCCATTGGATTCTGAGGCTGACGGGTTGCTAGTTTTCTGTTTTAAATCGACCACTGTCTCGTTTGAGTCAGTTGTATTTATGGTAATTTTGAAATTGTTGTACAGTATGGATTATTTTCTATAGTCTATTGTTAGCTGCTTCTGTTTTCATTGGAAAATAAGAGAGGGAACAAATACTGAATCAAGTTTTATAACTTCTCAGCAGCCGAATCAATGGCAAAGGAGCTCTCTACTGAAAGCCAGAGCTCTTACTGTCAATGTTGCCTCAGGTTTGCCCTGCTTTTGAACAGTGCTTGGTTGCTGCCATTAGCAGGCTATCTTTGATATGCATTTCCATTACTCACCTAGACCAGGAACGAGGGCACCGCGTCCGAGTGAGCTCCCAGCAGCATCAATGAGGTCCGCTCGGCTCGCAAACTGTCCATCCGATATATTGTACACCAAACTTGAAGCCAGAACTTAAAACAAAAGAGCCTTCGATTACATTCCTGCACTGATCAGAATGATGCCCCTTGCACAGTTCGAGACATGTAGATGGAGCATAGTTTCTGCAGGGCTCCGGCTCCTCTCTAGAGGAGGACATGCATCCTGCCTTTTTCAGATGACACAGGATGGGGACCCAATTCTGGTTCCTGAGCAGTAACAGAAATGGCTCCACATGAGCACACTCACACTGTTAGCAAACATTTACTATCATGAGTAAATAGTAAACAGTTACTATATTTACTTTAAAAACTTACTTTTTAAAGATGACAAAGCACTCGTTCCACCAAAGAGTGACCGAGTGGCAGAGCTACCAGAGCCACCTGGGGGTGGGACCAGCATCACCAAATATGTCCCGCATGTATAGATTGGAGTCTTCCGTAGCATCTTCAGAGGCAGGCCACAGCTAGTGTTTGCAGCTGAAAACCAAAATTAGGTTAAAGTTGTGAGAAACAAACAAGCCAGGATGTGAGGATAAAACAAAGTGATGGTAGAAGACTAAGGCTAGACATGAGGAAGTCCTTCCTAACCGTCGGAGCTGTTCAGGACTGTCTCCCACAGTGTTGCAGGCTCTCCCTCCCTGGAGATCTCCAAGCAGATGCTTGCAGTATCATCAGTCGGTGGTGCAACAGCGTTGCCTACACTGAGCCCCAAGGCTCAGTTGGTGACTCCCAACGTCCCTTCCAGCTCTAATATTAATATTATTAATATTCTAATATTCCACGATCCCAAAAAAGATTTGCCAAGAACTCCCTCTCACCTGCTTGATCTTCTTTCAAAGTATTGGAGATGGTGGAACCAGTCAGGGCAGCCAGTGTTGCTGAGGGAGAAGCCCTGTACCTGGAGAGTCTGCTCAAAAGCATCTCATTGATACTCTTTGCGGAGTCCCCTTCTTTTCTCATCAGTATCGTGCGCTCCTGAAGGGGACTGGCTGCACAGAAGCCATTATCCTCCTGTTCAGATCAACCAAGATAAGCAAGCTTTAACTCAAGGGGGAAGAAGGAGGATGTACTTCGACTGACGGTGACTCTCCAGAAGATAGGGTGAAAGAGAAAAACAAATCCCTGTATGAACACAGTTTTGAGCATGATGCACTGAGAAAGAATATACCATGTGGGCCACAAAAATGTAGCCCACCTCCAGTGATAGTGATACAGGACAAATAACAATAGTATGGCACGGTGGGCTACTTTTCCGTGGCCCACCTGGTAGCTTTAGATAACTGTCTGTAAGATGCAGACATACAGTATATTTTTAAAAATGAAGTGAATACATCAAAAATAAGATTTAATATGGTACAACAGAAGGCAACAGTAAGTGATGGTCTTCTTATACTGGATATATTGGTCTTCCTAGCATGACCCAGATGTGGCTTCTGGAGTGCACTGATGGTCCTGCAGCTCTATAAATGGTGCAATCCTATCTATTTTCTATCTATTTGCAATACTATCTATTTTCTGTCTTGATTTTTAAAAACACTCTGAAAAGTAGACCTCAGCATTCACATCATCCATTATAATGAAATCCATGGATGCCAGACACACGGATAAGGTGAATATCCACTGTATTTTTAATAAAGTAGCCTTTTGCAACCATAACACTCTCAGAAGCTGGAGCATGAAGCCCACTTCTTTCCCAGCACCTTAGAAGGGCACTTACTGTGAGTTCAAAGACATCCATGAAGACCGAGTGTCCCTTTGGAGTTTTCTCATTCAAGCTAGCGGGAGACCAGATCCAGTAGAAGTAAGTGCCATCTGAAGAGAGGTGCACGGTGGTCATCGTGCTGCCGACTGGAAAGTGATCTGCTGGCATTGGAAGAAGCTGGCACACCTGGTCGCGCACAAAAGTAAAGGTGGGGGATGAAGAGAAGGGGATGCTTTCTCAGTTCACAGTGGGAATACCAACTACTAACAATACATCACAGTACATCATCAATAGTACGCAACAGTACCATTACCTACTCTGTGGAAGGCTGGCTCTTGTTTGGTGTGCCTGCCCAGTTAAGTCTCTTGCTACTTTGTGCAGCAGGAGAGGGTGAATAATAAACACGTATTTTCCTATACAGATCTGTAGTGATGAGTATGTTGATGAGTAAGGGGGCATTTGCACATCTTTGCAAGCTTCGAGTGGTCTTGAACAAGCAAGAAATACTGTATTTACTCAAATCTAATGCTCACCTCTTCCAGCCAAATTTAGTCTCCAAAATCAGTATGTGCATTAGATTCGCTGATGCATTAGATTTGAGTAAACATGGTATTTTGATTATAAGACTTAGAGCACAATCCTAACCGTGTCTACTCAAAGGTAAGCCCCTTTGTGTTCAATGGATCTTACTCCCAGGAAAGTGTCTTTAGGATTGCAGCCTTAGGCTGCAATCCTAAAGACACTTTCCTGGGAGTAAGACCCATTGAACACAATGGGGCTTACTTTTGAGTAGACACGGTTAGGATTGCATTCTAGGTCAATATTTAGTTTACAATATTGTAATTTAACAATATTAAATTGTTACAATATTACAATATTGTAATTTGAAATGTAACATAAACCCACTGCTGTATCAAGTAGCGAAATTAGCATAAAGTAGCAAAAAAGCTTCCCATAAACCCATTATATTATTTTTATCATCATATAACTGATTGTTGTATGCAGTAAAATTTAATTTTGCACTCGCTTTGCAGCTGCACATTACAATCACCACGAAATATTTTCTTTAAAATCAAACCTTTTAAAATAAGGGTGGCGTTAGATTTGATGGCGTGTTGGATTCAAGCAAATACTGGTACTTCCCAGAAAGAACTTTGAGACTCCAGCCAGAACAGGCACCACTAATCACAAGCACTGTTTCAGTTCTACACATTATTACAGGACAGCGCAAGACAAAGAAGCAGGGGGGACACCTTCAACCCCTCCACCCTAGACTGCTCTAATGGCACTTCGGCCTGCAAAGCCGGCATTTAATGTCTCCTCTGGCACCAGGTCTTTTTTTTAAGGTATTCTGCAGGCACAGCAGTTGGTCGGCCTCATGCAAGTTGTGGATTTGCTGACACAGCAAGGCCTAGGATTGGGGCCATGAGTCATAGACGCAGCCGGCAGGCTGTGTTTTTGCTGATCCACTGATGCTCTCAATATTGGATTTTCATCTTTCAAGAGACACTGCTATTGTCATCTTTGAAATATGCAAGACGGGCCTCCCCCCCAACCCACTAAATACTTATGTGGCTCCAAGGCATATTTCTACATTTCAGGACAAAAGGCAGTAAATAAAACGCTGCACCAAATACTTAGGCATGCATATTTTTTGTTTTTTATTCTGAAATTGTCCAGAGGAAAACCGACAAAAAGATTGAGCTAATGTGATAACAGGTTTCTGGAAGCAGGAAAACTCTTGTGGTTTCTTCCTTCCACAGGGCACCCTTATCTTGCAACAGGAGTCTTGTCAACAATCCTCTTATTGCTGTTGGTTTGTTATTGTTAACAATAACAGACCAACAGCATGCCAAGTGTGGCAACCTCAGAACATCAGACTATTCCACAAGGAACTGAAGAAAGGGTTCAAACTGGCCACCCTAGGTACTGTGCCAATGAACCACTTCAAAAACCTGGCTGAACAATGCATATGAATGCTGATAAAGGGTTTCAAACAGGGGTGGGCTGAAGCCGGTTCGGGCCGGATCGCCCGAACCGCTTCTTGTTTCTGACCCCCCGCTACCCATTCGGTAGCTTGGGGGGGCAGAAAACCAGGCACATTGGTTTGGCATGCCCGGGGAAACCCTACACTGTGCACTGCACCTGTACCAAGTTTGATGCAGGTTGGGGCCTGCCCTTCGCCCCGCCCCTCGCCCCGCCCACCCACACCTGCAGCGTGCTGAGGTGGGTGTAGTGCCCTCCCCGGCCCTGACCCTCCCCCGTCCCGCCCCCAGCCCTCCCCGGCCCTGCCCTGACCCCGCCCCGGACCCCTGCATGGCCCACCCACTTCCTGCGAGCCGGTTGTTGGGCCAGGCCGGGTCCACCACTGGTTTCAAAGTATATCATGGATAAGAAAGTAGATACCAGTTTACCTGAAGGGTATTCTGGTCGATGACCTGGAAAAGGGAGTGAGGTTTATTATCAAAAGAAACAGGCCGGTGGAGAAGCCTCCC
The DNA here is from genome assembly GCA_030015325.1 of Cryptoblepharus egeriae. NCBI lineage: Eukaryota > Metazoa > Chordata > Lepidosauria > Squamata > Scincidae > Cryptoblepharus > Cryptoblepharus egeriae. The sequence goes on from JAREYC010000020.1 coordinate 1,801,474, forward strand.
GTTCCCAAAAGCGATCCAGCCCGATTCCAACTCTTCATTACGACAGTACACAAAGCCTCTGAAAGGGAGAAGCAGAGGAAGAATAGCTCAGTGATGACGGACCTACTACCACTTGTAATCCTTAAAATGAAGCTTGGATATCCTCTACTAACATGGAAACTCCATAATTCAAAAAACACAATTTCTCCAGTGGGGAAAGGGGGGGGGGAAACTACACAGAATCAGTGCTTGAGTTATGAGGGGAAAGGCAGAGAGGATTACAATGAAAGCAGGCATCCATTACTCTTGAAAGACTATGGTATCGTTCTCGGTGCTGCATATGCTGCATGCGGAGCATGAAGGCCTGGGTTGGATTGATATGGAGGATAGGCTGTTACCCAAGCAGCAAATCCCCCCTCACCACACCACTGAATTAGTCCAATGGAAAGGCAGAGCCGATACGATTGGTTCCAGTTGCGTCGCAGAGCTGGGCTAAGGAAAGGAGCTCACCCTGTCTTGTGGGGACCGACCCGGGTCTCGAACCCTGGCCTGCTGGTTAACCCTGGCCTGGCCACCCACAGCCACATTACAATGAAATTCACAAGTTATTTAAAGTTACAAAATGAAAGACACCGAGGAAGCCCACAAGGCAGTTCCAATACTTTGCTTGTTATTTTTGGAATGGTTCAACACTGTAATTTAAAAACCATTTCTAGTGATTGACGCTGAAAATGAACAGGGCATTTAATGATGCGGAGACTTACCGCAGGGTACCATGTAATCCAGATCCTAATTTGCTGATTCCCCTGCCAACTGAGTTTGTGGTGTAAAGATAAAGCCCATCTGATGCAAGGCAGCGCCCCAAGTCTGCATCTGGAACAGGAAGACACTGGTAAGAAGTGGACTTTGACAAGGCTGCAAAGCTGCATAAGTTGATATTGGGAGCAGTGGCATAGCTGGAGGGGGGCAGAACAGTACGGCTCCGTTTTGCTCCCCCCACCTGGAATGGCTCCCAAGGGGTGAGACTCCCTCCAAGACTTGACTCCTCCAAACCCCTCTAGCTACGCCACTGATTGGGGGAGCACAGCAAGACCCTCTTGGAAGCCATTTTTCTAGCTTGGTTGGAAGGATTTTGCCTTAAATTACAAATTACTCTCTACCTTTCAGTTCCTCTGCCAACATTCACTAGATCATTTACTAGATCATAAATTACATTTACTAGATCACCCAGTCTAGTTAGTCACTCAGCCAAGGCAAGTCACCATTCATTTCAGGCACATAGCAAATCACTCAGCTGTTTGAGGCATCCAAGGGATGCCAAGGGAGACAGGCAGCCCCTTGTCATGTAGGGCTTGCAACCTGCATTTTGGCACAAGAGCAGGTCTAAGTAGAGGAAGGAGGTGCATTCATTTCAGTTATACAAATTTTATTTTAGTAACAGCTTGCAAAGGAACAGCTGGGTTTTGAGGAGGGATTTGAAGGAGGAAGGTGAGGGGAGTACCAGGAAGGAATTCTGGGAGAAGGACGACCAATGTCCAAAGTGCTAATCCGCAAAGCTGACTGACCTCAAGAGGTAACCACATGCACAAGCATGTGCTGCACACATACACACTGACCTCTTTCTCATGGCAAGCAGTTTCTGACCTGACTCAGCCAAGGTCAACAGGATCCAGTGTAAGCCACACTCACTCTATCACAATACAGAATGGAAAACAGTACCCCTCTACCTCTCCACCAGCTAGACTGGGGTTTTACACACTCCATAGCTAACTGTGCACTTTCAAAGATGGATGCCTCTTGTTCTGCAGGCACCATGCATGTGTCAAGGTTAGTCTGCTTCTAACCACTTTTCTTAGACTTCCAGTGTTTAAAAGGCAAGGTTAGTGTATACTAGACCACTCAGTGTGTTTGTGGCTGCAAACTGACAGTCTTCCACACCTTTGTTTTCCGAGCCTGAACTAGGGTTGGCATCGGGTGCTGGCAACATGTCTTCGAAACCCCAGGAGACCATGTGTTTGCCCCCAAGCAGGCATGAGGGTGACCCGGGACCTCCTTCCAAAAGCAGCAACCTTGAGAGGAGACAGAGGAAGGTAATGTGGAATGAAAATAATTCATGACACAGAGGCAAGTAGCTCCCATTAGAATTTTTTACGTAGTACATAGTCTTAGGCTGCAATCCTAAAGACACTTTCCTGGGAGTAAGACCCATTAAACCCAATGGGGCTTACTTTTGAGTAGACATGGTTAGGATTGTGCTCTTAGTGTTGAACAATGAGAACGGCTGGTATGAAGTCAGTCATTGAGTTTGCCTCAGTTTGGCTTTTGCATTATTCACCCTCTGTTTTCTATCCCGCCCAGGTCACCAAAAAAATTCATCAGTGCCATGTTTTCAACCTATAATTTGAACTACAGCAACATGCAGCATGATTTCCCTCACAATCCACCTTCCTACCTGTATAATACATCAGCCACAGGCAGAGAACCCAATTCAGTTTGCTTCTGTAAAAGATGTACCGTGTGAACAAATGTTTTCAGCGACCCCCTATGGAAAGAGCCAAAAGACAAGGCAGCTGTTATAGAAATTTGCAGGCACCAACCGTGTGCAGTGACACCTGAACTGATCCAAAGCCCCAAATGTCTTCTGCAAACATGCACACCTCCTGAGCGCATGCCTGGTAGAACTTGGGAGAGACTCCCATGCGGTACAGCACAGACTGTGTTACAGGAACCTTGGTTGTTCAGCTAAAGCACCCAGATCCCTGCGCTGTAATGCATGTTAATGGTTTCTTGTAACGGACCAAAGAGGAGGCTTTCACCAGCCTTTTAGATACTTTTATTATTTTGAATGGATGATGATAACTCCCAAAGGATGAAGTTAATGATCAGCTAATGGCACCAGGTCACACAGTTATCTTCTCTGAGGAGCCCTTTCACCAACACAATTGCAACTGACTTGGCTACAAGCGAAGCCATCAGTGCCACTGCTGTTGTGATATGGAAAGACTCTTCAAGAAAGGGCAAGAGGGTAACAAATTCTCCTCCTCCTCTGGTATAGGGCGGTTGGTCAGATCTGCTGCCAGTGCAAATCATATACGCTCCCCAAATGCCAATCCTACATGCTGCAGAGTGCACTAATTCAGTAACTTTCAAGCACATGAAATGGACCAGCGGGCTTGCACATGTGTGGACACAATTCTCCTTTGGTACTAATACAGGAAAAAACGTCCTTTACGGAAGAATGGTAAGAAAGCTGAAGGCATGACAAGGGCACAAACACGGATGGGGATAACTGAAGCATGCAAGCTCTATTAGCTCTATAAGTCCAGAGGAGAGCAACAAGAATGATCAGTGGGATAAAAAGAAAGTCTTACGAGGAAAGGTTGGGGGAACTTGGGATGATCAGCCTGCAGAAGAGAAGGCTGAGGGGAGACATGATTGCCCCCTTCAGATACCTGAAGGGCTGTCATAGGGAGGAAGGGGCTCATTTGTTCATAGCTGCTTCTGAAAGCAGAACTAGAACTAATGGGGACAAACTGCAAGAAAGGAGATTCCGGCTGGATATCTGGAAAACGTTCCTCACCATTCGGGCGGTTCGGCAGTGGAACAGATTGCCAAGGGAGGTGGTGGGCTCTCCCTCACTGGGGGTCTTCAAGCAGAGGTTTGACAAGCACCTGTCAGGGATGATCTAGGAGGATTTCCTGCTACAAGCAGTGGTAGGTGACCTAGTAGGTCATCTACCTAGTAGATGACCTAGTAGGTTCCTTTCAACTCTAGGATTCTATGATTCTAGATTAGCATCTTTAAGGATGGACAGGAAACCAAAAGGAACATTAATAGTCTAGAGACTGTGGAAGATGAACACTGAACAGATGAAAGCAAGCAGAGAGATTTCCCAGCAGAACATAAACTCAGGGTAGACTCAATTCAAAGGCAAAAAGCGGAAGAAGAATTAATTAGAAGAAACCAGTCAGCCTTCAGTTTTCAGGTAGCTTCAACTGAGAACTCTGATCGGGTGAAGTGCAGGAAACAGGAGAGGGTAGCACTACTTGAGACTACCAAAATACTTCTAGGAGTTCAGCACCTTGCTACAATTCATTAGGACTTGGTTTGGAGAACAAACTATAATCTACTGGTCAAAGATGGGAAGGAAAAACAAACACACAGAGAAATAATCTCCATTCTAAGTCTAATAACAACATAATTTTTAAAGCTAATATTCCACACAAATTTTTTCTGATCAATAAAAGCTTTTGATGCTTCCTTTTTAGTTGCGGAAGCTGATTAAATAACTTTCTAAAACGGAAACTTCCGCACACGCAAACCACAGGATGGCACTGAACTATGTATGATGGACAGGCTAGTCAGTGTGTCAAGAGCCCAAAAAAGCAGCAATTTGTTTGGTGCTGCCCTGAAAACCGCACTAATCAGGCATCACATACTGCAGCCAGTTCAACACAACCCACAGCCATTGATATGCAGAAAGTTTGCAAAGACCACAGTGGAATTTTTTTTGAAAGAACATTTCCTCAAAATGCATCCGGCCAAGTGATACATATTAAGCTTTGCCTCGCACAATTCAGTCTTTAATGCCACTGCTTTCGATGTGGACAAGAAGATCCAACAAGGTGTGACTGAGCAGGGCAAACTTATCTCTAAGTTAAGTTCTGGATACACAATGGTGCCAAATATGCGGTGTTGGGGCTTTATAACAAATCCAGGGGGGAAAATCCCAGGGAGGGAGACTGGCACAGTTCAGCAATGTGAAGGATTAGTCCTGCGAAAGGGGACCCAGGAAAACAAAGGCAAGTGGCTGTCTCTGGGCACAGCCTTCTTCACCAACAGGACACCTGAACGGACAAACAATGGCTGAAGGAGGAAGTGGTCCCCACACCTCCATTTCCCCCCCCCCCACTCTTCTCCTACCTTGCACAAGCCAAGGCAACAAGTGCGGCGGCAGCATTTTCTTTTTGCCTCTGTGGAATCTGTTGGCCTGTAGTGGATGTTTCCTCCAGCCAAGAGCAGAGCAAGGACTCGACGCCATTAAGACAGTCTGCCGGCTCCTTGGTCAGGCTCAAGGGCTGACAGTCACGAAGGCAAGTCAAGAGCACCTCGGCAGTTATGTTACAGAGGGAGGGGTCCGTTCTACTTTGGGACTCAATGAGGGGAAAGACCAAGAGCAGACCCATGCGTGAGGTGAACGGTGCCTGCTCGGGTTGCTGCAGCAGGCCCTGCCGCTTGAGCAAGGCCAGGGTTTCCTCATCTCCAGAGCTTTCCCGTTCATGCTGCTCCTCCAAGGCAAGCTGGCGTTGGGCGTTCCAGAGTCCACGCAGCGCATTCAAGCGGTATTCCAGCAGGCGGGCGTAAGCGTTGCTCTGGTTCCCACAGACAGAACGCAAGCGCTCAGACAGTTCTGTTGGGTTCTTGGTCTCAAACGTCAAGATCTAAGGACAAAATGGAGAGGACTGTGTTGAAGAAGACTCAAATAAAGCTCTCTAGAAGGCACAGCATGTTCTTTCATCACTTGTTTGCAAGCATTTGTTACAGAAAAACACAAGTTCTGAATAAGACCAGAGAAGGACAGGGTTTGTGTGCAGCACCCACCAGGTAAACAAAGCCTAAAATTCAGGAACCAAAGAATGGGACTTTGCACCACAAACACTTCAAGCTGTCTTAGATGTAAATCAATTAGTCCTGCCTGACATTATAGACTGGAAGCATTGCATGCCCCAGAGCTTTCATTGCCCCATTGCTACCCAGAGATACTGCCAGGGACTGAACCTGGGACCTTCTGAACACAAAGTGGGTGCATTATTGCTGAACTTTATTGCCCCCTCCATGGCTTTTTTCTTTCTGTCTTTGAGCTCTACAAATTCATGTGTGAGATTTTAAGTTACACTATTTCCTCTCCAATATTTATTTCACACATTGCTACTGATAGCTGATTTCCAATCCAACACAAGACATCAGGGCATGCCTTCCCCCTCCCTGGGAAGAAGTGACACCACTTCGAAGAAAAACGGTACGGAGACATTACAACAAAGAATCACAGTCAGCACTTCTTTCGTCCTTTAATTATCAGGTTAGAAATTAAGCCATGGTTAACGGCCTTGCTGGAACAGCCGAGGCATATAAATGCTCACACAGCTGAGTGCATGGATGCTCGGGAACACCCATTGCAAAATCTAGCTTTCCTGAGTATCTCTCTCACTTGGGATACAATCCTTAAGACACTTTCCTGGGAGTAAGACCCACTAAACACAATGGGGCTTATTTTTGAGTAGACATGGTGAGGATTGTGCCCTTAAATACAAAGCAACAATATGCAAGACAAGCCTCACGCACTACTGCTGATCAGTTCTCCCATTTTCAAAAGTTAGCTATGAAAAAATAGTCTTTGTTTAATAACCCAGTTTCAGAATTAAAGATCTTAAACACTTCTGTCCATAAAACCACCCCCCTAATATGGGAAAGTGGGCAGACAAAAAAATGCCAAGACAAAAATCAAAATACCATATTTACTCGAATTAATGCACCATCTAATTCTAATGTACATTTTATACTTATAATAAAAACATCCTATTTACTTGAATATAATTAACCATCAAATCTAACGTGTGCCCCGATTTTGGAGACTAACCCTACAATCCAGAGTAACAATGGGAGCACGTAAGAGACATTACGTGCACCCGTAGTTACTGCACCACCTAGTGAAAACCTATGGGAAATTCATATTGCAATCCAGAGCAAATTGTTTTTACACCGGAGCAAGTACTCCCCGTAGTTACTCTGGATTGCACCCTAAATTCAGCTGGAAAAGGTGAGCGTTAGATTCGAGTAAATACAGTAACACAGAGAAGTGGCAAAGAAAGGATACAAATATGGCAGAACAGCCCCCAAATTAGCCTGTCTTGCTTTATTAATGCCAAGACTGTCAGGTTGCAACGGCAATGGAGAGAAAAGCGGTGGTCAAGAAAAGGGATGGTGGTGGTGATGAAGAAGATGAAAATAGGACGAGTGGGACAGAGCGATCCAAACACAAATTCAAGGCCACAGAGCAGGGTGCCCCAGAATATGAACACCTCCATCCAACAGGGACCTGGTTCTCTAAATGGTACCAGGGCATACAGTTGTATTGGAAGGACTCTTGGACAGAGATGATGGCAAAACTGCTGAGTCTCTCCCAGGAGCTTAAAAGTTGTCTTGTGAAGAGGAAGTGAATTTTCTGAATTCCTGGAGATCAGCAGTAGGTTGGATGTGAGTTTCTTGAACAACAGATAGTGCACACCAAAGCACTGCTAAAACTCAAGGGAGTTTATAAGAAAGTAGAGTGACAGCATGGGTGATCCAGGAGTCTCATGTATCTGCCCAAGGCCTTGGGTACACCAAAAATAACTCCTTTGATCCTAGTCATGGTTAGGAAGATGGTGCAACTTCAAGCAAGCGCACATATAAGAAAGACATCCCCTCTCCCTCAAATAATAGCTAGAGAGGCTGACACCTGGACTGGCAATGCAATAAAGTTGGAGGGAAATCTCCTTCCCACTGTTTTCACTTCATAAATCCATCTTCCAAAGAGGATGCCTGCCCCCAATGGGGCATTTGCAGCAAACCACACATTTGGGGACAGCAGTGGTAAAACTGCAGAAATGCAAAGCCTCCCTCCCACCTGCATCATGGTACCAGTCTGGATAGTTTTCCCCCCACCATCAACCCACCTGCAAGTACTATTTTAAAGAAACAATAACGTTAACACACAAGTTACAGTGGTGGTTTTAACAAATCGTCTAGCTTAGCCCTAAGAAAGTATTGCTGTTGACTCTGCATTGTGGATCCTGTTTTTGGCCTTATCAGAAGATTAACCCATGAAAGAAATAACAAGATTAGCCACTATGAAAAGACGATCCAGTGATGAGATCAACTGGCGGTGAAGACACTAGGTAACGACTACGAGCATAGTCCTAACCATGTCTACTCAAAAGTTAGACCCATTGTGTTCAATGGGTCTTACTCCCAGGAAAGTGTCTTTTGGATTGCAGCCTCGCTATGTTCTCCGAACCAAGTTCAAGTCAGGTTAAGTCTTGGGGCTACAGAAGTCTATAGAAGGTTGCAGAAAAGGTGTCAATCATATTCAGCGAATTAACACCAAGTGGAGCATATAAGCTTCTGAGTTGCACAGAATTCTTCCTGGGGTGCCCAATAGTTTCATGGTTCTGTCTGGGCATTAAAAATGCTTGGCTACAAAAATATGGTTGCAAAATTCAATTTCACACCATGTCTTGTTGCAGTGATCATTACCCTTTTCAACCCTGGTTTCAGACAGAGTTCTGAACAAGCAATGTTTTGCTATCACCGAAACCAACCATGCACCGGCTACCCGCTAGTTACTACCAGGCTATGGCAAAACGATTCTCTGGTGACGCTAAAGCAGCCCAATTAACAGCATATATTGTTGTATAGCCTCTAAAATGCTTTAGGCTAAAAAGAAAATGAAAGTTTCGCTGACCCACTTTTACATAAAAGGTAGGGGAAAAGTGTGAGAGCTGCATAAGGAACTTTGCAGGCCTGGAAATGCTTTCCTTCATACATGTCTTGTGTGCAAATGCAACATGTTGACAGCAGCAAAACGGGGAGACAACATGTTAGGAGTGTGCTGGAAGGGAAAAGAAGCAGGCAAATTAAAAGCAGCACCAGCTCAGACATCCTCTGGCTATGTTTGGAGCCCCTTCTCAAGGACGAAAATGTTTCCAGATTTCTCTTCCTGCACCAGAGATCCCATTTTCTTCAAAAGGACTTTAGTAGCAAGATTCTGGGAGTGATTTCCCCTCCATGAATGTCATCCTGTAGGCATCTGCCCAAGATTTCTCATCCCATGAACCTTTCCCCAGACGCAATGGAAAGGTGTACTGGGACACTTTCCAGAATTCTCGGCCAAAGTATTTGGGGTCCTCAATAGAAATGTCAGTGTGGAAACTTGCTTGCCAAGATCATGGGATCTTCCACTGACAGTTCTTCCTCCTATCAGAAAGCTTTTTTCATGATTAGTTCAAAGTGCGTAAGTGCGCCGCTCCTGCAACACCTGCAGGCAGGATGGGAATTTGACCAGTCAAAAAACAATTGATTGACTGTTTAAATAATGAACTAGGGCTGTAGGTGGTGCAAGCGGTTAAGACGCTGTGCCTGTTAACCAGCAGACCAGGGTTCGAGACCCGGGTCAGCCCCACAAGACAGGGTGAGCTCCTGTCCTTAGCCCAGCTCTGCGATGCCAGCTGGATCCAATCGTATTGGCTCTGCCTTTCCATTGGACTAATTCAGTGGTGTGGAGAGGGGGGATTTGCTGCTTGGGTAACAGCCTGTCCTCCATAACAATCCAACCAGGCTTTCGTGCTTCATATGCAGCGCCGAGCATGATACCATAGTCTTTCAAGACTGACGGAGGCCTGCTTTAAATAATGAACTGGGCATAACTTGAACTTTACCCCTAGGGTGTTTAGGTAACAGAACATAATTAGTTATTGAAATCTTTGGACTGTGCAGAAATTGATAAGTTGCCTGATATAGAACTGTATACAGGAAAACTGGATCTGTTTGAATTTAGTGGAAAATTGGCATTCCTTTCTTTTTGCAATATACTGTACGTGGCGCAATTCACAACATGGCAGGAAAAAACAGTTTTTTGTTGACTATTTGAAATGCATTCTTAAACTTGGCATCCATTAGTCTTGAAAGACTATGGTATTGTGCTTGACGATGCATGTGAAGCACGAAGGCCTGGGTAGATTGATATGGAGGATAGGCTGTACCCAAGCAGCAAATGCCCCCTCTCCATGCCACTGAAATAGTCCAATGGAATGGCAGAGTTGATACGATTGGTTCCAGCTGCATTGCAGAGCTGGGCTAAGGACTGGCACTCACCCTGTCTTGTGGGGCTCCGGGTCTTGAACCCTGGCCTGCTGGTTAACAGGCACAGTGTCTTAACCACTTGCATTCAATAAGATGTATTGCCTGAGATGCAAGCTGTCATGCAGATGCCAAAAGAGTCTCTGCAGAGTTCTGGCAAAATCCCAGCCCCCAAACCAAACAAGGTGACTCGACTATGCCCATACACCAAAGTCAACCTACACAGCACAAACTGGCAACTCAAGGGAGCACATGTTCAAAAGACAATGGACAGACATAAGGAATGAATCCTTAGGAGAAAAACAAGGTTTTGGGGGTCCCCAAGGGCTTAGAAGCACCCAGTGAAATTCATAGTTGATTCATTCTGGAATGGCACACATATATGTTCACAAAAACTGGTTTTGAAACACACACACTCCCCCATTTGTTTCAAAAGTGGCTTGTTGTATGGCAGCTCTTCAGCACCCCCAAATTCTGCTAGGTCAGCGTTTCTCAAAGTGAGGGTTGGGACCCCTTTGGGGGTCGCCTAGAGCTTTCCTGGGGGTTGCCTAAAGACCCCTGGTACAGGGGGCCAGGTCAGGCTTGCCAGACCTCCGGCAGTAGTTGCACGTGCACTGGGGCTGACTGACAGCCTCAGGGCCCAAACCTATGCATGCCTACTCTGAAATAAATCTCATTATAGTCAGGGGGCCTTTACTCCCCTGCAAATGTGGTTAGGATTGCAGCCTCAGGGCCCAATCCTATGCATGCCTACTCTGAAATAAATCCCATTGTGTTCAGTGTGTGCATAAAACACATTTCATTTGTAACAATGAAAATACATCCTGCATATCGGATATTTACATTACGATTCATAACAGTAGCAAAATTACAGTTATAAAGTAGCAACGAAAATAATTTTATGGTTGGGGGTCCCCACAACATGAGGAACTTATAAAGGGGTCACGGCTTTAGGAAGATGGAGAACCACTGTTCTAGGTGCAAAGAACAATCTGGGTGGGTGTTTAGAGAGAAGGCCAGCCCTAGATCACATGGCAAACCCAAGAGGGAAATGTGGTTGGCTCCCCCACTCCATGTGTTCAACGTTTGAGTGCCTTCCTCTTTATTCCACTTGGAGCCCTGTCCATGCTTTGATGTGGAGTCTGCATGCAGGATGGATCCTTCGTGCATCCATAAATTTGTAATTATCAATGTCATATAAAAGCAAATAAAAACACATTCATTTCTTCTAATCTTCTGGAAGCTTTTTAATTAATGTGATGAACAGCTAAAATGAACAGTGCCCTGCAAATACTTTTTTGGGTCGGCTGTCCCTAAATCTGGTCCTGTGTTTGGATCCAGACCAAAACCTGATCAGATATCACGAAATGCAATTCAAGTGATTGTAATACAATAGCTACAATTCGAACTGGACCGCAATGCAGCAATACAACACAATAAATGAGCAGGTGGGCAGAGAGGCTGGATTTGGATGAGCAGGGCCCAGTTTGGATCCTTCCTCAACCACTTTAAGAAAGATGCAGCCAAACTGGAGCAAGTCCAGAGGAGAGGGACAAGAATGATCGGTGGGTGGGTTGGTGGGTGGGAGGGAGGAAGGAAGGAAGGAAGGAAGGAAGGAAGGAAGGAAGGAAGGAAGGAAGGAAGGAAGGAAGGAAGGAAGGAAGGAAGGAAGTGGATGGAAGGGAAGACCTACCAGGAAAGATTGGGGGAACTTGGGATGTTCAGCCTGGAGAAAAGGAGGCTGAGGGGAGACCTAATTGCCCTCTTCAGATACCTGAAGGGCTGTCATAGGGAGGAAGGGGGTCATTTGTTCATAGCTGCTACTGAAAGCAGAACTAGAACCAATGGGGACAAACTGCAAGAGAGGAGATTCCGGTTGGATATCTGGAAAAAATTCCTGACTGTTCGGACGGTTCGGCAATGGAAGAGATTGCCAAGGGAGGTGGACTCTCCCTCACTGGGGGTCTTCAAGCAGAGGCTTGACAAGCACCTGTCGGGGATGATGTAGGAGGATTTCCTGCTGCAGGCAGGGGGTTGGACTAGATGACCTACTAGGTCCCTTTCAACTCTAGGATTCTATGACTCTATGACATTTACTGGAGGTTCTTGGATAAGTTATTATTAAGTTTATTTATTTGCCACTTTTCAGTAGGAATAGTGCAGTTCACAAATGGTGCAATCCTAACCTAGGCTGGCACAAGTCATTGGTCTTCCCATTCCTGTGGTGATGTAGAGAGGCAAGCGCATGTTTGTGCACTGGCCTAACCCTCCTTCAGGAGTGGCACAGAAGTCCCTTACAGCACTTTTGTGACATCCCCAGGTCAGCATAGGACTTGGACTGGGGCTTAGGTCAGCCTATCTGTAAGTTCAGATTGCAGCCAAAGTGGTTTATAAATGAATAAATGGTTCCCTGTCCCCAAAAGGCTCACAATTTGAAAAATACAAGAGATACCAGCAATAGCCACTGGAAAAGATGTCCTGTGGGGGTGAAGAAGGACAATTGCTTTCCTCTGTAGAAGGTGCTTCTTTTCCCAGTTAGGAAGGGTTCCTATATCTCAGCATGATATTTCTCACATAGGGTTGCCATAATCCCCTTCCACAAGACTGGGATAGGACCCCTGTCCTGTTTGCCAGTACGGGGATGCGATCCCCCCAAATTGGGACAGTCCTGGTTTTCTGGGACATATGGCAACCCTAATCTCACAGACTTTTTGTGAGGATAAATGGAGTGGGAGAACCTTGCAGATACCTCAAAGCTTCTCAGAGAAAGGGCAAGATAGTAATCAAATTAAATGATCAAATTCTTCAATATTTAAAAATATTGAATTTTTAATTTTTAATTTTAATTTTAATTTTAATTAAAATTTAATTTCTTGCTACCTGAATTTATTTTCTAAAATTGTTATAAATAACTAGTTTTTAAAAATCAAACAGAAATTGCAGTATGATGAGATGTCATCCTTCTTGTCTTACACCTTTCTTGTGGATCACATCATTTGCATCTCTGACTTTGTTTGCAGCTAAACTTTGCTCCCAGGATAATTTGCACAAGAGTAGATGAACCCCACAGGTTGCTTAGTCATTAGACACCTACAAATTACATCCTGGTGAAATAATTGGAGGGTTGACCTGATGCCATCCAAAAGAAGGTTGTGAATGAGGCCAGCTAAGAGATCATCACTTCCTCCCTGTATCTCTTGTATGATTGCCTTGGTGAATCACTAAGAAGAACCTCCAGAGAATGTTGCCATACCAGGTCCCAGCAAAAGTGACATGCAGGGTGCTCACTGATCCAGGTATTGTGCTCACTGTTGCAGGTTTTGATTAATTAATTAGAACAGAGTTTAACCCAGTTTAAAGAGCTGACCCTCTGACACACAAGCTGAGCTCATTCCACTTCCCAGAGACAGTGTTCACCAAGGACAGAGTAGCCTGTGTTACTAAAAGCCAATCCTATGCATTGCAGGACTGAATCAGCGGCAATGCAACTTCAAGGTAAGGGAACAAACAGTTCCCTGCCTTGAGGAGGCCTCCGTAACTGCCCTCTTATTGCTATAGGTCTCCAATACTCACTTGAATAAATGAACATCATGTTCTGTAGGCTTTGCTATACACTTAATGTATACTTTGTCTAAAAAATTGTTGGTACTGCACAAGCCTAAGGGACACAATGGACACTCAGGACCTGGATAGTTCCATTGACTCCAGAGTGCGCAGGAACAAAAAGTCTGGGTTCAAACAAAAGGGCACGAGTGCCTTTCTTTCCCTTTGTGAGGAAGTTGCCAGCACATGCTATGCACATGGTATAACACGTAAGGAGTTTCAGGCAAACTGAGAAAAGTGGTCTGGACAGAAACACAGACTTTGGGTGGGCCAAATGCAACCTGTGACAAATCAATGCCATTTCTTTTCTGCAACTGAGAGGTCTTGCCAAGAGTTGTTACATCTGGATCAGGAGAGTATAACAATGTGTGGCTGCCCTGTGAACTCCTGCCTACACAAGATTACAATAACTTGCTTTACCCTACAACCCAGAGTAACTATGGGAGCACGCAAGAGACTTTACGTGCACCCATAGTTACTGCACCACCTAGTGAAAACCTATGGGAAATTCATATTGCAATCCAGAGTAAAATGTTCTTACACCGGAGCAAGGACTCCCCATAGTTACTCTGGATTGCGCCCTTAGTTGTGAAAGAGTTTAGGAGACAGCAGTACAATTACTACTTGATGTTGACTTAACACCTGTGCTATGTACAGTATAACACTTTGACCCCCTTAAGGTGCTGGACTGAAGCCTCTTTCATGTTGACGTTGGCCTGTAATGGAAAACACTTTCTCAGTCAAACTAGCTGAAGTTACGGCTCACTTCATTGTGAGGAATCAGAACTTCTGCCTTACTAGTAGCCCTCAAACCGGGCTATGAAGCCAGGCCTAGTGCTTACCTCCCTGTGCCACCAAAGCTGCTCTCAATTACTGGCTTGATCTTTGCTATCCTACAAGCACCACCCAAATGTTGGTCACAACAGGTTACTGCTACTCATCAGCCTAGCCAGGTGATCTAGGTAACCTATGGCAGTGTGGCTGGCCCCACTGAGATGTTGCTTCAGACTTGGTTTCTCAATCTGAGCAACTGATCTCTTGAATTACCACAGACTGCCTTGATTTGTACCATCTCCTTTCCTCACAAGGCTTTCGGAGTGCAAGCATTTGCCGAACCGATTGTGTCTGGTCTTCATCTAGAACAGGGCTGTCCGTACTTTTAACGTCATGGCTCTTGGACTTTTAACAAGTGTGTAAAGGAGGGAATTTCAGCAGGTGCAGCTTCTCATTTCACAGATCACAAGTTGCACCTGCTGAAATTTCCTCATCTTCAAGCTTGTTAAAGGTCCAGGAGCCCTAAAGTTGAAGGTTTGGAGATCCCTGATCTAGAACTCCAATTACTGTTTTACAGCTTGACTTGTCTGACCTGCCTACAGAACTGTCAGCCTGTTTTAGAAATCATCCTATATCTGGTCTCTGAATTCAACGAGACCCCGACTATACCTTACTACCTTATCTCTTGCTCTTTGACCGACACATGCACAGAAATGTTGGAGAAGTCCAGACTGCAACAATCAAGAGCATTAATACTGGGGCCATTGCAACTTGAAGGACTATGGCTGAAATCCTAAGCTTCAGTTAGGCTGGCCTAAGCCCTGGCATAAATCCTATGGCTGCAATCCTAAAGACACTTTCCTGGGAGTAAGACCCATTGGTCAGAATGGGGCTTACTTTTGATTAGACAAGGTTAGGATTGTGCTCTATGCTGACCTGGGAGTGTCACAAAAGTGAAGTAAGGCACTTCTGCCCCACTCCTGGCAGCGTTGGGCCACTGCACAGACATATGCCAACCTTCCCATGCTACAAGAGAAAGATAGGCCAGCCGAGTTAGGCTGGCCTAAATTAGTTAGGATCGCACTCTAATGCTGCAAACCTAATTTGCAATTAGACCACCCTAAGCCTGGCACAAATCCTGTGCTGACCTGAGGGAGTCACAAAAGTGCTGTAAGGCACTTCTGTACATCTCCTGGGGGAGAGTTAGGCCAGTGCACAGACATGCGCTTGCATCACCATGTGAACAGGAAGACCGATGAGTTGTGCCGGCCTAGTTAGGATTGCACCCTATGGGATTCAACACCACATCTGCCAGCAAGGTCTACCCATCCTTGAAAAGGGTTAACAATATATTTCTGCACTCTTTACTCCCCCATAAGATACCCATCACAAAAGTCTGCTCCTGCACTGATGGTAGCAGCAATTTCAATATCATCCTGTCTAAAACTCTTAGGGCACAATCCAGAGTAACTACGGGAGCACATAAGAGACATTACGTGCACCTGTAGTTAATGCACCACCTAGTAAAAACCTATGGGAAATTCATATTGCAATCCAGAGTAACTTGATCTTAGTCCAGAGCAAGGACTCCCCGTAGTTACTCTGGATTTCAATTAGACTGTTTCCAGAAGTCAGAAATGTTAGGCTTTTTCCACATTATTTAAGGAAAGGCCACAAACAAGGAAGAAACCTGGCTGTCACCAGAATCCGGCCACTCTATCATCCAGGCCTTACGGTTCTTTCTGGCAAGCGCCCTAAATAAGCGCAGGTGACCCAACACAAGCATCTGGTGTGGCGCTTGCTGAACCGTCTCTGTTCGGTTCACGCCACCCAGCTTCTGACAAAGAACCTGTGTCACTGCAAGCCCTGCCGCTGGGGGAGAGGGCGGGGTGACAGTGGGAGGTGCATGAGGGAAAGAGGCAGACGGGGAAGAGATGCAGGCAGGAATGACTGACAGCAACTCCCCTGAAGTACATATTTTAAAGATAACGCTTAATAATAATAATCACCAGTTCTCCATCAACAGTTCAGCAGCAGGAGAAGGGAAGGCAAAGGCAGAAGAGAATCAGTCCCCCCCCCCCCTTTGGCCTTTTGATAATTATGGTAACAACAGCACCTATATCATCCCAGGCACATTTCACTGTAAAACACACACATATATATTACTTATTAAGTAGCAAAGAAATTCAACAACCAATGATTAAGATCATAAATAAAAACACTGCTTTCCAAAAAGCCCCTTTTTGGAAGGAGGAGGAGGAGACCAGGAGAAGCTTCAAAATAAGGGGAGGTTTGCATTTGCTTTCTACCTTCCCTACCCCCATCCATGGTGCTGAATCACCTTTGCGCCATCACTGACAAATCTAGGTGTTGCCAGACCTGTGGGGATGGGTGTCTCTTGATGCTTCTGCCACCCTTTTGCCCTGGCTATTGTTATTCTGGCACAATTGGGGGGCTTTTTTATCCTCATCCCCAAAGTCCTCCATCCCCTTCTATTAATCACTGGTTCAACTCCTACTAGTCATGATCCATATTTATGCACCTCCACCTGAAGTCCTTACCCCATTTTCCAACAGCCCAGTCTCTGCTCACTGCCCTCCAGCCCTCTAACCTTCTGCCCTCATCAGCACCACAACCCCTCATTTTAGTCCTTCATTCTGACCCCTTTCCCTCTCTGGCCTTGTTTCTCTATAACTTTGTTGGCAGTCCCCCCCTTCCTTCTCATTCCCAACCCCTCCTTCTGACTCATGATGATGATGGCCAGAACCCCCTTCACTCTTTGGTAAGGATCTCCTTCCCTTGAGTGGGGACGTGACAAGCCCTCTCTCCTAGACACTGCACCCTCTCCCCACCTGATGGTCAAAGATTATCTGGTGGGGGATGATGATATTGAGATGATGATGAAGGCCAGAACCCCTTTCCCTCTCTTGGCTGCCTTGGTGGGGTGGGAAGCCCTCTCTCCTGGGCACTGCACTCCCACCTGCTGGTTGATGATGATGATGGCCAGAACCCTTTCCTTCTTTCTAGGTGGAGGAGGGTGGCAATGGGCACAATCCTAACCATGTCTACTCAAATGTAAGCCCGATTGTGTTCAATAGGTCTTACTCCCAAGAAAATGTCTTTAGGATTGCAGCCAAGGTCTCCCTCTTGGGAACTGACCCCATCCTACTGTCAAAGAGTACCTGGTTGGGCCGGGATTGATGATGATCAGCGGGGCCAGAACCTGCTTCCCCGCTGCCTTGGCGGGGTGTGTGTGTGGGGGGCAAGCTATCTCTCCTGGGAACTGCCCCCCCTTCTCACCTGATGGCCCAAGATGGTGATTATGGTGATGAAGGCCAGAACCCCCTTCCCTCCTACTTGGGGGAGGGGATGATTGTGAGATTCCCCCTCCTGGGTACTGTCCCACCTGACTCTCAAGGAGCACCTGCTAGAGAGCTGATGAAGGCCAGAACCCCCTTTCTTCCTTCTTGGGGGGGGGGTCAGAGAGGATGGTGAGATGCTCCTCCTGGGCACTGCCCCCACTTGACTGTCAAGGAGCACCTGCTGGGGTGCTGATGATGAAGGCCAGAACCTTCTGAGGGGGGAGAGGCTGGTGAGGTCCCCCTCCTTGGCACTGCCCCCTACTGTCTGTCAAGGAGGGGGGGGTTGATGATGATGGTGATAAAGGCCAGAACCCCTTCTCAACTTCTGGTGAGGAACTGATGGTGATGAAGGCCAGAACCTTGGGGAGGGAGGAGGATGGTGAAGTCCCTCTCCTGGGAGCTGCCCCACCTGACTGTCAAGGGAGGGGGTTGATGATGATGATGGCCAGAACCTGGGGGGAGGTAGGAAGGTGAGGTGAGGTCCCCTCCTGGGCAGTGCCCCACCTGCCTGTCAAGGGGGGGGGGGTTGATGATGATGTTGGTAATGAAGGCCAGACCCTGGGGGGGGGGAAGAGGACAATGAGGTCCCCTCCTGGGCACTGCCCCACCTGCCTGTCAGGGGGAGTTGATGATGATGATGATGATGAAGGCCAGAACCTTGGGGGGGAGGAAGAGGAGGCCTGTTGGGGGGTTGATGATGATGATGGTGATGAAGGCCTTGGGGGAGAGGAAGAGGAGGCCTGTCAGGAGGGTGGATGATGATGATGGTGATGAAGGCCTTGGGGGGGAGGAAGAGGAGGCCTGTCAGGGGGGTGGATGATGATGATGGTGATGAAGGCCTTGGGGGGAGGAAGAGGAGGCCTGTCAGGGGGGTGGATGATGATGATGGTGATGAAGGCCTTGGGGGGGAGGAAGAGGAGGCCTGTCAGGGGGGTGGATGATGATGATGGTGATAAAGGCCTTGGGGGGGAGGAAGAGGAGGACTGTCGGGGGGGGGTGGATGATGATGATGGTGATGAAGGCCTTGGGGGGGAGGAAGAGGAGGCCTGTCAAGGGGGTTGATGATGATGATGATGAAGGCCAGAACCTTGGGGGGGAGGAAGAGGAGGCCTGTCAGGGGGGTTGATGATGATGGTGATGAAGGCCTTGGGGGGGAGGAAGAGGAGGCCTGTCAGGGGGGTGGATGATGATGGTGATGAAGGCCTTGGGGGGGAGGAAGAGGAGGCCTGTCAGGGGGGTTGATGATGATGATGGTGATGAAGGCCTGGGGGGAGGAAGAGGAGGCCTGTCAGGGGGGTTGATGATGATGGTGATGAAGGCCTTGGGGGGAGGAAGAGGAGGCCTGTCAGGGGGGTGGATGATGATGATGGTGATGAAGGCCTTGGGGGGGAGGAAGAGGAGGCCTGTCAGGGGGGTGGATGATGATGATGGTGATGAAGGCCTGGGGGGGAGGAAGAGGAGGCCTGTCAGGGGGGTTGATGATGATGGTGATGAAGGCCTTGGGGGGAGGAAGAGGAGGCCTGTCAGGGGGGTGGATGATGATGATGGTGATGAAGGCCTTGGGGGGGAGGAAGAGGAGGCCTGTCAGGGGGGTGGATGATGATGATGGTGATGAAGGCCTGGGGGGGAGGAAGAGGAGCCTGTCGGGGGGGACGAAGGTGGTGCCGAGGGCCAGACCTGCTGCTGCTCACCTCCAGGTCAGCGTCTGGGGGCTCTGCGACCCCCGCGATCTCGCTGGGCAGCTCGGCCAGGTCGGTGACGCGGATGAGGCCGTCGTGCAGGAAGATGGTCTCCTCCTTCACCGACAGCCACTGGGCCGAGTCCGCAGCCGCAGCAGCCGCAGCGGCGGCCGAGCCGGAGGCCCCCGCGGGAGACCCCATGGAGGGCGGAGGAGGGCGAGGGGCCTCAGCCCCCGAGCATGGCGGGGAAGGAGAGCCGCCCGCCCGCCCGCGCTCTCTCTCACTGCCGGCCCCCGCGAGCCCCCCTCGGGCGGGGAGCCACACACGGGTGACAGCGCGACGCCATCTTGGGGGAGGAGGAGGAGGCCGCGGGGGAGGGGGGCTCGGGCAGGGGCGGACGGGCACCCGGCATGCACTGCGCCTGCCTGCCTGCGCGCGCCCGACCCTCGCGCCGCCGCCGCCGCCCGCGCCTCACGCCTTCCCTGCTCGCGCCCACTGACCGACTCTGAGCGGACGGGAATGACAGCAGCACGCTCGGGGGCGTGGCCGGAGGGGGCGTGGCCAAGGCTGAGGGGCACCCATTGGCCAGGTGGCCGCCAGGGCCCGCCCCTCGGCTCGAGGCCACGCCCCCGCCACGCCCCCCGCCTCCCTCGGCTGGGCTCAGAACCCCTCAGAGCCCCTCCCGAGTCAGTCCCCACAAGAGCCCCTGAGCAGGAGCACCAGACACAGCACCCTCTGGACACGTGACAGCCACAGACACCACACAGCATACACTACAGCATACCTGGTGCATGCCATATAGTATGGAGCAGTGTATTCCATATACATTATACTATATATATACTATACTGTATATTATAAGCTATAATTGTAAACAGATATACACACATGTATATCTATATATATCTATATATACACACACACACTATATCTATCTATCTATATATCTATAGCTATATATTTGTCTGCTATATATTTGACACTTTCCTGACAGTAAGACCCATTCATCACAGTGGGGCTTACTTTTGAGTAGACAGGGATAGGATTGTGATATCTATCTATCTATCTATCTATCTATCTATCTATCTATCTATCTATCCCTCCTTTCCATATCTATCTATCCCTCCTTTCCATCTATCTATCTATCTATCTATCTATCTATCCCTCCTTTCCATATCTATCTATCTATCTATCTATCTATCTATCTATCTATCTATCTATCTATCTATCTATCTATCCCTCCTTTCCATATCTATCTATCCCTCCTTTCCATCTATCTATCTATCTATCTATCTATCTATCTATCTATCTATCCCTCCTTTCCATATCTATCTATCCCTCCTTTCCATAGCTATCTATCTATCTATCTATCTATCTATCTATCTATCTATCTATCTATCTATCTATCTATCTATCTAGAGAGAGAGAGAGAGAGAGAGAGAGAGAGAGAGAGAGAGAGAGAGTATAGAGCACAATCCTAAACATATCTACTCAAAATAAGGGTCCATTCTGTTCCATGGGTCGGGGTCTTACTCCCAGGAAAGTTACTGGAAATATTACAGGAAATATTACTCCCAATATACTATATAGGCTGCAATCCTGTACACACTTTCCTGGGAGTAAGAGCACAATCTTAACCAAGTCTACTCAAATGTAAACCCCATTGTGTTCAATGGGTCTTACTCCCAGGAAAGTGTCTTTAGGATTGCAGCCTGCAATCCTAAAGACACTTTCCTGGGAGTAAGACCCATTGAACACAATGGGGCTTACTTTTGAGTAGACATGCTTAGGATTGTTCTCTAAGTCCCACAGAACGCAATGGGACAAGTAGACATGCTTAGGATTGCACCATATAAATACATACACACACTATATATATTGTTTGTGTATTGTGTGTGTATTGTGTGTGTGGATAGAGAGAGAGAGAGACAGAGAGAGACAGAGAATGTGTATTTACATTTATAAATTCCCACCAGACCACAATGTCTGAGGAAAAAAATGTGATGTAAATTCATTTCCTGAGAGGAATTTTTTACAAGTTTAAAAAAATTTGTTCATTCTCTAACTTTATATCATTCATTTATTTTACATCGTTTGTTCATTAAATTTTAGCCATTTATTTTATTTATATGAGGTTCTGCCTCAGAAATTAGTATCTGTGTGGAATTTATACCACACTTTTCCACAAGAAATTGTCAGAGTGGAATTTACACTCCATTTTTCTCCTCAGAAATTGTGCTCAGCTGGGAATTTATACTCTATTTTCTCCTCAAAAATTGTAATTTGTGGGGAAGTTTTACCACCTTTTCCCTCAGAAATAGTCTATGTGGAATTTATAACATCTTTTCCCTTAGATTAGAACCTGTGTGGCATTTATACCCTGCTTTTCCCTCAAAAACTATGACTTGTTGGGAATTTATACTCCATTTTCCCCTCAGAAATTGTGCTCAGCTGGGAATTTTCTCCTCAAAAATTGTAATTTGTGGTGAAGTTATACCACCTTTTCCCTCAGAAATAGTCTATGGCTGCAATCCTAAAGACTTTCCTGAGAGTAAGACCCACTGAAATCAATGAGGCTTACTTTTGAGTAGACATGGTTAGGATTGTTCTCTGCGTGGAATTTATACCATCTTGTAGATTACAACTTATGATCTGTGTGGAATTTGTACCCTGCTTTTCCCTCAAAAACTATGACTTGTTGGGAATTTATACTCCATTTTCCCCTCAGAAATTATGCTTTGTTGAGAAATTGTACCCTTTTCCCCTCAGAAATTGTGATTTGTGGGGAATTTATACCAGATTTCCCCTCAGAAATATTATGCGTAGAATTTCTTCCCTCTTTCCCCTCAGAAGTTCTGGTCTGTGGAGAGTTTACACCTGCTCTTCCCTCAAAAAATGACTGCCTGTGGATTTTATATCCCACTTTTCCTTCATAAGTTGTGTTGTTTTTATCTTAATATGTTTATGCTTCATTGTACACCCTTCTGGACGCAAAAGGAGGATAAAATCCATTAATTAAATGTCCCTCTTGAGGAGGACGACCCTGCCAATTCTTAATCAGCCCTCAAACTCATTGAGTTTAGCCTACCTCACAGGGCTGTTTGGGAAAGGAAGGAAGGAAGGAAGGAGGGAGGGAAGGAAAAGGAAGGAAGGAAAGAAAGGATAGGAAAGAAAGGAAAAGGAAGGAAGGAAAAGGAGGGAAGAAAGGAAGGAAAAGGAGGGAAGGAAGGAAAAGGAAGGTGAAGGAAGGAAGGAAAGGAAAGGAAGAAAAAGGAAGGAAGAAAAAAGAAGGAAGGAAGGAAAAGAACAGAAAAGGAAGGAAAAGGAGGGAAGGAAAGAAAAAGAAAGGAATGAAAAAGGGAAGGAAGGAAGGAAAAGGAAGGAAAGAAAAGGAAGAAAGAAAAAGGAGGGAAGGAAAAGGAAGGTGAAGGAAGGAAGGAAAGGAAAGGAAAAGGAAGGAAGAAAAAAGAGGGAGGGAAGGAAAAGAACAGAAAAGGAAGGAAAAGGAGGGAAGGAAAGAAAAAGAAAGGAAGGAAAAAGGGAAGGAAGGAAGGAAAAGGAAGGAAAGAAAAGGAAGAAAGAAAAAGGAGGGAAGGAAAAGGAAGGTGAAGGAAGGAAAGGAAAGGAAAAGGAAGGAAGAAAAAAGAGGGAGGGAAGGAAAAGAACAGAAAAGGACGGAAAAGGAGGGAAGGAAGGAAAAGGAAGGCAGGTAAGGAAAGGAAAGAAAGGAAAAGGAAGGAAGGAAAAGGAAGGAGGGAAGGAAAAGAAGGGAAGAAAGGAAGGAAAAGGAAGGCAGGTAAGGAAAGAAAGTAAAGGAAAAGGAAGGAAGGAAAAAGAGGGAAGGAAGGAAGGAAAAGGAGGGAAGGAAGGAAGGAAAAAGAAGGTAAAGGAAGGAAGGAAAAGAAGGGAAGGGAGGAAAAGGAGGGAAGGGAGGAAAAGGAAGGTAAAGGAGGGAAGGAAGGTAAAGGAAGGAAGGAAGGAAGAAATTCATGCATGCACTGGGGAAATAGGGAAACATTTAGGAAGACAAGACAACATGGACACGGGTCAGAATGTCATTATTGTACCATTACACAAAATAAAACAAGAACTGTGTGGTGTCCCTAACAGAATGTGGAACCAGGACACTGCTTTAGCATTAACACTTATGATCTTATGTTTCCATAAGTCTGCAAGGAGAGCTGATTTATCAAGGAAAGGCCGCTGGGCAGAAGAAATGTACCGGCACATTAAAATCCGAAATTCATCATATCCCTGAAGCTGTACCGTATGTAGATGAGTGCGGTTTGACATTCCAGTTTCCAATTCAAAATGCAGACTTCCTATTGAATCAAAATTTATCATGCAATCAAGTCTTAATGCAATCATGCAATTGCAATCATGCAAGCAACCATAATGAACAAAACTGAACAACAAATATGGTATAAGAAATAAGAAAATATGCTAATAGTCTCAAGAAAATTTGTCAGGGACTGGAGGCTGCCTGGGCAGCAGGGCAAGGAAGAGAACATCTGGTCAGTGGCGAAACATCTCTTCATTGCAGCAACTGAAATAAAATCCCGCTGGACATATTTCCATTTTCTTTTTCCACTTTGCTGAACATAATTTCCAGTTTAAAGGCTGCAATCTGAGTAGCACTTTACTGGGAGTAAGGCCCATTGAAATAAATGGAACTTACTTCTGAGCAGACACAAATAGGGTTGCACTGAAAATCGGTTTAGTTTCTCTGCTGCTTTTGCTAATTCTGGGTGCAATCCTAAAGACACTTTCCTGGTGGTAAGACCCATTGAGTACAATGGATCTTACTTTTGAGTCAACATGGTTAGGGTTGCAGTTTTAACCAGTTTAGGCTGGCCTACATTACTTGATATTTCTTCCCATGATGGTGTGGGAATGTCACCGCATGACTGTGCTTTGGCCTAACCCCCTCCCAACCTCCTAGCCCCCAGGGATAGGGCAGAAGTGCCTTATGGCACTTTTGTGACACCCCCAAGTCACCAGGGCTTATGCTAGGGTTTATGCTAGAGCTTATGCTGTCCTAAATGGAGCTTAGGATTGCAACCTAACAATGCAACCCTAAACATGTCTACTCAGAAGTAAATCCCATTTCGTTCCATAGTACTTACTCCCAGGAAAGTGTGGTTAGGATTGCAGCCTAAGTGAAATACAGCTGTTCATAAGCTCTTCCTATTTTTTTTGGTTTGGATAATATTTCAGAAGATTGTGATGCTAAAAAGCAAGACTGGAACAATCTTAATTTAGAATTTTGCTTGATAATTTATTTTGTATTATAATGTTTTGTTCTCATCTTTGTATTTTTTTATTATAATGTATATATTTTGTATGTATGTATATACATTGTGTATATATGTGTATATATATGTACATATATACAATGTGTATATATATGTACATATATACAATGTGTATATATATGTACATATATACATATGTACATATATACATATATTTGTATGTATGTTTATTTGTATGTATGTATATTTGTATGTATACATATATTTGTTTGTATAGAAGGGCTGTGGGTGGTGCAAGTGGCTAAAACACTGTGCTTGTTAACCAGCAGGCCAGGGTTCAAGACCCGGGTCAGCCCCACAAGACAGGGTGAGCTCCTGCCCTTAGCCCAGCTCTGCGACGCCAGCTGGATCCAATCATATTGGCTCTGCCTTTCCATTGGACTAATTCAGTGACGTGGAGAGGGGGGATTTGCTGCTTGGGTTACAGCCTATCCTCCATAACAATCCAACCCAGGCTTTCATGCTTCGCATGCAGCATATGCAGCGCAGAGCACGATACCACAGTCTTTCAAGACTGACGGAGGCCTGCTTTTTTTTGTATGTATGTACAGTGGTGCCTCATGTAAAGAACGCCTCATGTAAAGTATGTTTCACGTAACAAACAAAAATTTCTTTAGGATTCTGCTTCACGTAACAAACTGTGCTTCACATAAAGAACACATTCGTTGGCAGTTGGGGCAGACGCACTGGCCAGCAGCCTGTTTAAAAAGTGTTGGGGCTGCTTAGTGCCCCTGCCAATAGCGACAGCAACACTTCCACGCTGTTCCTCCTGTGGCCGTGCGTCTGCTGGGCAGAGGGAGAGAAGAGCAGTGGAGAAGAGGGAAGCAGCTCAGGGTAGCCAGAAAGGAGCAGGGGACAGAGAGGATCAGGATGGAGAGAGGGAGAAAGTGGGGAGACATTTTGAAGATATCTTGGATTGCATCCTCTTAACCATGTCTACCCAGAAATAAACCCCATTGTGTTAAATGGGTCTTACTCCCAGGAAAGTGTCTTTAACACTGCAGCCTAAGTAACCTTTATAGGATTATGCACATTGAATGCATGTTTTGAATTCAATTCCAGTGTTTTGTGATCATTTTTACATCCAGTTAATATTTTTATATGAATATTTTGGGGGTTGTGGAACCAATTGTCTGAGTTTCCATTATTTCCTATGGGAAAATCCGCTTCACGTAAATAACGTTTCACGTAACAAACATGCCTCCAGAACAAATTAAATTTGTTACGTGAGGCATCACTGTGTGTGTGTGTGTGTGTGTGTGTGTGTGTGTGTGTATTTTTGTATTATAATGGTTTGTTCACATCTTTGTTTTGTACTTGCAGTTCGGGACAGGATATATGCTTTGTACACTGGAGTTCCCGAGTTCGATTCCTGGCAGAATCTCCAGGTAATGCTAGGGATCCATCTCTACCTGCTTGACCAGGTAACGCTAGAAAAGATCCTTTTTCTACCCAGTGTTTGACAATATAGTGCTGAATAGAGCAATAGCTTGATCAGAGGCTGTGGTCAAGACTATTGACCTGAACAAACCATAATCTGAATAAGGCTACAATCCTAAACACACTTTCCTGGGAATAAGAACCATTGAACACAATGGGGCTTACTTTGGAGTAGACATGATTAGGATTGTGCTCTAAATTGCACTGCAATCAAGAGCATTTGCATCTAGGCAAATAACATTTGGCCTTGAGGCAAAGGGCATTTGCTTGCATGAAACCGAATGAGGCCACTTCAAAATCACAGCCCTCACCTTGCATCTCATTAGTAATGATAACCAATTTGATGATGTCAGTACGACAGGATGTTGCCTCCCTCCCAAATTCTTGCCCACATGTAATAGGAAGAAACCTTCCAGGATGTTGGATTCAATGCAAGTAATGTAGCAACACCAGTTTTAGAAAAGTTTACCAAAAAAAAATTGACATCCCTGTAATCATAACTAGTCCTCTGGGAGAAGAAAAACAGGAGACAAAAAAACCCCTTCAAAATATAATTTAAAACACAATCCAGAAGTTCTGTGTCGGCTGCCTGAAAAATTTATCATCAACTAGGTGATTGCAATTTACATTTTTGTGGTCTGAAAAGCATGTAATTGGTATTTCATTTTTATCAAGCTGGTGCATCTGTGCATAATGCTATCAACACTACCAATTCTAACAGCATTTGGAAGAGTGATTGTGGCTGCAATCCTAAAGACACTTTCCTGGGAGTAAGACTCATTGAACACAATGGAGCTGACTTTTGAGTAAACATGGTTAGGATTATACTCTATGACTGCACTCCTAAATCCAAGTTAGGCTGGCATAAATTCTGACATACATCTGTGCTGGACTGGGGGGCGTGTGCACTTTTATACCACTCCTGATGCGTCAGGCCAGTGCCCAGACATGCACCCGCCTTCCTACGCTACTGTGTGAACAGGGAGACAGATGAATTGTGCTAGTCTAAATTGGTTAGGACTGCACCCTCAGTCATGTATTGAATTTTGGCTGTGCTTGTACCATTTATTTTGCAATTGAAATGAAGCAAAAACTGAGACCATACATTAGGATGGGGTAGGCACCCCAGGCACCAGGAATGGTGCTTGATGGCACACCAAGGCTCCCCAGTTCACATAGCTAGGTGTTGCCACTGCTGCCAATTGCCCACAGGATGCTGCCTGTCACCATCGCTGGTGCCCAGTACAGCAGTCTCTCCACACCCTGCTACTATCAGAATGGAAGGGGTGAAGTGTTCCATCCTCAGTCCTGCACTTTTCTACTCAGAAGAAAGCCCCTTTGCAATCAATGGAACGTACTCCCAAAAAGGGGTGGAGCATACAGCATTCTTAGAGCCCAGTCCTGAGCATCTTTGCTCAGAAGAGTAAGGCTGCAATCCTAAAGACACTTTCCTGGGACTAAGCCCCATTGAACACAATGGAGCTTACTTTTGAGTAGACAGTTAGGATTGTGCTCTAAGCCTCTTTGTAAGGATAGGATCAGGCTGTTCTTCAGCATCTCCAGCTCCCACAGCACCATAGTCTGCCCTCTGTGGAGGATCTATATATCGCTCGGGTCAAGAAGAGAGCTGTGAGTATTGCTGCAGACCCTCTTCACCCTGGACACATTTTGTTTGAGCTTCTTCCCTCTGGACATCGATATAGGACTCTGTACATTAAGACAA
This sequence comes from Cryptoblepharus egeriae, assembly GCA_030015325.1. Classification (NCBI taxonomy): domain Eukaryota; kingdom Metazoa; phylum Chordata; class Lepidosauria; order Squamata; family Scincidae; genus Cryptoblepharus; species Cryptoblepharus egeriae. Next base: position 1,829,246 of record JAREYC010000020.1, read on the forward strand.
CTAGGCACAAGGACAGGTTTTTTCCTTGTGCCATTAAATTGCTGAACCATCAACTATGCTGAGGGACTATTGGAAATACTGAAGTAGTGTTCTTGTCTGATTGTATGCTCTGTGTGTATTGTTTGTTATTGTGAGTTGGTGTTTGTATGTCTGCAGCCGTTGCCGAAGCCAAATTCCGAGTATGGAGTTCATTCTTGGCCAATAAAATCAATCAATCAATCAATCAATCAATCAATCAATCAATCAATCAATCAATCAATCAATCAATCAATCAATCAATCACAGCACCATAGCTATTGAGAAGCCCCTGCAGGGTGCAAACGGAGCCACATGCTGGCTGGAGGTTAGCAGAAGGGATATACCAGTGGTACCTGGCTTAATAAGTGCCTCACTTAACAAGCGTTTCACATAACAAGCAAAAATTTCCAAGAAATCTTGCTTCACATAACAAGTTCCGCTTCATTTAACAAGCAAGCGTGCTATGGGCAATGTGTGCTATGCAGCCCTGACGCTCCACACGGAGGCTCTTTAAAAGGGCTGCCAGCCAGCGCTGCTGCCTCTAACTTGGGGGCAGTTGCCAGGAGGTGCCAGAGGCAGCTGCCCCTAACTGCCCCCACTGACTATCTTGAACCTCCAGCAGCAGCCTCCCAGGAAAGTGTCTTTGATTGCAGTCTCCTAACTATGTCTGCCCAGAAGTCAGCCCCATTGTGTTAAATTGGGCTTACTCCCAGGAAAGTGTCTTTAGGGTTGCAGCCTAATTAGACTTCATAGGATCCTGCACATTGAATGCATGTTTTGAATTCAGTTCCAGTGTTTTGTCATCCTTTTTACATCCCGTTAATATTTTTATATGAATATATATTCGTGTCAGCAAGCAGAATAACATCGTAACATAAGTTCGGCACTACATTGCTGAAAGGTTGTTGATCTCTGCATTAGGATATCAACTGGAATAAATTGATTGGCGAGTCTTCTGTACGACTCCGAGAACTCCTCTTTGTGCTTCAGGACAAGCCTATGTGCCTGATTATTTATTTATTTTTGCTTTTTCTCAGTCCCCAGCCCTTCCCTGCTGCACAAGCAATTTCCAGGCAGCTGAATTTCATGCTATGACTGTTCAGAGGTCTGCAGTCCCCCACGTAGGAATGTTGGTCCCTTTATATTATGCTGCAGAACTAATCCTGAAATAGAATAAGGGCCCTCTGGCAGTTTTTCATCATTGCTCTACAGATCCTTCCAAGTCACTACAAGGCGTCCTCAAAGTACAGTAAAAAGTCAAGTTAGAAGCCACCTTCCTAAAGCTATCATCTGTGGCCAGAAAGGTATAAGATCAAGACAGCCAGAGGATTATGGCAATATATCTTAATACACAATGTAACCCATAAAAATCTTAGCGTCTAAGAAAAGATGCTGAGAGTCCATATCATGACACACATTTAGGGAATAGCATCGTTATTAGCCAAGGTGTTCCACATAAATTCCTGCCCATTTACTTCCCAATGGTTGAGAGCATCAACCACTCATGTAGGCCATTTCCGGTAATTTTCTGGATGACTTCATGCATGTTGTCATGTGTATGGCATGGAAAGTTGCTAGGCAGGTTGATGCATTTTCAGTGACTGCTAGATTAGAAGCCTGATTAACCTGTCGGGATTGATGACTTTATATCGTTTAGGCTGCAACCCCATACATACCTACCTAGGATATGCATGCGATAGGTTTGTCCATCGATTCTTTTTCGCCCTGAGCTAACAGAGCACATCACTTATGTTTGATTATGGCACATGTGGTTAAGTCGCTGTGCCTGTTAACCAGGAAGCCAGGGTTCGAGACCTGGGTCGGCCCCACAAGACAGGGTGAGCTCCTGTCCTTAGCCCAGCTCTGTGACGCCAGCTGGATCCAATTGTATTGGCTCTGCCTTTCCACTGGACTAATTCAGTGGCGTGGAGAGGGGGGATTTGCTGCTTGGGTAACAGCCTATCCTCCATAACAATCCAACCCAGGATTTTGTGCTTCGCATGCAGCGTATGCAGCGCCGAGCACGATACCATAATCTTTCAGGACTGAAGGAGGCCTGCTTATTTTTGGAAACAGATACCTTTTTAGAATTTCCTATTGGCTGCTCAAGGCCAAGGTGTCTTTCTAGGCAAAAAGCAGTGACTCAGCTAAGCCAGGCCATTTACTTGAAGGCAAGCAGGCCAGAGTCCAGGCAGCACAAAAACGGCTCAAACCTGGATGGGGGACCGTCCCTGTGGATCTGCCCAAGTATGTGTGCTCAGTGTTTTCCTAGTTTTCCTGTTTGGAATGGCATAAGGATCTTGAGAGTATAACCTGCAAGCCTCGAGGACAACTAACCCTATACCCTTGCATAGCAGACCTCAAAGCACATTTAAGACCCTCAAGTGCTATCTATAGTATTTATATACCGCTTTTCAACTAAAAAGTTCACAAAGCGGTTTACAAGAAAATGAAATAAATTTATAGCTAATAGGGCTTCTTCCCACAGTGAAAGCTGGAAATCAGTTTGCCGGAATACTGAGAATTTTATCCCATAGATTATTATCCCTGTTATTGAATTCTTTGCTCAGCTATTTTGCTGTACGATATTTTGTCCCCACACCTAGAAAAACACCATCAACCAAAAATCCACACAAGTTTGTATGTTTTTATCAGTAATCTGAACCTGTTACACAAAAGGTGATCTACTTGCATATCTTCCTACAGTATTTTAGGTTCATGTGAATGTCTTTTTATAGTGATGCAGTGCAAAGCTGTTTCAACTGTTACTTTCCCAAAACATGTGTTTCAAAGGCTGCTCAACAGTACCCCCTGCTGACAAGTTGTTGTTCAGCCTAATATGGATAAGGAGGGCCATATTATCCATCTGACCATGTGTTGGGGGCCAGAAAACTAAGTTTACTCTTCAAATTGGACTAATTCAGTGGGGTGGAGAGGGGGGATTTGCTGCTTGGGTAACAGCCTAATCTAAGGGAAAAGATGGTATAAATTCCACATAGACTATCTTTGAGGGAACAGGTGGTATAACTTCCCCATAAATTACAATTTTTGAGGAGAAAAAAAAGGAGGCCTCCGTCAGTCTTGAGAGACTATGGTATACATATATGGTATACGATGCTGCATACTCTGCATGTGAAGCACAAAAGCCTGGGTTGGTTATGGAGGAGAGGCTTGCACCCTCAGTCATGTATTGAATTTTGGCCATGCTCGTACCATTTATTTTGCAATTGAAATGAAGCAAAAACTGAGATCATACATTATGATCTCAGCCCCCAAACTCACTGAGTTTAGCCTACCTCATAGGGCTGTTTGGGAAAGGAAGGAAGGAAGGAAGGGAAAGGAAGGGAAAGAAAAGGAAAGAAAAGGAAGGAAAAGGAAGGAAAAGGAAGGAAAAAGGGAAGGAAGGAAAAGGAAGGAAGGAGGGAATGAAAAGGAGGGAAGGAAGAAAAAAGAGGGAAGGAAAAAGAGGGAAGGAAGGAAGGAAGGAAAGAAGGAAGGAAGGAAAGGGAAAGAAAAGGAAGGAAGGAAAAGGATGGAAGGAAAAGGAAGGAAGGAAAGAAAAGGAGGGAAGGAGGGAAAAGGAAGAAAGGAAGGGGAAGGAAGGAAACGGAAGGAAGAAATTCACGCATGCACTGGGGAAATAGGGAAATATTTAGGCAGACAAGACAACATGGACATGGGTCAGAATGTCATTGTTGTAACATTACACAAAATGAAACAAGAACTGTGTGGTGTGGAACAGATTGTGGAACCAGGACACTGCTTTAGCATTAACACTTATGATCTTATGTTTCCATAAGTCTGCAAGGAGAGCTGATTTATCAAGGAAAGGCCGCTGGGCAGAAGAAATGTACTGGCACATTAAAATCCGAAATTCATCATATCCCTGAAGCTGTACCGTATGTAGATGAGTGCGGTTTGACATTCCAGTTTCCGATTCAAAATGCAGACTTCCTATTGAATCAAAATTTATCATGCAATCAAGAATGCTTATTATTACAATTACTGGTTACAATTACAGTTACGCAGTGAGGCACTGAGGAGATACTCTACACATGCTCAGAGACACAGGGGCTGAGGGGGAGACACTGAGGGGACACTCTGCACATGCTCAGAGGCAGAGAGGTTGAGGGGGGAGGCACTGAGGGGACACTCTGTACATGCTCAGAGGCACAGGGGCTAAGGGAGGCACTGAGGGGAAACTCTGCACATGCTCAGAGGCACAGGGGCTGAGGGGGAGCGGGACTGGATGCAGGGGAGGAAAATCTCAGGTGATGATGATTAATGACACTCAGTGATGTTTCTATTAAGTTGGTGTTTTGTGGCTGTTTGATGAAGTTTTAGGTGCTAACTGGGTGTCTTTGGAGGTGACATATCTATATCAATCCTATATCTTGATATAATCCTAATCCTATATCTTGGATTAATGCTTTCCTGAGTGGTCGTTGGTCTGCAGTTTTATGCTTGAACTGATACAGGGAAAATAATCCATTCTAGAAAGAGCTGTTGGTGGAAACTTATTATGTTGAGAAAAGTAAAGCTTTTCTTTTCGTTGTAATTTGGATGTCTAAAATGGGCTTTATGTTCTCCTCCTCTGAGTAGACTTCTTACTGTGCACTGAGATCTTCACAGTCGTAGTGTTAGTTTTGATGCTGTGTGTGCTTTTTAGAGAGGGAAGCGATATTCAGGTTGGTGACTCCTATTCATAAGTGGTTGAATAATCTGTAGCACCTAATTTACAGTGCATTATAAACCCCCTGTGGTGGCATATCCCACTGTTATCTATTATTGTATGAAATAAGAGGAAATACTCAGGGTAACTGGATGCCACAATAAAAATAGCATCAATCCCCCATTGATGTGCAACATCTTTCCATGTGCATTGTACCCCATGCACATCGCACCCCATGTACATCAAACCTCACGCGCAGCAAAACCCATTGATCTTCCCATGCACAACCCATGATCTTCCAAAACCCAAAAACATCTTCCCATGCGCAATGTCCTCCTATGGTCAAGCAAACCCTCCCTCCCAGTGCATAAGGCACCGGGCATCAAATTAGCTGTATGTTGATCAGACTTCAATGTTAACTATAGGACAAAAACATGTTGCACCCCTTTTCAGCCTTTTAAGATTAAATTTCTCCACATTGGTTCTTGGTGGGGGTTGATGTCGCAGAAGGAACGCTGTCCCCCAATTTCATGCTTCTAGGTCCGGGGTTGTGGCAGAACGTCTCTCAGTCAGGGATTCTTCAATGTAAAGTATAGGGAGGAAAATGCCCCTCTCCACCCCATTCTGGTTGGAATTTCTGAAAACCAGTTCTTAGTGGGTGCCTCCATCATGGAAGGAACTCCCTCCCAAAATTTCACATGGTTTTGGCTGGCCGTTGAATCAGTCAGTGACTTTTCAATTGTGTATAGATAGGTAGGTAGATAAATAGATAATTTATTAATTACCCTAAGGTTGCATGCTACCTGCTCCCAAGGAAAAGGAGGACAATGAAGATTTTTCCCAGGACACAAGGCTAAAATCCAGGACATGTCCTTTAAAAGGGGCTCTTTGGTCACCCTAGGAGGCACTACCTTTTTTAGCAGTGGCATGCTAAAGAGGCTATGCCATGCCTTTTCAAACATTTGGAGGGAATGGTATGAATTTCCCAGGAAAATAAATTTCCTGTTGCAAAGGACCCTCTAGTATCAGTAGTCATAATCATCCGTGTATAAAATCGGGTTTTTAGGTAATAATATTAGAGCCCAATCCTATGCCTAACTTCTCATAAGTAAGTCCCATTATAGTCAATGGAGCTTACCCCCAGGAAAGTTTGGATAGTATTACAGTTTTAAGAGATCTCCAGAGTTGTCACAGAGTATATCCAAATGTTTAGGTATGACCTGTGAGTATCAAGACCTTAGGCCATGTAAGGCGCATAGGTTGACTGCAGATTTGTTCAATATTGTCTCCTAGTTTTACCTAAGTGTGCTTCTCACTGCAACGTGGCAATTTGGCAACAAAAATTGGCTGGCTGTGTGACATTGAGGTGCCTGTGAAGCTGGTCCAGTAGCCTTGTCTATGTCTAAAAATAGTTCAAAAATAATTAATGGTAGGTTTTGGAGTTGTCGGTGTTCAAAATATCAGTGTAAGTGTCTCTGAGCATGGGCAGAGTGCAAAAACTAAAATTTGCAGTCCTGAAGATGTTAATCTTTTTTTCAGAAAAAGACCTTGTCTTCAGGGACTTTCTAATCCTGATTTACATACACATTGTTTCTCCCACAGGAAAGGAGGGGGCAAGGCAGTGCTATTTTGCTTGGTATTTGTTGCTCTGCCCCCAGGTCCTCAGTTAAATAGCCTTTATGTTCAAAGTATATGTTCTAGGCTTGTATGCATTCTGTTTGTGGTGCAGTCTTTTGCTTGGGTGCAAATTGTTGTATTGGGACGTTCAGCTTAATAATGTTTCAAAGAAAGAAAGCCTTTTAAAATCTCTCCCAGGTATTTTCTATTCCCAGGTCAGCCTCTCACATAAGGAAAGGGGGAGCACAAAGACACCTCATGTTGTAAGTCAAAATGTCTCCTATGTGCTCCTGTAGTTATTCTCAATTATAAAAAAGAGGCATAAATATGTTTTTAATTGTTTTATGAAATTTATAGGGCAGTACAGTACCAAAAAAAGAGATTTTAAGTTAGATTTATTGCGGAAGATTATCTCTATGGAATTTGAGGAGGTACATGAAACCAGGGCACCTAAGTATATGAAAAACTGTATCTGTCTTTGGTGAATTAAATGCCATCTTTTATACTTTTGCAGGTAACCTATTGGCAGAGGAGAGCCCTGAGTTGGAGAGATGCCTGGAGAAACTGAAAGTTACACTAAGCCTAGTAAAAAAGTTATTGCCTTCACACACTGACACTCAACACACAAAAACAACAAAGTTTTTGAGATCCAGCAACTGTATTAAACCTTTAGAAGAAACCATACATTTAACTCTTACATTATTTACATTAGAACTTTACATGTGTTCGCTTAACAGAATGAAAAAGTCTTATTTGTTAGGCAAAAATCAAGTGTTAACATCTCTTATAATGGCCTTATGACTTACACAGCTTATGAAAACACTTACCGTATATACTCGCATATAAGCCGAAGCACCTAATTTTACCACAAAAAACTGGGAAAACATATTGACCCGATTATTAGCCGAGGGTGGGAAATGCAGCAGCTACTGGTACATTTCAAAATACCATAAAAATAGATACCAATAAAATAACATTTACTGAGGCATCAGGAGGTTAAATGTTTTTGAATATTTATTTCAAAGAAAAACAGGAAAACTGTGCTTTAAAACAGTACTTTACAATTATTTATTTTTAAGAAAAACAGTAAACTAGCTCTGTAAGTAGAATAGAGTCAGCAAAAGCAATGTGGTATCAACAGTAGTTTAAAACAGTACTTTAAAAGTACAAAAACCTTCGCTCAATCAGCAACCCAGCTAGAACACAAGGGTTAAAAAGAAAAGTCTTTGAGTGAGTGAGTGAGTGAGTGAGTGAGTGAGTGAGTGGAGAAGGAAGGCAGGTGAGTAAGCGGAGCAGCATTCAGGATCAGGCAGAGAAGGGTAGTGGGCCTTCTTTTTGGAGTAGGGTGCACTTGCAGAATCAGGGCTGCATACCTGGCATGCCTACTCAGAAGTAAGGCTCACTCCAGTCAGGAGTACAGCCTCAGGGCCCAATCCTGGGCATGTCTACAAAGAAGTATGGGTATTGTAATGCTACCTGAGACTGAGGAGGGACTTGGCTGTGGTGGGGTGTCCAAGGAAGGCTCCATTGCTGATTGAGTGGTGAGTGAGTGCAAGGCGAGGTGTCCAGCTGGTGTGTCTGCAGTGGAAGGTGCAAGGAAGTGGAAGGTGGGCAGTGGAAGGTGCAAGGTAGGCTGGATTGGCTCCTCAAGCCAGCAGCATCAGGACCGCCACTCCCTGCATCAGGAGCAGGACCACCATCCCCTGCAACCAGGGATGCTGAAGGGGGGGCCGAGGGGGATTGCAACCACCAGATCTCCCCTCTCTTCACTGTTTGATGATATGGATATGGATGATAAGAAGACTCCATGTTGCCTGCTCATAAGGAAAAGGAGGAGAGTGAAGATTTTTCCCCAGGACACAAGAATAAAAAGAGGACCTGTCCTGGGAAAAGAGGACATATGGTCACACAATGGAGCAGGCACTGAGAGGATTGGGCTCTGAGGCTGCCATCCTATCCACACCTACCTGGGAGTAAGCTCCATTGACTAGGATGGGACTTGCTTCTGAGTAGGCATGGTTTGATTAGATGCTCTCTGTATTTGAATGCATTTGTTTTCCAGAGGATCCTCTCCTTTCGTTTATCTGCCTTTGCGCAAAGGTCCTCCCTCTATCCCTTTCCCTCCCTCCCACCTCAGGAATCCTTAGTAGGCGTCTGTGAACCTGCCTGGCTCAGCATACACATTTGCATAGACCCTCCTTTGCAAACATATCTCCTCAAAACCTGTGAGGAATAAGATTTTTAGCCAAAATAAGATGTTTAGCAGAGAGACCCTTCCTTAGCAGCCCCCAGGGTTAGTAGACCTTCCTTATTAGACTTCAGAGAGCCCCAGAGAGACCCTTCCTTGATAGACTCCAGGGCAGAAAATTCTTCTCACTGACTGGAAAGAATACCTACTTATTTGGACACCCACTTGTTTAGGCTTCATAGGAAAGGAGGGGGGAGGATGGAGGAGGCTCTGGAGGAGGGAGGAGGAGGAATATAAAGAGACCTGTTCCTCTTGGGAACTCCTGCTGGCCTAGCTGGCTGCTTGACCCCCATATAAGCCGAGGAAGCAAAAGAGCTGTAGACATGCAGAGAGAAACTTATGGGAAACATTTTCCTGCTTCCCATTTCTTAGGGTTTTCCAGAACCTCCACAACAGAACAAGAACTGAATAGCACAGTTGGAGTAAATTACTCATCTGAGGAGGAATTAGAACTTAAAAGCGAGAATTCAGATGGGAGCTATAAGCTCCCAAAAAGGGTTTAAAAAACTCGGCGTATAGGCGAGTATATACGGTACATTTGAGAAAAGAGCTGTAGCAGTAAGACATGCAGAGAGAAACTTATGGGAAACATTTTCCTGCTTCCCATTTCTTAGGATTTTCCAGAACCTCCACAACAGAACAAGAACTTAATAGCATAGATGAAGTAAACTATTACTCAGCTGAGTAGGAATTAGATCTTGGAAGTGAGACAGAGGAGAGTTACAACGACATTTCCCTCATGTTAGCTGAAGCTAGCCAAGCGCTTGCTAATTTGGGAGAACAAAGTACAGGAGAAACGAGAACACCAAACGTTTTCATAATAAAGCAAATTTTTCTTTTGGAACAACAGTGAAGAATGATGAAAGTAGTTGCAAAACTGCTTTGGAGAAGGGAAATTAGAAGACTGAGGGCAAAAATACAAGCGGTCAAATCTCAACTGAGACGCCTGAACGTCAAACGTCCGTACGAAGAAACCAGCTCCAAAGAAGAGTTAAAAAAACTCGGCTTATAAAGCAAGAGACGTCTTGCAAGTCCACACGCTCGACGATTGTTACGACAAAAACCCGCCCATGGCACACCGAAGGAGACAGTAGCTTCATCACAACAGCATTTACCGTTGACAGTACACATTATGTTTCCCAAAGAATGTTTCCCAAAGACTTTAGAATGTTTTAGGATGGTTACGAGAACGTGACAGCATGAAAGTCCACAGGTATGTTTGTAGAACGAGAAGCAATCAATTGCTAGCAATAAGCAATAATCCCATAAGTAATATGGGTAACAGTAATAATCAGTAATATGTGCTCCTGTAGTTACTCTGGATTGTAGGCTAAGAGCACAATCCTAACCATGTCTACTCAAAAGGAAGCCCCATTGTGTTCAGTGGGTCTTACTCTCAGGAAAGTGTCTTTAGGATTGCAGCCTAAGTCACTAAGGTGTGTCAGACATTATGGACACAAAATTCAATTAGGTGCAATAGAGGAGCAAGAAATCTGGAAGTGGCTCTTTTTACCTATTTTTCCATTGTTTTCTTTATACGCATATTTTTTATCCATGGGAGGATCTGGGATGAAACCTTAGTGGATAATGAGGGGCACCTGTACAGATACACGTCTTGGCAATATATACATTGAGCAATATGAATATTGCATATTTTACACACGTATGTTACACAGATTGCCCCAGAAAATGTGCACTGAGTGACCTCTTGTGGTTGTGTTGTGGAGATCCCTTCAGTAACAGGTGACATTAGAGCATGGATTTCAGGCTGAGGAGGCTGGAAGTTCATGCAGTGAATGAAATGCCTGTTTTTTGGAGGGCCATTTAGCACTGTAGGCTAAATATGCTTTGAACCCTATAAATAGATTTCAGGATTGGTATTAAACATTAAAACATTAAAACATATGCATTCCAAGTGTTTGCTTTTAGCATCCATGGAGGAATATTATATAGCTTAAGGGCATTAAATTGCCATCTATCTAAAATTATATCAGAACATTTCCTTTTTTGCAAGATTAGACAACAAGGGAAAATGAGAATAAAGGTTTCAAATCTGTGGGGAAGATAAAGATTGTCAGATACTGAAGAACAGGAGAAACGCCTCTGGTTTTGTATTAAATTGCAGATTAACCAGGATTCTGGCCTTTCACAGCTCTGCTCTTTTTCCTCTTGGCCTATAATAGAAACCCCAGTTGAACCCCCTGGTAAAAAAGGAAAGGAAAAAGGAGAGAAAGGAAAAAGAGAAAAGGGAAAGCCAGACAAAGGGAAAGAGGAGGAGAAGAAGGAAGAGAAGAAAAAAGATGATAAGAAGAAGAAAGAAGAGAAGGGGAAAGGAAAAGATGCTGGGAAGGTAATTTTTGGTTTTATTCCCCATGTAAACATTAAGGAAAATGTTTATACATTTGTAAGGCAATAGCATTTTAACATTAACCTCAATATTTAAGTGACATACATAGGTGAGACAACTGGGTTGGGGAGATGCAGTTCGCACTGGATGACCCCCACCCTGGAGGGGTTCCTCTCATAACACGTGCCTCGCATAACAAGCGTTTCACATAACAAGTATAAATTTCCAAGAAATCTTGTTTCGCATAACAAGTTCCGCTTCACTTAACAAGCAATCACACTATGGGCACACATGCAATGCAGCCCTGACGCACAGCGCAGAGGCTCTTTAAAAGGGCTGCCAGCCAGCGCTGCTACCTCTAACTGTCCCCGACTTGGGGGCAGTTGCCTGGGGGGTGCCAGAGGCTAAAGCTAAACCTCCACCTTGAACCTTCCAGCAGCAGCCGCCCAGGTAAGCCTCCCAGGAAAGTGTCTTTGATTGCAGCCTCCTAAGCATGTCTACTCAGAACTAAGCCCCATAGTGTTAAATGGGGCTTGCTCCCAGGAAAGCGTCTGTAGGATTGTACCCTAACCCCAACTTCATTCCCTTTTTAATGTCAAGGGACCTTTGGGATTGGGACCTACAATTATCTCCCAACTTTGGTGAGTTTAAGGATCTGTTATGGGATCATCTCAATTGGCCCTTCCAATAATAGATCTGAACAGCTGGCAAAACACCTCTGGCTGCTTTGCATAGTTGTGCATTTAAACAGTTTAACTATACTTTGCATAGTTGTGCATTTAAGTTGTGCATTTAAATTTGCATAGTTGTGCATTTAAATAACCTTTCTGACAGATTTAAAAAGCTATCATAGCGAGAGGTCCCCAACCTTTTGGTAAAAGCAAAACAAAGTTGAGCGGTGCTCTTCTGGGATACTCCATCTTTCCCCACTAAGATGTCCATCAGCACATCAGTCTTCGCGTAGGTAAGCCTCGTGTGCCTCATCTGTGCTGTCTCCCTGCTGTCCAGAGGACAGGAGGGGTGGTTCTTCCATTGGGTGCAACAGCTCCTCTGTTTGCGCTTCGGCCAGCTTGGTCTCGGCCTTCTGGGACAGTTGCCTCCCCTCTTGCACTTGGGTCTTCACCAGCTGAATGTGGTTATGTGTTGACACAGAGGCCTGGTCAGCTCCTGAAAAAGTTAAAGGCAGGTCTGTATGATATTATCTGGACATCAACGGGGGTATGAAAAAGCTGAAGAGCGCTGCTTTAAATTAAATATAAATGCCATTACAAGGCTTGTCTTTTGGGTGGTTGAAGGGGTCTTGTCAAGGGCTGATTTGAGGCTCACGGAGGGGGGTGCACATTCAGCCCCGGGCTAGGGTTTGAACATCCCTGCCTTATGGGATGGTTTGAGCAGCTGCAAGCAACAGCACAAGCACATTTGCAGAGATCTGCAGATGTGCCGTGTGTCCACCTAAAACAAGGATATCGTGTATGGGGGCAACATCACATCAGTGCTTTTATTTAATCAGTAGACAATACCTGACTGATCAGCTGCTTCTGCTGCCATCTCTGAGAGACGCAAGGCAGACATCACTGGCACTCCAGCTTGAGGTGCTCTTGTTGTTTGGCAGCCATCTAAGGGAAAGGAATATAAATGCTCCAGTGGAGTTTACCCACAAATAAGTGGTATACAGGTTCAACACACCCTCTTATTTAGAATGCTTTGAGAAGGATTTACAGTCACTCTCCCATTTCATTTCAACCCCTTTGCATATACAACAAGGATCCAATATGTACATCTGCCCAGGCAGAAACAGGTTAATTAATGGTGTCATACTTAGGGGTGCAGACTAGTTACTTGGCCAGCTTGACTTGGGAAAGGTAAAAGCAGGTTCCTCAGTGTAATCATTGAAACTGAGAGATCGGAGTACTGGGAATACATTCTGACAAAGCTTGCAATCCTAAAGACACTTTCCTGGGAGTAAGACACATTGAAGACAATGGGGCTTATTTTTGAGTAGACATGGTTAGGATTGTGCTCAACGTCAGGATGGCCTTGGAAGTAGGTTACATCAACACAGGCACCAATGATCACTTGCCACACTGCATCTTCCTCCTTGTTATTCATTTTTCCAATCAGTTGTGTGTATTTCTGATACAGTGACAGGAGAAAAGCCTCTATCATTTAATGTTTTATAAAAAGCATGGAAAATTAGGGACTGAGCAAAGGCAAAAAGTTGGCTACACATAAAATCAATACAAAAAGCTGTATTACAAGAAGCCTTTCAAAGGCTTAATCTGCCTTTGAAAAGACAGCAGGATGAAGAGTTGCCTTTGTGCAGAAGGCCTTTCAAAATACTGGAGCCACAATGGGAAACCCCATTTCTCATATGCCAGCCTGAGATGGGAAATCAAAGCCAAAGGGTGTCAACTGCTGGAAGGAGATCATCCCACAGATAGGCAGGAACCTGCTTCATTTGGGGCACTGATAAAATTTTTTTTAAAGAGGCATGCGCAGTAGACTTCTGAAGTTCTTACCGTCGCATATTCTGTTAGTGCGTCAATTAATGCGTAAGTGGTTTGAGAGAGGAGGGGGCCAGTGCTGTCCGTTACCAATGAGATGGCTCTTCGGATCAAAGCCTCCTTGCTAAGAGAGCTTGGCTCATATCTCTGAAAGGAAAATACCATGTCCAAGTGCACAATCCTAACCATGTCTACTCAAAAGTAAGCCCCATTGTGCTCAATGGGTCTTACTCCCAGGAAGGTGTGTTTAGGATTGTAGCCTTAGGTTGCTCTCCAAAGGCTGTTTGGAACCAGGAAACTATAAAGCACCACAAACCCTGGAACCGCAATATCTGCAGCATCTGTGACAGCCAACTACAAATACCAGCACAAGGACAAACGTGAATGCTTCCTTTATTTTCTGTGGCACTTTTCAGAATATGCACTACACACTTCACAATCCTCTTTCCATTTTGAAAAGAAAGGTTTGTCTGAGGTCACTATCAGAAATCCATAGTCTCTGTCGGAACCCAGTTTTGCCTTTCTGTAACGTGCGGAGCAGCAGACTGAGGTGGGGCTGCCCTAGTTGCTGAAAGGCAGGAACTGTCCTGGGCTCATAATACTGAGGATGGAAATCAGTTCCAGTGATACAACTTTATAGCTAAGAAACTTACTGTACCCTACAATCCAGAGTAACTACAGGAAGACGTAAGACACACTCTGAATTGCTCTATGCATTTCCCATAGGGGGCACCATAACTATGTTGGTGTAAAAGGTCCCGTAGTTACTCTGGATTGTAGCCTAAACTTGCAAGAGCCAACTGCTTCCACCAGGACACATTTTATGCTGCCACTGAATTCTAAAGCCAGGGCTGCATGTATGGTCTGAACTTAAGGAAAGCTGAACTCCAGCTCACTCTCTTGACTATGCTCAACTGCAGAACCTCAACCAAAACCCTCGTATCCGTCTTGCAAACTGTGTTTTCTAAAGGTTACCTGTGCAATAGGAGTCGCAGCCAGGGAAACACCAAGTCCTAGCGTTGCCACTTTGCTCCACGGTCCTCTCCGTCTTGACACAAAGTGAGTCTTCCACTTGTCAGAGCTGGAAAAGGCATCAGTTTTAGGTATAAGGAACACAAACGTGGAATTACATTCAAAGCATTCATACTGTATATACTGCTTTCATAAACATTGTATGACTGGAGTTTTTGTTTTCTAGGAGAACAATCCTACCATGTCTACTCAGAAATAAGCCCCGTTGTGTTCAGTGGGTTTTGCTCCCAGGAAAGTGTCTTTAGGATTGCAGCCTGGGACACAATGCTAAAATCCAGGACGTGTCCTGGAAAGAGAGGACACACGGTCGCCTTATGCCTCGACCATTTTTCCACCTAGAAAAGCTGAAAATCACTGTTCTGAAATGAAAAGGTGTGTGTTATAGAGTAACTTTTTCAGTTGGGCTAAGGCTGTGTTTGCTGCGGAGGGAAGCCAGGCTCTGACGGCCACAACCAGCACAATATGGGGGGAAGGGGGGAGAAGCCCCTGCTTGATCAAGCCAAAGGGGGCTCATCAGGTCCAGCCTCCAGTGGAGGGGGGTCGGAAGACCACAGCTGGCTGTGGACCCATTGGTGGTGTAGCTGGGGGTGGAGGAATCAGCCTGGAGAAGCATGCAGAGGAACCCTCCCTTCAGGGCCATCCCAGGTGTGGGGCGCAGAATCAGGGATGGCCTTGAAAAGGATGGTCCCCCTGCATGCCTTCCCCATGGCTGACTCCTCCACCCCCTCTCTGGCTACGACACCCACACTTTCCATGGCCTGGGCCCCCCCCCCAAATCCCCACCTGGCTCCTTCCTGTGGCAGGGAGTTCCCCCTGCATGCCTCCCCCATGGCTGACTCCTCCACCCCCCTCTGGCTATGCCACCCACACTCTCCATGGCCTGAGCCCCCCAAACCGCCACCTGGCTCCTTCCAGTTAGACTCCAACGGACTAGGTCAGAGCATGAGCGGTTCTTACCCAACGCTGCCCTCTGGTGGCTGAATGTGGAACTGCAAGGCAAGAGGGGAAAATAGGGCGAATGAGAAATCTGCCCTCTTGTGGTTCCCAGTGGAACTGCAGGGCAGATGCACCCAGCACCCTTGACGTCTTGCTCCTTGTGCAAGACATCGCTCACAAATTAAACTCAAATTTTATGCGCCATCAAATGTGCAGCCCTATTTTAAGAGGTCTGAGAGAAAACATATCTACTGCACTGCTGCAGCCTTATTTCCTACAAAATTTTGCACCATTTCCCACTGTTTGCAAAGGTCCTTAATCTCATTTGACGGAGGGATTCCTCCTCCTTATTCTCCTCCTCTGCAGATGGGATCTCCTCCAGAACCTCTTGCTGTTGCTCTTAATCTATCAATTTGTTTGTTTTACGACAAATTTTCCTTGTAAAACTATTTGTCAAACTCTGCCAAAACTGTTGGTCTTACAAGGCACTGTTTGTCTTACAAAGCAGAATTCCTTAGAAATTTTAGTTTGCCTTACAAAGTGTACTTCTTACAAAGCGTTTGTCTTACAAGGTACTGCTGGACTTTACAAGGTACCGCTTTGTCTTACAAGGTACCGCTATTTAGATAACTACTAGGCTATCTTTGGGGAAAGCAGACCTGCTAAAGTTTGTGTTATCATAGCCTGCGTCCTCCAACAAAGATACATGTTAAGATAGGTTACCTATGGCTGCAATCCTAAAGACACTTTCCTGAGAGTAAGACCCATTGAACACAATGGGACTTACTTTTGAGTAGACATGGTTAGGATTGTGCTCTGAATCTGTAGTTGCAGGTGAAGACCAGCTGTCACTTAAGCACCAAGAAATAGGTGGTCCAGCCCGCCAGCAGTAGAGCACCCAGCAGAACCGTGTAACTGAACCGCACAAAAGCCAAGAGTTCCTTCAGCACCTTCAGGAAATGGACGATGAAGGACTCCTGCATGATTCTGGCTTGGCAGGCTGGTGGGTGATAAATGCACGAGAATAGCTTGATCTGCAAGAGACCAGCAGGTAAAGAAGTTATACAGTAGAAATGGACCTCGTGAAGCATCTGATACGATCCTATACTTATACATAGCAGGCTGAGGACAAGTACTTGCCCCAATGATCTTATTATCTGTAATTCACAGGAAAGAAGTGACAAAGGGAAAGAAGAAAGGGAGGAAGGGTACCCAATTAAATCTAAGCATGAGTTTAAGAGATCAGGCAAGCTGCATAGGTGAAGTGGAAGGGTTTGTCCCAATGAGAAGAATCAAGGCCCTTGAGTTACTGTCACTCTTCCACAGACCGTGTGTGGTCAAGGAAAGGAAACCTCTAAAAAGGCTGAGAATCCATTAGTGCCAACTAAGTGCACTAATCAGGAGGAGACCATTCCTCCAGTGGGATCTTATTTTCATATTTAATGTCATCATTGCACCTAATGGACAGGCTGGCAGAAGTAAAGCCTTCTGTTTATGATCTGGGGGTTAAGTACAAATTGTTTGCCTTGCGACTTTGTCATCTATATCAAAAGCAACCCAAGTTAAAGGGGCAGAGATTAAAAATTCATTTCCAGTCCAATTGATACACAATCGAACCACCAAAGCAGTGCTATGGTGCTAATTTGGTTGCCAAATTAAATTCTGCACCATTTGGCTTTGACTATATTTGAAAAGTTTTTTTAAAAAATCTATTCCTTTTCCAGGTTATTACATTTTCTTTGGTTTCATGAATAGCAACAAAAGATTCCCAGTCAGGTAATAATCCTACCTTTGTCTAAACAATAGGAAAAAAAATAAAGCCAGTATATGAGATAATATACTGGATTATTATAATATAGGAGGATTATTTGTCTTCCGAACAATATGAAAGCTGTTAGAAAAGAGTTTCCTTATCAGTCTATGACAGACTTAAAATAATTTGGGCAAGCTATTAAAAGAAGTGTTCAAGGTCCTTATTCTTTAAACACGTTTACTTAATTTCTGATATCAATTTTATAAAAGTCAAAGTATATCTAAACTACCATTAAAATAGATTAAAATGCAGGCTTGCAACCCTAACTAATTTCCAGTTAGGCTGGTATAAACCCAGACATACCCTACAATCCAGAGCAACTATGGGAGCACATAAGAGACATTACGTGCACCCGTAGTTACTGCACTACCTAGTGAAAACCTGTGGGAAATTCATATTGCAATCCAGAGCAAATTGTTCTTACACCGGAGCAAGGACTCCCCGTAGTTACTCTGGATTGTGCCCATAAGTCCTCTGCCGATGCAGGGGTGTCACCCAAGTGCCTTAAACACTTCTGCCCCACCCCTGGGGGGGTAGGCCAGTGCACAGCTGTGTGCTAACCTCCCCACACCACCATGGGAAGATAGGAAAGCTGAGTTAGGCCAGGCTAATTTGGTGAGGATTGTGCCCACAAGCACTTAATTAAAAACTTGCAACAACTAACCAAACTGCAATTCAGGGAGAAAAGCAGCTTACCTTGCGCAGACAACGGCATTTGCTCCAAGCTTCTCTCCTGAGCGTCTTGCTAGCAGAAAGGCTGAGTCCGCTTCTGGTTTGCTGCTTGGAAGAGGCAGGTGTAATGAGGCTGCATTTACAGGGCTTCTCTGTCCTCGCAGACCAGGTGTGGTCAGAGACCAGTTCCAGGAGAGTATCTATGTAGCTCCTTTGCTCACCCCTCCTTCTACGCAGAACCAAAAACTCCCAATTTTTTTTAATGAAACACATGCAGCCGAGATAAACTCTTCCCCAAATTAGGTCTTCTAATGACTTCATGTTCATGAGTTGTCGTCCTTCCTCTTAAAAATAGATGCAGCGAGTATGTCTGCAGAAACATCTCTGTGTATAGTTTGCTTTGAATATAGCAGAGAAGAAGCAGGAAGAAAGCAGTAAGAAAGGTGTGGGTTATGGAAACCAAATCATTCTACCGTTGGCGATCCAGCTATAGCAGTACTTTAAGGCAGGGGTCCTCAAACTTTTTAAACAGGGGGCCGGTTCACTGTCCCTCAGACACTGTCGGGGGCCGGACTATAGTTTCCTCCCGGTGAGCCATGCCCCGCGCCTGTGATGCATTCCTACACTGAAGGAAATACCATGATAGTCAATGGGCTTACTCCCAGGAAAGTGTGGCAGGTTTGTAGCATCAGAGCCCCATCTTAAGAATCAGAGTCCCATCCATCATCCATCCATCCATTCCAAGTAATGGGCTTACTCCTAGTAAAGTGTGGATCAGAGCCCCATCCATCCTAGGAAAGTGTAACTTACAAGCTGGCAACTGAGCGGGAAGAGCGCAGGAGGGACTGAGCGGGAAAAGACAAAGCAATAAACAGCAACTGAGCGGGAAGGACGCGTGTGCCGGCCAGGGAACCCCTGGCGCTGCGGAAAAGCGGCAACAGGTGTGCGCACTTCCCGCTCAGTCCCTCCTGCACTCGTGCATCTGGCGTCAAGGCCCCTGGGGTTCCCCCCAACCCCCAGCCAGGGGTTGGGGGGGGTTCTGAAACTGCCCATGGGCCGGATTGAGGGCTCTGGCGGGCCGTATGCGGCCCCCAGGCCGTAGTTTGAGGACCCCTGCTTTAAGGGATAATTATTTAGGGTGGGTCAAATTTATAATTTCCAGAAAACAGGGTGCTGTCCAGTGGTGGGCTTCAGGGGGTTCTCACAGGTTCTATAGAACCCTTTGCCAATGAGTGCCTGGTTCTGAGAACTGGCTACTGAGACATAGAACCGGTGGTTAATTTGGGTTATTAGGACATAGAACCTGTTGCTAATTTATTTGAATCCCACCACTGGTGCCTTTCCCTTTCCCCTGTTCCGGACCACATACAAATTATGCTCAAGGGTACCATGTTCCCTTTTTTCTCTTAGGTGCATTATAGCTTGGCAAATGGACTCTAAATTGAATCAGGCACTCTTGTTATCAAATTGTTAGCCTACTGTTCAGCCGTTGTTTGAAACCTATAGGGTTAGGGTTTCTATAGGATTTCTGTAAATTAACACATTCAATTTTTCCTTGGATTATAAATTTTGATATATAATTTTTATAATTTTTTTCCACCACCAACTTGTGTAGGGAAAAATCCTGCCTTCAGTGAAGCAAAAGAAACTATTCACTTAATTTCAGGGAATTTTTTCAATCCGTACAGAAACTGACTTGAAGAGGGTTGCATGCTTTACCCTATGAGGTCCCCTATGGGATATTCCAAAAAGGCATGGTATAACTTGAAATGCAACACACATTCATATATAAGGGCAAACTAGGGCTGCAATCCTAAAGACACTTTGCTGGGAGTAAGACCCACTGAAAACAAGGGGGCTTACTTTTGAGTAGACATGGTTAGGACTGTGGTTGTGGAGTGTTACTGCAACTGTACAAGGCACAACACAGTGAGAAGACAATTATCTTTACTGATCCTTCAGAATAAGTTCAGGTGATGGGGTGGAGGTTACATGTGTGCACAGACTCACCCCAAATTTTTAAACATACTGAGTGATGGTATGAATTGCATT
This sequence comes from Cryptoblepharus egeriae, assembly GCA_030015325.1. Classification (NCBI taxonomy): domain Eukaryota; kingdom Metazoa; phylum Chordata; class Lepidosauria; order Squamata; family Scincidae; genus Cryptoblepharus; species Cryptoblepharus egeriae. The sequence continues at coordinate 1,849,157 of JAREYC010000020.1, forward strand.
TCTGTAGTCACCTTCCCGCCCCCCGATTTTGCATTTGGAGGAAACTCAAGGCAAGGAACAGAACAGTAAGGTACATAGTGGGGAGAAGGAGAGATGGGGAGGAGGGGACATTCTGATACTAGGCACTCCTGGGCAGTGCCCTACCTGCCTGTCATCAAAGGGGGGGGGTTGATGATGATGATGGTGATGAAGGCCAGAACTTTAGAGGGGGGGTAGGAAGATGAGGTCCCCTCATGGGCAGTGCCCCACCTGCCTGTCAAAGGGGGGGGGTTAATGATGATGATGGTGATGAAGGCCAGAACCTTGGGGGGGGGGTAGGAAGATGAGGTACCCTCCTGGGCAGTGCCCCACCTGCCTGTCAAAGGGGGGTTGATGATGATGATGGTGATGAAGGCCAGAATCTGGGGGGGGGGGGTAGGAAGATGAGGTCCCCTCCTGGGCAGTGCCCCACCTGCCTGTCAAAGGGGGGGGATTGATGATGGTGATGAAGGCCAGAACCTTGGGGGGGTAGGAAGATGAGGTACCATCCTGGGCAGTGCCCCACCTGCCTTTCAAAGTGGGGGGGTTGATGATGATGATGGTGATGAAGGCCAGAACCTTGGGGGGGGGTAGGAAGATGAGGTCCCCTCCTGGGCAGTGCCCCACCTGCCTGTCAAAGGGGGGGGTTTGATGATGATGATGGTGATGAAGGCCAGAACCTTGGGGGGGGGGGTAGGAAGATGAGGTACCATCCTGGGCAGTGTCCCACCACCTGCCTGTCAAAGGGGGGGGGGTTGATGATGATGATGGTGATGAAGGCCTGAACCTGGGGGGGGGTAGGAAGATGAGGTACCATCCTGGGCAGTGCCCCATCTGCCTGTCAAGGGGGGGGTTGAGGACGATGGTGGTGAAGGCCAGACCCCCTCCTGCTGCTTACCTCCAGGTCAGCGTCTGATGATGAACCTGGGGGGGAGGGGGAAGAGGAAGAGGAGGCCTGTCAGGAGGGTGGATGATGATGATGGTGACGAAGGCCAGAACCTGGGGGGGAAGAGGAAGAGGAGGCCTGTCAGGGGGGTGGATGATGATGATGGTGATGAAGGCCAGAACCTTGGGGGGGGGGAGAGGAAGAGGAGGCCTGTGGGGGGGGGGTTGAGGATGATGATGATGATGAAGGCCAGAACCTTGGGGGGGAGGAAGAGGAGGCCTGTCAAGGGGGTTGATGATGATGGTGATGAAGGCCAGAACCTTGGGGGGGAGGAAGAGGAGGCCTGTCAGGGGGGTGGATGATGATGATGGTGATGAAGGCCTGGGGGGAGGAAGAGGAGGCCTGTCGGGGGGTTGGATGATGATGATGATGGTGATGAAGGCCTTGGGGGGGAGGAAGAGGAGGCCTGTCAGGGGGGTGGATGATGATGATGGTGATGAAGGCCTGGGGGGAGGAAGAGAAGGCCTGTCAGGGGGGTGGATGATGATGATGGTGATGAAGGCCTTGGGGGGAGGAAGAGGAGGCCTGTCAGGGGGGTGGATGATGATGATGGTGATGAAGGCCTGGGGGGAGGAAGAGGAGCCTGTCGGGGGGGACGAAGGTGGTGCCGAGGGCCAGACCTGCTGCTGCTCACCTCCAGGTCAGCGTCTGGGGGCTCTGCGACCCCCGCGATCTCGCTGGGCAGCTCGGCCAGGTCGGTGACGCGGATGAGGCCGTCGTGCAGGAAGATGGTCTCCTCCTTCACCGACAGCCACTGGGCCGAGTCCGCAGCCGCAGCAGCCGCAGCGGCGGCCGAGCCGGAGGCCCCCGCGGGAGACCCCATGGAGGGCGGAGGAGGGCGAGGGGCCTCAGCCCCCGAGCATGGCGGGGAAGGAGAGCCGCCCGCCCGCCCGCGCTCTCTCTCACTGCCGGCCCCCGCGAGCCCCCCTCGGGCGGGGAGCCACACACGGGTGACAGCGCGACGCCATCTTGGGGGAGGAGGAGGAGGCCGCGGGGGAGGGGGGCTCGGGCAGGGGCGGACGGGCACCCGGCATGCACTGCGCCTGCCTGCCTGCGCGCGCCCGACCCTCGCGCCGCCGCCGCCGCCCGCGCCTCACGCCTTCCCTGCTCGCGCCCACTGACCGACTCTGAGCGGACGGGAATGACAGCAGCACGCTCGGGGGCGTGGCCGGAGGGGGCGTGGCCAAGGCTGAGGGGCACCCATTGGCCAGGTGGCCGCCAGGGCCCGCCCCTCGGCTCGAGGCCACGCCCCCGCCACGCCCCCCGCCTCCCTCGGCTGGGCTCAGAACCCCTCAGAGCCCCTCCCGAGTCAGTCCCCACAAGAGCCCCTGAGCAGAAGCACCAGACTCAGCACCCTCTGGACACGTGACAGCCACAGACACCACACAGCATACACTACAGCATACCTGGTGCATGCCATATAGTATGGAGCAGTGTATTCTATATACATTATACTATATATATACGATACAGTATATTATACACTATAATTATAAACAGATATACACACATGTATCTATCTATATATATCTATATATACACACACACTATATATATCTATAGCTATATATTTGTCTGCAATCCTAAAGACACTTTCCTGACAGTAAGACCCATTCATCACAGTGGGGCTTACTTTTGAGTAGACAGGGATAGGATTGTGATATCTATCTATCTATCTATCTATCTATCTATCTATCTATCTATCTATCTATCTATCTATCTATCCCTCCTTTCCATATCTATCTATCTATCTATCTATCTATCTATCTATCTATCTATCTATCTATCCCTCCTTTCCATATCTATCTATCTATCTATCTATCTATCTATCTATCTATCTATCTATCTATCTATCTATCCCTCCTTTCCATCTATCTATCTATCTATCCCTCCTTTCCATATCTATCTATCCCTCCTTTCCATATCTGTCTGTCTGTCTGTCTGTCTGTCTGTCTGTCTGTCTATCTATCTATCTATCTATCTATCTATCTATCTATCTATCTATCTATCCCTCCTTTCCATATCTATCTATCCCTCCTTTCCATCTATCTATCTATCTATCTATCTATCTATCTATCTATCTATCTATCTATCCCTCCTTTCCATATCTATCTATCTATCTATCTATCTATCTATCTATCTATCTATCTATCTATCTATCTATCTATCCCTCCTTTCCATATCTATCTATCCCTCCTTTCCATATCTATCTATCTATCTATCTATCTATCTATCTATCTATCTATCTATCTATCTATCTATCTATCCCTCCTTTCCATATCTATCTATCTATCTATCTATCTATCTATCTATCTATCTATCTATCTATCCCTCCTTTCCATATCTATCTATCCCTCCTTTCCATATCTATCTATCTATCTATCTATCTATCTATCTATCTATCTATCTATCTATCTATCCCTCCTTTCCATATCTATCTATCTATCTATCAAGAGAGAGAGAGAGAGAGAGAGTATATTTAGAGCACAATCCTAAACATATCTACTCAAAATAAGGGTCCATTCTGTTCCATGGGTCGGGGTCTTACTCCCAGGAAAGTGTTTTACGATTGTAGCCATTAATATACTATATAGGCTGCAATCCTATATACACTTTCTTGGGAGTAAGTCCCACAGAACACAATGGGACAAGTAGACATGCTTAGGATTGGACCATATAAATACATACACACACTATATATATTGTTTGTGTATTGTGTGTGTATTGTGTGTGTGTGGATAGAGAGAGAGAGACAGAGAATGTGTATTACATTTATAAATTCCCACCAGACCACAATGTCTGAGGAAAAAAATGTGATGTAAATTCATTTCCTGAGAGGAATTTACCAGTTTTAAAAAATTTGTTCATTCTCTTATTTCATATCATTCATTTATTTTACATCATTTGTTCATTAACTTATTCATTTATTTTATTTATATGAGGTTCTGCCTCAGAAATTAGTATCTGTGTGGAATTTATACCACACTTTTCCACAAGAAATTGTCAGAGTGGAATTTACACTCCATTTTCCCCTCAGAAATTGTTCTCAGCTGGGAATTTTCTCCTCAAAAATTGTAATTTGTGGGGAAGTTTTACCACCTTTTCCCTCAGAAATAGTCTATGGCTGCAATCCTAAAGACTTTCCTGAGAGTAAGACCCACTGAAATCAATGAGGCTTACTTTTGAGTAGACATGGTTAGGATTGTTCTCTGCGTGGAATTTATACCATCTTGTAGATTAGAACTTATGATCTGTGTGGAATTTGTACCCTGCTTTTCCCTCAAAAACTATGACTTGTTGGGAATTTATACTCCATTTTCCCCTCAGAAATTATGCTTTGTTGAGAAATTGTACCCTTTTCCCCTCAGAAATTGTGATTTGTGGGGAATTTATACCAGATTTCCCCTCAGAAATATTATGCCTAGAATTTCTACCCTCTTTCCCCTCAGAAGTTCTGGTCTGTGGAGAGTTTACACCTGCTCTTCCCTCAAAAAATGACTGCCTGTGGATTTTATATCCCACTTTTCCTTCATAAGTTGTGTTGTTTTTATCTTAATATGTTTATGCTTTATTGTACACCCTTCTGGACGCAAAAGGAGTATAAAATCCATTAATTAAATGTTCCTCTTGAGGAGGACGACCGTGCCAATTCTTAATCAGCCCCCAAACTCATTGAGTTTAGCCTACCTCACAGGGCTGTTTGGGAAAGGAAGGAAGGAAGAGAAAAGGAAGGAAAAAGGGAAGGAGGGAAGGAAAAGGAAGGAGGGAAGGAAGGAAGGAAAAGGAAGGGGGGAAGGAAAAGGAGAAAGGAAGGAAAAAAGAGGGAAGGGAGGAAGGAAAAGAAAAGAAAGGAAAAGGAAGGAAGAAAAAAGGAAGGAAGGAAAAGGAAGGAGGGAAGGAAAGAAAATGAGGAAAGGCAGGAAAAAAGAGGGAAGGGAAGAAGGAAAAAGAGGGAAGGAGGGAAGGAAGGAAAAGAAAAGGAAGGAAAAAGGGAAGAATGGAAAAGAAAGGAGGGAAGGAAGGAAAAGGAGGGAAGGAAGGAAAAAAGAGGGAAGGAAAGGGAGGGAAGGAAGGAAAAGGAAAGAAGGAAAGAAAGGAAAAGGAAGGAAGGAAAGAGGGAAGGAAGAAAAGAAAGGAAGGAAAAGGAGGGATTGCCCTGGGTAGCCCTGGAGGGGTGTGACAAAAGTGCTTCAAGGCACTTTTCTACCACTCCTGATGGGTTAGGCCAGTGCCCAGACATGCGCCCGCCTTCCTACGCTACTGTGTGATCAGGGAGACAGATGAATTGTGCTAGTCTAAATTGGTTAGGACTGCACCCTCAGTCATGTACTGAATTTTGGCCGTGCTTGTACCATTTATTTTGCAATTGAAATGAAGCAAAAACTGAGACCATACATTAGGATGGGGTAGGCACCCCAGGCACCAGGAATGGTGCTTGATGGCACACCAAGGCTCCCCAGTTCACATAGCTAGGTGTTGCCACTGCTGCCAATTGCCGCAGGATGCTGCCTGTCACCATCGCTGGTGCCCAGTACAGCAGTCTCTCCCCACCCTGCTACTATCAGAATGGAAGGGGTGAAGTGTTCCATCCTCAGTCCTGCACTTTTCTACTCAGAAGAAAGCCCCTTTGCAATCAATGGAGCCTACTCCCAAAAAGGGGTGGAGCATACAGCATTCTTAGAGCCCAGTCCTGAGCATCTTTGCTCAGAAGACTAAGGCCATATTATCTATCTGACAATGTGTTGGAGGCCAGAAAACTAAATTTACTCTTCAAATTTGAATAAATGTACATTAATTTACACATAAGATTAATTTACACATAAGATTGTATTAGAGACAATTAGCCTTTGAATTCTTTGCTCAGCTATTTTGCTGTACGATATTTTGTCCCCACACTAGAAAAACACCATCAACCAAAAATCCACACAAGTTTGTATGTTTTATCAGTAGTCTGAACCGGCCGTTATACAAAAGGTGCTCTACTTACTTATCTTCCTAGAGCAGTGGTTCTCAATCTTCCTAACACCATGACCCCTTTATAAATTCCTCATGTTGTGGGGACCCCCAACCATAAAATTATTTTCGTTGCTACTTTATAACTGCAATTTTGCTACTGTTATGAATTGGAATGTAAATATCCAACATGCAGGATGTATTTTCATTGTTACGAATGAAATGTGTGTTCTCTGCACACACTGAACACAATGGGATTTATTTCAGAGTAGGCATGCATAGGATTGGGCCCCGAGGCTGCAATCCTATTCACATTTACATGGGAGTAAAAGCCCCTCTGACTATTATGGGATTTATTTCAGAGTAGGGATGCATAGGATTGGGCCTTGAGGCTGTCAGTCAGCCCCAGTGCGCATGCATCTACACTGACCTGGCCCCCTGCAGCAGGGGTCTTTAGGCGACCCCCAAAGGGGTCCTGAGCCCCACTTTGAGAAATGCTGTCCTAGAGTATTTTAGGTTCATGTGAATGTCTTTTTCCAGTGATGCAGTGCAAAGCTCTTTCAACTGTTACTTTCCCAAAACATGTGTTTCAAAGGCTGCTCAACAGTACCCCCTGCTGACAAGTTGTTGTTCAGTCATGTTTGACCAGGACAGTCATGTTTTGGTAGGAGGGCCATATTATCCATCTGACATTGTGTTGGGGGCCAGAAAACTAAATTTACTCTTCAAATTTGAATAAATTTACATTAATTTACACATAAGATTGTATTAGAGACAATTACAAGGCTTTCCCATGGGCCGGATAGAGGGGTCTTGCCACAGAGGGATGCATCTGGTCCCCGGGCTGGGGTTTGAACAGTCCTGTGTCTGACTCTTGGGCTGCAATCCCAAGACACTTTCCTGGGAGTACAACCCACTGAACACAATGGGGATTACATTTGAGTAGACATGGTAAGGACTGTGCTCCATTACCCCATAGACTGCAACATCCAGGCCACCCTTTCTTCCACTAACTTCTGAAATTTGTCTAAATTCATGTTCATTACTCACCTACCATCTCATCCTGCTGTCTTCTTTTGCATTCAATTCCCCCAGCATTATTTTGTTATTACTTTATTTGTATCCTGCCCCAGCATTACTACTTTATTTGTATCCTGCCCTATTCTCAAGGACTTCATGGGCTTTACTAAAGACTCCTTTCTAATTTATGCAGCTTACGGTAGCTTAGCAGTACTACCTCGCACAGATTCAAGGTCTTTTGGGGGGACTGGGAGGAAAGGCCAGATTCTGCAAGAAATCTACCCAAAACTATCCAAGCAAGATGCAGAGCTTCTTGCTCAGCACCTATTTTTCTAGAATATAAACCAGTGGTATTTGGACATTTAGAATCATAGAGTTGGAAGGGACCTAGTAGGTCATCTAGTCCAACCCCCTGCCTGCAGCAGGAAATCCCCCTAGAGCATCCCCAACAGGTGCTCGTCGAGCCTCTGCTTGAAGATCCCCAGTGAGGGAGAGTCCACCACCTCCCTTGGCAGTCTGTTCCACTGACGAACCACCCTCACAGTCAGGAATTTTTTCCGGATATCCAGTCCGGAATTTCAGCCTGGGACTCCCTTTCAAACATAAAAATGTGGGAACCCTGTCAAACTTACTGGGATGTGACATCACTGTGATGCAAATGCTCCATGTCTACTCAGCAGTAAGTCCCATTGTGTTCAAACAGTCTTACCCCCAATAAAACCCGGTGCCAGATTCCAAGATGGCAGATCCCACCCTCTCACAACCTCCTTGACCTGAGGTTGCAACACCTCAAGGGGTTCCAACCCCACACATCGAAATTAAGACTTGAATATCAACCACGCTTTCCTTGGAATAAGTACTATTGCTCACAATGGGACTTATGAATAGACATACTTTAGGTTTGCACTGTAAAATGGTGATAGATTTCCCAGATGAGTACCCCAAAAGCATTACATCCAGATAAAACTAGAATACAAAGCTAGAAAAGACAGGGAACTCGCAGAGTCATGTGTGGTTTTTCCAGATTTTACTGTGGTGGCTTCAGACTGTTTAGAAGACCAATTTATGGGGATAAACACCATTGGTAAGTGAAAATGTAGAACGCAGGTAGCCGCGCAGCTGAGGCACCTTCTTGATGATGGGCAGGACCTGGGAGTCCACTGCTTTCTGGTCTGCCTTGCGCCGTTCTGTAATCTCGTATTTCTGAGGAAGGAGAAGGACAGTCCTGAGATCAGTGAACCATCATCTTGTACCCATTTCTCAGTCTGCAATTCTTCCCCCTTCTTGCAGCTCCCAGTCAACCATCAGACCTTGACATCTGAAGAACCAGCTCTACAAAAAGTCTATACCAGGGGTCTCCAAGCATTTTGGCCAAAGGATCACATCAAATATCTGGCATATTTTGAGGGACAACCCCCCACCCCACCCCATTTAAATATAAAATTTAATTCTGAGGCCTTCCGAACACCTTCTGGATGCAAACAGAGCACAGCTCTGGATGTGTTTAGTTGAGTGGGCCAGAGGCTTGTTGAGTGCCAATTAATGGTTTGCTGTGGGTCACATCTACCCCCCAGGCCAGATTTTGGAGACCCCGATCTACACAGGTAGAGGCTGAGGCTTCAATCACAAACTGGCAGTGAGAGCAAAATTACACTGACAGGCACTTTTAAACATGACTCTTCTCCCCAATTCTCCCCTCCTTGGCTTGGTTTCTATGACAGAAGTAGGACCAAAGATGGCAAACCTTTTCAACATCAAGTGCTGACTGACTGACACGTGCCTGGAGTTGCGGGCATGCGCACTGGACAACAGCACACTCTGTTCTCAAGTGGAACAGTGTGCTTGTGCCCAGGACTCTGGGCATGCGCACTGGACAATGGCATCATCAGCTGGCTGTGCTCCAAAGAGGAGCAGGCTGCTTCTCTTCACAGCAGACTGAGCACACCCATGCCCAGCACACATGCTCACGTGGCATGCATGCCATAGGTTTGCCACCAGTGGACTACAGGGAACCAGGCTGAGCTGATTAATGCAAAGGGCTAGGTTCAGGAGGAAACCAGTCTGATCTGAGAGTCCAATTTGGGAATGTTCTCCAACAGAAGTTTTTGAGTAGACACCTCATTTCCCCTCCCCATGTTTCTCATGTTTATCCAGGACCCCACCTCTTTTTCGGTATCAAAGATTTCTCCTTCTTGGTGTTTGGGCCTGCGCAGCTTCTTCTTCTTGAAGTAGAAATCGCTCAGGTGTTTGGGGAGTTTTACTCCAGAAATGTCGACTTTGGTGGAGGTGGCAATGACAAATTTCTGGTGAGCCCTGCGCAGAGGAACACGGTTGATGGCCAAGGGCCCTGTTGGTAGAGATGAGACACAAACAAGTCACACAGGTGGCTCTTACAAATTAGGAAATGGTCCAATTCTCAGGACTAAATATACAGTGAGCTCTCCTTATCCTTGAGCTGAGTCTATCATCTGTGGATTTCAGTACCTGCTGATGCCAAGCAGGCAGCTGGAGAGCCTCAGAGGCCCTCTGGTTGTGGCTGGACTCCTCTGAGGTTCTTCACTGTGGATTTAATTACCCTTGAAATTCTGTATCAGTGGGGGGATGGGTTGGAATAGATCCCCAGGGATACCAAGGGCTCACTGCACAACCAGGATAGTAAACATGGAAGGTATGACAAGGTCATGAATGGAAGAGCTGCCCTGTTGGATGACACCATTTAGTACAGTGGTATTCAAAGTGGGGGTCAGAAGCCCCTTGGGGAGTCATGTCGTGAGATGGTTGTATCAGCCATCTTGTAATGTGGCACTGGGCTTCCCTGGGAGTAATTCTCATTGAAAGCAATGGAGACTCACTTCCAAGTAGAAGTGGAGCAGCTCTGGGATGTCACATCTGAAAGGGGGGGGGGGGTCTGGAACAGATTTTTCAGTTTGAAAGGGGGTCCAGGCTAAAATGCCCAAATTAAGTCTATCAAGTTAAGCTTTGCAGTGGCTACTTCAAGGAAGCCCACAAGCATGGCACGGAGGCACAACTCTGCTCGGCCCCTGGCAATTGGTACTCCACCACAACCTGTCCCTGAATCTGCACAGAACCACCGACAGACCCCTCTTCCTCCAGGCTACATAGAAGTCAAGCTCACCTGTTACCAGCAACAGACCACTCCCAAGCTGCTTCAGGAACACCACACGCTAAAACAACAAGACAGACGTGTCACTGGAGAGGAAAACGGGGCAAGACACTTGCTCACCTATCAAATCCACACAAGGAGCGAGACCTCAGACTCCACCTTACCTTGCCTCGGTGGCGACCAGTGAGGAGGATCAGAACAGTTCCTGGGGTAATTGAAGCCCGCAGGTTCCTCTTATGCAGGGCAAAGTTCTTCTTGCCGTGACTCAAGAGTTTGCGTGGAACATCTTCTGTTGGGTAATATCTAGGCTATTGGGACAAGAAAAAAAGCTGCAGCTTTCTAGGAAATGCTACCCTTTACATTCTTTCTTTAAACCTAAAAAGTTCAACTCCAGAAGAGTCTTGCACTTACCATTTTGCGAAGTTTGACCACCCTGGTGCCTCCATTCTTATCACCCCCAACTTGTTTTGTGATTGTGGCCTGCTCTTTCTCCTTTTTCTTCTTTTCTATCTGCAGACAAACAAAATGCAAACATTCAATTCCTACAAACAGCTTTTCTGTACAATGTTACCCCTGGTATCTGAGCAAGAGGAACTCTTTCAAGTGGGGGGTCCCTCTTACTTAGCAGAGGGAAGAATAATTGGCCCTCTTCACCCCAGCAATGTCTTCTATAGTGGTTTATGTGAACCCTTTTGGGACAGGGAGCTGTTATTTTATTTTCTGTCATAAGCCACTGGCTTATGCTCCAGCTATCCACATTCAGAAGCAGGCTGTATGATGGAAGTTCTGCCTGTGTATCACAGCCCAGAGACCTTTCCTTTTAAGGAGCCTAACGGGCATCACTGCCTATTGTGGCAACCCACACCACAGCATATGAAGATGTTTTGCTTACCTTTGTTTCTGGAGCCTTGTACTTGCGCTTGTACATGGCTTTCCGGGCGTACATGGCTGACCGGGAATACCTCCCAATTCCTCGGGCCAGTACAGGGTTGCGGCTTGTATGGGCTTTCCGAACCCGCTTGGCTTTCTTCTTCTCACCGGCCTCCTTTTTATCCCCAGCCTCCTTTTTATCCCCAGCCGCCTTTTTATCCCCAGCCGCCTTCTCCTGGTCTGTGGCCTTTTTCTCCTCAGCTGCCTTTTCGTCCGCCATCATCACCTTCTTCTCGTCCGCCATCTAAGGGATATATAGAAAAAAAAAGATCAGCCACTTAGGACAAAAGAAAATAGGAATAGACTACCTCTTGGAAAATATTGAACACGGCTACAATCCAGAGTAACTACGGGACCTTTTATACCAATGTAGTTATGTTGCTACCAATGGGAAACCTATTGGAAAAGCATAGAGCAATCCAGAGTGCCTCTTACGTCTGCCTGTAGTTACTTTGGATTGTAGGGTACAGGGCTGGGAAGTAGGAACAGGAGTAAAAGGGTTTTACAGGAGTAGGAGCAACAAAATACATTTGTTACTCCTTACTGTTATTGTATTGTACAGTGAATTGTACAACTCGCTGCTGCAAACTGCCTATATGGTTTGCATAGCTCTCTCTCTCTCTCTCACACACACACACACACACAGAGGTTCCTTGTTAAAGCTGCTCAAAAAGACACCAGTGACTAAGGGCAAAATCCAGAGTAACTATGGGGAGTCCTTGCTCCAGTGTAAGAACAAGACACTCGGGATTCCAATATGAATTTTCCATAGGTTTTCACTAGGTGGTGCAGCAACTACGGGTGCACGTAATGTCTCTTACATGTGCCCGTAGTTACTCTGGATTGTGGGGTATGGCTGCAATCTTAAGCACAGTTTCCTGGGAGTAAGACCCATTGAACACAATGGGACTTACATTTGAGTAGACATGGTTAGGACTGCCCTCTAAGAGTTGATATATAGGAGTTTTTAGCTTTTATTATATGTCCTACATTTTTCTTGGGTATCCTACATCTTTGGGGCCTCTGTCCTCTTTTTTTTAGTTATGGTCACCTTGACTTGATCTCACACAGAAACTCATCACCCCTCTTGTTCCAACTCCCTTTCGGTGTTGCAAATCCTTTCCTATGCATGCCTACTCTGAAGTAAGCCCCCCTAAGTTCAATGAGTCTTACTCCCAAGAAAGTGTGCTTAGGATTGCAGCCTATGAGTTCTAAGATGGCTACAAGGAAAAGGACCAGTATCAGTATCTGCTGCATTTCCCACCCTCGGCTTATACTCGAGTCAATAAGTTTTCCCAGTTTTTTGTGGTAAAATTAGGTGCCTCGGCTTATACTCGAGTATATATGGTAGATTTTTCCTCCTTTGTATTAAATGAAAATTAGCGCATTAGTGCATTGTATTGAATAATGTTTGTATCAAATATATATTGTGTCATTTCAAATCTGCATTAAATAAAATATAGCTGCAGTCATTTGAATTCTGATTAGTGATTACCATATAATCATAATGTAATCAGAATTCCAAAAGGTCGCCTGATGTGGGTACTGAAGTGGCAATGACGAAATATTGTTTATTGAGTAGCAGTAACATCAAGAACAAGTATCTATCTATAGTATTTATATACTGGTTGGTTTGCAAAAAAAGAAAAAAAATTAATAGTTAATTAATAGCTAATGGGTCCCTGTCACAAAAGGGCTCACAATCTAAAATGCATATAGAACACCAGCAGATACCACTAGAACAGACACTGCTGGAGTGAGGAAGGCCAGTTACTTTCCCCCTGCTAAAAAAAAGGAACAACTTACTCTAGAGTAGGAATAACCCCAAAATCATCACAACTACAACACTCCACTGTCTTAAAGCTATGTAAATTGTTCCTTTGTGGGTTTATATCCCGTGCATATATCCCATCCCAATCCGACATACTGTATAATTGACTAGATCTCATTAACTCAAAAGTTTTTACTGAAAAGTAAAGGTGCGCAGGATTAAGGCCATTTTGGATAGGATTTGAATCCCCTGCAGATTGCTTGGCCCCAGGATGCATTGAAACAATATGTCCAAGAACATCCCTGGGTCTCAAGATCCCACAGGATCCATCGGAGAAGACTCCAAGAACATAAACTAAGGTTGCAATCCTAAACACACTTTCCAACAAGTAGGCCCCATTCAATACAATAGGACTTACTTCTGAGTAGACAACTTAGAATTGCACTATAAGAAACCCCAAAGTTTCAAGATCCTAGTGGATCCCATAGAGGAGCCCAAGAACATAAACGAAATAGGCACCACTGAATACAATAGGGCTACAGGTTGCAATCCCAAACACAGTCTCCTGTGAATAGGCCCCACTGAATACTATAGGGCTGAGTAGAACAGGCTAAGGATTGCAGTATAAGAGACCCCAAACTTTCAAGATCCCAGTCGAAGAAGGTTGCAATCCCAAAGAAAGTCCTAACACTTTCTTGAGAGTAGGCCCCATTGAATACAATAGGGCTTTCCTCTGAGTAGATAGATTTAGGATTGCACTGTAAGAGACTCCAAAGTTTCAAGATCCCAGTGCAAGAAGACTGCAATCCCAAACACACTTTCCTGGGAGTAGGCCCCATTGACTACAACAGGGCTTACTTCTGAGTAGACAGGAGAAGTGCAGATGAGGGTCCTGGGCCTGCAGCTACAGGCCCTGCTGCCTCCTCTGCAAGGAACAGGCAGGCCCTCTCCCAGCCAGACCGGCTGAGGCCTGAGCTCCAGTGACGCCGGGAGGGGGGGGTTAGAGGCCGAACCCACTGCCGCCCCCTCCCAATATGAGCCCCACTGCTTCGGCAAGGCACCTCCCGCCCCAGCCAGACCCCTCCACAGCCCTCGGGGGCCTCCTCTGAGGCGGATGGCGGCGGATTCTAACAGGCCACCACAGAGCCAGGAACAGAGACGCCGCCATTCTTACCTCCGGAGAAGGGAAAAGGAGGCAACATCCGGGAACCCGCCTCTAAAGAGGAAGGCATGCGTGACATCAGCCACGGAGTCCCCGTTGCATTCTGGGAAATGCAGTTTAGTGAGGTCCTCAGCCTAATATCATTTGAATGAAATTTTTTTTCCTTGAGCAGAATCCTAACCATATATATATATGTGTGTCTGTGTGTGTGTGTATACACACACACACACATGCATAAATATGCATGTGCATAATATGTATTAAGCACACAATCTTAAGAACATTTACTCAGAAGTAAGTCTGGTTGTGTTGAATAGTACTACTTACTCCCAGGAAAGTATGGTTAAGCTGCAATCCTGTGTATAATATATATATGCATATTGTAATTTACACATTACAATATACAGTAAATAATGTATGTAAAATACGTAATATAAATGTGTATTTTAATATTCGTATTAAACATATGCAATATGTATAATCTCAAAAACATATATGTATTAAGCATGTACAGTATGGCTGCAAGCCTAAAGACACTTTCCTGGGAGTAAGACCCATTGAACACAATGGGGCTTACTTTTGAGTATAGGTAGTTAGGATCGTGCTCTATAACACACACACATACATATTATATATAACTGTGTGCGTATATATATATATACACGTGTATGTGTGTGTGTGTATATATACTGTATATGTATGTATGTATTTATAAATATACACATACAGTGGCGCCTCACTTAAAAAGCTTAATTCATTCTGGAGGCCTGCTCTTTAAGTGAAGCAGATTTTTCCATAGGAAATAATGGAAACTCAGACGATTGGTTCCACAACCCCCAAAATATTCATATAAAAATATTAAGTGTTTATAAAAATGATTACAAAACACTGCAATATAACTCTGTACAAAGCACTGTAATATACAGTAACACACAACACTGCAGTAAAGAAAATACTGTAGAGTACTGAACTGTGTACCTTTGAAAACCTTCATGATTGGCGAGAGGGTTACAGAGAGGGGATGACTTTCACAATCACTAATGGAGTCACAGCTATCCATTGGCTCAGTGGAATCTATTGTCTTTTGGTGCCACTTGAACATTCCCCAGCTGCTGACGGGGAGCAGCACTAGAACATGGATCAGGCACACCTTCCACGCTGCCACACACAGACCCCACATACAGACCTGACTCAGGCTGCTCCCCCTGGACGTCCCATGAGTTTCCTGGCAATGGAAGCCTATTCCAAACTTTGCCCAGGGCCCCACTGGAGCTCAAGCTACTCTCCTCGTCCCGCCTGTGAGTTCCCTTGCCATGGAAGCCTCTTCCAAACTTCCTCAGAACTGCTCTGTATTCAAGACAGTGCTCTTTATTCAAGGTACCACTGTATATTTGTGTGTGTGCAATCCTATTTGTGTCTACTCAGAAGTAAGTTCCATTGAGTTCAATGGGCTTTATACCCAAGAAAGTGTCTTTAGGGTTGCAGACATATTGTACATGCTTAATACGTATATGTTTTTGGGATTATGCATATTGCATATGTTTTAGGATTGCAGTCCTATAACTATATATCTATATCTATATCTATATCTATATCTATATCTATATGTAAGGGGAGGATATATATATCCTTATACATATACATATACACACACACAGATATATATGTGTGTGTGTGCGTGTGTGTGTGTGTATGTATGTATATGTGTGTGTATATATATATATATATAGAGTGTGTGTGTGTATATATATATATGTATATGTATATAGTGTGTGTATATATATATGTATCTATGGACCAAATGTATGCATAGTCCTATACATGTCTGTTTGTTATGAATTCTTATATGAATCATGTATGAATATATTCCTATGTACGTATGAACCATATGCAATACGTATAACGTATATAAACGTGTATATGCATGAAACTTATGTAATATGTATAAAGTATGTATGTATTATGCATATAATACGTATTACACTATATCTATCTATATAGAGTATTTATATACCACAATTTATATAGTATATAAAATATACATTTTATAACATGCAGGATGAATAATATACGTATTAATGCATAATATATTAAAACTAAATTTTAAATTTAAAACTAAATAATTTTGTAATTTTTAATGAAAATTAAATAATTTAGTAATTTTTAACCATTAAAACTAAATAAGGTGCACATGTTCACCCTGCCTATGAGAGGGAAGGTATCTCTCTCTCCATCCATCTCACCCACATCTTGTGGCAGGGAGTTCCACAGGCTGTTAAACTTTTCCCCAGCAAGGAAGGGGTGTTTGCCATAGAGTTGGAGGGCTAATCCCTAGAGCGTCCTCATAAGCGGCGCTCTGGCTCTACCTGTCCATGGTTCTTGGTTGTGGGCGTGGCTTGTAGAGCGTCGCGCGCCGGTGACGCAGAAGGGCAGCGACGCGGTGCTTTGTGGGTGCCGCTCTCCCTGCCTCCCTCCTCCTCCTCCTCCTGAGGCCTGGATGCGGCTGGGCCGGGCGGGTGGAGGCGGCCCTCCCGGGACAGGCCCCCCGCAAGTGGACGCAGCCCTCGGTGAAGGAGGCCGCAGGGGAAGATGACCTCCAGGAGGTGAGTTCAGGCCACGCCCTCCATCCCTGGGGGCTACAGGCCACGCCCCTCAGCAGGGGCAGCCCGAGAGGGGAGGGGGAGGGTTTGGCCTGTGGAACTCCCTGCCACAAGATGTAGCCGCAGACTTTATGGGGGGATAAAAGTATGGGGTGGGGGAGACACAGTCCCCCCAAGGGGGTGTTCTTCCCCAAGGAGGGAGGGAGGAGAGACATCTGCCCTGGGGCTGGCCTGTGGAACTCCCTGCCACAAGATGTAGCCACAGACTTATTAAAGTATGGGGTGAGGGAGACACGTTCCCTCTCAAGGGTGTGTTGGCCTGTGGAACTCACTGCCACAAGATATAACCACAAGGTGTATGAGTGGACGAGCTTCATTCTTCATCTATGGGGTGAGGGAGCTTTTCTTCCCTATAGGAGGAGGGTGGAGAGATGTATTCTGTGGGGTTGGCCTCTGGAACTCATTGCCACAAGATATAACCACAAGGTATATGGGGTGGGTGAACTTCATTCATCATCTATGGGTTGGGGGAGCTTTTCTTCCTTATGGGCAGAGGGAGGAGATTTTTTTTTGTGGGGTTACCCTGTGGAACTCACTGCCACAAGATGAAACCACAAGCTTTATAGGGGGAACAAAAATGTGGGGAGGGGGAGTCTCAGTCCCCCCTTCAAGGGGGGTATCCTTTTCTCTGGGGGGAGGGAGGAGCGACATCTGATGTCAGGTTGCCGTGTGGAACTCTGCAAAAGGATGTAATCACAGGCTTTATGGGGGCAACAAAAATGTGGGGGGATTCCTTCCCTATGGTGGAAGGAGGAGAGACATCCCTCTCTCTGTGGTGGTCTGTGGAACTCACTACCACAGGATGTAACCATGGACTTTATGGGGAGGTAAAAATATAGGATGGGTGAGCTTCATTCTTTATGGGGTGGGGGAGCTTTTCTTCCCTATTGGGGAAGAAAATGCAGGGAGGATAGACATTTTCTGTGGGGTTGGCCTGTGGAACTCACTGCCACAAGATGTAGCCATAGCTATTAGTGGCTTGTATGGGTCAGAGTCTCAGCTACCCTGGGGAGAGGGGGTTTTTCCCTATGGGGGGAGAGAGGAGAGACATCTGTGAGGTTTGCTTGTGGAACTCATTGCCATGAGATGTAACCACATATAGGGGAGGAACAAAATAATGGGATGGAAAGCCTCAGCCCCCAACCCCCAAGAGGGCTCTTATGAGTGGGAGTCTCAGCCTGCCCCCACTAAGGGGACTTTCCTTCCCTATTGGGGGGAGGGAGAGAGAGACTCCTTCTGAAGGGTTGGCTTGTGGAACTCATTCCCACAGCTCATAACCACAGAGTTTATGGAGACAACAAAAACATGGGGTGGTGAGCTTCAAGATTTTTTCCTTTCTTATGGGGGGGGGGGAGGAGGGAGAATTGTTGTGCAGTTGGCTTGTAGAACTCATTGCCACAAGATGTAACCACATAATTTATGAGGGGAATCAAAAATATAGAGTGGGGGAGCATCACTCCCACCCCAGGGGGCTTTTCTTCCCTATGAGAGATAGCTAGACATCTGTGGGATTGGCTTGAGGAACCCACTGCCCCACAATGTAGCCATAGCCACCCTGCTATTATTGGTGGGAGTCTCAGTTCCCCCACCCCGGAGGGTTTCTTTCCATATGGGGGGGGGGGCAATATTGTGGGATTGGCTTGCGGAGCTCATTGCTGTGAATTTCACTGCTGCGCTAAGGAGACAAGATATAATCACAATTAGAGGATCTTATGGGGTAGAAAAAAATAGGGGTGAAGAGTTCCAGTCACCCAAGAGGTTTTTCCTTCTGTTTGGTGAGAAGGCGGGGAGGACAAACATCTGCTATGGGGTTTGTCTGTGGAACTCACTGCCACAAGATGTAACCACAGACTGAGTACAATCCAGAGTTACTACGGGGAGTCCTTGCTCTGGTGTAAGAACAATTTGCTCTGGATTGTAATATGAATTTCCCATAGGTTTTCACTAGATATTGCAGTAGCTATGGGTAGACGTAATGTCTTACGTCCTCCCGTAGTTACTCTGGATTGTAGGGTTAGTAACTGTTATGGGGTTGGAAACAAAAATTAGGATGTGGGAGGCTCAGTCCCCCCAAGGGGGATTTCCTTCTCTATGGGTGGGGAGGGAGAGAACTTCTGCTGTGGAGTTTGCTCGTGGAACTCTTTGCCACAAGATGTAACCATAGGTATTAGTGGCTTTTATGGGGTAGGGCTGAATAGGACTGAGACCCTGATGAGTGAATATCAGTCTATGGCTCTTATGGATGGGAGCCTCAGCCTCCCTCCGGGTGGGGGCTTTGCTTCCCTATTGGGAGAAGGGAAGAGAGACATCTGTGGGGTTGGCTTACGGAAAACCAGTTTGCACTGGTTCATAAAAATCTTAATTCAATTAATTCTTTTTCATTAACAGTATTTAGATATCTGAAAACAGAAATGCAGGTTTCTACATAAGACAGATAAAAATTATTTACCCAACATTGTATTTTCCTATGGAACTCCTTGCCACAGGATGTGATGCTGGCATGTTGGCCTCAGTGCCTTTTAGAAGGGACTGGACAAATTCCTAGAGATAAAAACCATCACAGGTTACAAGCCATGATGGGTATATATATGTGTGTGTTATTGTTATTATTTTTATTTTAAAGATATAGTCAGACTCAAAATGCCAAGTGTGGGATGCATCTCCCTGTGGTCTTGTTTGCTCCCTGAGATATAAGAAGCTGGACTTGATGGGCATGATCCAGCAGAGGCACTTCTAACGTTTACTTATATATACATGTGCCCCCACTTTCTGACAGTTCCGCTCTTTCAACCTCTCAGTTATACCCAGGACTCATTCATTCAACATATGCTCCACTCTTTCAACCTCTCTCTGGCGGTCTAAAGGCTCAGATTGTCTTCCCTTGTGCATGTGACAAGGTGATAATTATTTCTGGCATTTCCTTATGTCTTTCTTCAGTAAATTACCATAATTCAAATACTTAAGATATTCATTGACACATAGAGCACAATCCTAAACATGTCTACTCAAAAGTAAGCCCCATTGTGTTCAATGGATCTTACTCCTACAAAGGTGTCTTTAGGATTGCAGCCTAAGTAGACTTCATAGGATCATGCACATTGAATGCATGTTTTGAATTCAATTACAGTGTTTTGTCATCATTTTGACATCCAGTTAATATTTTCATATGAATATTTGGGGGGTTGTGGAACCAATTGTCTGAGTTTCCATGATTTCCTATGGGAAAATCCGCTTCACTTAAAGAGCATTTCACTTAAAGAGCATGCATCCGGAACGAATTAAGCTCTTTATGTGAGGCACCACTGTACTTCTTTATATATCTGAAAAGTTCACAAAGTGGTTTACAAGAATGAAAAAATTAATAGCTAATAATTAGCTAATGGATCCCTGTCCCAAAAAGGCTCACAACCTAAAGAGGAAACCAGCAGAAGCCACTAGAACGGACATTACTAGGGTATGTAGGGCCAGTTACTCCCCCCTGCTAAATAAAAGAGGAACACCCATTGAAAGAGTGTCTCTTGCCCAGTTAGCAGGAGTAATGGGTGCCATCCCATCCAATAAGTGGGGGATTCCCTATATCTTGCCTCTCTTACTAAAGGTAAGATACTCAAGGCAGCTTATGATTCTTATGGTTCTAATGCAGGGTCTCCAAATCTGACCCTCTCTGAGCACCCCAGCAAGACCCCACTATCCAGCCCTTATAATCCACTCCAATACATTTTAATATGTGAATTTATTCAAATTTGAAATATAAATTAGTTTTCCGGCACCGTCTCCGAGAAATGATGTGGCCCTCCTGCCAAAACGTTTGGAGACCCCTGTTCTAGAGTGTCGTATCTGTGGTTCTAATGGTGTAATCCTGGGTGTGCTTGCTCAAAAATAGGTTTTCCTGTGATCAGTGGGGCTCACAGATTAGGAGAGCACCCCACAGTCTCTTGGTTTAGCCCACCTTTTTCAGCCTATCATAAGCATAGCATAAAATTGCAAGTGATTGCAGTATCTCCCCCCCCACCCCGAACCTCGGAGCTGGGTTAGCTGTCCGTCTGAAGTCTTCTGAGTGCATTTCCGTTCGCTTCTCCGGAACATCTTAGCCTACGGCCGACTTGATACACCCCCTTGTCTTTCTATTTCAGGCTTCTGACAAATTTTTCTTCCCACTTTGGAGCCAAATATACCTGGAGCACCAGATAGCCTTAGAACGAATGCCACAAATAGTGCGGCAGCCTCAGGCAGGCATCCAGAAACGTTGCTCTTCCTCCAGGTCCTGCTACGTGGTCTGGGTTTTGATGGTTTTTTGGGGAGGGGGAGAATCCCCTGGTGGTCCTTAATTTGCACAATACCACCTCCCCAAAGACTCCTCAAAATATTGTAACGTTCATGCAGATGCTGCCCCTAATTTTTTAAGTCTGGGAATGGAAGGATCTCAAGGTGGGTCGTGTTAAGAGGGGTGGGGGTCGAAGGTCAGAGGAAAGGAGGTCTTTTGATGGGCAGTGTGAATGGTATTTTGAATGGGCAATGTGGGAGGGAATGGGGAATTGATTTGCAAGGTGCTCGGCCTTTTCCCAAAGGTGCCCCAAAGGCGCACAGATCTTTCTGTCTTCTCTGAATTCTCTGGACCGCCTTATATGTGCTTTGGGTTGCCCTTTAATACCTTAAGGCAGTGATTTTCAACAATTTATTCACATTTGAATAAATTAAGATATTAAAATGTATTGGAGTGGATTATAAGACTTGCCCAAGGGCCGGATAGTGGGGTCTTGCCGGGTGGCACACTGGTGTGCCACAGATAGTCCTCAGGTGTGCCGTGGGAACTTGGAGAAGGTAATTAACTTATAGGAAAATTGGGGGATTTGAACAGCCTCGTGTGCCTTATCGATGGCAAAAACTGATGGTGTGTCTTGAACGTTTGAGTCAACACAATCGATGAGCGAGTAGCAGAGAATATAAAGTTCAAAAGTAAGTGATTTGCTGCTATATATTCTACAGTTTACAACATATATTTTTCACACACACACAAATATAAAAAAAATGTCAATAGTAAATGGGTAAATTATATGTAAAAGGTCAAGTCTCCACAAGCAGAGAGTTTTGTTCCTCTAGGACAGACTATTTCCTTCCTCGTGTTACACATACAGGTGGTAAGGGAACATTTTTACTTTTTACCCCAAAATATATTTAGATACACCAACATTATCCCCTTGATTTGAAAGGAAGGAAATAATATATTATTAGTTATTTAAATTCAAAATTTTATTGAATCTATTTAAAAAAATCCAGACTTTAAAAAAAAAACAAAATGTAGGATGTCCTATGTTTTCTCCTACATTTTTAAAAAATCAGGAGTAAGCTCCATTGAATTAAATTTGATTTATCCATATACTACTGACACTCTTATATATAGAGTGGTACCTCATGTAACAAATTTAATTCATTCCAGAGGCATGTTTGTTACGTGAAATGTTCTTTACGCGAAGCGGATTTTCCCATCGGAAACAATGAAAACTCAGACAATTGGTTCCAGAACCCAAAAAAAATTCATATAAAAATATTAACAATGTAAAAATGATGACAAAACACAGGAATTGAATTCAAAACATGGATTCAAAACAATGTGCATGATCCTATGAAGTCTACTTAGGCTGCAATCTTAAAGACACTTTCCTGAGAGTAAGGCCCATTAACACAATGGGTCTTACTTCTGAGTAGACATTGTTAGGATTGGGCTCTTAGTTATGAAGGGTAATAACAGTTGGTAACTTCTATTGGCACAACAGGCTGTCAACAGGGATTGTTTATAGCAGGGGTCAGGGAACTTTTTTACCTCTACCCCATAATATATTTAGATATGTCGACTTTACCCCCTTGATTTAAAAGGAAGGAAATCATATATTATTAATATAGTGCATTGTGTCAGGTCCTTGTACGCTACAGTACTGTAACACACACAGCCAGGCATGAATATAGAACCTATATATAGATTCTATATGCAATGAAATTAAATTCCATATATGAATCGATATGCATGCCCGGCTGTGTCTTGGCAGCGCGACTGTCCATTACCCCCAGAAATTTCAGTTTTACCCCATTTGGGGTGATTTACCCCTGTTCCCTGACCACTGGTTTATAGGGATCCTTGTACCCTGACTCTGGTACCTGTGTTTGGTTTCCAGGCTCTGTCCAAGGTGCTGCTTCTCACCTTTAAAGTTCTCAGTGTGCAGAGGCACCCTTGGGTGCCTTATCACATGATCTAATCATCATCCAAGCCCTTCTGTGGATGCCTTTATCATCCATAGTATAGCAGGATCTCTGCTGTTTCTTTATCCGCTGTTCAACACTAAATCTGTATGGAATCTCTTTGGGGCAGGGAGCCGTCTCTTGGTTTCTATTTTCTCTAGCGTCGTGCCGTGCCCAATAATAACTTGCATAGACCTTTCAGTGGTTCTGAGCATCCGCCTTGGGGTAGGAAGTGCAGTTTGAGCCAAAATGTTGTCTCGATTAACCAAACTTCTAAAAATAAAGCCAGATGAGGCTGGCAAATTCTGGGTGAAAAGTTTGGTACGGAGACCTCCAGTGCCCAGAAGGTTTTGTATTAGTCACTGGAAAGGATGGCAGTGGGTGGTGAAGATCTAGAGGATATCTGGGGGCTGTTCGCTTTAGGGTGAGGTATGCCATCTCACTGGAATGGAGTAGGGACTCTTATAAGCCTCCTAGCTTGGGCGCTTTGGAGGAATCTGCCAGGATTGTCGAACTGTAGGAGAGGTTTCCGTGTTGCTTTCCACTGCTGCTTGACCTGTGTTGGCAAAACATGAGGTTGTATATGTTTGGGGATTGGGGGGTTGATGGTGACAAGTGGGGGTCACTTCTAGGGAAACTACTGCAAAGTATAGGGCAGCTGGTTTTTCTGTCTGTACTTCCATCCTTTGGTCTGTTAGCAGATCTTATATGGCAAAAATGCCCACGTAGGCATGACAGAAAAAAATACGGGCTGGTGACTTATCCAGAATTAAAGTTGCTAAATGTTAGATCTCTTTAATAGGCATGTTTTGGCTGCATAACACGGGTGGTAAAATGTCCCCTTTCTTTTCTCCTTGCACCATTTCCACCTTCTAGATGGTTTCACCCAAACATCACTGGAGTAGAAGCAGAAAACCTGCTTTTAACCCGAGGAGTTGATGGCAGCTTCCTGGCCCGGCCCAGCAAAAGCAACCCCGGAGACTTCACTCTTTCTGTTCGGTAAATAACTGGTGTGTCTGGAGAATGAGCTGTTCAACTGAGTCAGTGGTTCTTCCTCCTTAAGATGAGCTTTGTAGAGTTTGCTTTATGCGCAGGTTGTGTCTCCAGCATCATCGCCTGGTAGGGCTAGTAAAGACTCCTGTGTTTACTTTACTCCTGTAAAGACTCCTGGAGGGCTGCAGTTCTAGGTGACCACTGAGTAGGTTAAACTGATGGATGGATTGGAAAAGGCTGTTCATGTGGCTGTTTTTCTTTGCCTTCTTCTCCTCTTTCCTCTATCCCTGGTAGGCGGAATGGCGCAGTCACTCACATCAAGATCCAGAATACAGGCGACTACTATGACCTTTATGGAGGGGAGAAGTTTGCCACCCTGGCAGAACTGGTCCAGTATTACATGGAACATCATGGACAGCTCAAGGAGAAGAACGGGGATGTGATTGAGCTGAAGTATCCCTTGAACTGTGCTGACCCAACATCTGAAAGGTGAGAGACATGAAAGATGGCTGGGCAGGGTGAGAATGCAAAGTAAAGTGTCGTCCTGTTGAGGCACAGGAATCTGGGGGTTCTGATGAGATATGGGGATATTGACTCTTCTCTGGTAGAGTCCTGAGTGAAGTTGTCATCCCCCTGCCCCACCACCCGGTTGCTATTGGCTCTAGGAGAGGAGCTGCCATATAACTGTGACCAAGCAACTAGCCTCATTCTGCGTTCTTCCCAAAGATGGTTCCATGGGCACCTTTCCGGAAAGGAGGCAGAGAAGCTGCTGACCGAAAAAGGGAAGCACGGCAGCTTCCTTGTCCGGGAGAGCCAGAGCCACCCTGGAGATTTTGTCCTCTCTGTCCGGACGGGGGATGACAAGGGCGAGAGCAACGATGGGAAATCCAAAGTGACACATGTCATGATCCGGTGTCAGGTATGTCCCCAAAGCTGTGGCAAAGAATCTCGGGGTTATAAATGGAATTTCAGAAGCCATCTCAGTACCAAGGAAGTCCTGTGGTGGGGCCATTGATGGCTGGGGGTTTTTATGGGATCACTGTGCAAATCAGGCTGCTGGACTAAATGGGCTGACTTTGGGCTAATGATACCCCAGGGTATTCTGATGCATTTCTGAGTAAAAAGCTTTGACTTGCCCTATTTATTGGGTGAGATCTTTTTAGGTCTGCCAATAAGTAATGAGGCCTCTGGGCAGTGCGTGGCTAACAAGTGCCTTATTTCCCTCCCTTTTCCAAAGGATCTGAAGTATGATGTCGGAGGGGGAGAGAAGTTTGACTCCTTGACAGACCTCGTAGAACATTATAAGAAGAACCCCATGGTGGAAACGCTGGGGACTGTCCTTCAGCTAAAGCAGGTGAGAGATGCCCTTCAAGTCTGCTCATGTCCCCAAGACCATATGCAGAGGAGGCTCTGTGCACCTTGTCTATAAGTCAGTAGAAAGAAAGAAGGAAGCAGGGTCCCTCTGGGGCCGCAAGAGCTGTCCAGTGGCTGTCCACAGTGTGATGTAAAGCAGGGTTGCAGGGTCCCTGTGGGGCCACATGGGCTGCCCAGCAGTTATCTACAGCATGATATAATTCACCCACCTCTTTCCCCACCAGCCCCTCAACACCACCCGCATCAACGCAGCTGAGATTGAGAGCCGAGTGCGGGAGCTGAGCAAGCTGGCGGAGACCACCGATAAAGTCAAGCAAGGTTTTTGGGAAGAATTTGAGGTAATCTGACCTGTCAGGGTCTGGAGTGATTCCCTGACCCATCAGTTAGCAGTGGTAATGGTATTCAAAATTAGTGTCGGGACCCCCTCGGGTCAGGGCCGTTGGTAGAGGATGGGATCCACCATCTTGAAATCTGGCACTGGGCTTTCTTGGAAGTAAATCTCATTGAATACAATGGGACTTACTTCCAAGTAGCCATGGAGGAGCATCCTAGAAAGTTTGACAGGGGTTCCCAGACTGATTTTTAAGTCTGAAAGGGGGTTCTGGGCTGAAATGCCTCAATACCATGGGGCTGGGGTGTTTTCCTGAATGAGAATTTCTGGGCCATGGCATTGCAGTGCCACTAGGGGGAGCCAAGGTCCCGATTCTGGGCTCCAGGAACCACCTTTGGCTGCATTGCAAAGGTTGCAAAATCCAGGGTTGTGGCAGGAAAAGCTTTTCTTTATAAACCTTGCTAAGGAAAGCAACTAGAGCAGCGCTAATGCCAGCTGAAGGCTGAGTGTGTGCAGAGAGAGGCCCCGTGCAGCTCAACGGATCGCGGGATGATGTTTGCTGACTTCAGCCTCCCCATCCTGTTTCTTCTGGCAAAAGTGGGTTAGGTGGGGGCTTGAAATGTGTCTCAAGAGTGGCAGGACACTTTGATTCATTGCGTGGCTTGTTCTACCTGCTAATGTCACCTTTAGTTTCCTCTCTGGCAGTCGTGGGTTGCCATAAAACCTCCAGGCTGTTGATGGCTGTTGACTGCTTGTTCTGAAGCTCCTGGTTAGAACACATTTGGGAGGGGACCAGAGTAGCTGCCT
The DNA here is from genome assembly GCA_030015325.1 of Cryptoblepharus egeriae. Classification (NCBI taxonomy): domain Eukaryota; kingdom Metazoa; phylum Chordata; class Lepidosauria; order Squamata; family Scincidae; genus Cryptoblepharus; species Cryptoblepharus egeriae. The sequence continues at coordinate 1,875,480 of JAREYC010000020.1, forward strand.
TTGCCTGTTTGCTTGTTTTTTTCCTTTGGCTCCGACAGGGTGGAGAGAGTGTTGGTACAACAGGGATGGGGAAAGGGCCAGGCTAATTTTCTGCACTCTTTTCTTTTAACTTTAGACCCTCCAGCAGCAAGAATGCAAACTCCTGTACAGCCGGAAAGAAGGGCAGCGACAGGAGAACAAAAACAAGAACAGATATAAAAATATCTTGCCCTGTGAGTGATGCCTGCTTCCTGCATCCCTTGAGTCTTCCTGTCCTGAGATTTGTCCCACGCTCTCCTCTGTCCCCAGAGTTCGGCAGCAGGTCCTTGGTTTTGCATGATTTGGCACTATAAACCCATCTCTCCAATTCTCTTTTTCTTCCTCTCCAGTCGATCACACCAGAGTCGTTCTCCACGACGGTGACCCAAATGAGCCTGTCTCTGATTACATAAATGCCAACATTATCATGGTAAGGAGGGCCCTGGCTTGCAGGAGGGAAGGCTGACCTTCATCTTCAGAGAGAGCCACAGGCTGTAATCCTAAAGACAGTTTCCTGGGAGTAAGCCACTGAACACAGTGGGGCTTACTTTTGAGTAGAGATTGTTAGGATTGTGCTGACAATCTCAGTGCCTTGTGAGTGGGGGAGATATAGATATATTTCCTGTCCAGTTGGGGTACCTTATCAAGAGTTATCAGAGTTCCCTCCAGTGCAGGTGGAGAGAAATGGAGAGTTCCAGGTTCCCTCCAGTTGGGAGAGAAATGAGCCTTTGGACTCTGTTGATCTGGTGTACCGATCCTGTGATCTGGTGTACCAACAAGTCCCCCCCAGTACTCTGTACTATGTTTAGGAGAAGTGGTGAGCTTGGCATTTTTTTTTTTGAGGTGCACAAGATGTTGGTGGGCTTGTCTCGGGTCTGTGACACCCCCCACTTGTCTGAAGGCCTCTTGTCTCTCCCTGCAGCCAGAGTTTGAAAGCAAATGCAATAGTGCGAAGCCCAAGAAAAGCTACATCGCCACTCAGGGCTGCCTGCAGAACACTGTGAACGACTTCTGGAGGATGGTCTTCCAGGAGAATTCCCGGGTGATTGTGATGACGACAAAGGAAGTAGAGAGAGGAAAGGTAAAGCCTGCGCCGTGCCCCAGAAATCGGAGGACTTGGCTGAACTCCCTGGCATACGTGGAGATCGGACTTGGTTTCCTCACCAGGAGTAGCAGCCAAACTCACCCTCCCTGCAGTGTTTGCCAGTGAATTGAGTTTCAACAGCAGCTCTTGATGTGCGTTTGCAGGGAGCTAGGTTTGGGGGGGGTCTCACCCTGGGTGGTGGGTGGTCTGTCTTTTGTCAGCTTAAAAATGTAAGAGACCATCTGCTTTCCCCTGCAGTAGGATGTGACAAGCTTGTCATCCTGCTAGGAACCGTTCCAGGCAATTCTTGGCTGCCGTCACCTTTTGGCTAAGCAGAATTTCACATTCTTTTTAAATTCTTCCTTTTCTTTCGCGCATCCCAAGAATATCTGGTGTGTTGATTAAACACAGCGTGTGTGTGTATGTGCTTCTGAAGCCAAGTTTTCATGAAGGTGGTGATGAAGCTCCAGGGGTGGGGGGCACAGAGAAATGTTGGGCTAGTTGAGTGGATTCTCAGTTTACCCCTCACTAGAAGGGACCTTTTTACGCACTTAAATTGTGTGGTTCTTTAAAAAAGCATCTGTAAGCAGGACAAGGGCAAGCTATACTCCTTTCTGAGTTGGATTGAACAAGGCAAATATCACTGACCCTCCCCACATCTTGTCCTCCAGAGCAAGTGTGTGAAGTACTGGCCGGACGAACATGCGCTGAAAGAATACGGCGTGATGCGAGTCCGAAACGTCAAAGAGAGCGCGGCTCACGATTACACATTACGAGAACTCAAACTTTCAAAGGTCGGACAGGTTAGTCTTCAGTATTCTGTGTTTAGTTCTGGTGAGTGTCCAATAGTTGAACAGTATGTCGGGTTTTAGGAGCAGACCCTTAGAGTGATCTTGGAGGACTTTGTTAAGTCTTCCTACCACCCCCCTTTCTGCTCTTGCTCTCCTGTTTTGGCAATTGCTTCACTTTACTTTCCAGTCTGAAGGGGGGTGCTGCACATTTCAGGCTGACGCTAACCAAGGTATCCTTTGGTGGCGTATTGTTCAGGGCAACACCGAGAGGACAGTGTGGCAGTATCACTTCCGGACCTGGCCTGACCATGGTGTCCCCAGTGATCCTGGTGGGGTGCTGGATTTCTTAGAAGAGGTTCACCACAAGCAAGAGAGCATCGCAGATGCCGGTCCAGTCGTGGTTCATTGCAGGTCTGTTGGTGTATTTGTTTTTTGTGCTTGAGCTTGAGTTCCTTCTTCAAGGGTGAGACACAGACGTGTCAATAACCCTTTTCCCTTCCTCTCCCATTGACAGTGCTGGGATTGGTCGCACTGGGACGTTCATCGTGATTGATATCCTCATTGACATCATCAGAGAGAAAGGTATGTCCTGATGTTTTCAGGGTGGCCACCAGCCTTAGCTTTGCTGAGAACTAATATGGCAACTTTTGTGAGTGGTAAATTCCTTCCCACCTTATTGTTTCCTCTCCGTAACGTCTTTATGTCGTCTTAAAGAGGAAATAGATTACTGGGTTAGGGTTTTGAGATCCCTTTGAGATCATGGGTGTACCTGTTTCCCCAGGTTAGTTCCCCACCCACTAACCCTCGGCTAACCCTTTTTTCCCAGGTGTGGACTGTGACATTGACGTCCCAAAGACTATCCAAATGGTGAGGTCCCAGCGGTCAGGGATGGTGCAGACAGAAGCCCAGTACCGGTTTATTTACATGGCAGTGCAGCACTACATCGAAACGCTACAGCGCCGGATCGAGGAAGAGCAGGTACTTCTGTGCGGCCTCTTGGGAGTTGTGCCAGGTTGCACTGCCAGGTTGTGATGTGGTGCTGCCCCCTTGTGACCACTGTTTGTAAAGCTTCCTAATCTGTTTGTGCTGATGCTGCCCAGGGCCAAGCTGGGATATCTTAACTCCAGGATGTAGCAAATTTTGAGAGGGGGGAGAAGACTCTAAAATTGTTAGTCCAGTTTTCTCTTAGAGTTTCCATGTGCTTTTATACTGCAAAGGAGTAGAGAGGTTCCTTGTGTACCTCTCTGCTTTGTGTACCTTTCTCTCTAGTTCCAGGGGTGTCCAACACGCGGCCCGGGGGCTGCATTTGGTCCAGGATGAGGGTGGATGCGGCCCCCCTGCAAAGCTGGCCACTGCCATTGGAAAACCCGGCTTTGTGGCAGCAGCCATTTTCAAATTTTGTGTGCTTCTCTGCGCACTGCCCTGGGTGGCCGCTACAAAGCTGGTCTGGGCTGCCTGGCACCTCCCCCTACCTGCCTCCTGGGAGTAAGACCCATTGAACCCAATGGGGCTTACTTTTGAGTAGACATGGTTAGGATTGTGCTCAAAGGCTGCAGTCTGCCCTCCTCACATAGGAGTGAGCCCCACTGATTATAATAAGGCTTACTTTAGAGTAGATATGCAAGGCTAGGTCTTTCAAGCTCTTTTTCATTGCCCGCCTTTCATAAGAGTGAGCCCCACTGACTGTAATAGACTTGCCATAGAGTAGACATATATAGCCTGGTCTCTTAAGAGAGTCTGAGGAGTTGCTGGCAGAGCACCAAAACCGGCCATATCCCGGCCAGGACTTTATTTTTTTGCTTGCTTATCAAGACATTGCTTGCATATAAAGTTAAAATTTATTAGAAATGTTTTCTTGTCTTTCAAAACAGTCTCAATCCACAGTTTTACTCTATTTGTTTGCACATCATCTTAATTTCTAGAAGAGCAAGCGGAAAGGACACGAGTATACGAACATAAAATATTCTCTAATGGACCAGGCCGGCGGAGATCAGAGTCCCCTTCCGCCATGTACTCCGACTCCCACCTGCCCTGAGTAAGTAGCTGTGGTGAACCAGGCTGGCCACCCTTTCACACCATTCCTGGAAGAACTGGAGCTCTGCTCTATCCAACTGGGTTGTAACTTGAAATTCTTGTGCTTCCTCTCAGGCTGAGGGAAGACAACGTGATGAGAGTCTATGAAAATGTCGGCCTGATGCAGCAGCAGCAGAAAAGCTTCAGATGAGGCTATGAGAAGAAAGGCCCTTGTGGGTGAAGGCAGGTTATTTTGGCTCCCCCTATTGATGTTGCGGGTTGGGGGGTCTGCAGGGAAGCAAATCCTTGCATGTCCATCTTGGCAGCAAGCCTGGGCTCTCTCACCTTCAGAGGGCGGCTTCAGGAAAGAACTTCTGTATTGGGAATATTCATAGACAACACTTGGCTGCGGGTGGCGCAAGTGGTTAAGACACTGTGCCTGTTAACCAGAAGGCCAGGATTTGAGACCCAGGTCCCCATAAGACAGGGTGAGCTCCTGTCCTTAGCCCAGCTCTGTGACGCAGCAGGAACCCATTGTATCGGCTCTGCCATTACATTGGACTATTTCAGTGGCGTGGAGAGGGGGGGATTTGCTGCGTGGGTAACGACCTATCCTCCATGCTAATCTACCCAGGCCTTCATGCTTCGCAGCGCCAAGCACGATACCATAGTCTTTCAAGACTGATGGATGCCATCACAGATAAGGCAGTACCGCAACTGATGGGTTCTCTTTCTGTCCCTTTACAGAACCCCAAGACTGATTTAATTGTTTTTAAACAAGAAGGTGAAGCAAAAGCAACTTATTGAGCGTCCCATGAAGAGCTGGACTCGGACCGCTGCGTAGAGCCTCTCTATGTTGTTTTAACCCTTCAATAATATGCAGAACTTAAGATGATATTTCAGAGAAACTCCTCTAATGCCTTTTCTCAAATTTCTACAATTGCTGATTTTATTCTTTTTGTTTGTTTGTTTCCAATTTTTCCCCCTTTGGAACATAAGGTTCTTTGGCCTCTTGTGCAGACCAACACTCTGTTGTACTTGAAAGATTTTTTGCCCCTTTACTCCTGGATTTAGAGGTTTTAAAGCTGTTTCAAATCTTACTTTTTAAAACATCTATTTGTTACCCTTAAAAGAAATAATTCAGAGTAATAGGCCCGTTGAGAAGCTTCCGTGCTTTGTGGGGCAAAATGGGATTATACCAATTGAACGCCCTTCTTCCCTAGGCCTCTATCCCCCCCACCCCTGCTTCCGAAGAGCAGGCGGCGGCGGTCTCTGGACAAGCCCCATTGATCAGCTAATTTGATTGAGTAGCTGGTTCTCGTGACGTTTCATGCTTGAAAATGAAGATACTTTTCTAGAACTTCCAATGATGCGTTTTTTGCACCAGATGAAAAACCCGTTTGTTTTCCTAGAACTTGCCCAGCAGCTGATGACTAGATGCTGTACTAAGGCTGATGGTGTTCGTTGGGGAACGGAGGGCGGAGATCGAGGGTGGTGGCACTAACGATAGTGGTGTGATTCGGGTTCACGATGGTGGCATTCCCGGAATAATGTCCGAAACTGCCTTTTGGTTTTTATCCTTTGCTCCTATGACCCCTGCTTGCCTTTGTGAGAAACAGAACCCCAGGTTAAACATGTCTTTTGGAATGACTCTCTTTGGCCGTCACTCCTTGCAATGCCCCCTCTCCACCCCGATAGGACCTCCAAGGCGGCTTTGGGAATCCCTTTGCCTGTTGAGCAGGTTGAAGAGCCTGCAAAAGGGAACTCTTGTCTTGCATTGCCTTAGAAGGGTTGAAAGATCAGCAGGTTGCAGAAGCGCCTGGACCGTGTGCTCCATTTAAGCAAGACATTCTGCCTTCTCAAAGTGCCTTTTTTCCCAAAGCTGCCTCCAGCTTGACAGGGTTTTCCTTTCTTCTTGAGTAGCTCTTATCAAGGAGATGCTGAGCACCCGTGTATGCAGTTGGAAGGGGCTAGGAAGGCTTCTGGACCAGCAGGAAACATGAGTCCATCCTGCAAGCGAAGCTAAAGAAGGCCATCGAGATTGGGGCTGCTGAGTTTCCATGACTTGTGGCTAGCGGTGTCATGAGGGTTAGGGGTGAACCCACACCAGAGTGCTGGTCGGACTGCTGAGGTTAGGTTAGTGAACTCCTTGGGAGCCAGAAACCTAAGTTTCAAGCAGTGCTGTTGTAATCCTGCAGTTGTGGCCAGGGCTGTGTGTACTGCATGCTTAGTAAGAAATATTATCTGCACCCAGAAAAGCTCAGTTCTACAACTTTTTGTGTTATTTCTCTGATTCGCTTTTTTAAAAAACATTGTTTTCTTTCATTTTGGTTTTGCAAACTGCTGGCAGGGTGGGTGATGTGGACATTCTCATTCTTACGAGGCTTTCCCACCTGCCCACTGGGCTTCTGAGGTTCCCATCGCGTATTGATGGCCTGCTTTGGAGCGTATCCTTGTTGCTTTTGAGGGCTAGAAAGTTTTGTTTTCTTTTTAAGAGGAAGGCTTTTCAAGCTGCAAAACTCTTCCTTGCTAGGAACTGCATCACCCCACAGTCCTGGTCTCCTTCATGCTTAGCTTGGATGTGGTAGGCTGGGAGAAAGAGAGACCCTCCGAGTCACCTTCTTTGAACTCTCCATCACTTGCCTTACAGACAGGCTCTTGTGTGGCCACAGCGCAGTACCCTGATCTGACTTTTGAGGTACACCTTGCCCACAGGATCAGTTGCCATCTCCTAGGGTGCATTAACTGGCAAATCCCATTGAGGGCCCAGTGCCAGCTTTGTATGAGGGGAAGGCATAAAGCAAGTCCTTGAAGTGTCATCGGCAGGCAGGGATGAGGTGAGAAGAGGGGCACTGAGGGGTGGAGCTGGGTGGGGACTTTGCCCTCCATCAGCTTGCTCTGTGCATGAGCCAGGTGGTGATATCAGCAGCTCCCCTTGCCATCAAAAGAGAAAAGGGGTCAGCATGCATTCTTTCTGAAAGGAGAATCCCTCATATTCCCTTCTGCATCACCCTTTTTCTCTACGTAGTGGTTCTCTTCCCCTTTCCCTGATCTGAATCCACAGCAGGGTTGCAAGGAACACCTGTAGTCCTCTTTGCCCCCATCCCAGCAGCAGCCTGAGCAGTACCTGCCAGGCCAAAGCGAATCAAGCTTCTCGGACTAGTAAGATGAAAACAGTCTCCAGAATGTGTTGACTTACATGAGCACGTGCTGTTGAATGTCTGCTTTTGAAACTTGAAAAAAGAACCTTCTCAATGATTGTGCGAAGAAAGGAGCATTAACCAGATCACTAGTCCTGGTTAAAAACCAAAAATGACGGTCTCTGGTGGTGACTTCTAAGAAACACCTCCAGCCGCCTCCACTTGTCTTATTTATCCAAATAGTATAGGCTTCACTAGCATAAGGGGTGGTGATCCCCCTTCTGTCCCTTCCGTGGCTATATCTGTACTTGACAGTGGGGTGTAGCGTTACAGTGTCTTATAGTCCTGGAGTGAGTTTCTATAACAATGTACGGCGATGGGATTGCGGCTGTGTCTGTATGGGGTTGGGATTGGCAGTGCAGCCTTTGCTGCGTTCAGTGATTGTTGAAACGGAAGTCAAAAGGGAATGAGGTGGTTGTTTTTAAGCTTTTAATTGCTGGATTTGGTTGGGAAGATGCCCTTCCATTCCGGATGCTAAAACATGTCTTTTTAATGTAATTTGTGTGTTTGCTTTGGGGGAATGAGTGCTTTTAAAAAATGGTGTCACCAAACCTGAAAATGTTTTTTGATTACCAGGAAATCATGTTTTCCATGTAGAAACAGGTGCAAACTTTCTTGTTTTCAGGAGAGCTCATGGACCTCTTGGTCGCCTGACTTATTCTGGGATTGAAATGTATTGGCAGCTCAGGTGTTAAGCATTCCCAGACTCTGTGGGGACTGGAAGAGAGCTGATACAGACTCGCCGGGGGAGATGCTTCTGCCAGGGATGTGTGGTGTGAAGGTGGCACGTGAAGGCAGAACCCTCTCCCCCAGAACACTTTGAAAAGCACTGCTACCGTATGAGATGTGCAAGCACTGCAGCCAATGCACAGAGCCTCACTCCTGCCACACACTGCACATCCCTGGTTTCCGTTATGTCTTGATTCAGGGGTAACGATGCTTCTTGACGGGGAGGCCACAACCAATGTATCTTCTCCCCAAAAAGGCTGCCTCTCTGCCTTCTGCACCCCCAGATCAGTAACCTGCACACAGAGTGACAGGCTGGACTGCTGAGGAAGTTAATCCCAAAGCTATTTTAGGGGTAAGGGTGAAATGTCTTAGTTTTAATGTAGAAAATGTCTCCCTTACTGGAAAAATTGGGGAACCCGCTTGCCTGTGTGTCATTACATGCTGAATGTTTGATGACGTACTTGTTTTATCCGGTTCTTTAAAAGCAAAACAACTCCTTTGTTAATCTTTTAGACCAAATCTTCTCTCCCCCCTTCAATACCCCACTTGAAATGTCTTTCAAAAATTACAATTGGATATCCTTTATCCACAAAAGATCCCCTGTAGGTCTAGTTGAAAGTTTGAGGAGGGGCATTGATGGCTAGCAGAATGGGAGCATCTGATGCTGGCTTGGAGGAATTTGGAGTGTGGCTCAGTATTGGAAGGGGCTTGTACTGTCATAATTTTAATTTTAATTGGTCTTTCCTCATGAAGTCCAGACCTGTGTTTCTTAATTTATGCACACCTTTGCTGATGGAAGTCACAACCACGCTAACGGATCAGAGAGGAAAATTCTCCTTTTGGTTGATTCTCCCTAACCCTTCCCCTTTCCCCAACAATGTATGAAGTATTGTACCAGAGTATTAAATGAAATGTAATATTTTATTGAGAAGAAAAGCTCAACTCCTCCTTTTAAAGGAATACGTATAGGATATCATTGATTTTCTTTTTTTTAAATGTGAATTTGTGTACCTTTCAAGATGCGTTGTTTTCTCTGCATTTTGGGAGGGTTCTTGTGCCGGGATGGCCCTGTTACAAGCCCATGGTGCACACCAGCGTGAGGGGCCTGCAGCCACTCCGACGATGTTTCCGAACACTCATCGAACGCTCACATCTTCTGTAGACCGTTTTTGCAATTTGTCCAACATGTGACATTAAACGAGAGGGAAAAAAAAAATCAATGGATCATGTACAGAAATCTTTGTGATTTGTTTGTCTGTCTCCAGCCTGTATTTATGGGTGTTGAGTCTGGCTGAATTGCTGGCTGTGCTGTGATTTTTTTCCCCCCAATTGCTCCAAGGCTTATTATCAGAGTAAAAGCATTTATTTGTACAACATCAGAACTTAAAAAAAAACAATAGGAATAAAAAAACATTTTCTTATATCTGTTTGCTGAGTAATTTTACAAGGGTGTGTTACCCACAGTGTTAATTTGCCTGCGTTAAATTCTGTTTGATCTTCTGCAGCAGGCCCAGCTGCTGGAAACAGTGCATCAAAGTGGTTGCATCATAGACTGCAGTCTTACTCCTGGTTGCAAATCTTGTGCTTCTACAGAGATTTGGTGCATTGGAGTGGGAAGAATAAGGCAGAAAGACTTGCACTGAATGATGACACTCCTGTTTCCATTTAGGGCTGTGGGTGGCACAATTGGTTAAGGCACTGTTAAGACACTGTGCCTGTTAACCAGCAGGCCAGAGTTCGAGACCCGGGTCGGTCCCCTCAAGACAGGGTGAACTCCTGTCCTTAGCCCAGCTCTGCAACGCCGCTGGAACCAATCGTATTGGCTCTGCCTTTCCATTGGATTATTTCAGTGGCATGGAGGGGGGATTTGCTGCTTGGGTAACATCCTATCCTCCATATCAGTCTAACCCAGGCCTTTGTGCTTCGCGTGCAGCGTATGCAGCGCCGAGCACGATATCATAGTCTGATGGATGCCTGCTTTTTGTTTCCATTTGGTTGGATCCACTTCCTGGATCATCTAGACCGTGGCGTAGCTACAGGGGGTGGAGCAGTCGGAGGGAACTTCACTATGGCAATCAAAGGGCCCTTCCTCTTCAGCGCCATTCCAGGCAGGGAGAGCAAAATGGAGCCATAAGGAAACCATAAGCAGGAGGGTTATACAGGCTGAGCCATGGTTGGCCAGTTTTATCATGAGAACCACCCCGCTTGGCACGAGGACTCGGCTTTCCATCTTGTAGTTGAGCACGGAACTGGGCAACCTTTTAAAAAAAGCTTGTGTAGCAAAGCAGGCAGATTTATCTAGTGCTGCCTCAGGGGCTGCAACAAAATGAACACGGCCATTGACAATAAAAGGCCCTGTTGTTCCAAGGAGTTGCTCCTTTTCCTTCTGCTCCTGTGTAGCAGCCTCTGAGATAGCCAAGCATTTACAAGAAGATTCTCATGTTCCTAATAGTCCCAAAATTGGGCAAGTTCCTCTGTCTAACAAGACATTTTCAATCCATTTTTAAAATTTCAGGTGAATTCAATGGACGTAAAGAGATGGTTCTGGAGGACGATCAGAATAAACCTATTGAATCTGAAAACCTTGCGCAAATTTGATCTGCTGATAAGATCATGTCGAAATCATGAGATCATGTCGGGCTGATGAGATCATGTCGGAGCTGATGTCGGGCACTAAAATGGAGACCCAGCACAATGCCTGAATGCCTTTTTATAAACCTTTCTCTTCTACGCGTGGTTGGTTTCTTTTTTGGTTCTTGTTCCCAACACCTCTGGGGGTGAGGTGCTTGCAGTATGAGAAAATCTCAACCACAAGCAGCTTGTGACAGTGCAGTTGAGGAGTACTTCCGGCCCTGCACGGGAAGGCACAAGAACCTCTGAACATGTTAAGAGGGCGCCTTTCCCCACTTTTTATTTTTTGCTGTTCTGAGGTAGGACAGGGCTACAAAAGTATACTCAGCAAAGCATAGCTGACCCTGTCATTTCAGAAGTGAAATACAGTTTGGCTATATACAGCTCTGCACCATGCCTATTGGGTCCCACCAGCCAGGGCCATCCACCACTTCCTCTTCCTTCTCTGCCTCTGGGCCTGTCCATTTACATAACACTCTGTGACTGTCAGCAGATAATGAAGAAGTTCGGCTCAATATTGCATGAAATTTTAACACACTCCCAGTGGATTCTGCTGTAAAAGAACAGAGCACCTTGCAAAAGAAAGGAGGTTTTGCATTCACTGTCTCTCTTAGGGCACAATCCAGAGTAACTATGGGGAGTTGTTGCTCCGGTGTGAGCAACAACTCTGGATTGCAATATAAATTTCCCATAGGTTTTCACTAGGTGGTGCAGTAACTATGAGTGCACATAATGTCTCTTACGTGCTCCCGTAGTTACTCTGGATTGTAGGGTAAGTGGTGTGAATTATTATCATGCAGCTATTTTGTTTCTGGATTCTGTCTGGTCTTGAAAAACTGGAGCGTGGCTGAGAAATTCAAACTCAGGTGGATGGAGAGATGCCCATTTTGGAGACAGATGGTGAAACTGCAGCTAACAGAACAGAAAATGTTCCCATCTGGCTAGATGGGAACCCAGGTTTTGTGGTGTATTGATTTTTATTACAGAATTGGCATCTAAAGCATAATCAGAAGCCACGTTCCTCTGCCAGACCAGTCAGCTCAATCCAGGTGCTGCTTGTAGAGAAATAAGTGTGAATGTACACATAAGCTTCCAGACCAAATGTTGCCAAAGGGCTGTTGGGTGGTGCAAGTGGTTAAAACACTGTGCCTGTTAACCAGCAGGCCAGGATTCGAGACCCAGGTCCCCACAAGACAGGATGAGCTCCTGTCCTTAGCCCAGCTTTGCGACACAGCTGGAGCCAATCGTATGGGCTCTGTCGTTCCATTGGAGTATTTCAGTGGTGTGGAGAGGGGGGATTTTATGCTTGGGTAGCCTATCCTCCATATCAATCTACCCAAGCCTTCGTGCTTTGCATGCAGCGTTGAGCACAACGCCATAGTCTTTCAAGACTGATGGACGCCAAGTTAAATGTTGCCAGAGGTCTCGAGCAAGTGAGCCAATCCACCTCCTTTAAGCAACTGGATTATATATGAACTAACCTTGCTTTAGGGCTGTGGGTGGCACAAGCGGTTAAGACGATGTGCCTGTTAACCAGCAGGCCAGGGTTTGAGACCTGGGTCAGCCCCACAAGACAGGGTGAGCTCCTGTCCTTAGCCCAGCTCTGCGACACCAGCTGGATCCAATCGTATCGGCTCTGCCTTTCCACTGGACTAATTCAGTGGCGTGGAGAGGGGGATTTGCTGCTTGGGAAAAGCCTATCCTCCATAGCAATCCAACCCAGGCTTTCGTTCTTCGCATGCAGCGTATGCAGCACCGAGCACGATACCATAGTCTTCCAAGACTGAGGGAGGCCTGCTTTTTAAATCTTGCTTTGTACGGTATGCGCTGCTATCATTTTGAGTTGGAAGCCTTTTAAAAAAAACTGTTTTTCCTGCTTTGTGGCAGAACTGAAGTCCCTTAGTTGCTATAGCAATGCACCTCTCTTGGCTTTGATCTGGGCTGTTTAACCTGGAACTGACACTTCCATTTATTTGGATGGCAGGAAAGGCATTTCAAAGGGAATCAACGGAGCGCATAAGATTCTAGGTTCTTCAAGCAGGCGGGGGAGAGGCACAAAATAACGCCGATTGATTTTGTGTGTTGATTTTGTTTGTTGGTGTGTCCGTCCCATCGGCAAGCAGCTGTCGGACATCTGATGCTCTGGATCCCTCTGATGCTGAAGCGGTGTTCAGTGTGGCCTCCAGTGTTGCCCCCTCTGCTTAACCACTGGGGCTTTCTCCTGATCTCCTTGATGCAATGAGAACCGGCAAGGCACATCGGAAGACGACAGTTTCATTGCCGGCCCTGTTTGCCTTCAAACCATCAGCCTCTCCTCGGACCTGTTAATTACAATCACAGTGGTTTCCTATTAATTGCAGTGATTGGGATGTTTTCTAGGTTAACTTGGTAATTGCTTTGCCAATTCCTTCTCATGCTCCCATCCCCAGGTACCTTGTGGTGCTGTTTGATGTGCATCAGGCCAGAGTGGCGCAATTCTCCATAGCAAATGTTTTCAGCATACAAGAATGAGAGGCCGGTGCAGACGCTGGTGGGGAGACTTATGGGGGAAACTATGGACACATGCGCCACTCCATAAATGTGGACAGAAACACCCCTCTGTGCTCTGCACCTTCCCGACATCATAATAATTCTTTTATTGTCATTATATACAGTGGCGCCTCACGTAAAGTATGTTTCACGTAACACAAAAATCTCTCTGGGATTCTGCTTCACGTAACAAACTGTGCTTCACGTAAAGAACACATTCGTTGGCAGTTGGGGCAGACGCGCTGGTCGGCAGCCTGTTTAAAAAGCGTCAGGGCTTCCTAGCGCACCTGCCATAGTGAAAGCAACACTTCCATGCTGCTCCTCCTGTGGCCGGAGGGAGAGAAGAGCAGTGGAGAAGAGGGAAGCAGCTCAGGGCTGGCCAGAAAGGAGCAGGGGAGAGAGAGGCTCAGGATGGAGAGGAGGAGAAAGTGGGGAGACGCTTTGAAGGTGTCTTGGATTGCAGCCTCCTAACCATGTCTACCCAGAAGTAAGCCCCATTGTGTTAAATGGGTCTTACTCCCAGGAAAGCATCTTTAGGACTGCAGCCTAAGTAGACTTCATAAGATCCTGCACATTGAATGCATGTTTTGAATTCAATTCCAGTGTTTTGTCATCATTTTTACATCCAGTTAATATTTTTATATGAATATTTTGGGGGTTGTGGAACCAATCGTCTGAGTTTCCATTATTTCCTATGGGAAAATCTGCTTTACGTAAAGAACACTTCACATAACAAACATACCTCCGGGACAAATTAAATTTGTTATGTGAGGCATCACATAATTAAATTTGTTATGTGAGGTATGTTGACATTGAGTATTGACAAGTATATAGTGAAATTTTGAGGTGCGCTTTTTCAGGATACAGACTCAACCGATTACGAGTGCATGTAAATGCGCCGCCACAGACTATCCTCACAGCAACCCTGCGAGGCAGGTGATTGTTCTATGGGCAGCTCATAGAACAACTCTCCTAGGTGGAACCTGTCATGGTGTCGTCACCACATCTGGTATCAGGAACTGCCTTACAAACTTGCGGCATACTGCAATGGCCTACTTTCACTCCTCCGTTCATGGTGCAATCTCTATGGAGGGGACCACAGAATCAGTGGTGCAGACCATGATCAGCCATGTTTTACTTCAATGAAGGGAGGACCATGTTCTGACTGGCTGTTATGCACATCAAATGAAAGTGCTGAAAGGTCCTACTGTGGCGCATGTGGGAAGCCTGGCAATGGAGGGAGCATAGCTGCCTATGGGTCAGGTGTCTCCTTCACCTCACATGGAATGGGACACCTGGCCATTAAAAGGATAAGGGCAGCAATCTGGTTGTAGCAAGATGGAGCAGCAGTTGTCATCTCTGTTACTGGAGCTCCATCTTGAATGAGAAAGGGGCAGAGGACAATCAGTTCTGTGATGTCTGACAGAAGACGGTGGGCAGTGCTGTGGTGTCTGACAGAAAATGGCAGACGCTGCAGTAGTGTGGTGTGTCTGACAGAAAATGGTGAACAGTGCTATGGTGTGGCGTCCCACAGAAAATGGCGGGTGCTGCAGTAGTGTGGGGTGGTGTCTGACAGAAAATAGCGGGCAATGGTATGGTGTGGCATTTGACAGATAATGTCAGGCAGTGCTGTGGTGTCTGGCAAAATGGGCAGTGTTGTGGTGTCTGACAGTGCTGTGTTGTGGTATCTGGCAGAAATGGTGGGCAGTGGTGTGGTATCTGACAATGGCAGGTAGTTCTGCATGATGGTGTGTGACAGAAAATGGCAGACAGTGCTGTGGTGTGGTGTCTGACAGAAAGTGGCAGACAGTGTGAAGGTGTGGTATCTGACAGAAAATGGTGGGCAGTGCTGTGGTGTCTGAAAGAAAGTGGCGGACAGTGCCAAGGTGTGGTATCTGACAGAAAATGGTGGGCAGTGCTGTGGTGTCTGACAGAAAATGGTGGGCAGTGCTGTGGAGTCTGACAGAAAGTGGTGGACAGTGCCAAGGTGTGGTATCTGACAGAAAATGGTGGGCAGTTGTGTGGTGTGGTGGACAGTGCCATGGTGTGGTATCTGACAGAAAATGGTGGGCAGTGCTGCGGTGTCTGAAAGAAAGTGGCGGACAGTGCGAAGGTGTGGTGTCTGACAGAAAGTGGTGGACAGTGCCAAGGTGTGGTATCTGACAGAAAATGGCGGGCAGTTGTGTGGTGTGGTATCTGACAGAAAATGGCAGGCAGTTGTGTGGTGTGGTATCTGACAGAAAATGGCGGGCAGTTGTGTGGTGTGGTGTCTGACAGAAAGTGGTGGACAGTGCCAAGGTGTGGTATCTGACAGAAAATGGCGGGCAGTTGTGTGGTGTGGTGTCTGACAGAAAATGGCAGGCAGTTGTGTGGTGTGGTATCTGACAGAAAATGGCGGGCAGTTGTGTGGTGTGGTGTCTGACAGAAAATGGCGGGCAGTTGTGTGGTGTGGTGTCTGACAGAAAATGGCGGGCAGTTGTGTGGTGTGGTATCTGACAGAAAATGGCGGGCAGTTGTGTGGTGTGGTGTCTGACAGAAAATGGCAGGCAGTTGTGTGGTGTGGTATCTGACAGAAAATGGCGGGCAGTTGTGTGGTGTGGTGTCTGACAGAAAATGGCGGGCAGTTGTGTGGTGTGGTGTCTGACAGAAAATGGCGGGCAGTTGTGTGGTGTGGTATCTGACAGAAAATGGCGGGCAGTTGTGTGGTGTGGTGTCTGACAGAAAATGGTGGGCAGTTGTGTGGTGTGGTGTCTGACAGAAAGTGGTGGACAGTGCCAAGGTGTGGTATCTGACAGAAAATGGTGGGCAGTGGTGTGGTGTGGTGTCTGACAGAAAGTGGTGGACAGTGCCAAGGTGTGGTATCTGACAGAAAATGGTGGGCAGTGGTGTGGTGTGGTGTCTGACAGAAAATGGTGGGCAGTTGTGTAGTGTGGTATCTGACAGAAAGTGGTGGGCAGTGGTGTGGTGTGGTATCTGACATAAAATGTGGGCAGTGGTGTGGCCTGACTGAAAATGGAAGACAGTGGTGTGGTGTCTGACAGAAAGTGGCGGATAGTTCCATGGTGTGGTATCTGACAGAATACCTGAAGGCTGAAATCCAAGTAGAAAAAGGGGGTAGGGAGGCTGTGTCTGCAGACACTGTGGATCCCCTCTCTCTATCCTGACATTATCTATCTCTCTATCCCATTATGATTTTCTTCCTCATTTCCTTCTTTCTGGGTGGCTGACCAAGGTTACTGAAAGTGGGAAAGGAGCCAGAGAGAGTGTGTGAGGGTATGTTTAGTCTGAAAGAGAGGAAGAGAAGCACTGTCATTCATCAAAAATGCCCTTCTTTTAGGGGAGCGCATGGTGCTCAGGCTGGGAGAACATGGCAGCGCATTATCTCAATGCCTTGCTTGCATTTGCTTAATCTTCTCTAACATGGCAAGCTTGTCACCCACACCCTCTGGCTGGCCTTTAAAAGGCAGTTGGGTGGGAAAACACAGGAGAGATTTGATGGAGAGCCCATCAAGGGAGTTCTCAAGGGATTATCCTTCCTAATCTCCTTTAGTGAGACGGGTGAGAGCGACTGATTTGGATGCTGGAAAAATGTCCTCTCTGGATGTCGAGGAAGAGCCACATGAAGCTCATTGATTGTCATAGACTGTTCCATGCATCAGGGAATTTTGCAACAGGGAGAAACCCAGTGGTGGGATTCAAATAAATTAACAACAGGTTCTATGTCCTAATAACCTAAATCAGGGGTCCTCAAACTACGGCCCGAGGGCCGGATATGGCCCGCCAGGGCCCTCAATCCGAGCTGCGGGCATTTTCAGAAACCCCCCGCATCCTCCCCGCCGGGGGTTGGGGGGAAACCCCAGGGGCCTCGACGTCAGGCACACAAGCGACTGAGCGGGAAGCGCACGCACACCTGTTGCCGCTTCTCCACAGCGCCAGGGGTTCCGTGGCCAGTGCGCGCACCCTTCCCGCTCAGTTGCAGCTTCCCGCCTCCTGGGAACCTCTGGCGCTGCAGATAAGCTTGCAACAGGTGTGCGCGCTTCCTGCTCAGTCGCTCGTGCGCCCTTCCCTCAGTCCCTCAGTCGCCGGCTTCCTGCTTCCCACTTGCTTAATGAGTAAGCCCATTACTTCTGTGTAGGAATGCTTAGGATGGGGCTCTGAGGCTGCAGTCCTAGCCTCACTTTTGGGGTTTTTTGTGGCATAATTCATAAAATGTTTTCATCTTTCCATCAACTTCAGTTTATGTTATGTTGAGTAGCATTTTTACATGAAAGTAACACACTGTTTGCAAAATAATTTGTTCCTTATTACTTAATTTAATTAATTAAATAATTAACTATCGTCCGGCCCCTGACAGTGTCTGACAGACAGTGAACTGGCCCCCTGTTTAAAAAGTCTGAGGACCCCTGACCTAAATGAACAACAGGTTCTATGTCTCATTAGTAACCGGTTCTCAGAACCAGGTGCTCATTAGCAAAGAGTTCTATAGAACCTGTGAGAACCCCCTGAAGCCCACCACTGGAGGTACCCACACATCTCAAGGCACATCCACCAATAGTCCTGGTAGCCAAAGCACATCCACCAGTAATAGAAGGTCACGCCAAACGCGGGTTGAGTTGTTCACCTGGAGCAATGTTTTTCAACCAGTGTGCCGTGGCACGCTGCTGTGCCACTGACAGTCCTCAGGTGTGCCCTGGGAATTTGGGGAGAGTCATTAATTAATAGGAAAATTGTGGGATTTGAACAGGCTGGTGTGCCTTATCAATGGTGAAAACCACTGATAGTGTGCCTTGATAATTTCATGGTGTGCCATGAGATAACTTGGCATCCATCAGTCTTGAAAGACTATGGTGTCGTGCTCAGCGCTGCACGCGAAGCACGAAGCCCTAGATAGATTGATATGGAGGATAGGCTGTTACCCAAGCAGCAAATCCCCCCTCTCCACACCACTGAAATACTCCAGTGGAACGGCAGAACTGATACAATTGGTTCCAGCTGCATCGCAGAGCTGGGCTAAGGAGGAGCTCACCCTGTCTTGTGGGGCCGACCCGGGTCTCGAACCCTGGCCCTCGGGTTAACAGGCACAGTGTCTTAACCACTTGCGCCACCCACAGCCCATGAGATAAAAAAGGTTGAAAATAGGTGAACTGGAGTTTTTGGATTCCCAGGTCCAGAGTCCAGCAAGGAGTTGGTTTACTAGTCTGTGCAGCACTCCCTCAAAACAACTTGCCTTGAGCCTCCAGTGCCTCCAGTGTCTCCAGTGAGCCCAACTCCCTTTTTAACCAGTGAGCTGAATATGAAGATAACAAGCAGAATGAAAACAAAGCAGAACAGCCTCAGAACCGTTAACGCTGACACCCTTCCCAGTCTTGGCACCGTACATAAATATGATCCCAAAACTAGTTGAAACAAGCAAATATGGAGCGAAAAATCGGGGCCGGGGAGCATTCCATAGTCTTTATGCCACCACCAGGGAAGCTCTATCCCTGTTGTCCACTATTACGCCTCCCATAGTTAGAGGGAAAGCATATATGGCCTGAACTGGCTCCTATATGAAGAGGTCTGTTTAACCCCCAAATCCAGAGCGACTATGGGAGCATGTAAAAGACATTACATGCACCTGTAGTTGCTGCACCTCCTAAGTAAAAACCTATGGGAAATTCCCATTAGAATCCAGAATAAATTGTTCTTACACTGGAGCAAGGACTCCCCTTAGTTACTCTGGATAAGGGGCAGGAATCTGTGATCTACCTCTGCAAAATAAACCAGGGCCAATCTAAGGGTGCAATCCAGAGTAACTACGGGGAGTCCTTGCTCCAACGTAAGAACAATTTACTCTGTATTGCAGTATGAATTTCACATAGGTTTTCACTAGGTGGTGCCGTAACTACGTCGACGTAAGTTACTCCCGTAGTTACTCTGGATTGTAGGATATGTCAATCTCATTAAAATCTTGGCCTCCTTCTCCATTTCCTTTGCTTCTTAGCCATGACTTGAGTTCCAAATACTAAGTGCCTATCGGTTTACGAATTCATCCCCCCCCCACCCTAATTACTTAATGTTCATTGAGTGTTATTAATGGCCTTTCCCAGAGCTGGAAATAGTGCTGCTTTTGAAAGAATGGGCTGTTTTAATTTGCCAAAATACAGATGCAAAGTTTGCTCAGCATTAAATCCACAGAGGCTGAGTCACTGAGACAACAGTGAGGAGAGTCTCTCGGATATTACAATTGCTAGTAGCGTCACCCATACCCTCCTGAAGTGATACTTTAGGACAGGAGGGGTTTTGGGGGGTAAAAAAATGGTTTAACTGTTATTTATGGTTACAACAACCTGTCCTCTTCTTGCAGATTTAAGCAGCTTTGTATTTATACTTCATGGTAGAGCGAAGAGAATAAAGTACAGCGGTGCCTCACAAAAAGAGCTTAATTCATTTCAGAGGCCTCTCTTTAAGTGAAACGCTCTTTAAGTGAAATGGATTTTCCCATAGGAAATAATGGAAACTCAGACGATTGGTTCCACCACCCCCAAAATATTCATATAAAAATATTAACTGGATGTAAAAATGATGACAAAACACTGGAATTGAATTCAAAACATGCATTCAATGTGCAGGATCCTATGAAGTCTACTTAGGCTGCAATCCTAAAGACACTTTCCTGGGAGTAAGCCCCATTTAACACAATGGGGCTTACTTCTAGGTAGACATGGTTAAGAGGCTGCAATCAAAGACACTCTCCTGGATGCAAGCCCCATTTAACACAATGTCTGAGTAGACATAGTTAGGAGACTGCAAAGACACTTTCCTGGGAGGCTTACCTGGGTTGTTGCTGGAGGTTCAAGGTGGTTGGTGGTGGTACTTGGGGGCAGTTAGCGGCAGCTGCCTCTGGCACCTCCAGGCGACTGCCCCCAAGTTGGAGGCAGTTAGAGGCAGCAGCACTGGCTGGCAGCCCTTTTAAAGAGCCTCCATGCGGAGCGTCAGGGCTGCATAGCACACATGCCAACAGCGCGCTTGCTTGTTAAGTGAAGCGGAACTTGTTATGTGAAACAAGATTTCTTGGAAATTTTTGCTTGTTATGTGAAACACTTGTTAAGCGAAGTACCACTGTATTTCTGATTTAATGCACAGCTGGAGATAAAAGCAGACTTGGGGGGGGGGGTGTTAGAGAATAAAAGTCTAGCATGCTTCTCTTTGCCATCCACAAATATTTATAAATTAATTATTCAGTGGCTTAACTATGGCCAGTCACTCACAGAGAGAGAAACATCTGGCAGCGGTTTCCTTATATGATAAGAGAATTATTAAATTTTCTCTATCTCAAACACACACCCTACATACTCATTATAAAGAGTAGGTTCAAACACGAACCTACATACTCATTATAAAGATATAGAAAGAGGATTTTTTTAAAAAAGCTATTTAAATAATAGTATGAATGCCAGTGTAATGGGATTTTGGCAGTTGCAGCTTAAATGTTTGGTGTCCTTTCTGGCCATGACATCACTTCTAGGTTCAACAATATCACTTCAAGTGTGTCCCAACAGTTTGTCATTCTCAAAGGTGCCTTTTGTACCCGAAAGAAGCAGGCGAGATGCAGAATCCTTTTCTAGGTTGAGGCTTCTGGAAAAAAAGCAGCCACATCTTCTCAAGCGACATCAAAGAGGCTAATTCTAGTGTCTGAAAAACAGCTCCATTGAGGTACCAGGCAGCGGCGCATGGATTTCCTTTTGAAATGGCACTTCAAAGAGGATGCTGAGCAGTGCGTATTGGGAGATGTGGCCTCTTGGAGGATTGAAAGAAGCATGTTCTGGAGGTCCTAAGCATTTTTCTCAAACTTGGTTCTCCAAAGCATGTATCTGGAAACTAGCGAGGGGCGACAATGAGGGGGGATGTTCTCTGGGTGCTGTGATTTCACAAAAGTGTGCAAACAGACCATGTGGAATTTGGTTCAGAATCATGGTTTTCATAGTTAAAAACCTTATGTTGTAATAATGTGCTTGAAAGGTATGTGGACAGTTTGGTCAAATCTCTGGAGACAGCAGAGTCCTGGGATCAGGTGCTCTTGTCCTCCCCCCCCCCGCCCCCCGAGTTAATCCAGCTTCCTGATGTCCACAGTGGCCCTCCAGAGGTCTTCTGGAAGCCCATAAGTAGATTTAATAAGAAATCAGCACCTCCTCTGCTTGCATCACAGCAATGAGGGTACTTAGGGGTGTGTGTCTCTCTGTGTGTGTATAATATATAATATAATATACCTCATATAATATTGTTTTCTCACCCTCCATGGGTGGTGTATGTATGTTATCCTCAGTCTGGGGTCCTCTACCAGAGGCTTGGGAGTTTGAGGGTTCTGCGCAGTATCTTAGCTGTTCCTAGCAATGCACTTTTCTGGATCGAGTGTTCTGATGTCCTTCCTGGAATCTGTTGGAGCCATTCTTCAAGCTTGGATGTCACAGCCCCTCGAGCTCCAATCACTATTGGATCTCACTGCATATCTCCATGTATCTGCTCCCCTTTCAAAGCAAGTGGATCTTGTGGGCATGAGTTTTGTAAATTAAAAAGATTTAGTGAGTATCATTTTTGTATTATTATTGTTCCTGTTATTATGATTGTTCCCATATTGCTGATATGGGTAACTTGCCAAGCCTTTGTGCTGCAGGAATACCATATTGAGTGCCACAGGGATATGGCATATGCCCTAGATGATAGCAACGAAGCCCCCCCCCAGCTCCAGGATTACTGGTGGATGTGCTTGGCTACCAGGACTATGGTGGATGTGACTTGAGATGGGTGGGTATCTCCCTGTCACCACCTGTGCCCTGATAGTAAAGAAGAGTCTCCAGCTATAGAGCTGCAGCATACCCTCTGTGTGCTAGGCTCAGGTAACAAATAACCAAGGAGGGTGCTGATCTCCATGCCCTCTTGGGTTCATGGGGATGTTTGATCCCTGATGGAAACAGTGCTGACTCCTTGAATGTCTCAGCTAAGCTATGGTTGCACCTCCTTGCTTGGGACAAAAGGACACAATCCCCTCCCAAAGGACACGCTTGTCCTTTGCGGGCCTGTTGAAGGAGGTTCTTTGGCAGAGATGAACACTGCAACAGTTCCGTTCAGTACGGAGGGTGCTGAGGACCTTCAGACACCCTGTTCTCAAGCAGAAAGAACGGACATGCATCACAAGTGTCTCCTGAATGTTAATGGAAGCCAAGAGGAGTTGCTGGAGACATAGGAGCAGCACGTCTTTTTGGCACCATAATATGGACCACGACCCCCAGGTGTCGGGGAAGGAAGATGAAGATCTTCCTGGAGATCTTGGAGAACATGAATCAACATGGAGATCATGGAGCTCCTAACCCATGCAGGGCCAGCCATGGCCTGACAGGATGCAGGTGCAGTGCTCTGGTCATGTCCAGAGGTTTATGTGTGACATGCCAGAACCTATGTATTTGATTATCTGCAGGGTTTCTGGGACCAGAACCTCAGTTACTGAGGAACAACATGTATTTAATTATATTTTATTTTATTGAGGGGGGGGACAGGGGCGGAGGAAGTCCAGAAATCTTGTACGGTGGTGACATTGAAAGACCAACATCACACAGTTGCACTAGGCTGTTGCAATCTGTATAACTTCACCCTCTCGTAGGTTTCTAAACCCTGCCAGTTCTTTACACTGTGTGGTGCATTGAAGGCCAGCAGGCATGGGAAATTTGGGAGGTGCACGCAGGGAAAGAAGCAGGTGTTGCCGATATGTTATTGCTCCCAATTTTTTAATGCTGTGCAAGGAGTTCAGTGCGTGCAATGAGCATGCACAGAGTGCAAAACTTTTGCCATGCATGCATAGAAATGCTCCCTTTCTGCATAAGTAAGAAACCTGGGAGCGGATGACTGAGCATGATGTTTTTGTCTTCTCGGACACATGTCCCCCCTCACCATTACACTGTGATCAGCTGTGGCCTCCCAGTGTGTGCTCACCACATGCATGGAGGCTCCTGTTCTGCTTGAGCGAGGCTGGGGAGCCTTCACGCTGGCACCGCTGGCCAGCCTGTGCCCCCCCCCCCAACAGATGGCGTTCCCTGTCCCTCCCCTCCTTGGGCAAAGCTATGCAGCAGAAGGAGGCATTGCTTGCCAGCTGGGGAAGGACTGATATTGATCTGCTTCTTGTGACTAGCTCAGAAGCCTTGCGCATGCTGAGTGTGGGGAAGGCAAGAGTGAGCATGACAGCTCCACAGCTGCACTGACAGAGGCAGCCAGAGACCGCCACACAGGATCAGCATGCATGTGCCCCCTCTTGCTCTCCTTCCTTTGTTGCATGTTGCTGCCTCCGCCGAGTGATGTAGCAACGGCTGGTGACTGCTCTTTAACCAGGCTCCTTGATTTTGCACTTTGAGGTTTCCAGAGTCTTCAGTCTCTCCGGTTGTGTGGGGGAAATAAGGACACACTCTTCCTCCCCTTGGCCATCTGTGGGAATTTCGGCTGCAGATTGCGCTGTGTCTTGAGGTAAGCAGTGTTCTCAGCTCTCTCCGGAGCATGATGCGCAGAACTGTGCATGCCACCCAAGGTCTGGGTTCAATCATGTTTGGTGGTGCATACTTCTTCTAATGTCTTTTCTGTTAGGAAGTCTGTGGACAAGCTCGATGTGGGGACCAAGATGTGCCACAGCTGGGTTCATATCAATAATTGGTGCAACTGACTATGTGGTATAGGATGAGAGCATACTTGTGGTTTGACATGGCTGTTGCTTAAGGGTGTTCTGGTTGCATTTGACTTGGTGCATTTGATTTGGTGCCACTGTGGCAAGTGTGGCACCTGGGAGAGGTCATCATAGCTTAGGGCAGAGCAATGTCTGTCCCTGAAGGCTCTGGGTTCAGGCATTGGCATCTCTGCTAGGAAGGATTAGGTAGTGTATGATGGTGATGACGCCAAGTGTGGCACCTGGGAGAGGTCATCATAGCTTAGGGCAGAGCAGCGTCTGCCCTTGAAGGCTCTGGGTTCAGGCTTTGGCATCTGCTAGGAAGGTTTAGGTAGTGTGTGATGGTGATGACCCCAGGAGGAACAGGCACCAGCGAGCACTGGGCACCACTGGGCACTGGACATCCCTACTGGCCACTACTAAGCATCACCTGGCACCCCTACTGAGCACTGGTCATCCCTGCCAGGCATCAGTGGGTAACAGTGGACAGCAAGTACCACCGGGCACAGGCATCAATGTGCACCAAATCGGTTCTCAATGGGTCATGAATATAAAGTCCTTATGAGGCAGGAGGTTCTGGGCTGGGGGGCACTAAGTTTCTATACGAGGCTAATTGGATGGGACCTCTTTCCTCTATCGGTGTGTGGTTACAGGTGAAGTCTGACACCTGAAGCCTGGCACTCCTCCAGAGTGCCGACTGTGTGACTCTGCTGCAGCAAAAGCAACAGAGAGTCTGGTGGCTTTGTTCAGGATAAGCACTGAGGAACTGGATCTGCTCCATCATCTGCCTCATCCGGCATCTGGCTTCTGAGAGCAACCAGATGCCTCTGGAGGCTCACCAACCACCCTCTTCTGCTAGTGGTCCCATCAGGTTGTTTGGAGATAGACTGTCTCTGAAGAGGGAGGTTCCATTTCAGGATCAGGGCCAGCAGCCATAAACTGAATTCTCCTCTTTTGTGCATGGATTGGATCCCCTTTTGCAGTCCTCTGCCGGTATGCCCATAGGAGTGGGCTTCAGTCCACCACAGCTTCTAACGCAACAGAGTTGTTTGGCAGGGGGTTCAAGTGCACCCATGGCTGGAATTTACTGGCTTTTGCAGTGGGAGAAAGAAAGGGATAGGTCCATTTCTGCTTCCCAAAGGGTTGGGGGCTCAGGGCTGCCTCTGTTGACATTCCCGGCTCTGCCACTGACTGATCAGGGGGCCAGGGCTTGTTCCTTTTCCCCAGCTTTGGAGCCTGTCAAGGAGGCATGTTGAGTGCTTGTGGGGAGAGTGAACTACAGAGATGTGGCACAGCAGCAGGTTGCAAATTCAAGAGTTGCTGCAGAAGGGAGCACAGGGCTTGGGAGGGTGACTGGGAAGCTGCAGCACTGCAAGGGATCCTGGGGTGGGGTGGGGAGGTGGCCGCCTGGATGACTCCCTGCAGTCTCTAGCATTCTCTGGAAGACCCAGGGGTTTAAATGCCAGGGCTTAGGGACATGCTAGGAAGTGTCTTCAACATGGAACCTGGCTTGCAGGCATCCCAAAGGCCACTGGAGCCATTGAGATGTTCAGCTGGGTGGATCTCTGGGTGGGTGACCTGCCAAGGTGTTCGCTCCTTGGATCCTTCCTGCTTGCAATGCAGAATAAATCCAATTAAACAGTATCACCAAAAAACTTTCATGAACCTGGAGCAAGGAGGTGCTTGTAGGTCAGAGGCTGGACCTCAGGGTGTGTGATCTGCTCCTCCTGGTCACCTTTGGAGGGTCCACAAAGACTGCAAGAGGGATGGGGCTGCACACCTGTCTTCCAGTGAGGGTGGCTCTGTTGGTGAACATCTGAAAGGAACTGGGGTGGTGTGGCTATTCCATGTGCCCCCATTACCTGATTTTGGGTGCCTGGAACTGCACAAAGGCTGGAACCATCGTAGCAAAACTGGAACCCGCCATGAATCTTACCAAGTTGGCAGAGAGCAATCTGAAGGGGTTGCTGTGCATCTTCCTGTTAGTTGAGATTGGGGTGGATGGAAGTAGGCTTAGTGTAAGTCGTTAGAGACCTATGCTTGTAGCCAACAGCGGAGATGCTTTCTTCGGAGTGGGGTTACTTTGGAGAAGATGCTTCTTTGGAGTAGGAGGTACAATGGGTCCAATTTTTGCATGGCATTGCCCAGATTCAGGAAATGTCTGCTGGGAACCCTTATGAATCCCTGACCACCAGGGCTTGGTGCAATGGGGTGGAATGCCCCCTACACACCAAGAACTGTGACCCTTGTCTCATAACTGATCTCCAGTTTTCAGCAAGTCGCTCACCTCCTGGCGATCCTTCCTTGCCACGGGATCCAGGTGAATCCCCATTCGCAAGCCTATAGTGCTAGAATCCAGCCTTGCATGAACTGCATTTGGTTTGGAGGCTCTATTCAAGGTGCAGGTTATACTTTGAAAGCCACGTGTGATTTGGGCCACGTGCACCTCTGGCAGTGTTGTCTCTGCTGCCTACTTCCATGTGCTTGCCTGCCATACACACGGGACAGAGCCTGTGTTTGGAACTCATTGCCACAAGAGATCCAGAATTTTCCCCTTCCCTTCAATATTTAAGAAGATTAAAAAAACCCCTCCTGATTACAAAGAGCTTTAGGACAGGATTGGTCATTCGCTGTGGCTTTGCTGTTATAATTTCCCTCTTAAGTGACCTGTTTTTTTTACTTGCTTAATATATTTCTGCTGTCTGAAATATTTATTTTTATTATGATCAGGATGACCATAGAACTGCAAAGCCCCCCCTAAATGTAGGACACCCAAAAAAATGTAGGACATGAAAAATTAACAACAAAAAGGTTTGATGTGATTAATTTAAATGCTATATTACTTATTAAATTTATAATTATTACGTATAATTTATTAATTCCAGGAAGGTTAAATGCTGCATGCTCACAAGGAAAAGGAGGATAATTTTTTTCCCAGGGCACAAGGCTAAAAAAGAGGACATGTCCTGGAAAAAGAGGATGTAAGGTCACCCTGATTATGGTTTAGTTGGTCTTGTTGGGTTTTGTGATGACATAATTCAGTACTTGACTATGCAAAAGACAATTTTCATTTGACTATGCAAAAGACAAGTTACGTATGTACATACATATATACAAGTTGCATATCCATAAACATATGGATAAATAAATGAATAATAGTAATAAAGTCCTTATTATAATAAATCCCTTATAACAATGAGGTCTGCTACTGGTCCTGAAGGAACATTTACCATTTTGGAAACCTGAATTGGGTGTTGTACTCACTACAATTAGGTTTTTCAGAAGAGCAAAATTTTGTTTGGATTCCAAAATTCCATTTGGGTATGTGTCAGCTACCTCTGAGCATGCATAGAGTTTTCTCTCTCTAGCTGAACCTTGAATGATGGTGTTCTGAGCTAATAGATCTGAACAAATGTCACTATTATGAAATAAATCCTGCACTGAAGGCCAGGCAGGGTTTCCCCATCATCAAGTCTGTAGTCCAGGCAGGTTTGTGGTTGGGTAGGTTTATGATTATGGTGGTTTTTGGTGGGTATGGTGGGTTTATGACAACAGGCTGAGACAATAGTACCTGGTTTAAGTACCTTGGTGAGATTTTACCCCAGGAGGGCTGCCCCACATTACTTGGTTCTGGAGGCTGTGTGTGCCAGATGCTGCCCCCTTTCCCTAGAGGCACACCAGTTCTTGCTTCCCCTCCTTTTCCTGATTGCAGGCTTCAACATGGAAGAGCTTAAAAAAAGAAGTGCAGGGGATAATAGAGGAGTGGACTAGAGTGTCCAAGATGCTGCAGCCCATCACTCTCCTCTCCTCAGTTCTGTGCTCACTTCCTTTTTTGAAGCCAGGAAGTGTGGAGGAGGCAGCCAGCCAGAGGTGATAGATGTCAGCTGGGCCTGGAACCCAAGACATTCCTGGCGCATGGCACCTAGGAGTGTGGCATCCCACAACACCACCCCTCCCCTTTGCCACACTAGCTTTTGGATCCCTTTCCAAATTAGCAGTGACATTTCCAAGCAGGTCCTCAGCCCTCTTTCACAGGCCGGGAAGGGGCCGCATCGGCGCATCAGGTGCATGAAATTGATTAGGCTCATCAGCCGGAGCTTTTCAGTGCTGCAGGGGCCGTGCGCGCTTGTCTTTCAAAGGCACCCTGATCGTACATGTGTCTGCTAATGGGAGCAGCAGAGCCCTGCCTGCGCATCACAGCGCCCTGTGCTTGCATGGAACGTGCGGAGAGCCTCCGCCAGACACATGATCCAAACATTGGAAATGTCTATTATTATGCAAATGCATTAATTGTTTTGAGGGGGAGTGGAAGAGAGCCTTTAATTGCTTCCTTTAATTAATGTTTCAGGAAGGGCTTCTCTCGTTTACCTTTGTGGAAATGCTTGCAGGCAGGAAAACGGGGTGTGTATTCTATTCTGGCAACAAACCCACCAGGCGCACTGCTTAGAATTAAGGCCATCTAAGCTCAAGAACCTGTCTTTGGCCATGACTTGTAGGGTTGTATGTTCTTAATGGCTACAAGTTAATTGCCTTTGAATTTGGGCTGCGTTGACTGTTTCCGAGGAGGCAAGGTCTGATATGGGCTGCCTTCTGGGACGGACGTGGCCGTCGCACCAAAATCTGACCGCTGTTTCTTCTTTCTTGACATCATGAGGTCTGGAAACTTGTTTAATGTTTTTAAGAAGAAAGCGAGGGTGAAATCCTATCTAATTGGGTTATGGAACGAAGGAATTAGGTTGGGTTTCCTTCTTTAAGGAAGAAAGGCAGAATATAAATAAATACATTTTATTTATTTAAGGGCTCCCTCTTGCAGGTGAGGAAAGGCGGGATACAAATTAAAGGCGGGATTGCACGCTTTATTTTTAATGAGTACCAAACCAGCAGTGGCCATCATGAGGGCTAGAAACTTGGAAATTTTTAAATCTATTTTTTTTACAGATGTGTTGAGAATACTAGAATACAACCAGTATCAACCAGAATTGATTCAACCAGTATCAACCAGACTGATTTTATCTCTGCCTTTAAAAAAAGCAAACTAATTAAGCTTTGCCATGGTGAGTAGTGCCAGTGGGTACCTATGGGCAAAATCCAGAGTAACTACGGGGAGTCCTTGCTCCGGTGCAGGGACAAGTTACTCTGGATTCCAATATGAATTTCCAATTGGTTTTCACTAAGTGGTGCAGAAACTACGGGTGCACATAAATCTCTTATGTACTCTTGTAGTTACTCTGTATTTGGGGGTATGTCTCTTGGAAATACTGTAAATAATTTTCAACATAATTTAAAGATGAGCCTCCTGAAGAAGGAGATCATGTTCCAAAGTGGACACGGCTTGGCTGCTGAATCCTCTCTAGAAATCATTCAAAGCTTCTGCGGAGGGAGGGTGCGCCTCACATCCTTCTGACCGCAATGGACGTCTTTCCGAAATTCAGCCCAGCAGGTATTTAGTGCCCTCTTTGGATTTCAGCCGAGATTTGTGGGCCATCCATCTAAGCCCTGCACGGGTTATCTTTTCAGCTTTGGCTTTCCCTGGCATTTAGTGGTTCATTGGCTTCCCTTCCTGGAGGGGCTGACCCCCCCATCCCTATCGTTGCCATGGAGAGGCAGTTGTGGGGAAGGGAGGCTGGTTCTGGGTGGCACCAGCTGCGACATCAGGGGGGACTCGGAGCCAAGACTGATTGGATGTGACGCCGCGCATGAGGAGCTCTGGTGCATGAGGAGAGGGCACAGACAGCCCAGGAGTGTGGCTGCACAATGGTCCCCATAACCGGGACTTCCACCAGCTCCTTGCTCAGCACAAATGGATCACTCCAGACCAGATCCCTATGATCAACTCTTCAGAGCTGTGCTAGTTCTGAAGCTGGAGGCTTTATTTGGTCTTTCCCTGCCACGCTCATTTAAAACCCCTCCGCACCGTCCCACAAACAGTGTTGGCTTGATCCGCAAACCCCAACGCACCATTTCTATGCCTGCCGTTCGGGTGTTTGCAAAATTCAAAGCAGATGGAGAAGCAGAATGTTTTCCTCTCCACATCTTCATGCTGCCGTGGCTGGCCTTCTCCAGGCAAGCATGATGCACGCAGCATCATGCTCTTCGTACAATGGGATTCTTTTGGCTGGTCTGGAAGGGAGATTGCCAGACAAGTGGTGGCCCCAGCAAGGGTTAAGCATCCCCCTCCATGCTGGCCTGTTGCAAGTCACACTCTACCCCACATCCACTTCTGCTAAGCTTGCCCTATAAATTGGCCCATCAATGTCCTGAATTTGTATGTCTTGATTCTCAAGACTGGGCTGGCCTCTGTATGGCTTGAAGCGCATGGGAAGGACCTCCCCTGGGGTGATCCTGTACCACTGCTGTGAGTTGGAGCATTGGTGTTATATAGGCCTGTGTGTTATAATCAGGGGTCTCCAAACCCAGGCTCAGGGGCCAGATGCAGCCCTTGGAAAACCTTTAACCAACCATGATTTAGTTGACCAAACACAACTGGAGCTGTGATGGGGGAGATGGGAGTCCATTCAACTGTGCTTTATTTCTGTGCTGTGCATTAGTGCCTGCAGAAATCCTGGAAATTTAAGCCCATTTATTTGTTAATCTAAGTTCCATTTCTAATGTATTTATTTAAATTTTATATTTAAATTTTTTCTGGTCCTCGACACTGTGTCAGATATTTAATGTGGCCCTTTAGGCCAAAATGTTTAAGTGCTACACATACCTACCAGCCACCCCATTCAGACGGAAGCAGGTTTTTGGGCTAAACCCCACTGACAATTCAGCTATTAAGTTTTGTGTCCTTCCTTCTTTTGGATTTCGTGGCGCACTCAATTTTGTTCCATGTTCATTCATGCGCCTCAGTGATGCTCCCTCCTTTTTGCTGAGTCCGACAGGGCTTGAAATCCAGAGGCACTTTTGTAGCAGTGCAGTGGTGCTCGTAGCACAGCATGTGGTATCTCTATGGTCTCTCCCCCCCCCCCCCCCGATGCTGCAGTGGCACTATCAGGGCTGTTGAACATAATCTGAGCAAAATGTGGCACTGTGTGGTTCCCCCACCCCTTGGCTCCTGGAATCATTGTAAATTCTGCTCGGCATGTACACCCATCATTCTGGAGCAGTGCCGTTTTTCCCCTTATTTAATGTTCTTGGCCACTGTGTAATGATGTTTGCTTAGGGATCATGGCTAAACACGCCACCGCATCACTCCAGCCTAATTTCATGGGTTCTGCTGTGCAGTTGTCTTTTGTTTCTGCAGAAGTAACAGCAAATCCTGGCTCTTTTTTGGGTGTTGGGGGGGGGGGGGAGCGTCATGCACAGTTGCTTCTGATGCAGGGATTTGTAGTGACAAGCTAGCCGGAGATACAGCCATTGGGTAAAAATGAATCAGGCTTCCGCAAAGGGGGTGTCGTAACTCTTATATGACCTGTTCTGCACATACAGTAGAGTGAGATAGTATAGTCCTGCTGTGATGGAAGGGACTGTACCACTTCAGACCACAAAGAAGAGAATTGTAATTTTCTTTTTAACACAATTCCCTTTTTGCTGGATATGTAGGATGTGTAATTTAACCTGAATAAGGATTCTGGTGCGTGATAACAGAACCCACATTTGTGGTCACTGGTGTAGCTAGCGGGGTGCAAAGCACTAGGTTTTGTAGGTGTCATACAACGTGGCATGCAAAGGGTCCTTCACTGCTCCCCTTTGGAGCCATTCCAAAAGGTGGAATGAAAAACGGAGGGGCATGGAGTGAGGGTCCTTGCAAAACTTAGTGCTTTGCACCACTTCTAGGTACGCCACTGTTTGCGCTTTGAGTGCTGTGTGTGTGTGTGTGTTATACACTTTCTAACCAATTTAGGAATCCAAAATCCTAAAGTGCAATCCTAACCAGTTTAGGCCAACAGACCCATTTCCCTGTTCACGTGATGGCGTGGGGACGGCCCCAGGAGTGGCGTAGAAGTGCCACACCACTCTCCGCCACACCACAAATTTAACTTCCACATCTCAGGATTTGCAATCAGTGTTGCAAGCAGAGCAGGGAGATGAATGGGCTCAGGGGATGACCATGCTCCATTGAGAGCATTGCAGCACCTGAACTTGTCTCCCTCCTCCTGTGCGCAGAGCTCTGCTCATCCACCCATTTCTCCTGCAGCAGAAATGAGGCTGGGTAGGCTTTCAGGAACCCTTTGCAAGAAGAAAAGGACTTCTTTATGGGTTAAAGAAAAACTGCATATGATCACCCGACTTGAGGCATCACTGGGGTACCCATTTGGGCTTCCCTGATGCTGTCAGGGGTCCTCCATGATCTTCCCCTGGACCTTAGGAACAAAGCCGGTTATTTACAGAATGACTGCCAGCAAGAGTCTTGTCGTGCCCTGCCACCTCCCGAGTAGCCCTGGGGAGCTTTGTTGAGCACGTCTTTAATTGGGAGGAGGGGCCCGCACAGCAAGGCTGGCGCTTCATTAAAAAGCGGGATGCTACGCTGATAGGCCTTAAACCTCTCGGATTCCCGAAATACATTTCTGAGATGGATTAGCAAGACAAGGACTTATTACACGGCTAATTGGGAGCTGCAGGGCGCTTGCCGGAGTAGATTTGAAATCCCTCCCGTGCCTGTTGAGGAGGAGCTGGGATGCCAGGAGCAGAAGGGGGGACTGCTTGTGATTCAGAGCTGACCCCCCCAACTGCCCTACAGAAAAGCATCCATCCTATCAGGACATTGGGACTGCAATCCTAATCCTCAGTTAGGCCAATGTAAGTCCCGTGCGGGCACAAGTCCCGTGCGGGCTGAGGGGTGTCACAAAAGTGCCGTAGACACGCTTGTGCCACTTCTGGTGGGTAGGCCAGTGCACACACATGCACTGTCCACCCCCAACACTATAGGAATGGGGAGACAAGTGAGTTGCGGTGGCCCTAAATTGGTTAGGGTCTGTGTGTGGTGTCTCATTTTTGTTCTCCACCCTATAGGCAAGGGGTGGAGGGCTGTCAAGCAGCAAAATACCAGGCCAGGGGTGTCAAATTGCCAAGTTTGTCACTCAGTGTGCATACCTGTAACTACATGGGCCTGACGCAAACTTCAGAAGCCTCTGGCTGGGACTGTGGACCAGTGGCAGACACCCTGCCTTGCACATAGATGGTGAGGTCAGATTGAACGATCAGGGACTCAATCCCCCCTTCCCAGTGAGATGGGGAAAGATCTGTGTTAGAGATCCTGGAGAGATGCTGTCAGCATTGATTTTCATGGACCAATGACCAGATGGACCAATGACCGGACGGCCGCAGTTTCCTGTGCAGTGCACCTCTTTCTGTACAAGGGAGTTGTAGGGGTTCCACCTTATGGGTCAAGGACGGCCAACTTCTCCTCTCTCCTTTTCCATCTGAGATTAATTATACTTGGATCAATTAATTAAATATTAAAATTATTAATTAATTTCATTTGGGAAGACAGAAAAACCAAATGGATTCTCCAATGGGCACTGGAGCAAGTGAGCTCAGCCAGATGATTCCGTATTGGAGAGAGCTGCATTGCAGGGCCAGGAAGTAGCAGAGCCTGGCTTGGGACGGATGGACAGGAAAGCTTTGCTTCAACTCCAGGTTCAGTGGTCTGGCTGGCGTCACATGCTGTAGGTCCCGACCCCACAGGACCACTGAAGCATGGCTGTCCGTCAAACTGTGCTGGGCCAGTTGGATTCAGATCCTGGCTTAAGCCAGACCCAGAGGCTATGATTCCCCTGCCTCAGGGATCAAGGGAAGGCCAATTGGCTCCTCTGATGGGTGGCATTCCTTGGGTGGCTGTCACAGCCAAGGAGCCTCCAGTTCTGCAGCCCTGAAAAGTCTCCCACAGGAAGAACGGGATGCCGGAGATGCCCAGCTCCAGCACTTCAAAGTAGTGCGCCTCTGCCGGGATGCCACAAACATGCTGGCACAGCCCACAAATCTCAGACATCAGGGTGGGCCAACTCTTATTCCCCTTCTGGCACCTGCTAGGGTCATCCCTGACCATCATTGTCATTGCAGGGGGGCTGCATAAATGCTGGCTACTCAGGCCACCACTGGCCAAGGTTCAGCCCAGCGTGCCACCTGCCTGGTGCACTGCATCGGGAACTTGTCTCCACCTCCAGCACTGCAGAAAGCAAAGGAGGCTCTTTTTTCCTCCAGGGATTTGGAGAATCAGGCAAACAAAAGGGAAACAGCATCCCGTTGACAGGGTTGTTTTGCATGCCCGGAACGAGATACTCCAAGAAAACTTGGCAGCTCTTCCTGAGTGATCAAAGCGCAACTTCTCCGGTGCTGCTTGGCAGCATGTGAGTTTATTAATGGCGTTGCAGGCAGCCGGGGTGCTTGGTGGTCAGGATCGCTGCCTGGATGTGGGTGGGTGGGGGCATAGGGACTCAGTGGGCAACAAGGCTGTGGCGATGCCCTCCCCTTCTCGCCATGTTTGTGAGACAGTTGATCAGGAATTTACAGAGCACTGGGGTGGTGCAGTGGTTAGAGCAGTGATTTTCAACCACTGGTTGAAAACCAGTGTGCTATGGATGGTATGCAGGTTTGGCATGACATTGGGTATGGTTGTTTGAGCCTCCTGCAAGCAGCGTGGTGCACCTTGTTAATATCCCCCCAAACTGATGTTGTGCCTTGACAAATTAAGAATGCAATCCTAACCACACTTTCCTGAGAGTAAATCCCACTGAATACAATAGGACTTGCTTCTCAGTAGACATGCATAGGATTACACCCTAAGTGATTTGCTGGTGTGCCATGAGATGAAAAAGACTGAAAATCACTGGGTTAGAGTATGGAATAGGTCTGGAAAGACTTGGGTTCAAATCTACACAGCTGTGAAGCTCCCTGGATGACCTTGGACTAGGGTTGCCATATGTCCCGAAAAACAGGGAAAATCCTGATTTTTTTTTGGGGGGGGGGGATTGTGTTCACATACTAGCAAATGGGACAGAGTGTCCTGTCCCAATTTTGTGGAAGGGAATTATGGCAACCCTACCCTAGACCTGTTCCCCTGGCTCAGCCTGACCTGCCTTTAAGGGATGGTACTGCAGATCGGTGGTAGGCAATATGCAGGAGTTTCAGGCTGCACACTCTCCCACACTTTCCCTATTAACTATTTCCCTATTAATCCTATGGGATTTACTTCTGAGTATACACATATAGAATTGGTTTCACAGTCTCTAACAGGGGCTGGGAGGAATCCTGTGCCACCAGGACCTGGCATGTGGAGGCAATGGTCAGACCTTGGAAAGGATGCTCCTGGTTGGAGCAGAACGTGGTCTACTGTCCTGTATTCCTTGGAAAGGCAGAAGGACAAAAATGAAATGGAGTGATGTTGTCAACTGGGGGACAACTGGTAAACCTGCAAACGGGCCCCAGAATCAGTAGGTTCCCCTTTCCCTGCTTTCAATCTCTTCTTGTTCTTCCCTTTCTCCAGGTAGCCCCAACCTCCAGCCATGACGGAAGCGGCGGTCGGCAACAGCACCGGTCAGTGGATGTATCAGAATGACAGGCAGATGTCACTGCGGGCCGGGTAAGCAGAATCGGGGCCCTTTGCCTTTCTCTGGACCCATCTGTACTTAGTTTCATTGGAATGTGGGGACTCAAGGATGCCTTACACAAAGGGGTCTCTAAGGTTTTCACCCAAAGAGCCACATAAATTATCTGGCGCAGTGTTGAGGGCAGATAAAATATTTTAAATATAAAATTTAAATACATTTGAGATAGATTAATGAATAAATGGGCTCAGATTTCCAGGCTTTCTGCAAACATCAGCATGCAGCATGGAAATAAAGCACTGTCTTAATGGGATCCCATTTCCCTCCCACACCATCACAGCTCCAGTTGTGTTTGTTCAACTGGCTCAGAGGCTCTTAGGGGACCAGAGGCTGGCCACAGACCAATTAGGTTTGCCACGGCCCTCATAAGGACCCTGGACCAGGTTTTGGAGACCCCTGTTTTACACCATCTCTGGCAATGACTGTATCCAGGTTGGAACACAGTCCAATCTGACCTGAGCGTAAGATGTGACCGGAAAACCGCCAACCCGGCTTGATTTAATTTTGTTTTTCAGCTCTGCTCCTTAAGCTTCTCCTTTCTGGAGTCGACCCTCCATTTAGTGCTGGAATTCAACTCAATTCATGTAAATAATGCATGCATCTGTTTCCCCCATCAGGAACTATTTACACCTTGCCCAGCTCAGGCCTGGATATGGAGAGCTGCTAATGGCATTAGAGAGAGTCCATTAGTTATCAAATTGTTTGTAGATCCCAGCTGGAGGGAACAGAGAAGAAGCCACTCCTGGGCGAGGGCTCTACTGGGCATATCAATGCTTCTCATTGGCTGAACGCCCAAACCAAGGATGCTGGTTTAATTGGGAACCCCTGGAGCTGCGAGCCGGTAAAGGAGAACCCGGTATGGGAACGTCCTCTGTACTGAGCCTGGATCAGACTGAAGCCCTGGCCCAGTATAGCCCAGCACGACACAGTGCGTCTCTTGCGTCTTTATTGTTTTAAACCGTTTGAGGACAGCAAACCATCTTTTGGTTTATTTTGTTGTGCAAACCACATTCATAAGTGATCTACATCTATACATAACTGGAAAGTCACTCACTGACTCAACGCCCAGCCAAAACCATTGGACCTAGAAATGTGAAATTTGGGGAGGGTCTTCTTTCTGAGATTCAGGCACCCAATAAAAACCAAATTTGGGGAATTCAAATTGGAAAGGGGGGGTGCAATGTGTTTTTGCCCCTATACTTCACATTGAAGACTGACTGATCAAAACCCAGCCCGAACCCCTGTACCTAAAAACATGAAATTTGAGGAGCAGTTTCCTTCTATGATGTAAGAACCCACTAAGAACTGATTTGGTACCTGTTGGTACCTGCTGCTCAGTGTTACCCACTGGTGCTTTGTAGTGCACAGTGACTGCTGCCCATCAGGATTCCTAATGGTGCCTGGTGGTGCCTGCTGCTGGGTGATGCCCAGTTGTGACTGGTGCCCGGTGCCTGATAGGGATGTGCAGCACCCGGTGGTGCCTGCTGCCTGGTAGGAATGCCTGGTGATGCCCAATGGTGTCCACTGATGCCTAGTGGTGTCCAGTGCCTGGTGATGCCCTGTGCCCGCTTGTGCCTGGTGCTGCCCACAGCCTGGTGGTGCCCAGTAGGGATGCCCAGTGGTGCCCTCTGTGCATTGCATGGTGGTGTCTGGAGGTACCCGATGCCCAGTGGTGCCCAATGTCCACTGATGCCTGGTGGTGCCCAGTACCGGGTGGTGCTTGCTGGTACCTAGTGCTACCTGCTGTGCACTGGTGCCCAGTAGGGATGCCTGATGGTGCCCATTGGTACCTGCTGCCCACTTCCCAGTGGTACCTAGTGCTGCCCTAAGACCAGTGGTGCCTGGTAAGCATGCCTGGTGTTGGTAGGAATGTCTGGTGCCCACTGATACCTCATGGTGCCTGCTGCCTGGAGGTGCATGGTAAGGATGCCTGAGGCCAGCTGGTCCCCACTGTCCGGTGGTGCCTGGTGGTGCCCACTGTCTGATGGTTGCCAGATGTTGATGCTGTTGCCCGCCACGACTCCCCTAGTGCCTGCTGGTACCCAGCTGTGCCCATGACCCACAAATACATTATTTTTGAAATTTTACTTCCCCCAAAGCAGGTAAAGTCTGCTAGTATAATAATAATAATAATATCCCTGCGATTCCCAGAATCTTGGCTAGACCACGAATTGCAGATTATAACCAGCCCAGTACAGGCTGTGATGAAGCAGTAAAATACTAATGATAATATTGGAACAGTGCCCAGAAGTCTGAAGGAACACCTCAATGTTCTTGAGCAAATTCTACCATCTCAGCTCCAGAAAACAAGGTTGCCTGAAACAGCAAGAATCCTATGACGATGTCTCTGCAGTTCCCAGGATCTTGGCTTGATTCTCAACTGCAGACTATAGTTCAGCATAGACTATTAATGATGATGATGATGATGATGATGATGATGATGGATTCTCATCAGGGCTGGATTTAGGGACTGGGGTGCCCAAACATAGGACACTGAAAATATTCCTTTTAAATTAGGCAAGGAATTTGATTTTTTTCCCCAACATACCCTACAATCCAGAGTACGTAAAAGATATTACGGGATTTTACGTAAAAGATTTTACGGGAGCACGTAAAAGATATTACGCGTACCTGTAGTTAGTGCACCCCCTATTGAAAACCTATGGGAAATTCCTATTGCAATCCAGAGCAAATTTTTCTTACACCGGAGCAGGGACTCCTGTAGTTACTCTGGATTGCGCCCATAAACACAGATTTACAGGTCCACTGGTGCAAATTTATCACTTCTGATGGCAGGAATATAAATCCCTTGGTGCTGTTTGTGCATCAGGAACTGTGAAGGAAAAGGTTTGCATGCCACGGTGAAGCTCCCTCTAAGACTGGCTGCTCAGCCCCCCTCTAGCTATGCCACTGACTCGAAGGCTGGCAGACTGTGCACTGATAGTGCGCATCGCCTAATCAAAAGACACCCATACTCTTTTTTTGGTTTTGAACTTAATAGTGAGAATCCTGGAAGGGAGGTGTGAGAACAGGTGCATGCCCAGCAGAAATGGGATTTTTAAATGTCGTCTAATCATGGCTAGTTTTTTTCTTCTATCGCAGTGACCTTTGGGTGGATGTAGTACAAAATCTGACACTCTTTTTTCCTTCTTCCCCTTTTGCTTGCGGCTCCACAGTGGAAAAGAACAGTAAGTCCCTTTTTGGCCCATTGGGTTTTCCTTCGGTGTAGAAGCTTTAAAAAGGATTTGCAGGAGACGTAATATTTGAGGATGGTTTTAGGATAGCAGCCATCAGCTGCTGATATATCATGGCAGGGTTTGGGAAAGAGGAATCCTCTCTCTCTCTCTCTTTTTCTCTCTCTCTCTTTTTCTCTCTCTCTCTTTTTCTCTCTCTCTTTTTCACATAGCCTGGAGTGGCCAATTGAAAGCTGGGAATCTCCCTTGGATTCAACAAGAAGCCCATTAGAGATTGGGCTGGTGCCACTGGCCCTGGCCCATTTGTTCTAGGGCAGCGTTTCTCAAAGTGGGGGTCGGGACCCCTTTGGGGGTCGCCTGGAGCTTTCCTGGGGGTTGCCTAAAGACCTCTGGTGCAGGGGGCCATCTGGGAAGACCTGGCAGAAACACTGCAGCCGCTGCGGCTGGAAGAAGACCAATGTGGAGCCTTGGGGGTGGGAAGGCGCCCGACACACTCACCACAGACAGCAGCCTCCTCCTCCTCCTCCTCCCCCTCCCAATCCTATGGAGGTCTCCTCAGAAGTCAGTCCCATGATAGTGAGTGGGGCCTACTCCCAGGAAAGTGCTAGGATTGCAGGCTTAGAGCCCAATTCTATGCATGTGTACTCAGAAGTCATTCCTATTGAGTTAAGTGAGGTTTACTCCCAGGAAATTGTGCATAGCACTGCAAAGGTAGCAACGAAAATAATTTTATGGTTGGGGTCTCCACAACATGAGGAACTTATAAAGGGGTCACGGCATTAGGAAGATTGAGAACCACTGTTCTAGGGGAAGTGAACCTGGACAGGGCTGTCCAATGAATGTTCAGGATGACCGTCTGTCCTCTTTTTCCAGGACATGTCCTCTTTTTTAGCCTTGTGTCCGGGGAAAAATATTCATTGTCTCCCTTTTCCTTGTACGCAGGTGGCATGTAGCCATCTTGTAATTCAGTGGGACTCAAAGTGGGGGTCAGGACCACCTTAGGGGGTCACGACCATGGGTCAAGGGAGTTGTGAGAATCTGCCATCCTGAATGTGGCACTGGGCTTTCCTGCGTTTAAGTCTCATTGGACACAATGGGACTTTGGGGTAGACATGGACATCACATGGGGTAGACATGGACATCACAGTGACTACATGGGGTAGACATGGACATCACAGTGATGACACATCCTGGTAAGTTTGAGAAGAGTCCAAGACACATTTTTTAATATGAAAGGGGCTTCCGGGCTGAAGTACCACTGTCATAA
Organism: Cryptoblepharus egeriae; assembly: GCA_030015325.1. NCBI lineage: Eukaryota > Metazoa > Chordata > Lepidosauria > Squamata > Scincidae > Cryptoblepharus > Cryptoblepharus egeriae. The sequence continues at coordinate 1,915,169 of JAREYC010000020.1, forward strand.
TTCATAAATTATGTGTAATAGTTTAAAGTTTAATAAGTAATCTAGTGCTTAAATTAACCACATGAAAACAATATACGTATATGAGTGGTTTTAGCTTGTATTTTATCATGTCTTACATTTCTTCTACATTGGGAGGGGGCTTGTCCTCCTCTTTGTTTATGACGTATGGTGTGAAAATCCAACTGACCAAGGAAGTATGCAACAAAACACACAGCCATTGCTGGTCTCATGAGATTATGTTGCTTTGAAACAACCATAGTCAACTGCAATTGGGTTCCCTGGGATTTTGCACTCAAAACCTGAAGGCATCTCAGCCCTCCTGGAAGTTTGAGTCCCACCAAGCTCTTTGACGTGGTGGTATGTGATGACTTCCCCCTTTTACTGTGAACCTTCAAAGCTGGAGATCTGGGGGTACGGGAGCAATGCCAACCTCATTCTAATTGGGATCCAGCTTTCCCAACGTCCTGGCGTTCTCAGGCTGGTTTTCTCCAAAGAATGAATGGGTGATGAGATCTTTACAATGACCACTCTGGGTTTGATTACGCGAACGGCGGGGAGAATAATTTGGTGCTATTTATACCCATCCTACTTAGCTTCCTGGGTGTTTTGAGCTTTGTCCTCCACCCAGCTGCAAATTTCTGCTTGTTCCCAGCAGAATGGCAGCCCGGAAGGGGCTTTCGGCTTCACACCCCCCCCCCAATCTGTGCACAATATTTGCTCAATTGGGTGGGTGTGATGAGTGGCAACCCCTGCAGTGCAATGCAGACAAATTTGGAGATTTTCATGGCTGTGACAGAGAAGACAGAGGCATCTTCATCGGTATCCTCCTCCTTCCTGTCTCTTCTGGGCATACCAAGAGCTACAGACCATGTGCAGAGCAAGACAGGTCCATCTACTGCAGCTTCTCCCTGCTCATGATGACTGTCTAGTAGTCACAGGTTTTTAAAGAAGGATTAATATTCTTTAAAATCTTACCAGTAGTGTAAGACATTTAGAAAACCCTCAGTCAACTCGAGTTATCAGAAAGAGGATCTTTATTCAACACGTGTCAGGCAAACTCAGATTCTGGGGGGGCTTTCAGCGCCCTACAGTCCCCCCCTTTCATACTATGAAATTCAAATTTAATATGAATTAAAATTTGATTCATAGTATGACTATTATATTGATATTATTTTAACATATTTAATACAGCTTTGGTTATAATTTGGGAACACATTTGTAACCGGTTAACACTGTAAATTGCAAGAAACAATAATTTCATAAATAGAACTGCAATTGTAAACAGGAGATATAACATATAAGTTTTTATAGATTAACTTTTGGCTTATTATAACAGACAAACTGATAAACATTGTGTTTACGGGGGAATGAATTAAGACATAAGAGTTCACAGAGATACAGTATTAACAAAGTACACTTTTTTGTTTTTAAGTCCTTATTTGAAGTATGGCACGGTTCATTAGGCACACTGGCATGAGGTAGGAGACAACACTGGACAGTTACATCAGAGTTTTTGTGCTGCTTTGGCTAGAGTTTTATAGTAAAGCTTATATTAGTATCGTGGTGGTATAATATAGTTCATTGGGGGCTGCCTGGAACACTGTGGCACTTGGCAGGCTGGACCAGGGATGTAGCAAACATATTGGCCTGACTTGACTGGACCACTTGTAGGCTTTGTACATTGCTTAGGCCAAAGTTGTGGAGCATAAAAGCACACGAGCGGAGCCATGCATTTCGACAACCACTGGTGGGACGTGGAAAACCACGATTAAGTCACGCATGAGCTTTTTATTGTTGCGGCTTGCCATTCTTACTGCTTACATAAAAGCATGTTTAGATTCACGCACACAGGCTGGCCTTCCTGGCATCAGCTGGTATTTGGCATTTTTGGAGCAAAAGTTGGCAACGGAAGGCTGTAGACCACCCTGCGAGGGAAGTGTAGATCACACAATTGCGTCATGCCTTCTGGTTTATTTTAGGCTTCGCATCAGAATTGTTACACAGGCAGTCATATTTGTGAACTTTTTGCAAAACTGTTGTGTAACTGTTTAGCTCACACTGTTGACTGGCTTGCTTTGACATTTGACATCCTGCAAATAAGCACAGAACTCACAACACAGAAGAGAAATAACGTGGCTTTGCAGGACGGGTTTTGGGAGGCTGTCACGGCACTATTATTTTTTGGTGTAGCTGGCACATTTGGCATGCAGGGCTGTTGTGCACGTTAACACACAGCTGACTAGTTTACTTTTGACAGCTAATACTTTTTGGGATGGTCTTGGGAAGCAATTTTGGGATGTGTTTGGTTCTGTAAATAGAACACAAGACTCACACACACATACAGAGAGAGAGAGAGAGAGCATAACAGAGCATAAAACATAACACATTTTTACTAACTGCAGTTTTTTGAAAGTTTGAACATACTTGGATTTACTTCTGAGTAAACATGTTTAGGATTGCACCAAGAGAACTTTAAAATATATAATACTGTCAACTTGGGCTATTTTATATAATGTTTTTTTGTTTGTTTTGCAAATTGAAAGCTGGAAACTGAAGTCATGGTTATTGCTTAATACAGACATTGACATTGATTTATAAAAGACAATTGATAACATAAATACACTTGAAAAATATTTCCTCGATATCCATCTAGAAGTCTTCCGCAGTCAATCTAATTTAAAATATTTTACCTTTTCATAATTTTGCTTGCACTGTGTCACTTTTGTTTTTGGTACTCTGCACATGGCCAGGTTCACACTTGGCTTATTAGAACAGGCGTTGCAAAACAAAGAGTAGCAGGCTTTAGTATATGTGATTTTTTTGGGTGGAATTTAACTTTTGGCAGACTGCCTGCCTTGCTTGCTGATAACACACTGCATTCTGAACAGAATGAACGCAAGATGTATTTTTACAAACTATATAAAAACAAATGGCTTTATATTATACATATATACTTAAAATTTTAATATTAAAATTTAAAATTACTTATTTTACACAAGTACACATATACTGCAACTCAACTCTGCAGCAGCTTCAGCTGGGCTGCCTAAACTTTTAGAGAAACTTCAGGCACATGAGTGAGCTGGCCACAATTAGTAGGAGGACAAGGCCCCTCAAAATGCTGGGCAAACATGCTAGGATAAAGCTGAAAATAAAAGCTTTTAAATGTTGCTTTGTGGAGCATTTACTGAATTTTAAGTTGACTTTTTGCACTTTGTATGGAAATATTTTTTACCTGCCTTTATTTGCTACAGCCAGACCAGGCACATCAGTCTTGGTGCACGAGATGTCCTGTCGAATGCACCTTCGCAGTCTGCTTTTGTTTTTTAATAACAAGCAGTACAAACAAAATACATACAAGCCTCATTCATTTTTTTTTAAAGAAAACTTTATTGAGATCTTATGATATAAAAGGACTCACATTTTTAAACATAAACTCTTTTTTTATAAATCAAAAATAATTAGCTTTAGCAGCAAGCAGATAGCTTTGCCCCCTCCTTTTCTGTGGGAGAGACAATAGCTACAGGCCTTTGGTAGACATCTGCACTTTGCCCATGCTTAGATGCTTTGGTAACACCCTGACCCCTTTGTCTTGCCAGGGGCAGGGAATTAATTCTTACTGGCTAATTGCTGAATTTTTTTTATTTAAAGGAAAGGACAACCATTCTGACTGATCTGTGACACCATGCAGACCACACTAAACGTCCCTTTTTTTTTTCCTTTATAACTATAAAGGAAAAAAGTTTTTCCTTTATAACTTATAAAGTTTTCCTTTATAACTATAACTCCATTCTTATGTGTATCCTTGCTAACAATCTAAATAGCCGTTTACTGCAAAAAGTATTTTTGAATTCAATTTTTATGGTAACTCATACCTGCTGCTGGAGGCTCTATTCAGCTTAGCTAATACAGGGAGCTTGAGCAAAATATTTTTGCAAGCAACTAAACTATAATATAGCTTCAAGCACAAAACTCTGTAAACTTAGATGGTGTTTTTTAGAAACAAAGAACCAATGCAGAAACTTCTAGACAGAATGTTAACTTAAACATGGACCTTTTTTCTTTTAACTAGTTTTTTAAAAAAGAAACCTCCAGACCACTCATGGCACAGACCACCGCCCATGGACACGGACAATTGCTTATAGTCAGAACACACGTGAGTCAGTGCGTGTCAGAACACACGCACTGGTTTTCCACACACCCCAGGGGGCAAGTTTAACTCACTGCTCACATTTTACCCTGGACAAGACTTTTTTTTTTCTATGTGCCTAAGAACCAAGACTGCCACAATAACTCCATGATTTCTATGGCTCTAGGCAAACCGCTCTGCCAGGCTCTAGACTAGGCAGATCTTACTGCACAACCTAACAAGGTGCCTAATGACTTACATAGTCCTTAGAACATGCACTTTTTTATTTACTCTACACTTGCACAGTTCTTTAACTCTAAGGAACTCCAGTCCACTGCTTTTAGCTGCCACGCAGCTATGGCACTCAAAACTCTCTTTACCTCCTCAGACCAATCGGACCATACATACCGACAAGGCTCCCCCCCAACTTCAGGATCGCTGCGGCCCACTTCTGTGCAAGGCACACAGACAAACTGCTTCAACTACACCATAATTCCTGTTTTTTTCTTTTAAACAACAAACACAAAGGAAAAGGAGCAACTGGCCCAATTAACAGACTCAGTTCACAAACTAGCATAAAATTCACTTCTCTGTAATTAATCTGCAAACTTTTAATGCTTTTGCTTACTACACTGACTCAACTTTGACTATTTCTGCCTCCCCTGCAGGGTCCTTGAGCCTTCCTGGACTTACTACAATACAATTATGGGCGCAATCCAGAGTAACTACGGGGAGTCCTTGCTCCGGTGTAAGAACAATTTGCTCTGGATTGCAATATGAATTTCCCATAGGTTTTCACTATATTGTGCAGTAACAACGTGTACACGTAATGTCTCTTACGTGCTCCCATAGTTACTCTGGATTGCACCCTAAGCCAAAACCACCGACTTCTTGGCCTACAAATAGGAAACTCTTCATAGCCACACACCAGCTTATACTAACTTATACATTTTTTCTTAAACCACCAATTTTAACCTCTGTCAGGCTTGCATAAGCTTCAACATTAACTTCACATTAACTCAACATAAGTGCCGCTCCTTGGGAGGGGGGTTGCTTTTTCTTTATATTCTTATACACTTCCTTATCACTTTTTTCAAACTTATTTTAATCTTAATTTTATAATTAAAGAACTATATATATTTATATATGTATATAAGAGAGACGATTCTTACCTGTATACTTTATAATCTTCGTATTTACAGCTTTATATTTATATATACATCACTCCTAGTTGCCAAATAACTATTTTATTCACAGTTCTTCATTCTTTTTAGAGACCAGTTTATCTCAGCTTACGACAAAGAAAGCATTTTTTTACAACTGTTGGCTTTTTGCCTTGACTTCTAATCTTTTAGGGAGAAAGTAGGAGAGTGTTTCACACACACATATTATTTTAAACACATTTTAAACATTTTTATGCTTCTAGTCACTTAAATCTTAGAATACAAAATACAGTTAAAAGCAACTTTGGTCACTTATATAGAATTTTTACGAAGTACATACTTATTTTTTTTATTTTTCTGCCACATGCTGACCAAGACTTTGTTGGTCAACATAGGCTATTTAAATTGTTATGCTGCACCTGGTGACTTTTTAGCATGCAGATTTTTTACCATAGTGTTTAGGGGACTTCTGGTTTTTGACTATGTAGTCCCCACCCCGACATATCCACAAGACAAACACAAGAGGGAAGGGATTGGAGTTTGGGGGTTGCCTCCAGAGACAGAAGGGAATAGATTCATTTCCTTGACCCTGGCTCTTTCTCCCGAAGTTCAAGGGCAAGATGAGGCAGCCACAGCGGCCAAGTCAATCAGTCCATCACATTCATCCATACATTCCACGGACCCACCCCCTGTTCCAAATGCCTAGTGTCCAACTCACTCCCCTTGGGTTCTGTTGTCTACTCAGGCTGGGGAATGATCAGTCCCCCCTTCCTCCGCTCACCACTCGGAGGGTCCCCACCATGGTCTCTCTCATACGTTACCCCTTCAGAAGGACACTACCCCTTGCCCGGACAAAGCAGAGGGACAGCCGACTCGGAGGCCTCCAGGGTTATCAGAAAAGGATCGATCCTTTTCTGATAACCCCGGAGGCTCCCGAGTCGGCTGTCCCTCTGCCACAGATCAAACCTGCCATTCTCCAAGCCAAATGGGCTTGTGGCGCCTGAGTTGGGAGGCTTTGTCCGGGCAAGGGGCAAGGGGCAATCGGGTGTCGGTGCTCCATAGCGCCCCCCCTTGGGGTCATCCGAGTCACGGCACCAATTGTAAGACGTTTAGAAAACCCGCGTCAACTCGAGTTATCAGAAAGAGGATCTTTATTCAACACGTGTCGGGCAAACTCCTTGGACTCAAAGTGAGGAGCCCTAAGACGGCTGCCGGCCTTACTCTTTTACAGTGGCAAAGCAGGTTACAGAAGCGAGAAAGCATTATTCTATTCTATAGGCTACATTATACAACATGATTATAACAAACAAGTCTAATTGGTTTACAGGCAACCACGCTTGGTTTACTGACGAGCATGTTCAGTAATGTTTGAGCATTTTTTTGGAGTGATTTCACTTCTTCTGATCACACTGCACCAGGCTGGGTTGTATCTTATATTTAGTAACTATGTGCTATGCCTGGGAGCGCAGCTCTTTGTAGTTAACTTACAGAACGGCCATTGTTCACTTACCAAGTTTGGCACCAGATCACGGCCATGAAGAAGGTCCAGCTGTTTTTGCTTAGCTGACAGACTATAGCAACATTTATGCTGACAGGGAGAATTACGCTGCGTTGCGCTCTTAGCTAGAGGTTTAAGGCCTAAGATACATTGATCAACTTTGTGATGTTCAAAGGGGTGCTGCAATCAGCCTGGTCAGATTCTGGGGGGGGTGCTTTCAGCGCCCTACAGTAGGTGTGTATGGTTTTAATGTTAATGGGTCTGGGGACAACCCCGTGGATCCATGAATCCACAGATCCGTGGATAATTGAAACCTTGGATACCACATCTACCTGAATCAGAGGATGTGTTTGGTGTTAATTCTAATGTGCATGGAAAAAAGACACAAAACTATGTGGGGTGTCTTGTTTTTCTGAAAAGGGGGATGTTGTCCCCTTAGATTTCTGCCCAAAGTGGTCACCATCCAAGTCTGTCACATGCACAGTTGCCAGGACTTGGCATCTGGTTTTGCTGCCGCTGGGACTCATCTCTTAGGATCAAGGATACCCAGTGGTGTGTCTTATTGACTTTCCGAGAAGTGCCTAATAAACTAAGGAATCCAAACAGAGATGGTTATTGATTGGAGCAGGGAGGGAAAAAAGCAGCTTGATGGAATTCGGTTACGTTGCTAAGATCAGCTCGGCACACCGATCGTTCGGGTAACCTGAGCAAAAGCCCCTGGAAGATTTGTGGAAGGTGTGATCGTCAATGAAATATAGTTGGTCTATTGATCTGCCCACCGAGTGGCAGTCCATCCACTATGAATGACACATCTAAAGACATGCTTCCCCCCCCCCCAACCCATGACGGAGCCACATCGAAACCTGGAAGACAGTGCACAACCCTATTCTCTGGGAAAGTCGGTGCAAGCCTTCTCGATTCCATTTGTTACAATACGTGTTGCTTTTAAGCTTTCATCTTAACGGCAATCTGGAAATTATGCTCTCAGCTAACTGACTTATTGGTTCGAGGAGATGATAAGATGTGGATTCCTGCTGCGTGTCCCACCTTACATCCTTGCAGCTTGTTCCTCACGTAATGTCCAGCAGCAGTTTGCCTGTGGGGTTGATCCTCTCCTCAAACACCCCCCAACCTACTTGCAGTGCAGAATGGAGCCCGCATTTCCTCAATGAAGAGAGAGACAACAGATTGCAGAGAAAATTGCTGCATAGGAAAAAAAAATTGCACGTCTTCAGGATGAAAGGCCTGCAAAGCCCAGGAATTAACAAGGGACCTTTCTTACTCTTACTCTTTTAGGTTGTTCCTTTCACGTTTAATGCCTGGTCTTCCACTTTCCACCTCTCAGACACTGTGACGGTGGAGGGGGGGGATCAACCCCACTTCATACAGTAGGTCGAACAGGATTTGTGGCACCTGCTGGGTGTCGATGTCATTAACCAAAACGGCCAGAAAGAAACACTTGGTTCAGTGTGATCTTCAGTCCTCTTTTTCCAGGACATGTCCTCTTTTTTAAAGCCATGTGTCCTGGAAAAAAATCTTCCTTGTCCTCCTCCTCCTTGTAAGCAGGGAGCATGTAGCCCAATTGTAATTAATGTAATACGTTATATGTAATGGATTTAAATTTAATAATGAGGACTATAGTGTTCCGTGTGCATGCAGGCTACATGTTCACAGAGGTGTCTTCAGACAATGTGGCTCTATGGCTTAAGAAATGGATGAGCATCGCTCCCTAGAGTCGGTCATGACTAGCAGGACAACCTGCAGGGGAGAACTTTACCTTTATTTTTACCTTTAATATAGTGTTTAAATTAACCACAAGAAAGCAATAGTAGAGGCTTGACAAGCAGCTGTCAGATATGCTCTAGGAGGGGGAGTTGGACTAGGGGGTTGAACTAGATGACCTATAATTTCCCTTCCAACTCTATGAGACTATGGGCACAATCCAGAGTAACTATGGGGAGTCCTTGCTCTGGTGTAAGAACAATTGACTCTGGATTGCAGTATGAATTTCCCATAGGTTTTCACTAGGTGGTGCAGTAACTACGGGTGCACATAATGTCTCTTACGTGCGCCCGTAGTTACTCTGGATTGTGGGGTATGGCTGCAATCTTAAGCACACTTTCCTGGGAGTAAGACCCATTGAACACATTGGGGCTTACGTTTGAGTAGACATGGTTAGGACTGTCCTCTAAGATTTGATACATAGGAGTGTTTTTAGCTTTTATTATATGTCCTACATTTTTCTTGAGTACCCTCCATCTTTGGGGCCTCTGTCCTCTTTTTTTTGGCTATGGTCACCTTGACTTGATCTCACACAGAAACTCATCACCCCTCTTGTTCCAACTCCCTTTCGGTGTTGCAAATCCTTTTTTGGGTGGTTGGTTTTGCCGAGATGTTGCAGCAGCCGAGTTAATTTGTGTTATATTTAGCAAAACATAGGCTGCCACCGTAAGGAAAACAAGACGACAGATTCATGCCCTGGCAGAGGCTCCGATGCGCTCGCTTATTATTCCAAGAGGACCAACGTCTTATTAAAAGCCGCCCCGGCTTGTGGCAATAACAATTATTTTGCATTTTACTCTTGGAGAGTGTTTGCTCACCGAAGAAGGCCGAGGCACTTGTAAGAGACAACGCCGAGTCCCCGGATGCAACTTTGGTGTCATCAGGCCTAAGTCCTGCTGTGTCTTGCCCTTTATGCTCAGTGTGGGGGCTGTTTTTCAGAGCAAGGGTATAGTTTGGCAATGTGGGAGGTGTGATACCACTGGATCAGTGCCCTCAGGCATCATAGCCTCAAGCTGCTGAGCAAAATAATGAGACAATATAGGGTACAAAATACAGAATCTGGATCTAAGAGAGGTCCAGTATAAGAGGGTTGACCTGACGGATCACACCTGACAAACAGGCACCCTTGGAAACCCCACCGGCAGGGCATAAAAGGTGGTACACAATTGGGGTACCAATTTGTCAGCAGGTGGTACACAATTGGGGTGCCAATTTATCAGCAAGTAGTACCCAGTTGGATCATGGCTGTGATGACTTGGAAGCCATTGATTCATCACTCTGACATGAACAGTGTGACCAGATGTCATAACTGTAAAATAAACCCCCCAAAATATAGGACACCCAAGAAAAAAGGGGGACACGACAAAATAAAAGCAAAAAATCACTCATATACAGTGGTGCATCACATAAAGAGCTGTATTCGTTCTGGAGGCCTGCTCTTTAAGTAAAACGCTCTGTAAGTGAAGTGGATTTTCCCATAGGAAATAATGGAAACTCAGACGATTGGTTCCGCAACCCCCAAAATATTCATATAAAAATATTAACTGGATGTAAAAATGATGACAAACACTGGAACTGAGTTCAAAACATGATCCAATGAAGTCTACTTAGGCTGCAATCCTAAAGACACTTGTCTGGGAGTAAGCCCCACTTAACACAATGGGGCTTATTTCTGAGTAGACATGGTTAGGAGGCTGCAATCAAAGACAATTTCTAGGGAGGCTTACCTGGGCTGCTGCTGGAGGTTCAAGGTGGCCGGTGAGGGCACTTGGGGGCAGTTAGGGACAGCTGCCTCTGGCACCCCCAGGCAACTGCCTCCAAGTTGGGGGCAGTTAGAGGCAGCAGTGCTTTCCGGCAGCCCTTTTAAAGAGCCCCTGCGTGGAGCGTCAGGGCTGCATGAGTGCTTGTTAAGTGAAGCAGAACTTGTTATGTGAAGCAAGATTCCTTGGAAATCTGCTTCTTATGTGAAACGCTTGTTATGCGAGGCGCTTGTTATGAGAGGTACCGCTGTATATTGATTTCATGTGGTATATTGATTTCATGTGGTATATTGATTTCATGTGAAACACAGGTGTGCCCACATCTCCAGGTCCCTAACCTCAGCAGAACCAAGCCCTGTTTTCAGCACATAAACACACACCCTGGAAGAGGAGAGTCTGGTTACAAAGTGGCTCTCGGGGTGGGTGGGGGTATTGCTTTCCCCCTCACCCCCTGATGAAAGCTCCTTTTCTTCCTTTTATCTGCTCTGGGGCACTTTCCCATCCCTTTTATGTTACCTGCCTGATCTCTGCACACCTGAAAGGGACCTGCTTGCCCATCCCCAAAACAGTTTGCACTCAGCCATTGTCAGTTTTTAAGGGGATCCCCAGATTTCGAGGCTTCTCAAGGATTCCCAAGCATCCTCTTGTGTCTTGAACTCCCAAGTGCTGAGTAGGGACAACACTAGCTTGATTCCCAGTGCAACCAGGAGTGGGGGGGGCATAAGGGGTGCTGAATTCCTGCCCCTCCATCTTCCCCTGCAGAGAAGCTAATGTGAAAAAGTCCTTATGACGGTGCAATCAGGAGACTTTCCAGGTCTTCCCAAGATCTGTCCGCCCTCTTCCCACCTTCCCTGCCAAGCAGCTTCTCAGCCATCTCTTTCCTTATAAAGTTCTTTGCAACGCCAACTGTTTCTCCTGTCAGCCCACATGGAGATGGCAGCCACAAGAGCTGAGTTAATTCAAAGAGACTCAGCTACAATAAGGGAAATATGGGAGGCAGTGGTGGTTTCCAGACAGATAAATGGAGGAACCTCAACTCACAGCGCATAATGGGCCGTTGGAACTCACTGCCACCAGATGCAGAAAGGGTTGCTGATTTCAAGCAGGACTAGATAAATATATGAACAGGGAGATCACATGTTCTCCTTTATCAGAACACGTCCTCTTTTTTAGTCTTGTGTCCTGGAAAAAAACCACCAGGTCCCAAAGTCCGTGGTCAAGGTGTACGTGTCCCACTTTGGGTCCAGCTGAGACCATCACTAATACTCTCTCTCTCTCTCTCTGTGCATTGCAGGGCCCCTGGCACCTGGGGCCCCCACGGGAACCAGCCAGAACGAGGGCGGAAGACCGAGGAGCTGACAGATGAGGAGAAGGAGATTATCAACAGTGTCATTGCTCGGGCCGAGAAGATGGAGGAGATGGAACAAGAGCGGATTGGGTAAGGAGATGGGCCTCCTTGGCGATGGCAGTGGGGAAGTGGCTTGTGTGGTGGAGGTCTTTCCCTGGAGCCCTAAAATAGGGCTCTTGAGAGGGCTCTCTTTGCCTTCCTCCCTCCTCCTCCTCCTCTCCTCCTCCTCCTCCTCTCCTCCTCCTCCTCTCCAACTTTTTTGGAAGGGAAGTGAACGGTTGGCTTGATTTCGTTCCCCAGGAGTGGCTACTGCACTGCACCATTTTTCCATAGAAAAGGCTGGTGAGGATTTGTTAGGCAGGGCATCGTCGAGGCTTTGCCTGATCCCACCCCTGCCGTTTGAACATCAGACAACGTTGTCTTAAATGCACATTTAATTCAGAAACTGCTCTTTTCCTTGCTTCTTCTGGCTTGAGAGGAGCTTTCACACAGCAGGCAAAAGAGCATCTCCCTCAAAGGGGTTGCACCAAACCAGATCACCCTCTTCCTATATGTGACAACTAGTGTGTGCCTTAACCATAACCAGGACTGACAGCACAATCCTAACCAATTTAAAAGCAGGCCTCCGTCAGTCTTGAAAGACTATGGTATCGTGCTCTGTGCTGCATACGCTGCATGCGAAGCACGAAAGCCTGGGTTGGATTGTTATGGAGGATAGGCTGTTACCCAAGCAGCAAATCCCCCCTCTCCACGCCGCTGAATTAGTCCAATGGAAAGGCAAAGTCGATACGATTGGATCCAGCTGGCGTCGCAGAGCTGGGCTAAGGACAGGAGCTCACCCTGTCTTATGGGGCTAGTTAACAGGCACAGCGTCTTAACCGCTTGCGCCACCCACAACCAACTTAGGCCGACACAAATCACCTATTTCCTCATATCAATGGTGATGTGGGGATGCTGGCACATGACCTATCCCATCCAGGAGTGGTACAGAAGTGCCTTATGGTAGTTTTGAGATATCCGCAGGCCTGGATAGGACTTGTGTCGGGACATATGCCTAAATGGGGTTAGGATCGTACTGATCCTGATATGTACCTACCACGTGGCAAGCCCTGTTGGATCGGGCCCGTCTAGTTCAATTGTTGAAGTACATTTTGTTTCCTTCCAAGATCTACCATCACCAGTTCAAACTGTTTACTGAACACAGTTTGTTGTTGTCGAGTGACCTGACCCTGAAATCAGGTTACTGAAGAACAGAGAAGGAGCGGTTGGGCCGCCTCAACCAGACAGAAAGAGCAACATGGAGAAATTCAATTGAAAGCAGGCACGAGCCCCCAAATTGCCTGTGCGTTGCGTCGGAGCTCCTCTGCTTTCCCAGGGCTCTTCACAAAGCCACCGAGAAATTGAATCCTGCGTCTGAGCAATAAGATTTCATTTACACTCCTGGCTCCGAACACTGATGAAAAAGAAACCAGGGTGTGTGTTTTTTCCCATCCTCGGTGCCATCCTGCACGAGAAATTTATCTCTGCAACAACAGCGAAGTGCAGTTGCAATAATGGCACAGTCAGCCCCCCTATGTCAAAGTTTATGGGGGTGAAAAAAATAATGTGGTCTCCAAATTGGGGGATCTGCCAGTGATAAATTGGCAGTGATGGGTGACTTCAGCTTTTGGGGAGTCCCTGTCCCATGACACTAATCCAGATATGTGAGTCCTTGAAATGACAGGAGCACTTGTGTGTTCCCCCAAGCCCCACTGCAGGGCTGCCCTTGGTTGGCTGGTCTGGTTGCTCCATCTCTGTTTACGGAGAGCCTCGCAAGAAACCTTGCAATTGGCCCACAATTTAAAACACCACCTGCATGGTGTAATTTGCCAGGATCAGGTGTGTCGTTCATGCTGAGAACCAGGCTCTGTGCCAGGCCAGGTGAGCAAGTAGATTGGCTGGGTTTTTTTTTTACCGTGGCTGACTGGCGAAATGGGAATGGGGGCCTGCCAAGTCCCCTCTGCCATGTTTGCAGAGTCTGGGGAGAAAGCAAACACGGATTACCCAAACATTGCTGGGTTGGTGGTGGAGGGATAAGCACGGGGTTTAGGAAATGGTGGGTCTGGGGGCTCTTCAGGTATGTTTATGGATGCTGGAGAGAGTCACAACAACAGCCCCCTAGCCAGAGGTAGACCCAGCTGGTAAAATGAAAGCAAGTGCCTTTCCCTGCATTGGTTCCAACTCCTGCGCTTGTCGTCTTTTTGAGTGCGGTGATGTTAAATATTTCAGCAGGAACACATGGAAGCAAATGCTTTTCGAGATGCTGCTTCTTCTTGGAAGCCTGGCAGCCACCTGGATTCTGCAAAAAGCTGTGCCCAGGGGTGGGTTGGTGGGTGAGCCCTGGGAGCCTTGATGTTGTCTATGTTTGCCATGGCACCAACTCTGGATAGGGAACAGTGGTGCAGATGATGGCCAGCCTGTTCCCCACACCTTAAGATGATGTGCTCTGACTGTTTCCCATCCCTTCAATGCGGTACTTGCACCGTCGGTGGGAGATGGTACCCATTATTATCACGCTGGCACTTTTTTCCCAGTGGGACAAAAATAGCAGCTTGGATTTGGAAAGGGAATATAGACTGATTCCCTCTCAATCCCCCATCAAATCAGCAGCCCTTCCTGTGTTGTGGCCCTGAGGGTTGGATTGCAAATCCTGCCCAATGAGTCAGAGGGGAAGCTGGTCGAGGCATAAACTTCCAGGCATTCTGGTCCTCCGTGACCACTTGTCTCATTAAGTCATCCCCCAGGGAGATGCTCCAAGGTGTCCTGGAACACCATGCGAAAAGCAACCATCCTCCTTACACCAAATGCCTGTGCTCCTTATGGGGGTGGGTATCAAAAGCTGGATAGGGGCCCAATGTCCATCACAGACCCCCTCTGGCCATGCCACCTCCAGACCTCTCAGGATGGCTGGAAACAGCACTGCTCTAGGGCCAGCTAGCCAAAGTCACTGGATGCTGGCCCTGGTTTGGGAAATGCTTTTGCACATGCTCAGAGGCACTGTGGTTTGTGTTTACACATGGAGGGGTTGGAAAACAGACAGAGAGACAAGTCCCTCGGCAAAAACCAGAGCTGCCATCGCTGCTGTGGACGAGAGCTGAACGCCTTCTCTAATAACATGCACCATTTTAATGGCGTTGTCAGATTTGGGTCACACCACGACAGGAGGGTATGAAATTTCCTGCGGGGCTGAGATTCTGAAAAACCGCTCTAGCAGCCTTTTCTCTTGGAACAGAATAAATAATACATTTTTTACTGCAAGTTCTATTTTTACCTCCACCACGGATCTTCCAACGAAGCGTCTGTCCAACCGAACCGCCTGGAAGCCTTCCTGCTTTGCAGAGGAAGGAGGCTGTAGGATTCGGGGTGCCTGTAAGCTCCGCAGCCTTCTCCGCCCCCCAACCACATCCATGGAGCCCTGCTGATGTGGGTGCGACCCAGAAAGAGGGGTCTGCAGCCAGGATGGAGATGATTTGAGC
This sequence comes from Cryptoblepharus egeriae, assembly GCA_030015325.1. Classification (NCBI taxonomy): domain Eukaryota; kingdom Metazoa; phylum Chordata; class Lepidosauria; order Squamata; family Scincidae; genus Cryptoblepharus; species Cryptoblepharus egeriae. Next base: position 1,930,364 of record JAREYC010000020.1, read on the forward strand.
AGAAAGAGGCAGCCAACCAGTCTGTCAAACCCCTGCCTTTGAGGAACCCTTCTCGAAATGTACGTTGGTTGGCCGCAAATAGTGTCCTTTGCACATGCTCCAGAGCACTCTGCTCCAGAGCAAAGGAGATTTCAGCTATTGGATACAGCAGCACTTTTTGTAGAATTGTGTGTTTTTTGGGATACTCTGAGCTTAGGACAATGCAAACTGTTCCCATCCCCATTTTAGTGTTGCAACAACCTTGCAAGGTAGGCTAGACAGAGAGAGACTAGTCCAAGCCCATCCAGAGAACGGAGTAGGAATTTGAACCTGGGTCTGATATAGCCCGAGCTCAACAGTTCTGATGCTCATTTGTTCTTCAGCCGCCTCGGAGAATGTTTTTGAGAACATTGAAAATAAATATTTATTTATAAATAGATTTACAAATTTATGTAAAAATAATTTTATATAAAATATTTATGAATAATATATAAATATAAGTAAATAATTATCATAGTCTGCTAATTCTATAACCACACTTTAATCTTCTTCTTGATTTTTCTCCCTTACACATGATGTTGATACGGCGGTGCTTTCAGGTGTGTTTGTAGGTGTGTGAGGACTATACCACAAGAGGAAGAGTGGTGTTTTGGGGTCGAGGAATAATCTTTCTAGTAAATTAACAGGGCTTAAGGCCAGTAGCAGCCCCCCCTTCTGACACCGTTGTTCTCCCCTATTTAGGCGGCTCATGAATCGTTTGGAGGACATGCGCAAGAATGTGTCGGGTGACGGAGTGAACCGCTGCATTCTGTGCGGGGAGCAGCTGGGCCGCTTGGGCTCAGCCTGTGTTGTGTGTGAAGACTGCAAAAAGGTGGGACACACTGGCCCACCCGCGTGAGCCTCCCCCCACAATTAAAAACTAAGCAGCAAACCCCATCCTTCCCCCAGCCCCGTTTTGAGATTGTGGCCGAGGCAGCCCCTCCATGGGTCCCACAATGCCATCCGCATGCCAGCTCCTTGCTGTGTCATTTGCCTGCCAGGTGGTCCTCCTCCTTCTCCCTCTGGAGAGTGGGATGCACCTTGCCCAGGGTCACTACCTTGATTAAATCTGTAATTAAGTCTGAAGCGGCCTCCCTGCAGAGTAGGCCAAGCCGTGCAGATGGCATATGAAAGGCCCCCCATCTGTCTCCCTGCCCCCATTGTGGTGGCAGCTGGCCTGACTGGCAAGGCTATTTGTTGGAAAGCTTTGATGGAGAACAGAACCAACTGCGGGCCTCCTGATTCCTTGGATGCAGCACCAGAAGGTCCAAGCGGGGCAGGGTCTTCAGGAAATGCCAGGCAGGGGTCTTTTTGGGGGGCACCTCTTTCTGCAATCTCCTTCTTTCCAACACAGAATGTCTGTGTCAAATGTGGCATCCAGACCAACAACAGCCGCCCACACTGCAAGATCTGGCTCTGCAAGATCTGCTGTGAGCAGAGAGAGGTCAGTGCCAGGTGGGCCTGTTTGGGGTGGGGGAGATCTTTATGTTCAGAGGAGGGGTGGGCACCTATCTTGGGGGGGGGGCTATCTGATCTGATTCCCTGCACAGATCCAGCCAGAATGACTCCCCCCACCACAACCTTGATCAACCATAGGCTTGGAAGTGGTGCCAGTGCCAGGCTGCTGAATGGGAGCGACACAAATGTTCTCATTCACAACAGCAACCTGCTGTCTTCACAGGTGTGGAAACGCTCTGGGGCTTGGTTCTTCAAGGGGGTGCCAAAGCAGATGCTTCCTCAACCGATGCCTATCGACCGGAGCAAGGCACAGCCAGCGCCCACCCAAGCAGCCCCTCCTGTACAGGATTCGAAACCGTACCCCAGCCAGCAGGGTAGGCATCCAGCTATGTGGCAGCCTCCTTTCTTGTTAGTTCTTCAACAGACAATGCTGCACTGACATAACTAGAGCAGAGTCAATCAATCAATCAATCAATCAATCAATCAATCAGAGCTGCTCTCTGGTTGGGGGCAAATCGCTGGCCTCCTCCACCAAGTTGGGTTGCAGTGAACTTACCTTGAAATGCCTGCTTGAAAAGCTTCACGCACCTGAATTAAGGGGTGTTTCATCGTAAGATGACAGGATTTTGGCGCATGAGCGCATGAAGTGTCAGGTTTTGTGCCCAGCCTGAGTAGGGTCTCATTTGCTCGGCAAGTGGTGCCTTTGGATCCCCTGGGGACTCTTGTCCTTAATTGTTGCAAACCCCATGATGGTTGCACTGCCTGGCTCAATCTTTGGGTTAAGAATTTTTTAATTCTGTTTTTAAAAATACATAATGGTTTTTATTTTGTTTCCTTTCCAAGGCTTGACTGAATCTGCTCCCCCTGCTGAGCAAGGATCTTATGGTGAGTTACAGTCCTTGTAGGATGCATAGGGGGTGCCATGTTTCTTTCAAGGGGTTGACAATGCTGGAACATGTCCAAAAAGATCCAGTCTACCCCTCAGTAATAACCAGATCTGGGTGTCCGGGGCTGAGTAGTCTGGAGCTGAGCGGAAGAAGGGAGCAGTTATCATTCCTGCCTTGGGAGATACTTGTTGGAAGCATGAAATTGGGTGTGCTGGAGCTCTGGACTGATTCATCTGGGCCTGTCTGATGCTCCCTGGCTATTCACCCACCACCTGGGGCATTGAGACCAGAGGGTGCAAACCTAACCAATTCAGGCCCACGCAACTCACCCATCTCCCCATTCCCACAGTGGTGTGGGAAGGCAGGCTCATGCCAGTACACTGACCTAATCCCTTCAGGAGTGGCGCAGAAGTGCCTAGGCCAGCATTGGGTTTGTGCCAACTTAGACAAGGGTTATGTTTATTGGGTCTGTGGCTGTAAATAAAGATGATGATGATGACAGGGGTTAGGATTGCACCGTGAGGGTATTTTAATGGAGAGGTCCCAGTCTTGGCTCATGAGTTTCCACCACTTGCTCACCTACACCCAAACTGGCACAGGAAAGGCCCCGCGGCAGCATAGATATTTTTAACCTGCACTTCCAGCTTGACTTCCATCACATTAGTTGAAATTTCTTGTCGTGTCAACGCCACCCACTCCTCTCACAGGACGGAGCTATTCTGGGATTGAGGCCCCCCTCTCTCCCCTCCATCCACGTGTCACCTGTTTTGCAGCGATGGGGTGGCGATTTTTGGGAACGGAGCCAAGCTGCAGATTTATTCTAAACTCACTTTGATCCACGGTATTTACTCAAATCTAACATGCGCTTTTCCAGCCAAATTTAGTCTCTAAAATTGGGGTGCGCATTAGATTCAATGAGACATTAGATTCGAGTAAATATGGGTGTTTTGATTATAAGTGTAGGTCTGTATTTAGTTTACAGTTTACTATGTTACAGGGGTGACTATCCAGAGTGGATCAACTGAGGCAATATTCAGATAAAGGTGTGATTACCCCGGGGAATCTTAAAGGCTGGGCAAACCTGGGTGGCCACTCCAGACTTCCCAACATTGGTGGCAAGGGTTCAATGGTCTCCATCAATGTCCAGGATTTCATCAGCCTCCATCACTGCTATCTGCTGGGAAGCTCAGCAGTTCTGGTCCATAGGATACAGCCAGGATCACGGGGTGCCCAGCCTCAGTTCCCCCACTTCTATCTGGGCCAAAGTGTGCCAAGGAGCAGCTTCCCCAAGGGGGTCTCCTGCCAGATGCTGAGGTCCTGTCAGCCTCTCATCAGGAGGTGCTAATGTTGAGCGATGGCCCCATTATTTAAAAAATGGGTATCAGTCTGTAAATCGCCCGGAATTGCTCGACACCCAAGGGAGCACCAGGCATTGGCGGGGTGATTGATGCTGTCAGAACAATAATTAGAGAGCTTGTTAGAGCGGCAGATGATCCAGGCAGGCGGTGACAAGCGGCAATTTCGCCCCGCTTTCAGCTGTCGCTTTGGAAAGCCTGATCTTTGCAGCAAACCATCTCCTTTGCGTCCCAAAGCAGGCAGGGGACAAACTCAGGGTGCTTCCTGTTCCTGGTGTCGGAGTTTCACCTGGTGGACCATTGACCGAGGACCAAGTCAATGGAAGGACCAAGTCAAAGAGGCCAAGTGATCTCCAGATTTACTCACCAGTGCCTGCTCCCTGCTGTGATGGTGCCTGGTGCCCAGTGGTGTCCTGCAGGAATGCCTGCTGCCTGGTAGAGATGCCGGGTGTTCCCTGCCCATTGGTGCCCAGTGGTGCCTGCTGCCCATTAATGTCCGCTGCTCATTGGTGCCTGTTGGTGCCTGCTACCTGGTGGTGCTCAGTGATGCCCGTTGGTCCTAATACTGCTGCCAGCTTGTCTGGTACCACTGCCAACTGGTGCCTAGTGGTACCTGTTGGTACCCACTGTCCACTGGTGGGCAGTACCCGCTGCTGCCTGGTGGTGCCAACTGCCTGGTGGTACCCAGTATACAGTGATGCCTGGTGCTTCCCAATGGTGTCCAGAGCCTGGTGGGATGCCTGCCTGAACCCGATACTACTCGCCACTGCCCCATGTATCCTCTGGTGTCTGTCGTTGCCCAGCAGTGCCCAGTAACTGCCAGTGCTTGCCGCCCAGTGTCAGTACCGGTACCCAGCCATGCCTGGTGCCCACAAATATTCTTGAAATTCTACTCCTGCAGCAATGAGTACATTTTGTTAGTGTCATAATAAAAATGTATAACCCCATTGTTGTATAAAGTGGTACACTTAGGTAAAAATCATAACATAAACCTATTGCAATATAATTCGTTATATGGAGTAAAAATAAATTTTACACCTGCTTTGCAGCTGTGCATTACGATCACAAGGAAACAAACAAAAAAAACAAGCCTTTTAAAATTGGGGTGCACAATAGATTTGATGGCACACATTCAAGTAAATATTTGTGTGTGGGGGGGAGATCCCTAGACCCCTAACACCCCTGTGCCTGCAACTGCATTGACCTCACCTCTTGTCTGCCGTACCCCGTGTCTGGTGCCTTCACCACCATCCACTGGGGCACTTAGATGCTCTCTGTGACATCACAGCAGTTCAGCCCGTGGTGAGGTTTCAGAGCCCCGATCCCTGCTCTTGCAACACAGCAGCTTTCCAAGATTTTCTTGGCTTTTAATCAGAATTGTTTGTACTTTGCTGTGATGCTGGGGATCTTCACCGATATTGGCTGTTCTTCGTTTGTTTTCCTGCTGCACTCCCAGGCAATGAGCCAACAGCAGCTGCTTCTAGTCGGGGAAACTATCCACGAGTGAACCGCAAACCTGCCGAGGCCAGGATGGCACCGAGTGGCAGAGAATACCCCGGGGATGGCACCGAAAACCAGGATTATATGGCAGAGAGTGAAACTCAGAGGAGCCCCGGAGGTGAGAGGCAGGGAAAAGTCTGGTGATCCAAAAAGGGTCCCTGCTTTCTCCACTGATAGTCCCCCCCAAACACAGGTAGCCCCCCCAAAACCAAACACAGTGAGAAATTTGAGCCAAAATCTGTTTTAAGCACAAAACTATAAATGGCATGGGGTATCTGGCTGACTAGCGGATATGCTGTGGCCCCAAAGTTTGGGGGTCCTAAAGATAGGAAGTCCTAAGAGGGTCTGTTCTGCTTTCCATAGGGGCTCAATTTCAGTGCTTATAATTGGATCCAGGATGGGATTTTCAGAATAGTGCATGCTAAAGATGAAAGCAACACCCCAATAAAGGTTTTTATCAGAAGACTTTTCCCCTCCTCTCTCATCAGCTTCTTACCATATCCTGGTTTCCCACAGATCTGTTGCTTTTTCTTCCTTTTATCCTAAATATAGCTGACCCAGTTGTGCAACTTATCTGGGCGGAAAAAAGAGAGATGGGGTTTTTTCCCCCTCTGTCTTCTGGGAATCCTTAGGGATTAACATTGCCTGCTTCTAACTGAATTCAGAGGCTCCCGTCTTAATTATATGGTCCAGAATTTTGGTGTTTGATGCTTCTGGAATAGCCAAACTGATCTCTGCCACACGAGTGCCTCTGAGGATATGTAGAGTTCCCTCCTGAGTAATCACTACTAGACAGCAGATAAGAAAGGCCCACTGCATTCCAGGCATTGCCCCAAAATGTTTCCAACCCTTTTATGGGATGTCAAAATTGGCCATGTCTGGACTTCCTTGGAATTTTTGAATGGGATCATCCCAAATTCCCCAGTTATCAACTGGGAGGACACCAAGCTGTGCAAGGATGCTAAACCTTGATGATGGTTCCATGATGATGACCCTCGTATTATGATGACTCTCATATGATTCCACCTGGAAAAAGGGGTTTTTTTGCCCCTAATTTTCTCTCTGTTGTTCTTTTTTAGGTATCAAGCGAGCCAACTCCGTCCAGTCTGGTGCTGCCAGGCCCGAGCCTCCATCATCTTCCCAGAGCCCCTCTGCCCAGCCGGCAGAGCAAGGTTTGCTGTCCTTCCTCTTCCTCTTGTCCAGCATAATCTACCTTTTAGCTGATCTGAAAGACCATATTTGGAGCAAGATCCTGATCCACATGGCTGTGAGATCATCATACATACTAGGATCAAGGACCCTAAAGAGGATTGTTCTGGGTTTGAAATGCCAGATATGAGAAGGAAAAGGAGTTGTGTGCACCCATGTCTGCACCTGAGAACCTTCCATGTCATATTTTTGGCAGGGGTCGCAGCTAGGGGTGAAAAACCTTGGGGGTGGCAGTTCTGCAGACCAGGGGGGGCATAGTTGGCTCCACCTTGCAGGAGGGGAAAGGCAAGAGGCAAATATTGGAAATCCATCAATAAGATAGTATGATTGAATCTCACGCCTTGCCTTTCAGGTCCAGCAGCTGGAGGAAGGCCAGGCCCTGCAGGCCGCTTCCCCGAAAGACAAGGTAAGACGTCGACCCCAAGGTGGACCCTTTATCTCTGTGCCTTCCAGCAGACCCCTGCCCAGTGTCGTACCTAGGTCATTTGACATTTTTAGTAGTGCCATACATCAAAATTATAGAATTAATTATTGTCAGTATTAATACTATTAATTAGTAATTAATACTATTAATTAGATTTTAATATTTTTAAAAATCACATTACTAATTAAACATCTTGGGGCTGCCTTTTGAACGCTTGTTGAACTCCACTTTCACTAGACTGGGACCATTCTGGTCACCTTGCATTCCTCTGGGCTTGACCTGAACCGGAGCCAGTACACCTCTGAGTAAACGTGACTGTGGAGCTCAGTTCCACTTTCCATATGGCTCAATGCAATTATCAGGGACCCTTTTCTGGGTTGATTAGTGGGGACTGAGTTCATTGGATCAGGACCATTCTGGGGCTGTTGGATTCCTCTCAGTCTGCCCTTTCCCATGGACAAAGACACATTTGCCTACTCTTGAGTATGGCTCAGTTTCACTTTCCAGAGGGCTCCATGCATTTTTGCTTTTTTTTAGGTATTTGGCCATAACTTTTGATAAGAAGGAGATATTTCAAAACTTTCTTTTGCATTGGATTCTGCTGGAAAATACATATACAATGGTATATGGCTTGATAGGGTTATTCCAAGCTAATTTAGCAATTTTCATGATTTTGGTCATCCACGTGAGGGTTGTACCCGGGGTCCAGGACACCCGAACTTTAGGGACACCATTGTCCCTACCTATCCTCTCCCCACCCCTGTTTTAGGGGAGCTGAAGCAAAAGTGGCTCATGTAGTTTCCCTTGAAAAGTGTCCTGGGATTTTCACTAAATATTCACAAATACTCTGCCAATATTCGCAGAGGGTTCTCTATCTGCTAACATTTTGGGGCCTGGATCCCTGATACTCTCAGATGCCTCCCCTAATAGGGTTGCCATATGGCCCGGAAAACCAGGACAGTCCTGGTTTGGGGGATTGTGTTCACATCCCGGCAAGTTTGACAGGGGGTCCTGTTCTGGTTTTGTGGAAGAGAATTCTGGCAACCGTATCCCCAAAAGAGGGAACAGCCATATACCTGGATGGGGTGACTTTTCTCTCCTGTACCTTCCCATCTTGCGATGTTTTGCCTTCGTGACTGAACACTCCGCCCCCCCAAGATCAGCAAAAGTGGGTCATCCGTCCTCTGCCCGAACCTTTCCTATTTCCTTCCCCGACTATCAGGTGTGACTCAGCAAGAATGGGAAAGGTGGGGGCAGGAGGGGGAGGACGTGCCAGACTGGCAGTGCAGCAGGAGAGGCTGGAGAGTGGTATAGAGGGAAGCCTGAAGGATGGGAAGCTTGCAAGGGGGCAGATTTTCCCTTGGTGAATTCTATAAGAGCCTGGAAAAGTTTAGCACTACACTGATCAAGAGCTGGGGGGGGGCACAGATCCACCCCAAATGAACATCTCCATCCACCCTAGTGATGGTTCTGCAACAGGATATAGTGAAGCAGTGTTGACATGTATGTGTTTGCACATGGGGGTGCCACTAGGATTTATAAACCCCCATGTGCAGTTGGATACCCCCCTGATGCCAGCCTCATAAGCCCGACCATTTTAGACCAAGGAATGGGGGAACTGTGTGCTTAAATAGGAACAGGTCTCTGCATGTATAAAGCTAGCAGGTAAGGGAAGAGCTAACCCAGAACCCATGCATTCTCCTCTTTCCATAGGAAGCCTGTCGATGGCTCAGCCCCAAGTGGATCCCATTTCCTCTACTCCCAATGCAGCCAGAGATGAGAGAGCTGGCTCTGGGTACGCGGCACCTTTGGCAGAGAGACCTGTGCGGCAGGTGACACCCTACAGCCAGGCGGCTGCCCCACCTGCCGCATTTCTGCCTGCACAACAAGCCCCTCAAGGTGATGAGGATGAGGATGAAGCCAACAGCTATGATTCAGATGAGGCCAGTAAGTGAACCATCCCATTCCTACCAGACAAGTGGCCTTCCTTTCTGGAGCAGTGCCGGAATGGGATCCTCCAGAGCACCACAACATCTTCTTGGGGATGCTCTAAGTGCTCTTAATGGCTGCTAAATAAATAATTGGGGTGTGAATGATTGGGAGAGGCCACTTCTTGGAAAAGCACACATGCCTCCACCCCCCCCCAACTCTTCCACATAGGGGGATTTGCATTATTGATGGGGAAGGGAAGAGCCGTCAGGCTCCTTGTGCAGCAAGAGTCGCTCACATCCTTTTCGAGATTCCTGCCCCTTACCTGCCGCACTTTCTGTTACCAGCCACCCTTGTTCCTGTCCATCCTTCTACTTACCCACCCTGGCTCAAGTCCTGTTTTTTCCCAAATCCTCCTGGAGTTTACAGTACAGATTTAGTGTTTGTTGAGCCTTGATCCTTCCTGCCACCCATCCCTCTCTGTTTCTTGCCAGCCACTCTCGGTTCCCTGGAATTCAGCCTCTTGTACGACCAGGACAACAGCTCTTTGCAATGCACTCTCATCAAGGCCAAGGTGAGTCTCCAAAGGGGAGCCCTGCTCCTGCCAGAGAGATCAGCCCAGGGGTGGTAGAGGTAGTGGATGCAGGTCCTCAAGTATCAGACTCTCCGGTTATCTAGAGAGGTACCTGTTACCAAAAATTGTGGTGGGGAATTTGGGAAGATTTCAGTGATTTTGGTGTAACACTTGAAATAAAGCAAGGAGAGCTTAACTGTGCCAACTGTGGTTCTTTTGATCTCTCTCAGAATGTCCCATTCTGTGTCCTAGCATAGTGGCATACTGGGTGGCAGTCTGGCTATGTCCATAGTGACATACTGTGGCATACTGGCTATGTCCATGCATAGTGGCATACTGGGTGGCATACTGGCTATGTCCATGGTGACATACTGTGGCATACTGGCTATGTCCATGCATAGTGGCATACTGGGTGGCATACTGGCTATGTCCATGGTGACATACTGTGGCATACTGGCTATGTCCATGCATAGTGGCATACTGGGTGGCATTCTGGCTATGTCCATAGTGACATACTGTGGCATACTGGCTATGTCCGTGCATAGTGGCATACTGGGTGGCATTCTGGCTATGTCCATAGTGACATACTGTGGCATACTGGCTATGTCCGTGCATAGTGGCATACTGGGTGGCATTCTGGCTATGTCCATAGTGACATACTGTGGCATACTGGCTATGTCCGTGCATAGTGGCATACTGGGTGGCATTCTGGCTATGTCCATAGTGACATACTGTGGCATACTGGCTATGTCCGTGCATAGTGGCATACTGGGTGGCATTCTGGCTATGTCCATAGTGACATACTGTGGCATACTGGCTATGTCCGTGCATAGTGGCATACTGGGTGGCATACTGGCTATGTCCATAGTGACATACTGTGGCATATTGGCTATGTCTGTGCATAGTGGCATACTGGGTGGCATACTGGCTATGACCATGCATAGTGGCTTACTGTGGACAAAGTATGGCAGCTACAAAAAAGAAAAACCAGGGAAGAAGGAAAACTGGCTTTGTCCCCCACCTAAATTGAGCCACATTTTCTCCCAAAGACCTGTTGCTTCTTCCTTGTACCCTTCCTCACATGAAGAGTGAATGATCCCTGTTGGTATTTCCTTCTTTCCCAGGGCTTGAAGCCAATGGACTCCAATGGGTTGGCGGACCCTTATGTGAAGCTGCACCTGTTGCCGGGAGCCAGCAAGGTATCGTAACTCATGGCTGTGGGATGCTTGGCATGTAAAGTTGTCATGTGCTGAGGCTGACCACTCCAAGCTCAATGTGGTCTGCACACGAACTGGCAACTTCTGCCCAGGATCCCAGACATTCCAAGGGGTTCCTCCACACCCCCATCTCCAACTACCATTTTGCATCTATGGTTCCATTTTGTTTGGCAGTCCAACAAACTGAGGACCAAGACTTTGAGGAATACCCGGAATCCTGTCTGGAATGAGACACTGGTGTATCATGGCATCACAAACGAAGACATGCAGAGAAAAACATTACGGTAACATTCACAGGAACTCTATTGGGGGGGTCCTCCTCACCCCCCACACATTTTTTCTCTCAGTTAGTGTTGGAAAATTTTTGTCTCTAAAGCTCTGGCCACAATAGGTTTGCAGAAGTTTTGACTCTTAAGTGAACTTTGGCTTTTCGTAAATGGGCTCTTCTGATGTTCTTGTGGACCGTGTGTCTTGCAACAGACCCCTTTGGCTGCTCTTTTTCAGGATCTCTGTGTGTGATGAGGACAAATTTGGCCACAATGAGTTCATCGGTGAGACCAGGGTGGCTCTGAAGAAGCTGAAGGTCAACCAGAAGAAGAACTTCAGTATTTGTCTGGAGAGAGTCATCCCGGTACATTGTCTTGCTGATCTAACTAGGGATAACTGTGTCTGGACCACAGGTGGGCCCAGGCCGGTTTGGGCCGGATTGCCCAAACCGGTTGTTAATTTTGGCCCGGGGGGGCCCACCACTGCACTTGCGTCAATCTTGACGCAGGCACAGTCGCGTCCTGAAGAGGATGAGACTCCGCCTGCGTCAAGATTGACACAAGCGCAGTCGCGTCCTGTTCAGGACGCGACTCCACCTCTGCCAAGGTCGGCGCAGGCACAGACGAGTCCTGAAGAGGATGTGACCGTGCTTGCGTCAGGCTTGACATGGGAGTTAAACATGGGAATAAGCCCCATTTAACATGGTTAGGAGGCTGCAATCCAAGACACCTTCAAAGCGTCTCCCCACTTTCTCCTTCTCTCCATCCTGAGCCTCTCTCCCCTGCTCCCTTCTGGCTACCCTGAGCTGCTTCCCTCTTCTCCACTTCTCTGCTCTCCCTCTGCCCAGTGGACACCTGGCCACAGGAGGAACAGCACAGAAGTGTTGCTTTTGCTATGTGCAGGCGCTCTTGGCCGGCCTGAGACTTTTTAAAAGGGCTCCCGGCCAGCGCATCTGCCCCAACTGCCAACGAGTGTGTTTGTTACATGAAGCACAGTTTGTTACGTGAAGCAGAATCCTAGAGAAATTTTTGTTTGTGACGTGAAACATACTTTACGTGCGGCGTTTGTTACGCGAGGCGCCACTGTATCTTGGGTTTCGGTATCTGCAGGTGAAACTGATCTCTTGTGGATACCGAAGGTTTTCTAGGATCTTAGAGCTTAGATCTAGGATCCTGAGAGCTTAGATCTCCTAGATCTTAGAACTCCTTGAGATCTAGGTCTAAGATCCTAGATCTTGAGATCTAGGAGTTTTTCTGGACATCTAGGAGTTTGGGATCAAGATCTAGGATCTTGGGATTTAGTAGTCCCAAGAGTCATAAAATTTTAAAATGTCTATAAATGTTAAAGCACCTTACAATTCAAGCTTATAATAATAATAATCTCCTATTATAAGTGGGGGTAGGAGATAGGATGGACTTGAGTTTGGTGGGGAGGTGGGATGAAGACTCCCTGGGTCAACTGCCCAAAAGGAATTTAAGGCTATCCTCAGAAGACCATTAAAGCATCCTCTTTTTTCCCTTCCCCTTCCTTCAACGCTGACCCCAAGATGAAGCGTGCAGGGACCACAGGCTCCTCGCGAGGAATGGCCTTATATGAAGACGAGGTAAGAGGTGACCATTTCCCAGGGCTGGAAAACCTCATGTGGCTCTCTGTGACTGGAACTGGATGCCCTCTTAGGTGCCCTTTGGGGAGAACGGCGGACTAATAAATAATAAATAAATAATCTAATATCTTAATCTAATAAATAAATCTAATAAATCTAATAAATAAAATAAACAAAGTTTGGTCCTTACCAAAAGATCACTCCTGTCTAGATCTAAATACACCTGAGCCAGCAGTTCCCAGAATGGGCTAACATTTGCTGCTAGTTTTGGGGGTGCAAACCAAGCCATCCCTTCCAGCTGTCTAATCTGTACCCCCTCTTTTTGCTGCCACTGTCTGCAGCAGCAAAGTTGCTCCCAATAACTACTAATTCCCCCCTGAAAAAAATCTCTCCCCCCCAAACTAACCATGACTGATGTAAACAAATACCAATTTTATAGCATCTGCTTAACAGTGGGTTTGGGGGAAAAATGATGGCCTATTAAGCTGCCAAGAGGAATGTACTACGGTCTTTCCTTTACACCCTAAAAATCTTACCCACCCCCCAAAAGGGCCCAAATCTATCCCACCCATTTTCACTGCCTGCAAAAAACAAAAGCAAAATAGATCTTGGGTGAGATTTTAGGATTTTCAAAATTGCTCCAAAGCGTCCTGGAGAGATGCCATATTTTGAAAGCAAATGGCTTGATTTTGCCAGTCTGGTGGGTAATTCGGGGCCAAGATCCCTCTCCGTTTTGCCTCTCCCGTGCCTGCTTTATGGTGGATTATGGGATAGCTCTGCAGCAATCTGTGCAGCTTTGGAGGCATCCAGGGCTAATTAATTCTGACTCCAGTGTGAATAGAACAGAAACCAGCTGCGTGGATGCAGAAGGCGTGAGGAGGGCTCCGGCAAACTGTTCCTCCCTGGTCCAGCTTCCTTGTCACCAGGCGCCCTCCTGCGGTTTGATGTACATGGTTGGACTATCCCAAAATCAGGTACTGATTCACGCCTGCGTGTTCAGTTTTTGGAGCCTGCAGTGATGCAGGTGGAGAATCAGGACCAGCCTTAGAAGCTCAACTAGATATAATTTTTGCAAGGCTCCCAGTCCCAAGTTCTGCAGAATCTTGGAGATAGATAGTAAACATAGGGCAAAATCCAGAGTAACTACGGGGAGTCCTTGCTCCGGTGTATGAACAACTTACTCTGGATTCCAATATGAATTTCCCATAGGTTTTCACAAGGTGGTGCAGTAACTAGGGGTGCACATAAAGTCTCTTACATGCTCCCGTAGTTACTCTGGATTTGGGGGATAATCTATTATAATTTATAGACTATTATTGTCTCTCTAATATAGAACGGGAAGCAATCTAAACATGCGTTTTAAAAATGCATGGGATTTAATGGACCAAATGGATCGAAGCACATTTGAATATATAAAATTGCATGCACATTTATTTATTTATTGGTTGATTGATTGATTTTTTGATTTGATTTGTACTCTGCCTTTCTTCCCGGAGGCCACCCAACGTGGGCTGTACTTATTTATATGTATTTATACATTTAATTTATACCTTTATATTAATATATTTCTAGGGCAAGGATCTCTAAACTTTTTGGCTAAAGTGTATTTTAAAAATTTAAAGGTATTTAAAAAATTAACCAAAAATTAATAAGGTATTAATAATAATTAATTAAAAATACCTGGCACAGGTGTTAAAAAATTTTAATATCAAATTTAAATACATTAGCGATCGATTGATGAATAAATGGGCCCAAATTTCTAGGATTTCTGCAAGTACTAACACACAGCATAGAAATAAAGCACGCATTTAAATGCACCCCCCACTTCCCACATCCACCATCACAGTTGTTTGGTCACAGGGCCTTAGGGGACCAGATGTTGACTGTGGGTTGGTTAGAGGTGGGTAGCCCTGGGCCACATCCAGCCTCCAGGTCAGACCCCTGACTTCTAAGGTGGATGTTCTTGATGGTCCAAAGCCTTGACTCCTACCCTTTCCCTTTCTGGCAGGTGGGCCAAGGAGGTGACGTGGAGGAGCGTGGGAAGATCTTGGTGTCGCTCATGTACAGCACCCAGAAAGGCGGCCTGATTGTCGGCATCATACGCTGTGTCCACTTAGCAGCCATGGATGCCAACGGCTACTCGGACCCTTTTGTTAAGATGTAGGTGATGGTTGTGCATTTTAGCACAACCGCCTTTTGGCCCAATCCAGAATTAGCTTGGAAATGTGGAACTTTTCTTGCTTTCTCATCCTCAGCTTCTTGAAGCCCGACATGGGGAAGAAGGCCAAGCAGAAGACACAGATCAAAAAGAAAACTTTGAACCCCGAGTTTAATGAGGTAAAGGGGGGACCGTGTGACTCAAGGTGACCCCCTTCAGTTTCACCCTCTCCTCCCACTCATAGGCACTAAAAATGGGGAGGCAATACAGGAAAGGGTCTTCATTGTGGGACTTTCTTCCGTTTATTTATTTATTTGTTTTTGTTTTCATTTATTTATTTATATTTTTCTCCTTCAGTTCCACGAATCACAACCACTGCTGTCCTGTCCCTACTGAGAAAGGTTTAATCCCTGCTTCCTTCCTCTTCGCCACTTCAAAAGGGATTCAAATCCCCTCTTTCGCCATCAGACTGGGTTGGAAACCAAGAGTCCAAGTGGTACCCTTCACAGAGCCAGATCAGGATCAGACCCGGGTTCTCCAGTTACTGATGCCAAGTTTTATGTTGTTTAATTTTTGACAGGAGTTTTTCTACGACGTCAAACACGGCGACCTAGCCAAGAAATCGCTCGATATCTCCGTCTGGGATTATGATATTGGCAAGTCCAACGACTATATTGGTTAGTGCTTAAAAATGCCTGGAGCTGGGGTGAGTGGGGTCCTGATCCCCCTAAGGAGAGAACTCCACAATTTCTTTCTTTCTTTCTTTCTTTCTTTCTTTCTTTCTTTCTTTCTTTCTTTCTTTCTTTCTTTCTTTCTTTCTTTCTTTCTTTCTTTCTTTCTTTCTTTCTTTCTTTCTTTCTTCGTTCCTTCCTTCCTTCCTTCCTTCCTTCCTTCCCTCTCTCCCTCCCTCCCTCCCTTCTTTCTTTCTTTCTTTCTTTCTTTCCTTCCTCCCTCCCTCCCTCCCTCCCTCCCTTCTTCTTTCTTTCTTTCTTTCTTTCTTTCTTTCTTTCTTTCTTTCTTTCTTTCTTTCTTTCTTTCTTCCCTCTCTCCCTTCCTCCCTCCCTTCCTCCCTCCCTCCCTTTCTTTCTTTCTTTCTTTCTTTCTTTCTTTCTTTCTTTCTTTCTTTCTTTCTCAGGCGGGTGCCAACTGGGCATCACAGCCAAAGGCGAACGTTTGAAACACTGGTACGAGTGCCTGAAGAACAAGGATAAGAAAATTGAGCGTTGGCACACCTTACAGAACGAGAACCACGTGGCCAGCGATTAGAGGCCCCACCCCAGGGTGCCCACCTTCCTTGCCAACCCACGGTAGATTTTCCAAACATCTCGTCTTCCAACCCATTTCCATTTTGGTTGCCTCCTGCGCCCTGTGCTGGAGCCGCCTCTTTCCATACCTTTCTCAGCCAAGAATTCGACACCCTTTGGTTTCGTATAGTGCGCCATGTTTACCCCCACACCCTCCACCAAAGCATTGATGGACATTTTAAGTTGGGTCTCTGCTTTTCAGCAGGTGAATATGATTTCCCTCCCACCTGTTGAAGGTATATATTCTGCAAGTGCCCTTGTACATGACACCCTCCGAACCAACCTTCCTCCATCAGGCCCCATCTCTGCATGTGGAAGGTGTGCCCTTGCTCCGTGCCATTCTCCTCGACCTCCCTTGTATCGCTAATGGGAAATGCACGGCTGCGATCCTGTGCTGTGGCTGCTTCAAGCATGAGAGCAGCTGAAGGAACAGCAAGCGCTGGCCAGTACGTGTTTTTTGAACCCAACGCCTTCCTCGTAACTGGAACTGCTCGGGATCCGATCCTTAACATCTCTTAGGACCTGCACTTTAAGAATGTGTTTTCCCCATTACACCGTAGACGCCGTCTTGATAATGCCGGGTGCCACTTCTGGTGCATTGTAGCAGTTCATGACTCTTCCTCACCTCGACACCAGAAACACAAGGACCCAACTTCCTCCTTCAGATGACTGGATCCCCCATTCCGTTCCATGCATTGTTCCAGAATCCCACAAACCCATCCTATGTCCTCCCTCCTTCGTATCAGTTTAACTTGAAGGATTTTGAAAATAGATTTCCAAACCTGGAGAGTATGGAGTTTGCAGCTAGTTTGCAACCCCCGTGTTTCCAAAGCATGCATGTGCCTCCATCAGAGCACCCAAAAATAAGCCTTGGGGTGTCTTTTGAACAGGATGGATTGAGATTCTTTTGGTGCAACGTTCTTTTGGTGCTTCCAAGCATTGGTAAATCACCATCCCAAGTGCATCTTGATGCCATCAGAGTCAGAGATCTTCTTGGCAGTGTTCTGTTCAAGGCACATGTGCACAAGGGGGGCTTCCCTAGGAGATGATGTCAGTAGACGGCACCCTCCCAATAGAGGGGGGCCTAGATGACTGTCGGCTCCTGCCCTACCCCTGCTGTCCCCTCCATCTTTTTCCACCACGTGGCTCCCTCCTGTGCTCTCTGTATTTGAAGAGTATTTGTATTCCTCTCCATTTCTTTCCAGCCATCTCCACATCTTCTGAGCGATGCACCTTTTTTCCCCAGAAGGTGGTAATTTATGAGCCCCTCTTCTGAAATACCTTCCATTGGAAATTTCTTCCAATCTGTGTTCCAGTTTTTCCCTTCTCTTGTCCGCCTGCGACCCTCTCAGCTCCCACTTCCTCCCTTGTAAATAAAGCATGCATGCCTGGATCCGGAATGGTGCCAACGTCCCCCCAGGACCTACCCACCTTTCTCCTTCTTCTGATGATGATGACTGAATTCTGACAAGCATGCAGTGAGTTCACAGGGAAATAAAAAAAATGCCAGTTTACAACTATTTAACAGCCGATGTACCACCGACTCTCGAGGAACCTATCTGTTCTTCCACTGCATGCCGGTGTAACAACCAACACTCACAAACTCTCTCTTTCTCCATGTCATACCTAATAAAGTGAACATAATGGGGGGAACCTCGTGCTTCTTGTGTTTTGTTATACTTTGTCAGCATTTTGAAAATTAATTTAAATTTACACACAATAAAATTAAATTTATTTTATTACGGGGAGCATATCGGGATATGCAGAATCACCTCCCTAGTTTCACTCCTTCACCTCTTTCTAGGTTCGGTTTATGAAGCTGAAATCCTAAAGACGGTTTCCTGGGAGTAAAACCCATTGAAAACAATAGGGCTTTCTTTTGAGTAGGCAACTCTTGGTTTCATTATTTTGAAAAGGTGGTATTTCAGAAGTCAGCAGGTAAGCTCTTGTAATTCTCCAAGTGAGCAGCAGGTGGCAGCAGCACATCAAATATTCCAAGCTAGGCCAGCAAACCTGGTGGGGGGATTGAGTAGGACAAGGTGATCATTTGTCCTCTATTTCCAGGACATGTCCTCTTTTTAAGCCTTGTGTCCTGGGAAAAAACTTCATTATCCTTCTTTTCCTTGTGGGCAGGCTGCACATAGCCTACTTGTAATTCATAAATTATATAATAAATTATATAATAAATTATATAATTTATATGTTTATATAAAAATATGTATTTATATAATATATATATATATATTTATATAATTACTGTAATAATTTTACATTTAATAATAATATACAGTGCAATCCTATTCACATCTATTCAGAACTCAGTTTCATAGAGTTCAACGGGGCTTACTTCCAGGAAAGTGCTCTTAGGATAGCAGCCCCAGTGTTTTAATTAAACACTTGAAAATACATATACAGTGGTACCTCGCTTAACAAGTGCCTCGCTTAACAAGCGTTTTTCACAACAAGTATAAATTTCCAAGAAATCTTGCTTCACATAACAAGTTCTGCTTCACTTAACAAGCAAGCGCGCTATGGGCACGCGTGCTATGCAGCCTGGACGCTCCACACGGAGGCTCTTTAAAAGGGCTGCCGGCCAGCGCTGCTGCCTCTAACTGCCCCCAAGTGCCCCCACCGGCCACCCTGAACCTCCAGCAGCAGCCCAGGTAAGCCTCCCAGGAAAGTGTCTTTGATTGCAGTCTCCTAACTATGTCTACTCAGAAGTAAGCCCCATTGAATTAAATGGGGCTTACTCCCAGGAAAGTCTTTGATTGCAGCCTCTTAACCATGTCTACCCAGAAGTAAGCCCCATTGTGTTAAATGGGGCTTTCTCCCAGGAAAATGTCTTTAGGATTGTAGCCTAAGTAGACTTCATAGGATCCTGCACACTGAATGCATGTTTTGAATTCAATTCCAGTGTTTTGTCATCATTTTTACATCCAGTTCATATTTTTATACGAATATTTTGGGGGTTGTGGAACCAATCGTCTGCGTTTCCATTATTTCCTATGGGAAAATCTGCTTCACTTAAAGAGCTTTTCACTCAAAGAGCATGCCTCCGGAACGAATTCAGCTCTTTATGTGAGGCACCACTGTATATGAGGATTTTTATCTTTTATACAGCCACGTCCTACATTTTTCTTGGATGTCCTACATTATTGTGTCCCTCAGTGGGATGGGACGTTGCAATACCCACTTAAAAACATTGAATTTTCCCCCTACAGTTGGGAAGGACCTGTGCCGTCCTGGGCATCCGGATCTTGATCAAACGCATCTCATTTGCGTCCGTTCTTTTTGGATCCTGGACATTTGGGTCCCAATATATTAATATTAGATACGTATTCATATATATTTTTTAATTCAAAGTAGGATTAGGGTTAGGATAAGAGGCTTAGGGTTCGAGGTCCAGTTCTATTTTGTCACCCAGTTTCAGTGGGACACAAACAACCAGGATGCAAATAAAATAAGATGTAAGAATCCAGGGATGCCAAAGAATAGGATTTATTTGACCCAACAGTCCACAATACCCCAATATTGGGTTGCTCCTCCAGGAGTTGCTTTTCTTACATGCAATCAGAGAAGGTTTGGAGCAAATATCCCAAAATATTTGGAATATTCCAAATAAAATATATTTAATCCAGTGGTCCTGATCGTATTTTCTCAGAAGTAAGCTCTATTTATTTCAATGGGCCTGGCTTCCAAGAAGTGTGCGTATGTGTTACGGGGTTTGCATCCTACTTCAAGGTTGAAAGGTCCCTTCTGGGGAGGACTGGCAGTTGGAGTCTTCCAGGAGACTCATTCATCCAGGAAACCAGAAGCGTGCAACTAAGGCTGCTTTGGGGCATGTGCAAAGTGTTTTTTCCCCCCTTCCTCAGGCAGAGTTGACCCCCAAAGCCTTCCTTGGTGCTGCATTGCACTCTTTCCCCCGAGAAGTGGCGTCCTTTCCCTCCTCCATGCGCGCTAATGAGATTCAGCCCTTTGGCCCAATCGATGAATCCCCATCTTTGAACCAGCAGAGCCTGTCATCATGGCCAATAATTCAGACCTTTGGCTGCTCCAGAATCAATACCAGTTTTGCTCTTTGCTGAGAAGGTCTAAATGAGGAAGGGGAGAGACTGAGCAAAAAGCAGCGGGGCCAGATGCGGGTACCAGTTTCTTACTGGGTTGGGGCTTCCAGAGGCCTCCATTGGGGCTAAAATGGGGACCCCCATCACATCCACAAGGAGACCACAACCCCCCCAAGCCTAGAAGACCACCCCGAGATGCACAGTCTTAAGTCAATGCTTGGAGGATCTCTCAATCCCGTCCACTAAATTATTCACCCCGAATCCTTTTAGCAGAGGATGGGGCAGCAAAGACAGAGACCATTTAGGCATGAATTTTTTAAAGCAAGAATATGGTTTTTAAAAGGAAAAGATTTTTTTAACCCCCCCAGATTCAAGGAAAGGAAGAAACACAATTATTGTTTCAAAATTTGTAGCATTTGGGGGTGTTTCTGTGAATTCCGGTTTACTCCAGAGTTGCTACCCTGAATTCAGTATATGGTGACATTTGTTGATAGAAATTTGATCAGAGCCAGATTTACTCTTCAGAGAAGGTGGTTTAGGGTTTACAGGTCTAACGGGTTGGACTGAATGACCTGTTAGGTCCCATCCAACACTATGAGTCTGTGGTTACAATCCTAACCATGTCTACTCAAAAGTAAGCCCCATTATCGTCAGTGGGTCTTATTCCCAGGAAAGTGTCTTTAGGATCGCAGATTATGAATCATAGAATCCTAGAATCCTAGAATTGGAAGGGACCTAGTAGGTCATCTAGTCCAACCCCCTGCCTGCAGCAGGAATTCCCCCTAGATCATCCCCGACAGGTGCTATGAGCAGCAATCAGACTTGATGGTTAGGTATAGAGCCTCCATGTTCCAAGGCAGTCTACTTTGAGAGCTGGGAAACAGCTAGGAGAGGCTATTGCCATGAAGCTGACACCTTTTGGTCTGTTCACCTGGGCTCTACTGGTGCTGTTCACCAGTCCTACTGGTCTACTGGTCCAATGGTTAGATCCTCACATTGGCAGCTTGAAGCCAGAGCCAATTCCGCAGACCTCTTCGCGACCTGAATAATTAATAGGGAGCTTCCTTTATCAAGGATGCTACGGATATTGGTTCAGCCCAGCTTGTCCTTATTAAGAATAAGGGAATAATTAAAGCCAGCTTTACTAATTAAAAGTCATTTAAGTAGAGCTGAACAGCTGATCCTAACCAATTTAGGTTGGCACAACTCACCTGTCCTGCCATTCCTAGGATGGTATGGGAAGGCCGGTGCATGTGTACGCACTGGCCTAACCCACGCCTCAGGAGTGGCGCAGAATTATTTTGGTGGCTTACGGCACTTACTTAGGGCACTTTCGTGACAACCCCCCCCAAAAAAAACAACAACAACAACACATGATTTGGAGGTTAGGATTGCAGCCTGATTCTGCTTGGCTTGAAGGTCCATCAATGTGTCTTGTGATGAGTACATCTATGGCACACAATGAGTTTATGGGCAAAATCCAGAGTAACTACAGAGAGTCCTTGCTCTGGTGTAAGAACAACCTACTCTGAATTCCAATATGAGTTTCCCAGAGGTTTTCACTAGGTGGTGCAGTAACTATGGCTGCATATAAAGTCTGTTACGTGCTCCTGTAGTTACTCTGGATTTGGGGGTATGTTATGGTTTCCTAATCTACTTTATATAACAACTAGCAAAAAGCATACCCGCGTTGCAGGAGTAAAATTCCCCCATGCGCCATCCCTCCCCATGGCGCAATATCCCCCATGTGCAACATCCCCCATGTGCATCAGTCACCCATGCACATCAGTACCCATGCGCATCAGTCCCCCATGTGCAACATCCCCCATGTGCATCAACCCCCATGCGCATCTTTCCATGTGCAGCATCCTCCCCAGCGCAACCTCTTCCTCTGAACATCCCCCCAGTGCACCAGGCACCAAGCACCAAACTGAGCACCAACTGAATGTTGGTCAGTCTCCCATGTTAAGTATAGGGCAGAAACACGTTGCCCTTTTCAGCCCCTGAAGGGTTAAAGTTCTCCAGATGGTTCTTGGTGGGTGTTCAGGTGACAGAAGGAACTCCCAGAATTCCATGCTTCAGGCCCAGCAGTTGGGGCGGAATGTTGCTGAGTCAGCAATTCTCCATGCAAAGTATAGGGAGGAAAAGGCGTTGCACCCCTTTTCACCCCCTTCCGGTTGGAATTTCCGAAAACCGGTTCTTAGTGCACCCCTCCCTCACGGAAGGAACACCCACCCCAAACTTCACACTTCTAGGCCCACCGGTTTTGGCAGGGCGGTGATGAGTCAGTGAGTGAGTCAGTGAGTGACTTTTCTCTTTTATATATATAGACAATGGGTTTATGTTACATTTTTTATTATAATACAGCCAACTGTTAAAATACTGACCTTTGCTTATAATCAAAATACTGTCCTTTCGTGAATCTAATCTGCATTCGAATCTAATGTGCACCTGGATTTTGGAGACTATATTTGGCTGTAATGGTGTGCGTTAGATTTGAGTCAGTATTTTCCTCTTGCTCCTTTTCTTCCTAAATCTGGATTTGTTCAACCCCCTTCCCTGCAACCAGGCTAATCCGTTTAGGGAACGCTCCCTTCATTAGGTTAATGAATCTCGGGAAATTATTCCACACTCAGTCTGGTTAATCCTCAGAACAGAGCCTTTAATGCTGATGGATCAGTGGGATGGTGTTACCCACGGCTCCGAGACAGCCCCATTGCTCCCTGGCGCAAGAGAGGACCATGGTTGAATTTTCTATACTGCTACCCTGGCTCCTAAACCTTCTTTCTTGGGAGTAAGCCCACTGAACACAATGGGACTTATGAGTAGCCATGCTTAGGATTGTGCTGTAAGATGAGATGAAATTTCTGGGGAGGTTTGTGTCTCTCTGTTAATTGGAATGACTGGATTCCATCTTGATGTTCTGATTTAGGACGTGTGCAATCCTAACCACACTCTACTGTTAGTTGCCCCCAAATCCAGAGTAACTACGGGAGCACGTAAGAGACTTTATGTGCACCCGCAGTTACTGCACCACCTAGTGAAAACCTATGGGAAATTCATATCGGAATCCAAAGTTGTTCTTACACCGGAGCAAGGACTCCCTGTGGTTACTCTGGATTTTGCCCTAAGTACTATTGAACACAATGGGACTTACCCTACAATCCAGAGTAACTACGGGAGCATGTAAGAGACATTACGTGCACCTGCAGTTACTGCACCACCTAGTAAAAACCTATGGGAAATTCATATTGCTATCCAGAGTAAATTGTTTTTACACCGGAGCAAGGTCTCCTTGTAGTTACTCTGGATTGCACCCTTAGTTTAGATCACATATTATTTGGTGCATGGCCAACCTTCCAATCCTCCCAGGCAGCCAAGGACAGCTGTAGGGATTCTGAAGCCGGCCAACTAACCAGATTATTTGTGGTCACCCTGAACTCCGAGACCATCAAATTCATTTGTTCCTCCATATTATATAAAGACACTTCAGGCTGACGGACAAATCTGTCCAGTAGCTTCTGACTAAGATAGTGCCTGAGCTTCGAAGAGAAAAACACACTGATCCCAAAAGGGATCGTGGATCCCAAACACACTGATCCCAAAAGGGATCGCGGATCCCAAAAGGGATCGCGGATCCCAAACACACTGATCCCAAAAGGGATCGCGGATCCCAAACACACTGATCCCCAAAGGGATCGCTGATCCCCAACACACTGATCCCAAAAGGGATCGCTGATCCCAAACACACTGATCCCAAAAGGGATCGCAGATCCCAAACACACTGATCACAAAATTTTGCTCCCTCGAGTCGACATCCTCATATTATTAGGAATTTCATTGCAGCAAAGGAAGGTACAGGAGGGGGTGCTCTCTCCAGTAAATCTTCACGTAATATTTCTTTTCACGCCACATACGTACGATTAACTGATGTTGTCGGCTCCCTGATTAACTTTGTTTATTTCTTAATTAGGTTGAGCGTCGCCTGTCTGGTGGTTAAGAAATAATTGTTTGATGAATGTCTCGGCATTTGCATTTTCATTAAGATCCCCAAATAAGTTCGGCTGCAATTAGCGGCGATGTTATGCACAGATTTGGAGAAACGCGAGAATTACAATTTTTAGCCCATTAAATAATAACTGTTATATTGATTGGTGATAATGGGGCACAGAGATATACATCAGGAAGGGTTTAAGCGGCGAGGAACAAGGTTCTGGTCTGGACTGGCTCCGTAGTGAAAGATCCTGGTTTCTCGGAACATCAGAGCTGACACTCTAGGTTCAAACCACCATTTAGGTACCACCCGGTCCTGTACAATTGCACGCTGGCAAAATGGACCCATCACCTGGTACCACCTGGTCCTATACAGTTGTACCCTCACACAATGGACCCATCACTTGGTACCACCTGGTCCTATATAAAACCATCTGGTTCGATACAGCTTCAGCCTGACTTGTAGTAGGGTTGTTGGGTAACACAGTGCACCACTCAGGTACCATCTGGTCCTATCAGTCGATGATACTGATGACTTCTCAGTTTGTGCTACCTGTTTTCTGATGATCCACTCTTTCAACACTTTTCAATTATCCCCAGAATTCATCCATTCAATGCATGTTCTGCTCTTTCAACCTCTCTCTGCTGTTCTAAAGGCCAAAATTGCCTTCCCCCATGTTGTAGCCTCTGGTCTAATGAGGTTAATTGCAGAATAAGTAGGAATGCGCTCCAGTCCCTAACCCACCCAATAAGTAGGAGTGTGCTCCGGTCCCTAACCCATCCCATAAGTAGGGGTGTGCTCCGGTCCCTAGCCCATCCCATAAGTAGGGGTGCGCTCCAGTCCCTAACCCACCCAATAAGTAGGAGTGTGCTCCGGTCCCTAACCCATCCAATAAGTAGGAGTGTGCTCCGGTCCCTAACCCATCCCATAAGTAGGGGTGCGCTCCAGTCCCTAAACCACCCAATAAGTAGGAGTGTGCTCCGGTCCCTAACCCATCCCATAAGTAGGGGTGCGCTCCAGTCCCTAAACCACCCAATAAGTAGGAGTGTGCTCCAGTCCCTAACCCATCCCATAAGTAGGGGTGTGCTCCGGTCCCTAACCCATCCAATAAGTAGGGGTGTGCTCCGGTCCCTAGCCCATCCCATAAGTAGGGGTGCGCTCCAGTCCCTAAACCACCCAATAAGTAGGAGTGTGCTCCGGTCCCTAACCCATCCAATAAGTAGGAGTGTGCTCCGGTCCCTAACCCATCCCATAAGTAGGGGTGCGCTCCAGTCCCTAAACCACCCAATAAGTAGGAGTGTGCTCCGGTCCCTAACCCATCCCATAAGTAGGGGTGCGCTCCAGTCCCTAAACCACCCAATAAGTAGGAGTGTGCTCCGGTCCCTAACCCATCCCATAAGTAGGGGTGCGCTCCAGTCCCTAAACCACCCAATAAGTAGGAGTGTGCTCCAGTCCCTAACCCATCCCATAAGTAGGGGTGTGCTCCGGTCCCTAACCCATCCCATAAGTAGGGGTGCGCTCCAGTCCCTAACCCACCCAATAAGTAGGAGTGTGCTCCGGTCCCTAACCCATCCAATAAGTAGGAGTGTGCTCCGGTCCCTAACCCATCCCATAAGTAGGGGTGCGCTCCAGTCCCTAAACCACCCAATAAGTAGGAGTGTGCTCCGGTCCCTAACCCATCCCATAAGTAGGAGTGTGCTCCGGTCCCTAACCCATCCCATAAGTAGGGGTGCGCTCCAGTCCCTAAACCACCCAATAAGTAGGAGTGTGCTCCGGTCCCTAACCCATCCCATAAGTAGGGGTGTGCTCCGGTCCCTAACCCATCCCATAAGTAGGGGTGCGCTCCAGTCCCTAAACCACCCAATAAGTAGGAGTGTGCTCCGGTCCCTAACCCATCCCATAAGTAGGGGTGTGCTCCGGTCCCTAACCCATCCCATAAGTAGGGGTGCGCTCCAGTCCCTAAACCACCCAATAAGTAGGAGTGTGCTCCAGTCCCTAACCCATCCCATAAGTAGGGGTGTGCTCCGGTCCCTAACCCATCCCATAAGTAGGGGTGCGCTCCAGTCCCTAAACCACCCAATAAGTAGGAGTGTGCTCCAGTCCCTAACCCATCCAATAAGTAAGGGTATGCTCCAGTCCCCAACCCATCCCATAAGTAGGGGTGCGCTCCGGTCCCTAACCCTTCCAATAAGTGGTGGATGGCTATATTTTTTTGCCTAGTCGTAGTAGCTCCAACCCCTCTCCAAAGTCATCCCTGGCCGAGTTATGGAGTGCCTGGCATAGCTTGGTTCTGAAATGTGATCTCCTTGGCCCCATAAAAGTAGCCGGATGGGCTCGTGAGCGATCGGCTTATTAAACGGTGCCTGGCGGTAGCTGTAGGTTATTGCTGGGGATTATTGACGAGCTTCATATCGATCAGCTGGGAGCCAAGTCAAGCCATCGTGCGGGTTCTGGGATGCAGGCGGCGGGGAGAGGGGAGAACTGGAGCAGGTCAACCGCAGTGGAGCTGCGCTTTGAAGGAAAGAAATTAATTGAGTCTCCTGGGCCAGGCGGTGGAGCAGTGATAGATCAGCGTGTAATCAATCGGAGTCCGACAGACAGCCCCGGAGGGAGCAGGTAGGCAAAGGCTCCAGTATTTCTCCAGGATGCCATGGGATTTTTAAGAAATCAACGCCTGCCAGATGGACAAGACCTGGACCCCATGTCGAGGGAGCCTGCCATGCTGATCCATCCGCCATCAGGACCAACAACACCAGACCTCCTTGGAGGAGGGGGACCAAAGTGCACCAGAATAGTCAGGGGTCTGGGGTCCTGTCCTCATAAGGAAAGGACGCAATCATTGGAGTAGTTTAATTTGGACCAGGGGTCTCCATATTTGTTAGCCAAAGAGCCACATCAAATACCTGGTACGGTGTCGAGCGGCAGGAAAAAATATTTTAATTTTAACAGATTGGCGATGAAACTTAGGCCCATATCCTAAAGTCCAATTAAGCCCTTTGCTCCGGAGCAGTTAAGGTGACTTTCCATAAGATAACCCTAAAGGGTGACGTAACTGCGTGGACCCGTAACTGCTCTGGATTTTGCCATTAGGTGAATGAATTAATAGGCTCAAATTTCTAGGATTTCTGCAAACACCGATGCACAGCACGAAAATTAATTGCATACTTGAATGGACCCCCATTTCCTCCACGCCACCATCACTGATCCAGTGGTGTTTGGTCAGTTATGGAACCAGAGGATGGCCGGTGGTTAGAGGCTCACCAACGGCCACATCTGGCCCCCGAGCCAAGGTTTGGAGACTCCTGATAGACCAGCGGTTGAAAACGTGAGCACATTAGTGCTCACAAACGGATCACTGCTGTGTTGTGGAAGCAGGTGCTCCATCACTCCACCAGGGTCTCTTTTGTTATTGATCCAGGGTTTGGAATGGGTGTTTTCAGAAAGGGGAGGGGGCTTTTTAACCCCTTCCCCAGTCCTTCCCCAAGGCTCAGCATTGTCAAAATGTCACAACTGAACTGAGCATGGTGGTGCCTGTGAGATTGGCCTGCGCAAGCCCCGTTGTCAATTATTGTTGGGGAACATCACATAGCCCCCCCCTCAAGAAAGTGTGGGAACGATTGGCATCCATCATTCGCTCCTTCCCCAGTGATCGGTAATGCCTTATTGATCAGCTGCCCAGAGGCTGAGAAGGAGCAATTGGAGGATCATAGAAATAATATAAACAGACCTCTCACCAAGGCTGTAGTTTGTCTGTCTGTCTGTCTGTCTGTCTGTCTGTCTGTCTGTTTGTTTGACCATATGTCCTCTTTTTCAGCCTTGCATCCTGGCAAAAGCCTTCATTATCTTCCATATCTATCTATATATATAAAAGAGAAAAGTCACTGACTGACTGACTGACTGACTCACTCACTGACTGACTCATCACCGCCCTGCCAAAACCGGTGGGCCTAGAAGCGTGAAATTTGGGGTGGGTGTTCCTTCCGTGACTGAGGGGTGCACTAAGAACCGGTTTTCGGAAATTCCAACGGGAAGGGGGTGAAAAGGGGCGCAACGCGTTTTCCTCCCTATACTTTGCATTGGAGAATTGCTGACTCAGCAACATTCCTCCCCAACTGCTGGGCCTGAAGCATGGAATTCTGGGAGTTCCTTCTGTCACCTGAACTCCCTCCAAGAACCATCTGGAGAAATTAACCCTTCAGGGGCTGAAAAGGGGGCAACGTGTTCCTGTCCTATACTTAACATGGGAGACTGAACAACATCAGCCAACTGGGTGCTCAGACCCTGGTGCACTGGGGGATGTTGTTCGGAGGAAGAGGTTGTGCCGGCGAGGATGCTGCACATGAGGGGAAATTGGGCATGAGGGGAAGTTGCGCATGTACGAAAGTTGCGCAGGGGGGAAGTTGCATATGGGAGGAAAATTGCGCATGGGAGGAAGTTGTGCATGGGAGGAAGTTGAGCACGGGAGGAAGTTGCGCCCGGGGGAAGTTGGCAGTGGGGCATAGTTGCGCACGGGGGAAAATTGCGCACGGGGGGGAAGTTGCACATGGGGAGAAGTTGCGCATGGGGGGAAGTTGCGCATGGGCAGAAGTTGTGCATGGGAGGAAGTTGCGCATGGGAGGAAGTTGCGCATGGGGGGATGATACGCACGGGGCAAAGTTGTGCACGGGGGAATGTTGCACATGTGAGGAAAGTTGCGCATATGGGAAGTTGCGCATGGGGAAAATTGCGTATGGGGAAAATTGCACATGGGAGGAAAGTTGCGCATGGGAGGAAGTTGCGTATGGGGGGATGATGTGCATGGGGGGATGATGCGCATGGAGGAAAGTTGCACATGGGGGAAGTTGCGCATGCAAGAAGTTGCGCATGGGGGAAGTTGTGCATGGGGGAAGTTGCGTATGGGAGGAAAGTTGCGCATGGGAGGGAAGTTGCGCATGGGGGAAGTTGCGCATGGGGGAAGTTGCACATGGGGGGATTATTTATTTTATTTATTTATTTAAGGAATTTGTATCCTGCCTTTCTTCCCCCAAAAGGGGGAACTCAAGGCGGCCAAAGGGGGAACTCAAGGCGGCACATGGATGCACATGGAGGAAAGTTGTGCATGGGGGAAGTTGCACATGGGGAAAGTTGTGCATGGGGTTTGATGCATATGGGGAAGTTGCACATGGGGGGTTGATGCACATGGGGGAAGTTGTGCATGGGGGGTTGATGTGCATGGGGTAACTTGTGCATGCGGGGTTGATGCGCATGGGTGAAGTTGCGCATGGGGGGTTGATGTGTATGGGGGAAGTTGCGCATGGGGGGTTGTTATGCCTGGGGGAAAGTTATCCATGGGGGGTTGATGCATATGGGGGGATGGCATACAGGGGAATTTTACTCCTGCAACGCGGGTACGCCTTTCGCTAGTATATATATAAAAGAGAAAAGTCACTGACTGACTGACTGACTGACTGACTGACTCATCACCGCCCTGCCAAAACTGCCGGCCCTAGAAGTGTGAAGTTTGGGGTGGGTGTTCCTTCCGTGAGGGAGGGGTGCACTAAGAACCGGTTTTTGGAAATTCCAATTGGAAGGGGGTGAAAAGGGGTGCAGCGTGTTTTTGTCCTAGACTGAACAACATCCAGCCAATTTGGTGCTAGGTGCCTGGTGCACGGGGGGGGGGGGGGGGTGGATGTTGTTTGGTGGGAGGGGTTGCACTGGGGAGGATGCTGTGCTTGGGGGATGATGTGCATGGGGGTTGTTGCACATGGGGAGATGTTGCGCATAGGGGACTTATACGAATGGGGGGTTGATCCGTCTGGAAGTTGTTATGCAAGGGGGGTTGTTGTGCATGGGAGGTTGATGCACACGGTAGGTTGATGTGCACGAGGGTTGCATCGACGCTTGCGTTGTGCCTGCCCTGAAGCGGCCCAGAAGCGGCCCATGTTGGCGCTTGCGCGGTGGGCGCAGAAACATGGCGGACTGAACCGGTCCGCTATGTTTTTGCGTTTCCCTGTTGGTGGTGGTTCGCCAGCGGCAGGGAAACTGGAAGATCCGGTTCAGGCGAGTAGGCCCGAACCGGTAAGTGCCCACCATTGATACACACACACAGTATTTAATCTAACGCTCACCTTTTCCAGCCAAACTCAGGGTGTGCATTAGATTCTCTGGTTAATTAGATTTGAAGGAAAGTAAATACAGTATTGAGTAAATACAGTATTGTGATTATTCTGTAAGTACAGGGTGTGCATTAGATTTGATGGTGCATTAGATTCAGTAGATACAGTGTGTGTGTATATATAAACATATATGAACATTTTTAGTTTCTTGCCATGTCCTACGTTTTATTTTGCCATGTCCTACATTATTGGGGCTTGTCTTGTTTTGCAGTTACAACATGTGGTCACCCCATTCGGTGGGAGGTTTTGAGTATTAATATTGAATATGAAGTCAGTCTGGGGAAATATCTAAACTTGATCCAACAATGCTTTTGAAGGTAAGTGGGCTTTGCCTTGAGGCTTTTTATTATTAAGTAATAAAAAACAACGGGCAGATCAAGAGCAACAGCAACATCAGCTGTTTTATTTTCCAAATAGTACATCAGGGAACGTTCCTGGAGGCAAAGATTCTTCGGAAGCCCATCCAAAGCCTGGCCGTTTTGAGGCTAGAGTTGCATTTCTCAACCCTTCCCGAGGCCTTGTCTGTGCAGGCAACCAAATGAGGTTGAGCTGGTATAGTCCAGAGTGGAGGGATGGACTATACCATGCCCGTTCGCATCGCCAATATTTTTAAAGTCTCGCTCTCTTTCTCTCCAACACAACATTGCAGCTCTGAGCAACACGAGCCTAAACTTTGGGGATTTTCCTTGGAATGAAATCTAACCTTGCCCAGAGGCAGCGGCTGGAAAAAGTGAGTGGCGCATGGATCGGCCACAGATATTGTGATCGTCACTCCCGGGCAAAGTTAGGGCATTGATCTCCCCTCCCTGCATTATGTAAGGCAAGCCGGTGATCCTTCCTAACCCATGCTTGGGAAGCATGGGTCACCATCAATCTGCATCATGGGACTTTCTGTGCCGCCAGTTCCAACAGAGTGTCCTTGCGAGGTGTGCAAGACACACATGCCCGTCATGTCCAGAGAGAACCCCTGCGCACCCCAAAATCTTTGCACCCCCAGAATCTCATGTCCATCTTATCTCTCCCCAAAACGGCTCTTCCTCTTTGGCTTCCTTGAGCCTTACAAGTGTGGCTCCCAAACCCAGATCACGTGCATCATGCTCTGTGATCCGGGAACGTCCTATTGTTGTCCTTCTGCGCCTGCGACATCAAACTTCTCCGGCCCGGCGATTATCTTTCATTATGATTCTATTTTGAAACGGCAGATAATTTGCACCCAAAGGAAAGGACAGGGAGCCTGTCTAGACGCTGCGTGCCATATATACCCCCTCCGTCGCCCTTCCGGAAAGTTATTTGAAAGTCGCTTGTATAAATATAAAATATTCTTCTTTAGATGCTGCTGTCAAATCTTTTGGGGTTTTCCTCCCAGAAACGGACTTTCTCTTTTTTCCAACCCCAAAGACATGGAATCTTCTAGCTTCTTAAAAGCTTATCCTATCATTTTGGGTCCCCAAAACCCCCAAACAAGCTTGCCTAAAAGAATTTAAAATAAAATTCCCTCGCCCCAATCAGCATTCTCTGCAGTCCATCCCCCTATAAGCTTTTAATCCTCTTGCTTCGAGTCTTAATCCGCAAGGTTGGTCTTGTTTTAATCCCACCATCGCTAAAACAATAGCGGTTCATATGGGCAAAAGCAGCCATCAACCTAATGACTTGGCGGGGCCTCGAAAAATGCTGTTTTCCTTCCTTGTTGAAGGGAATAAAACACATATTTTTTATAAAACCAGGAAAATAAGAAGGGAGAAAAATTAATAAGGGATATCTTAGGGACTAGAAACTTGACATGCTTCTATTGTACAATCAAGGGGCATTTTGTAGGGTGCTGGCAATAGGATTCTGGCTGGAACGAAGGTTTGAAAAATGGGATTTGGATGTATAAACATCCTGATCTCCTCCCTTTTGGATCCTCTGCCACTGATTCTCTTCATGACCTCGGGCCTGACCTGCAGTATAGCCGTAACCATCCCTGGCAAAGGTGGCCTGGAGTTTAATTAGTGAATGTTCGTTAAGGCCGGTTCAGGGTGACACTCTGCAAAAGGGCGAGAGTGTTCTGGGGCCGCATTAGCCACACGTATGGCCCGGCAGGTGTCTCCGCAGATCCGATTAAAGCCGTATCCCATTTACAAAGGGGACATGAGGCGGTCACTCAATTAACGGAATCTGATGGGATGAAAAGGTCGGTGGAGGAGTTCCCCCAACTCCAACACGCAGGCCCTGATTCGAAACATGTTTTGCATTTGAAACACGTCGATAGAATCTTAGAGATATGTATGACTCTGTTTTACTCCCCCTGCGTAGTATCGCTCCAAAGGGGAAGGACCCCTTGCATGCCATGGGAAGGCTCCCTCCAAGACTGACTGCTCCACCCCCTCTAGCTATGCCACTGTCTGTCTCCACTCGGTTGCTTCGGAAGCACAGACGCGTTTCCAAGAAAAACTTGGACTAGTCTATTAAAGTTGAACTAGTTAAAAAGGTTGAAACCAGGACATTATTACATAGAATCATAGGCTGCAATCCTAAAGACATTTTCCTGGGAGTAAGAATCGTTGAACACAATAGGGCTGACTTTTGAGTAGACACGGTTAGGATTGTGCTCATCGAGTCTACGCATCTCTAGAATAATAGATTCTGTGCACCTAAAGAATGGTAGATACTATGAATTTATAGAATGATTCTATAGATTCATCCTTTGCAGCAAAAGGTGCACTTTGGGGAGCACACACAATGTTTGACCCCAATCCTATTAACCCCAACCCACCCAGTGCAGAGACTGACCACCTTTTCCATGCTCGCGATGCCACAATTTAAATTTTTTAATTGAGCATTTTTTAAATTTTGCTTTAATTTAACATCATCATCCTCATCATCCTCATCCTCATGCATGTCATATGGGTGAACCTAGCCAATTAGAGATCACCCAGTAACAGATGACCGGACAGAGATACGTAGCCAGTTGGGGTTGTGTCTGTGCCTGTACTAATGAGATCTGGTGTAGCAGCCTTGAGGAAGCTCCTCTCTCCACGGGTGGACATGTTCGTCCTCCTTCAACGCCACATCCCTCAATCTGCCGCGAGGCAGTGCGCTTTTCAACCCTGCTAGAAACGCATCCTGATGCGCTGTTTCCTTTTGACTCGGCTGTCATGTCCAGTTACGGAAACTGGAGAGCATCCGAGAAAAAAACCAGTAACCTAACCAATACGGCATGTTCTCCGTGCAGAATATGTATGGTGACCTATGTCCTCTTTTTCCAGGATGTGTCCACTTTTTAAACCTTGTGTCCTGGAAAAAAGTCTTCACTGTCCTCCTTTTCCTTGTGAGCAAGCAGAACATAGCCTTCTTGTAATGAATAAATTATGCAGCATCCAGTGTTCCCACACAGTCTCCCATCCAAGTACAAACCAGGCCTGACCCTGCTTAGATTCCAAAATCAGATGAGATCGGGCACATTCAGGGTGGTTTAGCTGTATACTTAATAAAATATATTTATTTGTAATAACATGTAATAAAGGCTGCAATCCTAAAGACACTTTTCTGGGTGTAAGACCCATTGAACACAATGGGGCTTAGTTCTGAGTAGACATGGTTAGGATTGTGCTCTATGGCTGCAACCCTAAAGACACTTTCTTGGGAGTAAGACCCATTGAATACAATGGGGCTTAGTTCTGAGTAGACATGGTTAGGATTGTGCTCTATGGCTGCAACCCTAAAGACACTTTCCTGGGAGTAAGACCCATTGAACACAATGGGGCTTAGTTCTGAGTAGTCATGGTTAGAATTGTGCTCTATGGCTGCAACCCTAAAGACACTTTCCTGGGAGTAAGACCCATTGAACACAATGGGGCTTAGTTCTGAGTAGTCATGGTTAGAATTGTGCTCTAAGACTGCAATCCTAAAGACACTTTCCTGGGAGTAAGACCCATTGAACATGATTGGACTTAGTTCTGAGTAGGTTAGGAGTGTGCTCTATGGCTGCAACCCTAAAGACACTTTCCTGGGAGTAAGACCCACTGAACACAATGGGGCTTAGTTTTGAGTAGTCATGGTTAGGATTGTGCTCTATGGCTGCAGCCCTAAAGACACTTTCTTGGGAGTAAGACCCACTGAACACAATGGGGCTTACTTTTGAGTAGATATGGTTAGGCTTGTGCTCATAGTGTTTGAATGAACCACATTAATGCAATACAAATGAGTGTTTTTAGCTTTTATTTTGTCACGTCCTACATTTTTCTTGGGTGTCCTACATTTTGGGGAGTGCCGTCCTCTCTGGAGGTTTGGTCACCTTGAGAATATGGGCCCCAATTTCTTCTCTGCGTCTCCAAACTTCAACGGCTCTGTGAACTGAAAGAAGGGAGGGCAGTTCAAAGACACTGGATCCAGGTGGAAAGGAAAAAAAATTAAATTAAAATAATATTAAATTAAATTAATTAAATTAAAATTAAAAGGAGTACATTTAAATATATCCTGGGAAAAAGTTTTGGGATGGCTGCTTAAGCATGGAAGTCCACTGACCACCGACCACCTTGAACCTCCAGCAGCAGCCCAGGTCAGCCTCCCAGGAAAGTGTCTTTGATTGCAATCTCCTAACTATGTCTACTCAGAAGTAAGCCCCATTGTGTTAAATGGGGCTCACTTCCAGGAAAGTGCAAACACTTTAATTGCAGCCTCTTAAGCGTGTCTACCCAAAAGACATGCCTATCAAGAAAAGACATCTGGCTGGTCACTGCAGGAAGAAAATAGATTTATTTATTTTTTATTTATTTTATTTATTGCATTTAAATGCTGCCGTAAGTGGGCTTGTTTGGGCCCGATCCAGAAGCCAAGTGCTGTGGTGTAGCTAAGAGGAGGCTGAATCCCGGGTACCAAAGTGAGTCTCATGGTGTTCAATGGGCCTTACTCCCAGGAAAGTGTCTTTAGGATTGCACCCAGAGAGAGAGAGAGAGAGAGAGAGAGAGAGAGATTGGTTGATTGATTGATTGATTGACATTAAAACATCACCAAAATTATTTCCAGGTCAGGCACGGGGGGTGACATAGGTTTCAAAGCCCTGGATATCAGAGGGGCAGACATGCCAGTGGTGAGGTTCTCCTGATGGGCCTAATAAAGACAGTTATTGAACCTCCATGTTCAGGAGCAGTTTTCCTCCCTCATCAGACTAGCGTGAACATTTTCCTTTACTGTCAACTTCATGCTTTGCACTCCTCTAGCCACACCACTGTATAGAGGTCGGATGTGAGGGCGATCTGGCTGCGACATCTGTCACCCCATTGATCGCCAGGGTTGATTCGGCTGATCTGGCTGGCTAGGCGGGTGTCCCTCCCTCACCGCTCCTTGTGCGTCCCTCCCAAAGCTTGGCTCTCGGTGGAAGAGGATGATCACCCCAGATAGAAGGAGTGTACCGTACTTCGGTCAAGGGTATGGAGGTCCCGTAATGCCCCACTCCATGATTCCCCAGGAATTACACTTCCCTAGGAACATATCTGCACGCACCTTGGGGCAGGGACCTTACTGTTTTCTGTTTCTACCCACCAACACTGATGGGGTGTCTGAAGGTCTGAGAGGACACCTTCAACCCTTTTCATTTCTGTTTGAGATCCAAGAGTGGGAAGGGGACATTTCCTGCCCTGCCTTGACCTCGAATTTTCCAAAGCTGAATTTTCCGAACTCTCCACATTTTCCTTGCATGGACCTTGGTGAGGAACATGCCATGGGATGGAGCCAGCTGGCAGATCCCTGCACAGTGTGGCAAGGATGGGTGGCAGTTAAGGAGTTAAGCAGCAGGCAGTGCTAGAGGCCTGTGAACGAACCAATATCTCTCAGTGGTGGAGCAACAGCAGTAACAGCGGCAGAGAGTGAGAGAGACGGAGAGATGGAGAGAACGAGCCGGTCGAATAGAGATGTTAAATCAGGGAGCCTGGAGAACAACCCTGGAGCACACTGAGGACTGGACTCTGCATGGCAGGACCAGATCTAGTCACCTTCCTCTTGCGTTCAGGATACTGCGGTGCTGATGTTCATCTTTGCTGGTGAGCAGGAATCTCTGGCCAGGCAGAAGCTGGCGTGAGGCTCCCACGAATGAGAAGGACTCTGCAGTGACTGGTCTTTCCAGCATTTCCAGGCTGCTGCGGCTATAGTGGGAGATCTCCTCCAACGCATGGATGTGTGGCCCTCTGGCAGGTCCCCGCAGAGGTGTCCTCCAGACTCAGGTGTCAAGATCGGAGGGGTGCATTTGGCCGAACTTGCACGTGCAGATCCCGGTTCCCAGGAGGAATCTTGGAGTGGGGGAGATGGTGGCATCTCGGCCCTGGTGAAGGTGGCAACTCTCAGGTAGAAGGGTTGGGAGGGTTGGAGGATGTCCATGCATCACCAGGACTTGTGCCCCTCGGATGCAGCCAGAGAAACAGATTTGAAGCCGGGCCACCAAAAAGGTTACCCATGGCCTGGGGCTGTGGATAAACTTTCATCGTGACTCCTGCAGGCTGCTGGCTCGGCCAGGAGCAAAAGGGGTCAAGCCGTGATCCTTTCCTAGAAGGAGGTACCCACACTATGGGGGTCCCTTTTCCCACCATGGTTTGGGATCAAAGAGACCGAGTGGGAAATGGTGCCGGGCAAACGGACCTTTGGAGCCCCTTGTGATGGTGGCATCTCCACAAAAGGGCACTAGTTGGGGTCTGGAGTTTTGGGGGGGATGGTTATAAAATCCTGGTTTTAGGAGGATTTGGAGCTCGTACCGATTTGTGCCGCAAAGGAAACGAGAAGGGGTTTTAAGTGGCTTTGATGCGAGAGGAAAACAGGATTTTCTTCAGTTTTGTGCAAGATATTTTTGGGGTGTTCATCTTCTGATGAACTTTTGAATCTATACTTAAGTCGTTTCGGAGGACGTATTTGTGTATGTGTGTTTGTGTGTTGCAAGATACTCTAGCTCAGTAGAGCTGGAGTATCAATTACCCCCAATTAACCCTTAATGACCTTTAACCATCTCTTTGGACTCAAAATTGGAGAGGTAAACATTTATTTAATAGAGGGATTATCTCCGCAAACACCCCCCCTTCAAAACGTTCAAGGTATGTTGATGAGTGAAACTGAGGCATGGATCCATGTCAATGATTTTGGGGTATGGTTGGAACAGAAAGTGGGACTTATTCCAGATCAGTTAGCAGTGGGGTGTGTGTGTCTGTCTGTCTGTCTGTCTGTGTGTAAAAGACAGATGAACAAAATAAGTATCTGGACCAAGTTCTACCATAAACAGGCTTAGCTGAAATATATGGACAGTGCCAAGGAGTAGCATTGCCATATGTCCCCCAAAACAGGGATAATCCCAGTTTGGGGGGATTGTGTTCACATCCTGGCAAGTGTGACAGAGGATCCTGTCCCGATATTTATGGAAGAGAATTATGGCAACCCTATCAAGGAGAGACAGGAGACTGTCGTTGAGCTCCCGATTTGCACAGACAGAGGACCCATCAGTCGTCCACCGACAATCCCATCCCACAGCGGTCTGATCTGTTCCACCGAGGTCTGAATTTTGGTTGCAGGGCCGAGCCGGTGAGAAAAGTTGCCAACCTTTCCCAGCCTCTGTGCATTGTGGGGCTTGTGATCTCCGGGCCACCCTCTCCAATCCAGGGCCACGAAGGCAAGGGTGTCCTTCAAACGCTCATGCTGAAGACCCCAATAAGCCAAGATACCTTAAAGTGTTTGAGGGATCGTCTTAACCATTCACACATGCAGCTCACTGCTTCAGGATGCAGCCAGTGAGGCCACACTATATGCACGTACACCCCTATGTAGTTACCCCAAAGGTGGGTCGTGTTGGAGAGTTCTCCTTGTGACTGAGGGTGCCTATAATGCTTGCCAGCTGGGCATTAACCTGGGAGATTGTAAATTGGGGACTTTTTCGAGTGAAAAATAATCCGTGGATGCCACATGTCTGTTCGTCGTTGTGTACCAAGGTTGGTACCCAGCAATATCCGGTCTCTCCTTCCAGGTCCCAAGACACACAAACCTGGAAAGGGCATTCCTTCTTGGACTTGGTGCCTCCTGGGTGGCGGGAGATCCTTCTTTTCCATTGGGGGCTTCTTGCAAGTCCCAATTAGGTTGTCCAATTTATTTACTGCACAATTGATGTCTGTGATCATGAAGATCCTGGTGCTCAGCTCTCTGGCACCGGATCAAGACCTGGAGCATTTGGCCTGAAGCATTTGGCCGTAATGTCTACTAGTATTGAGATACCCATTTGAAGGAGGTAGAGCCCCAGTTTTCCACGTGGGAGAGCCCAGACCGAAGGTCTTACCTTCTCACACTGGTACCGGGTCAATCTCTGGTAGCATCTCCAGGTAGACCAGGCAAGGAAAAACCCTTCCTCCACCAGCAGCAGGCTGCAGTTAGTCAGGGCAAGCAGGACTGAGCCAGATGTCTTGATTTAAGGGTTTGAAAGTGTACAATTCATCTGCCAGCATTTGATTAATCTGCGGAACTCCCTGCTACAGGAAGTGTTGTTGGTACCTGGCCTTTAATTGGGCAGATGATTTCTGGAGGTGACAAGCTGTGATGACTACTTGGTTCTCAAAGTCGGCTGTCTTTGAATGCCTGATGCAAGGGATCTGGTTGTCTTATAGGCACCCTGTGGTGGTGCCAGCTTGAGATACAAAAGCTAGACTAGATGGACACTTTGTGGCCTGATCCTGCAAAGGGTGTTCTTCCGATGTTCTTATGGATCCACAGCAGCTGCTTCTCCCCAGGTGCTCTTGCCTTCTGTGCCCAGGTGGCACTGGTGGTGCTGGGTTTCAAAGGCACATCACTGACCCTTGGAATTGAGGCTCGTCCCGAGGGAGGCTCTGGCCAGAGATAGACTTACCAGCTCTATCAGGCCAAGGGTGAGATGGCGCCATTTAGGCTCCGTTCCTGAAACACGAGACCTGCTGAAGGACAGTCACAAGGCTCCAAACCGTATGTCTCAGCTACAGGCTAGTGAACCAGGCAGGGGTGTCAGGAGCAGAGCATCCCCACAATCTCTCCGACCTGCATCCTTTCCAGAAGGAACAGACTCAGGGTGACCATCTCTTCTCTTTTTCCAGGACGTGTCCTCTTTTTTAGCCTGGGGAAAAAAAAATCTTACTTGTCCTCCTTTTCCTTGTGAGCAGGCAGTAACTAGCCTGAAATTCATAAATCATATGCAATAAATGGTGTTACATGTAGTGTTTTAATTAACCACATGAATATATATGAGTGATTTTAGCTTTTATTTTGGCATCTCCTACATGGGCTCCTATTATTTTTGGACCCCGTGGTTTTATTTTGGCATGTCCTGTCTTGGGGGTCCTACATTTGGGTGGTTGTACATTAGGTGTCCTACATTTCCGCTTATGTGGTTATGCCGCCCTGGAACAAACTCCACTGCCAACTCCTCTGCTTTGCTCTGACACTACTAGGGGCAGCACATTGAATCATAGAGTTGGAAGGGACCCAGTGGATCATCTAGTCCAACCCCCTGCCTGTAGCAGGAAACCCTTGTCTTGTGGGGTCTCGAACCCTGGCCTGCTGGTTAACAGGCACTTGCGCCTCCACACTGCGTCCCCCCCCAAATCATCACATCTATTCTGGACATCAATTCTAACGCTCTGGAGCTCACATTAGTGCCTAATGTCAAATGCCCTAAAACTGAATGTGGCTGGTGAATTTGGGGGGGTTCGGTGTTTGCTGATCAATGCCACTCCCTCGCCACGCGGAAGGCGCCTTGATGCGCGGAACTGTCGCCCGACATATCAGAGCCATCAAATATTAATCGCCTCTTTAATTTGCTCGTTGTTCTTCTCAGGCCTGACTTGATGATGGTAACCATTTACTCATCATACTCATCATTTACTCCGAGTCGAGTAACTTTGCCACGGCAGCAGAACCGTTCTTCGCAGGCGAAGGGCAGGCGTACAGCTGCTTTTCGGAAAAGTTGCTGAGCGCACACTTTCCAGAAAGGAGTTTCCCAGGAGAACGTTCCTGATTAACTTTTCTAAACTTTTTCTCACCCCCCCTCCATTTTTTGGTTTTCACTTACAAATCTCAGTGTTTAAAAATCCCAAAATTATACCAACCCCCCCAAACTTGTGCCTTTCCGAAGGAAGATCACGATGCCTGATCGGAGTGACTGTATACCATGACCCCAAAAAGAGGATGTGTTCCCTAAAATGTAGGTCATCCCCCCTAAATGTAGGACATTTCAAAATAAAAGCTAAAAATACTCATATACGCATTTACTCGAATCTAATGCGCCATCGAATCTAATGCACACCCTAAACTTTTAATCGAAGTGCCATATTCAGTCAAACCTAATTAACCACCCTGATTTTGAAGACTAAATTACAATGATGCTACATGCTGCCTTCTTACAATGAAAAAGAAGATATGGAAGTTTTGGTTTTTTCCAGGACACAAGGCTAAAATCTAGGACGTGTCCTGGAAAAATGGAGCATATGATCACCCTATGCCTGACTCTCGGGGGCTCAACTCCCCAATTGCCCTCCTAATAAAATACCTTCCCCCAAATCCTGTGGCACGCTTGTGGACCATCCATGGCATGCCATGGCACACTGGTTGACTAGCACTGCTTTCGAGGGTTCTTGTCATCTGCAGTTGATCCAGCAGACATGTGGAAGCCAACATGGGGGCAAAGGGTACTGGGGTCTCCCTCTCCTGCCATGGGAGGGGGCAGATTGGTGCAGATCATGGCCAGGCAGTTGGCGAGGGGAAGGACCTTTTCCCCTTTGGTACCCCAGAGCATCACTGCCAGCCAAAGATGCCGACTCTCGGTCTTTCTCAACCTCGGCCTGTCATTCAATGATCCGGAGTCGAGATGCAGCTGAAGTACAATGAAGGTGGCCAAGCCTTTCACAAGAAGTGCCCTTTGGCTGGCCGTTTTGTCCCTGTCGGCTATCGCCTTGCCAAGGGAAGAATGTGGCCTTCTCAAGCACCCGGAGAGGATGTTATTTCATGCCGGCATTGGCACCGTCGCCATCAGCCCAGGCAGCCAGCGAAGCCAGGGATGAAAACTCCCCCTTCCTTGGGCTTGTTTTTTTTGTTGGCACAAAAAAGTGCCAACCATTTTTTCTGCGGGCAAGCGATGCTCCTGTGTAGGGGGTTGGACTAGATGATCTCCACGATCCCTTCCAGCTCTGAATGCTCTGTGATTCCATGGTGGAGTTACTTTGGGCAGCTGATCCATCTACTTCTTCCTTCCTTCCTTCCTTCCTTCCTTCCTTCCTTCCTTCCTTCCTTCCTTCCTTCCTTCCTTCCTTCCTGGCATTTTCCCGGGAAGTTCTTCCAGGCTGTGGCGCCTGTGTTTGAAATCTGTGCTGCAATGATCTCTGGCTGCTTTCCCACAACCCTCATCCAAAGGAGTGCCTGCTGATTTGGGCAAGCTTTTTGAGTCGGGTGGGGGAGATGGGGGTGGATGTTGGTCCATGTCCCTGGCAGCCGAACACCAAATGTCAGCTAAATTTAAAATCTCTGAGATCATCAGCCAAGCGCCACCGAAATAACTCATTCCCTGGTACCTGCGCGTGGGATGTCAATGTGCTGGCAAAGCGAGCGCTTTGCGGGTTCGCTGAAGCATCCCAGTGATGGGTATGGAGGTCTTTCTGGTCTCCCTCTCCACCGCCAACATTGCTTCCTTGGCTAGAGGTCTCACTCCTTCCCATTTGACAGTCTTGATGGAGTCTTGACAGGATGGGGACCATGCCAAGTTTTTTTTAGGCTTGCCAAGACTCTGGCATTTTTGATCGCAGCCAACGAGGGATTCGTTCCCTATTCAGTGTACTTAGAGCACACTAAAATCTCTCCGGAGTC
Organism: Cryptoblepharus egeriae; assembly: GCA_030015325.1. Lineage (NCBI taxonomy): Eukaryota > Metazoa > Chordata > Lepidosauria > Squamata > Scincidae > Cryptoblepharus > Cryptoblepharus egeriae. The sequence continues at coordinate 1,972,309 of JAREYC010000020.1, forward strand.
AGAAGTCCACCTTCCTGGAGACCAATGGTGACTCTCCCCCATGAAAATGTCAGAGATCAGCCATGTGGGCCTTGCAATGGTTTATCTATCGTCCTATGTTCGGCCAAATGCTCTCCAAAGGATTTGCAGAGATGGTGGTGACCACAACCTGGATGGTGGTAATTACTTCCCAGACAAGCTATGTGTCCGGATTCCTGAGTGCAACCTGGTGCTTGCACCCTGGACTGTCGGACTCCGAGCAAAAGCAAGGTGCTCATCCCTGCTGCTCGATCAAAGCGAGAGGTCGCTCATAGACTCATAGAGTTGGAAGGGGCCTCAAAGGTCATCTAGTCCAACCCCCTGCCTGTAAGCAGGAAATCCTCTTACAGCATGGGTCAGAGAACTTTTTTTACCTTTACCCCCAAATATATTTAGATATGCCGACGTTACCCCCTTGATTTAAAAGGAAGGAAATCATATATTATTAATATAGTGCAGTGTGTCAGGTTCTACAGTACTGTAACACACACAGCTGGGCATGCATATAGAATCTATATATAGATTCTATATGCAAGGAAATGAAATTCCTGGGGGTAATGGACGATCGTGCTGCCGAGACACAGCCGGCCATGCATGTAGATTCATATGCACGCCCGGCTGTGTCTCGGCAGCGCGAATGTCCATTACCACCAGGAATTTCATTTTTACCCCATTTGGGGTAATTTACCCCATTCCCTGACCACTGTCCTCGAGCATCTCCAACATGTGCTTGTTGAGCCTCTGGTTGAAGATGCCAAGTGATGGAGAGTCCACCACCTCCCTTGGCATCTATTCCCCTGCCAAACCGCCCTTACCGTCTTGCTTCAACAGATCAACCTGTTCTCCCTCAGGGGGCGGCAATGGGGGAAATTTCAACGCAGAATGCGATGAGCACCACTTGCACACAGGGCCGGCATGCTCCTATTCCACAGAACCAGTGGTGAGATCCATATAAATTAACAACAGGTTCTATGTCCTAATAACCTCCATTTACAACCGGTTCTATGTCCCATTAGGAACCGGTTCTCAGAACCAGGCGCTCATTAGCAAAGGGTTCTATAGAACCTGTGAGAACCCCCCGAAGCCTACCACTGCACAGAACCAGTTGTGGTCCCCTTTCAATTGTGTTCTCCCATGTTGTGGCAGATGTGGTATAGTCTCAGTGGGATGATTTAATAAGATCCTACATATAAATGGAGCCCAATTGGCTGTTTTTAGTGGAAAGATGTCCCCCCCCGGCTTGCTTCTGGGGAGATTGCCTTGAAACGCCTGAACGTGCTTTGCAAAAGGTGATCGCGCAACAGTGCGCAGGGAGGTAACTCAAGCTTGTTGCTCAATAATTGCAGAGCAATTGAGAGACAAGGCTCGGCTGAATAATTGATCGGTCCTGCCAGCCATCCTGGTTTCGGGGAGATGGCCGAGAACGAAAAAAGCGTCCACAGGTTTGAGTTTCCACTACGACAAGGGGGTTGCAGTGGTTTGGGGGGGAGACACCTTGCTAGAAGACGATGCAGGGATGTGGTCAGCCAGGTACACCTGCTGGACCCAGAGATGTCACTGGTCTGGCTCGGATCCAAAGCTTGACGGGAGTGACGGACATGTGTCTGGCACTGATTCAGGGCGGCTGAGGCTAAAGAGAGGCTGAAAGTGAGACCGTGTGGGGTAGCTTGGTTTACTAGCAGCGTTCATGCCTTGCGGGCAGAAATTCAATAGGTGTAGCAGCCCATAAATAGTCGTCAAAGATTATCAGGGAGAGGTTACTCCATACTGGTATGAGCCTTGAGAAAACAGTTCCGGGCCCCTTTCCCAGTTGCTTCCCAGTTAAAACAGAAATTCATCAGGTGCAGCATCACAATGCACCAGCTGAATTCCGACCGAGGACCAAGCTTTCCCATACTGAGTTGGAAGTTTCTGGAAGTCGAGTCCATTCCCCCCCACTAGATATTCCCCCCCCCCAGTCGCAGCAAACAACGGAAGAGCCCTGATGCTGATTGCAGTAAACTTCACACTCCAAAGAGCAAGACGTGTTTGAATAATTACACGAGGAAGCAGAATTAAAACATTTATTTATCCTCCGTGGCCGTCTGCACTGACGATATTTTTTACTTAATCATCACAAGACAGATGGCGGGACATTAGGGCCTATTAAACTAATGGCATTTCGTGTTCTCCATTTATTTGCTTCTTTGTTATTTTTAGATTATTGTTATTTTTCTGTCTGCCTGGCAAGAAGAGGGAAGAAATGCGCAGAGGAGAACATGCAAGGTGGGCCCTGAAGTCTGTCTGGGGCTCCGTCCCAAAAGGGGTAACTCCTAGAAAAAGATGGGGGGGGCATCAACAGCTCATTGCACGTGTTACCTTGTTGTAATCTTTACAACAGCCCTGACAGGTAGGCTAACTTGGAGACAGGTCATCATAACTTGTCCTGTTGTGGACCCCAAATTGCCAACAGGAGAGAGAGAGAGAGAGAGAGAGAGAGAGAGAGAGAGAGAGAGAGAGAGGCTTGCCATATGGCAGTTAATGAGTTTGTGGCACACCAATTAATAAGTTTGTGGCACACCAGTTAATGAATTTGTGACAATCAATGAGTTTGTGGCACACCAGTTCATGAGTTTGTTGCACACCAGTTCATAAGTTTGTTCATAAGTTTGTTGCACACCAGTTCATGAGTTTGTGGCACACCAGTTCATGAGTTTGTGGCACACCAGTTCATGAGTTTGTGGCACACCAGTTCATAAGTTTGTGGCACACCAGTTCATGAGTTTGTGGCACACCAGTTCATAAGTTTGTTGCACACCAGTTCATGAGTTTGTGACAATCAGTTTGTGGCACACCAGTTCATGAGTTTGTGGCACACCAGTTCATAAGTTTGTTGCACACCAGTTCATGAGTTTGTTGCACACCAGTTCATAAGTTTGTTGCACACTAGTTCATGAGTTTGTGGCACACCAGATCATGAGTTTGTGGCACACCAGTTCATAAGTTTGTTGCACACTAGTTCATGAGTTTGTGGCACACCAGATCATGAGTTTGTGGCACACCAGTTCATAAGTTTGTTGCACACCAGTTCATGAGTTTGTGACAATCAGTTTGTGGCACACCAGTTCATGAGTTTGTGGCACACCAGTTCATAAGTTTGTTGCACACCAGTTCATGAGTTTGTTGCACACCAGTTCATAAGTTTGTTGCACACTAGTTCATGAGTTTGTGGCACACCAGATCATGAGTTTGTGGCACACCAGTTCATAAGTTTGTTGCACACCAGTTCATGAGTTTGTTGCACACCAGTTCATGAGTTTGTGGCACACCAGTTCATAAGTTTGTCGCATACCAGTTCATGAGTTTGTTGCACACCAGTTCATGAGTTTGTGACAATCAATGAGTTTGTGGCACACCAGTTCATGAGTTCATAAGTTTGTTGCACACCAGTTCATGAGTTTGTGGCACACCAGTTCATGAGTTCATAAGTTTGTCGCACACCAGTTCATGAGTTTGTTGCACACCAGTTCATGAGTTTGTGGCACACCAGTGGCACACCAGTTAATGAATTTGTGACAATCAATGAGTTTGTGGCACACCAGTTCATGAGTTTGTTGCACACCAATAAATGAGTTTGTGGTCATTAATGAGTTTGTGGCCCACCTGAATTTAACCTGAGATCCACCTGGTTAGTCCTGACTCACAATTTGAGAATCACAACGCTGGGAGGGGGAAAGTCAACTGCAACTGCTTGAGGTTTATCAAAGCTTGAAACCCGTCGGCCTCCTTGATCTCTCATCTGGAGAACGGGGGACGGACGTTTCTTCAAGCTCTGTTTCCTGTAACCACAACGAGAGGGGAAAACCCCGGCGGGTCACCGAAAAGAGGATAACGGAGAGGTAGAGAAACTGAATCTGCTCATCTATGAGCTGCTTGTTTGTTTTAAAAAACGAAGGCAGGCCACTCTCGTTCTCAGCAGACCAAAGTCCGTCAGCTGGGGCTGTACCATACAGTACAAAAAAATCTAGTGGTCCGTCCCAGCCTTGCCAAAACCACATGCTCAGTGTGCTTTCCTTCTGCAGCGGCAGGGAGATCAAACCCAGCTCATCTCTATCTGTGAGAATCGGAGCTGAGTCAGATGTTCAGTTGCTGAAACACATCCCGTCCCATGGCAGGACTGTACCGTTTGGTTTCCGGAGTGCTTGTTGTGGGTTTGAACGCACCGAGTGCATGCAAACTGCGAAAGGAGGCTGGGCGACAAGCAGAGTGTGGTTCTAGCTGGGGTGGTGGAGGCCGCTGGGTGCTTCCCACTGGGCGCCACTCCCATCCTGACCTGGCTAACACGATGGTTCCAGGTGAATTTGGAAGTCCTTGGTTGGCACAACAGGTGAGGGATGTTGCAGGAAGGGAAAGAGTGTCATTAAGGTCAGGAAAATTACTGTATTTACTCGAATATAATGTGTCACCCAATCTAATGCTCACCCTTTACTTATAATCAAAATACCATATTTACTCAAATATAAATAATTATCCATAGAATCTAACGTGCACCCTGATTTCGGAGACTGAATTCAGATTAAAAAGGTGAGCGTTAGATTTGAGTAAACACAGTACTTGGGGGTGTAATTTTCAAGTTCATGGGCTGGTTTTCAAAAACCACCAGATCTTTGCCAACCTTGAGTAAGACTCACTCTCAGTGCTCTCTTGTCCTTTGCCTTCCAGGTAAAGCTTGCCTTTTCCTCCGATGCGGCGATGAATGGAGGTTTGTTGAACAAAGTTTCCAATCGTTCCTTTGTGCCCGGAAAGTTCCTGGATCCGGCTTTGCTCCATGCCTGAAATGGGAGACCCTGAGATACACGCCTGAAAGGATCTGGCCGGTCAAACCAAAAGCCGCCGTGCCGGACGATTGGCTTTCAAGATCCCTCGGGAAGAAGGAAACACGATCCCTGCGGGTGACTCTTGGGGGTGTCTGAATGGGAGACAAACACCATGGCGCCAACCAAGAATGGTGGCTTAAGGAGGTGCCACCTTTTCTCAGGACCTAAATTAAGATGATCCACTTCTCCTCGCCAAGGCTAGACCCACCAATGGCATCGTGAGGCTTTTCTATGGCAGTGCGCGGGGCCGGTTTGTGGCACCAACTGGCACATTTGATCCACTGTAATCCTGCAACAAGAGAGTGAGCACCATCTCCTTGCATTGCTTCTCTCATACCTCACACACCCCACTTTTTTTAACCAGCCCATTTGGCAACTCGGAGGGGTCCTTTACGTGTTACGGATTGGGGTCCGTCCACGGAATGTGATGTCTCCGGCATGGCCAAGTTCTTGGTGAAGTTCCAGCGGTACTTTCGGCGGAAACCCATCCGGTTCTTCACATTGATCGCCCTCTACCTGACCGCTGGAAGCCTGGTCTTCCTTCATGCCGGTTTCACGGGTGAGACCAGAGTTTTGGAGAACGTGCCCGGCGCCAATGATGGCCCTGGTGAAGGGACCGAGAGGCAGGACTCGGGAACGCTCCCACTGGGCAAGGAGTTTAAAGGGACGCCCGAGTATCTGACAACTTCTCGGAGATACGGGACTTGGTTTAAAAGCCCTTCTAAGGACACCCCAGGGAGGAGCAAAGTAGGAGACTATGGGGGGACGTGGAGCAGAGCTCTCAAGGGGAGGAACATCCGCGAGAAGGAGGAGGACAAAGGTAAGCTTGAAAAGGTGGTGTTTCTGAACATACTGACCTGCTGTACACTTTGACAACCATGTGGTCCATCTTCTAGCATGGTCTCCAGATCAGGCTCCTTGGTGTCCCCTCCTGGGATGATGGAAATTTGGGGTCACCTTTCTTTGTCCCCCTCAATGGCCCAGAAAATCTCTTTTGGGGAGTGGTTCATAGGGTGGCAGTTGATCCCTAGTGGTCAGCCCTCGAGTCTTTCTCCACGTTCAGTTCCGGTTCAGCTGGCTGTGCCAGCAAAGTAGCCAGGCAGGATGGAGGCTGCGGGTCCCGATTCTCCTCAAATCCATTCCAAGGATCAGATGTGGACCTGCTGCAGGGATGTCTGGAGCTGCAATAGCAACCGCGATGATCTCCCCTCCTTTTGCTCAACATTTTTTGACGGGTGACTTATGGGGCTGCCTGTGCAGCGCTCAGCGCCTCTAAAGGCCTCATTTGCTCTACCTGACAGGATGCTTATTTTTGGCCAGGAGACGATCACGCTGGGATACTGTTCCATTCATTACCAAGTGGAGGGGGGACTCTGAGTGGCTTTCCTGGGGTTTGGGAAGCCCGAAAGCCATCCCTTTATATGCCGCCTGTGACCCAGGACTGCCCTGTGACCCAGTGATTATGTCACCACAATTATTATTATATATTATTAATTATTATTATTACTACTTCCTTCACACTCTGAGTGTCTGAGCCTGACTCTGATTCAGCAGGGCTCTGCTGTTCTTATGTTAAATGGATTGCTGGATGCGTCCCTTCCCCAGACCCCAAACGTCCATCAATTTCCTCCTTGCAAGCTGGCCCATTCCCGGGAACAGAGATAAACTCGTTTCCGAGACGTGCCTGGCCAGGCTCATTAGTTTAATTGGAGTTGACATTCAAAGAGTCTCCAACAGATGGTAAGTGGAGCTCAACTGTCAAGGCCTGTGCCGCGGCCGGCTTGTTCCTGGCCATATGCAAGGTGTCGGCGGTGCTTAAACTCGCTGAGGACGGCTTCTAATTCCTAATGATAGGGATGGGGATTGGCCTGGGGGGAGTGGGGAGACGGTGCAGAGAGGTGGAAGTGGACAGGCAGGTGGAAGTGCCCCTGACGGCAACTGGCTGAGTTGTCCTCTAGGCTGAGCCGGCCTTCGTAGCATATACCACCTCAACACGTGTCCGTGCTCCAGTCCAGCCGCAGAGGAGGTTGTGCCAAAACCTGTTACAAAACCAGTGGCCTTTTGGGGGGCTTTAATTAAGAACGAGATGGAAATGCTGACCCTGCCACAACCACGCTCCTTCCCTTCTTCCTCACTTTTCTCCTCCTGATGGAACACCCAGAGGGTTTTCTGCAGAGAGCCTGATGCTGTGAATCAAAGGGCTGTCGGCAGGCGGGAGAAGGTGCTCAGTATTCATGCCCACCCTCTGGCAAATCCAGGCTGTCGTCCTGATTGATGTCCGGCCAGCCAGGGAGGGAGGGAGAGCTGTGCCACGCCATCCGCAGGGTCCATTGCGCTTGCGGCTCTGCGACGGCAGCCCCACTGCTGAGCTTTCTGTTAAGAGGAGGTGGGAGGGAGCTGAGTAAGGCCAGGTTGGAGAGCAGAGCAATGGGGTGCCAAGTCTGGATCCCTCCATAATGTGGAAGTCCAGGAACGCAAAGCTACTGTGGGATGAGGAAGACAGTACACAGCCCGTTGCACACAGAATGGGATTCGCACTCGTGTCCTTCTTTTTCTTTTCCTTTGGGTACTCCCCCCATTGTGAGCGGAACTAGCTGAGGCCTTCTTGGGATGGGGGCCATGTTGATCAGCATCTCCTTTGCAGTGGTAGGAAGAGGCATTCCCAAGCTGGATGTCTCTGATCACTTGTATGGTGGGCTCAGCACATGTGGATTTCAGGATCCGCGTGATGTGGTGTGGGTTTCCTTATCCATGGGCTTGGCACCCATGGATTTCAGGATCTGTGTGAAATTCATGTGGCCAGTACATCCATAGATTTCATCTGTGGCGTTCTTTATCTGTGGACTCGGAACTGTGGATTTCACAATCCATATGATGTGTTGCGGCCAGCACATTTCATCTGTGGGTTTCTTGGTGGGCTCAGCACCCATGGATTTCAGGATCCATGAGATATCTGTGAGGCCAGGACATCCATGGACTTCACCCGTGGGCTTCTTTATCCATGGGTTCATCATTGTAGATTTCAGGATGCACATGATGTGGTGTGGCCAGCATATTTCACCTGTGGGTTTCCTTATCCGTGGGGTCAGCAACCATGGATTTCAGGATCCGTGTGATATCCATGTGGCCAGCATATCCATGGACTTCACCCGTGGGCTTCTTTATCTGTGGGTTCATCACTGTAGATTTCAGGATCCGAATGATGTGGTGTGGCCAGCATATTTCACCTGTGGGTTTCCTTATCCGTGGGGTCAGCAACCATAGATTTCAGGATCCATGTGATATCCATGTGGCCAGCATATCCATGGACTTCACCCGTGGGCTTCTTTATCTGTGGGTTCATCACTGTAGATTTCAGGATCCACATGATGTAGTGTGGCCAGCACATTTCACCTGTGGGTTTCCTTATCCGTGGGGTCAGCAACCGTGGATTTCAGGATCCATGTGATATCTGCGTGGCCGGCATATCCATGGATTTCACCTGTGGGCTTCTTTATCCGCGGGCTCAGCACCCATGGCTTTCAAGATCCACATGATGTGATGCGGCCAGATACTTTTCTCAGCCCAAATCCTATTTCCTTTCGTATTAATTATGCACACTCCCCGTGGCACCAAAAAGAAAGAGGTATCTCCAGATTTTACATGGCATGCAAAGATACACCAACCTCTGCAGATTTTCAATTTGGACCCCGGCCCAGCCCGGGGAGAAAAGAAACCAGAGAGAGGCTGCCTTAAATCTGGCCTTCTCCATGGGTGATATTTTAACCGCTACCTGCCTTGGGCAATTTCTGTCCTAATCATAAAAGCTGCAGGTCCCTTGTCAGCCCATATTAATAGGCACGGCTTTAATAGATTACGGAGCTGCTGACTAGCCAACCGGTGCTGGGAGAGTGGCGCTTCCCCCCCTTTAATAGGCGTAAGAAATGGTTGTAGCCACAGTTCACCGAACAAACAGCTGAAGTTTCTTTCCCGCAGACCCCCACTGGGTGTTCTTTATTGAGTCGGAGAGAACGGGCTGGAGACAGCAAGACTCCAGGCTGTGGTCTGCTGGTGAACAGAAACGCTCACCCCAGCCTTGGCCTGGCAGTTCCCAAGATATGGATTCACCTGTTAAGTTGGCCCCCAGCAGGGCATTGGGGAACCAACCACTAAGGAAGCACCTTCATGCCCATCCATGATAGCTGGGTGTCTTCTGCCAACTTGGCCACCTACAGATCCTGGTGTGATCCAGATCCTGGTATGATCTACAGATAGGTCCTTGGTATTTATGGGGGATTCATTCTTAAACCCCCATCCCTGGATACAGAAAATGGTGATAATAAAATATGCGTGGATGGTGGATCCATTCCTAGACCCTCCCCATGGATATGGACAACAGTGGATAATAAAATCTGCAGGAATTGGGGATCCATTCCTAGATCCTCACCATGGGTATGAAAAATGGTGGATAATAAAACCTGCAGATGGACCTCATAAGACCCCTGGACCCTCCCCAAAAATGACAGCATAGCCCACCTCCTTGACAGCAAAGCCCACCTCCCTGAGCCTAAGAAGACATCCTGTTTGTGACCTTCATTCACGTTCAGGAGGTCCTCTGAGGTCCTCCAACATCCTGGGCTTGTGATCTGTAGTGAATCAAATCTGCGGATTGTAAACCCATGGATGAAGAGGACCCACTGAATCTGATTTTATGGGATTTATTTCACTTCTGTGAGTCATGGGAGAAGAAAATGGATGTCCCAAGCACTGGAGATCCTAATTATTGTGGCTTCTAAAAATGATCCAAGCGTGGCAACAACCATACACTTTTCAGCCATGAGGTCTAGAAACTTATGCTGCAATCCTATAGACACTTTCGCGGGAGTAAGACCCATTGCTTCCTTTTGAGTAGACATGGTTAGGATTGTGCTCATAGTTAAAGAAAGAAATTAATAGGCGGCTAATATTTTTCCCCCTGCACCGTACGGGGCATAGATGTGCACGTACATCTCCGAATATGAATGGGGAAGAGAGAGGGAAAGAGAGATATTCCTGGCATTAGGAACCAACACTGATCAACCAGGAGTGTTGCATTATTGCAGGCACGTCAGTAATCCCAAATGGATTGCACGCCTCGATTTCCGTCAGCAAAAGAGAGGGAGGCTGCCGACTACGAGAGGTTTACGCTGCTGGGCAAGTTCTACGTAACAATACAGAATATTTTTTCCCTGGAGTCTTTACAAGGGTGTTTTTCCCCCAGGAAACACAGAAGTCTGGAAAAGGGCTGAGCTCTCCCCAGGCACTGGGCTGTCTGCAAAGAAGCATGTCTTTCCCCCCAATCCATTTAAAGCAGCCTCCCCCACAGTTTATGGGTAGTGAAGAAGGAGACGCTTCAGACTGCCGGTGCAACGCACAGCCAAAGCTAACAAGGTTATGCCAGCGGGCAAAAGTTTGTTTGTGCCACCGAACCACTCAGAATTAACTTATGGGACTCTCTGCCACAGGACGCTGTCAAAGAAATATTTATGGAGGAAGGAAAGGGGATTCTTAATGGTTATGATATCAAATATGTGGAACCTCCATATTCTGGTGCAGTCTACCTTGGAGTACCATGGTTGGGATAAAGAACAAGGAGGTGGCTACCTTCATATATAAAGGGATAGGGATAGAGATAGGGATGGGGATAGATAGATAGCTGGATAGATGGATAGATAGATCTAACCCAGTGGTTCTCAATCTTCCTGACACCGTGACCCCTTTATAAGTCCCTCATGTTGTGGGGACCCCCAACCATAAAATTATTTTCGTTGCTACTTTATAACTGTAATTTTGCTACTGTTATGAATGGGCCCTGAGACTGAAATCCTATCCACATTTACATGGGAGTAAAGGCCCCCTGACTATAATGGGATTTATTTCAGAGTAGGCATGCATAGGATTGGGCCCTGAGGCTAAAGGCCCCCCTGACTATAATGGGATTTATTTCAGAGTAGGCATGCATAGGATTGGGCCCTGGGACTGAAATCCTATCCATATTTACATGGGAGTAAAGCCCCCCCGACTATAATGGGATTTATTTCAGAGTAGGCATGCATAGGATTGGGCCCTGAGGCTGAAATCCTATCCACATTTACATGGGAGTAAAGGCCCCCCCTGACTATAATGGGATTTATTTCAGAGTAGGCATGCATAGGATTGGGCCCTGAGGCTGTCAGTCAGCCCCAGTGCATGTGCGGCTACAGCCAGAGGTCTGGCAAGCCTAACCTGGCCCCTGCACCAGGGGTCTTTAGGCGACCCCCAGGAAAGCTCTAGGTGACCCCCAAAGGGGTCCTGACCCCCGCTTTGAGAAATGCTGATCTAACCTGTGGCATAGACAGACAGACAGACAGACAGACAGATAGATAGATATGCTTGGTTCAGTGGACCTCAGGCCGGAGGTTCCTCAGAAGGGGCCAAACATGGCACCAACAGGACTAGTCTCTACCAAGGTCTGCTCCCTCTGCAGGTCTGTGGGGTGCCTGGGTCTTAACCGTGGCTCCTTGCCTGTGTGTTTTGTGTCTTGTTCCCCCAGCAAAGTACATCGGCTGCTACGTCGACAACACCCACCAGCGAGCCCTGCGCGGCGTGTCCTTCTTTGACTACAAAAAGATGACATTGTTCCGTTGCCAGGACAACTGCGCCGAACGGTAGGGTGGCAAACGTAGACGGGACTTCATTAATTCCAAAGCGCGGAGCGTAATTCTCTCCTGTCGACTCCGGCGCTTCGGCTCTCCCCGTGGCTGTTTTTCTTCCACCTTCCTCGCCAGTCCCGCTTTGAAGGGTCCCATTTTTCTCACCCCAGGGCCCATTTGCAAGGGAAACATCAGACCAAAGCTGGTAGATCTTTCAGTCTGGAGCAGGAGATTCACCCTAATCTGGAATGACCCTCCTTTGGGTTTTGGGTACCTGCACAGACGTGAGGTGGGCCCAACTTATGGAGCGGGTCCATCTTGTCCAGCATCCTGCTTTTCATACAGTGGCCCATCAGCCAGGGTGTCCAGACATCCGGAATCCCCCGGATGCGTCCTACATTTTGGTCCCTAGTCCAGGGTCCCCACCCTTGTCCGGGTCCCTCCGGAAAAAGAGGAGTGCATTTTTTGCCTGATCCCATAATGAATTTTGGATGCATTATGTGCTTGATCCCATTATGAATTTTGGGTGCATTATTGGTTTGATCCCATAATGAATTTTGGGTTCATTATTGGCCTGATCTCATAATGAATTTCGGGTGCATTTTTGGCCTGATCCCATAATGAATTTTGGATGCATTATGTGCTTGATCCCATTATGAATATTGTGTGCATTATTGGTTTGATCCCATAATGAATTTTGGGTGCATTATTGGCCTGATCTCATAATCTAAAATATCTAAAATTTTAATTTTTAAATATTTTTTTAAAAAAGTAGGACAAAATGTAGGACGTCCTACCTAAGTCCAGATTTTTAATTGAAAATCCGGACTTTTGGGTGACCAGGTCCTACATTTTCAGTTTAGGATCTGGTCAGCCTGCCCATCAGCCAACCCAGGAAGCCCCCAGAGATGGTTCTGAGGTTGAGAGCTGGAAGGAAGCACTAAGCATTTAGATATTTATTTATTTGTGTTTGTCTGTCTGTCTGTTTGTGTGTTTGTTCATTCGCTCGTTTGTTCGTTCATTTGTTGGTTCGTTTAAGGGATTCATCTCCAGCTTTTCCCATGCCGACATAAACACTAAAGTCATCTTGCAAAGCTTTAGTTCCTCCCCATCTCACTGTCCTCACAACAACCCTGTGAGGTAGGTGAGGCTGAGACCAAAGGTCACGCAGGACCGCCTCTCAACCCACCTGCATAAGGCACATCATCTCTGCTTTCAGAGTAATATTTCCAGGTACGATCTTTACCAGGGGTCTCCAAGATGGCAAGCCTCAAGACCCCTCTATCCAGCCCCTGGTCAAGCCCTGCAATCCACTCCAATACGCTCTTATATAGAGTGCAATCCACTCCAATCCACTCTTATATACACTCAAATTTGAAATGTATATTAATTTTTTTTTTGCTACTGACATAGTGTCAGAGATGTGGCGCTCCTGCCCAAAAATTGATTTTCAACCAGTGGGCCGTGGCTCACTGGTGGGCCCTGGATAGTCCTCAGGTGTGCCGCAGGAATTTGGGTAGGGCATTTATTAATAGGAAAACTTGGGGATTTGAACAGCATGGTGTGGCTTGTCAATGGCAGAAACAACTGATGGTGTGCCATGAGATGAAAAAGATTGAAAATCACAGATCTATACTGTGCACCGAACATTTTTTCTCCGCTAAAGTGATGCTTCCTCCGTCTTGTGTCCTGTAAATCATTTCTGGAATGAGCTCCCATAAATGCGCCAGTTGCTCCTTGCTCAGAGGACACAATCCTAAATCACTTGCTCCCCATTCCCGTGGTGGAGAGGGAAGGCCAGCGCATGTCTGTGCACTGGCCTAACCCTACCAGGAGTTAGGAAGTGGCCTAACCTTACTGGCCTAACCCTACCAGGAGTGGCGCAGAAGTGGCGCAGAGTCCCTTTTGCAATGGGACTTAGGCCAGGACTTATGCTGACCTAACTGGAGTTATGACTGGAAACTGGGTCTGTAAGAAGGGCAGCAACTGCTACTGGGAATGAGATGTGGGGTTGATGGACATTGGTCCAAAACATCTTTTAGGGTGCCAGTGATTCTTGGTTGCCACCTTTGCATCCCACTGGACCCTCTCAGAGGTCATCTAGGGCAAGGTCTCCCAGAGTCCATCCCAGCATTACAATCAGTTCTGCTACGAGGCATGTCTTAATGTGGAGTGATTGGCAGCACACTGGTTGGCAGCACACTACTCCATGCCACTTTATTTATTATTAGATTTGTATTCCGCCTTTCTTTCCTTAGATGCCCGAAAGGCACCCAAGGCGGCACCCAATTTCACCGGAGTCCATCTCTCTTGACAGGGGTTATCTCTATGCGGGGCTGGAGTTTGGGGCCGAGTGTTACTGCGGGCACAAGATCCAGTCCGCCAACACCAGCGACTCTGAGTGCAACATGGAATGCACAGGGGAGAGAAGCAACATTTGTGGGGGGCCAAACCGCCTCTCCATCTATCGCCTGGAGCTGGCCCAGGAGTCGGCAAGGAGGTGTAAGTACGAGGGTGTATTGGGGTGGAGAACCGGGACGGTCGGGGTCCTCTCCAGGCCTAGGAACCTGGCACTGTGCTGTGATCAAGGAGAATTTTTATTCCATTTTTTATTGCAATAATACTAAACTATACATACAGTGCAGTCCTAAGCCTGTCTGCTCAGATGTAAATCCTACTGTATTCAACCGAGCCTATTCCCAAGAAAGCATGTTTAGGATTGTACCCTTATAATCAAAATATTGCATTTACTTGAATATAATGCGCCACTGATCTAACGCACACCCCAATTTTGGCTGGAAACGGCGCACAGTAGCGTCAAATAAATATGGTAATCCTGGTTTCCGATTTCTGCGCGGTTTGAGACGGCGGCAAATGTGGAGGCAATACATTTCTTGGAGAGAGAAGGTGTGCTGAGAGGGATGGATCAATAGTACAGGCTTGCGGTCTGGCACGAGGCTGGTGGAACGGTAGCTCTAGCAGCCCGTTAAAAAGAAATTCTGGAGATAAATACTATTTCTCAAATGACAGGGATAATAAGCCCCCTCCCAGGTTTGCAACTTTAGGGTGCCGGGATCTATATCTTAATAGCAGCCAGATTTGTGTGGCTTCCAATCAGCGGCGCACCGGCCGTCCATCAATGGATTGATACATCTCAGCCAGTGATGACCTTTTTTGAGAATGAATCCTGCATTAAGGATCCCTGCATAATTTGGAAGAGGTTCAAATAGAAAAAGCTTACTTTGAGAGTGACTCGGAGCAATCCTAATGAATTTAGGCTGGCACGATTCACCCATTCTCTTTTCCTGCGGTGGTGCGGCGAGGCTGGCGCATGCCTGTGCATTGGCCTAAGCCCCTTGGCACTTTTATGACACCCCCAGACTAGCACGCGACTTGTGCTGGGAATTATTCCATATAATTTATTCCATCTAATTTATTAATTACAAGAAGGATATATACTGCCGGCTCACAAGGAAATCTCTCTTTCCCACCCCCAGACGGCAGCGCCATATTCCGCGGATGCTTTCGCCGGCCAGATAACTTTTCGTTGGCATTGCCGGCAAGCAGGGCGATGAAGAACATGTCCGTGGACCGATGCGTCGACTTTTGCACGGGAAAGGTGAGCTGCGGCAGGAATGCGCCAGTTCTTTAAGATCAGTGGGGTGGCCTGACTCCCTGGCCCATCACCAATTGAGGACCCAGTGGAGCTCCTGAGTGGTGGGGCTTCACCTAAAGAACTCCAACCCGAGGAAAATAGGACCCTTCCCTATCGATGTTTTGGCATCCCCTATAGATGTTATTTTTATTTGAGGCTTAATTCCAGTTTATCTTGATTTTATGCCATATTGCTAGATGGTTTCTTCTGGGGTTGCTGTTATTTTATTATTTATTTCTGGTACAGGTCCTACCTTTTTATACACTGATTTTTTTAATACACAGATTTATTAAATCTTATTTATTATTGACTCAACACTAATGCCCGCTACAAATCACAGTTTAAAAAACTGCTTTTTCTACTGTTGTAAAGAGGCAGTCATGCAAGCAATCATTCATTTCTTCAGCTGAGCCAGGCAAAGGCAGGGAGTCCTTTGCATTTCTACTTTATTACTGCCTCTCTACAACAGTAAGAAAAGCTGTTTTAAATTAATTTTAAAGGGATGTGTTTTTTAAAATTGCTTTTATTTAATACTTTTTTTATCAGTAGGGAGTTCTAGAATCAAACCCCTGCATATATTGAGGCACAACCTTATTCTGTTCGGATAGGGTTGCCATATGTCCCAAAACATTGTTCACATACTGGCAAATGGGACAGAGGGTCCCGTCCTGATTTTGTAGAAGAGAATCAGGCAACCCTACTGCTTTTTGAACTTTTTGTTTGTATACAAATACTGTTGTTGTTGATGGTGATGAATTTGGGTGCAATCCAGAATAACTATGGGGAGTCCTTGCTCCGACGTAAGAACAATTTACTCAGGATTGCAATATGAATTTCCCATAGGTTTTCACTAGGTGGTGCCTCTTATGTGCTCCTGTAGTTACTCTGGATTGTAGAGGATGATGATGATGATGATGATGGAGGAGTAAGAAACCTGGAAGTGGTCTTGAAATCTGTTTTTTTATCCACTGATTTTTGTTATCCATGGAACGGATAACAAGGGATACCTTTATATTTTTTTTGGTACAGTTTTGTAAGTTTTGCTAAGCATTTTGAAAAATAGAAATAAATATGGTAAAACCTGGGATCTGTTCAGTAGTTACAGGGAAGACGTGTTCATCCTCTGGAGGGGGAATTAAGTTGGGGGGGGACACAGGCAGCACCTTGGCTTACAAGAATCTTTCTTTCTTGACGGCGTGATGACTTTCTCGTGGCCCATGCTTCATGCCTTGGCCCTGCTCTTGTCGCCCGCTTCCTCCGGAGCCCGGTTCTCTGAAGTGGTAAATACAAACTCATTGCAGCGTGCCCCTTGATTAACCTGGCGTCGCCGCAGCCTCGGGTATTAAATTGCCTGTCAGGCCTAGCCGCGGCCATCATAACTCCATACTTTAAGACTCCGGCGAGGGCAAGGATGAAGCACCCTTTTGCAGCCTCCCTCCCGGTGACAGATTCGCACATTATCCCAGAGCCATTGGGCCATGATTTTCACAGGGCTATCATAAGCCCGGCCGGATGACTCCTGACGCTGGTAAATAACTCGTGGAAACTGCACAAGCAATTTTCTCACTCCTGTTTTGAGGCCGTCATGGAGCAGGAAAGGTGAAGGAAGCAGCCAAACCTGTGGATTTCAATATTTATTTTTCACATTCTTATACTTCCTCCAAGGAGCTGAAGCTGGTGTATATAGTTTGTCCACACAACAACCCTCTGAGGTAGGCCCCAGGTCACCCAGGAAGCGTTTGGAGCTTCCAACACCTCATTCAAGGGTGGAGAGGGCTGTGGGGTTCAAGATGAAGCAGAATTGCTCCCCCAAGCCTGATGTCTCCCAGCCCCACACCAGCAGGTCTTGTCTTTGTTGCCCCCACCAGGAATATCCTCTGGCAGCTCTGGCCGGGACCTCCTGCCACTGTGGCTTCCCAACGACTTTCTTCACCCTCCACGAGCAGGAAGACGAGCAGCTCTGTGCGCAGAAGTGCAGCGGCGAAGAATTTGAGAGCTGCGGCACCGCCAAGTATTTTATTGTTTATCAGACTCAAGTGCAAGGTATGGCAGTGTTAGGGGGGGCACAGCGCATGGGTGGAACTGATGCACTGCATGCCAGGGGTCTCAGGCTCGCTTCCTGGCATCATGGGGTCAGTTGGCTACAGATTTCAGGTGCAGTCCTAACCTGAGCCAACACATCTCATTGGCCTTCACATTCCTGTAGTGATGTAGGGAGACAAGCGCATGTCTGTGCACTGGCCTAACCCTCTCCTAGCAGTGGCGCACAAGTATCTTATGGCAGTTTTGTGATATTGCCAGGTCAGCTAAGGACTTATGCCAGGGCCTTGGCTGGCCTAACTGAAGCTTAGGATTGCAGCCTTCATCCATTGCACAGTAGGGGGAACAAACTATGTGCTTCTGAGCTCTTGTATGTTCGGGGTGAAAGCAAATGGTTTTATTTTCTTTACACCCATTAGCTATTAATTAGCTATTAATTTTTCCATTTTCTTTGTAAACCCCTTTCTGAACTTTTTAGTTGAAAAGCAGTAAATAAATAGACAGACACGGGAGGAAGGGATAGATAGATAGATAGATAGATAGATAGATAGATAGATAGATAGATAGATAGATAGATAGATAGATAGATAGATATGGGAGGAAGGGATAGATAGATAGATAGATAGATAGATAGATAGATAGATAGATAGATAGATAGATAGATAGATAGATAGATAGATAGATAGATAGATATGGGAGGAAGGGATAGATAGATAGATAGATAGATAGATAGATAGATAGATAGATAGATAGATAGATATGGGAGGAAGGGATAGATAGATAGATAGATAGATAGATAGATAGATAGATAGATAGATAGATAGATAGATAGATAGATATGGGAGGAAGGGATAGATAGATAGATAGATAGATAGATAGATAGATAGATAGATAGATAGATAGATAGATAGATATGGGAGGAAGGGATAGATAGATAGATAGATAGATAGATAGATAGATAGATAGATAGATAGATAGATAGATAGATAGATAGATAGATAGATAGATAGATAGATAGATATGGGAGGAAGGGATAGATAGATATGGGAGGAAGGGATAGATAGATAGATAGATAGATAGATAGATAGATAGATAGATAGATAGATAGATAGATAGATAGATAGATAGATAGATAGATAGATAGATATGGGAGGAAGGGATAGATAGATATGGGAGGAAGGGATAGATAGATAGATAGATAGATAGATAGATAGATAGATAGATAGATAGATAGATAGATAGATAGATAGATAGATATGGGAGGAAGGGATAGATAGATAGATAGATAGATAGATAGATAGATAGATAGATAGATAGATAGATAGATAGATAGATATGGGAGGAAGGGATAGATAGATAGATAGATAGATAGATAGATAGATAGATAGATAGATAGATAGATAGATAGATAGATAGATATGGGAGGAAGGGATAGATAGATAGATAGATAGATAGATAGATAGATAGATAGATAGATATGGGAGGAAGGGATAGATAGATATGGGAGGAAGGGATAGATAGATAGATAGATAGATAGATAGATAGATAGATAGATAGATAGATAGATAGATAGATAGATAGATAGATAGATAGATAGATAGATATGGGAGGAAGGGATAGATAGATATGGGAGGAAGGGATAGATAGATAGATAGATAGATAGATAGATAGATAGATAGATAGATAGATAGATAGATAGATAGATAGATAGATATGGGAGGAAGGGATAGATAGATATGGGAGGAAGCGATAGATAGATAGATAGATAGATAGATAGATAGATAGATAGATAGATAGATAGATAGATAGATAGATAGATATGGGAGGAAGGGATAGATAGATATGGGAGGAAGGGATAGATAGATAGATAGATAGATAGATAGATAGATAGATAGATAGATAGATAGATAGATAGATAGATAGATATGGGAGGAAGGGATAGATAGATATGGGAGGAAGGG
This sequence comes from Cryptoblepharus egeriae, assembly GCA_030015325.1. Lineage (NCBI taxonomy): Eukaryota > Metazoa > Chordata > Lepidosauria > Squamata > Scincidae > Cryptoblepharus > Cryptoblepharus egeriae. The sequence goes on from JAREYC010000020.1 coordinate 1,991,489, forward strand.
ATAGATAGATAGATAGATAGATAGATAGATAGATAGATAGATAGATAGATAGATAGATAGATAGATAGATATGGGAGGAAGGGATAGATAGATATGGGAGGAAGGGATAGATAGATAGATAGATAGATAGATAGATAGATAGATAGATAGATAGATAGATAGATAGATAGATAGATAGATAGATAGATATGGGAGGAAGGGATAGATAGATATGGGAGGAAGGGATAGATAGATAGATAGATAGATAGATAGATAGATAGATAGATAGATAGATAGATAGATAGATATGGGAGGAAGGGATAGATAGATATGGGAGGAAGGGATAGATAGATAGATAGATAGATAGATAGATAGATAGATAGATAGATAGATAGATAGATAGATAGATAGATATGGGAGGAAGGGATAGATAGATATGGGAGGAAGGGATAGATAGATAGATAGATAGATAGATAGATAGATAGATAGATAGATAGATAGATAGATAGATATGGAAAGGAGGGATAGATAGATAGATAGATAGATAGATAGATAGATAGATAGATAGATAGATAGATAGATAGATAGATAGATAGATAGATAGATAGATAGATAGATATGGGAGGAAGGGATAGATAGATAGATAGATAGATAGATAGATAGATAGATAGATAGATAGATAGATAGATAGATAGATAGATATGGGAGGAAGGGATAGATAGATAGATAGATAGATAGATAGATAGATAGATAGATAGATTGATAGACTGATAGATTGATTGATTGATTTCCCCCAGATTTCAGTACTTTCCAAAAGTAAGGAATGCAAAAGGTGATATTTTAGCTAAAAGTTTTTTTTACTTAAAATTTAAATCTTAATTATAAATTATAACTGCTTTAAAAGGTTACCATGTAGCAGGTATAGGTGATATTGTGTCAACAGATGCAGCTACAGTTACAGCCCATGTGATCCCCAATAAATAATAAACAAAAAAACCCAAATAAAACGGGGTTTTTTTAGATATTTTTTGTTTCATTTTTATAACAAAAAGTGAGAAGTTCAGAAAGTTGTGCTTCTATTTTGTTGTCCTTCTTTTCTACCCCTTGTGCTCCTCTCAGACAACCGCTGCATGGACAGGAGATTCCTGACCAGTCGAGCCAAGCAATTCATTGCCCTTGCAAGTTTTCCCGGGGCTGGCAACACTTGGGCCCGGCACCTCATCGAACTGGCCACGGGTTTCTATACTGGCAGCTATTACTTTGATGGGTCCCTATATAACAAAGGTGAGGACTTCATACCTTCAACCAAAAAAGGGGAGATCAAAGCCACAGAGCTGGTGGGCTGGGGACCAGGATGGCCAAACCCAACTCAGCCTTTTGTGTTGGACTTTGGCAACTTGTTTGCTGGACAACACCCTTGCGGAGTAGGCCGCTGTGCCTTGGACCCAATTGGTGGACGTGCTGAGCAGATCCTCAGACAAAGAACACACAACTCCAGTGTTGGCCGCATGTATGGAGGGTCAAAGGTGGTGGTCTCCCTCCATTTTTGCAGCCCCAGTTCTCCTACCTCTGATGATTCCTTGCCCAACTTGCACGTCGCTCCTTCCTCAAATAATCCCAGCCTGAGCTTAAAAGCCCTTTTATGGGAATTGCCATCAGTGGCTTGGAGACAGATGATGGTTCTCCGTTGGAAGTTCAACATCAGTAGAGTTTTAAAATATCCCTGGAAGACAGAAAGCATCTCCGTTAACAAGAGATCCCCAGGAGGACCCTTGTACCCGGGTTGGCACACCAAAGCCAGCCCCATTACATCCATCAGGCTCTGATCGTCTCCCAGGGAGGCAGGGAATGTGCTAGTGCTGGACTTAATGATACGGCAAGGGAGGACCACGTCCTGATGACCACCATGATTAAGCATCGGTGCCCCCGTTAACGGCTGGCTAGCGGGGCCAGGAAGCGGAATTGACATCCTTAAACAGAGAAGCACAAATTGAGAAGTAAAAATAATATGAGACCCTAGCAAGAGAGGCCAAATGCTTTCGGGGAAGGGAGGCAGGCGTTCAATTTAACCCAGCTGCCCCCCTACCAGGAAAGAAGAAGTTCACAGCAACCGATCCATTTCCGTTGAACGCTGTATTTTCAAAGTCCTTCGAGGGGAACTAAAAAAGGTCAGGACAAAATTTCACTCTTAGCTTTTAATGCAAACGGAGACTCGGGAAATACAAATGGAAGGTGTCTTCCCATTATATCAAGTGCTTCGTCCCCGAGACACTCAGAGGTCATTTGCTCTTCATGATGTCCCCAGGACAGTATAGCCATTTGACAGATAGGTCATTTGCTCCGCATGATGTCCCCAGGTTAGTATAGCTTGGCTCACTTACTCGAGTCATTCAGAGGTATTTTTAAAAATTTTCCTCTTTCTCGTAAGATTTGGCTCTTACCGTGTTACGAATGAGACTATTTCCAGGGTCGGTCTTGTAATTCAAGATGCTTAGAAGTAGGGTTGCCATATGTCCCCCAAAACAAGGACAATCCCGATTTGGGGGGATTGTGTTCACATCTTGGCAAATGGCAACCCTACATAGAAGAGTAGAATTATGGCAACCCTATGTAGAAGGAACATTACAGAATAATCCTGTATGGGCAAAATCCAGAGTAACTAAGGGGTGTAAGTACAACTTACTCTGGATTCCAATATGGATATCTCATAGGTTTTCACTATGTGTGCAGTAACTACAGGTGCACGTAAAGTCTCTTACATGCTCCCGTAGTTACTCTGGATTTGGGGTATGGCTTTTCGACATGCTAGGAAAGGCCTGCACTGCCTGTGGATCCCTGTGATCTGTCCGCCTTCAGCTGATAAATTCAATGGTCATCAATCTCCTTGCTCCTGCGTGACATTATTTAAGGAGTTAATATTTCATGCGCATCTTTTACTTCTTGCCCTAAGGCGGTTGAGCCAAGCACAACGCATCTGGAAGAGAGCAGCTTCCTTCTGATCCGAGTCCTCTGGTTGCTCTCAAGCTCTGCAGGGGTGGCGTGGGGGGAGTGGATGTCTGCCCTGCAGGGTGATCCTCCATACTAAGGTCCTGCTTTAAGTTGCTACATATTTATTTCAATGAACCAGCAGCCTTCAAACCCCAATCAAGGAAAACCAGTTTGCAAGGAGAGGTAAAGGCCTGAGACGTCAACGTGTGCCCGATTTGCTCCAGCAAAGTGGTTTGAAGTGTCATTCGTCATCCGAAGCACCCCCCTGACTTTGCTGCCCTCCCCACCTTTTACTAAATGATAAAACGGCATAGCCTCAGAGCTTCTGTCACCACGACCCTCATCGCATTCAGACCATGAAGGCTTTCAGCGGGAGGGAGAAGAACGTTTCGGGGTTTTAAGGGACCTCGGAGATCTCAAGGAGACCTCCGGGAAATCAACTGGCTTGGACTTAATGGTGTTGAGAGGCAGAGGATGGATTCAGACGCCAGCTGGATGTGGTTGGCAGGGCAGAAGTGTTTGCCCGACAGGATTCCCCGTTTTAAAACATGCGATGTTTACGGTTGGTTGTGCACTTATTGTGCATTCAGGAGGTTTGTGGGGTGGGAATGCAGCACACTTTTCTGTTCTGTTCCAGGGTTCAAAGGCGAACGGGATCATTGGCGCAGCGGCCGGACCATCTGCATCAAGACCCACGAGAGCGGCCAGAAGGAGATTGAGGCCTTCGATTCGGCCATCTTGCTCATCCGGAACCCGTACAAAGCGCTCATGGCCGAGTTCAACCGGAAGTACGGTGGCCATATCGGATTTGCTTCCCATGCCCACTGGAAAGGGAAAGGTACTTAAAGGTGGCCTCTCTTACGCGGCACGGTCGGGATTGATATTGATTGACACCACTGTTATGAGAACACCACTCTCATGGCAGCCAATGCTCTCCCTGTGGTTCCATGTCTTCTGCTGACATAAGGAGGAGCATTTGAGCACCACCAGTGGTAAAGGAGACCGTGGTTAACTATGAAGCCAGCCAGCTTTGACCACACGGAGCTCAGAGTATATAAAGCACTTATATACTTCTCAGGTCCAATCACTCCAGTTCCATCCTCTTTCCTACAGAGTGGCAAGTCTTAAGGGGTGGATTCATAGAGGTGGATATGGGGTGGACCATATCCATATGGTTCACTCATATGGATATGGGGTCCACCCATATGGATATGGAATCCAACCCATATGCACCCCAAGCCTCCCCATCTTTTGCAGAGAGACCCACTCCAGGCTGTAAGTGGCAGGTGGGGTGCAATCCCTTCCTCTTCCTCCCTTGGTTGTGACCAATCCTATGCCTATCTACTCAAAAGTCCCATTGAACGCAGGACAGAGCACTCATGGTCCACACCATACTTTCCGGGGACTCGCTATTGCTGCAATCTTAAAGACACTTCCCTGGGAGTAAGATGCATTGAACACAATGGGGCTCACTTTTGAGTAGACATGATTAGGACTGTACTCACTGTCACACAAGATATGGACACGTGGATTTCCATTTTGTGTGCCTTCCCAGAACTGACCCATAGCTATTAATTTGTTCATTTTCTTGTAAACTGCTTTGAGAACTTTTAGTTGAAAAGCAGTATATAAACACTGTAGATAGATAGATAGATAGATAGATAGATAGATAGATAGATAGATAGATAGATAGATAGATAGGTAGGTAGGTAGGTAGGGGGATAGGTAGATAGATAGGTATGGGAAGAAGGGATAGATAGATAGATAGATAGATAGATAGATAGATAGATAGATAGATAGATAGATAGATAGATAGGTAGGTAGGTAGGTAGGTAGGTAGGGGGATAGGTAGATAGATAGGTATGGGAAGAAGGGATAGATAGATAGATAGATAGATAGATAGATAGATAGATAGATAGATAGATAGATAGGTATGGGAAGAAGGGATAGATAGATAGATAGATAGATAGATAGATAGATAGATAGATAGATAGATAGATAGATAGATAGATAGATACGTAGGTAGGTAGGTAGGTAGGGGGATAGATAGATATGGGAAGAAGGGATAGATAGATAGATAGATAGATAGATAGATAGATAGATAGATAGATAGATAGGTAGGTAGGTAGGTAGGTAGGTACGTAGGTAGGTAGGTAGGTAGGTAGGTAGGGGGATAGATAGATAGATAGATAGGTAGGTAGGTAGGTAGGTAGGGGGATAGATAGATAGATAGGTATGGGAAGTAGATAGATAGATAGATAGATAGATAGATAGATAGATAGATAGATAGATAGATAGATAGATAGATAGATAGATAGATAGATAGATAGATAGATAGATAGATAGATAGATAGATAGGTAGGTAGGGGGATAGATAGATATGGGAAGAAGGGATAGATAGATAGATAGATAGATAGATAGATAGATAGATAGATAGATAGGTAGGTAGGTAGGTAGGTAGGTAGGTAGGTAGGGGGATAGATAGATAGATAGATAGGTAGGTAGGTAGGTAGGGGGATAGATAGATAGATAGGTATGGGAAGTAGATAGATAGATAGATAGATAGATAGATAGATAGATAGATAGATAGATAGATAGATAGATAGGTAGGTAGGTAGGTACGTAGGTAGGTAGGTAGGTAGGTAGGTAGGGGGATAGATAGATAGATAGGTAGGTAGGTAGGGGGATAGATAGATAGATAGGTATGGGAAGTAGATAGATAGATAGATAGATAGATAGATAGATAGATAGATAGATAGATAGATAGATAGGTAGGTAGGTACGTAGGTAGGTAGGTAGGTAGGTAGGGGGATAGATAGATAGATAGGTAGGTAGGTAGGGGGATAGATAGATAGATAGATAGGTATGGGAAGTAGATAGATAGATAGATAGATAGATAGATAGATAGATAGATAGATAGATAGATAGATAGATAGATAGATAGATAGGTAGGTACGTAGGTAGGTAGGTAGGTAGGTAGGGGGATAGATAGATAGATAGATAGATACGTAGGTAGGTAGGTAGGTAGGGGGATAGATAGAGAGATAGATAGGTATGGGAAGAAGGGACAGACAGACAGACAGACAGACAGATATTGTAACGTAACCTTCTCCCCACCTTCTGGTTAGACTGTTTCTTCCCCGACCCCAACCCGTTTAGTTTTCTGCAATTTAGGGGGAAATTTTGTGTTTTGTTCCCTGCCATTAATTTCATGATATCCTTGGAATGGTTCCAAAGCAAAGTTTTATGTGCTACGATTATACAAGGTGAATCATCCTGTATCCGTTTAATGAAACAGACACTCCGTTTAATAATTCTTTGGGGGATAAAAGACCGCTTGAGAGATTATTCAGTACTGTGGGGTGAGTGTGTGGGGGCGACAGGGCTGTCAATCCATGACGGTGAGACGAGAACTTATTTCCAAACCTTTTACGCGTTGGGAGGCACCGGACCCGCAATGGTTCCTAGCAGGATCTTAGCCAATTATTGCTGGTTCATTATCCTTTTTATCGCTTGATTTTAATTTGAGGATCAATTAGCAAGAGACCACTGGGATAATTGAAAGATATATAAATATATTTTTTTATCAAAGGCGCATGTTTAACCGTGCTTAGGACCTGGTGACCAGTGGGGCAAATTGTAATGAGGTTATATCAATCATCAGCAAAAGAGCATTGCAAGGGAAAAAAGTTGTCATAAGAGATTTCAAAGTATGGTTGGACTTTGGCATCCATAAGATATTCAGAGCCCAATCCTATAAAGGTTAACTCTCATGGGACTTCCCATTTAAATTAAAACGGGAATTCCCAATTAAACCTATAAAGGTTAACTCTCATGGAACTTCCCATTTAAATTAAAATGGGAATTCCCAATTAAATGGGACTTGCCAATTAAACTAAGTAAATTAATTAATTCCCATGGAAATTAATTCCTCCCAGGTAAGTTTGCTTAGGATTACCGCTTCATTCCCAGACCCTAATGCAGATATAGAAGCTCATGGTTAAGTCAATCCATAGGGTGGTCCAATGTGGACACAACCAGAGAGGTTCTCTGAACACATCCAGTTTTTTGTTTTATAATATATGGAAATATTTTTGGCACTTCTGGTGGCCTTTTTAGGACCATAAAAATCTTGCGAGGTCTTTGGCTTCAGAAATCCTCATGGAAGTAACGGTGGAAGATAAGCTCTTTGGTGGTGTCCATGAGTTTAAGACCACACATGGGTTTGGAACTTGTAGTGTGTTAAATCTGCAGGTCCCAAATCCATAGGTAAGAAGGATGGACCTCTAAGCAATAAGTAAAGGAAGGGAGTCAGTCTCGTTGACGCCATGCTTGGAATCATGCAATTCCTCTTTCCCTACTTTCAGAATGGCCGGAATTTGTCAAGAACTATGCGCCCTGGTGGGTGACGCACACCCTCGACTGGCTGAAATACGGCAAGAGCGTGTTGGTGGTTCATTTTGAGGACTTGAAGCAGGACCTTTTCGTCCAGCTCAAGAGGATGGTCAGCCTGCTGGGCATCGCGGTCCTCGAGGACCGGCTGCTGTGCGTTGAGGGTCAGAAGGATGGGAACTTCAAGCGCTCTGGGCTGAGGAAGTTGGAGTTCGACCCCTACACACCGGAAATGCGGAGGATGATCAGTGGCTACATCAAGACGGTGGACACAGCTCTGAAACTCAGAAATCTCACTGGTGTGCCAGAGGACTACTATCCAAGATGATGGCCGGGACTACTATCTGAGTGTGGCTGGGGAGGAACTCACCCCCCTGGATTGGAGGGGTTGGTTCTCCCTGGTGAGTAACTATTTCCACCCAGTGGGTGCACTTGTTTTAGGACTCATCTGTTGCTGCTGCTCGCTTTTAGCGGATCCCCTTGCATGAACAAAGTGGGGCCATTGCCCCTCGTTGTCAAAAGAGGCCCCCTTGATTTCCCATCCCTGCAAATCTCTGTTCTTTAGGGACCACCGTTCACAGGCACGTTGAAGACCTGCAAGCTGGAGCTACTCTTTGTGTTGCTGCTGATTTGTTATTTGCCTTTTTTCTGTGACCTGGACCATGCAAGGGGCTTGCCCCCCTCCCCAAAAGCCTACGGTTTTAGCTGGTTTCACATGCGCACATCACTGCTCTACACTCAAAAGAACTGTACGCTCGAGACTAGTTCACACATGCGCACTCACTGCTTTGTGACTGTGTTCTGCTTTGCACACGCGGGACCATAAGGTGGTAGAATCCAGAGAGGGTGCATGGCTGGGACTGCTATAGACGGCACGGTGAAGGTTGATGTGGCCCCTCAAAAAAGAAAAAAACTCAAAAGTGAAAATTACAAATCAAGGAGAGGTTCAAGCTCTGGGTCTTATTGTAAAAGTGCTACACAAATTATTAACCTCTCATTCTGCAGGCTTCAGACTCAATTTTTCTTGGAAGTCTGGGAGCCGCCCCGAACCTGTCTTGCTCAACCCACTCTGAGCAACCTGGAGGTCCCTTGCAGGGCACTCTCCTCCAAGCCTTGTTCGGAACTTTGCAGATGTCCAACTTTTCCATAAATGGAGAGACTACTTCCCCGTAACGGAGAAACCAAAGGTCCAGACGTCTCTGATCTTTGGTGATGACCTTCCTTCTTTCTGCCAGTTACTGATGAGTGAATAAGAAGATTTCTTGGTGTCACAACATGGCAGTGCAGAGGACCATTATCTCCTGGCATGGCTCCATCGTGCTCTTAACACCTGCTCTTGATGGACATAGACCCCCCACACACATCTTGATAACAGTCTCCTTCTATCTCCAATTAACTTGGCTTGGAAATCTTTTGGGAAGCACAACTCTCTCTCTCTCTCTCTCTCTCTCTCTCTCTCTCTCTCTCTCTCTCCCCTCATCTTCCCATAAAGGCTTTGGTTAACACCCTAAGACCGACCTGTCTGTCTGATAGGTTCCTTCCCTCTCTCTCTGTCTTTCTCTCTCTCTCTTGTCTATCTATCTATCTATCTATCTATCTATCTATCTATCTATCTATCTATCTATCTATCTATCTATCTATCTATCTATCTATCTATCTATCTATCTATCTGTGCCATTGGTATTCTCTCTCTCTCTCTCATCTTCCCATAAAGGCTTTGGTTAACACCCTAAGACCGACCTGTCTGTCTGGTAGGTTTTCTCTCTCTCTGTCTCATCTTCCCATGATCCAACATCCATAGGCCAACATCCTAAGGCCCATCCATCCATCCAACCACCTATCTACCTACCTACCAATCTAACTATCTGTGCCACAGGTTCTGTCTGTCTGTCTGTCTGTCTGTCTGTCTGTCTGTCTGTCTGTCTGTCTGTCTATCTATCTATCTATCTATCTATCTATCTATCTATCTCATCCTCCCAGGAAGACTTTGGCCAACATCCTAAGGCCCATCCACCCACCCACCCACCCACCCACCTACCTCCCTCCCTCCTTACCTATCTATCTATCTATCTATCTATCTATCTATCTATCTATCTATCTATCTATCTATCTATCTATCTATCTATCTATCTATCTCATCCTCCCAGGAAGACTTTGGCCAACATCCTAAGGCCCATCCACCCATCCACCCACCTACCTCCCTCCCTCCTTACCTATCTATCTATCTATCTATCTATCTATCTATCTATCTATCTATCTATCTATCTATCTATCTATCTATCTATCTATCTATCTATCTATCTATCTGTGCCACAGGTTTGTTCTCTCTCTCTCTCTCTCTCTCTCTCTCTCTCTCTCTCTCTCTCTCTCTCTCTCTCTCTCTATCTATCTATCTGTGCCACAGGTTTGTTCTCTCTCTCTCTCTCTCTCTCTCTCTCTCTCTCTCTCTCTCTCTCCATCTATCTATCTATCTGTGCCACAGGTTTGTTCTCTCTCTCTCTCTCTCTTTCTCTCTCTCCATCTATCTATCTATCTGTGCCACAGGTTTGTTCTCTCTCTCTCTCTCTCTCTCTCTCACTCTCTCTCTATCTATCTATCTGTGCCACAGGTTTGTTCTCTCTCTCTCTCTCTCTCTCTCTCTCTCTCACTCTCTCTCTCTATCTATCTGTGCCACAGGTTTGTTCTCTCTCTCTCTCTCTCTTTCTCTCTCTCTCTATCTATCTATTTGTGCCACAGGTTTGTTCTCTCTCTCTCTCTCTCTCTCTCTCTCTCTCACTCTCTCTCTCTATCTATCTGTGCCACAGGTTTGTTCTCTCTCTCTCTCTCTCTCTCTCTCTCTCTCTCTCTCTCTCTCTCTCTCTCTCTCTCTCTCTCTCCATCTATCTATCTTTGAGGAAAACAAAGACATTTCTGCAAGAGTGATGAAGAAGTTAACAACAAAAGAGACCTCTTCTTTCGATGCACTTTCTCAGAGGGAAACAGACCTTGACCAAGTGGGCCATCACTGCTGGGTCTGCTTGGTGTGGTTTGCTGCCCGCCTGGTGATTTTCCATTTTTGTTTTGTGAGTCACTGCTAAGGAGGCCCAGTTTGTTCTCTTGCTCCTGAATGTATTTGGCCAGGAGCAACGGCAGGTGTTTTGGTTTTTTTCAGTTTCTTCTGTTTTGTTCCAGAGCTGCTATTTAGTGACGTCATTCCTGGGTTTTGCTTGATTTTTTAATTTGATCTCCTGGAGATCGAATAGTCTTAGCAAAAGTAACACAACTGATTTATCTCTTTCCCTGCTTTCATTGGGCAGCTGCTGGACTCCGTCTGAACAACCCTCAGGTCAAAAGCCGTCCATTAAAAGAACATTTTGTTAATATTTCCACAGTGTAGTAAAGTGTCTTTTGTAGAGCTGGCTGTCGGAGTGGGAATCATCTGGAGTAGGTGGGCAAGGAGAGACTGCACCCACAAACATGGTGTCAGAGTCAGACCCATAATGCACCCAGAATTCATAATGAGATCAGGCCAATAATGCACCCAAAATTCATAATGGGATCAAGACAATAATGCACCCAAAATTCATTATGGGTTCAGGCCAATAATGCACCCAAAATTCATTATGGGATCAGGCCAATAATGCACCCAAAATTCATTATGGGATCAAGACAATAATGAACCCAAAATTCATTATGGGATCAAACCAATAATGCACACAATATTCATTGTGGATCAAGCCCAAAATGCACCCAAAATTCATAATGGAATCAAGCACATAATGCATCCAAAATTCATTATGGGTTCAGGCCAATAATGCACCCAAAATTCATTATGGGATCAGGCCAATAATGCACCCAAAATTCATTATGGGATCAAGACAATAATGAACCCAAAATTCATTATGGGATCAAACCAATAATGCACACAATATTCATTATGGGATCAAGCACATAATGCATCCAAAATTCATTATGGGATCAGGCCAAAAATGCACCCGAAATTCATTATGAGATCAGGCCAAAAATGCACCCGAAATTCATTATGAGATCAGGCCAATAATGCACCCAAAATTCATTATGGGATCAAACCAATAATGCACACAATATTCATTATGGGATCAAGCCCAAAATGCACCCAAAATTCATAATGGGATCAAGCACATAATGCATCCAAAATTCATTATGGGATCAGGCCAAAAATGCACCTGAAATTCATTATGAGATCAGGCCAATAATGCACCCAAAATTCATTATGGGATCAAGCCCAAAATGCACCCAAAATTCATAATGGGATCAAGCACATAATGCATCCAAAATTCATTATGGGATCAGGCCAATAATGCAAACAATATTCATTGTGGATCAAGCCCAAAATGCAACCAAAATTCATTATGGGATCAGGCCAAATGGGGACCTTCTAACCCAGATCCCTGTTCCCCATGGTGTCCAACCTAATGCTCAAATAGGAGGCCCACAAATGAGGCATGAAGAGCTTTTCTCTGTGGTTTGCTTCCCATCACCAGAGACACATGGATACATCTTTTGAAGTGCCTTCCTTCTCCCTCCCTCCCTGCCTCCCTCCCTTCTTTTTATCTCTTCTCCTTCCTGGCGCTTCATTCCCTTCCTCCTGAGCTGGCCGTGGTGCTGAATCCCAAATGAAGCTTCTCTGCACTGGGGGTGCTCTGCACAGTCCTGGAGCATGAGACCAACCTGTTTTCCCCATGCATTTTGGGGGGTAGTGGGGTGGAGGCCCTGAATGACAGAGGGGGCTCTCCCGGCTCATTGATTGGGGTGTTCTGGCTCCACCGACCTTTCCCTGCCTGCCTGTTTATGGAGTCCATCCTGGAAGTCTCTGGTGAAATATTAGCCGTGTGGCAGAATGCAATTCCAAGAGCTATTAAGCCAGAAATAAAAAGATTTTTGATGTTTGAAATAAGAAAATAACTTATCTAAAGGCTCTTTTCAAGGAGGTGCTGAGATAAGGGGGTGCGGGGGAAGACAAATCATATGGGGCGGTTTCAGCAAGTCTAGGTTGAAATCTGAAGCTCACATCTGGCTCAGTTCCATTTGACTACCATGGCTTGATAGAAAGAGCTCCCCAAATCTCTTAAGGCCACCTATAAATAAATACCTTTATTGGCATAAGCACAGAAAAAATAAGTATTGAACAGCGCAAGAATAAATAAGGAACAAAACATAGGATTAGTATGTAGTCATGGCCATGGCGGGTGACAATTTGACCGGATTTTTCCGGATTTGTCTTCTTTTGTAGCCTTCTGTCCGGGTGTCCTCCAAAAAGGCTTCACTGTCCTCCATTTTGGGACTTTGCAATGGTGTGCAGTACCCCATCATGTCATATGTCATTGGATTCATATTGAAAAGCAGAATCCAGTGCAAAAATCGGTTTAGAAATATCTCCGTCCTATCAAAAGTTATGACCAAAAAACTAAAAATAAAAGTGCAAAAAGTGCATTGAGCTCTATGGGAAAGTGAAAGTGCCCAATATTGTGGCTTTACTCGTGAGAAGGCAAACATGCCATTGTCTGCTGGAAAGGCCAGGCTGAGTGGAATCCAAGACCTTGTCCTCCTTTTGAGGTTTGGGCATCTGATCACCTTCGGCCATGATCATACAGTGGCCCATACCTATTGATGCATCTGGTAGAGGTTCAATAAGTAGCGCATGAATTATGCAGCCACCCACAAATATGCAATGCCCAAACTTTTTGAGACCGGATCCTGAGTGCTAAACAGGCAGTTTAGCCACCCCAGAGACAGAACAGTTATCAGAGGAAAGCAGGGGATGTTACAGCCAGACAAGCAACCAGCCGGCACTTGGCAAGAGAAGCCATCCAATTATCTGTTTGCTTCCCGTATGTTATTCGGTGGTGCTTTCCAAAAGCCACACTGGAAGCATATTTAGCCCGTCCTTTATTTGAAATAATTTCATTAAGATCATGGAATGTATATGCAGTAGATTTATAGGAGCACATTATCCACTCCTGTCATTAAGTTAGTGATGCCGAACATGCCCGGCAGTTGGGGAGAGGAGCAAGACCGTTGCAGAAGTGATGGTAAAGGAAGGCAGAGGAGCGGGAGATGTCCGAAAAGACGGAAACACAAATGGCCTCTCCAGGAGCTGGGATGGAGAGAAATAGAATGAAGGCCAATGGACCTTGTGGGGCCTCTTTCTAGCCATCCTCTTGGGCAACATGCATGATTCTCCCTATGATTTTAGAACAGATCAATAGAGCAAATCAGAGACTCTTTAATTCTCCCCCACATTTCCTCTGCGGCCCAACTATCTTTCTTTTTGCAGCCAGGGAATGGGTACAAGAGTGGCAGATGCTGCAACCTGTTTTCAGGATATATGGCAACTCCACCTAGGGTCCCAGGTCTCCACTCAGCCAAAAAGTTCCCTGGAATGATCTCGAGTCATTTAACCTACACTTAACCTACCTCACAAGGCTGTTGTGTCAGTAAAGTACAGATGAAGGAGCACCTTGGAAGAAGGCCATGATAAAAAAATTATGAGATGAATGTCATGTTCACTTTATTCCCCTTAAGTTTTATTATCATTATTATTTATATCCCACCTTTCTATATTATGTTTATTCAATTTATATCCCACCTTTCTACCTAAGATGAAGGACTCTTAAGGTGGCGAGTAGCATTTAAAACAACAGAATAAAATAATTAAGAACTTAATTCTTAATTATAGGTTCTTAATAATTAAGAACTAGATAAAAACAGACATACCCTACAATCCAGAGTAACTACGGGAGGGTGTAAGAGACATTACATGTACCCGTAGTTACTACACCACCTAGTGAAAATCAATGGGAAATTCATACTGCAATCCAGAGCAAATTGTTCTTACACTGGAGCAAGGACTCCCTGTAGTTACTCTGGATTGCACACTTATACAATGGGTTTCTTCCCCCCTCCCCACAACGTTCTCCTTTATTTAAATTTTTTGGTGTTATTCAAAATGTTTGCCTCCTCAGGAGTTGCAGGCAAAGCTGGTACCGCACAGTTGCTGTAGCAACATATCTCCGAATTCAAACTCTTGCTGTATCTCTCAGTAAATTTTTTAAAAATACTTTTTTCAGTAGGCGAAGGTTTCTGGAGACGGAGGGAAGCAATTTGGAGCCCCAAAGTCGGAAGATATAGGGTGTTGCCCTCTGCCATTTGCCAGATTAAAAATAGAGATGCTCTGGTAGTATGTGCTGGAGCTCAATGGATGGAGAATTTCCCATGCATGGAGAAGGCTTCAGGTGTCCTCCCATTGCAGCAATTCCAGGCCCAGTTGGAATGACCTCAAATCTTGGTCAGTGCTCGATCAAATGGATTACAACCAGTGGTGGGCTTCAGGGGGTTCTCACGATGGACCCGGCCTGGCCCAAGATCTGGTTCACCGGAAGTAGGCGGGAAAGGCTGGGGTCAGGGGCGGGGCCAGGGAGGGCACGCCCCCACCCCAGCATGCTGTGGGTGCAGGTGGGTGGGGTGAGGGGTGGGGTGAGGGGTGGGCCCCAACCCTGGCTCACTGCACATGCGCTAAGATTGGCGCATGCGCAGTTGCATCCTGAAGCTGATCAACTGTGTCAAGGTTGACGCAGGCGCAGTGTAGGGCTTCCCTCAGGCGCCGAACCGGTGCGCCTGGTTTTCTGCCCCACCCATAGCTACCAGATCAGTAGCGGGGGGCCATAACCAACCACTGGTTCAGGCGATCCGGCCCGAACCAGCTTGGGACAACTCTTTGCTAATGAGTGCCTGGTTCTGAGAATCGGCTACTAATGAGACATATAACCTGTTGTTCTATGGACATAGAGCAGGCCTCCATCAGTCTTGAAAGACTATGGTATCGTGTTTGGTGCTGCATATGCTGCATGTGAAGCATGAAAGCCTGAGTTAAATTGTTATGGAGGATAGGCTGTTACCCAAGCAGCAAATCCCCCTGTCCACGCCACTGAATTAGTCCAATGGACAGGCAGAGCCACTACAATTGGATCCAGCTGACGTCGCAGAGCTGGGCTAAGGACAGGAGCTCACCCTGTCTTGTGGGGCTGACCCACATGTGGACATAGGCTACAATCCAGAGTAACTACAGGAGTACGTAAGAGACATTATGTGCACCCATAGTTACTGCACCACCTAGTGAAAACCTGTGGGAAATTCATATTGCAATCCAGAGTAACTTGTTCTTACTCCAGAGCAAGAACTCCCCATAGTTACTCAGGATTGCGCCCATCGAACCTGTGGTTAATGTAGGTTTTTAAGACAAAGAACCTGTTGTTAATTTATTTGGATCCCACAACTGATCACAACCCATGAGATGTTCCTCCCCAAAAGTTCATTTATCCAGATTTGATTGTTGTTTCCGTAACATAATCCAGAGAGCCCTCCACTCATTCTTCTATAAAAGCCGTAAAATGTACCGGGAGATGAGAGTTATAAATCCAAAGAAAGATAACATGTTTCTTTTGTTGGTGGATGAATGTTTATCCATCACTTTTACAATTTCCCGCAAAATTTATGATCCACAATCTGCTGGAATGCAGGAGCGATAATTTAAACCGGGTTCTAAGCAAGGGATACAACACCAAAGAAGTGAACAGTGATCAAATATGTCTTCTTTTTTGTTCTGCTCCTGTCCAATTTTCAAACAAAAGAGGTTGATTTATACGAGGAGCAGCACATAGCTTTATTTCAAGAGCCCAGCAGTTAACCGGGGTGTGTGTATGTGTGTGTATGCGAGAAAGGGAGAATCAGCCACCCAGTAATTACGGCGAGACATGCGCTCGAGCATACTGGTGTTGTGTCATCAGCAATAATCTCCAATGTTTACAACAATATGGGATTGAAAGATGCCAGGCTTTGCAAAAAGAAATTGGAGAATGGGGCACAATCACACAAGTGCGATGGAACCACAACAAACGGGCTCCGGATGATTAAAAAGGGATGGTGGCGTAAAGCCGATGCTCTGACTCACTCAGAAAAGGCAATGTTTTTACAAAAAGTGTGAACAGCTGTTGACGGCTGGTCGGGAACAAGCGCCGAGAGTTGCGAGAAAGCCCCACAAAATGCACCCAAAGGGGAGAAGATGTGTGGTCAATATATCGATGTGGTCAACATAAGGGGTTATATGTTGGGCACTGTGTGGTGAGTCATGAACAGGGTTGGCCCATAAAAAGCAGGCCTCCATCAATCTTGAAAGACTATGGTATCGTGCTCGGCGCTGCATACGCTGCATGCGAAGCACAAAAGCTTGGGTTGGATTGTTATGGAGGATAGGCTGTTACCCAAGCAGCAAATCCCCCCTCTCCACGCCACTGAATTAGTCCAGTGGAAAGGCAGAGCCAATACGATTGGATCCAGCTGGCATCACAGAGCTGGGCTAAGGACAGGAGCTCACCCTGTCTTGTGGGGCCGACCCGGGTCTCGAACCCTGGCCTGCTGGTTAATAGCCACAGCGTCTTAACCGCTTGCACCACCCACAGCCCTAATGTTGGCCCATCTATAAAGCCAACTGACAGAGTTGCCTTGCTGGGGTCTCGCTGGCTGCCCAGACAGATGTGGAGTGGGCAAAAAGTTCCTTTTTTGCTGTTTTGTATCCCTCATCTCAGCAACGAACCTGGCACAAACCAACTGCACCAGATGGGCCGCCGGTCGGACAATCAGCCTGGCGTCTTCTGTGAGAACATCGCCTGGAGCCATCCAGAATCGGCTTATTTCAAATTGAGATGAGCAAAGAATCCTCTGTTTGCTTCCAAGAGTGCAAAATCTCTCTCTTTCCCCCCTCCATCTCGTTCTGATTGGAAGAGGGAAGGGTTGCCTTGAAACACTGATTACATTCTGCGCTTTCAGGTTCTGCTCCAGTTTCATTAACCTGCACGACTTGATTTATTCAAGGCCAGGATTAATTCCCAGAAACGGCCACCTTGGAACTTAAATTTGGAGACTCTCCCTGATTATAAGATAAATGGGGCCTGCTGATGCGAGGTTAATTAATGCTCTACATGCGCAAGACCTTCTGTTGCACAGAAGCTCATTGGGTCTCACGTGGCTGTTTGGGTCAGTTTTTGAAGCATTGGGATTTTCAGCGGGGGCAAACTTTCCAAGTATGATCGAAGTAACAAATGTATGAAGGAGGAGGAACGTAGGGGAAATATACTCATTACAGATATATCCAGCAGCATCAACAATCAGCAGCCATTCTCCAGAATTTCATGTCCATTTTATGTTCATATCAATCAACCTTCCCTAACCAAGAAGTCCTTCCAAGGTCAAAGTTCACCATGTTAATATTGTTATTATTATTATTATTCAGAATTTTTATAATAAGACCATGTTTTGGTGCAATGTGCAAACAGATCTTCTTGCAGGGTAATATGCTGTGAGGCTCTAGGAGAAGTACAGGAAAAGCACATGATCCAGGACACTATTGTCAAATTAGTTTTATTAACCGCTCCAATTAGGAATCTGGAACAAGTGGACCCTTCCACTATATGGGACAAACATTGATTGATTGATTGATTGATTGATTGATTGATTGATTGACTGATAAATAAAAGTATCTAAAGCAGTGGTTCTCAATCTTCTTAACGCCGTGACCCCTTTATAAGTTCCTCATGTTGTGGGGTCCCCCAACCATAAAATTATTTTCGTTGTTACTTTATAACTGTAATTTTGCTACTGTTATGAATCGTAATGTAAATATCCGATATGCAGGATTATTTTCATTGTTACAAATGAAATGTGTGTTCTGTGTACACATTGAACACAATGGGATTTATTTCAGAGTAGGCATGGATTGGATTGGGCCCTGAAGCTGCAATCCTATCCATATTTACATGGGAGTAAAGGCCACCCTGACTATAATGGGATTTATTTTAGAGTAGGCATGCATAGGATTGGGCCCTGAGGCTGCAATCCTAGCCACATTTACATGGGAGTAAAGGCCCCCCTGACTATAATGGGATTTTTTTTCAGAATAGGTGTGCATAGGATTGGGCCCTGAGGCTGTCAGTCAGCCCCAGTGCACACGCAGCTACAGCCAGAGGTCTGGCAAGCCTGACCTGGCCCTGCACCAGGGATCTTTTGGCGACCCCCAGGAAAGCTCTAGGCAACCCCCAAAGGGGTCCCAACCCCCACTTTGAGAAATGCTGGTCTAAAGGCACATAAGGAAGCCAAATTGATGAAGGTAAGAAGTCATTAATAGTCCAGGTATAGAAAATAGGTTACTCAACAAATTCTAGGGTCACCCCATGGTAAAGGGTCAATGGAAGAAATTAAGGGCACAATCCATTTTATAGTACAGGAAAATGTACTATATGTCTATTCCATGTCTACTCAGAAATAAGCCCCTTTGTGTTCAATGTGTTTTACTCCCTGGAAAGTGTGCTTAGAATTGCAGCCTATGAGTTAATTGCATCTATACTCTCTGTCAACTCTACGGAGTCAGCATTTACAGATCTACCTACTTATCCATCCATCTATCCATCTATCTACAGTATTTATATACCACCTTTCAACAAGTTCACAAAGCGGTTTACAAAGAAATTTAATTAAAATTAAAATTAAAAAAAATAATGGCTAATAAAGTGATGTCTTTGAGCAGATAATGGTCAGTCATACATAAGACACGAAGAAGGAGATGAAAGGACGCTTCCTGCAAGCGTGCCAGGCGGATCGACTTTGAAATGCCATCAAACCAGGAGAGGAACATCATCCCCAGCTGTACAATCCGCAGCCCAGCAAGATGTAAATTGCTGCAAACCAGATAGCAATCTTGTGGCTTCCGCTAATAATTCTCTCTCCAATAAGCATAACAGAATATTTGCTAGATCTTATCCAAGGGTGAACACATCATGTCGACACCAATAGAGTGGGAGATACTCTAGGCCACTTGTCAAGAGAATAAGTGAATTGGATGGAAGATAACAGATGGAACGAGGAGGAAAGCGATGGTCGCCACAACAGGTTGTGCCTTGAATGGCACAACACTCCTACGCAGGGACTCGGGGAATGAAGGGGCCATTCTGAGATGGAGATGCTAAGAGACCCCAATGTACTCACTTGGCTACCATTTGAGTAGGGTTGCCACAAGTCCCCCAAAACAGGTACAATCCTGATTTGGGGGGATTGTGATCATTTACTGGCAAATGGGACAGAGGGTCCTGTCCCGATTTTGTGGAAGAGAATTACGGCAACCCTACACGTGAGCCGGCAAACTGTGCACATCTCAAACCACTGCAAGGTGACAGTGGAAAGCCAGGAGTTTCCATTTCCAGTGTTTGAGCCTCGGCAACCAGCGCAGCCGCGAGGGGCCTATTTGTATGTGAAAGAGGTTTGTGTTATATTAAATAGGCAAACAAGCCGGAAAGGCAGGAATCAAATATTAGCTTTCCAAAGC
Source organism: Cryptoblepharus egeriae (assembly GCA_030015325.1). Classification (NCBI taxonomy): domain Eukaryota; kingdom Metazoa; phylum Chordata; class Lepidosauria; order Squamata; family Scincidae; genus Cryptoblepharus; species Cryptoblepharus egeriae. The sequence goes on from JAREYC010000020.1 coordinate 2,011,239, forward strand.
AGTCTTGATGCTGGTGACTTAACCCGAGGGTTATGTACCACTCGTCAGTTTTGGAAAGCTATATTTGCAAGGATGATTGATTGAGGCAAGGAAGAGGCTGGGGAAAATAACCAGCTGATGAGACGCATCTGGGCCACAACAAGAGCGTAAATACCATATTTATTCAAATCTAATGTGCACCTTTTCCAGGCAGTTTTGGTGCCTGGGAATTGGGGTGTGCATGCACTAGATTCAATGGCATAAATATGGTAAACCTGCTAAGATGGTAGGATTACTGTATTCAACCGAACCAGTGATCGTCCCAGGCAGCGGTGGGCCTGGCCTGGCCCAACATCCAGTTTGCCGGAAGTGGGCGGGGCCAGGCTGGGGTCAGGGGCGGGGCCTGGGTCAGGGCAGGGAGGGGCAGGGGACGGGGCTGGGGCGGGTCAGAGGCGGGGCCGGGGAGGGCCCGCCACCCACCCCAGCGTGCTGCGGGTGCGGGTGGACGGGGCGAGGGGTGGGCCCCAACTCTGGCGCACTGCGCATGCACCAAGCATCGTTGGCACATGTGCAGTGTGTCCTGAAGCCAGTCCTGAAGCCAGCAAGCTTTAGGACGCACTGTGTGTGCACCAATGAAGTGCGCAGTGCGCAGCACCAATGCGCAGTGGTGGTGGGCTGCAGGGGACCGGTATGGCTGGTTTCCTGGCTCCCCACTTGCTACCAGATCGGTAGCGGGGGGGGGGGGATTTTAGGAAGCAGTTTGGGCGATCCAGCCTGAACCGGCTTCAGCCCACCCCTGGTCCCAGGGATGGTGAGGAGGGCAACCTCTGTCCCTGGGATGATTGCTTCACCCCCCAACATAGGGAGGGAGCAGCCAGCCCCTTTGCCTCCCAGGAAGGCGGAGCAATGCTTTTCCTCCTGTCTGTCTGGGGGCAACGCATGTGCCATTGAATAGAATGCGCACCCTGAATTAAAAGGCTTGAGATTTTAAAAAATGTTTGTTGCGCATTACAATCTCCAGCAAACTTTGTTTTAATGTCACACTTTTTGAACTCACAGAGCATGTTAAATTCAATGGCACATTAGATTTGAAGCAATATGGTGACTGCCATATCCTTTATCTCAGCCAATATTACCTACTCTGACTGGCAGCTGTAAGTTTCTCTCCCAGTCCTGGGTGCAACATGGAAACCTTGCAACTGGAAATGGTAGGGGCTGCATCCGAGATGTTCTGATTCCATGATTTTTTCCCACATCGTTGCTTGCACTTTCCGAGGACATGTGTTTTCTGAGTGATATTTTTCAGGGACTGACAGAGGACGTCTCCATTTCCTGCTGCCTGCAAAACCCTCTGGTGTGATTTAGACAAGCTTTTGACCTCTATGGATGTTGAGTTAATAGGATTCTGGGACGGTACCTTTTAGCACTTAATTAAATATTATGTACAGCTGAAACAGAGCAAACAACGATTTCGTGCCAAATAGAGGAAGCACTGATTCCCTCCTGCTCTATAGAAACAGGTAGATGGGATTGCAAAGAAGATTATCTTTGGGTTTTAAACAGCAGAGGAAAAACTGGATTCAACATTATTTCTGCAATTTCCCCCCACCCCCTGAAATTATTATTACTTATTTTATGCTGCATTTAATAAATATGGGAAAACGGACAAGATACCCCACCTTTTGATACCCCACCAATTTCACCAGAGTGTCCATGAACTTTCAAGCATTTTTTGCAACCCGTAAGATGTAGGAACTTGAGGTTTTAAAAAGATAGGAAAATTTTTGGCGAATGCCAAAGGTGGCAAATACTTACTTTGCTTGCAGAAGTCCTACATTCCATCTTTGGCACCGCCAGTTAAAAGGATTCCAAACCCTACAATAATCCTAACATGGAAGATGATAGGAAATGTGCTTCTGCCAGAGAACTACCAGCAGCATAGCCCAAATAATGCCAACCGGCTTCCTGGCTCCAGTTATGTCTTCCCCTTGTGTCGTTAGAGAGGATGCCCAACAGGTGGCAGTAACCTCTGTGCTTTGCAGTGAGCCTCTGACCATGAATCCCATTGAATTCCATTGGTTCAAAGTCAAACCACTTCAATAGTCCATCCAAAGCATCAGTACTTCAATGGCTACTCTCTGGTGCACTGAACATGGCCTGTGGATCTCCGCAAGGGAAGGAGGACTTTGAAGTGCTGTTTTGAAGTTGCTTTCGCCAGCATTGGTCAACTCTGAACTGGATCTGTACCCAATACGATACGATCCGGTGGGATCCTCCAGTAGGATCCTGGAGCCCACCAGGACTCACTGTTTAAATGGGGTTTTGTATCTACTCCAGTGTCACTGTGGTGCTTCTTGACAAACTGTCCATCATGTTGTGTTTGACAGTAAATTGAGAGCTTATACTGGCCCACTGTCAATTTTTTTTTATTGTAGACCACTCTGTCCTTAAAGGCTGGGTGGACTGGATATTGATAACTGGTTTACCATAAGTCTATGTATTGGGTGGCACAAGTGGCTAAGACACTGTGCCTGTTAACCAGCAGGCCAGGGTTTGCTGGGTCGGCCCCACAAGACAGGGTGAGCTCTTGTCCTTAGCCCAGCTCTGCGACGCAGCTGGATCCAATCGTCTTGGCTCTGCCTTTCCATTGGACTAACTCAGTGGCGTGGAGAGGGGGGATTTGCTGCTTGGGTAACAGCCTCTCCTCCATAACAATCCAACCCAGGCTTTTGTGCTTCGCATGCAGCGTATGCAGCGCCGAGCGCGATACCATAGTCTTCCAAGACTGATGGAGGCCTGCTTTGTACATTATATGGTGAACGAATGAACGAATGAATGAATGAGCTCTTTCAGATTCTTAATTCCACTCAAACTGGACCTGGAAAAACAACTTCTATCAAGCACGAACTCTTCACCCTTGGATAAGCTCCCAGCAGATGAGCATCAGGGTGGTTGTTCTCACTATCTCCAACTGGATAGCTTCTTCAATCCAGAGGTAGCCACAAATCAACGGCTGGTGGCCCTCCAAATCTCCAGGATTCCTGGAGACCAGGAATCGCCAGAAGACTCACAAAAGCCACCCTAGATATTTTTACATGGTCTCCAGCATCAAACTGTGCAAATAAATCTCCAGGAACAGCTTCAGTCAGAGTTGGCAGCCCGACCCGCAAATGATGGAGTGCCGAGTTTTGATATGCTAGCAAAACATACCCGGGAAACCTCCATCCTGCTGGTCTTCCAGGGGGTGAATGTCTCTCCGATGCCTCTTTCTTGTAACATCTTTCAGATGCTGTTTGGCAAAGACAGATCCTCTCTGCCTGTTTTATGGCACCCTAGAAATGACAGCTACGGCTTTGCTGTATTTAAAAATCCCCTCGATCCAGCCCCAGCAGTCAACCTGTCCATTAACTTTGCTGGTTACACGTTGCAGTTGGCACTTCGATGGTGTGTGTGCAGACGGCCGTAAAAACCGCACTCGACAAACAATACACTCAACAATGCGCTTGAGATGACGCTGTAGCACCGATCCTGCCCAGCAAAGAGCTGCGTTCTAGTAAAGCCCACTGTGATCACTCCATGTCAGTTGTACTCAAAGTGGGGCTTGGGACCTCCTTGGGGGGTCGCAATCTCGGCTTGGGGGGCACACATTATGGTGGTATCCACCATCTTGGAATCAGGAATCCTGGGAGTAAGAGCCCAATCGTAGCATATCTACTCATTATGTTCAATGAGTAGATAAGACCCATTATGTTCAATGGGTCTTATTCCTAGGAAAGTGTCTTTAGGGTTGCAGCCTTAGGGTACAATCCAGAGTAACTACAGGCCCTTTTACACCGATGTAGTTACAGTGCCATCTATGGGAAACCTATGGGAAAGGCATAGAGCAATCCAGAGTAAGTGCCTCTTACGTCTTCCTGGAGTTACTCTGGATTGTAGGGTCTGTCTCATTGAACACAATGGGATTTACTTTTGAGTAGACATGGAGAAGACATGGCATCACAGTGATGTAATATCCCGTTAAGCTTGACAGGGTGGTCCAGACATATTTCTAAGTTTAAAAGAGGTTCTCGGGCTGAAATACCCGAGTACCACTGCTCTACTTTGTGGTGCTTTTCTTGTGCTGTGTTGGCCTCCTACTTCCCGCCCAGAATATTCAATGGGAATCCCTTTGACACCCCTTTAACACCATGGGGGGGTACCCTGCGTCAACCCGGAATGTGACAATCCCTGATCTCAACTAATTTAAATTAATTATTTAATTTATGCTTCCTGCCCAAAATATTCAACGGGAATCCCGTTGACACCCCCTTAACTCCATGAGGGGAACCCTACTTCACCCCAGAATGTGAGCATTCTCAATTTCCCCAATTGGTTCTCCTCATAAGTAAGCAACTCCTTCTGCTGTGGAGCTGAAGGCCGCCGCCTCTGCTGGAAACGGCGGTTGTCGACTGCGTAGTCGCCCTACTAGGAAGCAGCCCTCAGGAGGGTTCCCCTGCCTTCCGTGACACATCGATTAATTAGAGGAAAATGTGCTAAACACTCTGCAGATTAAAAGGCATGGAGGCACGAAGCGTGGTTTGTTGTTGTTTGTAGCCACCCACGGTGAGGCACCTGCTGTGCACTTGCAGTGCCACGGAGGAAGAGGTGGCAGGTCACCGTAGAAGGTGCCATGGCGGTTATCAGAACGAAAGAGTGGCCTCTCCAAAAAGGGCCATCAACCAAAAAGGGCCCTTGGTCACCTCAAGCAAGCTGGAGAAGTCAAGGTCTTGCCCTGAAATACACGTCTTTGTTTTACTCTGGAGAGGAAGTTTTTACCTGAGAAATTTTTCACCTCAGGAAGTTTTTACCTCAGAAATGGAGGTTTTCACCTGAGAAATTTTTTACCTCAGGAAGTTTTTACCTCAGAAATGGAGGTTTTTCCTCAGAAATTTTTTACCTCAGGAAGTTTTTACCTCAAAAATGGAGGTTTTTAACCTCAGAAATGGAGGTTTTCACCTGAGAAATTTTTTACCTCAGGAAGTTTTTACCTCAGAAATGGAGGTTTTTCCTCAGAAATTTTTTACCTCAGGAAGTTTTTACCTCAAAAATGGAGGTTTTTAACCTCAGAAATGGAGGTTTTCACCTGAGAAATTTTTTACCTCAGGAAGTTTTTACCTCAGAAATGGAGGTTTTTCCTCAGAAATTTTTTACCTCAGGAAGTTTTTACCTCAAAAATGGAGGTTTTTAACCTCAGAAATGGAGGTTTTCACCTGAGAAATTTTTTACCTCAGGAAGTTTTTACCTCAGAAATGGAGGTTTTTCCTCAGAAATTTTTTACCTCAGGAAGTTTTTACCTCAGAAATGGAGGTTTTTTTCCTCAGAAATTTTTTATTTCAGGAAGTTTTTACCTCAGAAATGGAGGTTTTTACCTCAGAAATTTTTTACCTCAGGAAGTTTTTACCTCAGAAATTTTTACCTTCAGGGTGGTTTGTCCCTTAGAAGATTCTTTTAAACTCTGAGAAGAAATAAGAACTTTCGCTTCAAAATAAGTTTTTAAAAACACACACAAACACAGATATACCTTTTTCCTCTCAGAAACCAAGTTTCAAAAGTGAACTTTTGTCTCAGAAGAGAAGGTTTATGAGATTGCAAACCGGTCCTGTCTTCGTTTTAGTCTGTCTGATGTGCTGAAGCTATTGTTATATATTGAAATATTATATATTTTATGTACAGGGCGATTCAAAATGAATGGGACAAAAAGGCAAGCAATGTTTTCTTTTTGTCACATTCATTTTGAATCATCCTGTATTATATAAAGAGGGTGCTCTGCTCACCCTCTTTATATACAGTTCTAGCAAGAACATTTTTCCACCTGGCCCCACAGCAGCTAATTAATAATTAGTCATATGGGGATGACCTGTGACAAGTACTAGCACCTTATTTCCCAGACAATCCTAGGCATGTCTAATCAATGTAAGCCCCATTGTGTTCAATGGGTCTTACTCCCAGGAAAGTGGTCCCGGCGCTAGTCCTGCTCAGCACGGCTGTCCAGACAGAGGACAAAAATAATGAATTATCTCTCCAATTAACTGCGCATGAAATTGGGTGGTCAGAATGGCTCAGCCCACATTTTAAAGGGAAGATTTATTAATGGACTATGAAATCTCACAGAAAAGTCAACAAGAAGAGAAAGGAAGTTGCTTGACATATTGTATGAAATAGGAATTCTCAAGAGCACAATTGATCGCATGGAGAAGGAACACACTTTCCACCAGAATGAATTCCTCAACAGGCAAATATTGGATGATGTGTTAATGGGACGGTGGTCTTTTGTGCGTCACAATTCAACAAAATGGCTCCGAATCCTGAAAATCTTATATTTCAGAAATAATAAAGGGCTAGGACATAAAAGGGGGAGCATAACACATAAAGCATGTATATTATAACCCCTGTCCTTCTGTTGCTGAGGACTAGAGGGCAACTGTGGCTAACCCTACAATCCAGAGTAACTATGGGAGCACGTAAGAGACATTATGTGTACCCGTAGTTACTGCGCCACCTAGTGAAAACCTATGGGAAATTCATACTGCAATCCAGAGCAAATTGTTCTTACACCAGAGCCAGGACTGGCCCCACAGTAGTTACTCTGGATTGCGCCCTTAACTGTGAATCCCATTTCCCAAAGTGCTTATATACAAGTGTTGTTTTCAAGATCCAGCCTTTCCATAACCCTGGAAATTTGCAGATCCCATATGGATATGTTGCAGATCTCCCAAGACCTGCAAGTATCTGTATATTTACCTATTTTCTCAAATCTAATGTGCCACCAAATCGAATGCGCACCCGATTATATTTATAAGCTTAACAACGTACTCATTCAAATCTAATTAACCATAAAATCTATTGCGCACCCTGATTTTGGGGACTGAATTTGGCTGGGAAAGGTGAGCGTTAGTTTCGAGTAAATACAGTATTTATTTTTCTCCCACCTTTCGCTGCAAAAGCAGACGCAAGGTGGCGAATAACACAGATTAATAACATATAAATCAATACAATATTTTTAAAAAATTTCTGAATTACAATAAAAACAGCTAAAAACATAGCCTGTTGCACTTAAAAACGTGCAAGGTATAGATATGGCGCAGGTTTCCAAGTCCTATCTGGGCATCGCAATGGACCACAAATATAAGGATCTGGGAAGACAAAGTCCTGCCTCCTTTGGGACTACTCAAAATGAACCCACACTGGGAGTGCTGGATCCAAGCTGGAGGTCACCGGTGGTCAGATTATTGGCTTTCCAGAGTTCAAAGTAAAGTACTATCCTTTTCAGTTAGTGAAGATGCTTTTGTAAAGCTCCGGCGTGGAAGGGTCGAGTGCATGGTATCCTCACTCAGCGCATTGACCAGCCTGGACAAGATTGTCATCTTAAACTTTCTAAAGTCCTGACCCATGAAGACGTAAAGGACCGGGTTCATGCAGCTGTTGGAAACCGCGATGGCCGTTGCGATGGGAACCCCAATCTCAAAGACAGCCTTTGGGAAAAGATGGTGTTGTGTTTCCATGAGAAATATCACGTGGTAGGGACACCAGCAGAAGAAAAAAGTCATAATGATGGCCACTATTATTCTTAAGGGCTTCTTGGATTTGGCGAGACGGTTCCGTTTCAGCCGGAAGATAATGATCACGTAGCAAGCGGTGATGACGGTCATCGGCATGATGAAACCAGCTAGGAAGCGAACAATGGTGACCGTGGAATGTCTGATTGTGCCTAGATGGGTATAGTGGGATCTCGACAAGGAGTAGTTGTTAAAACATATGATGGGGCCTTCGTAGGTTTTGTGGGTGTCCCGAAAAACCAGGGAGGGGGAACTCATTAAAAATCCAAAAGCCCAAATAAAGACACATAAAAAGCACGCGATCTTGGGTGACCGGTGATTTTGAGACCATATTGGGAATACCACCGAAATGCATCGGTCAAAACTGATGATGGTCAGTAGAAACACACTGGTGTACATATTGAAAGTGAGGAGCAATGAGTTGACCTTGCACATGGCTTTGCCGAAGACCCAGTGGTAGCCTAAGGCTGTGTAGACGATGGTCAGTGGCAGGAAGACATTGAAGAGGAAGTCGGCAGCTGCCAGATTGAGGAACCAGACGGCGTTGACGGACTTCTTCATCTTGAGGGTGATTATTGCAATCACCAACCCATTGCCCACCAAGCCCAAGAGGCAGGTGATGCTGTAGATGATGACAGTGAGGATCTGAGCTGCGGTCTTGAAGTCGTAGGCAGCTGTTTGCTCTCTGTGGCTCGGTTCAGTGCTGGAATTGAAGTCATCCGGGTAGTAGTCATAGGAAACGTTGTCTAGAAACTCCATGACCTGCGGACGGAACAGGGATTAGTCCGGAAGTTAAACTTTGTACTCGCTCGTAAGAACATAAGAAAGCCTTGGAGAATCAGAGCATCAAGTACCCCATACTTATTTGGAACGAATATGCCATCAAATCTAATGCACACCCTGATTTTAAAAGGGTTGGGAATTTTTTTTTTAAGTTTGATTGTAATGCACGGCTGCAAATCAGGTGCAAAATTTAATTTTACTGCATACAACAATATGATAATAATATGATAAAAAAGTTTATGGTTTTTACCTCATTTCCCTACTTTATACAACAATGGGTTTATATTACATTTTTATTACGATATAGTAAACTGTTAAACGAAATACTGAACTTTACTTATAATCAAAATACCATATTTACTCAAATCTAATGTGCACCCCAATTTTGGAGACTAACTTTGAATGAGCATTAGACGGTGAGGGAGGTTTGGCAGTGGAAGAGATTGCCAAGGGAGGTGGTGGGCTCTCCCTCACTGGGGGTCTTCAAGTAGAGGCTTGACAAGCACCTGTCGGGGATGATCTAGGAGGATTTCCTGCTGCAGGCAGGGGGTTGGACTAGATGACCTACTAGGTCCCTTTCAACTCTAGGATTCTGTGATATCAGAGCATCAGAATCAAGTATGCACCATCAAGTGCATCACTTTGATAGCCATCACTAGTGGATGCCAGGTCTACCCATCACTTTGAATGGCTGCTGGAAACCATAAGTAGACCTGGACTCTGGCTTGAGATACATTGGTGGAGGCTTGATCTCCTGGCAGCTCAAACCAAGGGGTAGATCTAGCCTTCAACCAGTGGTTTGTAAGGAAATGGTAAGGCAGGTCAACAGCTTCAAACAGCTGTCCAGTACCCTAGATATGCTACTGATGCCAAGAGCTGGATCTGGAAGCTTTTTAATTAGATGCATGCGCCCAAATCCATCCTAGTGCATTCCTGTAGGGCAGCATGGCAAAGATTACAGTCTCCCTTCTGAACTTCACAACCATCTAGAAGTGTTGGGTGTTCCTGGGGTTGCAGCATCAGTATATACAGGGCTAACCTGAGGCTTAACAAACTGAGCCTGTGAACCTGTCTGAATCGAATGCATGCTATAGTCTGGAATGTGTACCTGTATATGTCCCGCTAGGGGTTCAAAGCATGTTGAGTTTCCCCTGATGGTAGGAAATCTGAAAAAAGACCTTGGATAACATGCTGGTTGGAGTGTGGGGAGCCTTTTCCATTTGTCATGTAACAAAGCGGAGGGGAAAAAATTTCTTGGCGTGGGAACAGAGATGTAAATAATTCAGGGTGAAATAAGTAGGAGACTCTAACATGGTTATTCCTGGGTTGAAATAATGGCCCTGGTGAGTTCTGAAATTTTAATGGTCAAAACTAGCGCTCTCACTGGCTGCGGAAACCGGTTGCAAAGACTACACGGGCATAGGATGACGTGATGTTAGAGCGTGACCAAAAACCAGTCATGCCACTGGGGGGAAAAAGTGAGCCTAACCCCCAAATCCAGAGTAACTACTCGATCACGTAAGAGACTTTACATGCACCTGTAGTTACTGCACCAACTAGTGAAAACCTATGGGAAATTCATATTGCAATCCAGAGTATGTTGTTCTTACACCGGAGCAAGGATTCCCTGTAGTTACTTTGGATTTAGCCCATAATTATATTTTCAGAGAGGAAGATGCAGTTGCAGGCCAGGCTGTCAGATTAGGGGTCTGCAAGATCAGATCAGGGATACAAATAGGGACAATGAACCTTTAATTCTGATTTTCCATCTGTTGTGGCCTCCCTTTTCAGGGTGACTATGGCTGCAATCCTAAAGACACTTTCCTGGGAGTAAGATCTATTGAACACAATGGGGCTTGCTTTTGAGTAGACATGCTTAGAATTGTGCCCTATATGTCATAATCGTCATAATTATGTCATATATCATAATATTGCTTTCCTGCACTTAATTTAAATACTGTATTACAACTTATTAAATTTAAAACTTTTACATATAATTTAGGGCGCAATCCAGAGTAACGATGGAGAGTCCTTGCTGTGGTGTAACAACAATTTGCTCTGGATTGCAATATGAATTTCCCAAAGGTTTTCACTACATGGTGCAGTAACTACAAGTGCACGTAATGTATCTTACGTGCTCCCGAAGTTACTCTGGATTGTAGGCTAACTGTGCAATCCAGAGTAACTACGGGGAGTCCTTGCTCCGGTGTAAGAACAATTTGCTCTGGATTGCAATATGAATTTCCCATAGGTTTTCACTTGGTGGTGCAGTAACTACGGGTACACATAATGTCTCTTACGTGCTCCCGTAGTTACTCTGGATTGTAGGGTAAGGCTGCAATCCTATACACACTTTCCTATATGTATAGGAAACACACAATTTCCTCTGTGTGTGTGTGTGCCCCATTAAGCACAATAGAACTTATTTGAATAAACATGGTTAGGATTGTGCCATAAGTCCTATAGAACACAATGGGACTTATGAGTAGACATGCTTAGGATTGTACCCTTATTATATTTAATATTTTAATTACAAGAAGGTTACATCCTTCCCACTCACAAGGAAAAGGAGGACACTGAAGTTTTATTTTCTCGGACACCCAGCTAAAATCCAGGACATGACCTGGAAAAGAGGATATCTGGTCACCCTGTCTCTCTCCAGCTAGATTCTGGCAGGTTTTAATCCTTCAAATAAACGGGACCATATTTCTAATTAATAACTTTTTCCTGTGGCTGGATCTCAGTGAGATCCATCCAGCCTCCCAGAGCTTGGCTGGGTGGGACAGAGTGGGACAGAGAAGGGCAAAGCAGGACAAGGAGGGAGGGAAGTGCCAGCATCAGGACTCGGGAACAAGAAGTCAGCTTTTCAGTTTTTCCTGGAATTTGCAAGGCGGTCTGAGTAGGTGTGCTTAATTAATGGAAATTGCAAGCAGATGTGGAAAGAACATCTGGCTGGAGGTCCTGAGCTACCGCCAGCCAGCCAGCCGGCCTGTGTTCCTCCTGACAGCACTTTATAAACATGAAGGCCGTCGGGACCACATCTTCTGCCAATCCAAGGATGGCTCCTTCCCTTCCTGTGCCTGGAGAGGGTCGCTGCCTGCTCACACCCATCTGCCTTCAGACTTTCTTCTGTCCCTGCTTTGTATTCAGAGCAGCAGATATTGTTCTTCCAACACTTACATCAGCTGTTGTTATGAATGACCCTTTCTTTGAGAACATTCTTTTTAAAAAAAATTATATTGACCTGCTCAGAACAGTCCATTGCTGAGGACTGAGCAATGGTGAGACCCAGAGCTATATCAGCTCTCTTTATAAATGCATATATATATTAGGTGGGCCCTTCTCCAATGCCTTGCTCAGCGCTCACCTCCTTTCCCTCTCATTCATTCATTCATTCATTCATTCATTCATTCATTCATTCATTCATTCATTCATTCATTCATTGGCACAATCCTAACCAATGTCGGCTGGCATAACTCACCAGCCCACCATTCCATGTTGGTGTGGGGAGGATGGTGCATGTCTGTGCAGTGGCTTGACCTCCTTTCCCATTCATTCATTCATTCATTCATTCATTCATTCATTCATTCATTCATTGGCACAATCCTAACCAATGTCGGCTGGCATAACTCACCAGCCCACCATTCCATGTTGGTGTGGGGAGGATGGCGCATGTCTGTGCATTGGCTTGACCTCCTTTCCCATTCATTCATTCATTCATTCATTCATTCATTCATTCATTCATTCATTGGCACAATCCAAACCAATGTCGGCTGGCATAACTCACCAGCTCACCATTCCGTGTTGGTGTGGGGAGGATGGCGCATGTCTGTGCAGTGGCTTGACCTCCTTTCCCATTCATTCATTCATTCATTCATTCATTCATTCATTCTGGTGAGGCTGAGTGTGGGTGACGGCCCCACAGTCACCCAGAAAGTTTCATGGCTGAGAGGAGATTTGAACCTTCATCTTCCAGGTCTCAGTCCAACTCCTGAAGTACTAAACCATCCTGGCTCTTTTTCAATCCAGAGTGAAAGGAAGAGTGGAGAGAAGAGGGCAAACAGAGATGGACACCCCTTCCCACTTACCACTGCCTGAGGTCAGTGATTCAGCCGGCCTCATGAGTGGACCAGCCCTATAACTAGCTAGTTTCACAACTGCAGCTCAACTCAGCGCACAATCCAGAATAACATAAGAGACATTACGTGTTACTGCACTACAACTACAACTACTGCACCCATACTTACTGCACCACCTAGTGAAAACCTATGGGAAATTCATATTGAAATCCAGAGTAACTTGTTCTAACTCTGGAGCAAGGACTCCCTGTAGTTACTCTGGATTTCACCTATAGTTTGCTTTAGAGGACATGGTATGGACAGCAAGACAAGTGGCAGAACGAGCTCTTAATCTCACTGCCAGGCATGTATCCAAAGGGAGTCCACCTCTGGAGGCAACACAACCAAGTCTCTGGTGGCACATTAACACACTGACGATGACACAAGCGTTCCGCTGGCCACAGCCAACCATCAGATGCGTCCCTTGGAGATGTGGACGGAGCAGATGAAGTAGTGGTGAACGCTGAAGCTTGACGTGTGTTTTCTTTTTCCAGAGTTGGCCAAAGAGGCAAAAACCTGACTTGGGTGGAACTGCGGAAGTGCCAAAGGGGAAGAAAGTCCATTTTCATCCCATCGGTTGCTTCTGGCCTCGGAGTGGCAATCCCATTTGGACTCCAAGGGCCTGTCGATTTTATTATCTGCGTCTCCCTGATTACGGAAGCCCCAGGAGAACCCGCCAGAAATGTCTTCTGCTTGAAATCAATAAAGCAGGAGGGCCAGAGAGAGAGGGGGCTGCAGCTGCGCACAGACGCCGTGAAGGACAAAGCAGTAAAAATCAAATTGCACAAGCTGGTTAGATGTGGGAGGAATCAGGGGCTGATGTGACTCTCGGAGCCGCATTTCATGTTCCCCAAATAGACAGCTGGGGGTGTACATCCCATTAGCAGCCCTCCATCTGGCTCTGTTGGCACTCACTCATCTGTTGCCTGGTACATACATTGCAAGGGTCCCTCCCTGCCTCTGTCAAGGACTTCGCTCTCATTTGGGAAAGATCTCTAAACGTCCAGCGTTGCAAAGTCTGCTTCAAAATACAACACACTTTACATGCAGACAGCATCCTTATACATCTATAAGGTATAGGGTGAGCATATGCGCCCCTTTTCTGGGACGTGTCCTGGATTGTAGCATTATGTCCCAGAAAAAAACCTTCAATGTCATTCTTTTTCTTAAAAGCAGGCAGCATGTAGCCTCCTTGTAATTAATAAGTTATAGGTAATAGTTTTAAATTTAAATTTATATCTAATTGTTTTCAATTAAAACTTTAAATTTTAAATTTTAAGTCATACGGGTATCCCAACTTTCTGATGGTTTGTTTTCGGATGATTTTGCTCACTTAAAAATTACACCCAGAACTCATTCATTCAACACATGCTCCACTCTTTCAACCTCTCTCTGCTGAGGTTGTCTAACCCTACAATCCAGAGTAACTACAGAAGCACGTAAGAGACATTACATGCACCCGTAGTTACGGCACCACCTAGGGAAAACCTATGGGAAATTCATATTGCAATCCAGAGTAAATTGTTCTTACAACGGAGCAAGGACTCTCCATAGTTACTCTGGATTGCACCCTACGTGTTAATAAATATGTATTATTTATGTCCTTTTTTGTAGTCATTTTCATTTGCAAGCTGAAAAAGACTGGCCCTACAATCCAGAGTAACTACGGGAGGACATAGGAGACATTACGTGGATCTGTAGTTACAGCACCACCTAGTGAAAACCTATGGGAAATTCATATTACATTCCATAACAAATTGTTCTTACACCGGAGTAAGGATTCCCTGTAGTTACTCTGGATTGCGCCCAGGGTTCCACTCTTCAACGGTTTTCACTTTTGGACGGTGTTCTGGTCCTAATAACTGGGGGATGTCTGTATAGTGTTTAAATTAAGCCCATGAAAGCAATATATATGAGGTTTTTATATAGGAATTTCATATATGACATGAGTTTTTTAGCTTTCATTTTGTTGTGTCCAGCTATCTTACATTTTTCTTGGGTGTCCTAGGGTGCAATCCTAAGCATGTCTACTCAGAAGTAAGTCCCATTCTGTTCTGTGGGACTTATTCTCAGGAAAGTGTGTTTAGGATTGCAGCCCTAGTCTGCTTTGTTTGTTACCCTAGCAGGGTAGCATATAGTTACCCTGGCATGGGTTATCCTGGCATAGTAGCATATGCAGATCAGCTCTCAGACCAAGAAACGACGGGCATAAACCAGAGTAACTTCAGGAGCACGTAAGAGACTCACCCTACAATCCAGAGTAACTACGGGAGCACGTAAGAGACATTACGTGCACCCGTAGTTACTGCACCACCTGGTGAAAACCTATGGGAAATTCATATTGCAATCCAGAGCAAATTGTTCTTACACTGGAGCAAGGACTCCTCGTAGTTACTCTGGATTGCGCCCTCAGCCGGCCTCATGAGTGGACCAATCCTATAACTAGCTAGTTTCACAATTGCAGCTCAACTCAGGGCACAATCCAGAGTAACGTAAGAGACTTTACGTGCACCCGTAGTTACTGCACCACCTAGTGAAAACCTATGGGAAATTCATATTGCAATCCAGAGCAAATTGTTCTTACACTGGAGCAAGGACTCCTCGTAGTTACTCTGGATTGCGCCCTCAGCCGGCCTCATGAGTGGACCAATCCTATAACTAGCTAGTTTCACAATTGCAGCTCAACTCAGGGCACAATCCAGAGTAACGTAAGAGACTTTACGTGCACCCGTAGTTACTGCACCACCTAGTGAAAACCTATGGGAAATTCATATTGCAATCCAGAGTAACTTGTTCTTACTCCAGAGCAAGGACTCGCCCTAGTTATTCTGGATTTCACCCTATATGTCATAGAGGAGGAGGAAATCTGAAATCTAGGAGAGGGGCACACAGTGAGGACCCCACCTCTGCTCCTGCCAGATTCCCCCTATGGTTCCTCTTCCTCCTGGAGTTATCCCCCCCCCCATTCCACCAGGGACTGGCAATCTGGCCGCTCTGTGAGTGCAGAGGCTGCTTATCTTTGTGGATACATTACACACTTCTCCCTGTTTGTTTTCCAAAATCATTACTTTCCAGAAGGGAGATAAGGATGTGTGCAGAGTTGGTGCGGGAGCTGCTTTATGTACTGAGCGTCACCAGCTGGGCACGGAAAAAAGGATAGCTGGACTAGGAACAGAGGAGGGAAGAAAAGAACGGAGGTTGAGGCACATGGCAGCACCCACATCGGTGAAGATTCCTTTTCTTGGGGGTCTGGCAGGAATCCCACTCCCACTCAGATCAATGTGGGTCTCTGGTTTCCATATGTATTTCACAGCCCTCTTTGATCTGGTTCACATAGTCTCCGCTGTGAGCAACATCACTGTACACCCCAAATACCATTTTTAGAAGCAATTTTTGGGATATCTAAGGGGAAGGTCAGAGGGTGGCTCTCCCCCCAATTTGAGATCTCATCCCAAAAGGCTTGAAGCAGTGATCCTGGCCTGCGACAGACTCTGCTGCCAACCTGATCCTTCACATGCCACCCAATTCTGGCTAACAGAAGATTGATGTGACCCCTTTTTGGCTTTTGAAAACTAACCAGGGGAATCCCAGCATCTCATTAACCATTAATCCCATTAATGAGAATCCCATCTCATTAATCCCAGCATCTCATTAACCATCTCATCTACCATTAACTGGTAGGTCTGGAGTTTCGCCGGGTGTTTGAGACTCTTTGGAATGAGGAGTGCTGGCAAAACCGGCCTTATGGGGCTGTACCTGCTTGGAATCCCTAACCACCCCCTAATCCCCGATTCCGCAAGCGTCAGCAGCGAGCAACTGCCTGGAAGTCGCAATTTCCTCTTCAATAAATATCTGAACCGAACGTTAATTAAAACCCTCAAGCCCCGATCTCATCAGTCCAGCTCAGTGCTCTGTCGAGACAGTCTACGCATTCTAATATGGGGTACAAACCATGGATGGGTCACCCAAATAGGGTTGCCACAAGTCCCAAAAAACAGGGACAACCCCGATTTTTGGAGATTGTGTTCACATACTGGCAAATGGGACACAGAGTCCTGTCCTGATTTTGTGGAGGAGAATTATGGCAACCCTACACCCAAAGAAACCTTGGATTGCAACACCTGGGTGCCGAAAAACGGACACAGCCTGGCGATCATGCCATGAACACTCACCTGTTCTGACTTTCCAATGGTGGGTTGTTCAAGGGGATCCTTGCAGCGTCTCACACAGCTTCCCCAAGGCTTCAATGCACTCCCTGTAAGTACCCCAAAATGCAGCCCTTCTGTGGCTCTGCTTCCAGCCCTAGACAACACCTTTCTTGGGTTCTTTGGCTCTCCGATTGGGATCTATGCGGAAGCCCTAAATGAAGTCAAGGAGGAAACTTCAAAGATCTCATCACCCACCGAGTGAGGAATTTATGGCCTCTTATCTATGCTGAGATGACCCCTGGCCTATGACACATGGAGTGAGCACATCTTTCTTCTCTGGTCTGCACCCCCAACACTTCTTCCTTCTCTTTGTGTTCGGGCAGGTGCTTCAGAGGAAAGAGATACTCACACTCCAAGCCACTAGTGATGGTTTTGTGGTCACAGATGACCAGAAGGTTCCTCTTTGCTTGCCAAAGGTGGTGGTGGGAAGCCCCATTTTCTCTTTTGACCTTCAGTCCAGGTTGCATCTCACACCAGTTAAACACCAGGCCTTCCTTGTGCACGGCTGTATTGGGTTTCTTCCCCAAAATGTCTAACCGTAGAAGTTAGTTAATAGTTAATAGTTAAATAGTTAATGGCTAGTTAATAGTTAAAAGCAATCAGGAGTAGTTCAGGTGTCCCTTGTCATCCACTAGGGGTGAAATCCAGAGTAACTACGGGGAGTCCTTGCTCCAGAGTATGAACACGTTACTCTGGATTGCAATATGAATTTCCCATAGGTTTTCACTAGGTGGTGCAGTAACTACGGGTGCACATAATGCCTCTAATGTGCTCCCGTAGTTACTCTGGATTGTGCCCTTTGATTATCTTTTGGAACCTCCCTTGGATTAAAAAATTAGCGGATAAAAACAATTGAAAAATATATTTTAAATCTCACTTCCATGTTTCTTGTTCCTCCGTTGCTCCTTAAGGAATAAGGTTGTGCCTCATTCTCACTGAAGAGTTTTGATGGGCGTCTGATGTTTTACAGAGGAAAGGCGGGAAAGAAATCTTTTAAATAAATAATAAATAAATTCAGAGATTCCCTGCTGATATCAATATGTATTAAAGAAAAAAAGTTAAAAAAATTAAAAATGTGCATTTTTTTTAAAAAAAAACAGCTTTTCATACTGTTGTAGAGAGGCCGTCAGCAATTAAAAATGCAAACGACCTCTTGTGTTTGACTGGCTGAGCTGGAGAATGGAATGACTGCTTGCATAACTGCCTTTCTACAACAGTAGAAAAGCAGTTTTTAAAACTGTGATTTGTAGGGGCCTTGAATGTTCAGTCGAATTCAGAAGAACTGTGGGGACCGGTTCGCCAGCTGCCGCCACGCTGTCCCGTGAAGCTTGGCTTCAGGAGACGCAGTGCGCTATGCTAGTGCACTGTGTCTCCTGAAGCCATGCTTCAGGGTATGCAGTGCGCCTGCGTCCAGCTGGGCGCAGGCGCACTGAGTCTCCTGAAGCCGCGCTTCAGGGGACGCAGTGTGCTAGCGTCCAGCTGGACGCAAGCGCACTAAGTCTCCTGAAGCGCGGCTTCCGGAGATGCACTGCGCATGCGCCAAGGCTGGGGCCCACCCCTCGCCCCGCCCCCTGACCCCGGGCCCGCCCCCAGTTTCCGGCGAACCGGATCTTGGGGCTGGCTGGGCCCATCACTGATGGTCTTCCTGCCTTGGTGTTGATTTCAGAGAATTGCCCATTTCAGAACATAGGCTGGTGTCTCAGAATGACCCACCAGCCTTTTTGGGAAACTGAGGCATCCTACAAGACAGATTTCAAGTGGTGGCAATGGGGAGAAATGGGCTGGAGCACTGAATTGCTCTCCGTTGTTGTTTTTTACTTTGGTGTTATTCACTCCGTTGAAATCCCAAAAGGCTTGAAGGAGTAGAACAAATATGCAACATCCGCTTCTGGGAGAGTTTCGGAGCCAGGAAGAATTCCTTGGAGTCAGGCTCACATCCCAAATGTCCAGCAGCTGTTTAGGGTCGCCACAGCTGCCTTGGTAAGGCTGAGCTCCAGAAAGCAGACCCCACCCCGCTCAAACGGGGATGGGATACCCATCCTGTTCTCCCCATCCCCTTCTCTTTGTGCTGTTTTGATGCTTTGTCAGGGTTGTACCCCCCCCCCCCGACTTGATGAAGCAATGATCTCCCTAATAAAGCTCTTAAAATGCACAGCTGGAGAAAAATAGGACCGACCCAATAATTTCCCCATCTGGGGACTCGCATGCCCGAATCCCCCAAAGTCTCGGGACTGAAATGAGAACAACACGTGCAGGTTCAGTCAAGAAATTTGGGCTCTGCAATCCCCGGGAAGTGGTGTAAACTCGCCTGGAGGAATCCGTAAGTGGGAACCATGAACAGATGTCCTTTTACTGACAAGAACGGGGGAAGAACGAGCTCTTGCAACCAGCCTTCCATGAATCGTAACGCTTCCTTTTAATTTCCACCCTCTCTTTGCTCTAATCTCCCTACATTGTATTGCAAATAATTTTTCCCCTTTTTCACTTCTGCAGAGGAAAATCCCTACCAGAAATTTGGCTTCTCTTTTCATATTCAATGTGCGGGAAATGCACAAGCGAGCCCATTTTAATAGGACAATAGCATTTTATAAGCTCAAAACAGGGTTCAGACCCGTGTCCCATTTAGTCCAGCTTCCTGCATGCCACAGTGGCCCATCCTGTGGCAAGGAGTTGCACAGATTAATTATTTAGGGAACGCCACTGGATCAGGCCAACCTAGTCCAACTGTCTACATCTCATAAGCCCATATCCTAAAGTCAAATGAAGCCCTTTGCTCCGGAGCGGTTAAGGTGACCTTCTGTAAGATAACACTAGAGGGTGACATAACTGCGTGGACCTGTAACTGATCTGGATTTTGCCCATAGTGTCCCATCCTGTGGTAAGGAGTTCCACAAACTAATTGCATGGAAAGAGCTCCTCCGGATCAGGCCAAAGGCCCACGAAGGGCAAAATCCAGACTAACTAGGGGGAGTGCAGAAAATCTCAGTAATGTGAACTGGTCTTTATATGGGAAAAGCTAACTACTCTTAGTGTTGGATTACAAACCATGACGTCTTCCAAAAATGGAACCGATTCCATGTTACCTATCCCAGGAAAAGGTTCCCTCGCTCCCCATAAAAAAAATATAAACAGAAGCAACTTCAGCCAATAATGCAAAAATAAAAAATAAAAACAGATAGAATAATAATGAATGCAAAACCTACAGGGGATGCTGAGATAAGCTGCAAAGCACAGCAGGTGACTCTGATATTTAGGTCACATCTTCATAGCGCTGCCCAACTTAGGGCGCAATGCAGAGTAACTACGGGGAGTCCTTGCTCCAACGTAAGAACAATTTACTCTGGATTGCAATATGAATTTCCCAAAGGTTTTCACGAGGTGGTACCTAGTGAAAACTACGTCGATGTTACATGCTGCCGTAGTTACTCTGGATTGTAGGGTTAGATGTGTATGATTGTGCCTTCTTGTGAATCAAACGATCTAGCAGTTATCTGCTCCAGCTTTATTATTTTTATTAGTAGTAATAGCAGCAGTAGGTGTGTGTGTGTGTATATATATATATATACAGATAGATAGATAGATAGATAGATAGATAGATAGATAGATTGATTGATTGATTGATTTACCCCCAAATCCAGAGTTACTACAGGAGCACGTAAGAGACTTTACGTGCACCCATAGTTACTGCACCACCTAGTGAAAACCTATGGGAAATTCATATTGCAATCCAGAGTAAGTTGCTCTAACACCAGAGCAAGGACTCCCCGTAATTACCCTGGATTTTGCCCATAGATAGATCGATGAGAGAGAGAGAGAGAGCGAGAGCGAGAGAGAGAGAGAGAGCCTTTCTCCCACCTGGGGTGGGATTCATGAATACATTAAGAATTTAAAAACATAAATACATTAAGAATTTAAAACACACATCTATTAAAAACAACATTTAAAACATTCAAGCATTAAGATATTAAAATATGACAACACCCTGGATCATTAAAACCAATTAAAAGCACCAGTCCTCAGATAGCCTTGCTTTCAGAACACTCAGAGCAAAACCCAGAGTAACTATGGGGAGTCCTTGCTCCAGTGTACGAAAAACTTACTCTGGATTGCAATATGAATTTCTCATAGGTTTTCACTAGGTGGTGCCGTTACTACAAGTGCACGTAAAGTCTCTTACGTGCTCCCGTAGTTACTCTGGATTTGGGGGCTAGAGATACAACCTCTGATGTATTGACCCTTCTCATAATTACAAATCCTATATTTTTACTTACTGGGGTTGCTAATTTCCTATAATTCACACCGAAAATTAGTTTTGGAATTGCACAAGCGAGGAAGGGTTTGTCACCCATAAGATCTGGAGTCACCAGACTCTCAATAAATAAATGTGTTGCAAGAAACCAAAAACTGATTGACCAAAAAAAAAAAAAATCAATGTACCTGCTAGAAAGAAACTCCAGATTCTGGGTCCGCCTGTGGAATGAACGGAGTCACCAGTTCAGTTCACCAGTTCACCAGTTCACCAGTTCACTCGGAACCAGCTTGGTTTTGAACCAATTCAGCATTTCCTGAAGTTGCGGGTGATGTTGACCTGCCTCACGGTGGACCAAGGAGCTTAGATGGTGTCCATCGGCATCACGGGTGGTGACCGTCTACGTCCCTTTGGAAATAGGAAAGGGAATGAAGAGAAGGTCTTTGAGTACCGTATGGCTTGTAGGAAACTGAAAGGCTCGACTGTAGTGAGGAACTGGCTGTGAGTGACAGGAAGTTCATTCCCCATCCTTGATGCCCCAAATGCTCTCATTGTGCCGCAGTCATCACAATGAAGGTGCCTCATTTCTGACCACACGTCTTCAAAAAGGATGTGGTCAGCATCTTTTGTTTTCAAGGGTTGGCCCTTCCAGAGTCATATTCTGTCACCCGTCCTGACATAAATAAAAAATTTACCACATAATAAAAAATTATTTTTTTTAATTATTTTTTTCGTACAGTGGTGCCTCACATAAAGAGTTTCATTCGTTCCAGAGGCCTGCTCTTTAAGTGAAGCGGATTTCCCCAAAGGAAATAATGGAAACTCAGACGATTGGTTCCAGATCCCCCAAAATATTCATATCAAAATATGAACTGGATGTAAAAATGATGACAAAACCCTGGAATTGAATTCAAAACGTGCATTTAATGTGCATGATCCTATGAAGTCCACTTAGGCTGCAATCCTAAAAACAGTTTCCTGGGAGTAAGGCCAGTGGTGGGCTTCAGGGGGTTCTCACAGGTTCTATAGAACCCTTTGCTAATGAGTGCTTGATTCTGAGAACCGGTTACGAACGGGACATAGAACCTGTGGTTCATTTAGAGTGCAATCCAGAGTAACCACAGGGAGTCCGTGCTCTAACGTAAGAACAATTTACTCTGGATTGCAATATGAATTTCCTATAGGTTTTCACGAGGTGGTGCAGTAACTACGGGTTCATGTAATGTAATACGTGCTCTCGTAGTGACTCTGGATTGTAGGTTTAGGTTATTAGGACATTGAACCTGTTGTTAATTTATTTGAATCCCACCACTGATAAGACCTACTGAACACAATGAAGCCAACTTTTGAGTAGACCTGGGTAGGATTGTGCTCTAATTCAAAGTAAGGATCAATAAGCAGTTCTATGCACACTGACAATCCCAAGCACTGAATTGCTTAAAATCGTAGATCTTATCTAATTCCAAGCATATTTACTCAGAGGTAAGTCCTACTCTATTCAGTTGCACTGACCAGTTGCTACTAGATCTGTGTTCCAATTGGGTTTGTGCTTCAAGCAGGTAACAGCCCTAATATTTTTGCAAGACCTTTTCTCCCAAGAGAACACCAGCTGACGTTCCTGCATTCAAGGAAACCAGGTGGATGGAAGGAAGGAAGGAAGGAAGGAAGGAAGGAAGGAAGGAAGGAAGGAAGGAAGGAAGGAAGGAAGGAAGGAAGGAAGTTTGTATTGAGAGATGTTATATACGAGATGATCCCTACAATCCAGAGTAACTACAGGTGCACATAAGAGACATTACATGCACCTGTAGTTACGGCACCCAGTGAAAACCTATGGGAAATTCATATTGCAATCCAGAGTAACCCTACAATCTAGAGTAACTACGTAAGAGACATTACAAGCACCCGAGTTACAGCACCACCTAGTGAAAACAGATGGGAAATTCATATTGCAATCCAGAGTAAATTGTTCTTACACCGGAGCAAGGACTCTCTGTAGTTACTCTGGATTGTGCCCTAAGTTGTTCTTACACCGGAGCAAGGACTCCCTGTAGTTACTCTGGATTGCACCCGATATATATAGATGAATATATATAAAACGCATAGATGCATACTCATGTGTGTGTGCACGCGCATGTGTGCGCATGTGTGTGTGTATATATGCACACACACACACACACACACACACACTATACATATATATTCATATAGATGAATATAGATAACTTAAGAAGGATATGATTAAAATAAATGCTGCTGTTGGAGAATAATTGGATATGTTTGAAAACTTAAGTGACAGAACTTGTGGCTTTGTTGTTGCTGTAAGTATGAATATAATCTTTCTTTTATATAGTTATTGGAATAAAAATAATGATAAACCAGTTAGAGACCAGGAGATCACTGCTTGTTCTCTGCTTCCAGAACAAATTAACGGTGGTGGAAATCGTGGCAAGGCAGAACGAGCCAGGAATAGAAGCTGGCTAACTACACCCAGTTCTGAGGTATGATGGTGACTGTGGTCAGTCGTGGAGGTGGCCTTCGTGGACCACCCTGCTGGTGTCTGCTGGCCAACCTGGCAGTTGGGAGGAAACTGAAATTAGAAGCATTTTATGTAGATGCTTAAATTTAAAGCTAAAAGCAAAATCCTAACCATGTCTACTCAAAAGTAAGCCCCATTGTCTTTTGTGGGTCACAGGGCGCAATCCGGAGTAACTACGGGGAGTCCTTGTTCCGACGTAAGAACAATTTACTCTGCATTGCAATATAAATTTCCCATAGGTTTTCACTAGGTGGTGCCGTAACTACGTCAACGTAAATGTCTCTTACGTGCTCCCGTAGTTACTCTGGATTGTAGGGTTACTCCTGGGAAAGTGCCTTTAGGATTGCAGTCTTTATTAAATTAGATTTTGCTTCTGTAGCCCTCTGTGGAATTCTGAGGCTTTGTTTCTGGTGCAGAGAGATCCTGATAAGATCCCAAGAAGTTTATGGGGAACATCCTAGAGAAGCCTTTTAAAATCCCCCAAACCATGATAGAGTTTGTTGACTGCTGATAAACCCTCTCTGTTTGGCTGGTCCGATTCCAGCTGACCTCATTGTATTATCCAAGGGTTGCTTCCTGTTTTACTTGCATTGCTTGTGTATGTCCAGCACGGTGGTAGATCGGGACTTACTACGCACACTTTAAAACCCCAAAAGAAATCAGATCAAAATCAGCTTGAGAGCAAAGCCAACTCCCGTTCACACAACAAACTGGGAACAATGTTTGGTCGAGGAAAACGAAGCCTTTGGAGCACAAGCCAAACCATGTCTACTCAAAAGTAAATATGATTGTGTTCAATGAGACTGACTCCCAGGAAAGTGTCTTTAGGATTGCAGTCGTGGTCTACTTCACCATGATGAATTTACTAACACAATATAGGGTGAAATCCAGAGTAACTACGGGGAGTCCTTGCTCTGGAGTAAGAATAACCCTACAATCCAGAGTAATCACAGGAGCACATAAGAGACATTACGTGCACCTGTAGTTACTGCACCACCTAGTGAAAACCTATGGGAAATTCATAGCGCAATCCAGAGTAAATTGTTCTTACACCGGAGCAAGGACTCCCCGTAGTTACTCTGGATTATGCCCTAAGTTACTCTGGATTGCAATAGGAATATCCCATAGGTTTTCACTAGGTGGTGCAGTAACTACAGGTGCACGTAATGTCTCTTATGTGCTCCCGTAGTTTCTCTGGATTGTGCCCATAACCGCTTTTTTTATTGAAAGACCTCTTTTATTTTATGACATTAAAATATGTCATTATAATCAACATACTCTGCAATCCAGAGTAACTAGGGGAGCACGTAAGAGAAATTTACATGCACCCATAGTTACTGCACTACTTAGTGAAAACCTAAGGGAAATTCATATTGCAATCCAGAGTAAATGGTTCTTACACCGGAGCAAGGACTCCCCATAGTTACTCTGGATTGTGCCCATACTGTATTTACTTGAATCTAATGGGCACATTTTTCGGCCAAATTCACAGTTCTAACCATGTCTACTCAAAAGTAAACCTTGATGTGTTCAATGGGTGTTACTCGCAGGAAAGTTTCTTTAGGATTGCAGCCTTTGTTTCTAAAATTGGGGTGCACATTACATTCAATGGCACGTTAGATTTGAGTATATATGATATTTTGATTATAAGTATAGGCCAGTGTTTTGTTCACTGTACTGTAATAAAAAATGTTACATACCCTACAATCCAGAGTAACTACGGGAGCACGCAAGAGACATTACGTGTACCCGTAATTACTGCAGCACCTAGTGAAAACCTATGGGAAATTCATTTTGTAATCCAGAACAAATTGTTCTTACACCGGAGCAAGGACTCCCTGTAGTTACCCTGGATTGCGCCCATATGGGCAAAATTCAGAATAACTGTGGGAAGTCCTTGCTCCGGTGTAAGAACAACTTACTCTGAATTCCAATATGAATTTCCCATAGGTTTTCACTAGGTGCTGCAGTAACTATGGGTGCACGTAATGTCTCTTGCGTGCTTCCGTAGTTACTCTGGATTTGGAGGTAAGTGTGTGTATGTGCGTGTGCGCGCACACACACACACCCCCATACCCATTATGGCTTGTAACCTGTGATGGCCTTCCCCTATAGAAATTTTTCCTATCCCTACTTAAAGGCAATGAAGCTAGATGTCATCACCACATCCTGTGGCAAGGAGTTCCACAGACTAATTACACGCCGGATAAAGAAATATTGGTCTGTCCTAACACCGTCCATCACCACCACCTGCTTCTAAGGGAAGGAGACTAGGGTTTGACTAGATGACCTAAGGTTTGACTAGATGACCTAGGGTTTGACTAGAAGTAATGGGTTTGACTAGATGACCTATTAGTCCCTTCCAACTCTAGGATTCTGTGAGTCTGGGAGATTTGTCAACAGCTATGCTAGAGGGAGACACTGTGGAAAGGAGGACACCATCAAGAGTCACCCACGGGTGTTGAGTCTCGATAGGACCCAAACCTTCTCATCAAACCTACAAAAGCGGGCTAACTTGGATCCAGACCAGAATCCTCCCCTCTGGTCCCTTTCACCGTAGGCTGACATGCGTGACCCTATTAGGGATTACTCTCACCCTATTAGGGATTACTTTTTAATCATGACTCCCGATTCCAGGGTGGGAGCAAAAAGGAGGGCAGGGGAGAATGGAAGAGAAAAGCTAAGTGTGATTAAAAACTGCCCAGGAATAAATGCTGCCGCGGCACAATTTGTAGCCGGAGAACGGCGAGTATAAAAGCCACGCAGGCCCCAGAAGAGGATGAGGATAATTGCGTTTTTGGCATCGCCCGATCACTGAACTTGGACGAAGCCATGGAGATGAAGCTTGCTGGAGAATTACGGTATCCCGTGCTTTTGTAGGGTTATGGAAGGCCTGCCTTTCCCACCTTGCCAAGTTGCATCAAGATGCCCACCTTCCAGGGGCATCGGGTGGTGATTGGGACCTTCAAGCTCGGCTGCCCCATGCAGGGAACCCCAAACTGCAGACCGGGGCAAAAGTGGATTCATAGGTGATGGACTGACTCTCCTCATTGGAACGCCGTGACCCTACCTATGACTTGGCCAAGGTGACCTTATGTTCCCTTTTTCCAGGACATGTCCTCTTTTTTAGCCTCGTGTCCAGGTAAAAAACTTCGTTGTCATCCTTGGGAGCAAACAACATGTAGACTTCTTGGAATTAATACGTAAGAAATTATATAAAGTAAATTGGGAACAACATCTGCTCCTGTTTGGAGGTCAACCTCAGAGGGAAACTCTCCTCTCCCCCTGAAGCTCTCCAAAGTTCTGGGCCTCTCTTTGGATGTCTCTTACGTGCTCCTGTAGTTACTCTGGGTTGTAGGTTTAGGTTATTAGGACATAGAACCTGTTGTTAATTTATTTGAATCCCACCACTGATAAGACCAAATGGGTGCATGTAATGTTTCTTGCATGCTCCTGTAGTTTGGATTACAGAGTAGTAATCCAACTACTCTGGATTGTAGGGTATGTCAGGAGTTAATCCAGATTAATCTGACCCATTTTACAGATGAGAAACACCGAGGCCGAGAGAGAACCTGGAGAGCGAAGGCATGACAAGTCACTTGGTTTTATTGGAAGTTTTCCTTGTTCTTAAAAAAGAGTCTACTACGGATCTACTACTACTCTTGAGCAAGAGATTGCAATTTGCCTTCTCCCCACCCCTGTTTCAAAGAATGGGAGAAACCAGGAGGAGAGCATGGGAATACTTTAGCAACACAAGAGAGAAACTCTCACGCTGGGTAGTGAAAGCATCAGCACTCTCTCCGCCTGGCCTGCGCAGTGTTTCCAGAGGTGTCTTGCACAACCAACTCTTGCACAACCACCCAGAAGTTGAGTGTGGGAGAACCCGTGCAGGTTTGGCCCGCAATTTGTTTGGAGATCAGCTCTGGGAAAGGAAAGGAGAACCGAATCTTCAGCCAACGCAGACAGATGGGAGCAAAGAGTGCTGAAGCAGCAGCTTGTTGGAAGGATGGAGGGGTTGGCAGGGAGGACAACCCTCAGACTGAGCAGAGTTGAAACCACACACACGCACACCAATCCTATCCTGCAAACACTGATGGTGAGTATGGGCACAATCCAGAGTAACCACAGGGAGTCCTTGCTCCGGTGTAAGAACAGTTTGCTCTGGATGGCAATATGAATTTCCCGAAGGTTTTCAGTAGGTGGTGCAGTAACTACAGGTGCATGTAATGTCTCTTATGTGCTCCCGTAGTTACTCTGGATTGCAGGGTATGTGTTCAACTGGATGTAGTAATGGACAAGAAACATCTTTTATCAGAGGTATCCAAAGCTATCAGCCAAAGGAGCACATTTAGTATCAGTCATCAAATATCCAGCACGTTGGACCAGAAAAAAAATTGAATATAAAACTTTGAGAAATATAGATTAATGAATAAATTGATGAACAGAAAGAATTAATAAATAAGAAATGAATGAATGAGAATGAAAATTATGAATGAAATGAACATACGCAACATTTCTACCTTAAGCAATCTTACCCTACAATCCAGAGTAACTAAGGGTGCAAGTCAGAGACATTACGTGTACCCGTACTTACTGCACCACCTAATGAAAACCTATGGGAAATTCATTTAGCAATCCAGAGCAAATTGTTCTTACACCGGAGCAAGGACTTCCCATAGTTACTCTGGATTGCACCCTAAAGCTCATTTTCCTGGGAAGTAAGACCCATTGAACATAATGGGACTTAATCTTAGTGGACATGTTTAGGATTGTGCTCTAACCCTACAATCCAGAGTTAGTACGGGAGCACATAAGAGCCATTTAGGTCAATGGAGTTACGGCACCACCTGTTGAAAACCTATGGGAAATTCATATTGCAATCCAGAGTAAATTGTTCTTATGTCAGAGCAAGGACTCCCTGGATTCTGGATTGTGCTGTGGAAAGCTTCCGATATTATCACTCAGGTCTTGCAAAGAGCTTGCTTTTTGATCTCACAACCCAGGTTTTGCAAAGCCTTTTCACTTCCAAATGCAGAACTTTTTACCCTACAATCCAGAGTAACTACGGGAGCACATAAGAGACATTACGTGCACCCACAGCTACTGCACCACCTAGTGAAAACCTATGGGAAATTCATATTGCAATCCAGAGTAACTTGTTTCTACACCAGAGCAAGGACTCCCCATAGTTACTCTGGATTGTGTCCTTAGCAGAATAAAGTAAAGCAGTGTTCATATGGGGAAAATACCTGATTTCTTTGCTTCTTCTGCCTGCAGGTCATGCTTTTCTGTTCCCTGAGAAGGAGCCACTATATCTCCAAATGCCTCATCTCGAACATCCAGGAGAAGCGGAATAAGGACAGATGATCTCAAAGGAACCCTTAACGGAGAAAAAAAAACCTATTCCGAATGGTTAGAAAAACCTGCTCTCTGTTGTTCTCGTAGTGGCTTTTTCGAGAGGAAAGAGATACTCGTGTGTTTACGGAGCATCTAACCGGTTACTTTATAAAGCCAGAGGAAGAGAACAGGAATTTTAAAAAAAATTAAGAAAACAAGCCACACCAGAATTTCAGGATGAGAACTTGGGCTGAGTCTTAAAATCAGCAGCTGGAAGAGAGGGTGTAGCCCAATGACCGAGGAAAGCTGGCGCAGGTCCCAGGTGCGAGCCAAGTCTCCACGGTTAACAAGCGGTTGCTTCATTAAGGGAAACGGGAGGGAAGCGGGGAGAAGTTGTCCAATTCTTCATTCAGAACAAATTTTGCTCACGGCTGAATTGGGAAAATCACTATAAACAAAATTATTTTTAAAAAAGTCTGCTTGGATCTGATGGTGCCAAATGAAGGTGCCAAATGATGACACTTGACAAATCTACCCAGGGGTTTGGAAAAGTAGAAGAAGGAACGTGGTCTGGATTCAAGGTGGCTCTGGATGCAGAATGGCACATCTTCTTGAACACTTAGGGTGCAATCCTAACCGTGTCTACTCAAAAGTAAGCCCCATTGTGTTCAATGGAACTTACTCCCAGGAAAGTGTCTTTAGGATTGCAGCCTTAGGGCGCAATCCAGAGTAACTACGGGGAATCCTTGCTCCGGTGTAAGACCAACCTGAAGCCTGGATTTGCAATATGAATTTCCCATAGGTTTCCCTATGAACTTCCCATTGCAATATGAATTTCCCATACATTTCCCTATGAATTTCCCATTGCAATATGAATTTCCCATCGGTTTTCACTAGGTGGTGCAGTAAGTAAGGGTGGACGTACTTACTCTGGATTTGGGGGTTATACACTCGGATTAAGAGGCAGCTACTGTCGGCTGCAGGTTTGGGGTGCTGCAAGGGCACCCCCATAGCCAGGCACTTTCTTTAGCCACTGCAAGGGAATTCGGAAATTCCGGCAAGCTCATCTCTTATCCAAAATGTTGTCCAGTTTGGTAATTCCTTAGCTTTGAAGGATAGGCTACAATCCAGAGTAACTACGGGAACATGTAAGAGACACTGAGTGCAATCCTAACCATGTCTACTCAAAAGTAAGCCCCACTGTGTTCAGTGGGTCTTACTCCCAGGAAAGTGTCTTTAGGATGGCAGCCATTATGTGCACCTGTAGTTACTGCACCACTTAGTGAAAACCTATTGGAAATCCATATTGCAATCCAGAGTAATTTATTCTTATTCCAGAGCAAGGAACCCCCGTAGTTACTGGCACAATCCAGAGTAACTACAGGGAGTCCTTGCTCCGACGTAAGAACAATTTACTCTGGATTGCAATATGGATTTCCTATAGGTTCTCCCTTGGTGGTACCATAACTAGGTCAACATAAATGTCTCTTACGTGCTCCCATAGTTACTCTGGATTGTAGGGATAATGTTACTTCCTGCCTGAACTTCTTCTGGACCACGATCAAAGTGAGAACCAGGTGTTTCAGCTTGGATGGTTTTAAACCAGTTGGACCAATTGCTCCCAACTGGGCCCTCGACTCGACGGGGACCACACGCTACTATAAAAACTATATTTTTACTAAACCATTTCAAAGTCAATTAAAACAAGTGGTTCTGTAACTATTGACACATTTTGTTTACATGTCTGCAATTTCATATTAACATGTGCTTGGATCGTAAGTCGAAACCGCAAAAAAGAAGACGAAAAATGTAGGACACCCAACAAAAATGCAAGTCACGACAACGTAGATGACAGAAACACTCATCTATATTGCTTTTATGTGGTTCATTTAACACAATATTACTTATTATTAAAACTATTAAATATTATTTACAACATTTGATTTATTAATTACAAGAATTCTACGTGCCGCCTGCTCACAAGGAAATGGAGGACAATAAAAAAAAGATTTCCAGGACACAAGGCTATAGAAAGAGGACATGTCCTGGAAAAACAGGACATATGGTCACCATGGCTTAGATCCATTTAGGGTGCAATCCAGAGTAACTACGGGGAGTCCTTGCTCCGGTGTAAGAACAATTTGCTCTGGATTGCAATATGAATTTCCCATAGGTTTTCACTGGGTGGTGCAGTAACTACGAGTACATGTAATGTGCTTCTGTAGTTACTCTGGATTGTAGGGATAGTCCATTCACTCACATGTATTTTTTATATGCACATTTTGGGTGCTATCCAGAGTAACTACAGGGAGTCCTTGCTCCAGTGTAAGAACAATTTGCTCTGGACTGCAATATGAATTTCCCATAGGTTTTCACTGGGTGGTACACTAAGAGCACAATCCTAACCATGTCTACTCAAAAGTAAGACCCATTGGATTCAATGAGTCTGACTCCCAGGAAAGTGTCTTTAGGATTGCAGGCATAATGTCTCTTATGTGCTCCCGTAGTTACTCTGCATTGTAGGGTTAGATTGCTTTCTGTTCAACAGGTAGCCCCATCCGACGCATGTCTATTCAGAAGTAAGTCCTATTATAGTCAGTGGAGCTTACTCCCAGGTAAATGTGGATAGGATTGCAGCCTTAAAAAGGCCTCTAACCATGTCTACTCGGAAGGAAGCCCCATTGTGTTCAAGGGGTTTTACTCCCAGGAAAGCGTCTTTAGGATTGCCACCGTGTTAATGGATTAAATGGAGTCACCAGTTGTGGCCCCAAACCCAGAAGATGTGGGTGCTGCGTCTCCCTAGATGACTCTGCTTGGGGGTCCAGGAAATTTCCAAACGAGGCCAAGGCCTGGTCTCCATAACCCAGATGTTCTTAATCCATCATTGTCCCAAGCGGAACAGTTTGGGTTACTGGATGCTTCCCGTCGGCCTTGTCTCTGCAAGCCCTGCATGTCCTTTTCCAAAACATCTGCGTTGAGAAAGCATCGCCATTTCCGTAGCCAGACGTTCTGGCAACTTCAATGCAAAGTGTCCCACACAAGACCTGACACATCCTGAAGGTTTCACAACTCCGTTCCCTGTTGTGGTTTCACTCCAAGCTGTGGGACGCCCACAATGCAGGAAAATTGGGGACGCCACAGCAAATCTGGAAAGTGGAAGGAAGTTGCTCAGTTGCTCTGCCCCACTTTTTGGGTCCTCACTTTGAGGACAACTTGCTTGGACCCGTCTGAGCGTGGCAAGTCCAGGGTCTGTGATTGCCCCTCTGGTGTCCCAAGCCATGAACGAAGACTGGAGTTGTTATCACTGCCTAACGAGAATGGGGTTCAGCCAGTGGTGGGCTTCTCACAGGTTCTATGGAACCCTTTGCTAATGGGGTCCTGGTTCTGAGAACGGTTACTAATGAGACAGAGAACCTGTTGTTAATTGAGGTTATTAGGACATCGATCCTGTTGTTAATTTATTTGTATCCCAACACTGGGTTCAGCTACCTGACCTCATAGAGCCCCAGATGCATGGAAGACCGTGCACGTATCTCCCACTTGGGCAATGCTTCTCCCCAGGACCTAAAGAGATGGAAGTGAAGATGTGTCCACAGCCCTCAAGGATCATGAGTCACATCCTCCTGCCTTCCTTTCCCTTGATAGCTGCTCTCCATCTGTCTTTGTCCTTCCATTGCTTCCTTTACCCCTCCTTTCCTTTACCTCTGCTCCCTTTACTTCTCTTTACTCCCTTTACTCTGCTCCCTTTACTCCCTTCCTTTACTTCCTTTACCCTTCCTTTACCTCTGCTCCACAACACTCCTGGGCTGGGACAAGAAACGCTTCCTCCTGGAATACTGAGGATTTCGAAGCTTGAAGCCTTCGACCACTTGGATTCGACAAGCATCAACCCGGGAGAACAGCTTAAGTTGCAATCCTAAAGACACTTTCCTGGGAGTAAGGGCAAAATCCAGAGCAGTTACAAGTCCACGCAGTTTCGTCACCCTCTAGTACAGTGGTGCCTCACATAAAGAGCTGAATTCGTTCCAGAGGCCTGCTCTTTAAGTGAAATGCTCTTTAAGTGAAGTGGATTTTCCCATAGGAAATAATGGAAACTCAGACGATTGGTTCCACAACCCCTAAAATATTCATATCAAAATATTAACTGGATGTAAAAATGATGACAAAACACTGGAATTGAATTCAAAACATGCATTCAATGTGCAGGATCCTATGAAGTCTACTTGGGCTGCAACCCTAAAGACACTTTCCTGGGAGTAAGCCCCATTGAACACAATGGGGCTTACTTCTGGGTAGACATGGTTAGGCGGCTGCAATTAAAGACACTTTCTTGGGAGTAGGACCCATTTAACACAATGGGGCTTACTTCTGAGTAGACATGGTTAGGAGGCTGTAATCAAACACACTTTCCTAGGAGGCTTACCTGGGCTGCTGCTGGAGGTTCAAGGTGGCCAGTTAGGGCCACTTGGAGGCAGTTAGGGGCAGCTGCCTCGGGCACCCCCAGGCAACTGCCCCCAAGTTGGGGCAGTTAGAGGCAGCAGCGCTGGCCGGCAGCCCTTTTAAAGAGCTTCCATGTGGAGCGTCATGGCTGCACAGCACGTGTGCCCATAGCGTGCTTGCTTGTTAAGTGAAGCAAAACTTGTTATGCAAAGCAAGATTTCTTGGAAATTTTTGCTTGTTAAGCGAGGTACCACTGTATTATCTTATGGAAAGTCACCTTAACTGCTCCGGTGCAAAGGGCTTAATTTGACTTTAGGATATAGTCCTAAGAGCCATGGAACACAACAGGGCTGACTTTTGAGTAGACATGGTTAGGATTGTGCTCTTTTAGTTCTTTTAGGTGGGGGGATCCCTCCTAGTCTGACTGATCCAGTTGTGCAACCAAATCGGATTATGCTTGCACGAGAGGACGCACAGAGGACAAATAACAAAAATCTCCTACAAGTTTTAGAATTATGGCCAACCATGTACTTTCCAGGGCAGAAAAACAAGGGGTTTTCCTGCCCTGGAGAGGCTACGTCTTCCCTGCACCCATCAAACCCCCCCCCCCCATTTTCTTCTATTAATTCCTACGGGATCGGAAATTTTAGGGTAGATAAAGGGTGAACACAGTAGAAGCTTCTGTAATTTAGGATTTTGTGGGAAAATTGGAGTTTTTTTTCCTCTCTCACAAAATAGGCCATCCAGTTTACCAAAGTGATGGCCAGGAAGTTCAGGATGGATAAAAGGATGCACTGGTTTTTTTTTCTTTTTAGCATTTGGAACTCATTGCCACAAGACATGATAGCTGCACGCCCAGAAAAAAAATTTAAAACACAGGATAGAATTAACACAGGCTAGAGATAGAAGAAGCAGCCCAATCGCAGGCTTTTAATGGGGTTTTCCTTCTTCTTTTTGATTGCAACTATCCCTACAATCCCATCGTAACCATTACGTGCTTATAATGGGAGCACGTAAGAGACATTATGTGTACCCATAGTTTCTGCACCAACTAGTGAAAACCTATGGGAAATTCATATTGCAACCCAGAGCAAATTGTTCTTACACCGGAGCAAGGGCTCCCCGTAGTTATTCTGGATTGTGCCCTATTTCTGTTTCCAAATTTCCAGAGTGTCAGACCTATGGCTTGTTAACCCTGGAAGCTCAGTTGCAAACTCATCATTGCCGTCCCTGGGAAATCAATGCCTGCTTAAAAGTCACCCAGTGGAAAACCTGTCTGCGGATATCAATCCAATTAAGCAATTACTGCTTAAGTTTAAATCCAATCCTATTCACTGTTTGTATTGCGTTTGGAAACGGGGGGTCCCCCCTCTGCGGGGACAAATTCCTGTGACGATCCTAAGCATTGCCCGTTACGTCCTACATTGGTGTGACCTTAAAATGCTGCCAGACAGTTTTTTTTTAAAACTGATCTTCTTAATACTGACTTACCTTGAGATCTCAGATGCTGAATCATAAGCTGTTTTTTGCGGTGTGATCAAGACAAACGTACCAACCACAACGCATCATTAGTTCCTGTCGTGGTGAATAAAATTAGATATGTCTATCACAATCTCATTTTTTGGGTTAACTTATCTTTACACACACACACATACACAGACACGTAATTTCCATTTTTACCATTTCCATTTCACCATTACCGTTTTTAATCCATTAATTTCCGTTTTATGGTACTTCCAGCACAAACTTATGCATGTCTACTCTGAAACAAGTTCCATTTTGAAGTTTGCTTCCAAGAAACCGTGCATAGAATTGCAGCCTTAGGGCACAATCCAGAGTAACTACCGAGGGTTCTTGCTTCGGTGTGAGAACAACTTACTCTGCATTCCAATATGAATTTCCCATAGGTTTTCACCATGTGGTGCAGTAACGAAAAAAGCAGGCCTCCGTCAGTCTTGGAAGACTATGGTATCGTGCTTGGCGCTGCATACGCTGCATGCGAAGCACGAAAGCCTGGGTTAGATTGTTATGGAGGATAGGCTGTTACCCAAGCAGCAAATCCCCCCTCTCCACGCCACTGAATTAGTCCAATGGAAAGGCAGAGCCAATAGGATTGGATCCAGCTGGCGTCGCAGAGCTGGGCTAAGGACAGGAGCTCACCCTGTCTTGTGGGGCCGACCTGGGTCTCGAACCCTGGCCAGGCTGGTTAACAGTGGTTAATAACCGCTTGTACCACCCACAGCCCACTTGGTGCAGTAACTATGGGTGCATGTAATGTCTCTTACATGCTCCCGTAGTTACTCTGGATTGTAGGGCATGCCAGGATATTGTTGACCTTTGTAAAGTTTGAGAAAACCAGCCTTTTAATCCTGATTAATCTGTAGTTCATTAATTGATTTATCATTTATTTTCAGGGATTGGAAACCTGTCCTCCAAAGAGAAAAGAAAAAGGTCTTAGGGCAGTGGTGGGCAGCACCTGGTTTGGGCCAGGTCACCCGAACCAGATGTTAGTTGTGCCCCCCCTGCTACCGATCCGGTAGCTACAGGGGGGCCAGAAAACCGGGCGTACCGGTTCGTCAGCCATGCGCCAACCAACGAAGGTTGACACACGCGCACTGCGTGTCCTGAAGCTGGTTGACCAGCTGATCGACCAGCTTCAGGACATGCACAGCTGTTTGTTTGTTTATTTATTTATTTATTTACCATCACCATCACCATCACCATCACCATTATTATTATTATTATTATTATTATTATTATTATTATTATTATTATTAAATTTAAAACCGTTACATATTTATTTTAAAAAATTGTATCCCGTCTTTCTTGGGTCGTAGACCGACTCAAGGTGGCTCACCTTAAAACATAATTACAAATTAATGAAAATTAATGAAAAACATATAACATATAAAAATATAATTAGAAACGTATAATGACGTATTATTTATTACATGTAATTTATATTATGTATGATTTATTACCTATGATTTATTACAATTACAATGCAATCCTAAGCAGGTTACATGTAGAGTGCCATCCTAAGCAGGTCTACTCAGAAGTTAGTCCCATTGTGTTACTCCCGGGAAACTGTGCTTAGGATTGCAGCCCTCGTTTGTTAATTACAAGAAGGCTCCATGCTGCCTGCTCATAAGGAAAAAGAGGACAACGATAATTTTTTCCCCAGGACACAAGTCTAAAAAAGAGGACATGTCCTGAGAAAAGAGGATAGATGATCACCCTGAGAAGACGGGATGCTCACAGTGCCACAATTTGGCTGGGTACCCATAGAGGGTACCCCTATAAGAATAGGGGGAAATGGTGGAACCTGGTGCATTTGTGCTCACGATCCTAGTAATGTGCTCAGGAAAACAGAGGCCTCTCCTTTTATCACAAAAGGACCATTTGCGCTTGGATTTCCTTCCAAAGAGAAATCATGTTCCTCTGAACGCTGCCTCACATTAGCTCTGACATTTAAAGGTCTGCCGCTTCCATCACGCCGCATTAGGGTGGCGCGACCAGATACGTCAGTGCAGGTAGCATGGCAAGGCTGTGCCAAGTGTGTCGGAAAGAGGAAGGCTGGGGTGGCACAGAGAGGATGGAGGGCTCCCTTCCTCCCTTGCACATCTCTCTCCAGAGGAGACCGGCAGTGCCAATCTCTATCAGCCCTGTTGGGCAGATTGTGCCCCAGATTGTGCCCAAAGCATCCTGGGTGCCCATCACAGGTGGATAAGAAGAGGGGGGAAATGCACCCAGGGGGTGAGCAACCGCCCATCTGAAAGCCTGCAACCCACACGTGATGATGTTGATGAGGTCGAGGAGATGATGACGAGGATGGCCTTGATCAAGCGCCACATATTTGGAGTGGGGAGGCAGGTCAGGCCGTTCGGAAACGATGAGTCCACAACCCTTGATGCTCTGGAAATGTGCTGGTAACCATCGAGCCAGACGTGGCAGAGCCTCGAAAGCAATGAATCCCTGGAAATATTGACATTGGCTTTTCCATCCTGGGCCGAGGGGTTTTAGTGAGGTCAGAAACAGCGACATCATTCAAGACACCGTTAAAAAAAGACATTCCAAAAAATAAAAAGGCAGAGTTTGGGTGCATTGGTCTGTCTCGGGCTTTACTCTGCAAATAACACTCCGATCTGAATTCCATCTGCCTGTTGCTTTTTTCCCTCTTGCACAAAGATTAAATCCATACCCGGAATGCCAACGATGCCAAGGCGCCAACGGATATTTTTCCAGTTGACTACACGCTGTTCTCATTTGGGTGCTGGATCTGTTGACTTTGGAGATGTTCTTGAATGGAATTTGAGAAATACTCTGGATTATGGTTATTTTTTTAAACGCCCTCTCAACGATCTGCCCTCGGCTGGGACAGAAACCACCGTCTTCCAACTTCTGTGAAGTTATTTTTAATCTCAGACAGGCTTTTCCTGAGTCAGACCCTCCCGTGTTCTCCGGCTGGCAGCAACACCAGGCAAGAAGGTCTTTCCCAGCCCTGCTGCCTGCAATTCCTTTAGCTGGATACACCAGGAATTGAACCTGAGACCTTTCACACTATCCCTACAATCCAGAGTAACTACAGGAACACGTAAGAGACATTACATACACCCGTAGTTACCGCACCACCTAGTGAAAACCTATGGGAAATTCATATTGCAATCCAGAGAAAATTGTTCTTACACCGGAGCAAGGACTCCCCATAGATACTCTGGACTGCACCCTTTAGAGCACTACCCTAACCACGTCTGCTCAAAAGTAGGTCCCATTGTGTTCAATGGGTCATACTCCCAGGAAGTGTCTTTAGGATTGCAGCCTTAAACACTGCAATGTGCAATCTCCAGACGTCCTCTTTTTCCAGGGCATGTCCTATTTTTTAAGCTTTGTATCCTGGGGAAAAAACATTCAATCAATCAATCAATCCATCCATCAATCAATCAACCAACAGTATTTATATTCATTATACTCCAGATAATGGATATTTATATAAAATATTCATTGTGAACATTATTCCTTTTCCTTGTGAAATCCAATTTCAGGTGCCGTTTTAAGTAGCTTTAGGGTATGGGGAAGAACTACGACTTTACCACCACATCTATCAATGGGAGACAGGGTTGTGTGACTCATAGATTCACATACATGATTCACGTGTCACACTGTCATACATATCATAGATTCACATACACGATTCACAGGTCACACTGTCATACTTGTCATAGATTCACATACATGATTCACAGGTCACACTGTCATACGTGTCATAGATTCACATACATGATTCACAGGTCACACTATCATACGTGTCATAGATTCACATACACGATTCACAGGTCACACTGTCGTACATGTCATAGATTCACATACATGATTCACAGGTCACACTATCATACGTGTCATAGATTCACATACACGATTCACAGGTCACACTGTCGTACATGTCATAGATTCACATACATGATTCACAGGTCACACTGTCATACGTGTCATAGATTCACATACATGATTCACAGGTCACACTATCATACGTGTCATAGATTCACATACACGATTCACAGGTCACACTGTCGTACATGTCATAGATTCACATACACGATTCACAGGTCACACTGTCATATGTGTCACAGATTCACATACACAATTCACAGGTCACACTGTCATACGTGTCATAGATTCATATACACGATTCACGTGTCACACTGTCATACATGTCATAGATTCACATACACGATTCACAGGTCACACTGTCATACGTGTCATAGATTCACATACATGATTCACAGGTCACACTGTCATACGTGTCATAGATTCACATACATGATTCACAGGTCACACTGTCATACGTGTCATAGATTCACATACATGATTCACAGGTCACACTGTCATACGTGTCATAGATTCACATACACGATTCACAAGTCACACTGTCATACGTGTCATAGATTCACATACACGATTCACAGGTCACACTGTCGTACATGTCATAGATTCACATACACGATTCACAGGTCACACTGTCATACGTGTCATAGATTCACATACATGATTCACAGGTCACACTGTCCTATATGTCATAGATTCATATACACGATTCACGTGTCACTGTGATACATTCACATACACGATTCACAGGTGACACTGTCATACATTCACATACATGATTCAGATGTCACACTCATACATGTCATAGATCCACATACACAATTCACATGCCACACTGTCATACATGTCATTGATTCATGTACACGATTCACATGCCACACTGTCATACATGTCATAGATTCACATACACGATTCACATGCCACACTGTCATACATGTCATAGATTCATATACACGATTCACATGCCACACTGTCATACATGTCATAGATTCATATACACGATTCACGTGTCACACTGTCATAGATTCACATACACAATTCACACTGACACGGAGTACAGAATTAACATGGAGAGAAGCATCACAGGGGCTGGGTGAAAGTGGCTGGTTTCCCAAAGAGAGGAGGGGGGGGGAGACACGTGACCGCTCAGATCTTTTGCAACCAGTGACCTATGAAAAGCAGCTCAACCAGCAAAACAAGAAGGAAATCATGTAGACGCACGTCGGAGATTTTGATGATGTTGCCAAAACCGGCTCTGGAGCTTGCGTTTCAATTGCTGAGTAGGTGGTTCCAGCTGGAGGAAATATTGGCCTACAAAAGATGTGCTGTACATCTGGAATAGGGATGAGGATTCCAGCTCCCTAATGGTATTTTTGGCCGGAGAAGGACCATCCTTTGGAAGGGCCTGGGGCTCAATGACCGAGCCTGCCCTGCGTTTCACGGGGAAGGTCCTGGGTGCAGTCCTTTGTGGGCTGCATCTCCAGGGACAGCTCGGGAGAGATGTTTCCAGCCCATGAAGACCACCCTGACCAGCACAAAAGCATCATGTTTTTAAAAAAGTAAAATGCATTTAATCAAACTTCCATTATGGGATCCATGATTGTGCCGGAGGTAATCCTATAATAAGGTTAAGAAGAACATAAAAGCAGTACTGGATCAGGTCAGAGGGTCATTGGGTCCAGCTTCCTGCATCTCACAGTGGTCCACCAGGGGCTTGAGAGGCAGAAAGGTATCCTGTTGCCATTCCCTTGCACGTGGTAATCAATCAATCAATCCATCAATCAATCAATCAATCAATCAAACAGTATTTATATACTGCTTGCTCTCCAACAAAAGGTTCACAAAGCCATTTACAGAGAAAATGAATAAGTATTGGATAATGGCTAAAAGGCAGCCAACCTCTAAAACCAAGAGGGTGCACGTCCCCATCATGGCTTGTAACCCCTGACCTTCCCCCCCCCCCAATCAATCTGTCAAACCCCCTTTTTAAAGGCATCCAGGGTAGGAGCCATCACCACATCCTGTGGCAAGGAGTTCCACAGATTAACTGCACACCGGGTAAAGAAATATGTTTTTTGAATCTTGTCGCCAAGTCATGCCCCTATACGAGCGGTTCCGTCTCCTGCACCTGAATTGCACTCTGCAGTCGACTCAGATTCATGGCACAATCCTATGCGTGTCTACTCAGAAGTAAGTCCGACTATATTCAGTGGGGCTTATTCTCAGGAAAGGGGGCATAGGATTGCAGTCTCAAAGTTGGTTAACGATCGTGGTTTTGCCAGAGTGACGCTCAGCAGGGCTACTGGATACAGTAGTCGCCTTGGGCATCTGTTGCTTACAGAGAAAAAGGAGGATAAAATAATAATAATAATAATAATAATAATAATAATAATAATAATAATAATAATAATAAATAAATAAATAAATAAATAAATAAATAAATACATGCGCGCATCCCCCCACTTTTTGGATGGGTTAGGTACTGGAACAAAAGTGGAAACTGTTGAAAAGTGGAACCCCAATCTTTTTTAAATTTATAAATTTTAATTTATTGATATTTAAATTTCAAACTTACTATCAAACTCCCATTGATATTTTTTAGCTAGCAAATTGCAAATGCCCCTTTTATCTTGCAAATTCCTGCTGCCGCACAAAGATTTCTGCAAATGGATTTGCATTGAAACTCCTTCGGAGATGGGATTAGACTGCAGGGCAGTTTTGGCCTTTAGAACAGCAGAATGTTGAAAGAGGGGAACATGTGTTGAACGAATGAGTTCTGGGTATAATTTGAAAGGTGCTGAAAGAATGGATCGTCCGAATGTGAACTGTCAGAATGCAGTGGATACTTGTATCAGGAAATCCCACAGCTAGCCAGGAAAGGGACTCTGGAGAGTTCAAACATCGGTCCCCAAAAGGGTCTGTATTTGGGTCCCGGGTCGGCCCCACAAGACAGGGTGAGCTCCTGTCCTTAGCCCAGCTCTGCGACGCCAGCTGGATCCAATTGTATTGGCTCTGCCTTTCTATTGGACTAATTCAGTGGCATGGTCAGTGATTGAACTAGTTTATAGGGTTTATAGATTTATAGGGTTTATAGGTTTACACTGGTTTAATAGGGTTCGCATCAGTATTCGGAAAGGCTCCAGAAATAATTGCTGCCCTCAGCATCTGGGCTGACTTCTGCTTTTCCTTTCTGAAAAAAATAAATCATAGCCAAGATGATCTTGGCTATGCAGGGGAGCGCTTTGCTGACCCAGCAGCACGAACGCCTTCTGGGACGCAAGACAAAAACCGGGAGCTAGCAAAATGTGGCCTGCTTTTCTTGGAGGAAACCTGTCAAGATGAGTGATCCCCACGCAGGTTCTGTCTGGTTTTTTAAAGTTCAGTCAACTGGCAGGGGGAGAGGATCCCAGGGGGAGAGGATCCCATATGAACTGGGTTCATATGGACACACTGTCTGGTGATTGAGAGGTCCCCAGCTGGCCCCCGAACTAAGGTGCAGCATAACAGGGGGTCTGAATGCGACTTATTTTTCCCAATCAGGCTATTTATTCCTAGGATTTCAACAGCATAAGGATGAACCCCGCAGGGTCGGCGTGATAGTTCATTTGTGGTGTGGGTCGTAAATCTCCCCATCTCTGCTAAATGTCATAACGATGAAAAGCAAAAACCTGGCTTTGCATCGCCCAATTAGACCCACAGAACATAAGAAACGTCTTTCTTATGGAGGAGTAGGACCGGCAACCTCGTGGAATCCCATAATTGCTTGTTATGTGAAGCTGTACATTACGTACCCTACAATCCAGAATAACTACAGGAGCACGTAAGAGACATTACGTGCACCCGTAGTTACTGCACCACCTAGTGAACACCTATGGGAAATTCCTATTGCAATCCAGAGTAAATTGTTCTTACACTAGAGCAAGGACTCCTTGTAGTTACTCTGGA
This sequence comes from Cryptoblepharus egeriae, assembly GCA_030015325.1. NCBI lineage: Eukaryota > Metazoa > Chordata > Lepidosauria > Squamata > Scincidae > Cryptoblepharus > Cryptoblepharus egeriae. The sequence goes on from JAREYC010000020.1 coordinate 2,053,811, forward strand.
CTGCGCCCTAAGTCTATTCTGAACCAACACCCTGGTCTCTGTGTTTAGAGTGGTGCATCAATGTTTTTTCTATAAACCCTCTTCCCACACAGTCCATAAAGGGGCCTCCGTCATGCTCTGCCACGGACAGGGCCACAGATTAGATGGTTAGGTTTGGACCAAGTAGACCAAACCATGGAACACCTGCAGGCACCAGAGATGCAACCAGAAACCCCAAAAGCCTCCTTTTCATTTTCTAAAGACTCCAAAAACCAACATTCAATGAGAGCAACACCATTGCAGAAGCTTAAAATCCACACTGTTGGCCAGTGGCATAGCTAGAGGGGGTGGAGGAACCAACCTTTGAGGGAGGGTGCACGGGGTCTCTCCCCTTTGGAGCCATTCCAGGCGAAGGGGAGCAAAACGGAGCCGTACGTGCTCCCCCTCGCCTGGAATGGCTCCAAAGGGGAGGGACCCCTTGCATACTCCCTGCAAGGTTGACTCCACCACCCCCTCTAGCTATGCCACTGCTGTCGGCTTCCATCTCTTCCCAATCAAAGCCTCCTTTACATAAAACATCTGGTTCCTTCCCAGCCAGTTGTGCACCCTCGTTTCAAGCCCTGTGATAAATTAATAGGAATTCCCAGGCAGGGCCCCCCTACCCTCCTCATGTTGGGTGTGATTAATGGTGAATATCTAATGCTTCCTTCACCTTGGGACATCAATCTAAATGTGGCGAGATCCCAGGCGAGTGGCTTCCCATAAATATTCAGTGGGTTTAATATATCACCCCATCCTTTTGTTACTGGGAATTTATTTGCATACATTCCTTCCCCCCCCCCCCAACTCTTTTTCCATGGTTGATGGCACCCCACACAGGCTCTACCATCTCATGCCACAAAGGGGGGGGGGCATTCTGGGCCCTTGGAAAGCAATCGCTAACGCTGTCCTGCTTGTCTGTTGGGGAAAAAGTCACCGGCAATGACTTTCACTCAGTAATTTATAGGGAACGATAAAGGGAAAATGCCCCGTTCAAATCTCAGATGTGTTACGAACTGACAAGCGAGCCACAGGTGAGCCATTCCCTCTCTGCCTCAGTCTCCCTATCTGCAATATGGGGATAATACCGAATTAATTTTAATCCCATGCGCACCTTTTCCAGCTGAATTTCACCTCCAAAATCGGAGTGAGCATTAGATTCAATGGCACGTTAGATTTGACAAAATGCAGTGTTTTGATTATAGGTCAGTATTTAGAAATTTTACTATATTAAAATTCTATCTACTTTAGAAAGTTTACTATATTAAAAATGTAACATAGGGTGAAATCCAGAGTAACTACGGGGAGTCCTTGCTCCGGAGTAAGAACCAATTACTCGGGACTGCAATATGAATTTCCTATAGGTTTTCATTAGGTGGTGCAGTAACTACGGGTGCACGTAATGTCTCTTACGTGCTCCCATCGTTACTCTGGATTGTGCCCATAAACCCATTAATGTATAAAGTAATACATTTAGGTTAAAACCATAACATAAACCTACTGTTTATGTTTGTAATTATTATTATTGTAATTATTATTGTAATTATTATTACAATTATTATTGTAATTATTATTATTGTAATTATTGCAGGCGATACAATTAAATTTTTAATTTGGACCTCCGGAGGTCCTTCTTTTGCTGGACAACCAGTCTGTCCCACCTGCCCAGTTCTGGGTTCCCAGGAGTTGCCTGACCTTCATTTGGAAAGGGAGGGCATTGAGCTTTTAGTGGGAACCAAGGCCACAAAAAACCCCTCACTAACCCTACAATCCAGAGTAACTACGGGAGCACGTAAGAAACATTACGTGCACCCATAGTTATGGCACCACCTGGTGAAAACCTATGGGAAATTCATATTGCAATCCAGAGTAAATTGTTCTTACGCCAGAGCAAGGACTCCCCGTAGTTACTCTGGATTGTGCCCTAATTTTCTCTCCCAGGCAGACCGTTATTAATGTGTCATGGTCCCCAGATCCTTTTCCCCCCTTCTTCATTTATTCTGTCTAGGCCAGGAAACATAAAGTTGCTATAAACTCAGTGGCGTGATTTATGGCTCGCCAACAAGCGACAGCCACAAACTAATTCAGCAGTGTCACTTTGGGCTCGTCACCGAACCCAGGTGCCCACGATTAATGTTTCCCCCTCCGTACCCGTCTGGCCATCAAGGCAGCGTCTCTCCCCTGGTGTGGGCAGAATGGGAAGGGATGGGTGGCTTCCAAACAACAAAAGGAGATGCTCTGGGAAGGAACTGTGATGTATAGAGAGATATACTTGGGTAACAGCCTATCCTCCATATCAGTCTACCCAGGCCTTCGTGCTTTGCATACAGCGTCGAGCACAATACCTAAAGCTGCAATCCTAAAGACACTTTCGTGGGAGTAGGACCCATTGAACACAATGGGGCTTACTTCTGAGTAGACATGGTGAGGATTGTGTTCATAGTCTTTCAAGACTGATGCGTGCCAATACTATAGGGAGACGAGGATCACAACCAAAGTGATGCGCAGAGGAAATTAAAAATGTCACAAAGAGGACGAGAAACTTGGCAAAGGCAAGGAGAAGGGCGTGAGTGGGGTAGATGGAGATTTACTAGGGCTTGTAGTAAGGAAACACACAGCACTGGGTATAACAACAACAGAGTTCCATGAATGGGTGATTTATGGCCTGCCTTTAAAGCCATCCTTGGAGAAGGCTTTGGGGAGGATATCAACCTTTAATTCTGTAATTGCTCTTGAATCTGCTCCCGGCAGACTTGTATATCACGGCACAGACTGGCAACAGGCAACACCTGCACCTGCAGCTCATTGCCGCTGAATCGTTGCCCCTCTGCACACAAGGACAAGGGCTGTCACCCTCCACAACTGTGGTCCAGCTACCTGGGAATGGCTTTGGAAGCCTGGCCGTTTTGCCCAGAAGCTAAGAACAGGTCAATCGCCACCTGGCACTGGACGCTGCCAGGGAGCCAAGGTGGCAGGAAGGTCGGAGGCCACACTGCGAAGCACTGCACACTGCCGAGTGTGGAAGGAAAACCTTCCATGTGGTGGTTTGTGGGTATCTGCCACGGCCAGATCTCCCACCACAAGCACATCCGCCATAATGGCGTGTTGGAATATGGGTTTCTATCAAGATGCGTTGAGTTGCATGGAATTGCACATCATCCCTGCCGCGTCGGTGCTTCAAAAATACCTTGTGTGGGACGTGCAGAGTCCTTGAGAGAAAAAGCTTCCAGGATCCCCAGCCAAGAAATGGTGTCGGCCAAGGACGGTCCTACACAAAGACAAATAATGATAATTATATTCCGGCTGGCCAAACTTTCATGTTCTCCGGCGACAGGAAATGAAGGAGAGATCACAGCAGAACAGCCTGATATGGTAGTGGATGAGTTCAAACCTTATCACACCGGAGTGTGCATATGTTTTTGGAATGGAGTACACACAGGCCTCTTGGGGTTTGGGTGCAAATGACAAACTGCAGGAGATTCCACTATCAGTTGTATGTCCCAGGACGTCACACTGATGCAGGGGGTTTGCAGATAACAATAGCCATGTGAATAAGGCGACACAAGGTATCATTGGGGTGGGGGGTCCCTTGTTGCAGACACGTTCCTGTGTATGGGTGGGTTGAAATGTCCATCTCTGAGCCAGGGAATGGAAACATCTCATGACTCTAGAACAATAGTGGTGAACTTATGATATGTGTGCCATGGAGAGCCCTCTCTGTGGACACGTGAGCCAAGCCGCCCTAGCCAAGGACATCACGGGGCTGTACATCACCTGGTGCGTCACTCAGGGCACACCTGGCATCGAGTTCCTGGCATGCACATTGGACACCAGCGCACTCATGGTTTTGGGTTGAAGTTTGGACACTAACCCCCAAATCCAGAGTAACTACGGGAGCAAGTAAGAGACTTTACGTGCGCCCATAGTTACTGCACCACCTAGTGAAAACCTATGGGAAATTCATATTGGAATCCAGAGTAAGTTGTTCTTACACTGGAGCAAGGACTCCCCATAGTTACTCTGGATTTTGCCCTATGTCTGTAAAAGCTTTGCCATCACCGGTCTAGAACATCTCATTGTGCTCACACTCATAGCCCCGCAGTGTGTTATCTGCCAACTTTCTCCCAACACACATACCTCTCCTCTGACGTGCAATGAGGCTAGTCACACGTTACATTGTTCAACCCTGGAAAGGCAACCCTTTAAGACGTGAACCGAATGTGCCGTGTGCTGCTGTTCGTGCATGGAATGCAACATCCAAACCGCCATACGTGTGTCCACATCGTCGCTCGTGCGTGCCCCGAAGATGACTTTCACGTTGAGCTGGCTGCGCACTCCTTATTGTGCTTTCCCCGCCTCTGCTGGCAAAGCTGCCGATGCAATAATTTTAAGTAATTTAATTAGGTTTTCTTCTGCTTTATGTCCTGTGACATAAAGATGTAATGAAATTTTAAAATGCAGTAATTTTACACCCGGAGATTATTAATACTGCAACAGGGTAGCTTGCAACAGAATGTCAAATTACCTGCTTTGCAAACTCCTAGTGGGGCCTCTTTGCTTTTTTACCCCCTCCTTCCTGCATCTATCATCATAACTATCAGGGGCTTGAATGGGACTTCATAATGTTGGGTCCCTCTCTCCTCTCCTGCCTGCCTGGATCAAGTGTTGTCGGGAGCTGGCACAAGAGCATGGTTGCAGGGCAGGTGGCACTGCCCGCCCATGCAATCAAGCACAGAGCTCCTGTTCGAGCGCAAATGGCATGTCGCCATATGTTTGACCTCTGGTAGTGACATCTTTAGGGTGGGGTAGGGTTTGGGTTCAGACCTTGGCAAAGACCTTGTGATACCCGAGAGGACCAGACTTATCAGACAGCGGCAGCTTGTGTGGTTTCAATTCCACTGAGCCAAACTAATCTTCTGCTGATAGGCTTTGGCTTCTCTAATCACCTTTTGAATGAATGACATGTGGTGACCTGGGACACTTGGGGGGGGGGACCCAGAGGTCATCGAGCCCTTCACCGTAATGGAGAAGTTCTCCATGTTGAAGTTCTGAAAGAGCGTCTAGAGCAGGGTTCTTCAAACATTTCTACCAAAGAGCCGCATCAAATATTTGGCACAGTGCTGAGGGCCAGAAAAAAATTGACTGTAAAATTAATAAATACATTAATTAAAATTAAAATTAAATAAATACATTAGAGTTTGAACTTATTCAATTAGAGTTGAATAAATGGTTCAAATTTCTAGCACTAACCCATGATACGGAAATGAAACTTAAATGGACTTCCATTCTCCCATCCCACCATCCACTTGTGTTGGGGTCAATGGGATGAGAGAATATTAGGGAATCAGAGGCTGGCCACAGGCTGGTTAGAGGCTCACCTGGGGTCACATGTGACCACCCAGCTGGGGTTTGGAGACCCTGGTCTAGATAACCATCTGTTTTTAACAGTGGAAAGGCAGGATATAAATCTTTTAAATAAAATAAATAAATTACAGGAAACGGGTGGAGGATGAACAGCTTAGGGATGTCCCTCCAAGTTGAAGCACATCAAGGAGAAAAGGGTCTATGGAATTGCACCTTCAAGGGCATACCATGCAACTTGTTGGAGGGGACGGGGACCTCTTTTTGTCACACAAGAGGTTCTCAATTTGGGTCCTGCCAGCATCATATTGGACAGGGAAAGACTCTCCTTTGGCTTGAGAACGGCTGCTGGTACTAGCTGCCTCCTGGCCTGCCAGCAGGAGAGGTAGGTAGAGTACCTTTCACCATGGGGTTCCTCATGATTGGGACGTGGCGATCCAGGTAGCCATTAATAGGGCTATCTCCTTCCTCCTCCCCAAACTGAGTGTCCTTTGAGGAATAAAGGTGGGATATAAACTGAATGAATTTGCCTGATTTCCTTGAGAAGCCACCTAAACTTGTAGCTATCCCCGTATCTGATGCTTACAAGGCCCACCCAGGAAACCGTTCCTACAGTCATCCCAAGCTATGAAGGCCTGAAAGGACAAGGTTCAGAGAGGTCCATCTGCTATCCTCAGTGAGGTTTCATGGAGAATGAAATATTGGTCTCTTTTTGTTTTGTACGGCTCCGAACAGGGCACGTGGTGTACACTTTGCCAGCTCCTTGAGCAAGCCCCGGTTGTTGCTGGCCAGGCTTCTGAAACAAAATCAATGTTTGCTATTGAATGAATTAGTTCTAGCTGAGCTACAGAGGCCAAGTGGAGTAACCAGTGCAGTTAACTGGATTACAGAAGGTCAACAACCACCTCTCCGGGTGATGCTAAAGATATCGGGACAATTTTATACGGCATCCTGAATGCTGGACCTGACAGAGGTCAACCCTATCATGAAACCCTATAATGTCGAACTGTGCTCCTTAATTTCCCTTTGTTCAGTTTAAGCTACATTAGGAAGAATAAAATTGTTATGATGTAAACGGAAAAAAATATATATGCTGTAACGTGTCCACGAAGCAGGGCAATGGGTGGCTCTAGGAGTAGCATCCAGACAGTGGGTGGCTCTAGGGGTAGCTGTGGGTGGCTCTCGGGGTTGCTGCCACTGGCCCTTTCCCTGCAAGGCCATTCCCTTCAAACTGGGGCTAATGTCCTTAAAATGAAGCTGAAGGTGCTCGGCAGCTGATGCCTCTTCAGAACTCGTCCATCATCGTTGTTGGGTGCCATATAACTTCCCTGCACTCTCTCAGGCTTGTTCATCAATTGATAAAAATGAGCTTCTGTCTGGCAGTTCCTCATCAGTGGCCGTCAGGAGTCATGGCATGAATTTGGGGATCTGATTATGGTGACAGATAGGGCAGGCAGGAGCCGGAATGGATGGATGCGGCTTGGCTGGAGTTCAGGGCAAACATGCCCAAGAAACTGTGGGGTGCCTTTGGTGCCTCTGTGAGATTTACCTCCACATTCACATCCAGGCTGGGGGGGGGATAAGAAATGCATAAGATATGCTGGCCCCTACAACACCAAAAACCCCTTGTGTAGCAACTTGATGTGCTAAATTCCCCCTTACCTAGTACTCAGCAGTGCGTGGGAGTCATTTAAATCACCACCATCGGATGCAATGTCTACTAAACATGCCTACTCAGAAGTAACTCCCATTGTTTTCTATGGAACTTACTCTCGGGAAAGTGGGTATAGGATTGCAGCCATTATCAGTTGTCCTTAAAAGTCCTTTGGGTAGGCTCCAGCCAGTGGCGGGATTCAAATAAATTAACAACAGGTTAAGACGCTGTGCCTGTTAACCAGCAGGCCAGGGTTCGAGGCCCGGGTCGGCCCCACAAGACAGGGTGCGCTCCTGTCCTTAGCCCAGCTCTGCGACGCCAGCTGGATCCGATCGTATGGGCTCTGCCTTTCCATTGGACTAATTCAGTGGCATGGAGAGGGGGGATTTGCTGCTTGAGTAACAGCCTATCCTCCATAACAATCTAATCCAGGCTTTCGTGCTTTGCATGCAGTATATGCAGCGCCGAGCATGATACCATAGTCTTCCAAGACTGACGGAGGCCTGCTTTTTTCAGTAACCTCAATTAACAACAGGTTCTATGTCCCATTAGGAACCGGTTCTCAGAACCAGGCGCTCATTGGCTAAGGGTTCTATAGAACCGGTGAAAACCCCCCGAAGCCCACCACTGGCTCCAGCCCAAGGAAGGGAACATCAAAGCTTTGGAAAATATGTGTTTCTCTATATATATTGCAAAAAGGTTGAGGCTATTCCTTTTTTTCCTTATTGGAAAGGATATCTTTCTATCCTAGGAATAACATACTAGGGAAATTATAGTAACACAAACAAAACTGCATGCTAAGAATTTTTGGAATCCAATATATTGATTTACACCAGAAAAAAAATAGATAGCCTGATTTTAAGTACTATCCAGGAAAGTCTGAACAGTCTGTCAGTATCAGAAGCTAGTAAAAACCAAGGAATTTGTTTTCTGTGCATAATTTTTGTAGCATTATATATATATATATATATATATATATATATATATATATATATATATATGCATCCCCCGAAAGCAGCCTCAGTTTCTAGCCCAGCTGCTTGCTGTCCTTGAGACCGTTAAAGGCAATGAGGCTTACTCCCAAGTTGCAGTCTGAGAGCCCAATGATGCAAAGGATGGGCTGTGATCCTCTCCAAGCTTAACCTTGGAGATATGCTGCAACCCTAACCATGTCTGCTCAGAAGTTAGGCCCATTGTACCCAATGGGTCTTACTCCCAGGAAAGTGTGTTCAGGATTGCAGCATATCTCCAAGGTTAAGCTTGGAGAGGATCACAGCCCATCCTATGCATCATGCCTCCTCAGAAGTAAGCCCCACTAAAGTCAATGAGGCTTATTCCCAAGTTGCAGTCTGAGAGCCCAATCCTATGCATGGCTACTCAGCAGAAAACCCCATTATAATCAGTGAGACTTTTTCCAAGGTTTAGCTTGGAGAGGATCGCTGCCCATCTTATGCATCATGCCTACTCAGAAGTAAGCCCCTTTAAAATCAATGAGACTTACTCCAAGGTTTAAAAATGTAGGACAAAATATAGGACATCCTACATTTTGTCCTACATTTTTTTTAAAAAAGTTGTTAGTGTTTGTCTGCGGCCCAAACCAACTCGTCTTCTTCCAATGCGGCCCAGGGAAGCTAAAAGGTTGGACACCCTGCTCTATGTTGAGACCAAAATAATAAATCAATGGCAGTTTCTGAGATGTCCATAAATCCTCACCCCACAGATGGTTTTCAGACATTTATTTCAAATGGACTAGAAACTTGATATTTTTTTATGGTGCCCTATACCAAATCCTACACTTGCATGTTGCCTTTTCAGAAGTCATGCCTCCCGAAAGTGATAGCTCAACCCCAGGACTGACACAAATTCAACCTGCAATTCCAGGAGGATCAATACCGCGGCATCGTTTGGACTCAACTCTCTGGCGCAAAAGCACCAGGCTCATTCGGAGCGCCGCTTGCGCTCTCCCCCACATATAAGCAAAGAAGCATCACTTCAATTGCCATAGAAACTGGGCCCTCTCGAAGTGTTCTCGGTGGGATTCGCTCACATTCGTTTATTCCTGGTGTCTTTTTTTTTCTACGTCACTCCGTAAGAGAAGAGAGAGTTGTTTGACTCCCCCTTGGGGAAAGAGACAGATTTCATCGGAGTGAAAGCAAGTATGTGTGGTTTGGAGGGGAGGACAGCACCTATATACAGTGGTACCTCGCTTAACAAGCATTTCACACAACAAGCAAAATTTTTCAAGAAATCTTGCTTCACATAACAAGTTCCGCTTCACTTAACAAGCAAGTGCCCTATGGGCACAGGTGCTATGCAGCCCTGACGCTCCGCATGGAGGCTCTTTAAAAGGGCTGCCGGCCAGTGCTGCTGCTTCTGACTGCCCCCAACTTGGGGGCAGTTGCCTGGACGTGCCAGAGGCAGCTGCCCCTAACTGCCCCCAAGTGCCCCCACCGACCACCTTGAACCTCCAGCAGCAGCCCAGGTAAGCCTCCCAGGAAAGTGTCTTTGATTGCAGTCTCCTAACTATGTCTACTTAGAAGTAAGCCCCATTGTGTTAAATGGGGCTTACTCCTAGGAATGTGTCTTTGACTGCAGCCTCCTAACCATGTCTACCCAGAAGTAAGCCGCATTGTACTAAATGGGTCCTACTCCCAGGAAAGTGTCTTTAGGATTGCAGCCTAAGTAGACTTCATAGGATCCTGCACGTTGAATGCACGTTTTGAATTCGATTCCAGTGTTTTGTCATCATTTTTACATCCAGTTAATATTTTGATATGAATATTTTGGGGGTTGTGGAGCCAATTGTCTGAGTTTCCATTATTTTTTATGGAAAAATCTGCTTCATGTAAAGAGCGTTTCACTTAAAGAGCAGGCCTCCAGAATGAATTAAGCTCTTTATATGAGGCATCACTGTATATGTGAAGGAAAGTAGTGTTGGGTTTGGCATGTAGGATATGGATAATGGGAGTGACTCTTTGCTACGTGGAACCTCCACATCCAGAGACAGTCTGCCAATGGATACTAGGTTCAGGCATCCTCCCTTATTGGAAAGGTTAGGAACCAGAGCACCATCCATGATATCTACATATCATGATATTTACATATCCATGATATCTACATATCTACATATCCATGATATCTACATATCTACATATCATGATATGCCACACAAATGATATCTACGTATCATGAACTCCTTCGGGAATGGGATCAGACCAGGAGCTACACCATGAGTGAGGGCAATTTTGGCCTTTAGAACAGCAGAGAGAACTTGTAAGAGCGGAACGAGTATTGAATGAGTGAGTTTTAGGTATAATTGAAAGGTGTTGAAAGAGTGGATCTTCAGAAAATGAACTGTCAGAAAGTGGGGGGGGGGGGCGGTCCTGTACTGAAGAACCGATACCTGGAGAGCACTAATAGCTTGATTTCCTGAGATACTGGTTGTTGGACTAGAATGTACCTTATCCAACAAGGAGTTTCATAAGTTCTCCTATATAGAATCTTGGTAGGAATTATAGGGTTATAGGGTTTCAATATTCCCTTCTCTGGGGTGGCACTGAAGGGCCCACTTTCCTCTGGTCCTGGGGCCACTACATCTGGGCCCCTTTCCTCTGGCCATAGGGATCCTCTGATCCTCTTTGTTATGTTGGTTGACTCTATCTGGCCACTGCAGCACAAGCAGCAAACCCTTAAGTGATGGTTCCCTGCTGGTCTTCTTACTTCCCACCACACTTTGCAGTACCCCTTGGCTGTCTGAATTGCCTCCCTTCGCTGCCATACAGACTCATGTTTAATAAGAAGCTACAGGGTGAAATTGCATTCTCCATTCTCTGCCTCCTGATACAGTTCCAGCACTAATGGGATTTCCCAAAGCTAACACATCTCAACAGCCACCCCACCAAAAATCCACATTTGGATCGAGGGTCGACTTAACCCTGAAGAAAGAGAGGTGGGGAGGGAAGAGAAGGGACCCTGGAGGGTTCTGCTCCATATTCTATGTTGTTGCCACTGGGAAAATCAGGTCGCTAATCGGAACTGGGATGTTTTCCCTGTGCCTGCTGTGAGTACAGCTGTCGAGTGTGTTTTGTCCAAATGAGACCACCAGAAAGGCACCAGAAAGCCAGCAAAGGGCAGATTGTCTTTGAAATGGGAAAAATGGGTTTAGCAGGACACTGGGGTTCTCCAGACAGGCAATAAGCAGCCAGGCCTGCCTATAAACGGACAGAAGACTGCACTGGAAAGGCTCTGGGGGGTGACCATCGTGGTCACAGGTTGAGGTTAGGTTGAATCCAACCATGAGCAGCACATTTTTTTGCATGCAGAGTGGATAGTTCTTGCATCCCTGGAAGAGCTGAGCCTGCAATGTGGAGTAATGCAGCAGTCTGCGCCACATTCCCAATCACACGTATACGGTGTGAACCATCCTCGGAAGCTGCAGGCGGTGCATCTGCCTCAATTTCATGTCCATGTGAAACACTGACCCCCTGTGGAAACTCAAGAGATGGCAGCTTCACCCCAGGCTACCCACCATTGTAAGCTCACCCCAAGATGGCAAGTGACCCCATAAGAAGAGCCCTGTTGGATCAGGACCAGGGTTCATCTAGTCCAGATTCTTGGATCTCACAAAGGACCAGCAGATGCTTCAGGGGGGGCACACAATATCCTGCTGCCCTTCCCTTTGCACCTGGCATTCTAAGATAACCTACATGATGTAAGGCTGGCACAACTCATCCCGTGGTGCCAGCCTAACTTAGGCTGGCACAACTCATCCCATGGTGATGTAGGGAGGCAAGCACATGTCTGTGCACTGGCCTAACCCTCCCCCAGGAATGACACAGAAGTGCTTTACAGCACTTTTGTGACACCCCCAGGTCAGCACAAGATATGCCAAGGCTTAGGCCGGCTTAACTGGAGGTGAGGATTGCAGCTGTAGACTTTTTCAATCTGGTGAGGCCTTCAAAATTCTTTACACTTCTCCTTTCAGGGATAGGAGGAGAAAAGAGGGAGGAAGAGTTTTCTGATTACATGCCCAGAGCTTTAAGCCATAAATACTGAAAGGCAATCAGGTTTAATCTCTCCCCCCCCCCCCCCGCCCCCGTTTCAATAGCCATATAGCTCTCCGCATGACAAGATAGCAAGAGGGTCGTGGTGGTGAGTAGGATTAAGAAGGGATGACAAGTCCTTGTTCCAAAAGAAACTCATCTAGGACTGAGAAGGGACTACATGGCATTTTAATGGATTATTCAGTCCCTATAAAAGCTATATAGATTATTCAGTCCCTATAAAAAATGGAATTTTGACTGAATAGGAAATAAACTCAGTCCAAGTTTGCTGTGTCAATGTGTGATGCTGTTGGTCAGAGCACTCTAGGAAATTCATAGCAGGGGAATAGTGGCGTAGCTAGAAGGGGGCAGAGTAGTCAGTGGGTCAGAACCAGGGAAACCTGCAAACCCCAGAGGTTGCAAGAGGAAGAGACACACCTTGGGGTGGAAAAAGGGAGAGGCAATATGATCAGAGATGCTTGTCGGTCCTTATGAACTCTCTCACTTCCCTCCTCCACAGAGTCCTTGGAGAGAGGAGATGACCCAGGTGCACAGGGGTGCTGCTCCGCACCCCGCAGTCAGATGAACCCCATATCCATGGAGGGAGCATGCAAGGGGCCCATACCCTTTGGAACCAATACAGGAAGGGGGAACAAAGTAAAGTTGTATGTTCTGGCAGCCACAACTGGAAGCCACAGTTCTTAAGGGGTCAACCGGTCTCTTGCTGGCTCCCCAACTCGCCGGATTGGCTGGTGAGCAGCAGTACCTCTTTTGGCCATCATCCGGGTGGTGCTGCAGACCAAAAGCTCTTTTCTAAGAGCTGCTCCAGCTGTGCCACCTGTTGGAGGACCCCATTTCTAGACACACTACATTAGTACCTTCCAGAAAACCCCATCTGCTTTATTAGACAAACATATGGGCAGAAATCCATGGTTGGTATGGGGTGGGGGGGGAGAGAACATTTCCTATCTATGCAGCAACATCCACAGCCAAAAAATAATTTATGACAATGCATCAAATTTTACTGGGCATAAAGTTCGACATACCTCCAGCGAGAAATTGCCTGCTCCTCCCATAAATTCTCAGCTACTCAGAGGAGGCTTCAGATACTAGTTACTTTCAAATTAAAATACTCACCACGGCAAAGATATTGCAGGATCCCCAACTTTGATTCCCCGACCCCCAAGTTCAGAGGTGTTCCTTGGGTGCTGCCAACATCCCCTGTCCGAGGTGCTGAAACAAGAGTTGTGTTAGCAACACAATTCAACACAAAATAAACTCTGTTCATGGGAACTTACTCCCAAGTAAGTTTAATGCACACTTACCTCTCGTGGAGAGGTAACTGGCAACTGGAGGAGGTTTTCGAAGGATACCCATCCATTGAGGCTTCAAGATCATAGAATCATCCAAGATCATCCATAATCATAGAATCATCCAAGATCATCAAATCATCCAAGATCATAGAATCATCCGTGATCATCCATAATCATAGAATCATCCATGATCATAGAATCATCCAAGATCATCAAATCATCCAAGATCATAGAATCATCCAAGATCATCCATAATCATAGAATCATCCATGATCATAGAATCATCCAAGATCATCAAATCATCCAAGATCATAGAATCATCCGTGATAATCCATGATCATAGAATCATCCATGATCATCCATGATCATCGAATCATCCAAGATAATAAATCATAGAATCATTCAAGATCATAGAATCATCCGTGATCATCCATGATCATCGAATCATCCAAGATAATAAATCATAGAATCATTCAAGATCATAGAATCATCCGTGATCATCCATGATCATAGAATCACCCAAGATCATAGAATACTCCATGATTAATTCACTGAATTAAATGCTCCATTCACTGAAATTTGAATGCTCTTCCCTCCCACCCCACAACAAGCCACATCAGTGATCGAAAGCAAGCAAAGGCCAACAATAAAAATAAAAGTCTCATTTCAGTTTTGACTTTCTCAGGCCCCAGAAGCGAAGCAAATCTATCTATCTATCTATCTATCTATCTATCTATCTATCTATCTATCTATCTATCTATCTAAATGAGAAGTCACTGACTGACTGACTGACTCATCAATGCCCAGCCAAACTGATGCACAAGGGGGTTTGATGCGCATGGTGGGATGTTGCGCATGGTGGGATGTTGTGCATGGAGGGTTTATGCGCATGAGGGTTTATGCGCATGGAGATAATGCGCATGGGGGTTGATGCACATAAGGAAATGATGCACATAGTTGGATTATGCACATGCGGACTGATGTGCATGGGGAGATGTTGTGCATGGGTGGTTTAAGTGCATGGGTGGTTGAAGCGCATGGGGGGAATGTTGCACATGAGGGGGTTGATGCGCATGGGGGATGATATGCATAGGGGGGATGATGCACATGGGGTGGATGAACATGCGGGATGTTGCACATGGTGTGGATGCGCGTGGAGGGTTGATGTACATGGGCGGTTGATGCACAGTGGGGAGAAGTCGTATGTGGGATTTTAATCCCGCAACGTGGGTATGCTTTTGCTAGTAAAACAATAATTTTCTTGGGAGTCTGAGCCAAGCTGATCTATAATTCCTGAGTGACAGGAGACGGGCGCTCTGGAGGGGAGCCTTCTCCCTGATGGATACCTGAGTCAATGAAGGGTGCCATGATATATTGCCTCTGAGTGGATGACAAACCATAAATCAGCACCCGGTGGGGGCAGCCCTCCCAAGTTTTGACGGCCAAGTTGCCATCTGATCACCATTCCCTTCTGGCATAGCACATGCTAAGAAACGATGTGTGGGCAGCCAAGAAGTCAAAGGGAGCCACACTCCCTGGATCCACACTTGCCATATAGCTCTCCACACGTGAGAGGAGCAGGCAAGAGGTGTACGTATCTCTTTCAGGGAGCATAGGATAACATCCTGTCCATGGTGGCGCATCTAGAAAGAGAATAAATGAGAGTTAAGTGTTGCTCTCCGACCCCATTTATTGACTTCACTTGAGAGATCAGTCTGACATTTTTACGGCTCTCCATTATTATGGTCACGTCATGTAGCGCTCAGAATAAACAACTGATCTGATTCTAGTATAGGGTTGCCGTTATTCTCTTCCACAAATTCTCTGTCCCATTTGCCAGCATGTGAACACAAGCCCCCAAAATCGGGGTTGTCCCTGTTTTTCAGGACATGTGGCAACCCTATTCTAGTCTGAAGGATACCCATCCATTGAGGCTTCAAGATCACAGAATCAGACCAACTTAGGCAGCATAACTCACCGCACATATCTTCCCAAGGTGGTGTGGGGAGGTCAGCGTATACCTGGGCACTGGCCTAACCCCACCACCACGGAGTGACAAAGAAGTGCCCTACAGACTTATGCCATCTTAAGTGGAGGTTAGGATTGCAGCCCCATAGGCGCTCATAAGTACCTACGAGGTCATCCAGTCCAACCCCGTCCCCGTCTGTACCTGGAAATCCTCCAACGGCTTAGCAGTCGTTTCAGTCGTTGTTCACCACAGATTGGTTACAAACCTTATGCTTGGTTGGAAATATTAAGTTTTAAGCAGAGGCTACAATCCAGAGTGACTACTGGAAGACGTAAGAGGCACTTAGGGCAAAATCCAGAGTAACTACAGGGAGTCCTTGCTCCAGTGTAAGAACAATTGGATTGCAATACGAATTTCCCAATGGATGGATACAAAGACCTGACATCTTCTAAGGTGCCTCTTAATTTTCACTATTGTTTCTATTGAGATGATAGAAGAGCCACAACTGACTTAGGGCACAATCCAGAGTAACTACGGGGAGTCCTTGCTCCGGTGTAAAAACAATTTGCTCTGGATTGCAATATGAATTGCCATCCCATAGGTTTTCACTAGGTTTTCCCATAGGTTTTCACTAGGTGGTGCAGTAACTACGGGTGCACGTAATGTCTCTTATGTGCTCCTGTAGTTACTCTGGATTGTAGGGAAAGTCAAAGGAGGTTGTGTAACCATCACTTCAAAGCAAAAATAAAACAAAACATGTGCTGCCCTCTGCTGGCTTTTCAAATATATTTTAACTATTATTTTTATATCATACAATAGATGTAATTTTGATACATGCACATTTTTAAAATTTTAAGATTTTAAAATTAAATTTTAAAACTTTTAAAACTTTAACACTTTTTAAATTTTATTTTAAGTATAAATTTATACTTAAAATAATTCACTTGATTGATTCAACTTTGTCACATGGGGATGCTGAAAATTTCCCTGCTTCAAGATGTCACTGCCAATGTATCATTCAAAAAAGTGGGATTTACTTCTGAGTAGACACGAGCCGAAACACTTTCCTGGGAGTAAGCCCCATTGACTCTAATGGGATTTACTTCTGAGTAGACACGCATAGAGTACCCCCAATGGGGCTTACTCCCATGAAAGTGATTCAGTGAGTATCTACTCAGAAGCATGCCCCATTAGAGTCAATGGGGCTTACTCCCAGGAAAGTGTTTTTAGGCCAGGAAACTTCTGTTCTTCCAGGAAAGTGGTCCTATGTGTATCCACAAAGAAGTACGTCTCATTACAGTCACCGGGGCTTACTCCCAGGAAAGTGTTTCTATGAGTGTCTACTCGGAAGTAAGACCCATTACGGTCACCGGGGCTTACTCCGGTGTTTCTATGAGTGTCTACTCGGAAGTATGTCCCATTATAGTCAACGGGGTTTACTCCCAGGAAAGTGTTTCTATGAGTGTCTACTCAGAAACATGCCCCATTATAGTCAACAGGGTTTACTCCCAGGAAAGTGTTTCTATGAGTTACTCAGAAGTAAGACCCATTATAGTCAGTGGGGTTTACTCCCAGGAAAGTGTTTTTATGAGTGTCTACTCAGAAGTAAGACCCATTATAGTCAACGGGGTTTACTCCCAGGAAAGTGTTTCTATGAGTGTCTACTCAGAAGTAAGACCCATTATAGTCAGTGGGGTTTACTCCCAGGAAAGTGTTTCTATGAGTGTCTACTCAGAAGTAAGACCCATTATAGTCAGTGGGGTTTACTCCCAGGAAAGTGTTTCTATGAGTGTCTACTCAGAAGTAAGACCCATTATAGTCAATGGGGTTTACTCCCAGGAAAGTGTAGCTGGGAACTGACTTTTCCCCCTTAGTTTGCAGTGAGGCCTACAGGCCCCAACAAAGCCTTTCCAAGTGTTTCCTAGGCAACCCCGCCGCCATTTTAAAGCGGCTCGTGCCCGCCCCCGCAGGCTTCCTATTGGCTGAAGCTTTCTAGACGGACGGGCGCCTCGACCAATAGCGGCCGAACACGAACCCTGGACTCTCATTTCGTCTTCGTCGGTCTTTTTAGGAGGAGAAAAGTGGGCGGGGACGAATTGAAGATGGACAGGAGGCGTGACCAATGAAAGGAGAGGGGATGAAGAGAGGCGCGGAGGGAGGCGGGGCGAAAGGTGACTGACGTTGGAGGGGTCCAATGGGGAAGGGGAAGGGCTGGCAGGTGGAGGAATTCAGAGTCTGAGGTGGAGGCAGGAGGAAGCTGGAGGTAGGAGGGTAGCGGGAGTGGGGGAGAGGTTGAGGGTCCCCGCAAGTGGGGGTGGGGCAGGACTGGGGAGAGTAGAAGGGGGTGAGACCCTCCTGAGGCGGGGAAGGGCCCTGGGGTCAGAGTCTGGGGTGGGGGAGGAAGTGGGGTGAGACCCCCTCAGAAGGGGAGAGGAAGGGCCCTGGGGGTCAGAGTCTGGGGTGGGGGAGGAAGTGGGGTGAGACCCCCCTTAGAAGGGCAGGAGGGGAGGCCCTGGGGTCAGAATTTGAGGAGGAGGAAGTGGGGTGAGACCCCCTCAGAAGGGGAGAGGAAGGGCCCTGGGGGTCAGAGTCTGGGGTGGGGGAGGAAGTGGGGTGAGACCCCCCTTAGAAGGGCAGGAGGGGAGGCCCTGGGGTCAGAATTTGAGGAGGAGGAAGTGGGGTGAGACCCCCTCAGAAGGGGAGAGGAAGGGCCCTGGGGGTCAGAGTCTGGGGTGGGGGAGGAAGTGGGGTGAGACCCCCCTTAGAAGGGCAGGAG
This sequence comes from Cryptoblepharus egeriae, assembly GCA_030015325.1. NCBI lineage: Eukaryota > Metazoa > Chordata > Lepidosauria > Squamata > Scincidae > Cryptoblepharus > Cryptoblepharus egeriae. The sequence continues at coordinate 2,071,944 of JAREYC010000020.1, forward strand.
GGGAGGCCCTGGGGTCAGAATTTGAGGAGGAGGAAGTGGGGTGAGACCCCCTCAGAAGGGGAGAGGAAGGGCCCTGGGGTCAGAGTCTGGGGTGGGGGAGGAAGTGGGGAGAGACCCCCTCAGAAGGGGAGAGGAAGGGCCCTGGGGGTCAGAGTCTGGGGTGGGGGAGGAAGTGGGGTGAGACCCCCCTTAGAAGGGCAGGAGGGGAGGCCCTGGGGTCAGAATTTGAGGAGGAGGAAGTGGGGTGAGACCCCCTCAGAAGGGGAGAGGAAGGGCCCTGGGGGTCAGAGTCTGGGGTGGGGGAGGAAGTGGGGTGAGACCCCCCTTAGAAGGGCAGGAGGGGAGGCCCTGTGGTCAGAATTTGAGGAGGAGGAAGTGGGGTGAGACCCCCTCAGAAGGGGAGAGGAAGGGCCCTGGGGGTCAGAGTCTGGGGTGGGGGAGGAAGTGGGGTGAGACCCCCCTTAGAAGGGCAGGAGGGGAGGCCCTGGGGTCAGAATTTGAGGAGGAGGAAGTGGGGTGAGACCCCCTCAGAAGGGGAGAGGAAGGGCCCTGGGGTCAGAGTCTGGGGTGGGGGAGGAAGTGGGGAGAGACCCCCTCAGAAGGGGAGAGGAAGGGCCCTGGGGGTCAGAGTCTGGGGTGGGGGAGGAAGTGGGGTGAGACCCCCCTTAGAAGGGCAGGAGGGGAGGCCCTGGGGTCAGAATTTGAGGAGGAGGAAGTGGGGTGAGACCCCCTCAGAAGGGGAGAGGAAGGGCCCTGGGGGTCAGAGTCTGGGGTGGGGGAGGAAGTGGGGTGAGACCCCCCTTAGAAGGGCAGGAGGGGAGGCCCTGGGGTCAGAATTTGAGGAGGAGGAAGTGGGGTGAGACCCCCTCAGAAGGGGAGAGGAAGGGCCCTGGGGTCAGAGTCTGGGGTGGGGGAGGAAGTGGGGAGAGACCCCCTCAGAAGGGGAGAGGAAGGGCCCTGGGGGTCAGAGTCTGGGGTGGGGGAGGCAGTGGGGAGAGACCCCCTCAGAAGGGGAGAGGAAGGGCCCTGGGGGTCAGAGTCTGGGGTGGGGGAGGAAGTGGGGAGAGACCCCCGAGAAGGGCAGGAGAGGGGGGAATTGACTTTGGGTCAGAATTTGGGGAGCGGGAAGGAAGTGACAGGAATACAGGGAAGGTCAAAATGGGGGAGGAACTGGGTGAGAACCCCCGAATAATGTCAGAGAAGTGGAGAGGACAGAATTTGGGGAGTGGGAGAAGGTAGGGTGAGACCCTCCCTTCCCCCCTCCCTCTCTGACAAGGGCAGAAGGGAAAGTAGATCCCTGAGGTTCAGAATTTGGGAAGGAGGATGGGAGATGAGAAACTCTCTCCCAAGGCAGGAGAGGGGAGACGTCAATTGGGGAGAGAGAAGTTGGGTGAGACCCCCATGGATTTTAGAGGGGTCAGAATTTGAGGAGGAGGATGTGGTGTGTGACCACCTCAAAAAAGGGCAGCAGAAGGGGGAAATGGTCCTGCGGGTGGGTCAGAACCGGGGAAAACCTGCAAACCCCAGAGGTTGCAAGAGGGAGACACACATCTCGGGGTGGAAAAAAGAGATGCCTGTCGCTTCTTATGGAAATACTCTCACTTCCCTCCCCCACAGATCTTTGGAGAGAGGAAATGCCCTTGCTGCCCCCCACCCCTGCAGTCAGATGAACCTCGTATCCATGGCGGCTGTGGCGGTGGTGACCGAGCCTGAACTGAAATGGGTATCCCTGTGGCTCCGGGTCCGCTGGGCAGTGGTGCTGGTGGTGCTGCTGGCCTCCCTGCTGGTGTTGCTGCTCCCGCTGGAGTCGGTTGAGGATCACTGCCAGGCTGTCTTCAAAGGACTCTCCTTGCTGAAGGCCAGGCTGGGACTGGGCTATGTGGGCATCACCAGGTACCCGGGGCAGAGCACAGGCCTCAGCGTGACATCTGGTGGGCTGCAGCTGCTGGTGCTGAAACCCAAAGCTTCTCCAGGTGAGCGTAACCTTCAGGGCTGCATGGGGGGGGGGGATGCCCAGGGATTTGGGGCACAGCTGATGCCGGTTTCTTCATTTCAGAGATCCGGTTGGAAGCCAGGGCAGCCCTCAATCAAGCCTTGGAGATGAAGAGGCAAGGAAAGCGGGAGAAAGCCCACAAGCTCTTCTCACACGCCCTCAAGATGGACCCGGATTATGTTGATGCCTTGACGGAGTTTGGCCTCTTCTCCGAAGAAGAGAAGGACATCATTCAAGCAGACTATCTGTACTCCAAGGCTCTGACCATCTCGCCCCATAACGAGAAGGCCCTGATTAATCGGGACCGGACGTTGCCTCTCGTGGAGGAGATCGACCAGAGGTACTTCAGCATCATCGACAGTAAGGTTCAGAAAGTCATGGCCATTCCCAAAGGGAACTCGGCCCTGCGCCGCGTGATGGAGGAGTCTTACTACCACCACATCTACCACACGGTGGCCATTGAGGGAAACACTTTGACACTCTCCGAAATACGGCATATCATTGAGACACGCTATGCCGTCCCCGGTAAGAGCTTGGAGGAGCAGAACGAGGTCATCGGTATGCACGCTGCCTTGAAGTACGTCAACACCACGTTGGTGTCCAGAATCGGGTCCGTGACTTTCAGCGACATCTTGGAGATCCACAGAAGGGTGTTGGGTTTTGTGGATCCGGTGGAAGCAGGGAGGTTTAGGACTACCCAGGTGTTCGTTGGACACCACATCCCACCCCACCCCCGGGACGTCGAGAAGCAAGTGGTTGAGTTTGTGCACTGGATGAACTCCGACGACGCCATGAGTTTGCACCCGGTGGAATTTGCTGCCTTGGCCCATTACAAATTAGTGTACATCCACCCCTTCATAGACGGCAACGGGAGGACTTCCCGTCTCTTAATGAACCTCATTCTCATGCAGGCGGGCTATCCACCCATCACCATCCGCAAGGAGCAACGGGCAGAGTATTACCATGTCCTAGAGGTGGCCAACGAGGGAGACGTCCGGCCATTCATCCGATTTATTGCCAAGTGCACCGAGACCACCTTAGACATGCTGCTCATCGCCACCACCGAGTATTCGGTGGGCCTGCCCGAAGCATACGGTAGCACCACAGACTGTAAGGAAACCATCCCGGTCAAAACTCGGACGTGAGCATTGGATGTGTCTGGACGTGACAGGGATGCTCTCTGCCTCCCAGTTGCCAAACATCTCAAGGGGCAGACCGTAGAGGCACTTTCTTAAACATTTCATTTATTTAAATTATGCTTTAAGTTTAATGTTACATACAGTAATATGCTAACATATTTATTTTCTGACCACGGAAGGCCAAATCAGACTTTTATGGCTGACATTTTTCCTTTTAAATTATTGTGAAGGTGAAGCAGACCAGCTTCCACAAGTGGAAGTGCCACAACACAAAGCATTTTTGTGGGTCAACCTTGCTGTGACAAACAATAGGATTTCCATGTGGAAAGAGTCCAGGTCATTATAAAACTCTGCAGCTGACATCCATTAGCCAAAAGGCTGACCATCTGGCCACAAAATTAATTGTGGATTTGATCTTCTCCTTGCCCGTCAAGTGCATAAGGGTGCCCAAGCACCTCAGTGCCTGAACCCACCCCAAACCATTCAGAGAGGTGTCAGTTGAATTCAGGCTGGAAGCCAAACAGGTTTTTAATGCCGGTGGCCTCTCTTTCCAGCCCTAACAGATGGCACGTTGTGGTGCCATCCCTTTCAGGTTGACAACCTTTTCAAGTTGTCTTCTTTCCGGAAATCCATTCCCTGTAAAACAAGGAGCCTTGTGGCATCCTGAAGACAGGGTTCTTGTCACCAAACTGAGTGGGCTGAATGGCTGGCTCTGCCAACCTGAGCCCATCGGTTGATCTTGGAAGATGCCAGAGGCCTCTGCTGTGTTTGCTGCAGCACAGTAAGAAGCCTACACTCCTGTAATGCCTTGGCCTGGGGAAGGTTATTCAAACTCCCTCCATGGCTGTGGCTGGTGGTTTTGCAATTTGAAAGGGAATCGGGGAAGAGGTTGGTGCACTCCTAAGATAGCATCATTACCTGTTCCTTGGCTTCTCTTTTTTTTAAAAGGGTCTCTAACAGAGTTGAGTTCTGTTAAACCCTATAAAGCACTTTACTTTTCAGTCATGAGGAAGAGGTAGTAGAGCTCTAGGGACCAAAGACTTTTGCACTTTGGAAACATACGTGGGGCGGGGGGGAGCTGAGCGATGGAGCAGAGGCTGGCAGGAAAGACCTCCTCAGATTTTTATCACCTCTGCCAATTCTGGGCTTATTTAGCCACTGTCTTTATATCTTGTTCTGTCCAAGTCCAAGTATTAGTGCTCTCCTCACATGTAACCAGTCAGGTCTTCACCTCCTTCCTCTACCTTTTGAGCCTGCAAGAGAATTGCAGTAGATTTCCTGTAGCCCAGGAAGCACTGCAGGGACAAGAAGTTGAACTGCCCATATTATTGTCCAAGGACCAGGAGCTGATCTTCTCTGGCCCCCTTTGCATCTCTGCCTGTGTCTCCATATGCTGGAGAAATACACACGGAGTGTAGAGATTGCAGTTACACAACTCTAGTTATGGCGTTGTTTCTTCATGTTCGCATGTAGGGGACATAAACGGCCCTACTGCCTCTGTAAAGAGGAAGATGCACTCCAGATCAGTAATGGGGGATCCACACAGATGATCTCCTGATCTGCACAGATCAATAGCAGATGAAATTATTGTGACCTTCCTCTATGAACTTCTGCCTTGATAAAAACCAGCCTCCGACACTGAAACTGTGTGTATGTCCTCTTTGTTGAACTGTTGTGACTTAGCAAGACAAGTTGGGGCCTAGGAGCCCAGCCCACATCCTCCCCACACTCAGGAGTTCCCCCTAAGTCAAGGTTCTCAAAGGGTCTGGGCCAAAAGGCTGCATCAAATATCTGACACCATTTCAAAAGCCAGGTAAAAACACTTAATATAAAATTTAAATACATTAGAGACAGAGTAACCCTTATATGACCAACCGGATTTTTTGTCCGGCAATTATAATTTATGCAAATTAGGCTATTTTTAAATGGTCATCTAAGGGGCTCATGAATAAATGGGCTCAAATTCCCTGGATTTCTGCCAACAGAAATAGAACACACTTAATGGGACCTCCACACTAAATGGCCATTCCCCTATCATACCGTCACAGCTCCAGTTGTGTTGGTTCAACTGTGTCAGAAGCTATTAGGGGACCAGAGGCTGGCTGTGGCCCCAAGATCAGGGTTTGAAGACCCCTATTCTAAACCTATCCAAAGAGTGTGCTTGCCCTCACTCTATGGCAGTTGATCTCTCAGCTGCACCACTATAGGGTGGTGTTGCTACCTTATCTGGGAAGTCACGGTTCTGTAGCTTTATATCTCTGAAGAAGCCACAACCCTTGAATTTGCCATCAAGGCAAGCTTTTTATCTCCACAACCAGCCGGCTAGAGCACAACGTCCCTCTTTCCGACAGCGTCCGGCAAAAACCAACAGGCCTTTGGCTGCTTTCAAGAACTTTAATGAACCCAGGGAGGAACAAACTCACATTTCACTTGGTGTACAAAACAAAAACCTGAACAAACCCAACCCAAATTTCCAAAAAAATCAACAGTGATCAAGGTCTGGAGTTGGCAACCATTTGGCAAACCAACAACGATGCCAAGTGGCCACAGAAACAACACAGCCAAGCTTCTCCCCACACACTCTCTTGTAAGGATCGTGTCCAACAAAGCGGAAAAATAATTGTTCTGGCATGTCGTTTACAAAGAATACAAATATATACACAGACATGTATATTAAAAAAACAACACAAACCAAGTTGGAACTATTGGCGAGATGGGTTTGATATAAACTGCCTATCCCCTGCATCCCAGTACGAAAATAGGCCATTATGGTGAGAGTTACTATAGCATCTGCTATTTATTATAAACTTTACACAGGAGGAGGAGAGGGCATTGCCACAATGTCTGCAGTGCCGCTCTTGTGAGTGGGTTTGGGTACAGAGTGTGTTGGAGAAGCCATCAAGGCCACCGACGGGACGGTGGTGAGACTATTCCACCTTTTGAGGTCAACCTTCATGGTTTCAGGAAAAAAGTTTCCACACTGTTCCCAACCCCGAAAGTGAGTTCTCCGCCCATCACCCCTCAATATGAGGGAGCATTTTAAAGCCATCTTACCACTTTCCCCTCTCTTGCACCCATCAAACGCCATCTTTGCCCTCCGATTCGCAGAAGTAGTGAAAAGAAGAAAACTATTTCACATTGACGACTCCCAGCTTGGTGGGTATGGAAGTCCAAAGGGAACGGCTGTTTTGCTAGCAAGGAAGGGCACCATCCTGCGACTCCAGAAGGCAGGTGCAGCCCTCCTGCCTTGCTCAGCACGGCTCACTTGTTCAGAAGCAGCCTGGCAAAGTCGGCATTGGACATTCTCTTGGGCTCCTCTGTGGAAAGGGAGGGGGTTGCTGCTGGGGGGGGTTGGGGTACCCCATTCTCGGTTTTGGGCGCCGAGTTGCTTTGGCGCTGCAGAGCGCGTGGGACCATTGCCAGTTGGGTCCTCCCTTTGCCCCGCCTTTGGAAGAAAAGAGAGAGGACACGTCCAAAGATTTTGCAAATCCTAAACTCTCAGGGAAAAAGTATGCCCCAAACATCATCCAAACACTGCAAGTTTCCACCAGAACCAACGAGGAAGGGGAAGACATCAGAACATCCCCCCGCACCGGCCACTCCATCTTGCCCACTTTCCCCATGATCCAAGAAAGGACACGCACTGCTTTCTACGCAGGGAGACCAGGGCACATGTGGCATGGAGCTCTGTCTCTCTGGCCTTGTATCATGCGCCCTGAGTACACATACACACCCCAGAACTATGTTCAGAGTGCCTTTCTTCAAAGGAGACACTCGAGTTCACAAGCTGCTGCCCTCACACCACATACAGCCTGTTCCTTCGTTAACATCCATCGATGCAAAATAAAGAGCTCAACCAAATCAGACTGCAACTATGCACGCTACTCTACACCTGGCATACTCACGCTCCATAGATCTGCCGGGGGACCATGGACTGAGCGGCTCTCCCTGCACCTTCGGCCTTCTCTGGGAATTTCCGGGCAGGGGGGTTGCTGATCGCCACCTTGATGACATGGTCTTTGATCGTCAGGCCGTCCATCTTCAGCACTGCCTGGGAAGCTTGCGCTTCAGTCTCAAACTCCACATAGGCCAGGCCCTGACAACAAATGGGAGAGAGGATCAGAGCCTTATCGGAAAGAAAAGGGGAAGGAAGGATGGAAGGAAGCCTCCAGAAGAGAATTCTTGCTGCAAAGTGGCTGGCAAGAGACATACCACCATGGGTCTCCATCTGGGAAGCAGGCCACCAGTGTACCTTGGGTTTCCCAGCTCGGTTGGTGACCAGCCGTATATCCTTCACGTTCCCGTGGGCTTTGCAGGCCTCCTCCAGCTCTTCCTTGGTGCAGGAGAACGGCAGGCCAGAGATGAAGAGCTTGTGCTTCTCCAGGGCAGTGCTGTACTTGAACACCTGAAGGGCAGAGAAGCAAGGATAATCCTGTTTCCTTTCAGACCAGCAGCTTCTCAAGCAGGAACGAGATCAGATATGGTATGTGGTGTGTGTGGCGAAGGCAGAAGGACCCATACACTGTATTTATTTAAGGCAGTGGTCCTCATCCAGGGACCAGCCTAGGGGTGGGGGGGGGAGAGTCCTGTCTCTGGCATCCTGGAGGGAAGGCTTCCCCACCTTGAGCACAGCACAGCTGCCTCCAGCTGTAAATTCCATTATAATAAAGGTCTACTCAGAGCAGGGTTTTCATCCTTTTTCAATGCAGAATACATTGCAGAATGCATTGAAAAAGCACAAAGCCATTCCTAGTCACTCTTAGAGGACAATCCTAACCATGTCTACTCAAAAGCAAGCCCCTTTGTGTTCAGTGGATCTTACTCCCAGGAAAATGTCTTTAGGATTGCAGCATTAGTCACTCAAAGTCACTCTTAGTGGAGTGTCACTAAATGAATGACACTCTTAGTGGAGAGTAAGTGGCTTGGACTCTGAGGCTGCAATCTTATCTGCACTTCCTGGGAGTAAACTCCACTAACTACAATGGGACTTATTTCTGAGTAGACGGACATTGGATTCGACTCTGAGGCTGCAATCCTGTTCACACTTTCCTGGGAGTAAGCTCCACTGACTATAGTGGGACTTATTTCTGAGTAGACAGGCATTAGATTGGACTGAAATCCTTCAACAGAGCCCTCCTGCTGTGAGGAGGGGAAGATGCACTTAAAGGACTCCTCTTGCAGACTGGTCAGGCAGCTGCCAAGGACCATCAGTGGTCCCCGGACCGGGGGATGAGAAACCCTGATTTAAGGGATTTATACCCAAATAAATGCCCGAGGCAGCTTACAAAGTTTTTTATCCTTTTGTCCTCACAACAACCCTGTGAGGCTGAGAGTACGTGACTGGCCCAAGGTCACCCGGGAAGTGTCATGGCTGAAGGGGGACTTGAACCTAGATTTTCCAGGGTTCAGTCCAACTCCTAACCATTACACCATCCTGATTCTATACAGGGAGTGCTGTGTGTTTTGCAACTCAAGGCAGGACCTCAGATCTCATGTACAGAAATGTTAAGTCTGGAAAAAACATGGACAAGAGCTTGGACAGTGACTTGCCCACAACAGGAGAACCACCCCCTCAGAAAGTGTCTCTGGTCAGCCAGTTCTCAATTTAACTGTGATCAACTCTGAGCCAGCCATGCATTCACCAGCTTCACTGAGCCCTAAGGGAGAGGCGAGGTGTACCGAGGAGGAGAAATAGGTGTCTGCTATAGCCAGATCACAGAGATCCTATAGAGAGCAAAGATCCTCACTCTCAGGGTTGCTCCCTGAAGGGGTACATACCTTGAAGTCCGGGTTCTTGTTCTTGTCCACGCAGGGGGAGACAAACATGGGCCTTCCCTCTACGTTCCTGCGGTCCAGGCTGATTGCCTGCAGGGCTGACTTCTCATCCTTGAATTCCACGTAGCAGTAACCCCGGAAAGTCCCCTTGTTGTTGAAGATGGGGCGGACTTCGGCCACCTCTCCGCAGCTGGAAAAGAGCTCTTGCAGCTTCTCCTCCGGGTCCGCCATGCTATAGGAGAGGTTGCTGACAAACACCGTGACGCTGTCTTTCTCGCTGTCGTGGAAGATTTTGGGGGTGTCTTTCCACTTGGGGGCGGATGCGGCTCTTGCTGACTCTGTTACTTTGGAGTCTGCTTTGGAAGATCTGTTTCTTCCAAAGAGCCCCATCTCCGTCTCCATGTCTTCAACCTCCTCCTTGGCTGGCACGTCGGCATGATCACCGCTCTCCCGGGGCCTCTTGCTGGGTAGCTCAGCTGCTCAGAGAAAGAGTAAACCCCACAGAGTCCTCATGAGGGATGTGTTTGCAAGACAGAGGCCAAGTGTGGGATGGAGGAGGGCACTTTCCAAGGGAAAATGGACCACAGAAGTAGCGCCTGGGGAAGTTTCTTCCCATCTTTGCAGGGAGGGAATGGGGCAAACCAATCCTAGAGGCTGCAGCACTGGAAAAAAATAGATTGCCAAGGGAGGTGGTAGATTCTTGCTTATTGGGGATCTTCAGAAGCTCAACAAGCACCTGTCGGAGATGCTCTAGGAGGATTTCCTGTCACAGGCAAGGAGTTGGACTAGATGACCTTAGGGGTCCCTTCCAACTCTATCATTCTGATAGAATGCCCTGATTAGGGCACCAGGCCTCAGGGGCAACCCAAACCTGCCTCTCACTCCTCAGGGATGACAGAGCACCAACCCCAGCCGTGGACAGAAAGACGAACCTAGCCACGGTGTGCAAGCCATTCAGCAGCCAAGACGGGGCTGATCACTCAAGCAGAACAGATACCTTCATCTTCCTGCCCCCAAACTTCACCGTCATCATCGTTGTCCACCTTCCGCTTGTCTCCTGGCTTGGGCTTCTTGGACTTTTTGGCTGCTCTCTTCTCTGCTCGAGTCTGTTTCCTCTGCTCGGCTCTCTCTTCCTCCTGTTGTGCAAGGAGGGCTTCCTTCTCGGCGGCCTGCAAAGCAAAATGCCCTTTGGATCAAAAGAAAGCCTCCCAGCCCTCTCCTCGGCTTGTAGGGTTGCCATAATTCTTTCGCAAAACTGGAACAGGACCCCCTGCCAAACTCGCCAGTATGTTAATGCGATCCTGCAAAACCGGGACACGTGGGACATATGGCAACCCTGTCCACTCACTCCAGCCACCTTTGTAGAGTCGGGAGAGAAGCCAAAGCTTCTCTGCTGAAACAAGTGGCCAGGGACTCAATCCGGAGCAGGTCCCATGTTTTAGTTTTGAACAGGAGCTGCAAAGAACCCTGACCTTGACCCTCTGCTCGTTGACTCGGGCAAGGCGGTTCTCCGTTTTCTGCACAGCTGCGTCCCAGTCTTCTAGACTGCCTGCAAGGGAGAAAGAACGGGAAAGGGTTCCTCTGCCTGTTCTGGATCCAGCAAGGCATGCAAGCCAAGAATCCTAATAAACCCTGCGGCCTATATCCTAAACTGAAATTAAACCCCTTGCTCCGGAGCAGTTATTACTTTCCATAAAATAACACTAGAGGGTGACGTAACTGCGTGGACCCGTAACTGCTATGGATTTTGCCCTATGACTGCCTTGGCAAGTCCAAGCATTGAGGGAATCCTCAGGGCAGGAACCACAAGACAAGCAGAGCATTTGGGGTCTTGAGATGGTTTAAAAAGATCCCAGCTCCGTTCTCAGATAAGAGAGTCAAGTGGCTCACCCTCAATTCTCTCCAGCATCAGCAACACCTCACAGACGTGCTCCGGATAATCACTTGTGCACTGCACAGCCCGGTGCAAGGCCTTGCGACAGTGCTGGGTGTCTCCATGTGCCCTGGAAGCCAAGAAAAGAGAGAGTGGAGGGTTGAGGGGGGATTACCGGGGATGGGGGACTATACACCAGACACACCACAGCATTTGTTTTTGACCCCAGGGAGCTTGTGTTGCCTCTGAAAAGGCCTTGTGCCATGGACAGCTTACCAGTGTCCGCACAAGAACACAAGCCTATGAGCTGAGCCAAAATTTGGGCTTGCCAAATCACTTGTTCCACCAAAACAGGTTCAACCGTATCATGGGGGAGAGTATCAGAGCTCCTACCGCTCCAGGTTGTAGTACTCTAGCCACATGTTGGCGTATTTGGCGTTCCCTTTCGTCATGATGCTGTCCCAGAGTTCCCGCGCCTTCTGCATGTTGTTGCACAAGCGAGCCTGAAGGAAAAAGAAGTCACCCCACATTACAGATATGCAAAGATACACACTTATATGGTTAAGTGTTTCTTATATGGGAGCGTGATCATAAATAGGTTTAGATGTGGGCAACCTCAAAATGCCAGGTGCAGGGGAGGGCACCTGGATGCAGGCATCGTGTGCCCCCTGAGACATCTGGTGGGCCCCTGTGTGATATAGGAAGCTGGACTAGATGGACCTTTGGCCTGATCCAGTGGAGGCTCTTATGTTCTTAAAGCAGCAGTACCAGAGGCACATCTGGCAGTCTCAGGTCTCAATGACATCCATGCCCCCCCCCCCCCCAGATAATCAGCATTACCTCGATCCTTGCCCAGGTCTGCATGATGGTACAGGAAGGGTCCCCACTCTCACTAAACCCTGTAGGCAGAGAGCAAGCAGATTAAGTACATTTCCCACCACAGCGCAGCCAAAGAAGAAGAGCATATTACTGTTATTATTATGTTTTCAGTGCAATATAGACATAGTTTTACCCTAATATAGGCATCCCTAATTATCCACTAGGATTCCATAGATAGCGTCTATGATCTTCTCCTCCAGCTTGGGGAGCTTCCCCAAGACCGGGGGGAGAGGGTAGGGTACATGGGCAGCAGGAAGCTGATTTTGGCTGCAATCCTAAACACACTTTCCTGGGAGTAAGACCCACTGAACACAATGGGGCTTACTTTTGAGTAGACATGATTAGGATTGCACCCTATGTACCAGAAGGGCCATATCAGAGCAGGGCACCACACTGAGAGCGAGCACACAGACCACCAAGGACATGGGTGAGGATGAGGAGTGCGGGGACCACAGTTTCAGCTCAGGAGTCAAGAGAGGCTCCAGTTCTTGCCAAGAGCCTTCCAGACTACATGCCCAAGAGGAGAAATAGCAGCCCAGACTTACGTTCCTCCACCTCTTGCTTCAGGTACTCAATCGCCTGGGCAAATGCCGCCCTCAGTTCCTCCAGCTCTTTACTAGAATCTGAAAGACACCAAGTGAAGTAACAGCACGGCTAGGAGAGAAGCAATCAGGCTGGAGCGCTGGCTTTCTACATGCGAGGAGTGCTCAGTCAAGAGAGCCACCAAGCTGCAGACTGAAGCCAAAACAGATGGCCAAGCCCCAAGGACAACACACACAGCACTCTCGACTCCAAAACACAGGGACATGCTTACCTTGGGTGAAATCCACCCTTCTCCGCAGGTAATCCAGGTACGCCTGCCAGATCTCTACGTAGTCCGTGGCCTGGATGAAACCAGCATTCAGGGCCTTCTCAAAGGTCTCTGATGGAGCAGAGAAAAACCAGGTAGCATAAATACACCTCCGACAACCTCAAAGCTGCTCTTTCTTCCCATGATTTGCAGGAGGCTGTTCAGCTTCTTGAGTGGGCACAGCACACGGCACACGGGTGCCTTATCTTTACCTGAAATCAGCCCGTGCTCCACCTGGTGCCTCTCCATGGCCAGAAGGTACTGGTTCCACAGCTTGACGGTCCAAGGGCAATTCCGGACTGCTCGCTCGTGCGCAGAGAGCACCAGTTCTTTCACCTTCAGCTGCCTGTCCTGGAAGACACACAAACCAAGGGTTTCATAGAATCGTAGAATCCTAGAGTTGGAAGGGACCCAGTAGGTCATCTAGTCCAACATCCTGCCTATAGCAGGATATCCTCCTAGAGCAACTCCAACAGGTGCTTGTTGAGCCTTTGCTTGAAGATCCCCAGTGAGGGAGAGTCCCTCGGCAATCTGTTCCACACTTTCCTGGGAGTAACACCCATTGAACACAATAGGGGTTACTTTTGAGTAGTTAGGATTGTGATCTAAGTCAGTTCTTGCTTAGACCAGCTCCTGGAGGCCTCTTGTGGCAAATTGAAGGCAAGTTGCTTGGCCCTCATAGAACCATAATATCGTAGAGTTGGAAGGGACCAAGTAGGTCATCTAGTCCAACCCCCTGCATGTAGCAGGAAATCCTCCTAGATCATCCCCGACAGGTGCTCCCTGAGCCTCTGTCTGAAGATCCCCAGTGAGGGAGAGTCCACCACCTCCCTTGGCAATCTCTTCCACTGCCGAACCGCCCTGGATTGAATCCAGGGTTTCACGTCTACCTCAATTCCATAGAGGAAAATGAAAACAAAAACCAGGGCTTTACAGAGCAGTAAACTCTTGACTTTCAAAAGCCAGTTCGCACAGAGCCACCATAGGATCTGGGACCATAGGAGCCACCATAGGATCACCATAGGATTGGTGCGGATGGGGGTAAAAAAAATCAGTTGTAACAACACAGTCCTAACTAATCAGTAGGGCAAGTGAGCAGCAAAGAAACTGAATCCACACTTTACCAAACTAGAGGCAACCCGCCCTGACCCCCTTACCAGATACTGAGTGTAACGGGCCCACAAGTCCGGCACCAGGCAGTTCTCGGCCAGGGCGCGCTCATAGGTCAGCTGGATGCGAGCCGGATCACCAGCCTTGGTTTCAAATTCAATATAGGACTGGTATTCAGCCAGCTTTGGAGTCTCAGCCACCATCTGGAATTCAAGCCAGAAGCTATCAGGTGTGGTAGCAAATTCACACCCTGCACCCATGATCCTTGACAAGCCAGAGTTTATATTGGTATTTTTTTCTGTTCCCAACTATGTTTAGTGGCAGACAAAATACTAGCCCCTCCACCCCGCCCCCGGCAAGCTCCTCACCAGGGCCTCTTCATAGGGTTTACACTTTTCCATCTGCTGCACAGCCTTCTTGTAGTTTTTGATCACTACTTCTGGGACCGCCTCTTCGGACCACTCCTCATATTCCGCGTAAGTCGCCTCCATGTCTAAACCGTGACAGAAAGAAGAATGCTTGAGGCTGCAATAACAAAAATAATAAAAACACTTTCCTGGGAAGAAGACCTATTGAACTCAATGGGGCTTACTTTTGAGTAGACATGTCTAGGATTGCGCTTTAAGTGGAGGAATCTTTTGACATGTCGTTGTGAGGCAGGATCAAGCACAACCTGCCCAATTCCAATGCTGCAGCACCAATTCTAATGGTGTGGGTGTGGGTGGCACAAGCAGTTAAGACGCTGTGCCTGTTAACCAGCAGGCCAGGGTTCAAGACCCGGGTCGGCCCCACAAGACAGGGTGAGCTCCTGTCCTTAGCCCAGCTCTGCAACGCAGCTGGATCCAATCGTATGGGCTCTGCCTTTCCATTGGACTAATTCAGCGGCGTGGAGAGGGGGGATTTGCTGCTTGGGGAACAGCCTATCCTCCATAACAATCCAACCCAGGCTTTTGTGCTTCGCATGCAGCGTATGCAGCGCAGAGCACGATACCATAGTCTTTCAAGACTGACGGAGGCTTGCTTTTAATTCTAATGGTGACGAGGCTCTTCCAGTAGATCCTCACCCTAACAGACACTTCAGTCCCAGGTTCAAGATGTCATTCATTCATATCAGTATTCCTATTTTCTCCCTAAAAAGGCACTCAAGACATGACAGCTCACAAGTTCTTACCCAGTAGTGGAACCCCCAGCTGCCGCCTGAAGAGCGCATGGATCTTTTCTAGCTGCCCACTGATGGTCTGTTGTTGCTCCGGGGATGGCACACTGCCAGCAGCCGGCTACAAGGAGATAAATCCACAGGCATCAGTCCGGTAGCCTGGTTGAGAACACTGAACACTCCCCATAAGCAGCTCCACAAGGACATGGGACTAGATCAGGGGTCTTTAAACCCCAGCCTGGGGTCCAGACGCAGCCCACAACAAGCCTCTATCTGACCACTCACCTGCACCGTTTCCAAGATGGCATTCTCAAACTCCCGATAGGCCTCCCAAATAGCAGCCCCTTTGGTCACATGGAGGCCAACGGCGGTGAGCGCCCTTTCGAAGATGGAGCGGACCTTCTCGATTCCTCCAGCCTGGCCAATGCCGCCAATCGAATATTGGGCAAACTCCAACCAGATTTCGGGACCTGAGGGTGACAACACAGAGATGTCGCCTACTTGGCTGTACAAGCAAGTAGGAAGAGGACGTTGGGCTGAGTATTTAAGCTCCTTAAATACTCAGCCCATTTATTCTTTGGCCAAATCTGGCTGCACAGAGCGAGGTCAACATATTCATAAGATAAAATGAAATTTGCAGGCCTCCGTCAGTCTTGGAAGACTATGGTATTGTGCTCGGCGCTGCATATGCTGCACGCGAAGCACGAAAACCTGGGTTGGATTGTTATGGAGGATAGGCTGTTACCCAAGCAGCAAATCCCCCCTCTCCACGCCACTGAATTAGTCCAATGGAAAGGCAGAGCCTGTACAATTGGATTGCTGGCATTGCAGAGCTGGGCTAAGGACAGGAGCTCACCCTGTCTTGTGGGGCCGACCCGGGTCTCGAACCCTGGCCTGCTGGTTAACAGGCACAGTGACTTAACCAAAATAAAGGGCATAAAAATGTATGTCCCTTTGATGTCACTGTATTTAACCATGAAGGCTGCCCCTCTGCCACTTACAGAGATAGTCTTTCACAGCTCTCTCAAAGAGTTCGTAGACCTTCTCCCGCTCAGAGGTCTCCTCGGCCATCCGGATCTCGTCCTTCAGCCAGTCTAGCCAGATCTCTGCAACGCAAGGGTACAGGCAACAGTTGCGTAGTCTGGGAACCTATGACAAGCCAAAGGGGGGACCCCAGGGTGAGGTAAAGAATCCACCTACCTTCAGTGAGGGGAAAGAGCTCGCTCATCTTCTGGCGGGCCCTGCGCAGTCGGACCAGCTCGCCTTCCTGACGCAACAGCTTGATCAGGTCCAGGTGGCAGTTGTAGTCAAACGCGTTGATGGACAGCTGACGGAGAACGAGAAAACCATGAAGTTAGATAGGAAGTAAAGCTGGCATTTAGAGACACAGGCTACAATCCTATGCACGCTTTCGTGGGAGTAAGCTCCTTTGAATATAATGGGACTTACTTCCAAATAAACTCCCTGTCACAGGGTGTGGTGATGGAACTAGCTTCAGTGACTTTTGAGAAAGGAGTGGACAAATTCCTAAAGGACCATCACAGGTTACAAGCTGTGTGTGTGTGTGTGTGTGTGTGTGTGTGTGTGTGTGTGTGTGTGTGTGTATGTACACACACATACACACGTGTGTGTGCATAGATAACTGTTGATGAGGGCATCCTCCAAATGCCAGACGGAGGGAGAGCACCTGGATACAGATGTCTTGTGTGCTCCCAGAGGTGTCTGGGTGGCTCCACTGAGATACAGGAAGCTGGACTCGATGGTCCTTGGCCCTGATCCAGTGGAGGCTCTTCTTATAGGATCAACCAGGGAAATCTACCTGTTACTCCAGCTGGATCAACATGCACCAAAAAAGGGTGTAACAGTGATGCTTATTACAAGGTATTTATTTCCTTACTCACCTTTCCCACATCAACGAACAAAGTTTGCACGGCTAGACAGCACAATCCATTAAGTGTTTACTCAGAAGTAAGCCCATCTGCACTCAGTGGTGCTTACTCCCAGAAACGCATCACTGAATCCCTCCCCTCCTATTGTTCTCACAACAACCCTGCGAGGTAGGCAAGACTAAGAGTGAGTGACTGGCCCAAGACAGTGTGACCATATAGCCTCTTTTTCCTGGATTTTAGTCTTGTTTCCTGTAAAAAAAACTTAATTGTTCTCCTTTTTATATTTAAGTAGATGCTTTATATTTATTAAATACTTACATTTATTGTTTTTAAGATGCCTGTTTAAACTTTTTTAATGTACAGTGGTGCCTCACATAAACAGCTTAATTCATTCCGGCGGCCTACTCTTTAAGTGAAGCAGATTTTTCCATAGGAAATAATGGAAACTCAGATGATTGGTTCCACAACCCCCAAAATATTCATATAAAAATATTAACTGCACAGCACGCATGCCCATAGCACGCTTGCTTTTTAAGTGAAGCGGAACTTGTTATGTGAAGCAAGATTTCTTGGAAATTTTTGCTTGTTATTTGAAACGCTTGTTAAGCGAGGCACCACTGTATTGGACTTTATTGTTGGTGTTTTTATGGATGTTTCGTAAGCCACCTTGAGACCTTCCGGAAGAAAAGTGGGATATAAATAATGTTTATTATTATTATTATTATTATTATTATATGTCTTCCATGTCTAAGTCTTGGTCCCAATCGTGTGTCACAAGGGCCAGATCCTGGGTCCATGATCCGCAGTCCAGGGTCCACTACCCTGGGTCACAAATGCTGGATCCTGGCCTCGTTCCTGAACCATTAAATCAAGGGTTCCCAAAGTGGGGGTCATGAACACCTGGGCGCCGCCATCTTGGCACTGGGCGACGCCATCTTGGATTGGGGCACTCAGGCTGCCCTTCATACTTTCCTGAAGTGGCACTGAACACAATGGGCTGAACTGCAATCTCATTGGCTAGAGAAAAGGGATATCTAGCCAATCACGGAAGAGAGGGGCGGAGCCTCCATCGCTAAGCCCCGCCCCTCGTTGATAAGCCCCGCCCACACGTCCCTCACCTGCTCCTCCAAGCGCTGTATCTCGGCCTCGTTCTCTTTCTCCTCATCCTCGCCGTCCCCGGAGGACTCCTCGGAGGACTCCTCGGCCTCGTCCTCCGAATCCCCCGCGTCCCGCAGGTCCTCCTCGGCCGCCGTCGACTCGGCCTCGCCACACGCCGCCATCTTGAGCAGCGCTTCAGACGTCGCTGAGGACCCCGCGGCTAAGCTCCGCCCCCTCCAGGGGTCCTCTTTGCCCGCCGAGCTGGGAGGCTGTCCAAGCCGTTGCCTGTCTCAAAAGCAGCACTCCGAGCAGGAGCGGCCCCGATTCCGGCCACGTCCTTCAGTCTGGCCCCGTCATTCATCCACCTCTGGTCTCGCAGTGCTGGAAAACCTGTCTTGGCGGCGTCAAACGGCACTTTTGTAGCCACTTCGGAACAGGCAGTGGGTTGGGCAGCCCAATGAGGGGCTTCAGAGAAGGTCGCTGTTGCTAGGACGCACGGAAAAGGCAGGGCGTGGCGGCCATCTTGAGAGGGTCAGGAAGGACCTCCCTCGCAAAGGCTGATGGGAAGGGACCCAACCTGCAGCACTGCACGTGGGAAGAGAGAGATACGTGTTTGGAATCCCTGCAAGCGCTGAGCGTGGACAGCACCTGTTCTCCAGCACTTATTGATCACTGATTGACTCTGAATGGTGTTTGACTTATTGATTAACTGATTGATAAATTGATTAATCATTGATTGATTGACACACTGATTGGTGATTGATGAGTTATTATTGATTAATTAATTGATCGGTTGGTTGATTTACTGATTTATTATTCATTGTCTTAGTAACATTATTGATTGATTTACTGATTATTGATTGATTATTGAATGACTGACTCATGATTTATTAATTGATTAATTGTTAATTATTGATCGACTCAATGATTGGTGTTTGATGGATTGACTGTTTATTGAATAACCGACTGATAAATTGATTATGATTGATCATGATTAATTAATTGACACTGATTGTTGATTGATTATTGATTGATTACCAATCAAAGTCAACTGATTATTGATTGATTATTAGTTGGTTTGTTGATTTATTATTCATTGTTTCAGTGACATTATTGATTGTTTTACTGAGTGATGATTCACTGGTTATTAATTGATTCATTGTTGATTATTGATTGACTCACTGATTGTGATTGATGGATTGATTGACTGTTTATTGAATAACTGATAAATAAGTTGATTATGATTAATTGATTAATTGACACTGTTGGTGATTGATTATTGATTGATTATTGGTTTGTTGATTTGTTATTCATTGTTTCAGTGACATTTACTGACTCATCATTGATTCGTTATTAATTGATTAATTGTTGATTATTGATTGAGTGATTGAATATCTGATTGATTATTGATTAATTGAGAGATGATTGATTTTCTGATTGTTTATAGATTGAGATTATTGATTCACTGAACGATGATTGATTATTGATTGTCTGATTTTTAATTGATTACCTGATTTTTGATTGGTTTTGTGACTTTGATCGATTACTTATGGTGAGACATTATTGATTGAACGATGGTTGTCTGCTTGTTAACTGGTTTATTGATTACGTTCCTTATTGGTGTTTGATCGATGACTATTGATTCACCGATTGATTATTGATTTATAAACTGATGGTGGATGATTGGTTCCTGAGTGGCCGAGGAAGGGCAGGTCTCGGGGTCACGTGGTGCATCCAGGGCTTCCTGCCCTCAGCGGGCGCGCGGCTGTGACGTCATCCCTGCGCGTCCGCGGCGGCCACGCCCCTTCTGTGGGCCCCGCGACCTCCAGAGCAGAGAAGGAAGATGGCGGCGCTGCGGGCAGGCGGGGAGCGGGTGGCGGCTCTCCTCAGGCCCCGCAAGGCCCTGCAGAGGCTCTTCCCGGCCGCCGCCTATCACGAGAAGGTGGGCCGGAGGGGAGCTGAGCCCGGCGCTGACAAGGACCCTCCGCCACAGGAGCCCCTCCGGACACCCCCCACACCCCCTCCCCCGGCCAGCCCTCGTGTCCCCAGGCCCCCCCCCCGGACCCCACCCCTCCCCCCACTTGGCACCCCGCCCCCCACACTTCCCGCCCCCTGGTTCCCCTCACTCCTCCCCCCTCCTCCCCCTGGCTCCCCTCCCCCACTCCTTCCTCCCTCCCTGGTTCCCTCCTCCCCCCCTCTCCTCCCCTGCCTCCCCCATCCCCCTCCTCCTGCCCCCTCTCCCCCCCGCCTCCCCCATCCCCCTCCTCCTGCCCCCTCTCCCCCCCCTTGGTTCCCTGCCCCATCCTCCCTCCCCCCTTTTGCTTCCCTGCCCATCCTCCCCCACCCCCTTTTTCCTCCCCCTCATCTTCCCTCCCCTGGTTCCCTCCTCATTCCCCCCTTTGCTCCCCTGCCCCCACCTCCCCCTCCCTGGTTCCCCATCTCCCCCCTGCTCCTGCCCCCTTGGTTCCCCTCCCCCTTGCTCCCATCCTCTCCCTCCCCTGGTTCTCCCCTTGGCTGCCCTGCCCCCTCCTCTCCCCACCCCCCTCTCCTTCCCTCCTTGGTTCCTCTCCCCCTTGCCCCCAAACTCCCTCCCCTGGTTCTCCCCTCCACCCTCTGGGTCTCCTGCCCCATCCTCCCCCTTCACCTCCCTCCACTGGTTTCCTTCTCCCTCACCCCATCCTCCCTCTGGCCCCTCCCTCCGCAGTGTCCCTAATACTCCCATCTTGTAATTCCTCTGATAACATCCTTTACGTAAACGTTCTTCAAATCTGAACCGTAAATGAGTTTTCCGCCCCTGACAGTGTCGGAGAGATGATGACCTCCTCCACTTGGAGGGCCCTGATCCGGAGCATCTCCAACAGGCGCTTGTCAGGCCTCTGCTTGGAGATCCCCAGTCAGGGGGAATCAGCAAATGTCCATTAAAGGACTTCCATTAAAGGGTCCTGGCATTTCCAGTCAAGGATCCATTTCTTTACCTGGTGCATAATTTCCCCGCTTGCCACAATACCTTATTTGTCTGGGTGCCTTTAAAAGGGGGTTGGAAGGATAAAAACTCCATGGGTGCAATCCTAAGAAATTTAGGCCAGCCTCGCTCACCTGGCCTATCCATGATGGTGTGGGGGGGTCAGCCTCTCCCTGTTAATTGGCCTGACCCCCCAGGAGTGGGGCAGAAATGTCTTGCTGCACTTTAGTGACACTCCCAGGTCAGCAGAGGACTTATGCTGGAGCTTAGGCTGGCCTAAGTAGACATTAGGTTCAGGGTCACAAGCCATAGTTGGTACATGCTAGTTCTGGAGGTGCTACTCCTGGTTCTAGATAGAGGCTGTCTTGTGGGGGGCACAAGGATGCAGGTTGTCTGATGGCGTCAGCTGGGCTGTTGTGAGATGGGCCTGATCCAACAAAGGGGCTCCTCTTTGTTATTATTATGCCCACACTGGCTGGGGGTCTCTCTCAGCCCCACTGAAATCCTGCTAGGGGCTGAACCAGAGAGAAGAGTTGAGTTCAGATATGCCCAGGATGTCAAGCCAGCCTGTGCCAGACCCAGATTGGAATCCCTTGTCGTGTGGGGTGATGTATGGGGGCCTGTGATGTGGGCCTGTCTGGAGCATCCCATAGAAAAGGGACACCGTTGTTGCAGAACACCTTCCATATGTATGAGACCTGTCTGAGAGGGAAGAACGGTCAATATTTATGGGCTTACAGTGCAATTCTAAGCATGTCTACTCAAAAGTAAGTCCCACTGAGTTCAATAGAACTTACTCCGGGGGAAAGTGGTTAAGGATCACTTAAGAATCCTTTAAGTGTTAAGGATGGGGGGAGGAGTGTGGTTAAGGATTGCACCCTTAGAGACCTGCTGGACTGAGGATGCAATCCTGAATACATTTGCCTAGGAGTAAGCCCCATTGAACACAATGGGGCTTACTTTTGAGTAGACATGGTTAGGACTGTGCTCCGAGTGGGTAGCAGGGAGGCTGCAGTCAGGTTAACATCCAGCAGGTGGCAGCCTTTTCTGCCTCTCCAGCCATACATAGCATGGAAGGGATCCCTACTAATTATGTTAGTAATTATCCCTACTAATTATGCCAACTAATTATGCTCGTAAACCAAGGTACCTCTGTTTACCTTGCATTAGATTCAGTGGCGCATTTGATTCAAATAAATATAGTACCAGAGCAGGGGGGAGAGAGAGAGAGAGAGATAGATATGGGAGGAAGGGATAGATAGATAGATAGATAGATAGATAGATAGATAGATAGATAGATAGATAGATAGATAGATAGGTGTGTGTGTGTGTGATTGATTGAAACCTTTATTGGCATTAAAGAATAAATTTAATGTGCGTATGTGTATATATGTATATGTGTATATATATCTCCCCCTGCTCTGGTACCATATTTATTTGACTCAAGTGTGCCACTGAATCTAATGCACACCCCAGTTTTTAAAATCTTGAGATTAAATTTTTTTTACTGGCAATTATAATATGGTCTGTATATTCTGTCCAATATGTACCGACTTCCCATATCTGCCTTTTTTCCCTTCTAGGTTGTGGATCATTACGAGAACCCAAGAAACGTTGGTTCTCTGGACAAGAGCGCGAAGAACGTGGGGACCGGCCTTGTCGGTGCTCCGGCCTGCGGAGATGTCATGAAACTGCAAGTAAGTGGCGGTGACTTCAGGGCGCCATCGCTTCCCGGGCAGCAAAACCCCACCCACACGTTGCCCTTTGCACAGTTTGTAATTGCAACCCCAAAACGCACAACTTGGTAATGAATATTGTTGAAACCCCATCAGATTCAGGTGGATGAAAATGGAAAAATAATCGATGCCCGGTTTAAGACGTTTGGTTGCGGATCGGCGATTGCGTCCAGTTCTCTGGCTACCGAGTGGGTGAAAGGGAAGTCGGTAAGCCCTGCCTGTTTACTGCCCTTTGATTTAGTTGTAAGGTTTATACTCGTGTCTCCCACTGCATAAGGCTGCAATCCTAACCTCCATTTAGGCTGGCATAAGCCCTGTGCTGACCTGGGGTATCGCAAAGGTGCCATAAGGTACGTCTGCTCCACTTCGGGGGGGGGGGGGTGGTGGTTAGGCCACTGCACAGGCATACACTGACTACCCCACACCCTATATGGAAATATAGGCCCACTATAGGCCAACCCCTCACCCTATATGGAAATATAGGCCAACTGAGTTAGGCCAGCCTAAATTGGTTAGGATTGTGCCCTAAGTCAGGGGTGTCGAACGCATTTCATACCAAGGGCCAAAGTTAGCATTAATGGTGTTTCCCAAAGGCCAGGGGTGTCCAATCTTATGCGTGCCTACTCAGAGGTAAGTCCCATTATAGTCAATGGCTTACTCCCAGAAAAATGTGTAGAGGTTCTTGGGGGCCACTTGAAATAGCAAGGTGGGCCACATTCGGCCTGTGGGCCTTGTGTTTGACACCGGTGCCCTTTACCAAAATGGCATATTCTAAGGTTAATGTCCTAAGGGGGCGATAACATGAAGGTCAGGGCACAGTCCTGTGCATGTCTACTCAGCATTAACTCCTGTTGTGTTCAATGGGGCTTACTCTCAGGAAAGTGTGAATAGGATTGCTGCCTCACTGGGCCGAACCTTGGTTGGATAGAGTGAAAGTGTCTCCTTGGAGCTGAAGGGGAGGCTGCAGGAGACTCTGGTGGGAAACGAAGGGCTTACCTGTCGTTCTTACGTTTCTCAGGTGGATGAAGCTTTGAAGATTAAAAACACAGACATTGCAAAAGAACTTTGCCTTCCCCCGGTCAAGCTGCACTGCTCCAGTAAGTCTGTCTCTGTCCAGCTGTCTCGACGTCGAAAATAAATTTTGCACAACCCTGTGTGTGACCTGCTGTAGGATTCCTACCCGCTCTTCCTCTCTGGGGGGCTCAAGAAGCCCCCCTTTCCATAACAGGACCAGACTGCTTTCTTCAGTGGGATTATGGACACCACAAAGACAGCTCAGAACATCTAAGACCTCAACGTTAAGGGGGCCTTAACAGTGACTGACGCACTGTTTGGTCCTCCGATTGCGGGCAGAATCCTAACCAATTTAGGCCAGTGCAACTCTCGTTCTCATGATAATGTGGGGAGGCCGGCACATATGCGTGCCTTGGTCTAACCCCCCAGGAATGGCACAGAAGTGCCTTATGGCACTTTTGGGACACCCCCAGGCCAGTTGGGACTTAAGCCAGCCTAACTGGGGTTTAGTATCGCAGTTTCAGTGACCCCCAAATTTCATCCCCCCCCCCCCCCCCAAAAAAAATATTTGATAGATGCATCAGAAGCTGGTTCATGGGCTGCTGAAGAGTTTAGATTGGCAGGGTGACTCTTCTCCCAGGATCCTTTGCCTCTCCTTTGATTCTCAAACCAGCGTAGGGTGCAATCCTAACCAATTTAGACCAGCACAAGTCATTGAATCTGCAATCCTGTGGTGGTGTGGGGAGGCCAGCACTTATCTGTGCACTGGTTTAACCCCTTCCGGAGTGGCACAGAAGTGCCTTATGGGTCACCACGGGACTTGTGCCAGGATTTATGCTGCCCTAACAGGGTTACGATTATGGCCTTAATGTTCTTTCTTCCCTTCTCCCCCTTCTCAGTGTTGGCAGAAGATGCCATCAAGGCGGCCTTAAAAGATTACAAGCTGAAACAAGGTCAGAAGAGCGGCGAGCCAGATAAAAACGCATCCACCACGTAGAAGTCTTCTGCGTCAACGCTGGGCAGCCTGCCCATCCTTCCATCCTTTCCTGTTGTAACCTTCAGTGCAATTACAGTAGGGTGTTGATTCGCCACCTCGCATTTTGGAAACACGCACAGTCTTGTACGCACAACGCCAGACCACGCATTTCACACAGTTGGGGCGGGCACCGGCTACTAGAATGAGCTTTTGGCCACCATCTCTCTTCCCCCTAATGTTGCGCACACCCGTGTAAAAGGTCACTGCACAACAATTGTGACACAGCACGAGAATTCTCTGTCTCAGTGATTTCAGCGCAAGAATGATCTCTGATGCTTAGCAGCAAATCATCTCAGGCCTTCGATGTTAGATTTGAGTATATATAGGGTGGCTAGAGAAGGGTTTCCCAGTTCTGTGGAGGTTGGCAGTGTGCAGGGGGCTTAAACGGCCTTGAAAACCCTGCTGGATGTACCCGATACCTTGCAGTCTATATGATCTGTAGGGGCGGGTGCTGCTTCCATGTTCCTCAGGGAGAGAGAGCCTTTTAGAGGGCTCTTCCAGAACATGGCCCTGCTTCCATGTTCCCCAGGAAGAGAGAGCCTCTTAGAGGGTGCTTCAGGCCTCGAAAGGCCTGTCCGGGGTGGAGCTGTCTAGCAAGCGTGGAGAGGAAGAGGAAGCAGCAATCTATAGGGTGTGGGTGACGACCTCCACTATCCTTGCTTTCAAGTTTGGCTTTATAGAAAGGTGTTTTGCCTTGGTTGAAAAATGTATGAACCAAAAGGGTTGTAAACGCAATGTTAAATATATGCAGAGAGAATCTATGGCTCTTCTCTTTTATTTTGCGTGCGACTTTCTATGCGCAGTCAAGAACGCATCACAGCCGGGTGTTGGTGTGGCAGCCACCCGGCAGCCAGCGAACGAGCGCAAGCTACATGCACACGCACCGGCACTGTTCTTGCACCCTGAGCGCCAGCCAGAAAGAGCTTGTCGCTTTAGCGAGACGTGCAAATATTTTTTCTCCCTCTGCCAAACAGTTGCGCTTGCGGTACTTGGAGTAATTTATGGCCTGCTCGGATTTCCAACCGAAATGGTTCCACAGCTGCTCTGGCGTCACGGTTTATAAGGACAGCTGGGCGGTGGGAGCGCTGCACGGCGTAAAACTATCTCGCCACCAACGGATCTTCAACAAAAACGGCAAAGCTGCTAGGTCTGGTTTAGAAAGCTCTGAATGGAAGGTGGTGGTCCCTGCCACTTCCACCCAGGTCTCCAGCACCCAAGGGTGCCATAAGCCAGCTTTGGCTTGCTACGTTTTCCCCTTTGTCGGGTACAAAACTGATCTTGTGCTTTGCTCAGAGATCGAAGCGCCTGCCTCAGCCTTGACAGCAAAGGGAGAGGCCTTGGAAGTAGGTCAGGGCCCACCCCATGGATATGGCCTTGCTTGGCTGGAGACAGTGCAAAGCTCATATCCAAGAGACAAGGAAGGGAGCAGTTCGGTGCAAGACGTTTTGGGTGGTGCAGAACCTGGGCAAGATTGGAGAGTAAAGACCTCCAAAGAACCCATTTCCCACACCTTTGGCATCATTAGCCTGCGGCAAGAGCCGAGCAGCCAGCAGAAAGCCAGAAAAATCCAAATCAGATCTCCGGGTTTTTGCCTCTCGGCTGAAGAATGCCGACTATTTCCTCTTTTAATCCCAGGAGAGAAATAGAGTTCAGGACAGCTTTGTGGGCTTTTTTTCCAGGCATGGCACAGACAACGCTGGAGAAGACAACCCACTGGGGGTGAAAAAATGCAGCCTCCCTGGACTATTTTGGAAGTGGAAGGGAGTCAGATTGTGAATGTGTCAAAGGACAAGGAAGGGGTCGGAACTCAGCTGAGCCGTACTGTGGCAAACGCATCCGTTGCACATGGAAGCGCAATGGCTTTGCACGCCGGCTGCAGAGGTGCTCTGGATTTTGGATACGGGGTGGTCAACATTTGGGCCGTGCACACCTTTTATCTCCAAAATGGGGGTGCACATTCAATGGTGCGTTAGATTGGAGTAAATAGAATAATTAGCCATTTATTAGCCACCCCGAGTCTGCCTTCTTTCGAAGGACACATGGGCGCACCATTACACACACACCCACGGTCTCTCTCACACACGCAAGGAGCACGCAACCTGGATAGAAAAAAGAAAATCCTTTATTTATTAATAAATGAGAGTTAAAAATGATTGTGGAAGGGAAAAAAGAACATTTCTGTCTGCAGTTCATTTTAACTAATTCCGGCTTCTTGATGGGACATCCGAGGACAAGGATTGCATCCCGTTGTCCACCCTGTTTCTCTTCGGCAAGTGGTTATAATTTGGCGTGTGTTTCCAGTTTCAGATCGCCCTCCGGGTTCAATCTGGTGCTGTGAAGCCAACAAACATTGTCCACGGAAGAGCCTAAGAGTGGTTTTAACAAAGCCTGTTCTTTGCAGTTGACGTCTTGCTTGGCATTCCTGATCCAGAGCCGCACCACACTCCCTGGCATTCCCTTTCTGGATTTGGGCATTTCCATATTCACAGATGTTGGCTCTCCCTTCCCATCCCCACAGGCTAGTGGTCTTATGAATGGATCCGTCTATCCACCCACCCATCGTTCCTTAATCTAAATTCCAGCTCTAATCTGTTTTTATTTTAAAATATTTTTTCTGGCCCTTGACATATTTGAATCATAAGAGTCGGAAGGGACCTAGTAGGTCATCTAGTCCAACCCCCTGCTGCAGCAGGAAATCCTCCTTGAACATCCCCGACAGGTGCTCATCGAGCCTCTGCTTGAACATCCCCAGTGGTATTTGGTATTTGACGTGGCACATTAGACACTGAACCTGCAGCTGACATGCAAAATATTCCTGAACACGGACAGAAGGACCCCTTTGGGGGTTTAATTTAGCGCTACACGTGTGCATCCGTGTGTCGGTCCCGCTCTTAAAAATACGATTTGGCTCAGGAGGCAGCAGTTTAGAACATAAAAATCAGCAAGGATGGCTCCGTTTTGCTCCCCCCACCTGGAACGGCTCCGAAGGGGTGAAACTCCCTCCAAGATTTGGCTGCTCCACCCCCTCTAGCTATGCCACCGAGTTTAGCCAAGAACAGGCACAGCTCCTCTGGGTTACACAATGCCATGTGTTTCCTGGATCACCCCCATGGCAGTCCATAGTATGATCCCATGGGTTGGATCACATGGGCTCATAGTGCCCCCTATGGGGGGGTCATATGGGCTCATAGTGCCCTCTATGGGGGAATCATATGGGCTCATAGTGCCCCATATGGGGGGTCATACGGACTCATAGTGCCTGCTATGGGGGAATCATATGGGCTCATAGTGCCCCCCAACCCCTTCAGATCACATGGGCCCACAGTGCCCCCATGGATCACATGGGCCCATCGTGCCCCCCAACCACTGCAAAAACTGATGTGCAACGGCACAAATGTACAGGAACACATCCAATCCCAGCCCTTAAAGATCACAATATAATTCTGTGTGTCGGCAAAGGCTCCCAAGAGCGCATCTTTCATCCCGTGGATGAACCTTCTGTCGTCGGTCTCATTTTTATGAAGCCGGCCCCGAACGTTGGAGGATCACCCCAGTTCTTCGAGGCTCGTCAAGTGCCAAGGAAGTGTGATGCAGCCCAGCTGTGATATACAAGAAGGTCTCCCTCTTGGGCCTACAGAAGGAAATCTCCAAGAATCACAGCTGGAAATATGAAGATCCTTTAAAAGTCCTCCGTCAAAGTAGAAAAAAAATGAGTCTTGGAGCCCAATCCTATGCCTATCTACTCAGAAGTAAGTCCCATTATAGTCGATGGAGCTTACTACCGGGAAAGCATGGATAGGATTGTAGCTTTGGAGTTTTATCAAACATAATAAGTGCATGGATGAGTTTTGAGATCTAACTCAGGCTCACAAATTTCAAGTGGCTAAATTGAGCAAGTGGCTAAATAATTCCCGAGGGAGATCCGTGGTGCGCTACTCCTAACATGGAATCCCTCCACGCCAGAGATGGGCAGCTTGTCTTCTAGAACGGCCTCATAAGTCCAATGCGCGTTGAAAGCCATCAGCCGTCAACATGGCGGCCAACGAGGTCAGCTCTTTGGTCTCTAGTCTCCTGAGGCTGGAACATCAGGAGATGCTGATGCGCATGCGCCGGGCTCTTCCTTCTCACCTTCTGAGGCCTGCGTGACGCCACGATCAGCCGCCAGAGGTTCCTTGGGTACTTCAGGAGGTGGCACAGGGGTTTCCTCCACCTGCTGGCCCTCGATGGACGGTGGAACTCCATCAGCCGCAGCATCTGCTGGTGCGCATGGCGTTGACGTCTCCACCGGCTGTTCGGCCTTCTCACCTGAGCTGTCCTGTTCTGGAGAAGAAGGTGCTTCTTCTTCCTTCTCGCTGTCATCCTTCTCTTTGTCTTCCTCCTCCTTCGCTTTGGCTGGACCGTCCTCAATTTTGGCGCTATCTCCATTTGCCACGACCATCTTGTTTGGAGATTTGAGATTCTGAGCCGCTGCCAAAATATCCGCTTGGAGTTGTTTGGAGGAGTCAACCGGCTCTTCTTGGTCAGGATTGGGGGTCTTTGGGGGCACCTCGCTGAAGGCCTTGGCCCCCCCGGACTTGTCGCTCTGATCCACATACTTCTTTTTGGGGAACGACGAGGGGTAGTAAGCCGAAGCCTTGTGCTTTTGCCGGACGATGACGGCCGTGCACACGATGAACATGAAGATGAAGACCAAGGAACCCACCACGATGATCAACAGCATGTACTTCTTGAAGAAGTCCACAATCCCATCCAGGATATTGTAGGAGTTCACGGTGCCGTTCACAAAGACGTCGTCCGAGGTGGGACCCATGCCCACCGTCACGCTTGCAGGGGGCGGGATGGAGGAAGATCCCTCGCTTTCTCCACTCCCACCGTTGTCCTCCAAGGCCGGTTGCTGGATGTGAGTAGATCTCGGGGCACACAAAGGAGCCATCAGGATAACAAACAGGCAGAGGGTTGTGACGGCCATTATAGCGCAACCTCTGCAAAAACAACACACAAAAACCAACACAACTGAACTGTTTTTTGAAATGCACCCCGAAAAGCTTCCCAATCCCAAGCAATGCTTTGATGGATCAGGGAATGTCACTCTGCACATGTTCAGAGGATAAGCACTAATTTTTTTTCCTGTTTCTAAATGTTCTTTGTGAATCCAGACATTTCTCTCCAAAAAGGGTCCTGCGGAGGAAACATGTTGTGTTTTTTCTCTCTCTCTCTCTCTCTCTCTCTCTCTCTCTCTCTCTCTCTCTCTCTCTCTCTCTCTCCAGCCCTCTTGGCAAAACTTTTGCCAAGTTTGGAAAATTCCTGCAAACTCTTAACTCAAACCTGGGGCGCGGTTTGCCTGCAGCCGGACCAGCTGGGAATGTCTGGACGTGGCTCCCGATAGCGGAGAGACGGAAAGGGTGATGCACAAGCATCTGTGGCGATGTCGGGCCACATCCAACCGCAAGGGTTCAAGAACAGGGTTTAGACCAATGATGGACCAAGATGGACCGACGGCTCGATCCGTCACAGGCGGCTTCGTAAGTCCACAGGGTTCCAAATCCTCACTCACTTTGGGTCTCCCTTCCCTCTCTCCGTCTGGTATTGACGTGGCATATCACAAATAGGCTGGGTCGACCCGTATGCACCTCACTCCTGGATAGGGTTGCCATAATTCTACAAAATCAGGATCGGACCCTTTGTCCCATTTGCCAGTATGTGAGCACAATCCCCAGACATCAGGATTTGTCGGGACATATGGCAACCCTACTCCTAGGTCAGCAGGCGCAGCGAATGACTCAATCGTGCACCGCATGCACCGCCTCTGGCTTCTTGGTCCCGCTAACTTCATGCTTGCCAAGAAATTGCCGAGACGCTTCCCCCCCCTTTCCGAGTTGAGTTGCGAGGCCAATTCCTGAAATCTGCTCTCGTTTTTAAAACTGTAACTCGAGATCTCTCTCCTCCAGGCAGGAAAAATCACTGGCAATTAAATCCGCCCTGGACGGTGATCAGGCCTCAGAAGATGGCCCTGATCCTGAGCAGACGTGGATTCAGAAGGAGTTTATATTTCTCTGCTCTTCTTCGCCACCATCTGCAGAGGACCCAAAAGTTCTTGGGAAGCAACACTTACAAATAACTAACTAACCCCCAAATCCAGAGTAACTACAGGAGCACGTAAGAGACTTTACGTGCACCCGTAGTTACTGCACCACCTAGTGAAAACCTATGGGAAATTCATATTGCAATCCAGAGTAAGTTGTTCTTATACCAGAGCAAGGACCCTCATAGTTACTCTGGATTTTGCCCTAACTAAACGGGGACATCAGTGGCACCTAAATCTCTAGAGCAGGAGTCATCAAACTTTTTAAACCGGGGGTCGGTTCACTGTCCCTCAGACACTATTGGGGGCCAGACTAGTCAATGGGCTTACTCCCAGGAAAGTGTGGCAGGACTGCAGCCTCAGATCCCCATCCTAAGCATTCTTACACAGAAGTAAGTCCCATGATAGTCAGTGGGCTTACTCCCAGGAAAGTGTGGCAGGATTGCAGCCTCAGATCCCCATCCTAAGCATTCTTACACAGAAGTAAGTCCCATGATAGTCAACGGGCTTGCTCACAGGAAAGTGTGGCAGGATTGCAGCCTCACAGCCCCATCCTAAGCATTCTTACACAGAAGTAAGTCCCATGATAGTCAGTGGGCTTACTCCCAGGAAAGTGTGGCAGGATTGCAGCCTCAGATCCCCATCCTAAGCATTCTTACACAGAAGTAAGTCCCATGATAGTCAATGGGCTTGCTCACAGGAAAGTGTGGCAGGATTGCAGCCTCACAGCCCCATCCTAAGCATTCTTACACAGAAGTAAGTCCCATGATAGTCAGCGGGCTTACTCACAGGAAAGTGCAGCAGGATTGCAGCCTCAGATCCCCATCCTAAGCATTCTTACACAGAAGTCAGTCCCATGATAGTCAGCGGGCTTACTCTCAGGAAAGTGTGGCAGGATTGCAGCCTCAGATGCCCATCCTAAGCATTCTTACACAGAAGTAAGTCCCATATAGGCAACGGGCTTACTCACAGGAAAGTGTGGCGGGATTGCAGTCTCACAGCCCCATCCTAAGCATTCTTACACAGAAGTAAGTCTCATGATAGTCAGCGGGCTTACTCACAGGAAAGTGCAGCAGGATTGCAGCCTCAGATCCCCATCCTAAGCATTCTAACACAGAAGTAAGTCCCATGATAGTCAATGGGCTTACTCCCAGGAAAGTGTGGCAGGATTGCAGCCTCAGATCCCCATCCTAAGCATTCTTACACAGAAGTAAGTCCCATATAGGCAATGGGCTTACTCACAGGAAAGTGTGACAGGATGAAAGCAGGAGGGATACACACACGCACGCTGTCCAGGGCACCGCTGAACCCCTGGCACCGTGGACGAGTGGTAACAGGCGCGCGTGCTGGCCAGGAAGCCCCTGGCCCCCGTGATCGAGCGGGAGGGGCGTGCGGGCCAGATTGAGGACCCTGGGGGGCCGTATCCAGCCCGCGGGCCATAGTTTGAGGACCTGCTCTAGAGTGTCAACTTTTAATGTGGCTTTACAATACCGGGGGGGGGGGGGGGCGATGGATATGGTTGCTCAGGCCCACTTTTGGGGACCTGACCATGCATATTGACCAGGCTCTGTAAATAATATTAACTGTTACTTTTATTATTAACTGTTACTTTACATTCATCAGCAATGAATGCCAAGATCATGGAGCCAGGGTGTGCGTGTGGATGGAGGAACCACTTTTCTGATCATATGCAGAGCGCATTTCTTCCCTGAGCAATCAAACATGCACATTCTTTCCGTGCTGCACATGCGCACAATATATACATACATGCAATGGAGAACCCCCTTCTTTTGAAAGGAACCATCTAAGGGCTCGATCCTGCAGGATGTCCCATGAGTCGAAGGTCTCGATCCTGCGGGACGTCCCACGTGCAGGACTCACGGGATCACCCCTGGCACAATAGGAGATCCCTTAGGCAACAGTCTAACTTTGCCTTCATCGGAGCATGTAGGAGATGACGGCTTGTGGGACCCCCTGGTGCCCCCCTCCAGAAAGTGACTGACTTTTTCTGGACTTGGGTGAGTTTCTGAGATGGGGTTGCAAAAAACCAAGGGGGTGTCCCAAGATGTTCAGGAGAGCATGGATCGGTGTGGGGCGACCCATGGGATTTACTCACCAGTGGAAGCCGGAGCAGGGAAAGTGTGCTGGGTTATGGGTCCTGATTCGGTGCCTCCTTGCTGGGAGAGCAGCTCCCTCTTTGCACTCCCTGCCTCTCTGCTCTGCAGCCTTCCTGGTCAGCTCTCCACTTGCCAGCCTGTTTGCATTAAATCTGGTTTCATGTGGGGACAGGGAGGGAAGGAAGGGGGAGGGCAGGCCCCAGTGACTCTCCCTCCCCCCTCCTCCCTTCTTCTGGAGGCAGCCGCCCTCCAAGCTGGGAGGGATGCAAGGCTGTGTGCAACAGGCGCATGGAAAGAGAGAGGGAATGAGATTCCTCTACTGGTGCATGGAAGCACCCATTGGGGTCAACCATACAGCAATGCATCCTATAAAAAATATGCAAGCAATTGAAGGACTGGGGGGGGGGTCCTATGCTTTTTTTTTACTCCCCCCACTGAATTCCCACACTTATGGGATCAAATGCAACATTAAGGCCACCTGGCTTGACATTCAATAAGCTCGAGAGCTGAACCGTTCAGATATAGTCTTCCTGCTAGCTTTTTTCCCAAAGAGCAAGAGGGCATCTGAGCATGAACAGAGTTCCATTCCCCTTAATCATCTGGAGTTGGAAGGAAACCTTAGTACGATCCAGGCCCATTTCTTACACGCAGGGAGCACTGTGCACGGTCATAAGGAAAGAGGTCTCTGCCCCTGAGAGGATACAATGTATACCGTTGGTTGGTTGGTTGGATGGTTGGATGGATGAATGGATGGATGGATGGATGGATGGAAACTTCAGCACGACAGGGAGAGGCTCAAACAAGTGAGGACCAAGGTCTGGACACCATCAGAAGATCAGATCATAGATTATAGAATCATAGAGTTGGAAGGGACCCAGTGGATCATCTAGTCCAACCCCCTACCTGTAGCAGGAGATCCTCGTCTTGTGGGGACCCAGGTCTCGAACCCTGACCTGCTGGTTTACAGGCACAGTGTCTTAACCACTTGGATCGTACGGCTCCGTTTTGCACCCACCACCTAGAATGGCTCTGAAGAGGAGACGCCTCCACGTCGTGGTGAGGCTCCCTGCAATACTTTGTGCTTTGCACCCCCTCTAGCTATGCCACCAACTAAAGAACAGTCTTGCCGAGCTGGAGGAAGAGTAGGAAGCGGTCAAGCGAGAGTTAAGAGATGTTGCATTTTTCCTCCCCAAAGGCCATAAATGTATCGCTGTCACATCATCCCGAGTTCCCACCACGGTGGAAGAAAATGTCCCATTTCCCAGGAGGGGTGGAAGGAAAACAGGAAGGGGGTGAAAAGTTCTTTCCGAAGAGTTTCTGCATTTTTCTGCTCCGAGAGGGCAAAAGTGTCAGCGGAAAAATGCAGAGGGAGCTGCCAAAATGCATGGACGGGGTGAAGGTCACATTTCGTTGGGCATCATACTCAAGACTCAGATCCCCCACCCCGAAAAAGGCAAAGGGGTACATAAGAACATAAGACGAGCCCCCTTGGATCAGCCCATATAGTGATCTCATAGTGGTCCATCAATAGCAACAGCTGAGGCACAGCAGCCGTTGACCCCGAAACTAAGGCTTGTCTGCATCAGGGCAGAGAAGCAGTTTGCTGGTCAGTTGGCAACCCTACCCCTGCCACATCGCATGCACACACAGCGTCGGTTGGTATGCCCATAGAGGTGGCCGAGAGCCAGATCCCATTTCCCTGGTGCTGCTAGTGATGTTGGAAGCCCCCTCCCCATGCACACCCCTTGGCATCCCCGCGGTATCTTGGCCTACAGGGCACGCGGCCCACCCCAGGCACGGCTTTGCTGCCCCCACTTTGTCATTCCGCTGCTCTGCCTGCAGCTCTGCGGGAAGCCCAGCTTGCAATTTGGCTAACTTCAGCCTGGCGCTGCTTGTAATTTGGGTTTTCCTGGGCGGGTGGATTTTTGCCGAGTCAGCAAGTTGGGGCTAAGATGCGGCCAACTCCCAACTTGACGGATGGGAGACCGCCTTGGCCTGCCCAGGCCAGGATCTCGGCTCACTTCGGAGCACACGAGTCAAGGTGCGGTGGATGCTGAACGTGGGGGCAAGCAGAAAAAGTCTGCAGGAGCCACCAGTGGGCCGCAGGAAACCCACAGAGGGTCCCAATCCCCGTGCGTTGTGCAACGACAGCAATAGCCGAGCTGCACGTCGGGGTTGCGTCTTCGCCTGGCACCTCAGTTTGCGACAAAATGGGTCTCCTGCATGTGCCACCGCATTGAAAATTCGATAGGGTCTTGAAGCAGCCTCGCTCAGCGCACAGCGGCCATGCGTCCTTTGCAACGTATATGGCAATGGCGCACAAGTTTCATTCCTGGACAACCACCGGCAGCTCTCCCAGCGGTGCCAGGCCATGCGCTCCGTGACGAGGAGCCCGCAGCTGGCTTGCATAGCTGAACACACAAATGCGCAGGAGCACCAAAAAAGATCCGAGCAGCGCCAAGATCCACACAGATCCGAGATGCGCCAAAGGCAACAAAGTGTGCGACACAGACGGCCGAGGAAAGCACATATTATTTTTACAGATCCCTCCCACAGCAGCCAGAAAGGCTGGAGACGGAGAGGGGCTGCTTAAAGACACACCAAAAGAGCCCAACACTCCCAGGTCTGGCCCATCCATAGGCTGAATGAGACAGTTGCCTCAGGTCGTGGATTACTATTAGATGGGGGAATCCCACTATCTTCACCAGGATCTGGGGCCCAACCTGAGCTGCCCTCTTCATGTGCCATATGTATAAATACCCATAAAGGCCATAGGGAGGAAATCCTTCCTCTTCTCTGCCATCACCAACTCCCCTATAGGAGGCCACAGGTTGACCGGCAGCCAAGGGAATGGAGGGAAAGTTTGGCGTCTGCCAGGAAGCCTTGAGTTGCTTTGTCTTCCCTGAAACATGTTCCCAGAGCTTATCGGGGCACCGGCAACATTTGCGGCACATGCCACCGATAGGCATCCTATGCAGCCTGAAAACCGGGGGGGGGGGGGTATTGCTGATCATGGGGACAGGAGAGGCATGTCCCCCTTCCCGAGTCCTGCAAGATGTTCCTTATATATATATATATATATGTGTGTGTGTGTGTATTTTTTTTTTCCTGTGCCTTGCAAGGATCTTACTCTCTGGAAAGGAGCCCCCTCGCAACACACTTTGGGTGGAAAACTCTCCCCCCTCCGGCCGCAATGGAGGGAGGTTGCTGACACCATAAGCCAAACAGCTGTTGCAGCTGGGGAAAGGCTCTGGTGAAGACGCCAGACCCATATTTAGCTTTTCTTCTCCGCACAAGGGGGAGAACCAACCCCAGAAAAAGGGAGACCCGGATGATCGAGGTCTGCAGGGACTTTTTTCCAGAAAACCATGAAGCAGTGGGACGTGGGGGTCAGGAAAAAGATCAGGGGTCTCCAAACCCTGGGGTCTCCAAACCCTGGCCCGGGGGCCAAATATAGCATGGGCAAGCCTTTAACTGGCATGCGCCCAGCCACTGCTCCCTGAAGACCCTCTGGCCCCATTGAACAACCACAACTGGAGCTGTGATGGGGGGGATGAGGGTCCTATTAAGTGTAGGTTGGTGTTGCTTGCAGAAATCCTGGAAATTTGAGCCCATTGATTTATTAATCTATCTCTAATGTATTTAAATTTGATATTTCCAATATTTTGAAATGCCGTGCCAGGTATTTGATGTGGCCCTCTGGCCAAAAACTTTGGAAACCCCTTTTTATGGAAGACTGACTCCTCACAATCCTACAACCCAGGGTCAGACCATGATAGTGACGGGTTCAGGAGGAACCGATAGAAGCCTCAGGCGACGCACGCCATTGCATTTCCATGGAGGACTTTAAAATATCTGGACCGAGTGCGCCCAGTTGGGCCCCATGCCTAAGGGTCTCTGTGGGTACTTTGTGCATGGAGAGCTTTCCGTTGATCCGATGCAGTTTCTGAACTCAGAGCTTGGAGAGTCCTGGAGGTTTCTCCTCTCTGGTTGCACAGGGTATTTTCAGAAAAGCATCAGCCCACGTGAGTCGGAGACATGAACCCTCCACCGGCTTTGTTTAAAACATTTCCAAACAGTCCAAGCCGGCCTGGCATCTGCATCTGGCTCCATGAGAGGAGGAGATTGCAGCAGAAGCAGCCATGGTTGGTCGGCATTATTTGGGGGGGGGGGTAAAAGAGGGGGTTCAGCATTGAAGCTAACATTATTCTGTTTTGTAGATGATCCCAACCACCTCCACCCCAAAAGGAGTGCAGGATGGGTGGATGAAGCCCACTTTTTCACTTGATGGGGACACCAGCCCTGCTGCTCCCAGGAATGGAAGTGCGGGGATGGGGGGGGAGAAATGCCCCCAACCACATCCCTCCTCCGCACTTCCTTCAATCCTCTATTCTTTCCTCCTTCCATCTCCCATCCTTTCTGAATCCAAGGAACTGGAGGAGGGGGCCCATGTGTGAGATCAAGCAAACCATCTGGCATACAGGGAGGGGTCCCCCCAATACACTTAGGTGAGGTTTCATCCCCCCCAAAAAACTCAGAGGGTCCGAAGAACCCATATTCTGGAAAAGTAGGGTTGCCATATGTCCGGAAAAACACGGACAATTCCGATTTATGGGGATTGTGTTCACATACTGGAAACTGGAAAGAGGGTCCTGCCCTGATGCTGTGGAAGAGAATTATGACAACCCTATGGAAAAGGGACTCTGAGAGGTACCCCAGAGCACTTCTCGACCCCCCCCCCC
Organism: Cryptoblepharus egeriae; assembly: GCA_030015325.1. Classification (NCBI taxonomy): domain Eukaryota; kingdom Metazoa; phylum Chordata; class Lepidosauria; order Squamata; family Scincidae; genus Cryptoblepharus; species Cryptoblepharus egeriae. Next base: position 2,109,395 of record JAREYC010000020.1, read on the forward strand.
CATTTCATCTATCTTGGGAAACTGAGGTTTCGGGAGCCCTTGGACAGACGGACGGAGCAATTATAGTAGTTGCTATTTTGGCGGAGTCTAAAAGCGGAGATGGCAATGGGGACGACTCCAGGCCTCCGTGGGAGCAAGAATGCCTCTGATGTGGGGGTTTTGGCCAGCGACGCTTTAATTAGGGAGACACGTCGCCCATCAAAAGCCAGGGTGGGTGCCTGTTGCCAGCAGCATTTCAGAGCCACAAAGCTTTCATGTGGGCAGAAACTATGAAAGCGACATGGGGGGAGAGCTTGAAATCCATGACAATAAACGCCACATTTTACTGGGGAGCGACATGGGACGAGCCCTCCTGGATCTGATCATCTTTGGCCCCATAAATCCCACAAGCAGGGTGGGGAAGGTGACAGAGCACCCCTGCTTCTCTTAGGCAAGTGGTGGTTGGAGATAGACTGCTTCTGCACATGGAAGTGCCACATCACCAGCATGGCTATTAACCATTGATTGAGAGCTCCTCCTCCTCCTCCCCTGAATTTGTCCGCAAAACAGTAAATGGCAGCATCTGAGCATGCACAAAGGGCTTTCTTCACTGACTTGTGTTAACCTCTGAACCGAGAGGCAGCCAGGCCTATGACCTCTTTGAAGTAAAGCACAAGTTGGCCTCTTCGCAGGATCAGGACCAGACGGAAACCGGTTTCAGTCCGTCCACATGCGTAGACCACATTAAGTAAGTTTTCCCCTCCCCACCTTGCTCTTCACCACATCTGGAGTTTCCCCACTTTGATTTTTAAATTTACCAACCAAAAGAGAGAGCCGGATCCTGCAACGAAAGGCGGTCGGGAATGGAGGCACGACCCAGAGTTCAGCGTCCTCTCCGCTTGTGGCGCATAAACCTTAGCAGAGCATGAGCCACCCCACTTCACAGCATTTACATTCAGTGCGAGGGGCTGGCGGGACCTCAGATGGAAAGTATTCTAAACACCAAAAGAATGTCAAAACAGAGACACGCCGAGGCCGTGCCAGATCCGGGCTATGCGCTTACTGGGAACGACGGGCTCGACAGTCCTTGTGCGTCGGAGCGGGGGGCTCACATATCCCCCCAGCCTCTTTGAGGGTCCTTGGCACAGCCCTCTGAAATTGCCCACCAACTTGAATGTCGGGGTCCCGGCACCGGGGTATTGACACCAGGCATGCGCCATGCACGCTTTTTCCATGCGCACTCGTTTCAACTCATGGCCGTTTCAAACAGACTTGTACAGACAGCGACCCTTTCGCTGAATTTTGAGTATCCGCGGATTTGTGGCCGCAAACGCAGCTTTTTCCGACCATGCGCCTTTGCGTAGCCAGGATTCTGGCAGGCCTTCCTCGTGGCCCTGCCTTTTTTACCCCCCCCCCATGTTTAATCTATGGCTTCATTTGGGCTCCCCCTAAAGCCCTACAGACATCTGGTTTAAATCATAAAATGCTGGAACGAATCAGCCACAGCCGATGTAATGAGATCTACGCTGTGGGGTTCAGGCCAAGTTAATGCACAAGATCCGTTTCGATAAGAGAGGCCGAGGCCGGCTCTGAACTCGGAAACCAACGTCCTCGTGATCGTAAAGATGAGGAAGAGGATGTGGATGGTCAAGGGACACAGTCTCCATCATCTTCCTCGAAACTCCAAAGCGGTCCCCTTCCCATTGCAAACCCCCCCCCCCCCCATTGCAACTGGACACCGTCAGCACGAAGCAAAACTTTCAGGGCCATCCTAACCAATTCTTGTAATTCAAAAATTATATGTAATCGTTTAAAATTTAATAATTAGTAATATAGTGTTTAAATTAAACACGTGAAATAGGTCATGAAATAGGACCTATTCAATAGGTCTTACTCCCAGGAAATGGTCTTTAGGTTTGCAGCCATACCCTACAATCCAGAGTAATTACGGGAGCACGGAAGAGACATTTACGTCAACGTTGTTACGGCACCACCTAGTGAAAACCTATGGGAACTCATATTGCAATCCAGAGTAAATTCTTCTTACATCAAAGACTCCCTGTAGTTACTCTGGATTGCGCCCGTGGTTTATTACTTTATTTATTCAAGTAACGCTAACTTTTTTTCCAGTCGAATTAGTCTCCAAAATCAGGGTGCGCGTTAGATTCAATGTTAATTAGAATTGAGGAAATACGGTATTTCGGTTATAAGTTATAGGGTGCGCGCATTATATTTGATGGCGCATTATTCGAGTAAATATGGTAATTGCAAAAAGTCTACACGCTGCCTGCTCACAAGGAAAAGGAGGAGAATGAAGCTTTTTTCTAGGACACAAGGCTAAAAAAGAGGACATGTCCTGGAAAAAGGGGACATATGGCTACAATGTCCATATATGCCCATAGGAGACACAGTACTCCAGCTAGTTCTGCACTGGTTGTGAAGCGCCCTCTTGTGGCACTAAGAAGGATTACTATTCTCAGTAGGGAAGGGGGGGGGAAATACTTGGAACATGATGCATAACAAAGTGGTGCCTCACATAAAGAGCTTAATTCATTCCGGAGGCCTGCTCTTTAAGTGAAGCAGATTTTTCCATAGGAAATAATGGAAACTCAGACAATAGGTTCCAGAATCCCCAAAATATTCATATAAAAATATGAACTGGATGTAAAAATGATGACAAAACACTGGAATTGAATTCAAAACATGCATTCAATGTGCAGGATCCTATGAAGTCTACTTAGGCTGCAATCCTAAAGACATTTTCCTGGGAGTAAGCCCCATTTAACACAATGGGGCTTACTTCTGGGTAGACATGGTTAGGAGGCTGCAAAGACACTTTCCTGGGAGTAAGCCCCATTGAACATAATGGGGCTTACTTCTGGGTAGACATGGTTAGGAGGCTGCAAAGACACTTGCCTGGGAGTAAGTCCCATTTAACACAATGGGGCTTACTTCTGGGTAGACAAGGTTAGGAGCAGAGATGGGCTGGCCCCATGCCAAGATCTGGTACGCCGTAAGTGGGAGGGGCCAGCCGGGGTCAGGGGTGTGTGGGCGGGGTGAGGGGCGAGGGGTGGGGCGATGTTGGCGGTAAGTGCCCACCACTGGTTAGGAGGCTGCAGTCAAAGACACGTTCCTGAGAGGTTTACCTGGGCTGTTGCTGAAGGTTCAACGTGGTTGATGGGGGTACTTGGGGGCAATTTGGGGCAGCTGCCTCTGGCACCTCCAGGCAATTGCCCCCACGTTGGGGGACGTTAGAGGCAGCAGCGCTGGCCGGCAGCCCTAAAGAGCCTCCGTGCGGAGCATCAGGGCTGCATAGCACTTGCTTGTTAAGTGAAGCAGAACTTGTTGTGTGAAGCAAGAGTTCTTGGAAATTTTTGCTTGTTATGTGAAACGCTTGTTAAGCGAGGTACCACTGTATGATGAATCAGGTGCCCTGATCACATTGCCATGATCTGTTGTGCCAGATCAGGGTTGGGGTTGAGAAGCCAAGGGGAAATCTGGGTGCCCAGTGTGTATAAGATGAATAGGATGCTGTGACACCCCATTAGGTTGTGTGTCCACAATGGGATGAAACGATCCTGTGAAGAGAAGTGCAACGGATCCGGCCGCGATAAGAGCACAGATTCCTCTGTGCGCAGAATCCTGGTACGCGGCCTGAGTCGGCAGCACCAGAGGAAGTTTTGCTCTCATTGCAACATTGCGTCCCCGAGTACACACATCGACGCGCTTCCCCGACACCGTGAGTCATTCCGATTGCAGGATTTCCTTGGCCGCTGTTTGTACAGGCTTCAGAGGAGCAACACCACTTCTCAAAATAAAAGAGGTCACCGTTGCCTTGCTCAAGTCGGAGAGATTGCTCAGGAGGGATATCATTTGCGTCACTTGTCGCTGGATCGGGGCCCTTGCTTTCCCCACAAGCTTCGAAGGCTTTCCTGTGTTCCACACCCAGATGGTTTCCTTTGAAAGAGACTGAGAAGTCCCCTGTGACTCGGTGCCGGTTACTGAAAGATCGGTACTCGAGGAGGTTCATTTGATTATGACCACAAGTAAGAGGAAAAATATTTTTAGGGGTACCTGGAAATAAGGATCTATATTAAACTGACACCCCCAAGACAGTCAGGAGAGTTGCATGACAAGGAACTCTCCTGCTGCTGATTGAATGAGAGGCCAGGCCGTGGTTTGGTTTCAGTTCTGTCGCCAACTTTTATTAACGTCGGCACTACCTCCTTGCAATGCTCCCGGTTCCCCTCCTGCTTCTGTTCTGACACTCATACGGGGAACCGAAAATCTAGAACGGAGATGTGGGCAGTCACCATCCCGGAGGAATAAACGCACAGCTGCTTCTATAGTTTCCATACATTTAATATTTTAAATATGTATTGCTTTTGGGACTCCCCAACCCCAAAACCTAACCTTGTGTTCTGCAAGTTGCTTCCTATATCCTTTGCACCCGTTCAGATAAATACTATATGAAGCTATGTAGACGATAAAATACTATATATTTTCCTAACTCCTGGGTCCCTCCCAAAATGTGCAAGCTTGCTGAGGTTTCAAAAGGAGATCGGTGGGGGGGACACTTCATCCCCCCCAGCTATAATGGAAAAACAAAGCTCACAACATGTACGAATATTTGCAATGTCAGCGTCCCTCTATGTACATCTACAAAATATTATTTGCTGGTTTCTTTGGCCAGAAGCTAAGCATAAGGTAGCCATAATTCTCTGCCATAAAATTGGGACAGGACCCTCTGTCCCATTTGCCAGTATCTAAACACAATCCCCCAAAACCGGGATTGTCCATTTTTCGGGACATATGGCAACCCTACATAAGCATTCACATGCTCCAGGCAGCCACATCCCACATCCCATGGGCGGGTGATCCCTGACCACAATGCATGATAGCCCCATTTCTAAGGAGGGTGGTTGGGTTGCCTGGACAAAAACACCCCTCTAAGCTGAATGGATGTCGTGATTCTACATAGGGAAACAAAACCATCGGATCTGGACTTGCATGTCCCTTAAGGCATCTGTTGTCAAGTATAATTTGAGGATCGGGGCCCTTTCCTGTCCCATAGTAGAGCCACACACAAACTTATATCAACCTGAGCACAGAATCCAGTCATTCTTAAATCTGGTCTTGAATTTCACGACTGCTTTCAAATATGTGGCACGTAGAACATCGCAACAGGTGCATCATCCATGGAGGTGCCCAAAATGTTAGGATAATCCTGAGACTATTTGATTGAGAAGGTTCTAGAAAAAGGAAGTCTTGGGGGTCTGGATGGCCAACAGCCCCCCATAGCAGGAAAGAGAGCAAAAGCGTTAATGGTCTGGCAGAAAACTATTGAGAGTCAAGTTGTCCATCTCGGCCTCCGAGGCGTTCTCCCCCAACATCCTCATCCTCCTGACTCGTGGGTGCCGCTCTCCAGCCTCCTCCGTCTCATCGGCCAGCAGGGTTGAGATGCAAACCATCTCGGTGTGGTTGTGGCGGCTCAGCTTGTAGGCCCGTTTTTGGCGCCAGAGCAAGGTGGCCAGGACGGCGGTGATAACGATGAAGATGCCGGCAACCAGGGCCAGGAGGAAGACAGCCAGAAGGCACTTGCCCACCAAGTTGGGGATGGAGGGAGACGTCTGCGAAGGCTTCGCTTTGACGGTGGTGAGCGTGGAGGAAGCCACTTTGGCTGTCGCCAACGTTCCCCTCACCGTCCCCGTTGCTCTGAAGTAGGGCTCGATGGGGACCGTGCTTTGTCTCAGTGTTGCTGTGGAATCAGTTGAGGTGCCCACCAAAGTCCTGGGTGTTGCTGTCTCCACCTTTCTCGTGGTGACCTCCATTTTTTCTTTGAAGGAAACAGTGGTCCTTCCTGTTTCACCCATGGAAGAGTTTCGAGGGAGAATCTTTCTCATTGCCGTAACACCCTCTGTGATGTCTGTTTCAAGGATCCCATCAGTAGTCACCTGGGTTGTGCTTGAAACCTTGGGTTGTGCCTGGGTTGTGCTGTGGTTGTGCTTGGTGGTTTTGGCTTCAACTAACACGTCCGTAGTCACTGGGGATGTGCCAGCAATGCCTTCTGTGAAGTCATCTTCAAGGAGGACGCCTGCAGTTGTCAACGTGGTGGTCGTTGTGGCATCAACAGAAGTCCTCGTTCCAACAAAACTTGGACCAGTGTTATCGAGAGTCGGAGTGGAGATAGTCGTGGGGTGATTGCTCACCATCCTCTTCCTACGGAGTTGTTGGGAGAATTCATGGCGTACGTCGTCTCCTCCTGTTTTCCACTCCCACCGTCTTGGAGCACCCAGAGGAGAATCTGACCGGACACGGAGGTCACGTCCATCCACAGAGATACCACCTTGGAAAAGGAATGGAAGGTTGTAGCTGGCAGCTAGGAGAAGGCTTGACAGAATTAGGAACAGGAGATGCCAGAGTGATGCCATTTTACCTAAAAGTAACCCAAGGAAAATAAAGTCAGGTACAATAATACAGTATTTACTCAAATCTAAGGCACCATCAAATCTAATGCGCGCCCCAATTTTAAAAAGCTTGAGATTTAAAAAATGTTTACTGGCAATGCACAGCTGCAAACCCTCATCACATCTTGCATTTCAAAATGTGGGTAGGTGGGGGCTGCCGTTTGGATAAGAGCCTTGCCGAAAAACAGGACCCCCATTTCTTGTGTCGGTGAAGTGCTGGAAAAAGATACACTGCAAACCACAGGCACTGCGCCCAGCCCAAGCCCAAGATGAGTCAGATTTCCATCCTGCAAAAAAAAAGTTGCAAGAGGGCCAGAACTGAAGGCGCAGCGTGTTGTGCGACGCCACCACCTACACTGCTTTTGGTGGAGGATCACGCTCAAAGGACAGGTCTCCGCTCGCAAGCAGCTTACAGTTTAAAATGGTATGCTGCAGCAGCCAGCCACGGCCAAATCCAGCTGCAGGGATTTTAAAAAATGTGGAAGTGCGGAAGGGGAGAGTAAAGTGGTGGGCTAGAGCGACTCTAACCAAGCTCTCAGCATCATAGAGCATCACCAGCTTAACACTTTCCTGAAAAATAAAGTCAGCCCAGCTCCATCTCAAAGCAAGACACTGGTTACTTCCCGTGCTGTTGAGTTGGATTTACTACATGGAGTTGGGTTTACTACATGGGCTTCTTGCAAATCAAGTTTGCAGCTCTGCATGTGCACCAGTATCTGAACCCCGAAGCCCTACCCAGACCAGCCCACCAGCTCTCTTGCCCCAATAGGCACATACCCGGTTCACGAGCCGTGGAGAATATAGACGGACTTGTCACAGAAGCCGGGAGGTAGCTGGGCGCAAGCGATGCTCCCCGTCGGAGTGTGGCTGACAAATGGAGAAGGTGTCCACATCCAAGCCGGCCTTTTTACCTGGTACAGAAGAGGACAGAAAACAGACAGCCGGCTGCCATGAGAGGAAGAGGCCAAGTCAGGAGGGAGCTGTGGTTTCAGAGATGCGCGCATGATGCAGCTTCCTCTTGTGGGGAAGTGGCAGTGTCTGCGGAAACGCCGAAAGGAGTGGCCTCCAGGCCCCAGACTGCTCCGTAGGAACCCAAAAGAGCAGTGTGCCTCTGGATGCGTTGCAGGGACCTCAGCTGGCCACCATGTTCACTTGGGGGGAGGACCAGGCAGGGCTCATGTTAATGTCTCTGCAGACAGGGAAATTGGAAATAGGAAGCCTCTTCTTCCTTCCAATCCTTTTCATAAAACCACCTCCCCCCGGAGTATCAGACAGTCCCCAACATCACGAACCGCAAGCGCATGACATTCACAGGACGGCATCCTTCTTCACTCGCCACCATTCACCTCCCCTGCATCTCTTGCACTACACCAGCCATTTTCAATCACTGCGCCGTGGGCCACAAGCGGTCTACTGGTCCACTGTGGTGGGCCACAAACGGTCCACTGGTGTGCCACAGATGCTTGGGGGAGATCATTTTAGTAGAGCTGTTGGGGGATGCGAGCCCTCAACTGGCAGCATATGTCCCTTGTCAATGGTGGCGTAGCTAGAGGGGGGAAGCAGTCAGTCGTGGAGGGAGCTTCACCACAGCGTGCCGTTCCCATTTCAGGAAGGCCGAACAAAACGGAGCTGTACGTGAGCTGGAGGAGGGTCCCGATTCCCCACCCAAACCCATTTCATTCTGGATGGTTCTGCTTGTACTTGCAGAGGTCTGTTCCCAGCACTGCTGAATGTTGTAAGTTACAAAAATATTTCCAAATATTTCTTTAGCTGGTACTTCCTTCCCTTGCCTGGGCAAAGAACAGGGCATAAAATGCTGCGGGTAGAGAGGTAGAAAACATTGGCCTCGATCCATTACTCCTCAAAGCACCGTCTCTAGATGAGTCCAAACTATTAATTCCTGCAAATCCTAGTTAATCTGAACGGGAAGCAATGGAGACAGCAGGATCTAATTTATTAGAGGAGCAGAAGCACCGTCTACCTGCCCTCTCTCCTCCACACTTCTTTCTTCTTCTTCAAGCCTGGGATTGAAAGGGAGGAAGACATCACCGAATGGTGCGCAGGGTGAGACCCCTGCGTAGAGCCCAAATCGGGAGGATGCGCTCCAATCCAATCGTGGGATGTGTCTGTGAACAAGAGTCAACCGGATCTTTTAACCCAGAACCACATTCTCAACATCTGGTGAATGGCCACAGCTCTGCAGCATAGCACATGGTAACATGCATGTTAAGCTGGAGCTCAGGGCTGGATTAAATCCTGCAAGGCCTCTGTAGTGTGACTGGCTTATGGGGGGCACCTCTTGGGCTCCAGATGTTTGTCTGGAGCCTCCAGTTTCACACATGGGACATCAAGAAGCAGACACAACAGAATGACATGCAAGCAGCGCAGGCATGGCTGCCATAAGAGCAACGGTCGTACAGCCCTTCATCAGCACCATGAAAGCTCCAATACATGTCACTGAAATCAATGCACCACCCTTTGCACCCTTTCCACCACCAATGCACCCAGTTTGCCTCCCTTCCTGGTGTAATTTTCTAAACTGCAGCTTCCTTGGAGCTGGATCTACTCCCCTTGTACCCCTTGCACAACCACCGTGTTATATTTGTGACAGCAGCCGTTCTCTTCCACCCACCGCCGAGCGGCTTGCCTGCAACCACTTCTGTGACACGCGCCCCGTTGTGTGTTTTATTCACAGGAAAAGGAGGACGACAACAATGCGGTTTTTATGGTAATCAATGATTTTTTGTTCCTTTTAATCTCTGAAACGGGAAGCAAATATTTGGACAGAACACGATGGCCGCTCTATAAGAGCGCATCTCACAAATACCTCTTCTGGATCTTGCGTGTTTGTGGGAAGGGGGAACAACATCACAGCTAGCAAGAAGCTGCAGGCACTGACTCCTTCTGAGCCCGGTTAGGCATCACCAGTTCTGTTAAATAAAATACAACTTGAAACTAGACATCCAAAGAGGCCTTCCCCACTTGCCAGCCCTTCAAAAACAGAATCAACAAACCCACTACACAAAAGCGAGTCAGCACTGCTGGGGCAAGGGAAAGCGTGGCAATGGGGGGTATCACCGAGCCTGGAATTTGGTGGGAGAAATGGTCCCCCCCCCCCACCCCGGTGAGAAAAACCACAAGGGTCCACAGAACCTGACATTGATGCACATGTAGATTGACAAGGGAATAACTCCAGTGAGATCTCCCAGTCCTACTGGAAAGGTTCGACTTCTCCAATGTCACTGCCCCAGTTTGGCAAACATGCTCAACCCCCAGGCACCCAACCCAAGAACCTGCCTAGACTGCTCCCATCCTGCTTCATTACCACGCACAACTTACACAAGTTAGGAATAGTTCATCTTGCTATGTTATGTACCTTCATGCGCACACACGCCTGTGGTCCTTCCAGCGTGTTCCCAGATTCACTTATCTGTCCTTGCCCCCGGATAGGCAAGCAAGACCCTTCCCAGAGCATAGGCCCTGGTTTTAAAACATGCAACAGATTTCCTTATAAGCTCTATCTAAACTATTGGAGAAAAAGATCACAGCACAGGTGAAGTATCACTGTTGCACCAGCATGTTCAGCAGGGGTGCAGGTGAGAAGAGTGGATCATTGGTCAAGCTTCCCAGAGCCTTCTACACTGGTCCACTGGCTCTTCCCGGGCAATTCAGTGGCCACAGGAGATTGGGGGGAGAGTGTCCCAGGCCTGGCTGGCAAGGCTGGGCCAGTACTCCTGTGGGGCTCTCCCTCCTCACATGGCAACTGCTTAGGTGGCACTAAGACCACATAGTCAACCACATGAAGTGGGAAGCAGCCTGGCTGAAACCATCACAGGGCGTTTGGCAAGAGAATGGCTGAATGTGTCTTTCTGGCATAAATAGTCTCCTGGTCCTGACATGAGGGATTATAAAGCAGGAGGATTTGGGTACGTCCGATTGGGGGACTCTGGGCAGCTGGGCTCAGTTATCCTGCAACTGGATCTGCCAGCCTGAGCTCTGGCGTGCGCCACCACTACAGAGGGCTGAAGGCCATTCTCAGTGACCAGCACCGCAGAGATTGCCTGATTCATGGGCACAAGGGGTGCCCCCTTCCCCTGGCTCCATAAGGCTGATAACACCATCCCAGATCTTCAATTCCAGCAGATTCTCTCATTCTCAGAATGACTTCCTACAACCAACGCTCCTGCCTCCCGACAACACCGGCTACTTGGCATGCTATAAAAACAGATTTAAGTTTTTTTACCTTAAAAGAATGAAACTTCCCAAGCTCTGTATATAAAATTGAGTGGCTGGTCATGTGTCCTTAATGCTCCAACCCACCCACCCCCTGCCGTCCTTAAACCCGATATCTGGGTGGTCAACATAATAAGCGTTAGCAGAAATCCGCAGACACAGAAAGCAACCCCAGCCCGGTCACTGCGAAGACCAAATTGAAGCACAACGTGGCTGAAAGACAACGGCAACAACCTCAGTACACAGCTTGGGGAACAGTACTTGGCCCTTTGGGCAGCAGAAAGGGCTACGGAGAGGGGCTACCTTCCTCTGGACCAACAGATATATAAAAACAAGTCAGGCAGTTGGAGGTTGGGGACCCCAGCCTGGCCGTGCCCAAGTGGGTCTTGGATCTACCACTCCCAAATACGGGCAGATTCAAGTGGGTCTTGGATCTACCGCTCCCAAATGCGGGCAAATAAAGGCGCATACAAAACTGTGATGTTCTTTGATTGGCACAAACATACACAGAGCAACGTTTGCTGAGGTTATGGCAAAAAAAAAAATACTGCAAAATGGTAAAAAGAAATTTAAAAAATTGATTTTGGCAACTTTAAAAGTTTCAAAAAAAACCAAACAAACACAGGCATCCTTTTGGTCCCGAATCCTAGGAAGTCCAATAGGGATCCGACTCTTCTCTGGAGAGCGGGAATGTTTGGCTGTCCAATCGACGATCACTGGGTTTAAAACAGGCAACACAAGCAGCGGGTCTGACATGGCCACACAGTCACAAACACAGGAAATAAAACCTTGCACTCAAAAGGCTCCACATGGTTGCCAGCTTCGGCCGACGCTCCCTAATTTAAGAGGAGAACGAGGTCTGGGACAGAACTGGCACCGAAGTGGCAGTGCCCCCCGGTTCTGGCAGTGGAATGTCTTCCCAGTTGGCAGTGCCTCCCATCCAGCCCCACAGCGAGAGTCCTGTTCCCATTTCTTGCCCCCTCCCCTCCCCGCTGCTTGGCTCTCAGACCGCCATCTTCGCTATCTGCTGTTCTAACTTGGAAATGCGCTCGTCTTGATGGGCGAGTGTGTCTTTTAGAGATTTGAGCTCTCTCAAAATTTCGTCCAATTTGGCTTCGTTTTGCTGGAACAAAAAGAGAGAAAGAAATACAAGTAAGTACAAGCTTAATTCGTTCCGGAAGCATGCTTGTTATGTGAAACGGATTTTCCCATAGGAAATAATGGAAACTCAGACAATTGGTTCCACAACCCCCAAAATATTCATATAAAAATATTAACTGGATGTAAAAAGGATGGCAAAACACTGGAATTGGATTCAAAACATGCATTCAACGTGCATGACCCTATGACGTCTACTTAGGCTGCAATCCGAAAGACACTTTCCTGGGAGTAAGCCCCATTTAACACAATGGGGCTTACTTTTGGGTATATATGGATAGGAGGCTCCCCATTTTATCTTTCTCTCCTAACTGAGCCTCTCTCTCCCCTGCTCCCTTCTGGCTAGCCCTGAGCTGCTTCCCTCTTCTCCACTGCTCTTCTCTCCAGCGGACGCCTGGCCACAGAAGGAACAGTGTGGACGTGCTGCTCTCGCTATGGGCAGGCACACTAGGCAGACCTGATGCTTTTTAAAAGGGCTGCCAGCCAGCGTGCCTGCCCCAACTGCCAACGGGCGTGCTTGTTAAGTGAAGCGACGCTTGTTACGTGAGAAAGAATCCTAGAGAAATTTTTGCTTGTTATGTGGATCACTTGTTAAGCAAGGTACCACTGTATTGAAATTTAGCTGGGTGTGTATCCTGCTCTTCCCCAACTCAAGCTCTTCCACAAGTGGCATACAGCAGAAATAATTGAAAATCTCCATTTCCAGTAGTGTTTCCAGTAAAACTTGGGAGACAGAGGTTCAGAGCCCAGTGACCACATTTACTCACGGTGTTGGAGGTGTCCACCGGCTTCTTCGGGGTATTAATGAGATCGCTTTTCTTGTTGGCTGCCGGCTTATTGTCCAAGATGTTCTTCTTCACCACCTTGAGGTCCCTGTTTTTCCCTGGAATGTATCCGTGCTTCAAGGAGATGAGGACAGGGTCGGCATTCTTGCCCTCAAACCACTCTTCGGCTTCGAGAGGAGCTTCTGGTCCAGCAGTGTCTGGGTACAGGTCATCTTGGAAGAGGTCAGACTGCAAGGGAGGGGAGGTGGAGAGATACGAGGCAAGTTGCTAAAGGAGATCTGCAGCACAAAGCAACACACGACAATCGCACATCCCCAAGAGGACCGCAAAACTCACCTTGCGTGGGACCGTCATGATGATGGGCTCACACTTTCTCTCGTGAAGCTTGAAGAATCTTTGGAGAAGGGAAAACCAAAAAGAAAATGCAATTAAATGCCGAATTAATGTCAATTAAGCTTGGCCCTGAAGTTGTTCACTTCACCCTCACAGCGACATACAAGTTACGTCTGTCCCCCTAAATGCAGAGGCTGGGTTTTGGTATGTTAAAACAGCCTTCTGTGCACCATAAAACATGGAAAGTTCCTGCACAGGACTGACTTCTTGATATGTGCAAGTATCTAACAATAGGTCTAAAAGTGGGGAGGGGGGTCTACACACAGCATTTATGGGATGGAAGAATTATGAGACTTACGTTGACTATGACACAACAAGGGGCACTTGCTAATTTTATCCTTCAGGAAATGGGATGGGTTCTATTGCCAGGGAATAGATCCAGTTTGTATTCAACTTGAGATTCCAAGAGGTCAAACTGCAGATCCTGCAAGGTGTCCTCAACCACTAAGGCAGGGGTCCTCAAACTTTTTAAACAGGGGGCCGGTTCACTGTCCCTCAGACACTGTCGGGGGACGGACTATAGTTTGAAAAAATCTCCACGGGCCTGATCCCCGTAGCGGTGGCATTGAGGGTGCCGGTGACAGAGCTCCCCAAGAGGACAGCGGCGCGGGTGGAGGGAGAGCAGTGGGCCAACAGTTCCCCGGATGCTCCCAAGCCCCCCTCCTCGCCTCCAGCTTTGGCTGCCACCATCATGCTGCCCTGGTTGGCTGGTCCCACCTCTTCCTTGCCCTGCTGGGGCTGGACAAGGCCAGGAGGCGGCGGCCAAGGAGTGGGGCTGCCCCTCCCCTCTTCCTCAACCGCTGAAAGGAACAGTGGGCGTGAGGCTGACCATCACCCTTCGGCTCATCAACCGTCTCCCTCCAGGCTGAGAGCCAGCGGGCTGGACTGAGGATCCCGGAGGCTGTATCCAACCTGCGGGCTGTAGTTTTAGGACCCCTGCACTAAGGTCAGGGTGACCAGATGCCAAACCCAAAATTCCTGAACCCCAAGGCCAAAATTCCTAATCTCAGGCCAAAGTCCTATCCGCTGAAAAAATTGCCAAAAAATGTATTTTTGTTTTTGTTTTTCTGTTTCTTGACCATAACCTTTGATAGGAATGAGATATCTCCAAACTGATTTTTTGCATTAGATTCTGCTCTTCAATACGAACCCAACGACATATGGCACGATGGTGCACTGTGCACTATCACGAAGTTTCAAAATGAAGCCAAAATGTAGGACAATGATGCCGAAATGTAGGACATCCGGACAGGAGGCTAGAAGTCCGGACAAATCTGGGTTTTTCTGGTCATCTGGTCACCCTGACTAAGGTGTTCATGGATGGAGGGCAAAGTCCCATTCCTCCCATTATCTCCCATTACCTCCCATTACCTGGCTATTTCACACTTGTTCACGTCCAAACCCCTCTTTGGCATGAAGCCCATCCCTCTCTGTGGCTCTTTGCTGCTGAAGGTGTTGAGGTAGTGCACATAGGGCGACTCCTCCGTGATCTCAAAGTAGCGGATGCTGCTGTCTCCCTGGAGGAAGCAAAAAGGTGGAGAATGGCAAGCAATGAGACAGGCCACTTGAGAACTAGTGCATGGAGGAGAACATCCCACCTGAAGAATCCTGCATGCAGATGTGCAGGGGATCCTGTGACTGAAAAGTCCTACAATCCAGAGTAACTACAGGAGAACATAAAAGACATTTACGTCGATGTAGTTATGGCACTACCTAGTGAAAACCTATGGGAAATTCATATTGCAATCCACAGTAAATGGTTCTTACGTCAGAGCAAGGACTCCCTGTAGTTACTCTGGATTGCGCTTGAGGTTGTCTGAGATCAAAGAGAGCCTCCCAGTCGAGATCAAGGAGTACATTCTCACATAACCTGCACACCTACCTTCCCACACAAATAGATGATGCTTGTGTCTGGGTCATAGAACGGCAACAAGACGCCATTGCTGGTGTCCATTTCATGGAGGGCGATGGGCTCATCCATGGTTTTCTGCAGGGTAAAAACGGTACGTAACCACAAGGCTGTCACAGTGACCCTGCTGGTCTGAAATGCCTACTTGCTCTCTGCTCAAGAAAATTCTACTCTCAGACCAATGAATTTTTGTTCCCATTTGTCTTCCTTCTAATTTACAGAGATCTGTAATGGGATCTGGCAACGGGATCAGGCACTTACAGGGTTCCAGAGCGCAAGCTGCCTTTCACTCATGCGGCTGAAGCCAGTGGTGAAGACATTCCCGTCGGAGAGGAAGATGGCCCTCATGGGTCGGGCTCCCTCATGGGCTTTCTCTTTCTCCTGGGGAGGGGGAACAGAGGAGGAATAGTTGGTATGGTTCATCAGTCTCCAATTTGCGACAGCCAAGAAAAACCTATTAAGCATGTATCACGTTCCTCTCGCCCCCCCCCCCCCACCACGTAACCTGCAAAGATAAGCCATGAAATCTGCAGAACACAAGTTTGCTGGTTTCTGCTCCTGCATCCTGCTGTGGATATCAAGATATCCCAATGGGAAACCACCACACAGGACCACCACCTTTGGATATTGCCCGCTGAAAGTTTCTGAGGGTCCTCTCTTTTCTCCCCAAATTTCCCTCCTCGGCAAAGAATAGATACTGGCTTAAGAGGTGCCCGAATGGTTTGCCAGGACAGCACAAACTCACAGCAACAATTTCTTGCTTCCTGGGGTCAATCACTCGCACTTTCTTGTCTTTGGAAGCCGTGCAGATGAGGCTGCCGTTCCGGTTCCAGCTCACGTTGTAGATCATATCCTGGTGCATGTCGTCAAGATTTATGAGGGGTTCGCCTGTTCCCACGTTCCAGATGATTATGGCATTGTCACAACCTGAAAGAACAAGAGTAACTCAGCATTGTGCGTAGAGGAACTACCTGCTAATACTATTATTTTTCTTCTTGCCCGGGGCATCAAAATTCATGCCTAAGGGGACACTGGGGAAGGAAATAAAAGCCTTCCTCGTGTCAACCAAGATGGTGGGTGTTGTTGTTCCTCGTCACCTCCTGGACATTGAACTGTCTGTGGTCACTACTCTCTGCTCACATGATTCACTGGCCCATGGCCTACCTGCACTCAACAGCACATTGCGCGCAGTGGGGTGCCAGGCCACTATGCCCACTCTCTTTGAGTGACCCTCTAAGACGACCACTGGCTCCGTCAGGGACAGCGTCAGGCCATTCTCAGGAATCTGCCAGACCTGCAAAGGAGGAGGAGAGAAAAATCAGTTTCCTATATATCGATGATGCCCCAATACTCACAAGGGTCCTGTCGAGTGAGCAGAGATGTGTCCAAGTGGCACACATATGAAAAAGCAGCTTGTTCAGGAGCTGGAAACACCATCAACCACCAGTAGGTGGCAACAAAATGCCTCTTGTTATCTCATTGTGGTGGAGAAACCTCAGGCAGAGGGTCTCAGAAGCACAAGATGATCCTTCCATCTCAGAAGTGTCCAGGGTATAGCTCATTGGAGGAGCCTCCCTTGGAAGACCTGGCCCCCAAAAGACCCTTCTCCTTAACTGCTGCACTACAATGAACTCCACCTGGTTCCATCGCTCTTATCTGTCATGGCTCTGGCACCAGATCAGGACTCATGGGGAGGACAGGTCTGCAGACGTTAAAACGATCTGCCTTTGGTGCCTGCAACACAGTTTTCTTCACTCACATCTGTGGGGCGACACAGATCATCGAGCGCCAGTGTTAAATATTCTGGCAGAAATGTTCTAGAGGAATACAGCCCCAGGAATTCATTGATGCATTCCTGGCAACAAACATCTCTGCCACTGCAGCTCTGCTGATCGGCAAGAACTTGGGCCAGGACAAACATGGAGGGGGACAAACATTGCATCATTAGCAAACAGCTACGCTAGGGTTTGTTATGCACCAGCTGCTTGCGCTGGTGCAAACCAGAACACATACTGCCTCGTGTGCAACAAACCAGAACTCATGACCAGTAGGTGATCAGCATATCCCATATCGTCCCCATATCCCTCAAGAATTGTGGCCATCACCACCCTAGTGTAAGTCACCAAATAACAAACAAATGAGATCCCCTCTTGAACTGGATCCACATTGAACCGAGTGCCTACGCTGGAGCAAAGGAGTGGTTCGGGTCAAATTAGGGTCTGTTGGCTCTGCCAGGCCTTTATGGAGGACAGGAGGCAACCATCGTATTGGCTTTGTGCAACTCTTTGGCAGACTGAAGGAACTGTGGCCCCAATTATCTTACTCAAGACTGCAGCGCAAGAAGAGAAATAGAACAGCCAGAGGTTGCTGCGCACTGAGCTGACCCCTCCATTCCTCAACAGGGAGGAGCAGCAGCTGGTTTTTTTGTGGGATGAAATTGGAGAGGAAGGAGGCAAATCAGGGCACACAAGGCTGGTTAGTAGATGCCAGGATGTTCAGTCCGGTACTGAGTGTCGTACATGTTCAGTGCTTTCCTGCATTTAGAACACGGTGAGACACGAGAGGCTAAAACCAGAAAATAGGAGATACTGTACAGGCTAAAGACACCAATAATTTTGATTTGTTCCCTAAATCGACACATCTTGCAAATGTTTTCAAGGGAGAGAGAAGCCACATCTGGTCTCTCCAGAAGGGCTCGCAGTGGGGAAAGCAGCCATGTGGAGGGGGTCGCTCCAGCTGTTAATGCCACACCAGAGCAACAAAGCCACATCCCCCATTTGTCACTGGTCCCAGTTGTGCAGGAATCAGCAAGGGAAGCGCCTCATGCCAGAACAGGGATGCCAGAACTCCGCCATCGCTGTCGGCTCTGCTTTCTCCATCTCCTTCCTGGCTTTCAAGAGTGCAACACTTTGTTCCAGACCCCTCAATGACTTTTCCATCCATGGGCTGCACCTCCTGACTGAGGTTTGGACACAACAGAAAATATTTTCCAGCCTCGTAGGGTGCTTTCCATTCCAGCTGGATCTCACTCCACACACATCAGTCACCAAGACAGCACTTGCAGGCCACCTATTTGAGGGGTTCATAGGGACCCCTTGCAGTGTCAGTGTGCCCGGCAAGACAAAGATCAACTGCATCACAAACATCTGTGAATCCAAACCATTGCTTCGTATGGACCCTGGACTCCCACCTTCTCCAAAACACAGACCAACCGGCTCAGACTGAAATTCAGCCCATCTGAGAAGAGCCGCTTGGCATCTTCCACAAAGCCTTTGTACAACCCAATGCTCTCCAGACAAACCTGCAGCTTATTATTGTTATTCAAAGGATTTAAGCAGTTCCTTATTTGCTGGCAAGAGAAAGCTGCTCTTCAAAACTATCACCCAGATGAGGAGGCAACATCATATGGCCTTTTAGAGGAAGCCTTTCTGGAAGTCAAGTGAGAGCCGACAGATCATAGAATCATAGAGTTGGAAGGGACCCAGTGGATCATCTAGTCCAACCCCCTGCCTGTAGCAAGAGATCCTCATCTTGTGGGGACCCAGGTCTCGAACCCTGACCTGCTGGTTTACAGTGTCTTAACCACTTGCGCCACCAGAGAACTCTATGCTCACCTTGATCTTGTGAAAAAGCTGCGCATGTATTTTATTAACAAAAAACTTCCTTTTTCGAGGAAGAAAAAACAGGGTATAAATTGAACAACAAATAAATTTTAAAAACTGGCAAGTTTCTTCTCCATTAGAAAAAGTTGCTATGAGCATCAAACACTAAAGAGAAACAGCTGATGAGCCCACGTCCATAACTGGGAAAGGTACTGCCGCTAAGTGGGCCCGATCCAAAACCTGGCTGGACAACTACAGGGAGTTCCTTACAAGGGCAGAGTGACACAAACTGATGGTTTAGACCAGGGGTCTCCAAACGTTTTGGCAGGAGGGCCACATCATCTCTCTGACACTGTATCAGAGGCCAAAAAAAACTATTTCACATTTCAAATGTGAAGGCATTTACATAAATTTACATATAAGAATAAATTTGGAGTGGACTTCCCAGGCGCAGGATAGAAGGGTCTTGAGGTTTGCAGAGGGCCATATCTGGCCCCAGGACAAAATCAGTCTACAAAATGAAAATGAGAATGCAAGGGAGTAAAGAGCCATCAGGATCATTCAGAGAGATCTTCAGAGAGAAGGGGCAGCAAGTGTGGTAACTGCAGCCACCAAGAGCCTCCATGCACACTTGCATCCAGAGGTCTGATTCAGCCATGTGGTTGCCATCTCTTCCTCAGATGTTGTCCACCCCTTACATTTAATCAAATATTGGTTGCCACTACAATCCATCTCCGCAGGCCATCGCTTAAACATCAGCTCCTCCAGGTCCACACATGGTCTCCCATCCAGCCTGGATTATAAGCAAACCCATCCCTCTGTCAAGAAGCTCCAGAGCTGAGCTCTGCCAAACCCCCTGCCGCTCATGATGCTTCATTCCATTTCACGTGCCTTCTGAATTACAGCTCCGTTACGGAATATTCCAGCATCCTTTAGCCCACAAATCCAGTTCAGAGCCAGACTCCAAAAACCAACATTTGTTTCCTTTTCTAAAAAACATACTGCACATTGTGTTAACATTGCAAAAGTCTCCCAACTGTCTGAGATCACCGGAGATGGCATGAGATGTGGTCCCCTGGAGCAGAAAAGAAATCCAAGGGTTGTGATAACAAGCAGCTGCAACACAAAGGAACCAAGTCATCTGACTTAACAAAAGTTATTTTGCACCCAACACACATCCCAACCTTATTAAAAGCAGTATAGGGACAATTTCCTTTAACTTAGACTTCCACGTTACAGGCAGGATAGAACTGTCATCTTCACGGAGAGCATCTGCCACTGATTAACCGGCATGGATACAGTGGCACATCCCGGCAGTGCTCCAAAACCATTTTGAGGATGGTAATCACACACTTTGACAGCACAACAAATAATAACCAATTAAATGAAGGTCTCAGAGAACACAACCCAGGCAAGTCAGCACACTTGCCTTCATCACCGGTGATGGGGAAAGGACCTTTTATCCTGGAGTGTGTAACTGAAAGGTGGAAGATACACCCCTTTCTCAATTAAATGTACTTATCTCCTCGGTGTGGCTCCATACAGACAAGAAACCAACTAGTTACTCCCGTCTGCCAGATCGGCATGAAGCTGTACTTCTGCCATCTACTGGCACCGAGTTTTGTTTGGGTTTTAAAACAGGGATTTGTGGCTATCAGTCAAAACCAGCACCACAAGGTTGGCCCAACACCCATGCACAAAACGAAGCTTTTCATAGCTGCTTACCATGACAGTGCAGTCTTCTGAGCCGCTGGCGATGACGTGGTCGTTGTGAGGACACCAGTCTATGTCAAGCACTGGTCCTGTGTGGCCACATACTGTGGGGTAAGATTTGTCAATACGACCTGTCTAGAAAGGGGGGAGAGACAGAAAACTTTGTAAGGCTCCACCATTCAGCATTCCCTTAATACACAAGAGATAAAGGTAAAGGTGTCCCCCACAGGTTATACTGCTAGTCATGACCTACTGTAAGGTGCGGTGCTCATCCCTGTTTCTAGAGCCATAGAGTCAGCATTGTCCGACATGGTGCACATGCGCATGGAATGCTGTTGCCTCCCCACCAAAGTGGTACCTATTGATCTACTTGCATTTGCATGCTTTTGAACTGCTAGGTTGGCAGGAGCTAGGCTAAGGACAGGAGCTCTCCCTGTCTTGTAGGACCCCGTCTCAAACCCTGGCCTGCTGGTTAACAGGCACAAGCTGCAATCCTAATGTCACTTTCCTGGGACTAAGACCCATTGAACACAATGGGGCTTACTTTTGAGTAGACATGGTTAGGATTGCGCTCACAGTGTCTTAACCACTTGCAGCCACACTAGATATACAGTGCACCAAATCATCTATCAGTAGGAAGAGTGCTATGTTGATATGGGAGGCAAAGCATCACAAGAAGAACTTCAAGTAGATAAGCTGGCAACTCCCAATCACCAAGGAATGCCAGGATATCAATGCCAGGATAATGACACTGTCTAGACACTAAAGTGAGTACACCTGGACTCTAAAAGTAGCTCTTAAAGAAATATCCTAAGAAATTAACACTTAACTTGCCATAAGTCCATGTATTTGCCATATGCTAAATAAATAAATCCTAAAAATTAGACCAGCTGCAATCAGACAGTCAGATCTGAGAAGCGTGAACTACGTCTTACTGTTCCAGTCAAGTATTTTTTCAATGGGAGGAAAAAATGAGCTAGACCATACATATTAAACTTGCAAATGGCTCCCAAGTGTATGATCAAGATAAAGGCTGAATATCAAGTTTGCCAACAAACCGCTGAGTGTTCAGCACAGCTCAGCGGATTGTGCAAACGGACTGGAATTTATCTAAAATGGCAATTCATTTGATAAGACGCAGACCTGCAATTATCTCTCTTTTGGTATCGCTGCCCCCTTGTACTCTTCAAAAAGAGGCAGGCCCTTCTGCCAAGTGATCATCCCAAGCAAGGTTGTCCATTTACATATAATGACTACTTGCTGCAAGACGGGTAAACAACTTTGGAATCCAAATGGAGTCTTTCTTGCTAGGTTGGCATCTGTCCCCCCCCCCCAGTTCTGCTTTTCGGTTACCAACTTACCCGGGGAACACACTACAAGCTCACCAGGTTGAAATGTAAGACGGATAGAGGTTGAAATAAAAGAGGTGGTGGCCAGAAGCAGCGCCTTGTCGGTGGTGGCACCCACCTTATGGGACTCACTCCCTGCTGAACTAAGGAAAGCTCCCTCTCTATTGTTTTCCCAGTGAGGCCTGAAGACTCTTATCCGTGGCTCTTATTCGACACTTAAGGTTCACTGCTATCGACCTGCCTTTTAAAGTGGATTTTTACTGTTTCTATATAGTTTTATTTGCATTTTACTGTTTGGTTTTTATTACTTTTATCTACCATATTTACTAAACACCTTTCCCAGCCAAATTTAGTTGCCAAGATTTGGATGCGCATTAGATTCAATGGCGCATTAGATTCAAGTAAATACAGTATTTTGATTATAAGTCAGTATTAAGTTTAACACTTGACTATATCGTAATAAAAAGTAACATAAACCCATTGTTTTATAAAGTGGTGTAATTTGGTAAAAATCATAACATAAATCCGTTGTCTTATAACTCATTATATACAGTAAAATTAAATTTTGCACCTGATTTGCAGCTGCATACAGTATTACAACCACCAGTATTTTTCATCACAAGTCTTTTAAAATAAGGGTGTGCGTTAGATTTGATGGCACGTTAGATTGAAATAAATGTGGTAGTTTAACTTTATTTTATTGTTAAATGCTGGAAAGCTGCCTTGGGTATTTATTCTTCCTTTAGGAAGAAAGGTGGGATTTAAATCAAATAAATAAATAATTCTATGCACGCCCCCCACAGTTTATGGTGATGCCCAAATCACAGTTTGCTCTCCAATCAGCAATTTAAAAGAGGGCTCCGATCCGGCTTTTAACTGGCCGTAGATCAAACAACGGTGACCCCGATTCAGATGTCACAGCGAGCCGGCGTTATCGTTGACCAGGAAAGAGGGGAAGGGATGAAACGGCGGTGATTCCATGAGGATTCAGTGCAGGAAACCTGGTTGCTTCTTCTCTTATTTTCAGCTGTGAAGATCTCAACCTGCACATTCCACCAGCTTATGCCAAAGGAGGAAGGAAGCTGGATCTTCAAGGACGGATTTGAAATGCAAATGAAGCTCACTTCCAGACAAGCACTGTTTCTTCTGGAGGGTCTGACATCCACCCCCACCGGCCCCCACAGTTCAGAACCCCAGGCTCCTGCTTATCATTCAACAAAAACGGCTGCGCTGATAGGGCACCCGCATGTACCCACAGCAGATGGTTCATACCCCAGGCACTGGGCTTGAATGAAGAGCGAGTTCCTGATTCAGACCATGACAAATGGCTATTAGTCATCCAGCAAGCCGGCCAGGCTCTCCGTGACTCACACTTCCTTAAGATAAGGAGACAGGGCCATTCCCCAAAGGGGGAAGATAGTGCAGAGAGCTGGCCATCACCAAAATACTTCTAAAGCCTTACAGCATGTACGTTGGATGGGGGAGAGGAGACTTGCTTCTGCCTCTGCCACCGACAGAGGAAGTCACCATCTGCCAAAGCAAGAATAGAGCAGACAGAGCCAAGAAGGAAGCACCACATCACCCTGGAAGCCTGACATTGAAATGGCAACTGCTGGGCAATGAATGGGCAAAAGGAGCGAGATGGGGAAAGGTAGGTGCCTGAAGGAGAGCTGAAGGAGGTTCACGTATCCCCCACTTTCCAACAGTTCATTTTCTGACGATCCACTCTTTCAACACCTTTCAATTTTACCCAGAACTCATTCATTCAATGCATGGTCCGCTCTTTCAACCCTTCTATGCTGTTCTAAAGGCCAAAACTGCCCTCCCCCATGTTGTAGCTCCTGGTGTAATCTCATTCCCCAAGGAGATAATGAGAATTAATCTGCAGAAATTTTCATGTGGTAGAGGGGCCAATTGCTAGCTAAAAAACTATGGAAGCAACATATATAAATGAATAAACTGGGTTCCACTTTTCAACAGTTTTCATTTTTGTACAGTGCTCTGGTCTCTAACATCCAATAAGCAGGGGATGGATCCATGTACTAAAAGTCAAACTAGGCCTTATTATTCATTTTTGTTGTGCTGACTTGCTTGTAAAACAAAATATTTGTCTTTATTCATGGGGTGCGGGAGCAAAGGTCTCTTCCTCCCCAGGGCAGGTCCATTCCCCTATAAGCTATATAGTGCTAACGCACACAGGGTACTTCTCAAGCACAAGAGAACAGCCCCCTGGCAATGTTCAGCCAGAATTAAGCAACAGTTGTGTTTGTGTGCAATGCAGACCCACAACCTGGGGTCTTGATTTCCAATTAGCAGTGCTCCATTGCTGAAGGCAGCGCACCAAACTAGAGCCACACTGGCAGCGCACCACACTTGGAAGGATCCAGATTTCAATTTAACCAAACTGAAGACAGCAAAGACTTGCCCCCATAAAACCAACTGATTCTGAGTGGTCACCCACAGGCCACAATTCAACAGGTGCTCTTCCTGCGCAAGCTCTGTTGGAATAAAGAGAACCAGACTTCCCACAAGTTCCCATTCATTTCAAAGGCTGGTGAACTGGGGGTTTTCTTCTTGGAGATCAAGTGCCAGTTCCTGAGTAATCTAACCTCACAATTCAAGGCTCTTTGGACAGCTGGAGATGCATCACCAGGCCTGTGTGGCTCACACTGACAAGGTTTGTATCTCACCCCAGAAGGGAGGTCAGAAAAGCAGCCGGATGACTTCATTGCTTTGTGTCATGTGCCTATAAAAGAGCAGAGGTAAGTGCTGGGTAGGAGCACAAAGGGCTCTGTAACGGCAGCAGTTTCCATGGAGGATCTGCCCTGGAAAAAAATCTATGGTAATGCACAGAAATCCACCGCAAAATTAGCTGTGACAATCGTGATCCAGACAGAGCAAAACAGATGGCCAACGGCTTGCCAGAGCAAAATCGGGCACTTGGCACAGCTGCTGCTGTTTCAGCTAATGAACAGGGGTCTGTTACTACCACTGGATGTGGGGGAGGGAGCAATGAACAACGTGCCTGGCAAGGGCACCTCACTCGGATGTCATGCCAGAGTAACAGAAGAGGGGCACTCGGGCAGGGCATTACCAAAAAATAAAAACTGGCCTACGTAACTTATTTCAAATGGGCAATACGCACAGACTTTCCACTAAGCTCCGCAGCCAACATCCAAGAACCTTTCCACATTTAAAGCTTGTGCAGCTGGACAGTACTTCACCACAGGTCCTTGGTTGGCACACACAGGCTTATTTGTTTTAGACCAGATGACCTACTAGGTCCCTTCCAACTCTAGGATTCTATGATTCTATTTGTCCAATTAAATATGTATTTTAGAAACAAACATTTGCCCTACAATCCAGAGGAGGAGTCCAAATCCAGAGTCACTACGGGAACACGTAAGAGACATTACGTGCACCCGTAGGTGACGCAAGCGGTTAAGACGCTGTGTCTGTTAACCAGCAGGCCAGGGTTCGAGACCTGAGTCGGCCCCACAAGACAGGATGAGCTCCTGTCCTTAGCCCAGCTCTGCAACACCAGCTGGATCCAATTGTATTGGCTCTGCCTTTTCATTGGACTAATTCAGTGGCATGGAGAGGGGGGATTTGCTGCTTGGGTAACAGCCTACCCTCCATAACAATCCAACCCAGGCTTTTGTGCTTCGCATGCAGCGTATGCAGCGCCAAGCATGATACTATAGTCTTTCAAGACTGACGGAGGCCTGCTTTTTAGTTACTGCAACACCTAGTGAAAACCTATGGGAAATTCATATTGCAATCCAGAGTAAGTTGCTCTTACACCAGAGCAAGGATTCCCTGTAGTTACTCTGGATCACACCCTCAGTTTAAAATAGCCTGCATTTCTACACATACAGGTGGGAGTACATGGAGAAGAGTCACACTGAAGAGGTGTGCACTTCAATGGAGAGCATGGAGAAATAAATATTTAGTGTGTGGCAACATGTTGGTCTATGTTGAAAAAAACCAGAAATGGTATAAGCTCTTGATGGACACTCGACACAATGATGAATACTTTGTTGAGAAGCACCACAGTCACACTGAAGGGCAGATACAAGACCCCACTTAAACAGTGAGTCCTGGCAGACAATGTGTTGGGTATGGATCCTGTTCAGAGTTGACCAGTGCTGGCAGGTAGGTCAAGACCTGGCACCTTTCATGTAGGGTCATCCCAGTGACTGCCTGTATCTGGGTGTAAAGATAGAGATATGGAGAAGTGCATGGAGAAGAGTCAAACGAAAAACCAAAAATTCAGGAGGAAAAGGAGCTGTGTTTGGAGAGAACACAAATGTGTTATCAGATGCTAATTGGTCTGATCAAACTAACCCTGCATCACAATGCTGTCTACTGGGGGGGGGGGGGGGGGTAAGGACTGGATTTTCAAGGCTCACCTTCACATCAAATTGTGAGAGAATATAAGAGGGAAGGGCTGGGGCAAAAAAACATGTGATGCTCTGGGGAAAACTTGGGATGGCACTTTGCCTGTAGACTGGTTCAAACCTTGGACCATGAGCTTCAGCCCATGCCAAATTATGCACAGGGTGGCGGACAAAGTCCCACACACCACTCCCTACAGGCCTTAATATTTCCAAGGAATCCATCGCTCCACCCTACTCTTGATGCAAACCACACTTTGTTAGCCAGCAAATGTCATGTAAAGAGTGACCAGATTGACAGCTTATAAGTTTGGAGCCTTCCCAACAAAGCAAACACTACAAGTCTTTCAAAACGAGAACGACTTTTTCCTCCCAAGCTCCAAATTTACATGCCAAGTTTCAAAACCAAAACCAATATTTTTATAGGCGAGGTTTAGAGCGGAAGTGTTGACAGCCCCTCAGGAGCAGCAAAATTTGTAGAGCACTTCTGTTTGCGCTCCACCTGAGCCACGGAAAGAGCACCGTAGGAGCACTCTCAAGGTACGCGCACAGGTTATGGAGGCTCAATAGGAATGGTCCCCAAAGGAGGTAAGTGCAGGAAGACCGATGGGAAGGGACTGAGCTGTCCTGTGGTCTAAAATACAGCTGTGGAGACTGCCATACACATGCCAGCCTGGAAGGGCACCACATCACATGCCAACAGATTGTCCTGAAAAAAATATCTGAAGGATGGGAAAGCTCAACTTCCGGTAAAAGGCTTCTGCTTTTTCCACAAGCTTGCACACTGCAGAAATGCCAGGTGAACACTCTTTATCATGATTTATGTCCAGAATAATTCCCTTTATTTTTTTTATTTTATGGAGGGATCCTCAGGGGCATGGAAGGAGGAGGCTTTTCCCACCATCCCATGGGCCATCCCACCATCCCAATCCAGACTTTTCTTTAGTGAAGAAAATCCACAGCCACCTGGGTGTAGTTTGGCCCTAGGAGCCAAAAGGCTTAAACTTCCTCGGCAAGAACATGCAAGTTAATGATTGAACCTGCAATTGCCCCAGAAGCTCAACCAGGGGTGGGGAAGCCTGTGTTTGCTGAAGGACTTTTTAAAAGCAAGGGGAAGAAAAGTCTCTCAATTCTGATTAGCCCAACTAGGGTAACTCCATCTTCAAAAGAGGAAGAGGAAAAAACATGAGTCAAGCATTTTGCCCCAGCTTCGTGAGACATTTCAGACAAGCGTATTTTGCCCACTAAGACAACATTCAGGCCTGGCTCTTACAAGTGTCAAATCTAATTTTTAACAGAATCACTCCAGACCAGGGTGACCAGATGCCAAACCCAAAATTCCTGAACCCCAAGGCCAAAATTCCTAATCTCAGGCCAAAATTCCTACCCGCTGAAAAAAATTGCCAAAAAATGTTGTTTTGGTTTTTTGGTTTTTTGACCATAATGTTTGATAGAAAGGAGATATCTCAAAACTGATTTTTGCATTGGATTCTGCTCTTCAATACGAATCCAACGACATATGGCATGATGGGGTACTGTGCACTATCACGAAGTTTCAAAATGAAGCCAAGATGTAGGACACCCGGACAGGAGGCTAAAAATCCGGACAGATCCGGGTTTTTCCGGTCATCTGGTCACCCTGCTCCAGACTATAGGTGAGGACATAAGTTACTGAACACTCTTTTCACAGGAGAAAAAACATCCCCAGAAAAATCAGATGTTGGAGAGAAGAGTTCCAGCCCAGCCTTCCCAGTTTCCAACATACTGGGAATTTTCTTGCGCAAATGGCCCACCAGGAAGCCTCCCACCTGCATATGCAGAGGCAGAGATATCCTAATTCAGGCTGATTGCCTCTCCATCTGCTGATTGTGTGAACTCTTCCCTACAAACAAGAGAGGTTTTCAGTGCAATCCCATCAAAATGATTTGTGTTTTTCCCTCTGTCAAAGAAATTGGCTGCCTGGACAAGAGGAAAACACAAAACACTTTCCAGTATTATTTACACCAGCTGGCTTAATAGAAAAAGTAATTTACTCTTCTAAATCAAGCCCTCGCCGGGCATCCTCAAGGGCATCCCCGCAGCACCTTGGTCTGCCCACCACCTTATGCTGAACCTCTTCTGTGCAGATCGCCACAGATTTGGCTGGCAACCCACCTGGGGCCATCACCCTCTCCCAGCAGGCAAATGGGAGAGCTGGTTCATCTGCAGTTGGTTGTGCTTTCCCTGTTTTAAGGGGGCTCAAATATTGTCAGTGGCTTCAAGACAGCAAATACATTGTTAATCAGCAGGCCAGGGTTCGAGACCCGGGTCGGCCCCACAAGACAGGGTGAGCTCCTGTCCTTAGCCCGGCTCAGCGATGCAGCTGGATCCAATCGTATTGGCTCTGCCTTTCCATTGGACTAATTCAGTGGCGTGGAGAGGGGGGATTTGCTGCTTGGGTAACAGCCTATCCTCCATAACAATCTAACCCAGACTTTTGTGCTTCTCGTGCAGCGTATACAGCGTATGCAGCGCCGAGCACAATACCATAGTTTCTCAAGACTAACGGAGGCCTGCTTACCCTGCAATCCAGAGTAACTACAGGAAGATGTAAGAGGCACTTACGCTGGATTGCTCTATGCATTTCCCATAGGTGGCACCATAACTACGTGGGTATAAAAGGTCCCATAGTTACTCTGGATTGTAGCCTGAGGCTCTCACTCTCAGAACTCTAGCAATTGGAGTTTAACCCAAGTATTTAATTCCCCTAAATTACCTTTTCTTCCTAAAGAAAAAGGACTTTTTGAAAGGGAGCCATAAGGGTGCTCTCAAGAATTCCCAGGGTAGAAAAAAGGAAAACATGGAGTGGTTTGAGCTCTGAAGTATGAACACTGCTTGCGTTGCTGCTATCCCAGGCACTCAGCGTACCCCTCCCTTCCTGCAAAGGATACTGAGCCAAAAATCAAGCAGAGATGCTTCAACAGCACTGGTTTTTCCAGTGCTTTCAATTCTATACGTAGCCAGAGCTGCCAACAGTTTCACGTGGAACGCCTTCGCCAGATCACAATGCGAGAATTATTTCAAACCTCCCACTTGCTCTCTCTCATACATACACACTTGAAATATCAAGAGTGCCAGGTAATTTGGTTGGCACATGCTGGACAAAATCCGGGAAGCCAACAGTTAACTATCCCTTCCACTTGACTCAGAGCAGGCGGCTCTCGCTCGCTCGCTTGCTTGCGCTCGCTCTAGCTCCTATCCCACCATTCTCAAAGTGGCCAATCAAAGGGAAGCGTGGAATTTATTCAGGACGGCTCCCAACTCAAGGAGCTGCAATGGCCTTATATGGTAAAAACCACTGTAAGAGCCCTGCAGTGGCGGCTGCTGTTAGATATATCAGTGTAATGCAGCAGCAACCGCCTCCATAGAGGCAGGACAAGAAGTGAGGGACACACATACACAGGCAAAGAAGAAGCAGCCCCTCTCTCTCTTTTTTATGGCATTAATTTTCCAGAGCATCTTAAAGCTACAAGCATATAGATTGCACTGCACAGGTATATTATTGTGGCCTTCTTTTGGGTCCTTTTGAACATGTTCCTTTGGACAAGGGTGTCCGAACCCTGGCCTGGGAGTTGGATGCATCCCACGGTAATCCTCAGTGCAGACCTTAGTAATATCTGGCCCTTGGACAAGCCTTATAATCTTCTGTCTCCAATACACTTATATGTAAATTTATTCAAATTTGCAATGTCAACCATTTTTTCCAGACCCCGACACAGTATCAGAGAGGTGATGTGACCCTCCTACCAAAAACATTTGGACATCCTTGTCTTATTATTTATTTAAGGGATTTATAGTCTGCATTTCCCATGCCAACACAAATTGTACTTCATCCCTTCCTACTGCCCTCACAACAACCCTGTGAGGTGGGCGAGGCTGGGAGTGAGTGACTTGGATCTTCCAGGTCTCAGTCCAACTCCTGAACTATTACACCACCCTGGTTCTCAGGAAGGAGTTGCTTCATTCGCAACCCTCTGGAAGTGGGGATACTATGCCGGTCGGCAGGTCCGGCACCCTTGAGGTTCAGTGCAAAAGACGCAACCAGAGAAAATTTCACAGCAGCCTCCCATATCAGACGGCTGCTGTGCAGAGCAGTTCCTGAAAATCTGATGTATTTCATTGCCCCCGGCGGCCCCTTTCAACTTTAACTGCTTTGCATGTCTGTACACAGAGCCACTGATATGGGCCATGTCTGCTGGAGAGGTAGCAGTAGCCGACAGAAGCAAGGGGATTTCTGTAAAGGACTGCATGGGCTTCAACCTAAAGTGCCAGGACTGAAATGTCCACACTAAGGGATGGAAACGGGCCAGAGTGGGACTGAACTGGTCAACTCAGAGTCCTAGGGCTGTCTGAAACTGTAGTAAAGGAGGAGGGGGTATCTTGGCACAATTGGGCAGGATAAGGAAAGCCACCAGGGCTGCCGACCAACCACAAAAAACACTTACCTTGTGTAAAGGCAGAACCAGGAATGCGCCACCCCCGCTGGCTTCTATGATGATTGCCACAAACTTGGGATTGACGGCACAAAAAGAGCTATCCCAGGTCACACGAGAAACTCGGATGTCGTCGTAACACTGGTCATTCTTTACTGCT
The DNA here is from genome assembly GCA_030015325.1 of Cryptoblepharus egeriae. Lineage (NCBI taxonomy): Eukaryota > Metazoa > Chordata > Lepidosauria > Squamata > Scincidae > Cryptoblepharus > Cryptoblepharus egeriae. The sequence goes on from JAREYC010000020.1 coordinate 2,140,012, forward strand.
TGTCCAAACACGTGCCGAAACTTGCTCTGTCGTACCACCCGTCTCATTGTTTCTGGAGAAGAAGAGGACAGCAAAGCTCAGGGCGACTGCGGCTCACATCCCTCCACCAACACAAGGAAACTCCTGCTTTTCTAGACTGCCAAGAGGAAGTCTGGGAGTGTCGGCAGGTTTCCATCCCAAGGTCTAGTTTGGGGACCTTCACAGCAGGAACAGCAATAGAAGCAAGGCCCTACCTTCTTCCCTTGAAGCTGCAATTCAACTTCTTTTGTTTTTTAAAAAAGGTTATGGTGTTTATTTTGAGTTTATTACTCTTTACTAAATTGCTTACTGTAATCAGCACCTAGGGCTCACCCGTCATCGGCACTCAGGGTTTAATATATTATATTCCCTGCTATTCAGCCAAGCGCGGCTTGCAAAGTTGTGGGTAAGGATTGGAAGATTCTGCTTCTTATAGAATTATTGAGTTGAAAGGGTCCTAACAGGTCATCTAGTGCAGTGATTTTCAAGATTTTTCAACTCATGGCACACTGACAAGGCACTAAAATGGTCAAGGCACACTAGCAGTGTTTTGACCATTGACAAGGCGCACCAAGGGAGGGGGCTCAAGTACCACAACTGCCCTCCCCAAAGTCCTGTGATGCACCTGAAGACTATCCATGGCACAGTGGTTGTAAACCAGTAGAACATCTCCAACAGGTGCTTGTCTGGAGATCCCCACTGTTTGAAGATCCCCACTGATGGCGAGTCCACCACCTCCCCTCGCAATCTGTTCCACTGCCAAACTGCTCTCATCAATAGGAATTTTTCCCCGATATGCAATCACCAGCCAGGATTGCAAGACCAAAACTGAGGGTTTCAAATTTTAAGACTGAGCAAGAACCCTCCAAAAAGGAGCATATCCACTGGTATGAGAACTTGAATAGAAAACAAAGGCTATTGCAAAGGTGCACTCAAATGGAAGCTCGTACATGCCACTTGGATGTGCATGAAAGCATACAAATCTGCTTGCAAACAAGGAGTAAAGAGGTTTGATCCAGTGACAGACACTGCGCATATAGACACCAGAGACAGCCTAGCTGGTGAAGTCTGTGATCAGAGAGGTAAATGACCTGCACAGGTATGATTAGAAAAATAAAAATATGTGGATCAGATGAGCAAGACTTAAAACATAAAAAGCCACGTGGACTTGAAATGCATCTCAAGCACCTCGTACGTTATAAATGAGACAACTGCTTCCACTTTTGTTGGCTTCCAGCAAAATCCTACAACTCTTCCTAGCATCACCTTACAGTTCCTTCCTTCCCCACCGAAATGGTACCCAAACCTGCCACTTCTATCCAGGCAGGAAAAGCATCGTCAGGCTCTGACAACAAGGGTGCAAATCACCGAGATGGGGCTTTGCAAAGGGAGCCATCTGTCCACTTGGGAATGGGAGAGAGGCTGCCAGCTGCTCCCGGGCAGACCAAACAGCTGCCAGGCGATAATGATGTTGGCTTAGCAGAGTTCAAGACAACGATCTGGGGTAAAAGACTCGTTTTCAAGAGTCTTTTTTAATTGCATTTGTGTGAGTTTTATATTTTCATAAAGATGGATTCTTCGTACAAACACACAATTGACAATTAAGCTAGCAAAGGAGACTGAATCATGCAACTCTGTGGGAGAAGCCTCCCGTTTACAACTGTTGGCAATTCCTCCAACCCCGTGGCATAGCTAGAGGGAGGTGGTGCAGTCAAGACTTAGAGGGAGCCTCACCCCATATGGCTCCGTTTTGCTCCCCCCACCTGGAACGGCTCCAAAAAGGTGAGACTCCCTCCAAGACTTGACTGCTCCACCCCCCTCTAGCTATACCACTGCCCCCACCCCATATGACTATGCTGTATGAATCTTCTGCAAATGTTATCAGAAAAACCTCCCAGATGTTAAGATACCGTGTGCCTTTTGGATTTGATATGACTGTTTTTCAAAGGGCAGAAAATCAGAGTGTGTGTCTGCACCACCAGCTGAATTCATTTAATAGTATTGTCATTCTGTCTCCTAACGGGGCCCTAAAAAGAATCTGAGGGTTTTGGGGGGGATGAGCAAGAGACCTCCAATAGGAAGTTCTCAGCACGCCAACCACATTGTGTTTCCCTGGATTCCTGATGAGCTGAACAACTGAACTGATATAGAGACAAAGTGCCATAGGTTAAGCCCTACCTATATCTTCCCCTTTGATCTAAGACTGTGGGTCTCCATAGCTCCAGCATACATTTTGGAGTACAACACTGAGTTTCTAGTTTGTTTCAATTCAGGCCTGGCAAGTATCATAGTCTATGCTTCCCCCCGCATGATCCACACAAGGATGGGGAAGAGAAATGGGGGTAGAGGTCCTGTGGTGTCACAACAGTGGAGAACTACAGGAACTGCACCCATTTGGCTCCACTCCTGCTCGGTGACACACCCGAGAGGTACACCCTCGACAGGTACACCCTTCCAGCTCACTGGTCTGGGTGATTCACGGATGCATTTGTTCCATCATCGTGATAAGAAGGGCAGGGCAGGACCTGTACTTGGGCCAGCGAGTTCTCATAGCAGCTCTGCAAGAATATCAAGAGCTGGCATTTCTCTCCAGAAAGTCTGCCAAAACCTATTCTGAGATGTGAAATTGAAATGTAATCCTCAAACTAGCAAATCCAAATCTTCATATTGTATCTTGTTGACGCAGAGGTTCGGACAGAAAGAAAGGTTTTGCCCAATATCCTCAGATTAAACCAGTAGTTTTCAACCACTATGCCCTTGCACACTGGTGTGCTGTGGGTTTGGGGAAAAATCATTTATTAGGGCAATTGGGGGGTCTGAACCCCTTACTGCAGCTTGGTGTGGCGTGTCCCTGGTCAAAACCTGATGGAATGGCTTGACAATTTTAGTTTGCCACGAGATTTAAAAGGTTGAAAATCCCTTTCTGCAGTGAACTAGCACAAGTTCTGCTCTCTTGATGCAAGCAAATGCCATGTACCCATCCTTGTTCATTAGTTGTATCGTCCTCAACAGGAACCGTACAACATGAACACGCACATCTAGGCATACTTGCTAACCCTTCGTTTTCAAAGGCAAGGAAGTGATGCTCGGTTCTGGATCACAGTCATTTTTATCTCACTTCCTTGTAAAACAAAGGAGGTGTGGAAGAAGTGGGCAGCAGACATAGGCAGGCTGTCCTTATGGGATGCTGGATACATCCTATAGAACAGGACCCAAAGCCCTAAAGATACTTTCCGAACCCAATTGGGAGGTTGTCATACTGTGTGTATTTCACATACATACACCCAAATCTGGTTCAAAAAAGTGAACCAGCTCACTCCTAAGAGCCCACCAGCTTGCTTACCATTATCAAGAGCATAAGGCTGAACAAACAGAAGGAAGCTGGAATGATTACTTGTTCCAGCGAGAGATTTTTATTAAAGGGAAGTAGCTGGAGGGGGGGAATCTGACACATATGAAAACACTTCCTGTTCAGCAAAAGTGGCCTCACCCTGCTGAAGTACCTTGCAGTCTCGCGGATCCACAAGCTCACTCATGTTTCCCAACCAGCTGAGAAGCCTCCTGGAAGCCTCGGCTTCACTATATGCTTTGAACTGTAAGAGGAACCAGGCACTATTTTTAATTATGGTAACGGCACACAGAGGAAGCAATTTGGAGAAACACACAACGTTCATTGTTAGGAAGAATGAGCACCGTCCTCAAAACAGGAACACGCAACTCGTGACCCTACGAGCCAGACACAGTCAGCAGTCACATAGAAAAGGACCCATCAAGATGCCTCCTGGCAAAATGGAGGGCAGGGGCAGCAACTGGCATGGTTGATCTCCAATGGTGCCCTTTGCATTAAAAACCACGACAGGCCTATCTCGACTGTGAAACACTAACTTTGTCACTAAAGTCCCAGTCTATATTTAAGCACAGGTCATGCACCACAATGTTAACTGGATCCATTCTGGATTTTATTCTGACAACTGTCCACGGCAGGCAACCAGCCTCCTCCTTGGTACTGATTTCACATCCAAATGACAAGCCTGAATGAAACAACAGTCTCTTTAAACAACATGTAGAAACTCCTCCTGCTGTCATTAGCCTCCACCAACACAACTGCAGCGCTAACTTTCAAAGGTGGAGGCCTGGCTCAGATGCAATGTTCCAGTTCTCCAAACCATGATCTGGAAATCTGGAATGCATCACGGGGATACACACTTCCTCCTCCATTCTTGGATCGATCAAGCCTTCCCTTGCCACCGACATCCTAATTTGGCAAACTCTGGTTATTACTAACCTGGAAAAGATTGTTTGAAGCAGCCAGTGTTTGCGACGCTTGGAAGCTCAACCATGGCTTGGAAGCTCCCAAGCTGGGTACCCAAACTGGAAATAGAGAGATATAGAGCAACCAGAAAATGGAGAGAGGAAGTCCTGTAGGAGAGGGAAGGACTGTATGCATCAAAATGTCCAACATGCTCTAAGTTGTCTAGAAATTAGGGCGAAGATCCTTCTGTGGCAAGTTAGCTCAAAGAAAAGGATGCTGTGTTGCAAAATGGTAAGGCTTAGCCACTGCTGCACCTAGAAGGATTTTTGTGGTTTCCCATAGGTAGGAGGCTCCCGATCTAAACCTCAGACGCCAGTGACCTGCACCAAAGTAAACCTTATAAGCAAGTTAAGAAGGGAAGAATGGCCCAAAATGCATTTTAAAAAGGATTCAAACATTTTCCTGCTTGTAAGGACTGAAGAACAAATGGACTCCTTTCTGAGGTTTGGAAGGATGTCAACCTGTTTATGCAAGAGGAAACACATCCTGCAAGGGAACACTTACAGGAAAAGCCAACACAAGAGCACAAATCCTGCTGAGGGCATCGAGAGGAGAAGATCAGGCGCTCAACACCAACAGGCAGCTTCAAATCTACACTCGCCGCCAGAAGCTTTTTGGATAATTCAGATTCCAGATCAATATCACAGAAGATGCTTCTTTATAAAAACTTCTTCCCAGCCAGTTCTGTGAACTGTCTGAACCTCAACTGGACTAAATAAATAAAGAAAGCACCTTGTTCACCTGGTACCATATTAAGATTGTTCTCCAACTTGACATGCCAATAGGGGCCTGTTCCCAGAACCTAGACTTTGAGAAAGATCACCCCACTTCAAATTTTACTTCCTTTTAAATGTAGAAGAACTTTCTTTACCTTATTTATACCCCACCTCACTTGATCTCTTACTTGATCTCTTCTTTATACCCCACCTTACTTGATCTCTTATGCACAGAGAGCATCACCCGTATCAGCCGTATCAACCACATCAATAGAAGAATCGGTGCTAACTCTTCCTATACTCCTGAGGCTTGTCTGAATACAGTGATTACAGATGTATATGAAAAAGGATTATGCAAAACCAGACAACCTGGAGGGCACCCTACACCTCATTCAGTATAGACTTCCAGCTGAATTTCTTGGTGGGGTCCCCCTATATTCTTCAACTGAGGCTGGATTTGTTTGTTGTCCGTTTTAATTTTAGCCAACGACATGGCTTGACTTTGAATTCTTAAGATTAACTTGCTTTTAAAGGGCCACGTCAAGAGGTGGTTTACACTGATCATCTTATTCCCCTTAAGGCACCAACAACGCACAACACAAAGGATCGGACTTCATCTTCAGCAACGTGCATATGGTCCAGTGGGTGTGCTTCGAAAGCGCACGAACCAAAAATAGCCACATCTTTTTTTGCTCCCAGATTTTAAATGTGGGCCGACCTCTATAGCAGGATATTTCGAGTTTCCTTGCTTTTATTGTTTGACACTGAAGAACAGAAATCACAAACTTGTGAACAAGCTGCATCTTTGTATTCAGTGGAAACAAATACCTACATCTTTCCAAAACCAAAGCAACGCAGGGTGAAGCCTTACTGTATTTTTAGAATTAGCCCCATAACTTGGCAGCTGAGATTCAGAAGCAAAGATACCTGGAAAAAAAAACACACCAATATTCGGAGCAGGAGACCGGTATGCCGATAACGTGCCTTTCTGCATCCCTTGCCTTCTCTAATGACCTAGTTTTCTTATCAGTGCCAACAAGGTTAATACAGAAAACGATCTGTTTCATTCTTTCAACTGGCTTTTTTCTGCACTTGCAAGTCTCATCCAAATTTATTTTTAATGACTGTGACATCCTAACACTCCACAAATGCATTAAACTCTCATCTGTTCTCCTCGGGAGACTATTAGAAACCTTTCAGAGGATAGCAGGCAGGGGTTCCTGTTCTCCTGGCACGCCCAAGTTAGACTCAGCCTGCCTTAATAAGCAAGAAGTGTGGCATTTCATCTCCACATTTAATCAACTCACTGGTGACCACGGCAGGTAGAGGAGGTTAGGTGGCCTTGGCCACACGTTTCGGCAAACAGATGTTAAATTTCTTTACACAAGAGGAGATATGTATGAAAATTAAAATTTTGTGCTCCAAACCCACCATCAACATAGCATCCGTTTGGTAAAGAAAGCAACCTAGTCAATATGGGGCATTACACCGAAGGCTTGGTATGTAGCCACCGCCAGATTCTCTGATGCAAGTATAAGTATAGGCATCCCTCATTTTCTGACCGTTTTCTGATGGTTCTGCTCAACATACCCAGGACTCATTCAACCACATCAACACCCAGGATGTGTTGACCACATCAACATACCCAGGACTCATTGTTGATGTGTTGACCACAACAACATACCCAGGACTCATTCATTCAACACATGCTTCACTCTTTCAACCTCTGCTTGCTGGTCTAAAATTGTCTTCCCTGATGTTGATTTGCATGTGATGAGGTGATCAAACCGTTTTTGGTCTCTTGTTATTTTATTTGCTTTGAAGCGTCTGGTGCATCACTGTGAGATGCAAGCTGGACTGGATGTGCTTGGGCTCTTCTCATGCTCAAAAGGCCTACCTAGTCCAGCTTCCTGTATCACACAGTAGCCCACCATATGTGTCAGAAGCCCAAAACACAACCAGAGACTTACATCCTTGTGCCCTCCTTGCATCTGGCAGCCTACCTGTAAAATATGGAGGTTGCACATACCCATCGTGGCTTGGTGGTTCAATAGGAAGAGCAAATAGTTTTGATCAGCTGCAACAGACAGACAGCCTGGAAGTCTCTTCCTTTCCCCAGCCCTGGAGATATGGCCTGGCCTGCCCAACAGGAGCATTTTGCCCTTCTGCCCTAACACACACCTTGTGACAGAGAACCAAACACTGACAACTAAGTATTTCAATCTGTTAATTTTCCTTCGAAGCCTTCGCTTGTGGTACCAATTACGGCCTCTCCAACATCTGTTTTGACACATGCTTTCAAGATCAGCCCCACTTCCTCTCTCCTACAGATGTTCTTTATCTTCCCGCTTTATCCCTTTTCATCCACCAGTTACTATTCTGAGCTACTGAAGAGCAGAAGAGTTAACCTCAAGGATCTGCCGTCTCCACAACTGAACATTAGTGTAAGAATAAGCACATTTACAGGATGTCAAGTGAGGGAAAACCTGACTCATGGGAAGTGCATCTGCTTTCATTACAAATGCTCCCCTACATGGCATGCAGCGCTGAAGTCCTGCTGCAAGCAAGTTGGGAGGAGGAGGCTGCTTTTAATTTGGGAATCGGGTCTAGGTGTAAAAATCCACGTGGACTAAGACCTGAACATAAAGAACCACCTTCTCTCAAATGTCCAGACCTGTCCATCAATTGTGAGTCACGGGATGCACATCTCATGGTGCCTACATCTTTGAGATCAGGATAAGAGCTACTGCAGAAAGTACTTCTTTGCAGTTGGGTCTTGGCTACGGCATCCCCACCGGAGGGCAAACTGGTCTGGTTCCTTTTCCACTCCAGGCAAAACCTGTCCTGTTCTCCGCTGTTGTCAGCTTTATTAATGCTAAACCTGCATTTTTGCTTAAGGGATAAGCAGTAAAATGCATGAGTTAACACCGTTCATGTTTGTTTTTGACAGAAAGACGAAGTACAACTCTAATAAATAAATAAATATTAAAGATATTTTATGTGACTGATTTGTAAGCTGCCTTTAAGGCTCTACAAAAAGAAAGTCAGGATCAAGGGCTTTAATTAAATCAAGTAGATGCCTTCTTGGTACTTATTATTGATGTCTGAGGGTTCTTAGGGGGGGATGAGCTGAACGCACAAGGAGAATGCAGAGATTCCTTGCAAAGGCGCCTGATTTCTTCCTTTAGACACCCAATTACATTCCATTTTAATCAATTTAGGGTTTGTGCTAGTATTATTTCGATTTCATTGCCACTGCTTTTTCAATGGAATTATTTGGGGGGTGAGGGCAGTGAGCGAAAGGGAAAACTAATTACATTACAGGAGATTAAGACAGTCCCAGCTCACTGTCAAATTGAATCATGGAGGCTCTTTCAATCCAGGGCCGGGGAAAGATGCTCCTGCCACGTTCTGGCTAGAAGCATCCTCCGCCCACGCGCACTGGAACGCTTCCTACAAAGCCACGACAATGACTCTCTGCAAGACCGGTGCATGTCCTCATGTGGATGAAACAGGCAGGCTTTGCAGTTTGTTAACAGGTGGACGCTGCCAAAGGCAGAATTAACACTGTTCCTGATGCAGATTTCTATACGTATTTCTCTCCCCTACAGTAAACAAAGATATTAATTAATTAAAAGTTATTATCAATAATTGGGATCTCCTGATATTTTGAAAGTATCATTTTTTTTTCTTTTGCAGCTAACAAATTCTGAAAAAAAATGCTTATTTCTGATCAAGACCTACTTAATGACCTTGTTTTGGCCCTCAATAGATACCATGAATTCTATTCCGCCCGCTATATAAAATGAATTTTCTAGAATAGCATTGGGGGGCATAATTCCCTCCCCTTCCACCTAACCTGTGACTTTGCACAGAGTAGCAGGAGAACCCACAATCTCACAGGAGTGTTTCATGGCTGGTTTATTTTTAAGTCAGCCTAAGTATGGAGATAATTTAAAATATATATAAAGAAAAGCAGAATATTGTGGCCCTGGCCACAGTCTGGAAACCCTTGTCCCCAACTGCCTTACTCACCATACATTTTGCTTTCAGTTAAAACAATCAGGCTCAAATGAACCATTTCACAAAAGCAGTGATCGTTATTATGATCACTTCTAACGCGCGTACAATAAACATGTGATTCTCTCCTCATCTTCCAGCCCGCACCGCTAAAATACATTAGCTCTCGGGGCCTTCCATTCCATCACGGCTACATCCGCTCTCTGCCTCGTGCTTGGAGCGCATCCCAGAAGTGACAGATGCTGTAAGCATGAAGATTCAACTTGAAAAACCCAATGATGTTTGAAAAGGCAGCAATCGAGAGACAGAACGGTCCTAACGTAATACATAAAAATAAACCCTAATGCCCATTATGGCTCTCTTGCTGCAAGTCCATGGATGACCGTAAAGGTCTACCTATATGGCAAGCAGGTGTGTGAACTGAACAGGAGGGTTGCACCTTCTTGACCAGTTATCCAGCATCTATGACTATCTCGTCCTCCACATTTGGATTCTTGCCACAACATCTCACCACTAACACCAACCTTATACTCTGACAATCCATTTATTCTTTCCTAGTCATGCTGCACCCCTCACATGCAACAGGAGGCACATGCCTTCTCATACATCCCGAAGCCAATCAGGTCTGGTGTTGTACAGATCTCTTCTGCCATCATCACGTCACCCTGTGGTATGAATCACAACCACTCTGGACTCCGCTAGCTGGATAGATTGCATGTGAGTGCCATGTGAGTCAAAGGCCAAGAAGCCCCTCAACTGAGAAAGCCTCTTACAAACTGAACCACAGCATGGCTACCACCATTATCTCCAATTATCTCCAGTCTGATTATATTATTCTAGAAAAATTATCTGCTACTAGGCCAGGCGTCTCCAGATATTTCAGCCAGAGGACCACATCAAATCCTTGGGACGGTGTCAAGAGCCAGAAAATAAATGTAAAAATAAAATATAAATATATTAGAACTGAAACTAAAATGAATAAATAAACTGGATAATGAACAGGTTAAAATTTACAGGATTTCTCCAAGCATCACACACATCACAGAAATACAATACTCAATATGGACCCCCATTTCCCAATCTCCTGAACATCTAAGGCAGTGATTTGCACCGCACACTAACAAGGCACTTCATCTCATGGCACACTAAAAAGGCACTGAAATTGTCAAGACACACCACTGGTTGTTTTTACCATTGACAAGGCACACCAGGGCGTTCAACTCCACCAATTTTCCTATTAATTAATGACTCTCCCCAAATTCCCGTGGCACAGCTGAGGACTATCCACGGCACACCAGTTGAAACCAGGGCACACTGGTTGAAAAATCACTGTTCCAAGGCTTTCAGAGAGCATAACAATTGGATTTTTTTGGGGGGGGGGGAGTACCAAAGAACCCTCCAGACCACTTCAGTCAAGTGGGCCAGCAACTTGCAGATGTTCAGAGCACGGCCGTGGGCCACACAGAGCCTTGCCGAGGGCCATGTCTGGCCTCCAGACCAGGGTTTGGAGACCCCCGTACTAAACAAACATATTGCCAAGGGGAAAAAATGAGGATATTCACACTTCTAACATGCTTACTCAAAAGCTACTCTTATTGGGTTCTTACTCTTGAGTAAGATGCATATGGAATCACAGCTTTAGCTGTCTTCCCAATCACTACCAAAACTACACATCATCACCAGGAACTACACACACCAGGAGTATGTTTGGCCAGATGAAAACATAGACACACACACGTGATTAATGCCTCCCCATGTACACAGCAATGATCTGAAGAACAAAAGAACTGTATTCCACCGCACATTGATTACATTTTTCCTTAAGTGTGAAACACGCCACACAATGTCACAAAACCAACTGTTTGCTGTGTGAAGTGCCTATGCAGGGCACAGAGACCGGTTGTTCCCGGAGGAAGAATTGCAGCTTGTGTCTTCCTAAAAAGATGCCCACCCTCCCATCCTCTTTGTCAGCAACAGACTCAGCTGCTCTGCCGACTGCATTACTCATGGACTGAAAGCATTTATATTAACTGTCCCCACCCCTTGGGAAAAAGACGGCTTTTATTCTCCATTTGGAAACGTCTCATCTTGCAAGCCTTCCTAGGGCTGCGGTGACAGCATCCTCTTGGGGGGGGGGGGGGCGAGGAAGGAAACACCACAAATACCCCAAGCAATGCTCCTAATATTTCTCTTTCCCATCTAATACCACTGCTTGTCCAGCTCTTTGCTCCGTAAGCTATAAAAATGCAGACACGCACATGCCACCCTCCCTGTTGGAAAGGTGGACAATTTATTTGCATACAGGTTAACATCTGCTGCCTCTGCCAATTGTTGGTGTGAGACTGGCCGGCCACTCCTAGAACCCCGCAGGAATCCAGAGCATCCTTTTACTCATCCATCAGCCACTCTGCACCAAAGCACTTATATCCAGTTCAGGATCCTGACACAATCCACACCTGGCTCCCCCCCCCCACCTGACCATGTCCAGCTCCCCTACACACACATACCAGATCCCTTCCAACTAGATGTGCCCCAATAGGCACAGATTTCCCCTCCAGTACCTTAAGCAGGATAGATTCTGACCCCATTCCCTGCCAACACCTCCCTCCAAGAAGGCAAAAAGCTGCCCGCACCCACATAAACCTTCAAGTGCTCCCGGAGAACCCCCCCTTCTGAGTCACACCTTTACACCCCCTCCCCACATCCTCCAAGCCCTACCACCACATTGCAATCAACCTACCTTCAAACGCTCATCCTGGACCTTATTTGCACCCTAGAGTCTTATGAAGAAGGCAGGATATAAACAAAGTAATACTAATACTACTAATAATTTTTATTTACAAAAGCCTTCAAATAGTGCTGGGTTGGTTGGTGGGTATGATTTTAATTGTTTTTTAAATCTAATTTTAGGCTGTAGGCTCACCTGTTTTAAGATGTTTATAATTATTCTTAACTGTTAATGTGACCTGTTTTAATTTATTATATTGATATTCTGTGAGCCGCCTTGAGTCCCGCTCACAGGTGAAAGGCGGGATAACAATTTGATAAATAAATATATAAATTAATGAGTGATAATATCACCCCAGGCTCTCAATTCTCTTCCTCATTCCAACATCGCAGCCCCACCTCGTCTCCCATCTCTGCACAATCCGCTTTTAAATAGGATTTTAATAAATGCATTTTACATAAGATGGGGCGGAAGCTCTTCTTTTGACCCAAACGGTGGAAACAATGATGGAAATCATTATAATAATACTAACCTTTTGCTGCTTTACAAATCCCCCCCCACCCCACATCTCTCTTTTCTCCTCCTCCTCCCCACCCATATTCAAAACCCGGTATCCAGAATCTTACCCTTCCATATGCCATTTTGAGAAATATTGTGCATATGGGATTTTCTTTCTCTATACATAGGTGGATAAAAACAAGCCCTGCCATGGTTAAGCAAGAATACCGCTAAGAAAATGATACATATATGTATATATCATACATACACATATACATGTTTTCCTCACATGTATCCACTTGTAGATATATGGATCCAAACATCAATGCTATGAACCTACAAATGGTTCTGAATAGGTATTTGCTTTGCAGGATTTTATGAAAACAGGGGAATCCTTTAAAGGTGGATATTAAGGTCAACAGCCACCAAATGAGCCATTAAACAGTCATGCAAAATAGTTATCAGGATAATAATAACATAAATATCATCAGCTTTACTTATAATAATAACAACAATTATTCTAACAGTTATGATGGGAGCGTCCATATCATCTAACTATGGACCCCCAGCAGCCCACATGCCCCCTTGGTGACCTCCTCCCATACCTGCACCACTGGTGTTTGCATTTTGCCCCCACCTGCTCATCATGGGACCATCCAGATCCATTCCTAGAGCTCCAACCAGTCCACCCCCCCCCCCCCACATGCCTCCCTGAATCTCCCAACCAGGCTCCACATATACCCTGGTAACCCCTTCCAGACATCACCCTCATGCTCCCCTAGAGCTACCTCCAGCCTCACAACTCCACCCCTGGTGATCACATTCAGCCCACCATCTGCTCATCTTGGGACCCTCCAGACCCCTTCCACATGCCTACCTGGAGCTCCCCTCCGCTCCATCCCCCAAATGCACCCCACATTATCCATTTCAGGCCCCCCACACAGTCTTCTAGAGCTCCCTCCAGCTCCCACACCACATGCACCCCTGGAGCTCCCTTCCAGCTCCCACATGCACCCCTGGAGACCCCTTCTGCCATCACCTGAATGCTTCTCCTAGAGCACCCTCCAGCCCAAGACCTGGTGTTCACATTCAGCTCCACATCTGCCCATCATGGATCCCTCCAGACCCTTCATGCTCCCCCACATGCTTCCCTGATGACCCCTTCCAGGCCCCCACAAGGCCCTTTAGAGCCCACTCCAGCCACCCTCCACATGCAACCCTGATCTCCCTTCCAGCATTACCCCAATGCTACCATAGAGCCCCCTCCAGCCCCACACCTGCCCACCATGCAAGCCTCCTGATGGAGCCCCATCCACCCCAAACCTCCGGTCTTGTACCCCTTGAGCTCCCAACATGGACCCCTGATGACCCTTTCCAGCACCCCACACGCCTCTCTGGAAGTCCCCTGCAATTCCCCACATGTACCCCTCTTGACCACTTTCAGCACCCCACATGGTCCTCTGGAGCCCTCTCCAGCATCCTTGGAGCTCCCTCCCACCATCACCCAAATGCTCCTCTAGAGCCCCCTCCAGCCCCACACCTGCTCATCATAGGACCCTCCAGACCCCTTCCTTCAGCACCCCTGGAGCTACCTCCCAGCATCACCCAAATTCTACCCTAGGACCCCCACCCCCTCCACTCATACACCCCTGTAGCATCACCCAAATGCTCCCCCAAAGCCCCCTCCAGCCCCACACCTGCTCATCATATGACCCTCCAGAAACCCTTTTTGGAGCTCCCTCCAGCCTCCCCCCCAAATGCTCCCCTAGAGCCCCCTCCAGCCCCACACCTGCTCATCATAGGACCCTCCAGACACCCTTCTTGGAGCTCCCTCCAGCCCCCCCCCAATGCTTCCCTAGAGCCCCCTCCAGCCCCACACCTGCTCATCATAGTACCCTCCAGACACCCCCTTCAGCCCCCCCAAATGCTCCCCTCCAGCCCCACACCTGCTCATCATAGGACCCTCCAGACACCCTTCTTGGAGCCCCCTCCAGCCCCCCAAATGCTCCCCTAGAGCTCCCTCCAGCCCCACACCTGCTCATCATAGGACCCTCCAGACACCCCCTTCAGCCCCCCCCAATGCTCCCCTCCAGCCCCACACCTGCTCATCATAGGACCTTCCAGACACCCTTCTTGGAGCCCCCCACAGCCCCCCATTTGCTCCCTTAGAGCCCCCTCTAGCCCCACACCTGATCATCATGGGACCCTCTGGAGCCCCCTCTAGCCCCACCCCACATGCATCCCTGGAGCTCGCCTCATGGACCCCTGGTGAACCCTTCCAGCCCCCCACATGTACTCTTCATGACCCCTTCCAGCCCCACATGTCCTCTGCAGTCCTTTCCAACCCCACAACTGCACCTCTGGAGGCACTTTGTACCCCGCCCCACTTCATGGGACTCTCCAACCCCCTTTCTGGAGCCCCCTCAGGCACCCCCTGGTGATCCTTCCAGCCCCACACATGGAACACTCCTGCCCCACCTCTTGCAGGGCATCACCCAGCAAGCACCCAAGGGTGCTGGTGGTGGTGCTGCTGCTGCTATCCCCCACCCCACCCTATAGACAGCCCAGCCGCCCACGCTCCGCACCAGCAGCGCAGCCTCTCCGCCTCCTCCGCCGCCCGACTCCAATTGACTCCTCCAAGCTCGCGCCACCAGCCCACAGGGGAGTGGGCGTGGTCTAGATGACGCAAGCCCCGCCCTCTCCACGCCCTCCTTTCGACCACGCCCAGAATGAAAAAAATTAGCCAATCACAGCTTAGAGTAGGAATTAAGCCACGCCTACCAGTGAAACGCCACGCCCACACTGTGCCTTCGAGGCGCGCGAGGCGGTAGCAGGGAAAGGAAGGGGCCACGTGACCGTAAGGAGGGGGAAGGACACTCTCCGCGCGCGCATGCGCAGACGCTGCAGCGCGTGAGGCGTTTGACTGGAAAAGCCGTTGGGAGTGCGCGCATGCGCAGTCTCGCCCTCTAGTGGCACCTGCCTTGTCCCACAGTGGCCCCCTCACAACACAACCACAACCACACACAGTACACAACACAACACACAACTGAGGCCTGAAATAAATATGTTAAAACATAATTATATTGCATTTTGGTGTAAATTTATATATATATTTATATTATAATTTATATTTGTATTTATAATTTATACATTTATATATATTTATAAATAGTTTATAAATATTTTATAAATATATATATTTATATAAAAACATAAATATTTTATAATTTATAATATATATTATATAATATATTATATATAATATATATAACATGTAATATATAATATTATATAATATTATAATATATATAATATACAATATATTAATGTAAAAATTATAGATATAAAGTATAATATATTATATAATAATATATAAATAAATAATGGTATGTAACAATATATATTAAGTAATTGTATTAAATATAAATTATATCTAATTCTATTTAATATGATTAAATATCAATTCTATTTAGGACATCTATTATTATAATATAATATTATTGATATATTAATACTTTATATTAATGTGTTAATATGCTATGTAATAATGTAACATATACAAATAATGGTATATAACTACATACATATATATATTAACACTTGGCATTAACTGTTATGTATATTATCTAATTAATTGTGCACAAACCTAACCATGTCTACTCAAAAGTAAACCCCATTGTGTTCAATGGGTCTTGCTCCCAGGAAAACATCTTCAGGATTGCAAGACGCTTTCTTGGGAGCAAGGCCCTTTGAACACAATGGGGCTTACCTTTGAGTAGACCTACAGTGCAATCCTAAGCATGTCTACTCAGAAGTAAATCCCATTGTGTTCAGTAGTACTTACTCCCAGAAAAGTGTGGTTAGCTGGGTTGCAGTGGTTAGTTAGGCTTGTGATTTATATCAAACAATTATACTACAATTAATTATATTATAAATAATTACATTATAAGTAATTACATTAAAATTATAAGTAATTTTAATTAGTTGTGTATTGTCACAACTCCCCTCAGTCCCAGACTGTACATAAAAGTGCAGTGTTATTTATGTGATTTATTTGGGGGAGGATGTTTGGCCCCCACACAAAAAATAGTTCTGAGGTGAAAATTCGCTTCACTGAGGTAAAAATTAGGACAGAAAACATACACACAAAAATGGGACGAAGCAC
This sequence comes from Cryptoblepharus egeriae, assembly GCA_030015325.1. Taxonomy (NCBI): domain Eukaryota; kingdom Metazoa; phylum Chordata; class Lepidosauria; order Squamata; family Scincidae; genus Cryptoblepharus; species Cryptoblepharus egeriae. The sequence continues at coordinate 2,156,469 of JAREYC010000020.1, forward strand.
AACCAGAACAAACACTTTCACACACTCAGTATATTGTTTTCTTAAAAACAGTTAAATTTCTTTTTGAGGTGCTGAGGGAATATGTAAAAAATGTGTAAAAATTAAGAGTGTCCTAATCCCAGGACCACCAGACTATCTCTCTCTCTCTCTCTCTCTCTCTATATATATATATATATATATATACTGATTGATTGATTGATTGATGTACTGACTGACTGACTGACTGGCTATCTGACTGATTGACTGATTGATGGACTGGCTGGCTGACTGATTGACAGTTGGACTCACTGACTGTCTGACTGACTGACTGACTGATTGTTGGACTGACTGACTGATTGACTGTTGTTAGACTGACTGTCTGACTGACTGACTGACTGACTGATTGTTGGACTAACTGACTGATTGACTGTTGTTGGACTGTCTGTCTGACTGACTGACTGATTGTTGGACTGACTGACTGACTGATTGACTGTTGTTGGACTGTCTGTCTGACTGACTGGTTGTCTGATTAACTGTCAGAATGACTGGCTGTTGGACTGACTGACTCACTACTGACTGGCTGGCTGACTGAGTGATCAACTGTTGGAATGACTGACTGTTAGACCGACTGACTGACATTGATTGACTGACTGGCTGACTGATAGACTGACTTGGACTGACTGACTAACAGTCTCAATAGTCTACAGTATTTTCAGACCGTTTTTCAACTAAATAGTTCACAAAGCGGTTTACAAGAAAATGGAAAAATAATAGCTAATTAAAAGCTAATGGGAGCCTGTCCCAAAAGGGCTCACAATCTAAAGTGCAAAAAGAACACCAGCAGAAGCCACTAGAACAGGCATTGCTGGGGTGTGGAGGGCCAGTTTCTCTTCCCGTGCTAAATAAAAGAGGAACGCCCACTTGAAAGAGTGCCTCTTGCTCAGTTAGCAGGGGTTCAGTCAGGGGTTCAGAATGGCTGACTGTTGGACTGACTGGCTGGCTGATTGACTGACTGGCTCACTGCCTGACTGACTGATTAACAGTCAGAATGACTGACTGGCTGGCTGGCTGTTGGACTGACTGTCTGACTGACTGTTGTTGGACTGACTGACTGTTGTTGGACTGACTGTCTGACTGGTTGTCTGATTAACTGTCAGAATGACTGACTGTTGGACTGACTGACTCACTACTGATTGGCTGGCTGGCTAACTGACTGAGTGATTAACTGTTGGAATGACTGACTTTTGGACTGACTGACTGACTGACTGGCTGGCTGACTGACTGACTGTTGGACTGACTGACTGATTAACTGTCAGAATGTCTGACTGTTGGACTGACTGACTGGCTGTCTGATTGATTAACTGTTGGACTGACTGACTGTTGGACTGACTGGGTTGCTGGCTGCCTGACTGATTGACTATAAGACTCACTGACTGGCTGTCTGACTGATTGACTGACTGACTGTGTGACTGACTAACTGTCCGACTGACTGTCTGAATGTCTGGCCCAATCCACCCCGGGCACTCTGCCACCGGTGGGTGTCACAAACATGCTGCAAGGCACACTGCTGAGCCCCAGTGCGGTCCAGCGCCAGTCGCCTCAGGCTGCAGATTAACAGAGGGGTGCCCACTTTGCCACACCTCTTCCCACTCCCTGGACTTGTAAAGGAAGTGTGGAGGAGCGCGGCTGTCCTCCACTCTTCCTCCTTTTGAAATCCAGGAAGCAAGGGATGCAGCAGTGACTGCCACATTACCAGATCTCGGAATCAGTCTCTGTCCCGTCGCTTTTGATGTATAGTCCTTGTGACTGTATACGTGGAAAGGCGGGAAGGAGAACCCACTTTTGGTGTTTTCGTCAAATCAGCATTTTAACGTCCTGTTTTAGGGCCACTGAGCTGTCAGCGACGGAAACGGCACTCCAAGCTTCCCCACACACGCTGACCTTGCATTGCGTCAGTCTGACCACTGTCGCAATTCCAGGTTAGGGCTTGTCCTATTTTTTATTTATTTGTATTTTTAATTATTTATAAATAGTTTTATTGTGCATTGATCAGAAACCCTTTCTTTGCATCCTTTAAATCAGGGGTCCTCAAACCTTTTAAAACGGAGGCCGGTTCACTATTGGGGGCCAGACTAGTCAATGGGCTTACTCCCAGGAAAGTGTGGCAGGACTGCAGCCTCAGAGCCCCATCCTATGCATTCCTACACAGAAGTAAGTCCCATGATAGTCAGTGGGCTCACTCCTAGGAAAGTGTGGCAGGATGAGAGTGGGAGGGCCGCGTGTGCTGTCCAGGGAAACCCCGGTGCCGCGGACGAGCAGCAACAGGCACGCCCGCCGGCTAGGAAGTCCCTGGCCCCCCGTGATCGAGCGGGAGATGTGCGCAGGCCGGATTGAGGACCCTGGGGGGCCGTATCCAGCCGGTGGGCCGTAGTTTGAGGACCCCTGCTAAATGTTGCAAGCCACTCTGGATACACCTGTGCCATAACCTATAAAGCACTCTTTAAAAAAGGTGCAAGAAAGTGAAGATGTCATCACTTAAATCTGCTGGAGCCATTATGATTGCTAGACTGACATTCAGGGCACAATCCAGAGTAACTACAGGGAGTCCTTGCTCCGGTGTAAGAACAATTTACTCTGGATTCCAATAGGAATTTCCCATAGGTTTTCACTAGGTGGTGCCATAACTATGGGTGCACGTAATGTCTCTTACGTGCTCACGTATTTACTCTGGATTGTAGGGTCGGTGTCACTTCCCGAAAATACAGATTTTTCCCAGTTCTCTTGTTTTTAGAGAAAGATAGAAAGAAACATGCATGGTTGGGACCTTCTGGCGATGAAACCTGCAGTTGCATTCAGCTCTCGACCAGGAAGGGGAGCTATAGAATTATAAAATTAAGACTTGTCATTGGAGCATTAGCAGAATTGAGATCTAGTTTGCATTTTAAAGGGGGGAACGAGCGTGCCAGGAAATAATTTGTGGTTGCCTTATGATTATTTGGATAACATGGTAATAAAATACTTGTCATCAGGACATAAAAGAGTCTATGAGCTGCACAGATTCCTTGGGGAGCGACTGTGAAAAAGTGGTACAGCCGGTGGTGGGCTTCAGGGGGTTCTCAAAGGTTCTATAGAACCCTTTGCTAATGAGCGCCTGGTTCTGAGAACCGGTTACTAGTGGGACATAGAACCTATTGTTAATTTAGGTTATTAGGACATAGAACCTGTTGTTAATTTATTTGGACCCCACCACAGGGTACAGCCCTTGCTTTACATGCAGAAGATCCAACCCAGAATCTGTCAGGAGTGCTGGAAAAACTCTTGACCAAAATCTGCAGAGCCACTACCTAATCCTAAAATAATTAGGCCAGCCTAACTCACCTGGCTTATCTTTCCGTGATGGCGTGGGGAGGTCGGTGTATGCTTGTGCGTTGGCTTAACCCACCCCCAGAGTGGGGCAGAAGTGCCTTACTGCACATTTGTGACACCACCGGGTCAGCACCGGACTTATGCCGAGGCTTAGGCTGACCTGAGTGGAGATTAGGATTACAGCCTAAGAGTGTAATGTTAGCCCCTTGGTCAGATATCTCCCCCATGTAAACTGTCCCTACAATCCAGAGTAACTATGGGAGCACATAAGAGACATTTACATCGACGTACAAGTAGTTATGGCACCATCTAGTGAAAACTTATGGGAATTTATATTGCAATCCTGAGTAAATTGTTCTTATGTCGGCGCAAGGACTCCCCGTAGTTACTCTGGATTGCGCCTGTATTTCAATACTGTTCAAATATTGTATTTACTTGAATCTAACACTCACCTTTTCAAGCCAAATTTAGTCTCGGTGCGCGTTAGATTTGATAGTTAATTAGATTCAAGTAAATGTGGTGTTTTGATTGTAAGTATAGGGTGCGCATTAGATACGGTACTGCATGAGATTCCAGTAAATACAGTATTTTTGAACGTTTCCCAGTAGAAGTAGACCCTATGTCTATTTGGATGTTAGCACTTTCTGGAACTGATTCATTTCTTCCTCCCTTGCTGTTTACTGCTGTGGCTTGTGGACATCATGCACAAAAGACATCTGCACATGGACACCGTTCCATTGATGCTATGGCTGAACATCCCAGTCTGTGAAGAGCTCCGTGTCACTTGAAATGGGACAACCAGCACCGTTACCTGCCCGGTGTTCTCAGGCTCTTTGGGATTAAGGCAGCAGGTACGATCAGAACAAATATTTTCCCTGAACATTAAAAAGAACATGGCAACCATGCGCCAGCCTCACCTTTTTTAACGGGTGGTGCCGTTTTCTCCGCAGGAAGCTTCTTCTTTTTCTCAAATGTTTTCTTCACATCCGCCACCTTCAGCACCTTCTCATCGTCTTTGATCCTCATCCTCTTCTGCAGCGTACAACCCATGTCTCCAAGAGGCTGTTCTCCAATAGCTGGGCTTGGGCCATCCTCTTTAGGATCCTGATCAGGACTCAGCTGTGTCGCCGCTGTGGCCGTAGCAAACTTGGCTGTCTCTGCCGGCTGCGTCTCTCTTTCGGGGGTCAGCAAGCAACTCGCTGGGCTATCCGAATCTGACTCCATCTCGTCACAGAGCGCAAGGTCTTCCCCACTCTGGCCGTTATCACCCCTTGCACACTTTTCAAGCTCTCCGGCAACCAAAGCAAGGCTCAGAGCAGTGGACATCTTCGTCTCAAGGCTCTGTGACACCTTCTTGCCCTCGGCCGCCTCCATCATCACCTCTGCACCGGTCTGGCCAAGGCAGCAAGTGTCGGGAACATTCTGAGGTCCGGAGGCACACCCGACAAACTCTCCAAAGTCTCCCATGTGAGTGTCAGGATGTGTCACCAGCAGATCTCTCCCTTCCTTCTGGAGTGGCGATGGAGGCCTCTCCACTTCTCCATCTCTTGACTTCTCGGACTCAAACCAGCCAAGGACACCAGCTTGGCTTTCCTCACTGGGGGAATTCAACATCAGCTTGTTGACCTGCCTGCCTTCGACGCTGCTTTCCGAATCCGACCGCGTTATCTGTCTCCTCAACGTCCCCTGGAAAGTGTGGATCATACTCGGGCTCCCACATGCAGCTTCCTTTTCAAAATTTTCCCGATGGCAGAGGTTATTTATTTGATCCAGCGGCCAACCATGCTCTCTCATTTCCCTTTTCCTCCCGGATTCTGGAAAGTCAGATGGGTGGATCTCTCCCTCTTTGGTGGTGATGCTGAGTTCGGTTTCCTCCAGCCGATACAAAAGGGCACTCACCTTCCGGTCCTTTCCTTCTTCGGACTGCTGCCTGGGGAACACCTGCAGAGAGACCTGGTGTTCCTGCACCTGTGTGGTGGTGCGTTCTTGAGAGCTTGACGTCTCTCCTCCCTGCACTCCTTTGCTCCTCTCACACACTCCTGACATGCTCAGGGGCAAGTCGCTTGTAGAGACATTAACTCCATCCTCTGTGTCCACAGACCTCATCCTCTCCACAGCCTCAGACTGATTTTCAGGCAACAAAGGGTAGTCATCACATTTCACCTTGACGGTCTTTCTGGTGTGAGATTCATCTTTCCTTTTTGTCATACTTGAGCTATCAAGCAAAAATCCGGATTGATGCCAGGTGAGGCCTTCCATCTTTAGGTGGGGTGGCTGAATCAGGCCAGATCCTGTGCAGACACAACCCAGAATGAAATCTACAAAAGAACATAAGAGCCCTGTAGGATCAGACCAAAAACCCACCTAGCCCAATATCCTATAATTCACGGTGACCTACCAGATCTTTCCAAGGGCACACAAGACAACAAGAGACCTGCAGCCTGCACCCTCCCAGCCTTTAGACACAGCCAGCTTGCAGAACCAGCACCAACGCATCATGGTTTGTTTGTTTGTTTACTTATTTATTTACTTATTTAGGTTGTAACCTGTGATGGACATTTCCTCCAGAAAGATGTCTAGTCCCCTTTTAAAGGCATCTAGGCTGGACGCCATCACCACATCCTGTGGCGAGATGTTCCACAGGCTAATTACATGCTGGGTCAAGAAATTGTTTTTTTGGTCTGACTTATATGAGACAGGGTGACCAGATGTCCACTTTTTCCAGGACATGTTCTCTTTTTTAGCCTCCTGTCCTAGAAAAAAATCTTCAGTGTCCTCCTTTTCCTGGTGAGCAGGCAGCAGGTAGCCTTCTTGTAATTGATTAAACCTATATTACGTATTATTATTAAGCCTGTATTATGTATTATTAAATTTAAAACTGTTACATATACATGTACTTGTAATATAAAATATTACAAGTACATGTAAGAAATTATATGCAATGGTTTTAAATTTAATAATACATAATTTAGGCTGCAATTCTAAACACACTTTCCTGGGAGTAAGACACACTGAACACAATGGGACTTACTTTTGAGTAGACATGGTTAAGATTGTGCTCAAAGTGTTTAAATTAACAGCATAAAAGCAATATAGATAAGTTAAAGCAATATAGTAAAAAGCAATATAGATAAGTGTTTTTAGCTTTCATTTTGTCATGTCCTACATTTTCTTGAGTGTCCTACATTTCTGTTGCATTGTCCTCTTTTTTGGTTATAAAAATTATATATATAACATACTCTTGTCATACTCATGTCGTACATACATATGAGTATGGCTGCAATCCTTAACACGCTTTCTTTCAAGTAAGACCCATTTAACACAAAAGGGCTTATTTTTCAGTTGACATGGTTCGGATTGTGTTCTAAGGCTGCAATTGTAAAGACACTTCCCTGGGAGTAACACCATTGAACACAATGGGTCTGACTTTTCAGTAGACATGGTTAGGATTGTGATCTAAGTCATACTCATATGATATGCCATACAAATGACAAATGACATACTCTTACACCAGGCTATTTCCAAAATGGTTTTCCATTTGCCAAATCAGATATTTGTTTGGCTGCAATCCTAAACATACATTCCTGGGAGTAAGACCCACTGAACACAGTGGGGCTTATTTTTGAGTAGACATGTTTAGGATTGTGCTCTCAATCTGTTTAGAATCAGCTTCCCCTTTCAAAATGGGTCGATGAAAATAGATATATTAAAAATAGATAATAGATAAAACAAGTTATCTATCTATCGATCGATCTATCGATCTATCTTTCTCTACCGGTATATATCCATATCTATCTATGAACACAATCCTAATCATGTCTCCTCAAAAGTAAGCCCCATTGTGTTCATTGGGTCTCACTCCCAGGAAAGTGTCTTTAGGATTGCAGCCTATACCTATCTATCTATCTATCTATCTATCTATCTATCTATCTATCTATCTATCTATCTATCTATCTATCTATCTATCTATCACATTAACTTCTACCGCTGGCCTATGAGAACCGGAATGATTGACAATCAGCAAGGAGTGACAACCCCGGATAAAGTCACAAGCTTCATTGCTACACCATGAATGATAGAGAGTATTTAATATAGTGCACTGTGCAGATTTTCCCCACCTGAACAGGAGTGTCCAACGAATCCCACGGGGGTATCTGTGGTCCACTGTACAGATAGGATGTCTTACATCGTGATAGATTTCCTCGCCAGCGCCTTCCTTCTTCCCACGAACAGGTTGCAAGCAGCTTTTTTGGCAATTTCCAGAGGTTTTCCTTTTCTGGCCGATTCCAGAGTGACGATTCACACTCCTCCGTTTGCAGTCATTTATGGTCAAAATTGCTATCACGGTTCATCCGAGTCGGCACCTTCTTTCTGTGGCTTTTACCGAGAATCTGAACATCAGTGTCCGCACTGTTGTGCCTCTGCCATGCGCAAGTGCAGAAAGACCTTTCCCCCCCAAAAGCTCAATATTGTGGGGCTGAGAGCCTGATACCAGGACCTAGGACTGGCTGCCTGTGTTCGGAGGGAAGATAAGACATCCAGGGCAAAGAGAGGGAGCTGGAGGCTCTTGCAAGAATTTGTTATTGTTCAGTGCACGACTCTGGTATCAAAAGCATGCAGGAGATAAACAGAGGAGCCTCGCACCAGGCTGAAGAGTCCGATTCCATGCAGACCCCACACTTTATCAAAAATCCCTATTAAAATATAGGGAATTTGTAAACAAGGAGTCCTGCAGATCAGGGCTCTGCTAGATCCCAAAGTAAACTGGTGTGCAGCCCAGAGTGCTTGACATTTCAACAGAAAAGAGAACTCAATGCCGCTGTCCGGCTTCCCTTCCCAAAGGCCTTCCTTCACTCCTTGCCTTTTATGGCTGGTTAGGTGTGAGGTTTCCCTTCCTGACCATCCTGCCAAAACTGCCTTGTAGGCACAGAGCATAAAGCATCAGGCGCATGGCTTCTTATCGGGCCAGCCTCTGTTACCACAATGGGCAGCAATGCTCTTGAATCTTGCCTTAGCCCAGTGGGGAGCGTATTCCTTCCATGATGTAGGCTCCCGCTGCTGCCCAGAGGTGCCTGGTGACCAGTAGGGGTGCACGGTTGTCCAATGGGGCCCTGCACCCAGGGTCTGGTGCCTAGTAGGGATGTCTGGTGCCCAGATGTGCCCACTGTTGCCTAGTTAGGATGCCAGGTGCCCGGTGCCCAGTAGGGGTGCACGGTTGTCCAATGGGGCCCTGCACCCAGTGTCTTGTGCCTAGTAGGGACATCTGGTGCCCAGATATGCCCACAGTTGCCTAGTTAGGATGCCAGGTGCCCGGCGCCCATTAGGGGTGCACGGTTGTCCAATGGGGCCCTGCACCCAGTGTCTTGTGCCTAGTAGGGATGTCTGGTGCCCAGATGTGCCCACTGTTGACTAGTTAGCATGCCAGGTGCCAGGTGCCCAGTAGGGGTGCACGGTTGTCCAATGGGGCCCTGCACCATATCTTGTGCTTAGTAGGGACATCTGGTGCCCAGATGTGCCCACTGCTGCCTAGTTAGGATGCCAGATGCCCGGTGCCCAGTAGGGGTGCACGGTTGCCCAATGGGGCCCTGCACCATGTCTTGTGCTTAGTAGGGACATCTGGTGCCCAGATGTGCCCACTGCTGCCTAGTTAGGATGCCAGATGCCCGGTGCCCAGTAGGGGTGCACGGTTGTCCAATGGGGCCCTGCACCATGTCTTGTGCTTAGTAGGGACATCTGGTGCCCAGATGTGCCCACTGCTGCCTAGTTAGGATGCCAGATGCCCGGTGCCCAGTAGGGGTGCACGGTTGCCCAATGGGGCCCTGCACCCAGTGTCTGGTGGCTAGTAGGGATGTCTGGTGCCCAGATGTGCCCACTGTTGCCTAGTTAGGATGCCAGATGCCCGGTGCCCAGTAAGGGGTGCACAGTTGTCCAATGGGGCTCTGCACCCAGTGTCTGGTGCCTAGTAGGGACGTCTTGTGCCCAGATGTGCCCACTGTTGCCTAGTTAGGATGCCTGGTGCCCAGTGTTGCCTGCTGCCCACTGCACAATGGCACCCAGTGCCTGGTGTTGCCTTATAAAGATGCCCTGAGCCCACTGCCCATTGGTGCCCACTGCCTGGTGGTGCTCAGTGGTGCCTGCCAGTTCTCACTGTCTGGTGCCTGCCACCCAGTGGTAACCACCAGTGCCTGCTGTCACCAACTATTGCCAAGGCCCTACAAATATTCTGCTGGTGCCCAGCCAAAGGCCCTCAAATATTCTTTAAATTTCACTCCCGCAACGGCAAGAAAATTCCATTAGTCAACGTAGAAACCTTTTATCGTCTCCAGCTTTTGTGCCCAAAGAAAATAGCTGTTTAAATTTGGAGTAGGATTCCGATTTACTCAGGCTGTCCAACCCTCAGCCTCCACTCCCTGATTTTCTCAAGCGTTATCGAGGACAGGAAACAACATGGAGGGAAGTTTCCTTTGTGCCCAGGGGCGAGTGGGCGGAAGTCCCGGCTTTGTTTTCAACAATTCCACACTTAATTGGAGAAATATTAGAGAAATGGGATGTGGAGAACAAGAAAACTCCTATGTAGGTCAGGCCGATCCCCCAGGACCCTAAGAGAGGAGTCTCCAGGAATCCGTGGCAGGCGGTGATGTCTAGTTGTTCGTGCTAATATCCTTATGTGTGTGGGGTTTTTTTCCATCGCATGTTGGAAGAAAATAAAAGCCTACAAACATTTTGTGAGTCTTGGCACCCCGTTTTGCGCTCGCCAACAGCCTCGATTGCCTTGACGTGCTACGATTCCTGGTTTCTCCTGGAGATGGCAACACGGCACGGATGCAACTTTGCTCACATGGCTCCCAAGCCAATTTTTTTTTCCTACCAGCTGAACCACAAGAACAGCAATTCCCGGCGCTCCTTGGTGTTTTTCAGGGCTGTTTTTCCATTCCGGGCATTCAAGAACAAGCTTGAAGGGGGGGAATTAAATCCCTCCCTTGCCAGTCAAGCCAAACAGAGGGCGTATCTTTTGCTGCAAGATTGTTGTCTACATTTGCCATAGAAACCTTCATAACAGGATATAAACTTTCAATCCTCCTTCGGAAAAAATAAAATAAAATAAAACTCTTGTCGGCAACTGGAACATGGAGCATCCCAAGTTTTTTTTTTAATGGCCCTGGCACCGTCGAATTGCTTTTGTCCTGCGGAAATGGGCACAAAAAGAAGGGTTGCCGTACGTCCCGAAAAACAGGGACAATCCTAATTGGGGGGATTGTGACCACATACTGGCAAATAGGACAGAGAGACCTGTCCTGATTTTGTGGAAGAAGATTATGGCAACCCTACTCAGTGGTTAAAGGCGCTGTGCCTGTCAGTATGAAGATCGGCAGGTCAGCGGTTCGAGACCCGGGTACTGCAAGACAGGGTGAGCGCCCATCCTTAGCACAGCTCCTGCCAATCTAGCAATTTGAAAGCATCCAAATGCAAGTAGATCAATAGGTACCACTTTGGTGGGAAGGTAACAGCGTAACATGTGCATGTGGACCACATGTCGGAAAATGCTGACTCTATAGCTCCAGAAAAAGGGATGAACACTGCATCCTAAAGTCGGGATGACTAGCAGGGCAACCTGCGGGGGACACCTTTACCTAAACCTTTCAGCACCTATTTTAGGGTCTGTTTCTCAGCATTGCTGGCTCAGTGTTGCGGACAGAGGACAACACCAGTTCAAATTACAGTCCCCTATAGAACCACTTTAAATTTTAGAACTCCTGGACCTTTATCAATTGTATAGAAGAGGGAATTTCAACAGGTGCAGCTTTCGATATGTGAGATGAGAAGCAGCACCTGCTGAAATTCCCTTCTTTACACAATTATTAAAGGTCCAAGATTATTATTGAAAGTTTGGACACTCCTGATTTAAGCAAGTATATTAATTTTAAAACAATATTGAGAATAGTTTTTTTTTAAACTTCCCCACTATATATGCATATAAAAGTGGTCGTTAACTCTTCAGGTTTACTTGGGAGTAAATGGCTGGAGTAGATGGACTAGTAGATGGACTAGTAGATGGAGTAGATGGATGTACTCATCATTTGCTTCTTCAGCAAACAATCTCCGGCAAGCATCACATCTTGCGAACAATGCATTTTTCCCAACCATGATAACTGGGTTTGTCGTCACTTCCAGTAAGTGTTCTTAGTGGTTATGTTGGCTTCAATTTAAACAATTACTTTACTTTTCCACTTAAGAGAAAAAAAAACTACATCCTTTTAAAAAAAGATGCAGTTTCTAGGAGTAACTTCCATTCCATTATAGTTCTTGAGAAGCACAAGACCCTTGTTTGCAATGAGCAGAATGGAAACACTGGCTGCAATCCAGAGTAACAGGACCTTTTACACCAATGTAGTTATGGTGCCACTTATGGGAAATGCAGAGCAATCCAGAGTAAGTGCATCTTACATCTTCATGTGGTTACTCTAGACTGTAGGGAAAGTACAGTGTGTGGACTAAAAGCATTCCTGATTATGGCTGCAATCCTAAAGACGCTTTCTTGGGAGTAAGACCCATTGAACACAATGGGGATTATTTCTGATATGGTTAGGATTGTGCTCTAAGTCCATTTAATGGTCAGAGACTCGTCTCGACAAGCCTTGGCTGAAATTTCACTTCAGATAAACACTGACGGCTTCTTTCCCTCCAGGATAAGAACGATTCCGGGTGGTGCAAACACTCTTTCCAGGCACTGCGGATTGGTGGCCTTTAAAGGCAAAGCTCGGTGGACCCACAGAAGAGCCGTCTTGCCATCAAATGGGAAGAGACCTGACTCATCCCAAAAATTTTATGAGCTGCGTTTCAATCCAGCAAATAGCAGAGAAGGGCCTCGAATGCCCATTTGTTTGGTTCTGTTTGGATAAACTTTGAACGACATAATATGGTCAGTAAATGGGTTAATAAAAGGAAAATGAGGAGCAGTCTTTGGAGATCTGGGATCGATGTCTTGCTTATATGGACAAGGGTAGAGATGCTCCTCTTTCATCACCTCTGGATCAGGACCTCAACGGTGAGGCATTGTTGTGAGATGAAGCTGGACTAGATGGGTCTGTGGGCTAGATCCAGTAGAAGCTCCTCTTATGTTATTAGTGGAATCAAGGGAAGTGCGGAGAAATTGAAACACCATCTGGTTTCCAAGCCACACTTGGGTTCCTTCAGCTCTTGAAAGTCCTTGTTGTTGGTGGCCATGCAAAACCCTCCACTAACAGCACATCAGTGTGCCAATGAGCCAGCCCATCACTCCCACCACATCAAGGAGAGGGGCTATTCGCATCTGCACCAGAAAAGGGATACAGTGAAAACTATTGCCCTGAATGACAAATGATCAGGATACCTATCTGTGGTCAGCGAATGAAGGTCCAAGAAACTGGGAGTTGCTGGAAACTGAAACCAGCAGAGGCATGCTGGGCAACCTGCAATTCTGGGCACAATCCTAAGCATGTCTACTCAAAAATAAGCCCCACTGAGTTCAATGGATCTTACTCCCAAGAAAGTGTCTTTAGGATTGCAGCAGATATGGGGTAGAATCATTAGACTGGCTTATGATGGCTCTTTATAGTTTTAATTGTTTTTTTACTATTTGCTTTTATTGCTTCTATCTACCGGTAGTTTTTAATTGTATTTTATTATTGTTTAAACGTTGTTAGCCGCCTTGGGTTTTTTTCTTTAAGGAAGACAGGTGGGATATAAATATATTAGATAGATATATACTGTAGATAGATGGTGGTGGATACAAAGATAGGTGGCTAGATAGACAGACAGATTATGGATAGATGGATAAGGTGGGTAGTCATCCCCTGCAGTACAAGGCTTGGCTTGCTTAAGATATCAGCCTGGGTACCATTTATTACTGTTACACTGGCATATCTATGTGCTATTCCTATCCACTTGTGGGTGACATGACGTGCCTGAAGCTGATTCATCACATCTGTGCGCATGTGATTGCACACTGATTAGTACTGGGCAGTGATCCTACCACAGGACAAAGGGTTGAATTTTTCCAATTATTTTCTCTTGCAATTGGATTACAGTGACGCCTCACGTAACAAACACCTCACGTAAAGTATGTTTCACGTAACAAACAAAAATTTCTCTAGGATTCTGTTTCACATAAACTGTGCTTCATGTAACAAACACACTTGTTGGCTGTTGGGGCAGACGCCTTTTAAAAAGCGTCAGGGCTGCCTAGCGCACCTGCCCATAGCAAAAGCAACACTTCCGCGCTGTTCCTCCTGTGGCCGGGCATCTACTGGGCAGAGGGAGAGAAGAGCAGTGGAGAAGAGGGAAGCAGCTCAGGGCTAGCCAGAAGCGAGCAGAGAGAGAGAGAGAGAGAGGCTCAGGATGGAGAGAAGGAGAAAGTGGGGAGACACTTTGAAGGTCTCTTGGATTGCAGCCTCCTAACCATGTCTACCCAGAAGTAAGCCCCATTGTGTTAAATGGGGCTTACTCCCAGGAAAGTGTCTTTGCAGCCTCCTAACCATGTCTACCCAGAAGTAAGCCCCATTGTGTTAAATGGGGCTTACTCCCAGGAAAGTGTCTTTGCAGCCTCCTAACCATGTCTACCCAGAAGTAAGCCCCATTGTGTTAAATGGGGCTTACTCCCAGGAAAGTGTCTTTGATTGCAGTCTAAGTAGACTTCATAGGATCATGTTCATATTTTTATATGAATATTTTTTGGGTTCTGGAACCAATCGTCGGAGTTTCCATTATTCCCTATGGGAAAATCCGCTTCACGTAAAGAACGTTTTACGTAACAAACATGCCTCTGGAACGAATTAAATTTGTTACGTGAGGCGCCACTGAACTTCATAATCTCGATCACATACAAAGTAGGGGGAAAAAACTCTCACGCAACAAAAATAAACACACGTTATGTTTAATCATAGGTTTAATAACATTATAATCCACCTGTTTAAATCAAATATTCTGTCCGGTATGAGGTCAGGATTCTCCGCAAACCCCGTATTGATAGAGACACAAACCGCCAAAAGCTTGCAGATTTCAGCGGATCGGATGGAAATTCTGCAGAACTTCTGCCATCGTCCTTTTTTCTGTAAGAAGAAGAGTAGAAGCTGTTTTTTTTTAAAAAAAATAAAATAATAATAATAATAATAGCCAACTGCAGTCCTAGGGAACTACTGGCATTTTTTTTCCATGTTTGTGTGTGCACAGAAGGCCACATCTGGTTTAAAAAACCAGCAAAACAGATATCCTGCACCCCCTTGTGGCACTAAAAGGGATAGCTTTGTAGGAACCTGATGAGAAATTTGCTTCTATGGGTAAAATCCAGAGTAATTACGGGGAGTCCTTGCTCCAGTGTAAGAACTTACTCTGGATTGCAATATGAATTTCCCATAGGTTTTCACTAGGTGGTGCAGTAATGATGGGTGCACATAAAGTCTCTTATGTGCTCCCGTAGTTACTCTGGATTTCGGGGTTAGTCAGGGGTCTCTCAATTTTTTTTGCCAAAGACCCACATCAAATACCCGGCACAGAGTCGAGGGTTGGAAAAAAATTTAAATATAAAATTTAAATCAATAAACTAGAGCTGGAATTTAGATTAATATACGATTAATTATATTAATATAATATAATTTATAAATATATAAATTTTCTGCAGGCACCAACAGGAATAAAGCACTCTCACTTCCTCCACACCACCATCACAGCTCATGTTTGGTCATCCAGGTCAGAGGTTTTTAAGGGACCCCCTGTTCCTTTACCCAGCGTGAAGTTGGTCTGTGGAACTCCCTGCAACAGGATGTGGTGATGGCATCTAGCCTCAATGCGTTTAAGAAGGGACTGGACAAATTCCTAGAAGAATGGACTAACACAGGTTATAAGGCATGATAGGATTGTGTGTGTGCATTTGGGACCACTTGTGGAAAAAGACTGGGTATAAGAGCACAATCCTAACAATGTCTACTCAAAAGTAAGCTCCATTGTGTTCAGTGGATCTTACTCCCAGAAAAGTGTCTTTAGGATTGCAGTCCTAGTCAATTAATATTCAGTGCAATCCTAAGCATATCTACTCAGAAGTAAGTCCCATTGTATTCAATAATACTTACTCCCAAGAATGTGTGGTTAGGATTGAACCCATAATCATATACATATGTGTGTGTATCTTCTTCTATATATATAAAAGAGAAAAGTCACCGACTCACTGACTGACTGATCCCCGCCCTGCCAAAACCGCTGGGCCTAGAAGTGTGAAATTAGGGGTGGGTGTTCCTTCCGTGACTGAGGGGTGCACTAAGAACCGGTTTTCGGAAATTCCAACGGGAAGGGGGTGAAAAGGGGCGCAACGCGTTTTCCTCCCTATACTTTGCATTGGAGAATTGCTGACTCAGCAACATTCCGCCCCAACTGCTGGGCTGAAGCATGGAATTCTGGGAGTTCCTTCTGTCACCTGAACTCCCTCCAAGAACCATCTGGAGAAATTAACCCTCCAGGGGCTGAAAAGGGGGCGGAAGTTTTTGTCCTATACGTAACATGGGAGACTGAACCACATCCAGCCAATTTGGTGCTCTCTGCCTGGTGCACTGGGGGATGTTGTTCGGAGGAAGAGGTTGCACTGGGGAGGATGCTGTGCATGGGGGGTTGTGCATGGGGGGGTTGATGCACATGGGGAAGTTGCGCATGGGGGGTTGGTGCGCATGGGGGGTTGATGCGCATGGGGGGATGGCTTATGGGGGAATTTTACTCCCACAACGTGGGTACGCTTTTTGCTTGTGTGCATGTGTGTATATATATATAATGGTGTGGAGTAGGGGTCTCCAAACATTTTGGCAAGAGGGCCACATCATCTCTCTGACACTGTGTCAGGGCCAAAAAAAAACTAACATTTCAAAATTAAATAAATTTACATATGAAAATGTCCTGGAGTGGATTACAGGACTTGCCCAGAGGCCAGATGGAGGAGTCTCGAGGTTTTCCAAGGGCCGCATCTGGCCCCAGGGCCGGGGTTTGGAGACCCTTGGTGTAGAGGTTAGGGAGATGAATGGAGACCTGGACGTTCAGGATTCAAATTCTGAAGTCATGAAGTCCTGAAGTCATCCTCTGTCATGAAGGCTTCCTGGCTAACCTTATGCTCAGCCTCACCTACCTCGCAGGGTTGTTGTGGGGACAAAAGGATTTTTAAAAACTTTGTAAGCCACCTGGAGCATTTGCATGGCATGGCATGGCATGGGAAAGGTGGGGTTTATATCCCTTAAATAAACAAACAAATATATTATAAAATTAATTATGATTAAAATTAATCTTAATTTAAAATTAATTTTAATTAATTTGGTCATCACCCACCTTTTGGCTGGAAGTCTTCAGGGTGGTGCCTGATATACTCCGAAATGTCTCTGTCTCTGACCGCGTAGTTGTAAATTGATCGCTTGTTCAGCTTGTACCCTACATAAAAACCCATAGTAGCCCAAAGGAGTTGGCGATGGATACCTGAGTACGACAAAGAGGACAGACAGACTCTGAGCATGTGCAGAGTGCTTTCTCTGAGCACTTGCTGCTTTACACTGAGGGCCCCTCCGGAGACTCTCAACCCACCCTGTTCCCTGGAACTGTATACAGTGATGAAGTTCCCTGGAAAGAGTGCCTCTGAGAATGTATAGACTGCAAGGCACTCTTTCCACAGGGCTTCATCACCTGCATTGGAAGGAGACACATGCTCAGAGGCACTCTTTGCAGGGGGCTTCGTCACCTGCACTGGGGGGAGACTATCAAACACCCCCCTTTGTCCTGTGATGATGCCAGGCTCTTAATTAATTATAATTAATTTTATAATATTTTGTTTATTGTTTATTTATTTAAAGGATTTATACCCCACCTTTCCAATGCCACAAAAGGGTGCTTTTGAGAATGTACAGACTGCTTACATCAGGCTCCTACTCCCCTGCACTCTCAACCCCAAAGATCCTATGATGATGCCAGGCTTCAGAGTGCTTCTGAGCATGTACAGAGTGCTTATGCCAGGCTCCCACTACCCTGCACTGGGGGAACCGTCCCTGCCCTGTGCTGAGAGCCAGGCCTTTGAGCATGCACAGAGTGTTTTCAGCAAGCACCCCCTCCACTGCAGTTGGGGGCTCACCACCATCTTACCCACCCTGATGGTTAGGCCCTGCAAAGAGTGCCTCCAGGCATGTACAGAGTGCTTTCAACAGGAACCCACTCCCCTGCATGGGGGGTGGCATGGGAGACTCTCAAGACTCCCCTCCACCCTTGTGACAGTGTAAAAGTGAGCCCCCGTTACGCCCTACAAAGAGGGGGAAGCCTCTGAGCATGCACAGAGTGCTTTTTTTGGAGCCCTGTTCCCA
Organism: Cryptoblepharus egeriae; assembly: GCA_030015325.1. NCBI lineage: Eukaryota > Metazoa > Chordata > Lepidosauria > Squamata > Scincidae > Cryptoblepharus > Cryptoblepharus egeriae. Next base: position 2,174,168 of record JAREYC010000020.1, read on the forward strand.
TACATTGGAGGGGCTCCCAGTGTCCCTCAAGTCCCCTAACTATATCTGGGAGAGCAGAGGCCCTCTGGAGAGAGTTCCTCTGAGCACGTACAGAGTGCTTTCTAACCCCTTGAAACACTAACCCCTAGAGAGATTTCCACTGGGCATGTACAGAGTGTTTTCTTCTTTGCACTGGGAGAGACTGAATCTCTGAACCCTCCCCAGCTCTCACTATAATCCCTGGAGAGAGTGCCTCTGAGCATGTGCAGAATGCTTTCTGGAGGAACCCACTTGGGGGCCCTTGGGGGATCAGAAGCCCAGGGTGGGGGGGCAGAGGCTGCAGAGTAAACCCTGGAGAGAGTGCGTCTGAGCATGTGCAGAATGCTTTCTGGAGGAACCCACTTGGGGACCCTTGGGGGATCAGGGGCGCGGGAAGGGCAGAGGCTGCAGAGTAAACCCTGGAGAGAGTGCCTCTGAGCATGTGCAGAGTGCTTTCTGGAGGAACCCAATTGGGGGCCCTTGGGGGATCAGGAGCCTGGGGGGGGGGGCAGAGGCTGCAGAGTAAACCCTGGAGAGCCTCTGAGCATGTGCAGAGTGTTTTCTGGAGGAACCCACTTGGGGGCCCTTGGGGGATCAGGAGCCAGGGGGGGCAGAGGCTGCAGAGTAAACCCTGGAGAGAGTGCGTCTGAGCATGTGCAGAGTGCTTTCTGGAGGAACCCAATTGGGGGCCCTTGGGGCATCAGGAGCCCGGGGGGGGGGCAGAGGCTGCAGAGTAAACCCTGGAGAGAGTGCCTCTGAGCATGTGCATAGTGCTTTCTGGAGAAACCCACTTGGGGGATCAGAAGCCCGGGGGGGGCAGAGGCTACAGAGTAAACCCTGGAGAGAGTGCCTCTGAACATGTGCAGAGTGCTTTCTGGAGGAACCCACTTGGGGGCCCTTGGGGGATCAGGAGCCAGGGGGGGCAGAGGCTGCAGAGTAAACCCTGGAGAAGTGCCTCTGAGCATGTGCAGAGGGCTTTCTGGAGGAACCCACTTGGGGGCCCTTGGGGGATCAGGAGCCGGGGGGCAGAGCCTGCAGAGTAAACCCTGGAGAGAGTGCCTCTGAGCATGTGCAGAGTGCTTTCTGGAGGAACCCACTTGGGGGCCCTTGGGGCATCAGGAGCCCGGGGGGGGGGCAGAGGCTGCAGAGTAAACCCTGGAGAGAGTGCGTCTGAGCATGTGCAGAGTGCTTTCTGGAGGAACCCACTTGGGGGCCCTTGGGGGATCAGGAGCCCGGGGGCGGGCAGAGGCTGCAGAGTAAACCCTGGAGAAGTGCCTCTGAGCATGTGCAGAGTGCTTTCTGGAGGAACCCACTTGGGGGATCAGGAGCCCAGGGCGGGGGGCAGAGGCTGCAGAGTAAACCCTGGAGAGAGTGCCTCTGAGCATGTGCAGAGCGCTTTCTGGAGGAACCCACTTGGGGGATCAGGAGCCCGGGGGGGGGCAGAGGCTGCAGAGTAAACCCTGGAGAGAGTGCCTCTGAGCATGTGCAGAGGGCTTTCTGGAGGAACCCACTTGGGGGCCCTTGGGGGATCAGGAGCCCGGGGGGGGGGCAGAGGCTGCAGAGTAAACCCTGGAGAGAGTGCCTCTGAGCATGTGCAGAGTGCTTTCTGGAGGAACCCACTTGGGGGATCAGGAGCCCGGGGGGGGCAGAGGCTGCAGAGTAAACCCTGGAGAGAGTGCCTCTGAGCATGTGCAGAGGGCTTTCTGGAGGAACCCACTTGGGGGCCCTTGGGGGATCAGGAGCCCGGGGGGGGCAGAGGCTGCAGAGTAAACCCTGGAGAGAGTGCCTCTGAGCATGTGCAGAGTGCTTTCTGGAGGAACCCACTTGGGGGATCAGGAGCCCGGGGGGGGGGCAGAGGCTGCAGAGTAAACCCTGGAGAGAGTGCCTCTGAGCATGTGCAGAGTGCTTTCTGGAGGAACCCACTTGGGGGATCAGGAGCCCGGGGGGGGGCAGAGGCTGCAGAGTAAACCCTGGAGAGAGTGCCTCTGAGCATGTGCAGAGGGCTTTCTGGAGGAACCCACTTGGGGGCCCTTGGGGGATCAGGAGCCCGGGGGGGGCAGAGGCTGCAGAGTAAACCCTGGAGAGAGTGCCTCTGAGCATGTGTAGAGGGCTTTCTGGAGGAACCCACTTGGGGGCCCTTGGGGGATCAGGAGCCCGGGGGGGGGGCAGAGGCTGCAGAGTAAACCCTGGAGAGAGTGCCTCTGAGCATGTGTAGAGGGCTTTCTGGAGGAACCCACTTGGGGGCCCTTGGGGGATCAGGAGCCCGGGGGGGGGCAGAGGCTGCAGAGTAAACCCTGGAGAGAGTGCCTCTGAGCATGTGTAGAGGGCTTTCTGGAGGAACCCACTTGGGGGCCCTTGGGGGATCAGGAGCCCGGGGGGGGGCAGAGGCTGCAGAGTAAACCCTGGAGAGAGTGCCTCTGAGCATGTGTAGAGGGCTTTCTGGAGGAACCCACTTGGGGGCCCTTGGGGGATCAGGAGCCCGGGGGGGGGGGGGGCAGAGGCTGCAGAGTAAACCCTGGAGAGAGTGCCTCTGAGCATGTGCAGAGTGCTTTCTGGAGGAACCCACTTGGGGGATCAGGAGCCCGGGGGGGGCAGAGGCTGCAGAGTAAACCCTGGAGAGAGTGCCTCTGAGCATGTGCAGAGGGCTTTCTGGAGGAACCCACTTGGGGGCCCTTGGGGGATCAGGAGCCCCGGGGGGGGGCAGAGGCTGCAGAGTAAACCCTGGAGAGAGTGCCTCTGAGCATGTGCAGAGGGCTTTCTGGAGGAACCCACTTGGGGGCCCTTGGGGGATCAGGAGCCCGGGGGGGGGCAGAGGCTGCAGAGTAAACCCTGGAGAGAGTGCGTCTGAGCATGTGCAGAGTGCTTTCTGGAGGAACCCACTTGGGGGCCCTTGGGGGATTAGGAGCCCGGGGGGAGCAGAGTAAACCCTGGAGAGAGTGCGTCTGAGCATGTGCAGAGTGCTTTCCTGGAGGAACCCACTTGGGGGCCCTTGGGGGATCAGGAGCCCGGGGGGGGGGCAGAGGCTGCAGAGTAAACCCTGGAGAGAGTGCCTCTGAGCATGTGCAGAGGGCTTTCTGGAGGAACCCACTTGGGGGCCCTTGGGGGATCAGGAGCCCGGGGGGGGGGCAGAGGCTGCAGAGTAAACCCTGGAGAGAGTGCGTCTGAGCATGTGCAGAGTGCTTTCTGGAGGAACCCACTTGGGGGCCCCTGGGGGATCAGGAGCCCGGGGGGGGCAGAGGCTGCAGAGTAAACCCTGGAGAGAGTGCGTCTGAGCATGTGCAGAGGGCTTTCTGGAGGAACCCACTTGGGGGCCCTTGGGGGATCAGGAGCCTGGGGGGGGGCAGAGGCTGCAGAGTAAACCCTGGAGAGCCTCTGAGCATGTGCAGAGTGTTTTCTGGAGGAACCCACTTGGGGGCCCTTGGGGGATCAGGAGCCAGGGGGGGCAGAGGCTGCAGAGTAAACCCTGGAGAGAGTGCGTCTGAGCATGTGCAGAGTGCTTTCTGGAGGAACCCACTTGGGGGCCCTTGGGGGATTAGGAGCCCGGGGGGAGCAGAGTAAACCCTGGAGAGAGTGCGTCTGAGCATGTGCAGAGTGCTTTCTGGAGGAACCCACTTGGGGGCCCTTGGGGGATTAGGAGCCCGGGGGGAGCAGAGTAAACCCTGGAGAGAGTGCGTCTGAGCATGTGCAGAGTGCTTTCTGGAGGAACCCACTTGGGGGCCCTTGGGGGATCAGGAGCCCGGGGGGGGGCAGAGGCTGCAGAGTAAACCCTGGAGAGAGTGCCTCTGAGCATGTGCAGAGTGCTTTCTGGGGGATCCCACTTGGGGGCCCTTGGGGGATCAGGAGCCCGGGGGGGGCAGAGGCTGCAGAGTAAACCCTGGAGAGAGTGCGTCTGAGCATGTGCAGAGTGCTTTCTGGAGGAACCCACTTGGGGGCCCTTGGGGGATTAGGAGCCCGGGGGGAGCAGAGTAAACCCTGGAGAGAGTGCGTCTGAGCATGTGCAGAGTGCTTTCTGGAGGAACCCACTTGGGGGCCCTTGGGGGATCAGGAGCCCGGGGGGGGGCAGAGGCTGCAGAGTAAACCCTGGAGAGAGTGCCTCTGAGCATGTGCAGAGTGCTTTCTGGGGGATCCCACTTGGGGGCCCTTGGGGGATCAGGAGCCCGGGGGGGGGCAGAGGCTGCAGAGTAAACCCTGGAGAGAGTGCCTCTGAGCATGTGCAGAGTGCTTTCTGGAGGAACCCACTTGGGGGCCCCTGGGGGATCAGGAGCCCGGGGGGGGCAGAGGCTGCAGAGTAAACCCTGGAGAGAGAGCCTCTGAGCATGTGCAGAGGGCTTTCTCCCAGTTCTGGCTCCCCTGCACTGGGGGATCCCTGGAGAGAGAGCCTCTGAGCATGCGCAGAGCGCCTGAGACTGACCTGCGGCCAGGACGGGCCTGCGGCTGATGAGGTTGTCGTTGAGGGCGGCCAGCCAGCCCAGGAAGGACATCCAGACCGAGCCCTTGTTCACCAGCGGCGGAGGCGGCAGCGACAGGGCCTCGTCCGGTAGCCGCACCTGCACCCCCATCGCTCCCCTTCAGGCCAAGGGCGCTCCGGTCCCGACGCCTCCCCCGACAGCAAACACCCCGCACGAAGGTTCCGCCGCACGAAGGTTCCGCATGACGTCACAGGAGGGGGGGAGCCATGCACGTTGTGGGCGGGGCATGAGCGCCGCGGCGGTGACGTCACAAGCCCCGCCCTGCTGGAGGATGGTGGGTTGGGAGGAGTCAAGCAGTGCAGCGAGATGTCGCTGGCTAGGCCACGCCTCTCCTATGACGTCACAGGCCGCCCCACTGAGGACAGGAATGCCAAACGGTAGGCGGGGCTTGGGGAAGTCCTAGACCACGCCCTCCCTCTGGCGTCACACCCGCCCTCTGAAGCTGGTGTTTGCGTGGAGGCGTTCCCTGTGACGTCAGTGGGCGTGGCGGGAATTCCCTCTAGGGGAGCCCCCGCTGGGAAATGGAAGGTGGAGGTCAAGGGGGCGGGGCGTGGGTGGACTCTGCACGACCCACCTGCACAGGACCTGCGACCCATCTGGTGGGTCGCGACCCACCCATGTCAATTTTTTTCCCCTCTCTGCCGGGGAGACCCAGAACCAAGAATTTTAAGCAGTAGCATTTTGGGGGGAGGGTGGAAGACCTTCCCCAAGACTTCTCTGACCCAGCTATGCTCCTCTTCCTGGGACTGATGAGGATGCCCTGTAGAATGTCTCTGGGCACGTGCAGAGTGCTTTCTACTGAAAAAGAGGCAGAGGGCCGGAGGTGCAGTTGGAAGAAGATAAAGCGGGGGTGGGAAAACAGAGCAATTAATTATCTAATCGCTCAATTAATTAATTAATAGTTCAATTAATTAATTAATCGGTCAATTAATTGATCAACTAACCAGCCAATTAATTTATCAGCTAATTAACTAATCAATTAATTGGTTAATTAATTAACTAATCAATAAATTAATCAGCTAATCAATTAGTTAATTAACTAATCAATTAATTAATCAGTCAATTAATTAACTAATCAATAAATTAATCAGCTAATTAATTAACCAATCAATTAATTTATTAGCCAATTAATTAACTAATTGATCAATTAATTTATTAGCTAATTAATTTAATCAATTCGTTAATTGTGGCCCATGAAAATTGTGCCGCAACGGATATAACTGACACTTACAGTGCAATCCTAAACATGTCTACTCAGAAGTACGTCCCATTGTATTCAATAGTACTTACTCCCAGGAAAGTGTCATTAGGATTGCAGCCTTACTCGAGAGCGTAAGACCCATGTTTATAACGGGGCTTATGCCTGAACAAACATAACCTCGGAGACTCACAGGGAAGAACGACAAGCTTGGATTTGTAAATAACTTCTTATTTGTTTTAATTGTTTCCTCACAAGAAGCACATCGTACACTTTGACCAACAAAAAGTAAAAAAAGTGCATTTTGCATCCCCTACTGTGAATGTTCAGTACAAAAAATAATAATAATTCTGCGCTTTTAAATATATAAAAAAAATCGAACCAGAGTTGAGAAAGCATTAATGTGCCCTGAACATTGTTGACAGCGACAGGGTAGGTCGATCCTCGTTTCTGAGTGTATCTCAGCCATTGATAGGCCCAGTTCTGATGGACCAGATGGACCTGCACACCCCCGGATGAGCAGAGGATATACATGTTGTCCTTGATGCCACTTGACCCCCACAAGTGTGTGCCTGAGCACATGTGGTCCTGAGGTCTGGAGCACATTGCCAGAAGGGGAGGCTTGTCAACCTCCGGATCATGCCATGGTTGCTTTTTTTGGTGGACCTTGATTTAAATTTCCATGAAGACTCACAACGTTATTGTTGCTATTATTGTTTTTGCAACACCACATTTGTGTGGCAAACCATGGTGTGGCAATGGGCCACTTATTGAAAGCATCCTGGCTGGAATATGACAAAGGTACCCGTTTGTGCATTTCAGATTTGCCGTGGCATGGAGACCGAAGGCTCTGCTAACACCTGATGGAACTTCCATCCTCATGGAGTCCCTTTAATTGCTGCAAAGATCCACATGAGAAAACATGTTTTGTTGCACATCGTTGCACAGCGTTGCACATGGCACTGGAGCTTCCATCCTTGAGTAGCCTTGTGGAGTCCCCTTAAGTGCCGCAATGGTGTGATGTGCGGGGAAAAAAGATCGGCACGAGAACATTTTGTTGCACGTGGCAAAAGAGCAACCGGTTCTCGGTGGCAAACGAGAGGACGGACCCAAAGCCTGAATGTTTGTTTTTAAACACGGTATTATTATATGGGGTCGCACCATGAACACCGTAGAACTAAGTCGGATAGAATAACAGCATCACATAAATACACAGTATTTGTAAACTATTGGCAAGGCACTCGACGCTTTAAAAGAAACGGACAAGAAAATAACGTCAACGATATACGAAGGAATAACAAGCAGAGGCCTCGTCATGCATCTGTCCAAATCTCTGCTACTTTGAGGGTGAAAAGAAACCTCTCCAAAAATGGCACGCTGCAGGCTAGACTCCCGTTGGCATTAAAACAAAAAGTTTTTCTTTAAAACAAAGTTTTATGTAGACCTGAGATAACATAAAGCAGACCTTCAGTTGGACAGGGAGGGAGTAGTAAATACAGCTGCCCCCTACCGGGGGGCGGGGAGCGGGGGGGAGAGTAGCAAATACAGCTGCCCCCTACCGGAAAAATAAAATAAAGGGTATTTGGCCCATGCAATAGATTCTTACAAGTTAACTCCCTGGAAAGAAGCGTTGCAAGGGGTGGGGATAAACTCTATTTTCATCCCCTTCGCAATGCCTTGTCTGGCAAACAGCAAAGGAAAGGGGATTGCTGGGGGCACACAACTCCACCCTGGTAATGGGGTGGAATTTTAGGCTCCCCACGTGCCTGGTGGGCACGATGATACACCTCCAATAATAATAATGTGTCACATTTTGGAGGTGTATCATCATGCCCACCAGGCACGTGGGGAGCTTAAAATTCCACCCCATTTCCGTGGAGGGGTTCTCAGGCCCCAGCAGACAGGAACCAGCGGGTAGACAGGAACCGGGGACCAATAAGGTGGCCCAAGTTAGGTATGGCAGTTCAATCAATAGGGTCAGAGGCTTGGCCACAAATGTGCACCCATCCCAAAAATAACCAGTGTTGTGCTGGTGCCGGCACACACTAATCCCAAAATAATAGTCACGGGCAAGTCCAACCAGCGATCGTAGCAAGACATTTTTTAAGCCCCCCCCCCCCCCCCCCAAGCAAACAAGAGTCCTCTGACACTTTCAGAACAAATGTTCACATCTAGTATTGGCCACAGAATACAATTGGGGGGGCGGGACAGGGTTGAGCCATCAATATACAGAACTGGATGTGCTTGGACTGGTATGGGAATGGGATGCCCACCCAACTTGTGTGGGATGAAGCGCCACAAAGTGCCTGTTCAGAAACAGCTCTGGAGCTTGGCATAGACCACAGCTGGTTCCTGGGAACACTCACAGTGGTCCCCTCTGCGTGGCAAGTTGAAGAGTGTCTTTTTGGTTATAAAAAAGGGAGCAAAATAGCCACATCTTGGAACCACTCACCCCTTTCCGAGCAACAAAACCCCTCCATTGGTGTCCCTCCTGCCTGTATTTGACACGGATCAGCAACAAACACCTTCCAAGGACTCAACGATCCACTTCCAGATCAACTGGGCTGAAATCCCGACTCCTGGGAGTCTCTGGATCAGGGTCACAAACCTTGACAAAACCACTATACAATGTATATCACCAAATCTATGTGACAATAATACAATCCTAAGACCAGGAACCCACAAAGATGGACCTGCCAACCAAGTCCTAGAGAAGCAATTCAACCGCTCGAGTGGAGCTGCCTGGCTTAGAGCCCAATGCAGGGAAGTCTCCACAGGTTAGATTGGACTGGGGGGGGGGACGGGACCCCGAACTTATGGTAATTTGAAGCATCACTGACAGATCCTTCCCAAAATTTTCCCCCCAAACATCCTGAACCGAGCAATATTTCTCTTTAAAACCTAATTTGTGGCCACTCTTTCACTTTCCTATTCATATATGTATATATAATCCATGGAGGTAGCACGGAATAATGACCTCTTGGGTCCTCTCTGCAAGTCCCAAAAACTGTGCTGTCTGGTGCATCCTTTTGGGGATGTCTGGAGAGGTGCCAGCAATGTGTTGTCCTCAAGCTGCTCAACCCTCTTCTGAGTCTCCCCCTTTCTGCCCCTTCGCTTACAGCCCGGAAAAGGGGGTGCATGACCTTTCTTTATAAGACGATCCAACTGCACGGAGCAGGACAAACGGCAATGTCCGTACAGGGTGACGGTGCATCAACTTTTGTCCATCCACAGCGTGCCCTTCAACTTTACCATGGTGGGTTTTATCAACAGTTTGGAAGCTTCTTCCGTGCTGGGCAATGAAGGGTGGATGCTGCGGCCTGCCGAAGACTTGCTCGATCTGGTTTCTTGTGAGTATGCCAGCGTGGACAGTTCCGTGTCGCTCGTAAGGTCCTCTGAGGACAGGTTGAGGCTTCCCAGCTTGGCCAGAGAGTTGGAGCGCTTCAAAGGGGATGAGACGGTCAGGCCAGCCAGGCGAAGCCTTGTCTCAATTTCCTGTGTCCGCTGCTTGACCAAGCCCGGCTTGCCGCGAACGCTGTGGATGCTGTCGCTGCTGGAGCTCCGCGTCAGGTTGGAGCTCCGAGAAGACGATGGGGTGTAGCAGATGGTCTTGAGGAAGTCTTTGGTGAAGCTGCTCACGTGGTCCGTTCCACCCAGGACAGGAGTGGACGTTTTCTGAGCCTCTTCAGCCACCACGGGGGTCGTCTGCAGCCTCACGGGGTCGTTCTCAGCGTCTTCCGAAATGGCTGGCGACAGCCCCAGAAGAGGGAGCCGGCCTACGTGGGCCATCATCGAGTCTTGGGTTTCTTCGGGGATGGGTGCTGCATTTGTGGGGCTACTGGGGGTCTCCCGGGTTTGGGCCACCAGCTCCGACGGCAAGCTCTTGAGGCGCTCCAGCTCTTTGGTGTGCTTTCGGACCAAGCCTGCTTTCTGGAGCTGGAGAAGGGATTCCTGATGTTGCATCAAATAGCTGCTGGGGATCGGCTTTTCCAGCTCCTTGCTGAACAGCAAGTACTTCAAGTCCTTGGTCTGCCTGGCATCTTTGGTCTGCCTGGCCAAAGTGTCCTCCTTTGGCCCTTCGCTAAGGACTGGGCTTCTCTCACAAAAAGAATTCCTCTGGCTGAGCAAGACCCTGGTGGGCATCTTGGGCACATCCTTGGCCTTCTCTGAAGATTCGCACTCCCAAGCACCAACCGGTTTGGTCTCCTCAATCACCTGCTCGTGGCTTCCGGCCAGCACTGAAGGCAAGCTGTTGACTTTTGCTCCATGGGTCTCCTTGGAAGGAGGCTCGCAGAAGGCCTGTCCCATAAATGTCCCTGTTCCCAAGAGGAACGAGGGTTGCGTGCAGACTGCGGAACTGCGGCACGGAGGACTCGAGCGCAGGGTCTCGCAGGACTCCCCAAAGGCTTCTGTAGAGGAGGTGCCGGCCAAGGGGTACATGCAGTTGGCACAGTTGTAGGATGGCTTCACTTTGTTCAGGATTCCAAAGATAGTGTCACGCTGGAAAGGATAAAGCAGACAATTGAGAGATCAAGACAGGGAGGACTGAAGCACAAGCAGAACACTGGCCAGGACAGGCCACCACCAGCAATGGAAACCCGGACTAATTAATTGCACTGAACTCTTCTTTTTTGTAATATTTTTATTCAAATATTATTCAAATAATAATATTTGAATAATATAAATTTATTTTATATTATTCAAATTGTTATATTAATATTATTCAAATTGTTATATTAATAACAATATTTGCATATTATTCAAATAATAATAATATAAAGCAAAGATTATATTCTTAAGTTTCATCATTAGTGAAACACAAAGCCCAATCATTTATATTTTCTATTTATCCAACTATTCACCCTGCAGCCACTTTTACTTCCATCATACTCTTCTTAAATTAACTATACAACCTACCTACCTACCTACCTATAGGTATGCCCTGCTTTCTGACACCAATCCTGCTCGGCCAGCCACCCCCAGTGCCCCAGACACACCTCAAAGTCTTCCGGGCAGCTCCGCTTGCTGTTGTTGTTGTTGAGGTTCTCCCAGTTGAGACGGCTCCCTTCCTCCTGGGCAGACGAGCGCCGCTTCCACCTCTCCAAGGGCTTTTCTTCGGAGACACCCCCTTCCTCAGAAGCTGCATGCCTGGGCCACACTCCCTCCTTTGGGGGGCTGGCTTCAGGCTTCCTCTTGACAGACTTCTCTCCTAGGCTGTGACCTTCCACTCTCTCGGGGAGCTTCGTCTTCTCCGAGAACTCCAGGAAAGGCAAGACGGCGGTGGGATTTGCCTCTTCCAAGAGTACATCCCTCTCCAGGTCCTCCACCTGGAAAAAGTCTTCCCCACTGCCGGGCAGGGAGTCGGAGAGGCGCCGGAAGCAGTAGTGGCAGCCTGTGGCTTGCTGGCTCAGCCTATCCTCCGGGTGGGAAGACTGGCATGGAGGGTCCAGGTCGACCTCCAAGCTCTCCAGCAGAAAGTCGCTCGGCCCAGCTGAGCCATCTGTGTTCTGGGGGAGGCTGCCCTGCGACTGCTGCTTCCACAACTTGTTGTGGCGCTGTTTGCTGCAGGGGGGCAAAGACAAGGCACCCGTTAAGACCAACCCATTAAGTGCCACCAATGGTGGCCGTCTTCTGAGCCTTGATGTGGCTTGGAGAAGCCACATCAAGAGGAACAAGGTTTGTTTGTTCCAGTACATCATCAGTACAGCACCAGAAGTGTGTTCCATGCTTCATAAGAAGCACCTTCGCAGGATCAGGCCCATCTAGCCTCCTGTATCTCACAGCAGCCCACCAGATGTCTTAGAACAGGGGTTCTCAAACTACGGCACGGGGGCCAGATACGGCCCGCCAGAGCCCTCAACCCGGCCCCCTGGCCGGGGGTTGGGGGAACCCCAGGGCCTTGACGCTAGGCGCACGAACACAGGAGGGACTGGGCGGGAAGCGTGCACACCTGTTGCCGCTTCTCTGCAGCGCCAGGGGTTCCCTGGCCAGCGCGTGCGCCCTTCCTGCTCAGTTGCTGTTTCCCGCTCTGTTGCTGCGCCCGCCGGCCAGGGAAACTCTGGCGCTGCGGAGAAGCGGCAAGAGGCGTGTGCCCTTCCTGCTCAGTCCCTCCTGCGCTCTTCCCGCTCAGTTGACGGCTTTTAAGTCACACTTTCCTAGGATGGCTGGGGCTTTGATGCTGCAAGTCTGCCACACTTTCCTAGGAGTAAGCCCATTACTTCTGTGTAGGAATGGATGGATGAATGATGGATGGGGCTCTGATTCTTAGGATGGGGCTCTGATGCTGCAATCCTGCCACACTTTCCTGGGAGTAAGCTTGTAATGTAATTCCTACATTACTTCAGTGTAGGAATGTGTCACAGGCGCTGGGCATGGCTCGCCGGGAGAAAACTATAGTCCGGACCCCAACAGTGTCTGAGGGACAGTGAACCGGCCCCATTTAAAAAGTCTGAGGACCCCTGTCTTAGAAGCACACAAGAGACCTGCATCCAGATGCAAAATTGGGACTTGGGAAGTGGGATCCCTATAAAATGAGTGAGCCACAGACCAGGATGTCCTGCAAGTGCAAAGGATGGGGATTTCCATCAACTCACACTGACCAGCTTGACTGCACATAACCAGGAAGCAGTAACCAGTCCACTCTTCTGCACTACAAGTATGGGGTGCTGAGACTCTGAGGGTAAGGCCGGCGGTAGGGAAGCTAGGCACCCCATGGTCCCCATCTCCCCATTACCCTATCCCCCTCTACCCCATCACCCCCAGATCCTCGTGTACCTGGCATCCAAGATGCCTTCATACTCATGGAGCTGTCTCATGAAGCCGGCGTTGGGCCTGGCGATGCTGCGCTTCTGCTTCACGTAGTTGTAGGCCTTCTCCAAGGACCAGCCAAATTCTTTCATGGCGTAAGCGATGACGGTGGACGCGGAGCGACTGACCCCCATTTTGCAGTGCACCAGGCACTTGGAGCGGTTCTTCCTGGCGGGAAGGAGGGAGATCAGAGGGAGGCAGGTGAAAAGATCTGAAAGGTCAGTGCACCACCTACTGCGCCCACCCACCAGAGACAGAGGCGAGGATCAGCCGCGAGGATCAGCCGCGCGGAGTATCCTCATATCTGCGGGGACTTACTTGGCCTTGTTGATGAAATTGAAGGCCTCGTTCCAGTGGGCCAGGAGGTCCGTCTTCTCTTCGTCATAGACTCGGATGTTGTGGTAGGCGAACAAACCGGGGAAGAAATTGTCAATCTCTCTGGTGACGTTTAAGATGTAGTCCACGCTGCGGGACGGACACCAACAGACACCAACGAAAAAGAACGCATGGGGAGTTAACGAGGGGCCCTTCCTCTTCTTCACTGCCACCAACCCAACCAGCGTGGTGTCCCTTCTGAGTCTAAGACGAGGCACCAAGGATGTGGGCGTTCCCCACATGGTGTTCCAACCACCCCTGGGAGTGCCACCTCTTGTGGAGAAGGAGGGAAATCTGTGTAGGTGTAGGGCACAATACTGACCCTGAACCCTGGAGCTCCTCCAGGTTGGAGGCGTTCCATTCGGAGCCCTGAAAGAACCACAGCAGAATTAAGACACACAGGGTACAATCCTGACCAAGCTGGCACAGCTCACCCATCACCCCATTCTGAGGCCGGTGCACGACTGAGTACTGGCCAAACACCCCCAGGAATGCGGCAGGACCTTGGTACTGCACCTTGGTCCCCCATTTGTACTGGGACCAGTACATGACACTACAGGACTTATGCCTGCCTAACTGGGGAGGGGGGTTAGGATTGCAGCGACACACACACTCTCCACAAAGGTATTACCAAGTACAAGTGATCAAAGATGAGGGAGGGCTTGTCCATCTGTCCAAGGATCAACAGCATCTCGTTGTCGATGAACTCCTTGAACTCTTTCAAGTTGCAGCTCATCTGTTTCTCCAGCTCATTCCGAATCTGCCCGGTGGAAAGGGGGTGTGTGAGGCAGACCCACACCCAGCATGGGCCAGCTTGTCACGTATGGCTGCTGGCCACTTGCCCCAGAAGTGCATCTAGGCATATCTGTGGATTTCTGTTCACAGAGGCCTGGGGGGGGGGGGCAGTCTTGACCTCGTTTGAGTCAATCTGAGACAGGGCCCCCCAGGATTCAAGTCTGGATTCAGAGAAACCTCATAGTGGAATCATTCGCCGGCCCTGGAATCCCAAAAGGGGGGTGAAGAGCACAGCGCAGTCCCCAAAAACAGACCCTGGAAAGCTGGGGTTTCTGGAAGTCCCGGAAACAGACCCTACTTACTTCTTTGGAGGTGACATTTTCCAGGTCTTGGCTCATCATGATGCTCCGGAGTTTGGCCTTGATGAGGCGCTCGGCTAGCTCCCTCTCGGTTGGCCTGGAAAATGTTTTTGTTTTATCATAGGGAGCAAGTTTCTAGTCCTTATGTGAATGGAAAAGCTTCATTAAGGATCACACAGACTCAGGTGGTTCCCGTGGTGGGGAGGTGGGAATTCTCATGTCATGACACCCTATCCCCAGTCCTGCACTCTTGGTCACCCCTTTGTACCTAGTACTGAATCTTCATCCCATTTATTGGGACAAGCCCACAACTGGATGAGATGAGGCAACAGCCCTATTTCCAGCCCTAACTCCTGTGGGGCTGAAAGGAAAGTGTCTGAGAGTACAACAAGGCTCCCTGGCAGCCCCATCAACCTGGCAAGGAAAGGTAGAAGACCCACTTGTCCACATAGAGCGCGGGTGAGTCGGGACGGGTAGACTCCAGGTCCTGCATGGTGTTCCACTCATTGATACAGCTCTGTTCGGAGGCGATGCAGCTCTCGTAGTACGTGGCCCAGACCAGTGCCATCCCGCCGGGGAAGTAGTTGTACCGCCGGGCGACTTCGCAGGCCTTGTGGAGGATCTGCAAGGCAGACCTGCAAGTGCAGAGATCCCCCCACAGGAGAAATCTAAGCCCAGGCAAGAGGGGCAGACCCACTGCCTCCTTCTATAGCCAGAGCGTCCAGTCTGAGCCTGCAGTTTGGCACCCCCTTATAATATTTTTATTCATATAATTATATAAAACAAAGATTATATTTGTACGTTGCAGCAACAGCAAAGCCACAACGTCAATCACCGACTTAGCGTGTCTACTCGGAAGTAAATCCTATTGTACTGAATAGCATTTATTCCCAAGAAAGTGTGGTTAGGATTGCAGCCTTAAATTTTCTAACATAGAGCACAATCCTAACCATGTCTACTCAAAAGAAAGCCCCATTGTGTTCAATGGGTCTTACTCCCAGGAAAGTGGCTTTAGGATTGTAGCCGTAATCAACTATTCACTGACAGCTATGTTTATTTTCATCATACTCTTCTGAAATTATCTATATTCATCCACATAAAATATCTCTAAATACATCTTTCTTTCTTTCTTTCTTTCTTTCTTTCTTTCTTTCTTTCTAAAAAGTTTCTAAATATAATAGATTTACCCTTAACAACATAATTATGGCATCTAATATCAACATTTATATTTTAAACTAGTGAAAACATTCCCATGTTGCGGGAGTAAACTTCCCCCTGTATGCCATCCCTCCACTGTGCATCAATCGCCCACGCGCAACATCCCCCCATGTGCAACATCCCCCCATATGCTTCATCCATCGTCCCCCCATGTGCATCAACATCCCATGCACATCGTATCCCATGTTAACATCCCATGCACATCAAACTCCTGTGCGCATCATCCCCCTATGTTCTTCAACCCCCTCATGCACATCGTCCCTCCATGCACATCAATACCCCCCGTGCGCATCAAAAACCTATGTGCATCATCCACCATGCGCATCAATCCCCCCATGCACATCAACATCCCATGTGCAACATCCCCCCATGCACAACATCCCCATGCCTCCATCATGGAAGCAACACCCTCCCCATATCTCACATTTCTAGGCCCAGCGGTTTTGGCTGGGCGTTGATGAGTGAGTCAGTGAGCCAGTGAGTCAGTGAGTGAAATTTGTTCCCCCCTCCTTTGGAAGGAAATAGGAGCTATTTCTCTCCATTTACATGCCACAACTCCCCAGTTTATAAGCCACAACTAATTATTGCCCTCACTGGTTTTCCTAAAGATCACAGCGCATTCTGTGCACCATGTTGCATCTCGGTTGCCAGTGGCCAAGCTGGAGGACACTTGAGCCAGAACTGGGAGTCTTTCTCTACCTGAGGGTGTGTTGAACATAGGTAAGTACTATGGGGTGAGTTAAACATCAGCGACGGGGCAGGGAGAAACCCGAAGTGGCAACGGTCACTCACCACATCGCCTGCACCGAGACAGGTTTGAAGATGTGCATCTTCCCAGCTGTGCTGACGCTGAACCCCCTGAACGGGAAGAAAGAAGCATCACCGAATGCTGGTGAAGGGGCTGTTCACCTCCAGGGGTTTTGATGCAGAGACCGTCCCATCACTACAGCTCTCCAGCAGTCTGGCCTTGCTGGCTTCAGCCTACTAGGATTTGGGCTGGTTTCAAAAAGGCTCATGCACACCATACATGAATATGGTGGCTCCAAGCAGCCCTCCCCATTCCTGCCCCGTCCCCCGTCCCCGCCACAGAAATGCCCTCGTTTCTTACCCATCCCCATCTAGATGTATCTTGGTGTCACTCCACAGTCGCAGAACCATCCCGATGGTGCAGCTTTTGCTAGTGAGAAAGCAAAACATCAACTATGGAATCTGAGCATGCACAGAGTTCAAGGGCAGAACCGATGAGATGGTATCTCTTTGCTCATCTCATTTTCTCTGGCCTTCCGCCATAGAGTGGCAGCATGTGCCCTTTCCAGCTGCACCTCATATTTTAATCAACACAACAACCTTATAGGGTGGGTTAGGCTTGCATAGCCCATCAGCTCAAGCCTCACCTGTCGGTCCTTCTAGCCCAGGGAAGACCCACAGCATCCATTGCTCACCTCTCCTTGCTGGAAAAGTCCACGCCCAGGAGGACGTTCTCCTCTGTGTCTTGGCGCCCACTGCTATAGACAACTACCATGTACCGCACTCGGTCCGTCCAGGCGCTCTCCAGGCGCACAGCCTGGTGACAAGAAAGACAAGTGTTCCCGGTGTGTGTGTGTGTGTGTGTCTGTCTGTCTATGTCTAGCTAGCTAGCTATCTACAGTATTTATATACTGCTTTTCAACTAACAAGTTCACAAAGCCGTTTACAAAGAAAATGGAAAAATATTAATAGCTAATTAATAGCTAATTACAACAATGCACAACCCCTGGCAGGCAGGTGGTTGCTCAGGAGTAAAGGAAATGGAGAACAGTACAGATGCTCTTACCAGCTTGATTCTGTCTTCACAACGAAGGAGGTTGATCATCACCTGGAGGTGTTGGGGCAAATCACCTGTTTCGGGGAAAAAAAATAATATTAACACACCTCTTGCCCCCAATATTCCACAAGAGTGCACCGAACCCTATTCATTTTATTCCCCACTGTGTTGGTTGTTGGGGTTCAACACGGCTCATGTTCACAGAGATGCGCACCTGCGTGTTTGTGAGGGTGAGGCAGACTCCGGGGGCCTTGTGGGCTGTTTCCTTGCTGGAGGAATAACGCGGCACCTTTGACCATGAAGAAGCTCTCGCTCAAGCTGGAAGACAAAAATAAAGGGGTCAGGCATGTAGGGGGTCAGGCACGTAAGGGGGTCTGGCATATGTGGAGGACAGCAAGAGTTTTTTTTTTTTTTTTCCTAGGGACACTATCCAAGGTATGATGTGCTCTTCACACCACGTCCCAGGAAAAACTCCTGGAAAGCTCCACTGGGAACTGTGCCGTTTTGTGGCGGTGTTTGGAAAACACATTTCTGGATTCATTTCCAGCTTGATTCATGTAACGGCCGCGCATATTTTCCATGCTCAGTCAAAAAGATGCAAAGCAAGGAAGTGGTGTCTTGGAAAATAAACACTGGAAACGTTTTCAATGTCTCACTCCACGCACAAAGTCTGGGTCTCCTCAGTGGGGAAAAAATGGGTCTGTTGTATTTTCTGTAAATCTCAGGCTAGGAATAAAGGACCGTGGCTTTGTACCGCTGGCTGGCACACCCTGAAAGCCATCAGGAAAGTCCCAGGCTCAAGAGGGGTGACTAAGTGCTGGCACACTGCGGCAAGGAGGACGTCCTTCTGCCGACATGCAATGCCAAAGGCTTCCATCAGACACATCCTATGTACTTTACCAACAGGGTGACACATTTGGCTGGTTCGGGAATTGTTCTCATAGTGAAGGATGTACAATGTGTCCTGCTGTGACCCCTCTGAGCAACTGATCAACAACAGTATACCTGCTCAATGAGGCCAAGTAGGTGATGATTGAGGTCCTCCTTGGTGGAAAGGTGCCCTATTTGAGAAGGCTCTCCCTAGGAAGGTTTGTCTGACTTTGATCCTTGGGTGAGATTCGAACCCAGGCCAAAACCCCAAACAAGACTGAGGTTTAAGATTTGAGGTTAAGGCTCTATAAGAATCCAGCAGATAAATGTTCGTTGAACAGAGGCTGGGAAGGTCTCAACAGTCCCCTCTCTGTAGACCAGAAAGACTGAGGCTGCAATCCTAAATAAACTTTCCTGGGAGTAAGACCCGTTGAACTCAGTAGGGCTTACTTTTGAATAGACATGGTTAGGATTGTGATCTGAAACTCCCAATAGAGTCCTTGCAATAAACATACGTACAAAGGTCCCAATCCTATGCAACCTCTCTGCGCTGATGCAGTTCCAGGTTAAGGGATCAAAAGTCTCACTGGCTCAGTTGGATAGGATTGGGTCCTTAATCACAAAGTGCTTTTAAATCCAAAAAGGATAGTTCATGAAGGTGATGGTGAGTTCATGAAAACCCCAGGCTGAAAGTGCCACAAGGGACTTCACTGGTCAACACAGTAACCAGTAAACCCAGTAACCCCAGCGCTCGAAGGGCAATGGCTCCCAACGTTTCCTGCCATTCTAAGAACAGCGATGCTTAATTCCTGTTTATGATCAAGAGGGGAAAATTGCAAGCTTGAACGCGGCACTATCAGGCACCAGTGAGGTCATCCCACGGCCGGGACAAATGAAAGGGAAGTCCATACACCATTGATGGCTCAATTCTGTGGTTCTGGATTCATCAAAGGAGACAAAGGTGTTGGAGACATCCCAAAAAGCTCGTTGAGGAATGCTGACTATGGTTGATGTGGGTCTCCTGGACTTTGGGGGCAGCTTTATGATGGACTTTCCCTCCATCAATCTGCCTGATCTTCTTTTAAAAGCATCTACGCCTTCAGGTGCATCACCAAACCTTGTGGCAAGGAGTTCCACAGACTACTGACACGCTGGGTAAAGAAATGTTTCCTTTTACTTGTTCCGATTATCCCGACAGTCAGTTTTTTAGTGGATGACCCTGGTTCTGGTGTTGTGTTAGAGGGAAAAGAACATCCCTGTATCCATTGAATCCATCCGCACAGTTTTATAAAATAAAGTAGTATATTTTCTATAAACGTGTGTGTGTGTGTGTGTGTGTGTGTGTGTGTGTGTGTGTGTGTGTAAAAACTGAAAATTCGCTGACTCATCAGCGCCCAGCCAAAACCGCTGGATGTGGAAGCATGAAATTTGGGGAGGGTGTTCCTTCCATGATGGAGGCACCTACTAAGAACTGGTTTTCGGAAATTCCAACTGGGAAAGGGTGATGCGTATGGGGATGGTGCGCATGGGGGATGGTGCAGATGAAGGGATGATGTGCAATGGGGGATGATGTGCAGTGGGGGTTCTGCACATGGGGCGATGATGCACTTGGGGGTGGATGCGCATCCGGGGACGATGCACATAGGGGTCTGGTGTGCATGGGGGGATTGATGCGCATAGGATTATTGCGCAGTGGGGGAGATGGTGTACAGGGGGGTGGATTTTTCCTCCTGCAATGCGGGTACGTTTTCACTAGTATGAAATAAACCAGTGATTTACCTGTGGCTTCACCCATGTGCATCTCTGGGATGAGTGCAAGGGGAAGAACAGTACATGTGGATCACTGGGTGCCAGGCACCAGGGCTTTCAGAACCCTTTCCCATGGTGTATCCACCACCCAACTGCAGTTCTTAACCATACCAGCAGATGGTGGGCAAGACACACTTAGGGCCTGTGCAAACAAACCCACAAACTAAGAGACAGAATTTTGTGTTTTGAAAAAAAATATATAAAATACACACATCCTTATACATGCCATACACATTAACTGCATACTTTCTTCCCTTGGATCTCACCCTAAGGTGACATTCACACAGGCAGCATAGCTCCTTAATACAAGACTTACTGTGCCAATATTTCCTTCGAATGGAAGTGCTTTTCATCATGGGAACAACACCCCAAAATAAACCATTTGTAGACTTCTGGTCCCCCAGTCTCAACCCCAAGATTTTGCTTTGAGAAATAGGCAAAGGAGCACCGAGGCAAGCAAAGCTCTGGAAGGTTTAGAGGGTGGAAAGGGGACCCCATACATGCTGCTTCGGAAGGGGTTTCGCAGAGCAGTAGAAACATCATGCCAGCCCAAAAGACAAGCAGAAGTTGGCAAAACCGGAGCGGCTCATACCCAAGAAGACACATCCTGACACTGCAGAATGATGTTTGGAGGAGGAGAAAAGGCTGGACAAACTTGCCATGAAGGAGCAAAATCTGCAAGCCTCTCGGTGCTGACCATGACGGACCCTGCGCTCCCCCCCTTGCAAAGCCCTTGCCCTGACATATCCTGATGAAAGAGGGTCTTTCAAAATAAGGGGGAGCAACATGCTCCTCAGCTCATTCCCCTCCCATGGCAGGCAGCATCGATACCATCCTGTGTTATCAGGAAAACTTACCATCCAGCCGCCAGACTCCAAAGCGAGCTCCACATACTCCGGACCTCTCCAGATTACAAAGCGTCACATTGACGGATGAGTGATTGGAATCCCCCCCCCGCCCCCCAGATCCCCGCAACCTCTGCACTGCCTGCCAAGAGAATGAAGTGGCTTCCAGGAAACCTGCATCATGTTTAATTTCACTGCTCACTTCCTCGCCGGGCACAGGTTCAGGATCACACAGGCCTATTTTGCAACGGATCAGCTCTGCCTGTTTGGGAAAATAGAGCTCTACTATTTTCTGTTGGACTAGCTAGACTTGGAAGGGAAGGAGGCAAGTTTTGGAGTTACACAGCAGTCAGCGTCAGGCAGAAAGCCCAGCTCCAGGCATTTGAATCGTAGAAGTGTAAGGTACCTACAAGGTCATCTAGTCCAACCCCCTGCTTGTAGCAGGAAATCTTCCTAGAGCATCTCCAAGGGTGCTTGTCGAGCCTCTGCTTGAAGATCCCCAATGAGGGGAAGTTCACCACCTCCCCTGGCAATCTGTTCCACTGCTGAACTGCAGGACCCTGGAACGGAGCAGGTCTAGCGTGCCTGACCAGGGAAATGCCCTTTCCAGAGTCAGCCCGACCCAGGCCCTGGAAAGAAATGCAGAACCATGCGCTGCATTTTGGCTGTGTTGTGCGCCACCAATGAGATCTGCTTCTGAGCCAGCATTGTTTGGCCAAGAAGGCGTGGGCCGCACTGGCTGCCCCCAAATTCCAAGCATCGCTTTAAAAGACTGCAGTCCATTCATAGAGTCCGATGCCGAAGGGAAATCAATCCGGGTGCCCACAAAGACCGAGTTCCCAGCACTGAGTCCAGAGGCTGACCTCGGGATTTGCTTCATCATGATGACCGATTGCAGGCTTTTGCCAGGAAATTTGGCCACAAAACCCAACACAAGAAGACACTGCTTGGAGGCAAGAAGGTGCACGGATCTGGGTTTTTTTTTTTGGGGGGGGGGGGAGGGGGCTGGTTGGGTTTGACATCTGATCTCCCATCACTTCCAGGAATGGCCATCAGGATTCAAACAAGAGCACCAGGTGAGTTCACTCTGCATAGGGTTGAGTCTGATGGGAACCAACGATGAGTGGGGCAGGAGAAAGTCGGTCACCGCCTATTAGATGATCGGGGTCTTCCCCAGCCTGCTTCTGGAGCTCCTGTGTCCAGGGCTCAAAGATGAAAACCCTTGGGAGGAATCAGGGGGGGCACAGAGCATTCTCTGAAGACAAGAGTGCTGCAGAGATATCACCCTGTCCATGGGCCACCAGTGCTTGTGGCTTCACAACTGACGTCAGCCAGAGGACCGAGGCCAAGTCACTCCAAAACAGGATACTGAGTCACATCCTGGTGTGGTGGCTGCATCCTGGCTTTGTTCCAAGCCTGGTGGTCCTGAGCATGCATGGAGTGGCTTGCTTGGTGGGCATAGCTTGAGAAACTCAAGGCTCTGCTGGAGGCACTCAGAGCTGAATCTCCCCATCTTTGGGGCATGTCACAACCAAGCCTGAGCTGTGCAATGTGTCCTATCCAGCACCCCATGGACAAGAACAGCCCCCTAGATTGCCAAGGATGAGATTCTACAGCAGTTCTCTGGTGACTCTGGTCTGATCTGTCCAGAATTTTCTGTGCATGGGGCTTCCTTTCAGCTGAGACTGAAACTTCACAGATCTCTCTCGCTTGTGCCATTTCAAGGTTAGCCTGGATAGGATTAGATTTCCTGTCTCCAAGATTAGATCCACGATTGAACAATTGATTTACTCTCTTCCAGTTGGATCCAGCTGGAAAGATCTTGGCTGGATCCAGCTGGAAAGCCAGCATTCATGCCAGTGAGAAATAGCACGGCTTTTGCCGGTGATCTCCTGGCAAGATTGCACCAGGACCTGCCCAAAAGCCGGACCAAACTATGGCACCGGGGAACCAAAAAAGGATGACTTGGGAAGTAGAAGGTGGAACTCGGATGCCCCCCACTGGACCAAAGCTGAAGCGTTTTCCGACAGAGAGCCCAAGTCCGGCGAGAGCCAATACTGATGCAAAGGATCCAGGCATGACTGTCCCTGCCAATAGCAGTTCCTGGCTGTCAGGATCTGGCCCAGGATTGGCCCACTCTGAACAGCACCAGCTCTGCTATACCAGCTACCTAAGAAGCTGTAAGCAGAGATGGAGCCTGGCATCCCAAGACCATAAAGCTTCTGAATCCAGCCCGCTGTGATGCTCACACTGCATAGACAACAGGGGGTATGGGGTTGCAGCATCAGCCCCTGAGAACTACAGGCCATGTCAGGCTGGGATGAGTCCTTGGAGCCTTCATATCTGCCTGCGCACAGTACCCAAAGTAGTTATTTCTGCTTGCTGAACTTCAGGCTCCATATCTTCAGTGCCAACCAGACACTGGAAAAGCCTTCCCCAAGGATTGTGAGGAAGGGTCACTACTGCCCTGATATGAGCTGGGCAGAGGCATCTCCAGACCTGGTTTCCCCTGGACTGACTAGTGGCCCACACTTGCCAGAGAACTGTTCCTGCCTTGACTGCGCACAACTGATCCCTTGAAAGGGGACCATTGGAAAGGAATCCCTTGGAAGAGGGCCAGTGGAAGAGGACCTCTTGGATGGGGACCGGTGGAAGGGGACCCCTTGGATGGGGACCAATGGAAGGGGTCCCCTTGGATGGGGACCAGTGGAAGGGGACCCCGTTGGACGGGGAGTTTTCCTGCCTCGTCTATGCACAACTGACCCTTGCACAATGTGTCTCTATACAGGAACAACCTGAGAGGAAGAGGAAGCAAGACAGGAGTCACTTAACTGAGAAGATCCCACAGAGAGGAAGAAATAAGCTGTGTAGACAACAGCAGATCTACCCAAATGCACCACAAACAGCAAGTTCTCTTGTGCCTGCATTTGATGGAAAGTTCTTCTTGCCCTTCATACCACAGGGGGATTTTTGGATAAAGAAAAACCTGGCATGTATTTTTATGACGCATGTTCACCAGAGACCTGCAAGCGGAGATAATTACTATTGTGGCCACATGTGGCGTTGCAACTGGGACAGAACCAGGCTGTGCAGTCCTGCCCCAAGACACCACTAATATGTCCCTTTCACCCTGGGAAGGTAGGAATCCAGCTCTGGTCTGGTGTCTGGTAACATAATGTATAAAGAAAAGCTGGCCTTGGCAAAATATGTCCTCCCATCACAGGATTCAACATACTGTGGCTGCAATCCTAACCCCCATTTAGGCTGGCACAAGTCCAATACTGGCTTGGAGGTATCCCAAAAGTGCCATATACCACTTCTGTGCCACTCCTTGGGGAACTGTGTGGAGTTGTAGGGAGATATACACCGGCCTCCCCATGCCGCTGCATGGGCGAGTTGCACTAGCCTTAAATGGTTACCAGTAGGACTGCAGGCCTTCGTCAGTCTTGGAAGACGATGGTATCGTGCTCAGCGCTACATACGCTGCATGCAAAGACCAACAGCAACAGACCACATTGTGGCTGTGGGAGGAATTTGGCTATGCTCAGAATTCCACCCACATGGCCACCCATAGCAGGCCATATGGCACCACAGCAAGGCCTTCTGTGGGAAAATCTCAACATATTTACACATCATGGTACACTGTGAAGGCACTAGGATGGTCAAAGAGTACCACACTGCCGGCAGGGACCTCACATCCCTCAACGCATGGCACATTTACAGACCAATCATGGCACACCAGTCAAAAATCGTTGCCTTATTTTGCCCAACTGGCAGGAAAGCATAGAAAAAGAGTGCGCTTACCTCAAGTTAAGCCTGCGTTCCTCATCACTGCCAACCTCCACCTACCAAAAAAGCACAAATGAGCATTAAGCGCATGACTTTCGCATCCTCAAAGTTCCCACCACATCAAGTGCATGAAACTTTCTGTGCTCATCTTCATGAACAAGTTCAAATACCCATATTTACTCAAATCTAACGTGCACCTTTCCCTGCCGAACTTAGGGCGCAATCCAGAGTAACTATGGGGAGTCCTTTCTCCGGTGTAAGAACAATTTGCTCTGGATTGCAATATGAATTTCCCATAGGTTTTCACTAGGTGGTGCAGTAACTACGGGTACACGTAATGTCTCTTATGTGCTCACGTAATTACTCTGGATTGTAGGGTATGTCTCCAAAATCAGGGTGTGCATTAAATTTGATGGTGCATTAGATTTGATTATAAGTCTAGATCAGATTTGATTATAAGTCTAGATCAATCTAACCTTTGATTATAAGTCTAGATCAGTATTGAGTTTATTGTAATAAAAATCTAATCTATTGTAATATATTCTGTATTGTTATGAAAAGTCACAAAACCATTGTTTGAAAAAGTAGTGCGATTAACCCTACAATCCAGAGTAACTACGGGAGCACGTAAGAGACTTTACGTGCACCCGTAGTTACTGCACCACCTAGTGAAATCCTATGGGAAATTCATATTGCAATCCAGAGCAAATTGTTCTTACACCGGTGCAAGGACTCCCCGTAGTTACTCAGGATTGCGCCCTTAGTCAATATGAAAACATAAATGAGTATAACATAAATGAATCCTATTGTAATGGAATCATATTGTTGGAAGGGACCTACTAGGTCATCTAGTTCAACCCCTGCCTGTAGCATCCTAGAGCAGTGACGGCCAACCTTTTCGGCACCAAGTGCCGACTGATGGCGCCGGTGTCCAGTGCACATTCCTTGAACATGCACATGCCAGGAGTGCCCTAACCCCATTGCGCATGCCCCAAGCTCTGGGCATGCATGTTGGGAACTCACTCCCTCAGTTTGGCTCTGCTCCAAAGAGGAGCAGCTGCTCCTTTTTGGATTAGAGCCGAACAGAATACACAGGTGACCAGCGCACATGCCCAGAATCTTGGGCATGCGCAGTGGACAAGGAGCACCCAGAGCCCATTGTGCATGCCAAGAGTTCTGGGCATGTGCGCTGGGCACCAGTGTGCTTGGATGGGACTATACATTGGGTGGTAGCCATGCGGCCAGCACAGCAAGTGCTCAGCAGGCATCCACTCCACTGGGCTGGGGTTGTGCGTAGTGCTATGGCAGCGGACCAGCAGGGAGTGCCCTCCCCAGCATGTGTGCCATAGGTTTGCCACCAGTGTCGTAGAGCATCTTCAACATCTCCTAGATATATCATATTACTGTCATATAACTCATTGTAAAAAATTAAATTTTGCACCTGCTATGCAGTTGCACATTGCAATTAAAGTAACAATTTTTTAAATCTTCCAAAAATTAGGGTGTGCATTAGATTTGATGGCACATGAGATTCAAGTAAGTACAGTAGCAGCCATAATACTCCAAGGAGCTCAGGGTGGTATTAACAGCCTCTTCCCCCTTCCCCCCAAGGAGGTGGGTCCCTAAGGGTCTTACAGTCCCAAATCTGTCTTCTTTATAGTCAATGGGGCTTACTCCCAAGTAAGTGAGGATGGAAGTGCTCCTGAAAATAGAGAAACCCTACTCCAGATTTTGCTGGCGGATTTGTTTGAAAGCCAGTTAAGAGTTTGACACCTTCTCTAATCAAAGAGAGCTGTGGGTGAAAATAAATCTGGCTCCCAATCCAATCAGCAGGTGGCCTCCATGGGAAGTTGGAGGCCGCAGATCCCACCCAAGGGTGGCCCTACAGGATCACCCACACAAAAGCCTGAACGAAACCAGATCACGAACCCCCCGTGCTCGGAACCACCTAATCCCAATGTCTTTGGTCAGGATTAAACCCAATTTGCTGTGATGTAAATGGGATAACAATGAGGTCAGGAGTGATTTCAGGGACTCTGTACGGTACGGAGAAGCTGGCAGAGGGTTGGGGAGAAATGGGAATCTGGAAGTGACAGGTGACAAAGAGGATTTTGATCTGGAGATGGCAGCTGAGAACTGGCAGTTGAGACCGGTGGTGTAGCTAGAGGGGGTGGAGGAGTCGACGTTGTAGGGAGGCATGCAAGGGACACCTCTCCTTCAGAGCCATTCCAGGAGGAGGGAGCCAAACGGAGCCATATGGCTCCGTTTGGCTCCCCCCCACCTGGAACGGCTCTGAAGGAGAGGTGCCCCTTGCATGTCTCCCTACAACGTCGACTCCTCCACCCCCTCTAGCTACGCCACTAGTCAAGACAGAGCATGACTAGGAGACACAATCCAAGGGCTACATAGCATCTCTACCCAGGCATGCTTTGGGGTCTCCAGCCAATAGTCACTTCCCAGACACTTCCCTGGGAGTAAGACCCACTGAACACAGTGGGACTTACCTTTGAACAGACATGGTTAGGATTGTGCTGAAAGACCTGCAAGCTGAAATCTAGCCTAGCACACATCTGGTGTTGCTAGATTTCTATGTGCGGGGAAATAGCTTTTTAAAAACACACACACTAGGAAGCATTAACACAAGCACTGCAGAGCCTAACGCAGCACATCCCACCTTTTCCATCCCATGGCACAAGAGAAGGTGCTCAAATAGTGACGGCGCACCATTGGGGTTTGGACCCAGTACTGCTGGCTTGGTGGGATTCCCAACCCCAAAAGGCAACCTTCTTACAAACCCATGCAGACTGTTTGTGGTGCACCAGCACATGGCAGCAGCCCAGGTCTCGGAATGAGAGAGTCCCACTGGACCACACTGCCCGGCATGTGCGGCACAAGGTTGCACGGGGTGCACCAGAGCCCTATGAATGGGCAGCCATGGCTTGAGAAGCCGGTCTTTGGCCCTGATCTCTGGTGGCTTTCCCAAACATCAGGCCCACCTGGCCCCAGCCTTAGCAGAAAAATCGGAGGGCTGGTTTCTAGCTGGGGGTGGGGGCCAGGGATTGTGGAAGGTAATGAAAGGCAGGGGATGGTGGGGGTCTGGGGGATCAGACCCTGGAGGGCTGCGGGTAAGTCTAACCCTGGAAGGGTGTGGGGGAAATCAGACCTTGGAGGGGCAGAGCCTGAAAGGTCAAATTCTTGAGGGAATGAGTGGGTCAGATTCTGGAGGACTGTGGGGGCATACTGGGAGGTCTGATCCTTGAGGGGCACGGAGAGTCAGACCTTGGAGGGATGTGGGGGGGGGGGTCTGAGAATAGGGAGATGTGGGGTACAGGACCTGGAAGGAAGTGTAGGAGGTCAGACCTTGAAGAGGTGTGGGGGGACTGGAAGGAAGTATGGGGTCAGACTCTGGAGTGGAGTGGAGGGAGTCAGACCCTGGAGACAGGTGGGGGGAGTGGGGGTCAGACCCTGAAAGGGTATAGAGAGGGTCAGATCTTGGAGGGGAGTGAGGAAAGATCCTGGAGAGATGTGGGGGAGCAGAACCTAGAAGGGAGTGGGGAGTCAGACCCTGGAAGTGAGTGGAGGGGGTCAGACCCTGGAGTGGGGGTCAGACCCTGGAGGTGAGTGGGGGCCAGGACCTGAATGGGGTGGGGGGTAAGATTCAGGGGGGAAGTGGAGGGGGTCAGTCCCTGGAGAGGACATGAAAGTGGGGGGCCCTGGAGCGATGTGGGGGGCAGGACCTGGTAGAGAGTGGGGGGTCAGACCCTGAAGGCAAGTGGGGGCCAGGACCTGAATGGGTGGGGGGTAAGATTCAGGGGGGAAGTGGAGGGGGTCAGTCCCTGGAGAGGACATGGAAGGGAGAGGGGGGCCAGAACCTGGTAGGGAGTGGGGGGTCAGACCCTGAAGGCAAGTGGGGGCCAGGACCTGAATGGGGTGGGGGGTAAGATTCAGGGGGGAAGTGGAGGGGGTCAGTCCCTGGAGAGGACATGGAAGGGAGTGGGGGGTCAGGCCCTGGAGGGATGTGGGGAGGCAGAGCTTGGAGGGGAGAGGGGGGTCCTGATTCCAAGAGAAGGTCCTGTCCACAAAGGGGGGCAGCAACAGAGGTGGGGAGAGGCCGGGGAGGGTCCCATCCCTGGGGGTGGGTGGCATCCCCGGAGGAGGAGGGTCCGCCGTGGGAGGGGTCCTGGGGTGGGGGTCTCACCTCGCTGGCGGAGGAGGAGGCGGCGCTGGGGGTGGGCGAGCGCTGGAGGGTGACCAGAGCCATGGCGGTGGCCGGGCCGCCCAGCCAGCTGGAGCCGGGCTCCTCCCGCAGCCGCTCCGCCCCCGCGGAGCCTGGCCAAGCCCAGCCCAACCCGCAGCAGCCCCGCACCGCCCCCCGGAGCCCTCTCCAGCCGTGCGCAACCGGTGCGCCTTTGCGCTTTTACGCACGGGCTGGAGGGGCTGCCCTGGATCGGGGGGCCCTGGGGAGGGGAGGGGGAGAAGAGGCTGGAAGGGGGCACCCATGGGACCCCCTCGATGGGGGGCACCCCCCTGGGGGGCCACGTAGGAAGACCCACAAATCCAGGCAGGGATGGAGACAGGGATGCAGGTTTGGGGATGATGCTCCTGGCGCTGGACCACAACTCTGGGAACAGGCTGGGTGGGCATCAGCCTGCGGAACTCCCGGCCATTGGAGGTGGGGATCAGAGCAACCAGACATCAGGACTAAAAAAGGAGGACAAGGTCCCCCAAAATGTAGGACTCCCAAGAAAAATGGAGGACGCAGCACATCATGCCACAGCTGCATCAGCACTAGAAAGTTGGATAGGACCAGGTGAGCAGATGTCATAACCAAAAAAGAGGACAAAAATGTAGGACACCCAAGAAAATTGGAGAACACAACAAAATAAAAGCTAAAAACACTCATGTACAGTGGTGCCTCACGTAACAAATTTAATTTGTTCTGGAGGCATTTTGTTACGTGAAACATTCTTTAAGTGAAGCGGATTTTCCCATAGGAAATAATGGAAACTCAGATGATTGGTTCCAGAACCCAAAAAAATACTCATATAAAAATATTAACTGGATGTAAAAATGATGACAAAACATTGGAACTGAATTAAAAACATGCATTTAATGTGCAGGATCCTATGAAGTCTACTTAGGCTGCAGTCCCAAAGACACTTTCCTGGGAGTAAGCCTCATTTAACACAATGGGGCTTACTTCTGGGAAGACATGGTTAGGAGGCTGCAATCAAAGACACTTTCCTGGGAGGCTTACCTATGCTGCTGCTGGAGGTTCAAAGTGATCGGTGGGGGCAGTTAGGGGCAGCTGCCTCTGACACCCCCAGGCAAATGCCCCCAAGTTGGGGGCAGTTAGAGGCAGCAGTGCTGGCCGGCAGCCCTTTTAAAGAACCTCCATGTGGAGCATCAGGGCTGCATAGCACGCGTGCCCTTATTGCGCTTGCTTGTTAAGTGAAGCAGAACTTGTTATGTGAAGCAAGATTTCTTGATAATTTTGCTTGTTATGTGAAACGCTTGTTAAGTGAGGCGCTTGTTAAGCGAGGTACCACTGTAGTTGATTTAACACTATATTGCTTATGATTAAATTTAAAACTGTTCTGTATAGTTTATGAATTCCAAGAAGGCTACATGCTGCCTGCTCATAAGAAAAGGAGGACTTTTCCCAAAGCACAAGGCTAGAAAAGAGGGCAGGTCCTGGAAAAAGAGGACAGATGGTCACCCTAATTAAGCATCAGCCTTTGGAACTCTTAGCCACTGGGGCAATGATGGCACCCGAGGTGGCCTAGATCAGGGTGAACATCTGTCCAGCTTTTCCATGACATGTCCTCTTTTTTAGCCTTGGGTCCTGGAAAAAAAATCTTCAGTGCCCTCCTTTTCCTTGTGAGCAGGCAGCATGTGGGCTTCTTGGAATTCATAAATTTATAGTTTTATATTTATATATTTATATATTTATAAATATATAAATTATATATTTTTAGTCTATATATATTTTATATATTTTTAGTTATATATATAACTATTTTATATATTTATAACTATTTTTATATATATATATTTTTAGTTATATATAAAAATTATATATTTTTAGTCTAGACTATATATTTATAGTCATAGTTTTATATTTAATAACATGTAACAAAAGTGTTTAAATTAACCATATGAAAGATATACTCAAATCTAATGCGCCATCAAATCTAATGCGCATCCTTATTTTAAAAGGCTTGAGATTAAAGAAAATGTTTACTAGTGATTGTAATGTTCAGCTGCAAAGAGGTGCAAAATTTAATTTTACTGCATACAACAATAAGTTATGTAATAATAATATTATGATAATGAGTTTGTTATGTTTTTTACCTAATTGCACTACTTAATACAGCAATGGCTTTAAGTTACATTTTTATTACAATAGAGTAAACTGTTAAACTCCATGTTGACCTAGACTTATAATAAAATTTAATTTTTATTAAAGATATATTTTTATTAAAGTAAATTATTTATTATAATTTTATTAAATTATTAAATTTAATTATTATTAAATTTAAATTAACTCAAATCTAATGCACCATCAAGTGTAATGAGCGCCCTGATTTGGAGACTTGCAGCACAATCCTAACCATGTCTACTCAAAGGTATGCCCCATTGGGTTCAATGGGTCTTACTCCCAGGAAGTAAGGGTCTTTAGGATTGCAGCCTAAATTTGGCTGAAAAGGATGAGCGTTAGATTTGGGTAAATATGGTATATATAAGTGTTCTTAGCTTTTATTCGGTCGTGTCCTACTTTTTCATGGGTGTCCTACTTTTTTCTTGACTTATCCTCTTTTGTGGTTATGACTTGTGGTCACCCTGGCCTTAGATGGGTGCTTCTCAACCAGTGGCACAGGCAGTGGCATAGCTGGGGGGGGGGGAAGGAGGCCTTTGGAGCCGTTCTTGGCAGGGGGGCAAATGGAGCCCTACCACCCTATGAGACACAGGAAGCCAAACCAGATGGGTCCCCTTTGGCCTGATACAGTAGGGCTTTTATACGTTCTTATGTTCAGAGCGCGGTGGGCACATGGTGGGGACACATACTTCCCCCGTCCCCCCTCCCGGTCTGCACCAGTGGCCGGCTGTGAAAGTGCCAGGCCTGCAAGGCTGAGCGCTGGAGAGGACCAATTAACCTAATGAGCTTTGCGGTCCTGAGCCCCCGCTTGCCTCAGGTGACCGCTTGCCTGCCTCACCCTGAAGGTGCCAGCTGGTGTTTGCCACATGGCCGCTGTCACCAATCTGTGGATCCTTTTAGTGGCGCAGCCTCCAGCAGAACCAGACTTTGCTGAAGGTGTTGGTCACGCAACTCCGCAACACGCTTGTCCCGTAAACAGGCCGGCACGGAGGTGGGGACTTGAGCATCATCACGCACGCTGGTCCCATTTGGCGCATGGAATGGACCACTCGTTCCATTTGACACATGGAATGGCATGACACCCTCTCTGTAGGGTCTGGCCTTGGTTGTCCCAAGACCAGCCAAAGACTATTTGGGGGCCTGAGTGGGAAATACACACTTCCATGAGGTTTACAAGAGGTTCCTCTGGATATGTGTGTCGTAAGTCTGTCTGTCCTCCCCCCCCCCCCCCCCAATCTGGTATGGCATTCAAAACCTGCTGCCTGAGACACCCACCTCACCTTGCCTCATAATGCAGCCGCCCCCCAAGTAGTGGGGCAAGTTGGTGGGGGTTGGAGCACTTAGGGCTTCCATAATTCTATTTCACAAAACCGAACGAAAGGAGTAATGCTTTTCAGGGCATGGAGAGCTATGGGCTGCCCTCCCACGCCAGGCCTCAGAGCCTAATCCTATGTGCGTCTACTTAGAAGTAAGTCCCATTATACTCAATGGGACCTACTTCCAGGCAGATGTGGATGCCATGGCAGCCTCAGACTGAGCCCCATGTTGCATGTATCTCCTCAGAAGGCTAATATGGTCAATCGGGCTTACTCTGAGGTAAATGTGGACACCATAGCAGCCTCAGTGCTGTTTGTGTCTCCTCAGAAGTAAGTCCCATTATGGTTAATGGGACTTACTCTGATATAAATGTGGACACCAAGGCAGCCTCAGAGCCCCATGCCATTTGTGTCTCTTCAGAAATAAGTCCCATTATGGTCAATGGGGCTTACTCTGAGTAAATGTGGACACCATGGCAGCCTCAGTGCCCCATGCTGTTTATGTCTCTTCAGAAATAAGTCCCATTATGGTCAATAGGGCTTACTCTGAGTAAATGTGGACACCATGGCAGCCTCAGAGCCCCATGCCATGTGTGTCTCCTCAGAAATAAGTCCCTTTATGGTCAATGGGGCTTACTCTGATGTAAATGTGGACACCATGGCAGTCTCAGTGCCCCATACTTGTTTGTATCCTCAGATATAAATCCCTTTATGCTCAATGGGGCTTTTTCTCAGGTAAATATGGACACGATGACAGCTTCAGTGCCCCATGCTGTATGTGTCTCCTCAGAAGTAAGTCCCTTTATGGTCACTGGGGCTTAGGCTGCAATCCTAAAGACACTTTCCTGGGAGTAAGACCCATTGAATACAATGGAGCTTACTTTTGAGTAGACATGGTTAGGATTGTGCTCTTAGAGTACAATCCTAACCATGTCTACTCAAAAGTTAGCCTCATTGTGTTCAATGGGTCTTACTCCCTGGAAAGTGCCTTTAGGATTGCAGCTTTACTCTGATGTCAATGTGGACACCACTGCAACCTCAGTGCCCCATACTGTGTGTGTCTCCTCAGATATAAATCCCTTTATGCTCAGTGGGGCTTTTTCTCAGGTAAATATGGACACGATGACAGCTTCAGTGCCCCATGCCGTATGTGTCTCCTCAGAAGTAAGTCCCTTTATGCTCAGTGGGGCTTATTTTCAGATATATGTGGACACCATGGCAGCCTCAGTGTCCTATGCTGTGTGTGTCTCCTCAGAAATAAGTCCCTTTATGCTCAGTGGGGCTTATTTTCAGATATATGTGGACACCATGGCAGCCTCAGTGTCCTATGCTGTATGTGTCTCCTCAGAAGTAAGTCCCTTTACGCTCAGTGGGGCTTATTTTCAGATATATGTGGACACCGTGGCAGCCTCAGTGTCCTATGCTGTGTGTGTCTCCTCAGAAATAAGTCCCATTACGGTCAATGAGGCTGACTCACCAGAACGGGGCTTTTTGGAGCCTTCAAGACAGGGAGGGCCATAAACAAAATTGTTCAAGGTTCCACATATTGACGGATAAAGGGGAGGGAGACCAAAGTCTACGGGGCTGATGAGTGCGCACAGCTGGTGGCGTTTAGATGGTGTCACGCCAATGGAATCTGGAAAGAGGATTGGGAAGGCCTTCTAAACAGTCTCACTGCTTCATTTCTTCTTTTCCCCGGTTCACAGACCCACCCAAGGGTGCTGAAAGACATGGAACACCTTTGCTCCTCCAGGCGTGTTGGAAGTGCGCCAAAGTGTGCCGGGCTCCACCTCCATGTCTCGAGTGGTGGGACTCTGATCTCTCTTCCCCCATATTCCGGAATACGTCAGGAGCCCAGTGTCAGGACCCACAGCCTGGGTCAGCTGCACCATTCCCTGGTGAGAGGTTAGTAAGCCACATTTGTTTGCTATCCTGGTGGTCGACATGTTTGCAGAGCACGTGGTTTGTTTTGTGGGGTCGGGGGGGGGGGGTCGGAGCTGGGCCCGGATGATGAGAGAGGGGGGAGTTGTGGGGATGAACGGCTCTGCTTCCCCCTTTCTTTCAAAGGTTGTTCACCTTGTGAATAGCAAGCAGCACATTGGTGACATGTTGCTTCTCATCTAGGCATGTTCACACTGGGACTCTCTGCTTTCACTGGCAGGACAGGATCCTTGTGTTCTTAGGGGGGGGGGATCTTGCCTGTTTGTGATCCCTTTCGGAGATCACAAGAATTCCAGTGAAAATAGGGTTGCCATAATTCTCTTCCACAAAAACAGGACAGGACCCCTGTCAAACTTTCCAGTATGTGAACGCAATCCCCCCAAACCAGGTTTTCTGGGACATATGGCAACCCTAAGTAAAAACAGACAGGCAGTGCCTTAAAGACGGATACGGTAAACCTTCCTTATCCACGGATTTGATATCCGTGGCTGCTGCGGCCTCGAAACATTTCTGGATGTGGCCAGAAGTCGCCAGCCTGAACTGGTAGTGTCTTTAGTTGTGTCTGAAAGGCTTCCTAGGATGCAGGGAGACCATGCATGACATCTGGAGGACTGCTCAGCCTCTCCTGAGACCTCAGCCTATGCATGTCTACTCTGAAGTAAACCTATTACAGTCAGTGGGGCTCACTCCTATGAAAGGGGGGCAATGGAAAGGAGCCTTGCATGTCTACTCTAAAGTCAGCTGGAGGGCCTCAGTCCTGTATAAGAGGAGCAGATTGCAGCCTGAGAGACTATGGGCGAAATCCAGAGTAACTACAGGAAGTCCTTGCTCCGGTGTAAGAACAATTTGCTCTGGATTGCAATATGAATTTCCCATAGGTTTTCACTAGGTGGTGCAGTAACTACGGGTACCTGTAATGTCTCTTACGTGCTCCCGTAGGTACTCTGGATTGTAGGGTAAGAGTGCAATCCTAACTATGTCTACTCAAAAGTAAGATCCATTGTGTTCAATGGGTCTTACTCCTAGGAAAGTGTGTTTAGGAGTGCAGTCTTAGGCTGCAATCCTAAACACACTTTCCTGGGAGTAAGACCCATTGAACAAAATGGTGCTTTTCTTTTGAGTAGATATGGTTAGGATTGTGCTCAATGGCTGCAATCCTAAAGACACTTTCCTGGCAGTAAAACCTATTGAACAAAATGGTGGCTTACTTTTGAGTAGACATGGTTAGGATTGTGCTCAATGGTTACAACTTTCCTGGGAGTAAGACCCATTGAACAAAACGGCGGCTTACTTTTGAGTAGACATGGTTAGGATTGTGCTCAATGGCTGCAATCCTAAAGACACTTTCCTGGCAGTAATACCTATTGAACAAAATGGTGGCTTCCTTTTGAGTAGACATGGTTGGGATTGTGCTCCGTGACTATAATCCTAAAGACACTTTCCTGGCAGTTAAACCTATTGAACAAAATGGTGGCTTCCTTTTGAGTAGACATGATTGGGATTGTGCTCCGTGACTATAATCCTAAAGACACTTTCCTGGCAGTTAAACCTATTGAACAAAATGGTGGCTTACTTTTGAGTAGACATGGTTAGGATTGTGCTCTAAGTGCAGGTTAATTTGTTTTATTTTTCTTTCTATTTTGTATTTTTATTATGTATGATATTACAGTATTGTAATCCTTTTTACGTGACTATTTTTGGATTGTGGAACAAATCGTCTTGAGTTTCCATTATTTCAGTGGGGAAATTTGATATACGGGCGTTTTGGATTACAACCATGCATCTGGAACAAATGATGCTCGTAAGCCAAGCTCACAGCTGTCCCACTGTACTTAATATAATCAAAAAATAAATTGTGGTGCTGCAGATGCTGTTGAAGCTTCAAGACTTGATTTGTTCATAAATTTTTTATTACCATCACATTATCATCATATAAAGTGCTTGCATGGTTGATACGGGGGGAGTGCAGGGCAAAGACTGAAGAGCAAACAGCACTGGCAGGGATGGCTGGCAGGGAGGCGCCAGCCCTACCTTGTACTCAGTGACGACCACTGAATAGCGTGCCAGATTGGTGTGGCTCAGCTGTGGGTCACGGGGACAAGTAACACTTGTAATGAGCGAGTTTCTCGGGCACCGGAATAAACTGGCAAAGTCCCAGGGCCATGACCCAGAGCATCTAGAAGGTGGCACTAAACGTGGCATCCATCACTCTTGAAAGACTATGGAATCGTGCTCGACACTGCATGCGAAGCACGAAGGCCTGGGTTGGATTGTTATGAAGGATAGGCTGTTCCCCAAGCAGCAAATCCGCCTCTCCACGTCACTGAAATAGTCCAATGGAAGGGCAGAGCCGATACGATGGGTTCCAGCTGCATTGCAGGAGCTCACCCTGTCTTATGGGGACCCGGCTCTCGAACCTTGGCCTGCTGGTTAATAGGCACAGTGTCTTAACCACTTGCGCCATCCACACCCATAGTGGCACATTTATTTATTTTTTAAGCCAACTTTATATTTTGTTATTTCTGGCGAGCAACTTTTCCACCATCCTTGGAGTTTCTTTCATAGAAAGGATCGTAGCCAGAATACAAGAGTTACTCAAAGTCTTGCGCTGACGGAAGCCGGTGGGTGCAGAGTTTTGAGAGCCATCAAGGAGCCTTTTCATCATGGCCTCCCAGCACACAGAAGGCCCCACTGTGTGCTGGAGTGGCCACCACAGGAGGAGGTGCTGGGCCCATGTAAGGCACATGGGGCCACTGTGGAGTGATACACTGACCGAGAATTTTCGCCACCAACAGGCTTAACCATAGCACCGTGGTGGAGTTCTGGCAGCCGCTCTCCAGGAGGATTTCCTACTACAAGCAGTGGGTTGGACTAGATGACCTCTTGGGTTCTGATTTTATCCATCCTGGACACTCCATGCGGGTCAGAATGTGGTTTTCCTATGGCAGTGACCAACTGATGGCCATAGTTGGACCCTTTTGTTTGTAGATGTGTCTGCACAACTTGAACCTGTGATGGTCTCCTCCAGAGTAAGTTCCAAAGGGCTATGCTCCAAAATTAAATCATCGTTCTGTCCTTGCAGGGAAACATTTCCTGCGCCAGTCATGCGAGTGGCCGTGATCGGTGCCGGTGTGATCGGCCTTTCGACTGCTCTCTGCATCTACGACCGATACCGCTCTGCAGACCGCCTGTTGGAGATCGAGGTCTACGCCGACAGATTCACACCCCACACCACCAGTGACGGGGCAGCCGGCTTCTGGCAGCCTTACCTGTATGACAACGGCAACACTCAGGAAACGTAAGAAGAGGAGCTGCTTGTTTGGGGATGTCCTGTCTTCGGGTGTGGGGGTCAGATCAGTCCCCTGTTCCCTGCCATGTCTGTGTGCATGGCGTTGCTCAGACTAACTAGCAGGCCTGATGACTCCAACAACAGAATTTTTTTTTATATTTTTTATATTTTATTTTAATATTTTTAATATTTAATATTTTAATCCCCAGGCTCTGGAACAAACAGACTTTTGATTATCTACTCCAGCATGTCCACTTGCCAGAAGCCAAGGAGATGGGGCTGTTCTTGCAATCTGGATACAACCTTTTCACGCAGCCAGTGGCGGTAGGTGTAATTGAACAGGTGTTCGAGTCTGTACAGGTATTTCAACCTGTACAGGTGTTTCAACCTTTTTCATCTCACCGCACACTGACCATTGGTTTTTTTTATAACAGACTGCACGCAGGTGAGGTAGAGGGGAGAGACAGGGACCTCTCCCCAAATTTCCCCATTATGGGCAGGGACAGGGACAATTGCAGGGACCTCTCCCCAAATTTCCACATCATACCTGATTTCTGGCAGGTCCCCAGAGTCAGAATCACAGCCACCCCTTTTGCCCAGGGGTGAGGGTACCTGGATGTCCCTGTTTGAGTCTCTGGTTAAGGTGCTGGAGGCCTGGGGGGGGGGCTTTTCCTACAGGCATGTTCTGCTCCATTCTATACAGTCTCTTTCTCTGCAGGACCCCTCATGGAAGGAGATCGTCCTTGGATTTAGGAAACTTACTCAGAAGGAGCTTGAGCTCTTTCCTGGCTACAGGTATCACATCTTCCAGCCTTCTCTCCAGATTTTGGGTAACCTTGTGACACACAGTAGTGGCGCTCTCTACTAATGGCTGCCTTACTAAGGGTATGATTCGAGGACACCGGGTCTGGGTTAGGCAAGATCCCGTGGCTCAAAGTAGACCAAGCAGCCAATTTGGGCTACACATGCAAGCCAGCAGTCCCTGGGGCTGCAAATGTGATGCTCCCTTTGCATGGTATGTATCCAGATCTTAAATCATGCATAATGGGGGAATGTTTTTCAGAGCATTGCACTAGTATCTTGACTTCTGTTTCCTTCCTTTCTGGTTTCAGCTATGGCTGGTTTAACACAACCTTGATGCTAGAGGGCAAGAGCTACCTCCCCTGGCTAACAAGCAGGTAGATGTGTTTCCAATCTTGGACAATCCTTCTGACCTTATCAAAGCCGGTGAAAGGAATAGTATTTTGGTGTTGTAGGTTTCCGTCCCAAGGGGGGCTTTGGGAACGGTGGGCAAATCTTTCTCTTGCTGGGCATGTTCTGAACTGTAAAGTTTACCCGGTATTTTAGATGGATATTTTCCTCCGGTGATGTCTGATAAATCCTTGAAATTGTGAATCCTTATGTTGGTTTTGTGTTGGGCTCACTTTTTGTTGTTTACTCTTCAAGGCTGGAGCTGCGACGGATCAAACTCTTGCATCGGAAAATCAAATCCTTCCAGGAGGTTAGTGACAACTTAAGTATTTATTTGTTTCTTAGATGTGTATATACAGTGGTGCCTCACATAAAGAGCTTAATTTGTTCCAGAGGCATGCTCTTTAAGTGAAACGCTCTTTAAGTGAAGCAGATTTTTCCATAAGAAATAATGGAAACTCAGACGATTGGTTCCACAACCAAAAAAAAATTCATATGTAAATATGAACAGGATGTAAAAATGATGACAAAACACTGGAATTGAATTCAAATCATGCATTCAGTGTGCATGATCCGATGAAGTCTACTTAGGCAATCCTAAAGACACTTTCCTGGGAGTAAGTCCCATTTAATACAATGGGGCTTACTTCTGGGTAGACATAGGAGACTGCTGGAGGTTCAAGGTGGTCGGTGGAGACACTTGGGGGCAGTTAGGGGCAGCTGCCTCTGGCAACTCCAGGCAACTGCCCCCAAGTTGGGGGCAGTTAGAGGTAGCAGTGCTGGCCGGCAGCCCTTTTAAAGAGCCTCCATGCGAAGCGTCGGAGCTGCGTAGCACACGTAGCATGTGTGCATAGTACACACGTAGTATAGTACACACGTACCATAGTGCGCTTGCTGGTTAAGTGAAGCGGGACTTGTTATGTGAAGCAAGATTTCTTGGAATTT
Source organism: Cryptoblepharus egeriae (assembly GCA_030015325.1). NCBI lineage: Eukaryota > Metazoa > Chordata > Lepidosauria > Squamata > Scincidae > Cryptoblepharus > Cryptoblepharus egeriae. Next base: position 2,213,525 of record JAREYC010000020.1, read on the forward strand.
TTGCTTGTTATGTGAAACGCTTGTTAAGCGAGGTGCTTTACATCAAAAGAAAAAGGCTCGGTGTATCGAATAAACTGAGATAGAACTAGAATGATGTCATTTGCCTGTCAAGAAATATTTTGGCCCTCTGGGATCTCTAGCAGAGGCTCATAAAGAGGCTTTCTATTCTCTAGTAGTGGGAAGTGGAGGATGGACTCCTAGGAGAATATTTCCAATTCTAAATATCTATTCTCCAAAAATAAATATTCTCCTAGGAGAATAATATTTTCGATTCTAGAACCCAGAAAGATGTGACTGGCTTTGATAAGCTTCCGCACCACATTTTGATGAGCAAAAAGAGTGAGGTTACACACCTGTCTTTTGCTAGTTGACAGCGCAAGGTGTGGACGTCATCATCAACTGTACCGGAGTTCGTGCCGGTGAGCTGCAGCCAGACCCTGAGTTGCGCCCAGGACGGGGACAAATAATCAAGGTAATGTCTGCTTCGAGACACTGTCTTGCCACTTTGTGAGAATAAAAGGTTTCCCTGCACAAGTGGGGACATTCTGGTGCATGGGCCAGTGGAACAAAGAAGAACCAGTGAATGCCACTGGGAACTGATGGCGCTGTCAATGGTAAAAGTCCATAAACAAAACTTGGAGTACAATCCTAACCAATTTAGGCCACTATAACTCACCTGCCTTCCTGTTCTGTGGTGGTGTGGGGAGGCCTGTGCACTGGCCTAATCCCCCCAGAAGTGGCACAGGTGTGTCTTACGGCAGTTTTGTGACACCTCCCAGCCAGCATGGAAGTTGTGCCACGATTTATGCTGGCCTAACTGGGGCTTAGGATTGCAGCCACAGACAGATTTCTGGCCTGAAAAGTTCTCCATTTAAATGCTGGCTGTGCAAACGCTATAAGGAGAGGGAGAAGGAAAGCAAAAGGAGGCATTGGAACAGCAGGGAGCCTGGCTTGTTGCAGGGGAATACCTATCATCCTCTAGACCAGCGTTTCTCAAAGTGGGGGTTGGGACCCCTTTGGGAGTCGCCTAGAGGTTTCCTGGGGGTTGCCTAAAGACCCCTGGTGCACACTGGTTGAAAATCACTGTTCTACCCTACAATCCAGAGTAACTATGGGAGCACGTAAGAGTCATTATGTGTACCCGTAGTTATTGCACCACCTAGTAAAAACCTATGGGAAATTCATATTGCAATGCAGAGCAAATTGTTCTTACACCGGAGCAAGGACTCCCCATAGTTACTCTGCATTGCACCCTCTCCTTATGCCATGATCTCTGCCCTCCAGGTTGAAGCCCCTTGGATGAAGCACTTTATCGTCACTCATGATGAATCTGGAATCTATACAACTCCTTACATTCTCCCTGGGTAAGGCAAACATCACAGACTCCAGAGCTGGCTTCTTTCTACGACTGTTTCAGGGCATGGGAGGGTTTTTGTAGAGCACATTCAGAGGTGGCCACTGTGGAGAACTCGTGTTCATGTGTCTGTTCTTGGACCTATCGCTCTGGCCACAACAGGATTCAGTGAAAAGTGCACTAGGAGATGCTCAGGGGTTGCCACTCCTACCACAAATGTCCAGCCATGAGCAAGGAACACAACTGCAAAAAATAAAAATGGAAAGTTGCCACCTGCTGGAAGGGATCTGATGGGAACAGGTCTCCCATTCTGCTTGTTAGAAGACCCTCCTCTCCATCCTGACTGGGGCCTGTTTCCCCTTTCTCTTTCTCCCACTATCTTTGCTGTAGGAGCAGCACTGTGACCTTAGGGGGGATATATCAGCTGGGAAACTGGAGTGAAGAGAACGACCCGCAAGACCACCAGACCATTTGGCAAGGGTGCTGCAAGTTGGTGCCCAGTCTCCAGGTACACTCTCCGACCAAAACCTGTTGGCACAGACGTGTTCTAATAATGCTGGTCTAGGTCAGGGGTCTCCAAATGTTTTGGTCAAAGGGCCACTGGGTCAACTGGGGACCAGAGGTTGGCCACAGACCCGTTTAAAGCTTACCACAGGCCACATCTGGCTCCCGGGCTGGGGTTTGGTGACGGCTGGGGTTTGGTGACTCCTGAGTACTTAAGACTCAGGAGGCTTCCCATGCAGTCCTGATGCACTGACCTTGATGCAGTCCTGATAGCAGCCTTGTCAGCTGTGTGTGTGATCAACTTGAGGTCTTTGTGACCCCTTCCACCTGCAGTTCTTTGGCTGGCAGTATCAGGGACTGATCCAAGAACCAGTACACAACATTGATTGACATGATTGATTCCAGAAAGCAAGAATCATCCATGAATGGAGCGGATTACGTCCGGTACGGCCCACGGTTCGGCTGGAACATGAGACCATCCGGCATGGAACGTTGCAGTCAGAGGTGAGTGACTCGTGGTACAGAAAGAAGAGCCACAAGCGTTCAGGAATTTTTATTTACTCATGACAAAAAGCAGCAACATCACATGTGTTCAGGGTGTCTCTACTCAAGTCACACCCTGACTTCTCATTACCTATGTGGGCCCAAAGCCACAATCCATGTGAACTCCAGAGCTGCTCTTCTGCCTTTTGGGTATGGGGAAGCCATGATGGGTATGGGTGAGTAGACAGGTAGGTAGATAGATATGGAGACGACAGACAGACCAGTGGTGAGTTCCAGCAAGTTTTCCCCCCAGAAAAAAAAACACTGAAAAGATTTTCCCGAAGGAAGGAAGGAAGGAAGGGAGGGATACAGTTCAGGCTAGTTTAGGTTAGTCTGAGGAAGGAAGGTTAGGAAGGAAGGAAGGAAGGAAGGAAGGAAGGAAGGAAAGGGAAGGATACAGTTCAGGCTAGTTTAGGTTAGTCTGAGAAAGGAAGGAAGGAAGGAAGGAAGGAAGGAAGGAAGGAAGGAAGGAAGGAAGGAAGGAAGGAAGGAAGGGAAGGAAGGGAGGGAAGGGAAAGGAAGGATACAGTTCAGGCTAGTTTAGGTTGGTCTGAGGAAGGAAGGAAGGAAGGAAGGAATATGCCAGATGTGTACAGGGAAGAGCACTGGATAAGGCACCTGAGGCATCTGGTGGGCCACCTAAAGATAAATGAAGTTGGAGGCTCTTCCTATGTTCCCTTTTTCTTCTTGACTTTCCCTTCCCTTCTAGGTGATTCACAACTATGGCCACAGCGGCTTCGGACTCACCATCCACTGGGGCTGTGCAATGGAGGCAGCCAATTTATTTGGGAAGATATTGGAAGCCCAAAAGTTGGCCAAGTTGCCCCAGTCCAACCTCTGATCCTTGGCTGCAGTTCAGGAAATCACCTTTTTTTTCTCTTGTGAAACAGGTATAAGCTTGGAAAAATTTAGCATCTGATTCCTTTTCCTTAGTGTTGAAGGTTCCAAGGAAAGTTTTCGATTCTGAATGCAGAAGAATTGTAGGCAGAACCAGATGAGGGGCAAACGCTCTCTTCCCACACAGGCAACTAGCTTGCCCTTCATCCCCCCCCCTCCAAACCCCATAGGAGTGGTTCCCCGAAGGGACGGTCCAGAGCTGTCAGTATTTGGCCCACCACCAGAGTGCAGGAAGATAAGGAGCTGCAGGCAGTGAGCATCCTCCATCCATCCAATGAATGGTCCAGCCCCGCACTTTAGGGTAGTGCATTTGTGATTCCCTGCGCCGTATTTTGAACCTAAAGCAGCCACCCCCTCCCCAAAAATAAGATCTCACTGTAGTAAAAAGTATTCATTTATTCGACATAAAATATTCAGTGTAGAATCAAACTGTCTAATGTTGCGTCATCCAAAGAGAAACAGAATATAGTACAACAATTTTCTCCAACACCAACGTGTGCCCAGTTCAGAAATGGGACATTCAAAACACAGAAGACATTTGTGATGCAATCCTATGCCTGTCTACTCAAAAGTAAGTTCCACGATGGGGCTTACTCCCAGGAAATTGTATATAGGATTGCACCCTCAAGGTTCTTTGTTCAGCAAGCGCTGAGGAATACAAAGGGCATTCGTTGCGGTGTGTGCGGAGAATTGCCTGTCCTGTGCGAGAGCTTTGCACGCTGGCGGACCGGACGAGCAACAATCCCGGACCCCTCAGTTTGGTTGAGTTTCAAATGTTCTTTTCACTGGGTTTCTCTTTTTCCTCCTTTAATGACGTGATAATCCCAACTGAACATTTCCTAATGGTCATGAGAACAAAATCTCCAACAGCTTTGGCGATACCTATCGGTGATCTGGTTATATTTATAATTAAATAAACTGATTCAGAGCCTATGGAGGTTGTCAAGAATCGGTTCCAGATTCCCGCAAACCACACACACTCACACACTGCTCAGAAAGGCAACACACAACAAGCCGGAGCCTCTGCAAATGAAACTTAATTTCGGGTTGAATCCAGAGTAACTACGGGGAGTCCTTGCTCTGGTATAAGAACAACTTACTCTGGATTGCAATATGAATTTCCCATAGGTTTTCACCACATGGTGCAGAAACTATGGGTGTAATAATGTCTCTTATATGCTCTCGTAGTTACTCTGGATTGTAGGGTTCTTCTGCTAAAAGAATTCTTATTGATTCAAACGATGCAAGATTTAATTTGGTAATCCCCCTTTTAAAAAAAAGTTTTAAATAAGTTATTGTCTTTACTTTAAACTTATTGTTTTTAATAAGTTTAAACTTAGCACACAATCCTGATCATCTCCCAAATCCAGAGTAACTACGGGAGCACGTAAGCGATGTGCACCTGTAGTTACTGCACCACCCAGTGAAAACCTATGGGAAATTCATATTGCAATCCAGAGTAAGTTGTTCTTACACCGGAGCAAGGACTCCCTGTAGTTACTCTAGATTTAGCCCCATGTCTACTCAAAAGATCTATTGTGTTCAGTGGGTCTTTCTCCCAGGAAAGTGTCTTTAAGTTTGCAGCCTAACCCTACAATCCAGAGTAAATACGGGAGCATGTAAGAGACATTTACGTCAATGTCGTTATGGCACCACCTCGTGAAAACTTATGGGGAATTCATATTGCAGTGCAGAGTAAAGTGTTCTTACACCGGAGCAAGGACTCCCCATGGTTACTCTGGATTGCGCCCTTAATCTTGCTGGGGAGGGGCGCTAACTGGAACTCAGCTTTGAGCCACATGTGACTTGCCAACTTGCCAGTTCAGACTTGATGCCGCTGAACTGTAATTATGGTTGAGAAAGAATGCCCATCTGGTAGTGTTTTCAGTAGGACGTTGTATAAATAATATATACTGAATTTGTGCCACGAGAAACGGGATTTTAAATCAGACAATGGCAGGTTAGGGCAGCAAAATTTTGAGCAGGAGTCCATTCACCAGTATAGACCAGCATCACCAAAGTCTTTGATGGTAACAGCTGTTTTTTTAAAAGGCCACTAAAGTTGAGTTCCTTGGCCATCCTAGCATTGACATTCCTTGGGAAAAAATTGGAACGTGCTACTCTGAGCAAGGATTCTAAATACGAGAGCCAAGAACTCCTTGGGGTTCCAAGCAAGTTTTTCTCACCCTTGCGGCGATGACCTAAACGTTATACAGACCATAATATCAAGGTGTACAAGCTCAATACCACACACAGGACACTATGCTTTGGTGAGATGAGTGCTCATATCTGTCTTCTTTCCCCCACCCGTCCTCCACCAGGTTGGAAGTCTGGAAGGAGGAACGAGTTCCACTTTTATTGGGGGTTCAGAGATATCCCAAAAAAGGTTGAGTGACAAAAGTCTGGTTCAAACGACAATTCTTGGCCGTACATCCATCAGAGTAGTTTATAACTACAATAGACCCCCCCCCCCAAAAAAAAGCTGCACCATCATGTCCGAGAGATGTCAACCTCAGATCCCACACATTGGCTGCAGTGCTGCCCTGGATCCTGGGGTGCTCCTCTCCGTTCATCTGTTTCTTCATAGGCATCACTCAATATATCCCCAAATCTGGGGTTGTGAACCACTTGCCTGGCCTGGAGCAACTCAGGAAACGAAGCTTGGTTGTTGGCCGCAAAGACGGAGCAGGCTGTTTGGGGAAACTGCCCCCTGGCTGTGTTATTCTCCTCTTCAACACGGATGCGCATGCTTGAACACTCACATACACGGCACGCACACGCTTTCTGGATCGGATTCCTTTCCTGGCACAAGAGGATAGTGATGGGTGCGAGCAAAGTCCAAGACACAGATCAAGCATTCTTGCTTGGGGGGCAGTGAGGAGATGTTCTGCTTGTCCCTGGTCGTCGGGCAGCTGGGCCTGGTCACCCCTGTGATCCAGAGTGTGATCGAGGGACTCCGCGTCCAAACATCTCCTGCCCCCATTCCCTGTGCGTGGACTCCTGCAAGCCTCGGCCTTTCGTCTCAATGGGCAGCAAGCAAGAGGCCAGAGCAGCCAGGAGGCAGCACCCGCTGTAGACAATCAACGTCAGGTAGACCGAGGACTCCAGCATCACCTGGGAGCAGAAAGGAGAACAGGTGATGGTGTCGGCGCACTGGCCAACTTGCAAGCATGGAAAGCGTCCTTTTAGACAGACAATAACATTTGCCCACTTGCCACGTCTTCATCCCACAATTCTGTGAATGTGCATGTTGCACATTTACCTGCGCGATGAATGGCGTGATGAGAGCACCGACTCTCGCGACTCCACTGCAAGTCCCAAGTCCGAGGGCACGAGTGGCTGTTGGATAGACCTGTGAGGAAAGCAGAGGACATTCATGCTCATAGAGTGCACACATCAAGCCTGGCTTAATGTGAACATCAAGGAAGGTTGATGGGAGGCTGGATGGTGGGGTCAGGGGGTCTATTTCCTGGCTGGGTTGAAAGCTGCACCATCTAGTACTTCCACTGTACTACACCCAAGTAGATGGCAGCTACTCCTGCTTGCAAGAAGGTGCAGTGTGGGGTGCTGAACCCACTCTGAAAGCCCAGGCTTGGGACCATCCCTCTGGAGCCCTTGCAGCACCCACTTTCCGTACCTCTGGGGTGTAAACGTAAGCCGCTTGAAAGCCCCCCGAAATGAAAGCCCTTGCAATGAACAGGAGCACAGTCAAGACTTTTCTGCAGGAGAAGAACACAACATCCATGGTTGGCAAGATGCCCCAGTCTGCCCAGAGCCATCTATTGGTTTGCTCTCCAAATCATGGTTAGGTAAAGGGTTGGCCAACCACCCCGAGATGGTCCATCCCCTCCACGTCCATCTGAAGGCAGCCTAGAAGACCTTAACAGGAGTTTCCAGCAGGTTGAGGGCAAAGATCTCCAGGACTAGCATCAACAGACAGTAGACAATCCCCAGCTCACCTTCCAACGCAAAGAAAGAGGAGGAGGCTGCAGAAGGAAAAGACGAAGAAGGAAAGGGCCATGGTCTTCCTCCGCCCCACCCAGTCAATAATCCACAAGGTGAACAGAACTCCTGGAAGGGAAGGAAACGGTTCTTCTGTTTTGTTGTCCAACAGCCAGCATAGACCTGGCTCTTTGTCCCTGGTCTCTGCTTGGGGAGCCTCTCTTGCCCCTCTCCGGTGACCCACCTGGGAACTCGGACAAGGTGGTCCACAGCAGATCAATGTAGTCCTTTTCGGTGAGGTACTCACAAGCCAGGCTGCACTTGGCCTTCACTGTTTTCCTTCTGCTGGACACTTAGGGGGAAAAGAACGAGAAGAAGGTCTGGTGCTTCCCAGGTCCGTCTTGCACCCTCTCGGACTGGCCTTCCAATCCAGCTGTCCTGGGTGATGACCGCCTGAACCATCCTGGAGAGTGTGAAGATCACCAAAGGGCCCAAAGGCTCTACTCTCTTAGGCCTGTCCATCAGATCCAGGCTCCCCATGTGGCTCCATGTCAGCATCGTGTGGCTCAACCAGGACTGATGACAGACCTTCCTATAGCTGTAGCTCCCTCCATTGACCTCCTGTTCCAACTCCACTGAGTTAGGACAAAAGGCACCCGGACTACCTTGTATAATTTCTTCCCCTTGCATACCAAGGGCAGGGAAATCTGGTCGTCCGACCTGCCCCCCCCAACCCAGAGGCACACTCGCTGGAAGGAGGGCTGTACTCACTGCTGCAGAGGTCTCCTGCCTGGAAAAGCTCCGTGGTTAGCAAAACCAACCCGTAGTAAGAAAAGGCGTTGGAGAACCTTTGGGGGAGGAAAGAGGAGGAACAGTTTGAGTATTGTGGTGTTTAAGGGCAGATTTCAACTCCACTGAGGGCCTCTGTTACCCCTCTCCAGCGACCCACCTGGGAACTCAAACAAGGTGGCCACGGAAAAAGCATGGCCAGGCTAGCAAAGAATGGCCAGGGTACCATCTGTTCTTCTCTTACCATATAAACCAAAGGAGGAGTGTTGTCCATCTGAACTGGGGCGTGAAGAGGTCCCTCACTTTCCCTCGGTCTTCCTGCGGGGAAACCAACAGTCTGGCCATTGCCCCAAATCAATGGGGTACCTGTGTGTATGTGTGAGTGCACGAGAGACAGAATGGCATTGCACCTACAAGCCATTAGTATGCCACTGGTAGACAAGAGCCAGTGGCATAGCTATTGGGGGGGGGGGGTGAAGAACCAAGTTTTCCAGGGATTCTCACTGCAGCCTTTGCATGGTGACTGAAAATCCTTGGCTACACATTTGTGGGAAGGGGATGGAGAGGGGAATATTCCTGCCACCTTCTTGGTACTCACCTGCCTGGAGACAATCAGCTTTCCCAAAGGCATTGGCGCGCCGTTGTCTGTGGCTATGCGCTTCAAAGTGGCGATGGCCTTTTCTTGGTTGCCCGATAAGACGTCGTACCTGGCGCTTTCTGGAAGCCACTGGAGAGGGGAAGGGGGCAGAGGAGGCCCAGAGATGGTCCAGGGAATCAAAAGGGAAAAAAGGAAGAGCACCCAGAGGTGCCAGGATCTTGCACGTGCGTTCACTTCCTTTTCCTATTTCCAAAGTTCTTTCCATTTGGAAGCCATTCATTAAAATTAAATTTGTTTTTCAAGATTGGTTGTACATCCTCGTGCCCTCATCTGGCATCCTGAAGTAGGGCGCAATCCAGAGTAACTATGGGGAGTCCTTGCTCCAGTGTAAGAACAATTTGCTTGGGATTGCAATATAAATTTCCCATAGGTTTTCATTAGGTGGTGCAGTAACTACGGGTATACGTAATGTCTCTTACGTGCTCCCGTAGTAACTCTGGATTGTAGGGTTATTTCTAGAACCAGGATCCATCGTGGTTTGTAACCTGTGACAGAAATTTCTGCAATGGACCGATCCCCTTTTAAAAGCATCAAGGCCAAATGCCATCATCACATCATGTGGCAAGGAGTTCTGCAGATATGTGGGGGATGATCTACTAGGGAGGGGAACAAACAGCAACCTAACGCTGCTGGATTTTGGATGAGTTACATATAAAATGAATGGAACTATGGATCTCTACGTCGAAGTTTGGGGTGATCAAGCAACAACCCTAAAAATTTTGGGAAATCAAGCAACGACCCTAAAAGTTTGGGGACATCAAGCAACAACCCTAAATGTTTGGGGACATCAAGCAACCAACCTAAAAGTTTGGGGTGATCAAGCAACAACCCTAAAAGTTTTGGGAGATCAAGCAACGAACCTAAAAGTTTGGGGAGATCAAGCAACAACCTGACAGTTTTGGGGATATCAAGCAACAAACTTAAAAACTTTGGGGACATCAAGCAACAAATCTAAAAGTTTGGGGAGATCAAGCAACGACCCGACAGGTTTAGGAAGATCAAGCAACAAACTTAAAACTTTGAGGAGATCAAGCAAAAACCCTAAAAGTTTAGGGAGATCAAGCAACGACCCTAAAAGTTTGGGAAGGAATACCTACGAAACACAGGATGGCGAACAGGAGAAGGGGGATGGCCGAAAGGATGAGCAGCCAACGCCAGCCCAGGGTGGGCATCACAAAGACTGCAAGGAGGACCTCAAAGACTGTCCCAAGAGCCCAGAAGACCTGCCCAGGGAGAAGGAAAAAAGGGGGTTGTTTGAAAGAAAAGCCAATTTGAAACACCAGGCAATGGTGTAGAAGGGAATGGAGCAGTAGGTCTTGGAGAAGCCTCATTGTACAGCTCTGTTCTGCTCCCCTGCCTGGAGTGGCCCCAAAAGGGTGAGGCTCCCTCCAAGACTTGACTGCTCCACCCCCTTCTTGCTATGCCACTCACTCCAGGGTTGTAGTTGGCCAAATAAAACCAGCTCTTCTCTTGACTGCACTTTGATACGGAGATCACAGCATTCGGGATCGAGAGCTGGTGGCTTCTCAGACCCCATATCCTTAGTTTAAAAAATGCCTTCTCTTCCTCTTCCAAGCCCGATATCTGTGCCCGGATCCTAAGTTCTGCCTATCCTGTTGCCCAACATCCATGGCGTTCCGACGTACCTGGATTAGCAAAATGCATCTTGCTCTGGATTTCATGGGGAGGAATTCTGCATATAATGTTACCCTGGAGAGAAGAAAGAACATTAAGGGGGACGAGACGGCATGAAATTAATAACTGCAATCCCATCTTTCAACCCTTCCCAAACGAATCCAAAAAGCAGGCTGGAGGGTGTCCCTATGGATTGTGGCTGGGGGAATCCATCACAGCCATATCAAAGTACACAGTCCTGAAAGCTTGGCTCTGTAGGGACCTTATAGGGGAAAAACTGGCCAGGAGTGGATCTTAATGCCTTTGAAGGAAGCCCATTAGCCATCGATTTGAGACAGGCTCAGGTTGCATTAGACGCGCCCAGCAGTGCAGACACAATGCATTAATGTTTAATAAGCCTAATAAACGGGGGATTATAAAGAGGAACTGGGATACTTACGATTGAGGGACTCCACCGATGCCGAACCCCACAAGCCCCCTCAGCACCAGAATCCAGCTATAAACTGGGGCAAAGCCACTAAGGATCCCATAGTATAAGGTCCACAATACGCTGATTTTTAACCCCTGCATAGAACAAATAAATGCAAATATGGGCGCAATCCAGAGTAACTATGGGGAGTCCTTGCTCCGACATAAGAACAATTTACTCTGGATTGCAATATGAATTTCGCATAGGTTTTCACTAGGTGGTGCCGTAACTTATGTTGACGTAAACGTTTCTTATGCGCTCCCGTAGTTACTCTGGATAGTAGGGCATATGGGCGCAATCCAGAATAACTATGGGGAGTCCTTGCTCCGACGTAAGAACAATTTGCTCTGGATTGCAATATGAGTTTTCAGTAGATGGTGCCGTAACTACGTTGACGTAAATGTCTCTTACATGCTCCCGTAGTTACTCTGGATTGTAGGGTAAGGGGTGGAAGAGAACCAGGAACCTTACAAAGAACTTTCCTTTTCAAGGACACCATCAGCGCTAGAGGTGTTTGTTTCTGGTGAGTAAGATCAGATCACAGTTCAAGTCTTACTGGGCTTACTTCTGAGTAAGAGAACCCCATTTTTGAACACCTCTATCCAGAGCCCTCCAGCCTGTCGCCAGCTCACAGCTCCAAATCTATAAATGCTCCTGGAACACAAGCTGAAAGGTCATCAGACAAGAACTGAGCTGTGGCGCATGGGATGTCAATGAACATCACTCACTCATGGAGTTCCGCGTGCAGTTTTCAGCTGGATAAAAACCCCACATGTGGACCGTCCTATAACATCACCCCCTGAAACCACTGAATTTAGAGGCGAGGACTTGACCTCCCCATGAATTTGTCTCCCCCTTCAACTTTTTAAGTCAGAGCTCATCAGCACATCATGCAGCAGGGAGTTCCACAGATGAATTCTGCCTCAAAGCAAGACTTTCTTTTCTCCTTCCTAACCCGGAATTTTGAGATAAGAGTACAAAGTACCCACATCTTTCCCGACATCGGGCTTCATTTTCAATGATTTCCATGATTTTTCCAACCTGAAGCACAAGTTTTGTATGAAAAGAGGGCAGGAAGACCCCCACTCAGACCCACATCTCCTTTGCCTGCCCCACTCCCTGCCACTGGGGAATATTTTGACTCTCAGACGACTTACTGTTTTTCTGCCGTACTGGTCTGAAATATTTCCCCAGAGGGTCGAACTGGACATCATGCCCACAAAGACCACCTGGAAGGAAAAATAAATGCAAGCTCAGAGAATAGGGTTTGCCATGAGAATAGGGTTGCCATATGTCCCCAAAAAGGACAATCCCGATTTGGGGAGATTGGGTAGCAAATGGGACTGCAATTTTGTGGAAGAGAATAACGCAACCCTACAGGAGAACCACTTGAAAGACACTGCCAAGGAGGAAACCCAAAGTTCTGTGAATGTCAAAATTGGGTGTAGCGCATGAGCGCATGTGTGTGCGCATGGCAGAGAAACTCCTGCACACACACGCCTGTCCCCACCTTGCTGGGGAGAAGGGCTTTCTATAAATTTGGACTCGACCCACAGCACCCCCCGTGAAAACCAGAGGAAAGAGAGGAGCTGTTTCCGGTTCTGTTCCTACCGAAGTGAGCAACGCAACCTGCCAGGTGGGTAATCGCCATTCGCAGTGCAGCTGGGGCGCTAAGATGCTGAGAATCATCATTTCCATTGCGTCAGCCATCTAGAGAGGAGAAAAGGAACCGCGCATCACCGTGAGAATCAGCCACAGACAACTTCTTAACGGATAATTAGCATTGGGTGCAATCCAGAGTAACTACGGGGAGTCCGTGCTCCGGTGTAAGAACAATTTGCTCTGGATTGCAATATGAATTTCCCATAGGTTTTCACAAGGTGGTGCAGTAACTACAGGTACACGTAATGTCTCTTACATGCTCCCCGTAGTTACTCTGGATTGTAGGGATTGTCTAGGCTGGGGGTGCTGGAAAAGTCATAGCCCTGAGTCCATCTACTCCCTAGACTAGAACTAGCCTTGGTTCCAAACATTCATCCAGTCTCAGTTCTACTTGCCCAGGCCAAACCCGTCAATATGGAGAGCTTCCACTGGAATTTGCCAAATCCGATCGCTTCCACCGCATCTTCCACCATAAAAGTATCTGGAAAAGAATTAAACACTATGTTGATTAAGGGTATCGGTCTATTGATCACCAGAGATAGAACGGCTGCCATACCTCCAAATCCAGAGTAACTACAGGAGCACGTAAGAGACTTTACGTGCACCCATAGTTTCTGCACCACCTAGTGAAAACCTTTGGGAAATTCATATTGGCATCCAGAGTAAGTTGTTCTTACACCGGAGCAAGGACTCCCCGTCGTTACTCTGGATTTTGTCCATAGTCTTTAAAAGTGTTTGCTCCTATAAGGTGATTATAGGTGCAGGCAGGATTGCCATATATTCTGAAAAACAGGGACAATCCCGAGTTTTTGGAATTCGGTTCACATACTGGCAAATAGGACAGAGCATCCTGTCCAAATTTTGTGGGAGATAAATATGGCAACACTAGGTACAGGTATCCCCTGCTTTCTGACGGTTCTTTTTCCTACGATCCTCTCTTTCATCCAGTGCGTATTCTGCTCTTTCAACCTCTTCTATGCTGTTTTAAACGTTCTCCCCCATCTTAATTTTCATATGACGTGATGATTCAGACTGTTTTGGCATAAGTATGTGTGTATGGTCATGGGTACGATTGCCAGGATGGTGCCGTGGTTAGGGACCTGGAAGATCCAGATTCAAATCGTCCCTTAGGGCGCAATCCAGAGTAACTACGGGGAGTCCTTGCTCCGGTGTAAGAACAATTTGCTCTGGATTGCGAAATGAATTTCCCGTAGGTTTTCACTTAGTGGTGCAATAACTACGGGTGCATGTAATGTCTCTTACGTGCTCCCGTAGTTACTCTGGATTGTAGGGCAAGTCACAAAACCACCCAGGGTGCCCATTGGGGAGAAAGCGGAATGCAAATCTAATAATAATAAATAATAATAAAAAATCTTCCTGGGTTCCCTTAGGTCAGTCACTCACTCTCAACCTCACCTACCTCTCAGGGTTGTCATGAAGACAGAAGAAGAGGAGGAACTAAAGCTTTGTAAGCCACCTGGAGGATTTGCGTTGGGATGGGAAAGGTGGGGTGTAAATCCCTTTATCAATCAATCAATCAATCAATCAATCAATCAATCAATCAATCAATCTGTGCATGTGAGAAAGAGCATGTATTGCCACTTTAGCTCCTGGTTTATTCCCATTCCTGAAGGAATTAATGGGAATCCATTTGGATAAATCTTTGCACGATAGTAAGAATTTGCAAAATAAAAAGGGCATTTGCAATTTTCTAGCTAAAAAGCATCAGAAATAACATTTGTAGAATAAAAAACAAAACAAAACCCGGTTCCGCTTTTCAACCGTTTCCACTTTTCATCACAGCTCTGGTCCCGAACCTGTCAGATAAGTGGGGGATCCCTGCATTCATGAAAGCCAGATAATTGCCATGAGATGTTATATGCGGTTGGGAAAGAGCTAACCGCATGGGTATCTATGGGTATCTATAGATAGATCTATATATCTGGAACTCTAGAACTTATACAGATGTCCCTCGTTATCACGAGGGTTCCATTCTAGAACCTCCCTTGGATTAAAAAAATAAGTGTATAAAGAAAACAATGGAAAAATACTTTATTTACTCAAATCTAACGCTTACCTTTTTAAAGCTGAATTCACCCTACAATCCAGAGTAACAACGGGAGTACATAAGAGACATTAGGTGCACCCGTAGTTACTGCACCACCTAGTGAAAACCTATGGGAAATTCATATTGCAATCCAGAGTAACTTGTTCTTACACCAGAGCTAGGATTCCCTGTAGTTACTCTGGACTGTGCCCTCAGCCTCCAAACTCAGGGTGCGCGTTAGATTCAATGGTTAATTAGATTTGAGTAAATGTGGTGTTTGATTAGAAGTATAGGGTGTGCATTAGATTTGATGGCGCATTAGATTAGAGTAAATACACATCGTTTTAAAGACCCGCTTGCAAGTTTCTTGCTCCTTTATTGCAGCTAATGGAGTAAGACAGTGCACAATGGCATGATGGCCTACTCATGACTAAAGCTGTGATATTGGGCACTTTCACTTTCACAATGGCATGATTGCCTACTCACGAGTAAAGCTGTGATATTGGGCACTTTCACTTTCCCATAGAGCTCAATGCGTATTTTTTGATTTTTAGTTTTTTGGCCAAACTTTTGATAGGAAGGAGATATTTCAAAACCTATATTTGCATTGGATTCCACTCTTCAATACGAATCCAACGACATATGACATGACACCATTGCAAAGTTCCAAAATGAAGCCGAAAAGGAGGACAATGAAGCCCTTTTGGAGGACATGTGGACAGGACACTAAAAAGGAGGACAAATGTGGACATTTCTGGTTATATGATCACCCTTATCTAACATGTTCAAGGGCAAAATCCAGAGTATCTATGGGGAGTCCTTGCTCCGGTATAAGAACAACTTACTCTGGGTTGCAATATGAATTTTCCATAGGTTTTCACTAGGTGTTGCAGTAACTACGGGTGCACGTAACGTCTCTTACATGCTCCCGTAGTTACTCTGGATTTGGGGGTAAGTCTAAAGTTTTCCGCGTATAAAAGCATCCATTTAAAACATTTTATTTCCAAAGTTAAATGAAAGATGGACTCACCATCCGTTGGGTTGGCAAACTCCCTTGGCACAGTCCCTCCATCGTCCGACTCCACCGCCTCTAGCTGCGCCTGGACACCCTCGATTCGGATCTCATGCTCCCCCGAGATGGCATCCTCATCAGACCGGGAACTTTCCCCTGTGCGTCGAAACTTGACCACCCTGGCAATATGGAAACCATTCTTAATTCCTTCGAAGGTACCAGGAAAGGAAAATACACACACACACCTGATCACAGCAAAACACACATGCTATAGTAGACTGACATGTGAACACTGATGTGCACCCATGTTCAATAATACTTGCAAACATAAAAAAACTCAAGACAAACACCGGAATATTTCTGGACTTTTTCACTTCCGGCCCTTTGAGTGATGATGAAATTTTTCCTTGCGGGCTGGCTTGGGATTGAGAATTGTCTGCGCATGATGTTCGGCTGAGCATTACCCATAGAGTTGTCACATATCCCCAAAAATAAGAATTGTGCCTGGCCAATAAATCTAGGATTCTGAACCTGAATGGGAGGAAACCGTGGAACGTGTCTGGGTTTCGTGTACGGTCACGAGGAATGCCCATTCATATTTTATGCGCGTGAACATGCGCTCTCTCGGCTTTGCGTTCCATTATGCAAGAATTGGACTCTTTTTCACATGACTGGCCGCGGCGCTCCGAGCATGAGTTCAGCATCCCAGAATGGACAAAGGTGGCATCTCATTCATGCATCTCCCTTGCTTTGACCCGCACCGCCAACTTCCCACTTCAAATGCAAAGAGGGCAGACACGTGGACAACGAACATGTCCGCTCCTTGTCCTGATTAAGGTTGCAATCCTAAAGACACTTTCCTGGGAGTAAGACCCATTGAACACAATAGGACTGACTTCTGAGTAGATATGCTTAGGATTGCACTGTATGAGAACTGGGAATCACAGGGCTGGGTCAGGGTGACTGTATGCCATAACCAAAATGGGACAAAAATGTAGGGCACCCAAGAAAAATGAAGGACATAATATAAAGTATATATATATATAGATAGATAGACAGATAGATAGGTAGATAGATAGATTAGATAGATAGATATATATAGATATAGATATAGATATATATAGATAGATAGATAGATATAGATATAGATAGATAGATATAGATATATAGATACACACACACACACACACACACACACATATATATATATATACATATATATATACACACACACACACAAACACATACACACAAATATATTGTATATATATTATATAAATATATTGTGTCGTGCTAATTTAAACACTATCTTGGTTGTTATTAAATTTAAAACAGCAGCATCTACAGCAGTGTATTGGTGGACTAAGAATGACAACAACTATATGTAATTTTATATATGAATACATAAAGGTAAATATAAATATATATTTATTTAGAATTTATTATATGTAATTATTCATAATTCATACCATTTTAGGAATTACCAGAAGGCTACAAACTGGCTGCTTACCAGAAAAGGAGGACATGGAAATTTTGTTCCAGGACACGGGAATATAATCCAGGTTATGTCCTGGAAAAATCAGACATATGGTCACTCTGGGATGGACATATGGTCACCCAGCTTAATACCAGTGAACTTTTGGGAGGGGGCAAGGTTGGGTGCTGGGAAAAGAGGCAGAAGAGAAGCACCCGATGGTTGGATTCTGGGTGGGTGCCCTGGGGATTGGCATCGCCTCTGTCATCTGTTGCTTCACCGAAGGGTGACTAGATGGTCTAGTACAGTAATTTTCACACCACTGACGTGCACTGGGGTGCCACCGATAGTCCTCAGGTGTGCTGCGGGAGTTTAGGGAGATTAATCATTTATTATTATTATTATTATTATTCCTATTAATCATTTATTAATAGGAAAATTAGAGGATTTCAACAGGCTGGTGTGTCTTGTCAATGGTAAAAACAACTGATGGTGTGCCTTAGTGTCAATTTTATATATGTGTGTGTGTATAAAACACGTCAATTGTATATATTATATACAGGGGTACCTCGCTTAACAAGTGCCTCGCTTAACAAGCATTTCACATAACAAGCAAACATTTCCAAGAAATCTTGATTCACATAACAAGTTCCGCTTCACTTAACAAGCAAGTGTGCTACGGGCACGCGTGCTATGCGGCCCTGATGCTCCGCACAGAGGCTCTTTAAAAGGGCTGCCGGCCAGCGCAGTACCCCCAAGTACCACCACCAACCACCTTGAACCTCCAGCAGCAGCCCAGGTAAGCCTCCCAGGAAGGTGTCTTTGATTGCAGTCTCCTAACTATACCTACTCAGAAGTAAGCCCCATTGTGTTAAATGGGGCTTACTCCCAGGAAAGTGTCTTTAGGATTGCAGCCTGACTTCATAGGATCCTGCACACTGAATGCATGTTTTGAATTCAATTCCAGTGTTTTGTCATCATTTTGACATCCAGTTCATATTTTTGTATGAATATTTTGGGGGTTTTGGAACCAATCGTCTGAGTTTCCATTATTTCCTTTGGAAAAATCTGCTTCACTTAAAGAGCGTTTCACTTAAAGAGAACAAATTAAGCTCTTTATGTGAGGCACCACTTTATATATGTATAAAGAGGTATTAAGATCCCCCTTCAAGGTCTGCTGGGCCTGCAAAGGCCGCCTTGGACTTAACATTCAACACAAGTTTCCCTGGAACATCAGGGAACATTTTGCATTTGTACTGAATATTAAGAGGGGAGCAAACCTTTCTAAGGCTTAGGCTGCAATCCTAAAGACACTTTCCTAGGAGTAAGACCCATTGAACACAATGGGGCTTACTTTTGAGTAGACATGGTTGGGATTGTGTTCTTGCTTAGGTTTACAAGACATTTATACTTGTCTCTTTAAAAAGAAAATCAGCTATAATGGAGAAAGCAATAGGTGGCAGCGCATTGCAAGACTGGTCTTGATCAGCTTTACTCAGAAGGAAACCCCACTGATGTCATGCCAGGGGAGAAAGTTGCCTGGGCACAGCCTGGCTCTCCAGTTCTGTGCCTGCCAGGCTGCTTGCAAAATGCAAAGGACTTACTCTTGAGTAAGCATGCCTGGGATTGCAATTCTAAACACTTTCCTGGAGTAGGCCTCATTGACTACAATAGGACTTTCTTCTGAGTAGACATGCTTAGGCTTGCAGATTCCTTGCAAATTAGCCTTGCAAATTCCCCAGTTTTGGGGTCACCTGGGGACGCAGCCCCTCCCTGTTGGGTAGGACAGTAATCAAGCTAATTATGACTGGAGAGGCACTTCCAAGATTGATTAATTAATTAATTGATTGCAGACCCAAGAGGAAGAAACCACCTGACAAGCCACCAGCAAAACAGGGGTGATACCCAGAGACAGCAGCAGGCCCTGCAAACACCCAGCCCTGCAATGATGTGGGTGTTGCTGCACACATGCAAGGAAGGAGCATCTCCCACCTACCCACCCCTTGCAGGGATGTACATTTTCCAACACCCCCCCCCCAAAACCTGGAGCATCTCTCTGCAAATCCATTGCAAAATAATAATAATAGTAATATAATAGTTTTGGGGGGGGCACATATTATTTCTTGCAATGCACAGATTGGGTTGGCGGGGTTTCTTCTGAATTGCACCAATAGTGGTGCAAAAGCCATGCACAGAGCAAGGTTGGGGGGCAGGCTTGCTCTCCCCTCCCCCAAGAGCTAAGCTCTCTCTTGCAGGAAAGGGGGAGTCCTTGCAAGGAAGGGGTTGCAATCTACAGGGGGAGAAGGGATTCCTCCACCCCCAACCCCCCCCCCGACCCCCCTCCAGGGCACTCACGGCAGCTGCCTGAGCTGGAACAGATCCTCCTCCATGGCATCGCCCTTACATGGTTCAGGAGCTGGACAGAGGCAGGCAAAGCAGGCAGGCAGCAGCGCCACCTTCTCCCAGCCAGCCAGCCAGCCAGGACAAAGGCTGCTCCCTCCTCCCTCCACCAGGGCTCTGCCCCAAGGATGCTGCACTCTCTGCATGCCCAAGCCTGGAGGGGGGGACTCTACCCACTCAGCACCCTGGCCAGCACCCCCCAGCCACTGATTACTTGCAATGCACAGGTTGGGTTGGGAAGTCCTTCTGAATTCCCTTAAAACACCCCCCCCCCCCAATAATGCAAAAGGTGCATGGTGCATGTTGCAAAAGGTGCATGTTGAAGAGGTGTGTGGCTCATGGTGCAAAAGCTGCATGGTGTAAAAAGTGCACGGTGCAAAAGGTGTGTGGTTCATGGTGCAAAAGGTGCATGGTGTAAAAAGTGCACGGTGCAAAAGGTATGTGGTTCATGGTGCAAAAGGTGTGTGGTTCCTGGTGCAAAAAGTGCATGGTGTAAAAGTCATGGTGCAAAAGGTATGTGGTTCATGGTGCAAAAGGTGTGTGGTTCATGGTGCAAAAGGTGCATGGTGTAAAAAGTGCACGGTGCAAAAGGTATGTGGTTCATGGTGCAAAAGGTGCATGGTGTAAAAGTGCATGGTGCAAAAGGTATGTGGTTCATGGTGCAAAAGGTGTGTGGTTCCTGGTGCAAAAAGTGCATGGTGTAAAAGGCATGGTGCAAAAGGTATGTGGTTCATGGTGCAAAAGGTTTGTGGTTCCTGGTACAAAAAGTGCATGGTGTAAAAGGCATGGTGCAAAAGGTATGTAGTTCATGGTGCAAAAGGTGTG
Source organism: Cryptoblepharus egeriae (assembly GCA_030015325.1). NCBI lineage: Eukaryota > Metazoa > Chordata > Lepidosauria > Squamata > Scincidae > Cryptoblepharus > Cryptoblepharus egeriae. The sequence goes on from JAREYC010000020.1 coordinate 2,233,736, forward strand.
TGGTTCCTGGTGCAAAAGGTGCATGGTGTAAAAGGCATGGTGCAAAAGGTTTGTGGTTCCTGGTGCAAAAAGTGCATGGTGTAAAAGGCATGGTGCAAAAGGTTTGTGGTTCCTGGTACAAAAAGTGCATGGTGTAAAAGGCATGGTGCAAAAGGTATGTAGTTCATGGTGCAAAAGGTGCATGGTGTAAGAGTGCATGGTGCAAAAGGTATGTGGTTCATGGTGCAAAAGTGTGTGGTTCCTGGTGCAAAAAGTGCATGGTGTAAAAGGCATGGTGCAAAAGGTATGTGGTTCATGGTGCAAAAGGTGCATGGTGTAAAAAGTGCACGGTGCAAAAGGTATGTGGTTCATGGTGCAAAAGGTGTGTGGTTCATGGTGCAAAAGGTGCATGGTGTAAAAAGTGCACGGTGCAAAAGGTATGTGGTTCATGGTGCAAAAGGTGTGTGGTTCCTGGTGCAAAAGGTGCATGGTGTAAAAGTGCATGGTGCAAAAGGTATGTAGTTCATGGTGCAAAAGGTGTGTGGTTCCTGGTGCAAAAGGTGCATGGTGTAAAAGTGCATGTAACAAAAGGTGAGTGGTTCATGGTGCAAAAGGTACGTCCACCAGCCTTGACTGCATCCACAGCAGTGATTTTCAACCTTTTCCATCTTATGGCACCCTAACAAGGCACTGAAATTTTCAAGCCACACCATCAGTTGTTTTTACCATTGACAAGGCACACCAATCCCCCAATTTTCCTATTAATTAACATCAGTCCCCAAATTCCTGGCACACCTGAGGTCTAGCCATGGCACACCAGTTGAAAATCAGAGTACAAGCCTAACCATGTCTACTCAAAAGTAAGCCCCATTGTGTTCAATGGATCTTACTCCCAGGAAAGAGTGTTTAGGATTGCAGCCTTAGAGATCTATAGTCTTGGATGCAATATTGCATGAATATGTGGACAGATCCACAGTGTATGTAGTTTGTGGAATTCCTTGCCACAGGATGTGGGTGGACAGAGGGAAGCTGGACTGAATGGGCCTTGGGCCTGATCCTGCAGGACTCCTCTGATGCCCTTCTGCCTTGTCAATTATCATTTTAAAAACGAAGGTGTCCCTTGCCAACTTTCATGCCTTCTCAGTGTGCCATGGGTTGAAAATGCCTGCTCCGTGCAGTGGCACCACTAGAGTTAGTGGAACCCCATGAACTTGATGAATGTACCTATGTACAGTGTGGGACGTACATATGTGTACATATGTGCATACCATATACAAGGTGATTGAAAAGTCACTCCCTATTTGAAAATACTTATAAATTACAATATAGGGAGTGACTTTTCAATCACCTTGTATATGGACTTGTATGCACCTATGTACACATGTATCAGGGACATGCAGTATGGGGGCAGCAGGTGAGGCAGAACTGCCCTATACATGGAAAAACACTGCCCCTGCCCCACCTGCTTACACAGAGAACGCTCTTACACCTGCTTTCTCTAGTGTAAGGAAAACCCACTCAGGTGGGAGCAGGCAGGACATTTGCAGTGCTTTTCCATGTGTTGTATGTTGGTTCCTCGTGTGTGCGTGTGTGTGTGTGTATTCATGAATGTTTATGTACTGTAAGTATGCACACATGTATTATGTGTATGTAAGTATGCATGTCTGCACAAGCATGCATTGTATGTGTGTGTACATGCATGTGTGTATGTATTTATGTATATGTGTACGTATGTATGTATGGGTGCAATCCAGAGTAACTACGGGGACTCCTTCCTCTGATGTAAAAACAATTTACTCTGGATTGCAGTATGAATTTCCCATAGGTTTTCACTAGGTGGTGCTGTAACTGCGTCAACGTAAATGTCTCTTACGTGCTCTGGTAGTTACTCTGGATTGTAGGGTTAGTGTGTTTGTGTGTTCAGTCAGTTGTTTTTTAAGCCAGAACCCTATCCACACTTTCCTATGAGAATGGCTCATATCCTAAAGTCAAATTAAGGCCTTTCCTCCAGAGCAGTTAAGGTGACTTTCCGTAAGTTAACACTACAGGGTGACATAACCGCGTGGACCCGTAACTGCTCTGGAGTTTGCCCTAAGTCTCATTGACTCGACTGGGACACTACTGTGTAGACATGTCTATGATTGTGCTATTATTTGGTCATTTATTTGTTTGTTTACTTATTTGTTTACTAATTTATTTCTCTATGTATTTATTGTCTGTTCATTTGTTTCTGTCCATCTGTTCATTTCTTTCCATCTGTTCATTTATCTGTCTGTCTTTGTACATTTATTGTCTGTTTGATCATTTGTCTTTTCATTTATTTGTTCATTTGTCTGTTTATTTGTCTGTTCACTTATTTATTTGTTCATTTATTAGTCACTTTGTTCATTTGTTTGTCTCTGTTCATTTATTTGTCTTTGTTCATTCATTTATTTGGATCTTTATTTATTTGTTCACTTCTTTGTCTCTGTTAATTTGTTTGTCTCTTTATTTTGGTTGTTCATTTGTTTGTTTGTTCATTTACTTGTCTCTTTGTTTGTCTCTGTTCATTTACTTGTCTCTGTCTCTTTATTTGTTTATTCATTTATTGTCCCTTTATTTGTTTGTCTGTTCAGTTACTCATCTCTGTCTCTTTATTTCTTTGTCACTTTATTTGTTTGTCTCTTTGTCTTTTTATTTGTGTGTTCATTTACTTGTCTCGTTATTTGTTTGTTTGTTCATTTATTTGTTTGTCTCTTTGTCTTTTTATTTGTTTGTCTCTGTCATTATTTGTTTGTTCATTTACTTCTCGTTATTTGTTTGTTCATTCATTTGTTTGTCTCTTTGTCTTACTATTTGTTTGTTCATTTACTTCTCTGTTTGTTCATTTATTTGTTTGTCTTTTTATTTGTTTGTTCATTTAATTGTCTCTTTATTTCTTTGTTCATTTATTTGTTTGTCTCTTTGTTTGTTTGTTCATTTACTTGTCTCTTTGTCTTTTTATTTGTTTGTTTATTTATTTGTTTGTCTCTTTGTCTTTTTATTTGTGTTCATTTACTTGTCCCTTTATTTGTTTGTTCATTTATTTGTTTGTCTCTTTGTCTTTTTATTTGTTTGTTCATTTACTTGTCCCTTTATTTGTTTGCTCATTTATTTGTTTGTCCCTTTAATTGTTTGTTCATTTATTTGTCTCTTTATTTGTTTCTCTTTATTTGTTTGTTCATTTATTTGTCTCTATTTGTTTGTCTCTTTTTCTTTTTATTTGTTTGTTCATTTACTTGTCCCTTTATTTGTTTGTTCATTTATTTGTTTGTCTCTTTATTTGGTTGTTCATTTATTTGTCTCTTTATTTGTTTGTTCATTTATTTGTTTGTTCATTTATTTGTCTCTTTATTAGTTTGTTCATTTATTTGTCTCTTTATTGTCTCTTTTTCTTTTTATTTGTTTGTTCATTTACTTGTCCCTTTATTTGTTTGTTCATTTATTTGTTTGTCTCTTTATCTGTTTGTTCATTTATTTGTCTCTTTATTTGTCTCTTTATTTGTTTGTTCATTTACTTGTCTCTTTATTTGTTTGTTCATTTATTTGTTTGTCTCTTTATTTGTTTGTTCATTTATTTGTTTGTCTCTTTATTTGTTTGTTTATTTATTTGTTTGTCTCTTTGTCTTTTTATTTGTGTTCATTTACTTGTCCCTTTATTTGTTTGTTCATTTATTTGTTTGTCTCTTTGTCTTTTTATTTGTTTGTTCATTTACTTGTCCCTTTATTTGTTTGCTCATTTATTTGTTTGTCCCTTTAATTGTTTGTTCATTTATTTGTCTCTTTATTTGTTTCTCTTTATTTGTTTGTTCATTTATTTGTCTCTATTTGTTTGTCTCTTTTTCTTTTTATTTGTTTGTTCATTTACTTGTCCCTTTATTTGTTTGTTCATTTATTTGTTTGTCTCTTTATTTGGTTGTTCATTTATTTGTCTCTTTATTTGTTTGTTCATTTATTTGTCTCTTTATTAGTTTGTTCATTTATTTGTCTCTTTATTAGTTTGTTCATTTATTTGTCTCTTTATTGTCTCTTTTTCTTTTTATTTGTTTGTTCATTTACTTGTCCCTTTATTTGTTTGTTCATTTATTTGTTTGTCTCTTTATCTGTTTGTTCATTTATTTGTCTCTTTATTTGTCTCTTTATTTGTTTGTTCATTTACTTGTCTCTTTATTTGTTTGTTCATTTATTTGTTTGTCTCTTTATTTGTTTGTTCATTTATTTGTCTCTTTATTTGTTTGTCTCTTTATTTGTTTGTTCATTTACTTGTCTCTTTATTTGTTTGCCTCTTTATTTGTTTGTTCATTTACTTGTCCCTTTATTTGTTTGTTCATTTATTTGTTTGTCTCTTTATTTGTTTGTTCATTTATTTGTCTCTTTATTTGTTTGTTCATTTACTTGTCTCTTTATTTGTTTGTTCATTTATTTGTCTATTTGTTTGTCCCTTTATTTGTTTGTTCATTTATTTGTCTCTTTATTTGTTTGTCTCTTTATTTGTTTGTTCATTTATTTGTCTCTTTATTTGTTTGTTCATTTGTCTCTTTATTTGTTTGTTCATTTATTTGTCTGTTCATTTATTTGTCTCTTTATTTGTTTGTTCATTTATTTGTCTCTTTATTTGTTTGTTCATTTGTCTCTTTATTTGTTTGTCTCTTTATTTGTTTGTTCATTTACTTGTCCCTTTATTTGTTTGTTCATGTATTTGTCTCTTTATTTGTTTGTTCATTTACTTGTCCCTTTGTCTCTTTATTTGTTTGTTCATTTACTTGTCCCTTTGTTTGTCTCTTTATTTGTTTGTTCATGTATTTGTCTCTTTATTTGTTTGTTCATTTACTTGTCCCTTTGTTTGTCTCTTTATTTGTTTGTTCATTTACTTGTCTCTTTATTTGTTTGTCTCTTTATTTGTTTGTTCATTTACTTGTCCCTTTATTTGTTTGTCTCTTTATTTGTTTGTTCATTTATTTGTCTCTTTATTTGTTTGTCTATTTATTTGTTTGTTCATTTATTTGTCTTTATTTGTTTGTCTCTTTATTTGTTTGTTTATTTATTTGTCTCTTTATTTGTTTGTCTCTTTATTTGTTTGTTCATTTATTTGTCTCTTTATTTGTTTGTCTCTTTATTTCTTTGTTCATTTACTTGTCCCTTTATTTGTTTGTCTCTTTATTTGTTTGTTCATTTATTTGTCTCTTTATTTGTTTGTCTATTTATTTGTTTGTTCATTTATTTGTCTTTATTTGTTTGTCTCTTTATTTGTTTGTTTATTTATTTGTCTCTTTATTTGTTTGTCTCTTTATTTGTTTGTTCATTTATTTGTCTCTTTATTTGTTTGTCTCTTTATTTCTTTGTTCATTTACTTGTCCCTTTATTTGTTTGTCTCTTTATTTGTTTGTTCATTTATTTGTCTCTTTATTTGTTTGTCTATTTATTTGTTTGTTCATTTATTTGTCTTTATTTGTTTGTCTCTTTATTTGTTTGTTTATTTATTTGTCTCTTTATTTGTTTGTCTCTTTATTTGTTTGTTTATTTATTTGTCTCTTTATTTGTTTGTCTCTTTATTTCTTTGTTCATTTACTTGTCCCTTTATTTGTTTGTCTCTTTATTTGTTTGTTCATTTATTTGTCTCTTTATTTGTTTGTCTATTTATTTGTTTGTTCATTTATTTGTCTTTATTTGTTTGTCTCTTTATTTGTTTGTTTATTTATTTGTCTCTTTATTTGTTTGTCTCTTTATTTGTTTGTTCATTTATTTGTCTCTTTATTTGTTTGTCTCTTTATTTCTTTGTTCATTTACTTGTCCCTTTATTTGTTTGTCTCTTTATTTGTTTGTTCATTTATTTGTCTCTTTATTTGTTTGTCTATTTATTTGTTTGTTCATTTATTTGTCTTTATTTGTTTGTCTATTTATTTGTTTGTTTATTTATTTGTCTCTTTATTTGTTTGTCTCTTTATTTGTTTGTTCATTTATTTGTCTCTTTATTTGTTTGTCTCTTTATTTGTTTGTTTATTTATTTGTCTCTTTATTTGTTTGTCTCTTTATTTGTTTGTTCATTTACTTGTCTCTTTAATTGTTTGTCTTTATTTGTTTGTTCATTTATTTGTCTCTTTATTTATTTGTCTCTTTGTTTGTTCATTTATTTGTCTTTATTTGTCTCTTTGTTTGTCTCTTTTTCTTTTTCTTTGTTTGTTCATTTATTTGTCTCTTTATTTATTTGTCTCTTTATTTGTTTGTCTCTTTTTCTTTTTATTTATTTGTCTCTATTTATTTGTCCCTTTGTCTCTTTGTTTGTCTCTGTTATTTATAGGTCTGGGTCTGACAGGAGCAGAGCAGGGGCCATCTTGTGACCCTCTGAGGCCTGGAGAGGGAGCTCCCTCCCCTCGCACCTGATTGGTTCCCCGCTGTCTCCTCCTGACGCCTCATTGGCTGCGGGAACTGTCAGTCTCCGTGTGTGAAGTAAATCCCGCCCTCTGCGCAGGGCGGGGGAGGGGCGACTCCTTCCCTGGCAACCGGCGAGGAGCCGTTGCTAAGGAGTCCGTCCCCCAAAGGCGTCCGGAGGTCACTTCCGGTCCGTCCCTGTTAATCTTCCCCCCGCGCGCGAAGGTTCCGAGGAGCTTAACGGGCCGTGGGCTTCGTGGGATGATCCTGGGGAGCCGCCGCGGCTGGGAGGAGGAGCGGGGACAGGCGGCGCTCGGGCGGCTCCTGCGCGGCGGAGGGGCGGCAAGGTGAGGGCAGGAGCGGCCTACCTTGCAGAGGGACACACCGCCTGGCATGGGGGTCCTGCCCACCCTCTGGCTTCTGGGGAAGGGGTTCTGGGGGCAGCTGGGGGGATGCTGGGCCCCCCTCCGGTTGTAGAGGGTGCTGCTGGGGAGGGTCCCACCCATGGGTGCTGGGGAGGGGGTGCTGAGCCCCCTTTAGCTGCTGGGAAGGGGTTCTGGGTCCCCCTCTGGGTGCTGGGGAGGGGGTGCTGAGCCCCCTTTAGCTGCTGGGGAAGGGGTTCTGGGCCCCCTCTGGGTGCTGGGGAGGGGGTGCTGAGCCCCCTTTAGCTGCTGGGGAAGGGGTTCTGGGTCCCCCTCTGGGTGCTGGGGAGGGGGTGCTGAGCCCCCTTTAGCTGCTGGGGAAGGGGTTCTGGGTCCCCCTCTGGGTGCTGGGGAGGGGGTGCTGAGCCCCCTTTAGCTGCTGGGAAGGGGTTCTGGGTCCCCCTCAGGGTGCTGGGGAGGGGGTGCTGAGCCCCCTTTAGCTGCTGGGGAAGAGGTTCTGGGCCCCCTCTGGGTGCTGGGGAGGGGGTGCTGAGCCCCCTTTAGCTGCTGGGGAAGGGGTTCTGGGTCCCCCTCTGGGTGCTGGGGAGGGGGTGCTGAGCCCCCTTTAGCTGCTGGGGAAGGGGTTCTGGGTCCCCCTCTGGGTGCTGGGGAGGGGGTGCTGAGCCCCCTTTAGCTGCTGGGGAAGGGGTTCTGGGTCCCCCTCAGGGTGCTGGGGAGGGGGTGCTGAGCCCCCTTTAGCTGCTGGGGAAGAGGTTCTGGGCCCCCTCTGGGTGCTGGGGAGGGGGTGCTGAGCCCCCTTTAGCTGCTGGGGAAGGGGTTCTGGGTCCCCCTCTGGGTGCTGGGGAGTGGGTGCTGAGCCCCCTTTAGCTGCTGGGAAGGGGTTCTGGGTCCCCCTCAGGGTGCTGGGGCGGGGGTGCTGAGCCCCCTTTAGCTGCTGGGAAAGGGGTTCTGGGCCCCCCTCTGGGTGCTGGGGAGGGGGTGCTGAGCCCCCTTTAGCTGCTGGGGAAGGGGTTCTGGGCCCCCCTCTGGGTGCTGGGGAGGGGGTGTTAAGCTGCTCCTTTGGCTGCTGGGGAAGGGGTTCCACCCCCCCCCTTTGTGCTGGGGAGGAGGATGCTGATCCCCTGCTCTGGCTGCTAAGGAGGGGGTGCTGGCCACCCCTGGCTGCTGGGGGTGTGTGCTGAGAAGCTAGGCAGCTTGTGGATGCTGGGGGCTTTCTGGTGCCTTTTGCTGGGGAGGTGGTGATGTAGCCCCCTGGCTGCTGGAGAGGGGGAAACTGGGGTGCCCTAGCATTCCCTCCCCAGCACTCCCTCCCCAGCAACCACAGTCCCTCCAATTGGGGTGTGACATCTGGCTGTCTCTGGCTGCTGGGAGGCTCTGCCTGCAAGACCCAGAGGTAGGCTTCCTCTGAACGTGGAGGATCTATTTCTTGGTGCCTATATACAGCCGTCCTCTTCCCGGTTTCTCAAAGCCCCCCAACCCTTGAGGAGGGAGGCGCTAGGAACAGGGGTGTTGTTGTGAGGTTGGCTCTGCTGACGTGTGGAGAGAGTGTGACGCAGTATTGTGCATGGTTGTCCTCGTGCTTTGACACAACCCCAAAGGACAGATCTTTGTAAGCACAGCTTTCTCATTGTTATCCTTAGATCTAAAGTGATGAAGAACTGGGGTGTCATCGGTGGAATTGCGGCTGCTCTTGCTGCGAGCGTTTATGTCCTGTGGGGACCCATCACGGAGAGGAAGAAATGCAGAAAAGGTGCGGGAGACGGGTTGGGTTTTGTACACATAACTGTACGTTCACCAAGTCTAGTGGGGTCTCGGATGCACCATTCTCCTCCCCTTCCTGAGAGTATGTTCCATTGACTACAAAGGGGTTTACTTCTGAGTAGAGAGGTGCAGGAAACTGCAAGCTTAAATGAGGCAGAGCAGTGAGGCGCTGCTTCATTAGGGCTACATAGTTCTCCAACTGCTAGGGTGGCAGGGATGGCATTGTGCTGCCCCGACTTCCCCTGCACCCTGCCATTCTGGGCACCAGCAATGATGACCGGCAGCTACCTGCTGGCAATGGTGGCAGTGGCAGCACTCCTGGCTGTTTCTATATAATATATTATTATTATATTATTTCAAATTATTATGATTATTATTATTTTATTATTATTATATAATGATAATTATATTCCCAGGGCTGGTGCCAGGCCTTCTCAACCTGGGGAACACGTGCTTCATGAACTCTCTGCTCCAAGGACTTTCTGCTTGCCCATCTTTGATCAAGTGGTTGGAAGGGCTCACAGTTCAGGACAAGGCTGACCAGAGCGAGACTCCCAGGCGCCCGTGCCTGTCCTCGACGTTGCTTCGCCTCCTGAAAGGTAACACTCACTTTGTAATATCCGAGCAGTTTATAGGATTGGGAAGTGGAAGCGTTTTGATTTTGGTGCCCTGGATTCACTTCCTGGCCATGCATTTGATGCCCTTAGCGTTATCCTGCCAGGAGGCGGTGGACGACAATCTTCTGGATGCCAGCTGCCTGTTGGAAGTCTTGCGGATGTATCGGTGGCAGATCTCCTCTTTTGAAGAGCAGGTAGGCTCTGGCGGGCTGTGCCTGTTAGACACTGTGCCTGTTAACCAGCAGGCCAGGGTTCGAGACCTGGGTCCCCACAAGATGGGGTGAGCCCATCCTTAGCCCAGCTCCTGCCAACCTAGCAGTTTGAAAGCATGGAAATTCAAGTATAGGTACCACCTTGATGAGAAACATAACAGCGCTTTGTGCGCCTCGGTTTATAGTCGTGCCGGCCCAATGACCACAGAAGTGTCTTTGCGCAACGCTGGCTCTGGGGGCAAACGGCTTACAAGCTGTGAAAAAGTATCTGAGGGGAGTATCTGTTCTCCCCATCCATTCCTTACCCTCTGCTTTCCCAGTTGGGTTGGCCTTGTTTCTTAAACTGCATGCTCTTTCCATTCGGTAGGACGCTCACGAGCTGTTCCACGTCCTTACCTCCTCGCTGGAAGATGAACGAGATCGTCAGCCGCGGGTTACGCATCTGTTCGATGTGCATTCGCTAGAGGTACGTATCCCAGAAACACTGTGGGTTGAACAACTCTGAAAGCACTTAGGCGGCGATCCTAAACACACTTTCCTGGGAGTGGGCCCCATTGAATTCAGTAGGATTTACTTCTGAGTTGACATGCTTAGCCTTGCAAACCGGAAGGCTTCCCCAAAAGGTCCTTCTGACCGAATGTAGCCTCTCCACTTCTGCTCTTTCTAGTAATTGAGCGTGTGCTGCAAAGGCTCAGAGATCCTGCAGGAGGTCCCCTTAAGGATAACCTATAAAAGGCTGGTGGGGAGGATGGGGGGTGTGAGTAGCCCCATTCAGTATACCCACCCCCCCCCGAGAGTGTAAACCCTATATGGGGGTGGAAGGGTATGGTTGGCCTCCTCCTTGACATTGTAGTTTATGAGACGATTCCCTCCCACCCATGGGGTATGTTCAGATGGGGTATGTTCATTCCTCCAAGCATGTGCACATGAACAAAAGGCCTTGTGGTTTATAAAGTGGCTTCTAACAAACTTCTGCTTTTGTATCTATTTCTGTAGCAGCCGGAAACCCCCCAAAAGCAAATCTGCTGCAGGACGAGAGGTAACCTGCCCTTGTGAAACCCACACTACCTTGATAGTAGAAATTCTGTTCCCTCTTTTCACTGTATCTTGCTTGTGGAGTCCCCAGTGGATGGGGTGGAGAGGGGCCTGGATTGCTCCCCTGGAAAGGGGGATCGCTGCCCCCCCTTGCGATCTGGGAGCCTCCAGTGCAACAGAGGTCACCTTCAGCTGATACGTGTAGCCCAGAGTTGTCTGCACCCACCAGTAAGGTTGCCATCCCTTTCCAATGCAAAGAGGTGAGCTGTGGAATGCTGTGTCATGGTTTGTAGTGTCTCCTCGACCTCTTTCGAGCCACTGGAGGCTGCAGCATCCTTTTCACGGGAGGCTAACCAGCAACATGGTGTGCAAGAACTGCAAGCATCAGGTACGTGCAGGTTGGGAGAGGAGGAAGAGACTGACCACCTGCAACCCTGGTCCGCCACCACAAGTGATGCCAGGATGGTGGGGACTCAGCCCAGGGGAGGCACAGCAGTCAGTAGTGATAAGGAGATGTATTTTTCCTCCTTTGCGGAAAAAGGTGCGCGTTAAGCCTGGGAGGGAGGCTGCAGGGCTTGGAGCTGAGGGCTTGTTTTCCTTTCAGAGCCCACTGCGCTATGATACATTTGACAGCCTCTCCTTGAGTATTCCTGCTACCATGTGGGTAAGTGGTCACTCTCTGGGCCTTTTATTTTTAAAATTCAGGGATGCATTCAAATGCCTTGTGTTGAATTGCCTCCTTGGCGTGTAGGGCCGGCCTCTCACCCTGGACCACTGCCTACATCACTTCATCTCCTCCGAAACGGTCAAGGACGTCGTCTGTGACAACTGCACGCAAGTACGGCCTTCTCTTGTTGTTGGCAGCCCTTCCACTTTGGATGTGGAAGGCCTTGAGTCCCCCAGGGAATAAGGTGGGGTATAAATAAAGCGCTGCCTTGCTTTTCACCCATTGCACCTCCATGCTCCTCTTTTGAGAAACCCACAACTGGACTGCACCAGCTACTAATACTGCCAGTCCATGAGGAGCCCCTTTCCATCCTCCTGTCTACGGTGTTGTACATAACGCTATTCAGTGTCTCGGTTGGGTTTTTCCACTTCCCCAGATTCAGGCAGATGATGCAACGAGCGGGCACGTCGTGGAGAACCAGAGAACGACGTTTGTGAAGCAGCTGAAGCTGGGGAAGGTGAGCACCTCAAGGTCTCCTCTGGGAAGCTTTGGAGGCTGTGGAATGGCCGGGGTGATAGCAGAAATCCTCTCCTCTCATCCTGACACGGTGTCTTTGATCCACAGCTCCCTCAGTGTCTCTGCATCCACCTGCAAAGGTTGAGCTGGTCCAATCACGGCGTGCCTCTGAAACGGAACGAGCATGTCCAGTTTGGCGAGTTCCTTGTCATGGATCTCTACAAGCATCGCTTCCCTGCCCAGAAGTTGAGCGCCAGGGGTGGCGCAGAAGCGTCGTCCAGCTCAAAGGAGGGGATGATGCCAAAATCGCCCGGTACTGCCTGGAAACTCTTTTTCATTCACCTCTGGTGGACTTTTCAAGCTGGTTAGCAGGGAGGGTGCTTCATATAGGGCACAAGTACTGCAAACGATACCCAGCCCTCCCAACGCATGTCTTCTTTTGCAGATGTAACCCAACAGAGTAGCAGCAGATCTGCCCTGATGAATGGCTCCTGCTCCCCGTCACTGCTAACCTCCCCAATCGCCTTCCCCTACGTGGCTGTCCCAGAATGTGGGTATGTCAGCTTATGAACGCCGCTACCAGCCAGAGGCAAACACCTGGGCTGTTGATTTCTACCAGCCAAGGGTCTGTAGGTTGCCTTGATCTCTCCTGCTTAAGTCCTGGTCAGTGTGGAGTCCTAACCTATTTGGGTCCAGCACATGCATCTACCTCAGCATATGGTGCAAACTGCAGAGAGGTGCATGGTGGGGTCGTCAGTGTTAGGCTAGGGCAATACTGACTTACTGACGTGTAAGGCAATACAACTTACTGACATGCTCTGCCATGTCTACTCAGGACTAAGTCCCATTGTGTTAAATGAGACTTACTCTCAGGAAAGCCCAGTGCCAGATTCCAAAATGGTAGATTTCACCTTCTTGTGACCCCCCCCCCCGGACCCAAGTTTGCAACCCTTCCCAAGGGGGTCTCGACCCCCACTTTGAATACCACTAGGCTAGGGGAAGGAGGAATTGGGTTCAAATCCCTGCTCGGCCATGAATCAGAGTTGGAAGGGACCTAGTAGATCATCTAGTCCAACCCCCTGCCTATTGCAGGAAATCCTCCATCTCTGGCAGGTTCTTGTCAAGCCTCTGCTTGAAGTTCCCCAGTGAGGATCAGCAATGGTGACCATACTGAGCCCATCAAATCCCCACAGCCTTGTCTACCCTACAGGGCCGTGGTGAGAATTGAGCGATGGAGGGGGACCCTCGATTGCATCCCACAGCTCCTCAAAAGCAGGTTCCATAGACTGCAGTCAATAGCTGTAGTATGAGATAAATGGAATGTTGCCCCTTAGGGAGTGACCCCATGTCCCTGTGTTTTCCTCCTCAGTTCCCCTACTTATCTCTACCGCCTGATGGCCGTCGTGGTCCACCACGGAGACATGCATTCGGGACACTTTGTGACGTACCGCCGGTTCCCCCCTTCTTCCAAAACCCCACTGGCTGCCAGCAACCAGTGGCTGTGGATCTCCGATGATGTGGTGCGCAAAACGACCCTGCAGGAAGTGCTTTCATCCAGCGCCTACTTACTCTTTTACGAGCGCATCCACTCAAAGCGGCAGCACCAGAAACAGGAGTTCCAGCCTGAGGAGTAAGGAGATAGGGAGGTCCGGCCTCCAGACAGTGGCGCACTATCCATCACGTTGCGCAGACAAGCCCCTAAACTGGCCAGATCCCACAAGGAGTTGGCCCCTTGGACCAAAATGTTGCTACCTGATGTTGGTCCACCTACATTGTCCGCTCCTGCATGTGTTGGAGAAATGCTGCTTTGTGTGTAGTATCCTCAGTCGAAGCAGAAGCTTTCGTTTACCTCTCTTGCCTCTGTTGTGACGGACCTTCTAGCACCAACCTTAAAAATTCAACGTGGTGAGCAGTTGTCACAACTCTTTGATACGTATCAATAGCAGAAGAGAGGAACCTGCAACAAAGTGCCTTGACCTGGATTTCAGTCTACCTGCCGTCTTGAGATCAGCCCTGCTTCTTGCTTAAAATCCCCAGGGAGAGCAAGCGGTGCCGTGTCGTACAGGTTCTACACACGGCCAGAGATGCCACGTTGATGCCACACACGCTTGACTGGTTGGTCTCTGAGAAATTCTGCCACCAATTTTAATCTAGCTCAATAAAAAATAAACTTCTTTATTATGACTTGACCACCGAAAAAGCTTGTGTGTCTTTCTAGCCTGAAACTTTTTGTACCACTTCTACTCTCTGCACACTTCAGCCTTGTTTTCAGTTATGGGCCAAGACTTGTGGGTCCCATCACCATAAGTATGGCTGATTGTGCTCCCCGAGTGACGAGATTACCTAGAAGCACTTGACTTCTGTCGACTTAGGAGTGGCTGTGGGAAGAGACTGAGCTGGGACCTGCATGGAGGGGCTCTTTCTGTGGATGGTCTCCCTTCCCCTGCCCCAGCCCCCTCTTTCTCTCAGGCCTGCCCTTCTCAAGGAGTAGCATGTGCCAGAATTGCAGCCGTCTGTGGCCGCTGTGGAAATAGCTCCGTGACTTGATTGTGCTGGAGTCAACTAATGAAGGAGTCTCAACTGCTGCTGTACTACTTTGGCCAACGCCTGGAGCTGAGCCAAGTGGGGGTCTGTTTCTCCTATTCTGTGCCTGTCTTGTGTTGTAGCAAGAAATAAATCTGTGTGAAATGGCTGTACGTGTTTGCAAGTGGAAAGCACTCCTTTGGCTTTCACTCCTCCTTTACGGGGGGATGACTGCGTAGCAGCGTTAGTTTGGGGGATACAAACCTTCAGCCAATCTGGAATGCCTCCCCTATCACAGAAGTGGAGGCATTACCAGACTGATATGATTCAGTAAGCTGCCCAAGAAAGGAGGGGATGGATAGAAGATGGGCTCCCTGAGAAAGAGGGGGATGGATAGAAGCTGGGCTCCCCGAGAAAGGGGGGGATGGTTAGAAGCTGGGTTCCCCGAGAAAGGGGGGGATGGTTAGAAGCTGGGCTCCCCGAGAAAGGGGGGATGGATAGAAGCTGGGCTGCCTGAGAAAGAGGGGGATGGATAGAAGCTGGGTTCCCCGAGAAAGAGGGGGATGGATAGAAGCTGGGCTCCCCGAGAAAGGGGGGATGGATAGAAGCTGGGTTCCCCGAGAAAGGGGGGGATGGTTAGAAGCTGGGCTCCCCGAGAAAGAGGGGGATGGATAGAAGCTGGGCTCCCCGAGAAAGAGGGGGATGGATAGAAGCTGGGCTCCCCGAGAAAGAGGGGGATGGATAGAAGCTGGGCTCCCCGAGAAAGGGGGGATGGATAGAAGCTGGGCTCCCCGAGAAAGGGGGGATGGATAGAAGCTGGGTTCCCCGAGAAAGGGGGGGATGGTTAGAAGCTGGGTTCCCCGAGAAAGGGGGGGATGGTTAGAAGCTGGGTTCCCCAAGAAAGGGGGGGATGGATAGAAGCTGGGCTCCCCGAGAAAGAGGGGGATGGATAGAAGCTGGGCTCCCCGAGAAAGAGGGGGATGGATAGAAGCTGGGCTCCCCGAGAAAGAGGGGGATGGATAGAAGCTGGGCTGCCCGAGAAACGATGTTAGTTCTACTGGGGGCAGCTTTTGAAACGCTTACAAATGCCTTTCCATAATTTCCAAGGGAAAAGAGGCATGGGCTGGTGTGGTTGAGTGCATGGGTGCTGAAGATAGCTAAGTAGGGAAGGACCTGGGCAGCTCTTGGACAGGAGACTGCAAGCCAATAAAGCTGTCATGAGATATCGGAGCCAGAAGGTGTTGCTGTTTACCAGAAAAATCCTGCTGGAAGCTTGTAAGGCACTTCCTGAGACCAGATGCCACGCAGGATTCCATCTTAGAGAGCTCTACAAGTTGCTGGTAGAACAATTACCTACCTCACAGGGTTGTTGTGAGGACATAAAAGGGGATACACAAAAGGTATTCAAAAGAATACTGTGGAAATGATATTTCCAGCAGTCGAGCATACCCCAGGAAACATGAAACTACACCAATACTGGCTCCAATCCAGTATCCAATACACTGGATACTTCCACCACGAGAAAAAACTCTGGACTCTGAAAATAAATTTGCTGTAATATAAGTGTGATGGTGGAGAACTTGGTACAACCAACCAACCAACCTGAACTCCCCTTCCTTTTCTATGCCCCCAAGAAAGGCATCCCCCATCCCTGCACTCACAGGATACGTAGTCGACAAAACAAGGAGAGTCCCCCAAGTCTTGAAAGTTATACCAATCCAGCCAAGCTCTGTCTTCCTTTGCAGACCCACTAGAGAGCCATCAGCTTCCGAAACGTTAGGTTGATTCTCGGGGCCAAGACCTTCTTGCGGATGGGCAGGCTGTGGTACCAGTAGTGGTTGGTGGGGTGGTTCATCATCAAGAGGCTTCCATGTTCCAGCTGCAGTCTGATGGGGCTGAGGTGGCACGAGGCAGCCTTGCCCCGGGAAGCACCGTGGCGGAAGACAAAGTCCCTGCAGGCTCCGAAGGAGACGGACGCGATGGGGCTGCGAGGGACCAGCTCCCGCTCGTCGTCTTTATGCTCACCCATGTGATCCTGTCCATCTTTATACCTGCAGGGTTGAATTTAAAATTTCATTATTTTATGCTCTTATGTATATTCTAGTGAAAAGCATACCCGTATGCCATCCCCCCATATGCATCAACCACCCATGCGCAACTTCCCTCCATGCACATCAACCCCCCATGCACATCAACCCCCATGCACAACTTCCCCATGCGTATCAACCCCCCATGCGAATCAAACCACTATGCACATCAACCCCCATGCGCAACTTCCCCCATGCACATCAACCCCCATGCACAACTTCCCCCCATGCACAACTTCCACCCATGCACATCAACCCCCATGCACAACTTCCTAAGGGGCCCAGGGGAGATCTGTAACCAGTTTTGAACAATAGCTTGGCACCTATAGGGAAGCAGCCATCCATGTCCAGGGGGAGAGATGTTCCTCCATATGGAGTTGTTGATTTCCGTTTAGACTAGAATTAAATCTATAATGTATAGCTATATACATTATATAATGTATATGTAATGTATAGATATATATATATATTACGTCTGTAATATAATCTTATAAAATCTAAAGTAAGATTATAAAGTATTACAGAGGTGCCTCACTTAAAGAGCTTAATTCGTTCCAGAGGCCTGCTCTTTAAGTGAAGCAAATTTTCCCATAGGAAATAATGGAAACTCAGACAATTGGTTCCACAACCCCCCAAAATATCCATAGAAAAATATTAACTACATATAAAAATGATGACAAAACAATGGAATTGAATTCAAAACACTATAATATAATACAGACGGTGGGCACTAACCGGTTCAGGCTGGATCGCCTGAACCGGTTGTTTGTTCTGGCTCCCCGCTACCAATCCGGTAGCTATGGGGGGGGGGGGGGCAGAAAACCGGCCGCACCAGTTCGGCGGCTGGCCCACCACTGCACTGCGCATGCACCAACCAAACTCACAGGAAAGCGTGTAGGCTGCTGTTTGCATGCTCCTTGCAAGCTCCAGCAGCAACAGCAGAAGGGAAAGATTCTATGCTGTTTACTCAGAATCAAGCCCCATTGAATACACTGGCGCTTATTCACAGGAAAGGAAAAGTGCAGGGAGGGAAGGTGGAGGGGGACAGAGGGGTGGTTGTAGTGGCCTCCGGGCAGGGGGGCTTCCTTAGGGGGAAGGGGTCTGTTTGGGGGGTGCAGGAGGAGTTCCCCTCCTACCTGATGGAGACTTGCCATGCTTGTTGGCTGTAGAAGGCAGCCGTCTTAGTTCCACTGATGAAGAGCTCTTCTGCTCCCCCTGCTTCCATGTACTGCGGGGGGGGGGGGGGGGTCCCGCCTCACTCCCTCAGCCCAGCCAATGCTGGGGAGAGACAGGGCATCCAGGTGCCCTCTTCTGCATCTAGCATTTTGAGATTGCCTATAGGCACAATCCAGAGTAACTACGGGAGCACATAAGAGACATTACGTGCACCCGTAGTTACTGCACCACCTAGTGAAAACCTATGGGAAATTCATATTGCAATCCAGAGTAACATCCGGAGCAAGGACTCGCCGTAGTTACTCTGGATTTCACCCACAATCTTATTTAAATAACACTTAATCTTACATAACACTAAAGCTGCAATCCTAAAAAACACATTCCTGGGTGTAAGACCCATTGAACACAGTGGGTCTTACTTTTGGGTAGACATGGTTAGAATTGTGCTCTTAATCTTACTTTAGATTACATATTACAGATGTTTATAATTTTATATATACATATACGCACCCATATATATAATATAGTGTCATATATCTATTAACCAGCAGGCCAGGATTCGAGACCTAGGTCGGCCCCACAAGACAGGGTGAGCTCCTGTCCTTAGCCCAGCTCTGCGACGTCAGCTGGATCCAATTGTATTGGCTCTGCCTTTCCATTGGACTAATTCAGTGGCGTGGAGAGGGGGATTTGCTGCTTGGGTAACAGCCTATCCTCCATAACAATCTAACCCAGGCTTTCGTGCTTCGCATGCAGCGTATGCAGCGCAGATACCATAGTCTTCCAAGACTGACGGAGACCTGCATTTATATTATAGACTTCTATTTTACTCTGGAAACTAACACAATGCATCTACTTATGCAAAGCATCCGTGTTAAAAATCAATCAGGCTTGCTGCAGTGCACATCTCATAGCACTCAGCTAGACTTACTTATAAGTAGGGACCTGCAAAAGGTGAGATTATTTTTCCTGACCAAGGGGTATCCCAAAATAACCTTGCCTTTTGCTGGTTCTTTCTTATAAATAATTGTGCTTATGAATCTACTATCCAAAGCACCTGCACTTGGGTTAGTTCTAGTTAATGAGAGTGAAAAAATTCCTTGACAATCCATTATAACACACTGGCCACAATCCAGCACTGTGCACGCAGCACAGACGTTGCAGTCCAGCCCATCCTATTATGGCTTCTTAAGTCTCACTTCCATTACACCAATGGTGAGCAAGCAGGCAAGAGTTGACTTCACACCACCCCAACCCCTCACCGTTACCTGTTAATCAGAACAAAATTGAAGGTGTGGCCGGTGGCTTGCTGGATCCGGTCTCTGATGCGATCCAGCACAGGAATCCACGGCTTGGGAACAAAGGTGGTGCCTGAGTAAGTATAGGTCAGCCCGGCGTCCCCATATGTCACTTGTTTCCTTGGTAGGTTATGCCACTTGCCAAAGACGTGGAGTTTGGCTCCTGTTTTGGGGAGAAAAATGGAACAACTGAAAAGAGGTGCCATTAAATGACAAGCACAGACATTTAAAGTTTCTGTTTCTATTGAGGTTATTAGAAACCAGTGAACACAGTGGCAGGGAGTTCCATTAGGCAGCGAAACCCGCCCTGTGTCGCTGCCCAGTGTATTCCCACAAGTGATGGTGCCTGGAAGAGAACCATTTTCAGGTGATGCGTATTGCCAGGTAGAAGCACTGCTTTTGGTCCAGCACAGAAGGGCACTGAAGACGAGCATTTTGGGCAGCTTAGTGGATGATTGTTGGACAGGCCACCCCAGATGCTCCTCTGCTGGATCAGACCCCCCTCCCCGATGCTCCTCCGCTGGATCATGCCTTGGCCCATCTAGTCCAGCTTCCTGGACCGTACAGCAGCACACCAGATGCCTCAACAAGACACCTGCATTCACGCGTCACCCTTACCTTCTGAATACTCCACCTCCTTTTCTAGCTCCTGGAAGATTCTGTCTGCTTCGGATCGGCCAAACAGGATCATGTAATCACAGCTCAGGCCTTCGGCCCGGATTTGCTTCCACGTAGCACCTTTGGGATCCTCTTGGTGAGATGCCTCCAGCTTGGGCTGCTTCTCCTCCCTTTTATGACCCGCCTCAGCACAGACTACCACATTCTCTGCTTTGAACTCAGGGGAGGCTCCCCTCTTCTGTCCTACTGCAGACTTGCAAGTGCCTCGGACTAGGAATTTATCCATCGCCAGCTGCTCTGCACCCAAAATTCATGGGAGTCAGGAAGAAACCTGTAATTAAAGACCTCTATTAGATAATGAAAGGCAAGGGCTGCTCCCTCCACCCCAGGAGTCCTGCCAAGTGGAACCAGCACCACGCTTTGGGGTCACCCTGACTGATGGATGTGATCCTGGGTACTCTGCCTCCCTTGAGATCACCAGGAGAAGCTGATAGGAAGGAGGCAAGATTAAGTGCTGGGGAATGAAGGAGTTGTCAGACTTCCTGCCTGCCAAGGAACTGGGTCTTATCGGGGGCACTTGCAAGCCCCCTCCCAACCATGCCATAAAGAAGCTGGGCTGCCTGAAGTGCAGGCAGGCAGACCTGGGACTTGTAGCCTGGAATTTGCTCTGCTCTCAGCTTCCTTAGGGGTCCAGGAGCTGCCACCAAGCACAGCCTGTTGTGGGCTCTTCTGTGCCTCCCTCAACCCCTTGGCCTGGGGGCAAGGAGGGAAGAGGGGACTCCGCTTCTGCGGGTCTGCTGAGTGCTGGCTCCTCCTGGACAACCTCATCCACTGGATCTGGGTGGGGGAAACACAAGGAAAGTGGAGGGCTCAGGGTCTGGGAAGGTCAAAAGGAGAATGGAGGGCACTGGGTGGTCAACCCGGTAGTTACCCCTCCTAGCCTCCCTCAACCTGTGGTTCTAAAGGGCACAAAGAGGGTGGGGGGTTCTGGGTCTGCAGGGTCTGCTGAGTGCTGGTCCCTCCTGGACAACCCCTGGCAGCGAAGGGCACAAACAGAGCATGATGCTCTGCAGAGTCTGTCTGGTGCTGCCCTTCCACCCAAGATAGGGGGCACAAAGAGGGTGTGGGTGTTCTGCTCAGGACCAGCTCCTCCTGGCACTGGTGGGGGGTCCAGGGAGGTGGGGGGGCCTCTGGGCCTGCACGATCTAGAAGGGACACAAAGGGAGGGAGGGCTCTGATGGGGGGATACTTAGGACTGGGGGGCCCAGGGAGGTGGGGGGCTCAGGGAGGGAGGCAATAGGGTGGAAGGCTCGGGGGGGGGGACACTTAGGACTGGGAGGTCCAGGGAGGAGGGGGGCCAGGGCGGGAGGCAATGGGGTGGAGGACAGGGGAGGACACTTAGGACTGGGGGGCCCAGGGAGGTGGGGGGCTCAGGGAGGGAGGCAATGGGGTGGAAGGCTGGGGGGGGGACACTTAGGACTGGGAGGCCCAGGGAGGAGGGGGGCAGGGAGGGAGGCAATGGGGTGGAGGGCTGGGGAGGACACTTAGGACTGGGGGGCTCAGGGAGGGAGGCAATGGGGTGGAAGGCTCGGGGGGGGGACACTTAGGACTGGGAGGCCCAGGGAGGAGGGAGGCCAGGGAGGGAGGCAATGGGGTGGAGGGTTGGGGGGACACTTAGGACTGGGGGGCCCAGGGAGGCGGGGGGCTTTGGGTCTGGAAGGGAGAGAAGGGAGTGGAGGGCTCGGGGGGTTGTCTGCCTGGTGCTGAACCCCCCCAACCTGCCTCCACCCCGGGACTGGGGGGCAGGGAGGTGGGGGTCCCAGGTGGAGGGCTCGGGGGGCCTGCCTGGGGCTGATCCCTCTGGGGCTTGGGGGTCACGGGGACGTGGGGGACTCTGGGTCTGCAGGTTCTGCCTGGTTTTGGCCCCTCCAGTCCTCCCTGTACCCCTGGGAAACACTACGTCTACGCACCGCCGGGGGAATCCCTTGTGGAAGGAATCCCCGCCCTGCCCATGACGTCACAGCCACGACTCCTCCCTTCTAGACGACGTCACTGTAAGCCACGCCCTCAACACTAGGCACACACTAAGCGCATGCGCAGAAATAGCCCCGCCCCTTGCTCCACTGCGCATGCGCACGCGCTTTGGCGCCAATTTTCGGCTTCTGAGGAGAACCGTGGGAAGGGCTGAGGAGCATCGGCGGTCACCTCCTCCTCCACGTTGCTCGACCTGCAGCGCCGCGTCCCGGCCATCCACGGAGCCGCTATGATCGGGCAGAAGACCCTCCTGTCGTTCTTCTCGCCGGCGCCCGCCACCAAGCGGAGCCGCTCCCCCGACACCGGAGGACAAGCTGAGGTAAACTGAGGGGTGTACGGAGGCCGCAGGCACCCAAAAAACACTCGCGCGTTATTTAATTCCCGCGGGTTGGAAAAGGCGCCCTTTCTGAGGCGGCGACCAATCAGGAGCCGCCTCCTCTAGTATTGGCCAATAGGAGAACAGCATAGGCGGGCTGAAGAATATTGACCAATCAGCTCCGTCGCTTCATTAGCAACCGTTGCTAAGGGTGCGCTGTAGAGACTGCGATTGGTGCGTTGAGCTGCCCATTATTTCACAGCCGGCCAATGAGTGAGCGCGAGGGGCGGGACTACAGTTGTGTTTATCCACGCGCCTGGATAAACTGGGCGTGGCCCGAGCGAGGCAGGGCAGGCCAATGAGAAAGCGCGCGGTTTCTTTGCCTGAGACTGAGGGGCGTGGTCGGAGCGGCAGGGGAGGACCAATGAGAAATCGCGGGCTTTTCTTGCCCAATAAGAGGAGAAAGGGGCGTGGTCGGAGCTTCAGGGAGGACCAATCAGAAGCGCGCGCATTCGTTGCCCAATAGGAAAGAAGAGGGGGTGTGGCTTCCTTATGTTGTTGCCTTGTTTTTCCCGCGAAATGCGCACGTGTTTTTCTCCACCCCGGAAGTGCCGGCTGTCGTTCCAGTGCTGCGATGGGGGTGCTGGCTGCTGGGCTCCGTCACCCCGGCCTCCGGCTCTGCTTTCCGGGCCTTCTCCCCACGCTCACCCCGCTCCTCTCTCTCTTCCAGGCCGCCTCCCCAAAGAGGCCCAAGACCGACGCCTGCGCCCCGCAGTCTCCTCCTCTCAGCCCGGAGCAGCTCGACCGTATCCGCAGGAACAAGGAGGCTGCTCTACAGAGGCTCGCAGCCCGTACCGGTAGCCTCCTCCCCACCGAGATGGGCCAGGGCTGGCGGGTCTCCCTGGCCGGGGAGTTCAACAAGCCCTACTTCGCTAAGGTGTGTAAAGGGAGTGAGAGGACTCCAGCTCTCTGTATGTACCGGTGGTGTAGCGAGGGGGCTGGAACAGCCAGCCTTGGGGGAATGCAAGGGATCCTTCCTCTTTGGACCCATTGCAGGTGGGGGAGCTAAACAGGGCTGGGAGACTCTGGGGGTTTTCCTGGTACCAGCTTGGCCTTGTCTCCCTCAACCTCTGGGACTGGTGGGGACTTTATGGTACCTGGGTCTGTCTGGCACCTGGAGCGGGAGGGATGCAAGGGGGTAGGAAGTTCTTGGTGTCTGTCTAGTACTGGTCCATCCTGGTCTCCCTCAATCCCTGGAACTGGTGGGGACTTTATGGTACCTGCATCTATCTGGTACCTGGAGCTGGACGGGATATAAGGGGGTGGGAAGTTCTCGGGGTCTGCCTCGTACTGGTCCATCCTGGTATCCCTCAACCCCTGGAACTGGGGAGCAGCTTTATGGTACCTGGGTTTATCTGGTACAGTAAGGAGTGGGAGTCTCTGGGGATCTGCCTGCTATCAGCTCATCCTGGCGCCCCTCAACCCCTGGGACTGGGGAGGGACTTAGAGGTCTGGGTTTGCAGGGTCTGTCTCATACCTGGAGCTGGGGGGAACACAAGGGGGTGGGAGGCTCTGGAGGTCTGCCTGCTACTGGCACATCCTGGCCTCCCTCAGCCTTTGGACTTGGGGGGGGGTGCTTTGTGGGACCTGGGTTTATCTGGTACTTGGAGCTGGGGGACACACAAGGGGGTGGGAAGCTCTGGGGATCTGCCTAGTACTGGCTCCTTTTGGCCTTCCTCAATCCCTGGGACTGAGAGGCTTTGAGGGGTCTGGAGGGTCTTCTTGGTACCTGAATTCCGGCTCCTCTTCCCATTCAGCCCCGCTTGTTTCTCCTGCTAGAATGGTTCTGAAGGGGTCGGACCCCTTGCACAAACACCCCCAGGCTAACTGCTCTACTCTCTCCAGCTACACCACTAGTGCATACTGAAGTGCTGCTGAAGCTCAGCTCTCCAAGAACTGAGTCCCAGGATGATGGTTTGGGAGTCAGAGTTAAGACCAAATTCAGATCCCTGTTCAGCCACAATGTTTCCTGAGTGATCTCAGGCTTTTCACCCTCTCTCAGCTTTACCTACTTCACAGGGTTGTTGTGAAGACAGAAGGAGCGAAGGACCCACCAACATCACCCTGAGCTGTTTGGGGGAAAATGTGAAACAATCTTGTTTGTGTTCCTTCAGCAGGGTCCTAAGATGTCCTTTTTTTCCTTCCAACTCAGCTTATGGCCTTTGTCGCTGAAGAGCGCAAGCGATACACTGTTTTCCCACCTCCACATCAAGTCTTTACATGGACCCAGATGTGCGACATCCGTGATGTGAGTGAGCATGGAATAAGTAACGCAGCATTAGTTGTGGCACTGGTTGAATGTGCAAAGCACTTTACATTTCTTTTTCTTCTAGTAAAGGGGTGTCCAAACCTTTTGGCAGGAGGGACACATCATCTGACTGACACTGTGTTGGAGGCTGAAAAAATATTTTTTTTGGATTTGGAGGATTGCAAAACTTGCCCAAGGGGCAGATGGACAAATTTTGCTGGGGGTTGAATTGAGGCTTGCCGACGGCTGCGTTTGGCCCTGGGCTGGGTTTGGACACCCCTGCTTTAGGTTTTTAGGGACCTGCATTGTGAGGTTCTTGAATATGAGAGGAGGGTTTGGAATAGGAGAAGAGGGTTATCAGCCCCTTGTACAACTTAGTTCTATCTGCATTTCAGAATGATTTGGGACCAGAAACTATTAATGCTGGCTATTAACATTCTTTGCTTTTTTCTCACTTCTAAATAGGTAAAAGTTGTTATCCTGGGACAAGACCCATATCATGGACCTGGTCAAGCACACGGGCTCTGTTTCAGTGTCCAGAAACCAGTTCCACCTCCACCTAGGTAAGACCTTAGCTCCACATTCCTCGGACAGGCTCAGGCCTGTGCCCCCATTCACCATTAGTTTCCTTGCTAATCCTGTTTTGAATGCATGCTGTGTGTGACAACACTCTACTTTGGAAGAGTTTGACAAAACCTTTATTTTTCTCTGCAGCCTGGAAAACATTTATAAAGAGCTTGCTACGGACATAGAAGGGTTTTCTCATCCTGGTCATGGAGACTTGACTGGGTGGGCCAAACAAGGTAATTTAGAGCATTGTTGGGTGGGCTTAATCCACTTGCCAACGGCCCCCAGGAAGGGGCAGACGTAACCTAATAATGTGCAATTAATGCGATTTTGGCTGCAATCCTAAACACACTTTCCTGGGAGTAAGACCCATTGAACATAATGGAGCTTACTTCTGAGTAGACATGTGTAGGATTGTGCTCTTTGTCTCAGAGTAACTGAGGTTGGCTCTTTAACTTGAAAGATAAGCTTCCCTTAAGGCAGTGGTCTTCAAAGTAGTACCCCTTGTGGAGGTCATCACTTCATTTTGGGGGGGGGGTGTTGTGAAAAGTAGACATCTTGGAATCTGGCACTAGGCATACTCCAGCCATGCCATCACTTCTTAGGTGGGGAGGTGTCCCGGACAGTCATTCCCAGAAGGGGGTCCTGGCCTGAAATGCTTGAATACTTGTTTTAACAGAAGGTCTCTGCTGGCAGTGGGGCACTTAATTTTATTCCTTGCTCTTACCTCCATTTCTATATTTGCAATTTCAGGGGTGCTTTTGCTCAATGCTGTCCTCACAGTCCGAGCACATCAAGCCACTTCCCACAAAGAGAGGGGCTGGGAGGAGTTCACCGATGCAGTTGTGGGCTGGCTGAACAAAAACTTGGATGGCCTGGTCTTTATGCTGTGGGGAGCTTACGCTCAGAAGAAAGGCAGCGTCATTGATAGGGTGAGTAGCTCTTTTCAGTGTGGGGGGGGGATAGATGAACAGCGATAGCGACTCCTAACAAAGTACTCTGTAGCTTTTGGATAAAGCCACCTTGAGTGTCTTTTTAAGAAAAAAAGGTGGGATATAAACTGAATTAATAAATGCTGTATTTACTCGAATCTAACGCTCGCCTTTGTCAGCTGAATTCAATCTCCAAAATCAGGATGCGCATTAGATTTGATGGTTAATTAGATTAAGTGCGGTATTTTGATTACCAGTGGTACAGTTACAACTACAAGTACAGTGGTATCTTGTAGGCTGAATGCCCTATAAGACAAACGTTTTGAAAGACAAACTAAAATTCCTGTAGGATTCTGCTTTATAAAACAAATCCCTATTGGCCAGGCTATGGTGGCGGTGGTGGGACTTTTCCTCCTGCCTGCAGTACCAGTGACTGGCCAGCAGAGGGACACACAGGCAGCAGCCTTGTCTGGGCCTCCCCAGCAAGCATGGGGTGGGCCTGGGGCCTGAATTTCTGAGCTTCCCCACCAAGTCTCCTGCAGCCTCCTCCAGCTAGCCAGCCAGCCAGCAGAGCCCCTGCAGCAACCACCATCAGGTAGGAGGGAAACCCCCTCCTGGACCCCCCCAAAAGAAACCCCCCTCCAGGAAACCCCCTCCCTGCTTGGACCCCCACTACAACCCCCTCTCTTCCCACCACCACCCCTACCTGGACCCCACTCCACCCCACTTCCCTGTAAGTCCCATTTTGCATCCACACTTTCCTGTGAGTGAGCCCCACTGGATACAATGGGACTTGATTCTGAGTAGACAGCATAGGACTTTGCCTCTTTTGCATCAAGGCAGAAGCTATTACTGCTGCTGCAAACTGCCCACGTGGTTTGCATAGATAGATCTTGTGTACACACAAAGGTTCTTTGTTAATGTTGCTCAAAAAGACACCAGTGACTCTCATCCTTGGCCATAAAGGTTTTTCTTTTCTGTTTTATTGTACAATATTTTACAGTGTTTTTAATTAACATTACAGTAATTGTGTTTTATTTTATAGTGTTTTGAATTTGATTATAGTGTTTTGTCATCATTTTTATATAGAGTTAATATTTTTATATGAATATTTTTGGGTTGTGGAACCAATCGTCTGAGTTTCCATGATTTCCTATGGAAAAATCTGCTTTGTACGAAGAACGCTTTGTAAGACAAATGCACTTCCGGAACAAATTAACTTTGTCTTACAAGGCACAGCTGTATGGGGTGTGCATTAGAATCGATGGTGCATTTGATTTCAGTAAATACGGGTAACTTGGTATTGATATCCAATACCAGATATCCAGATAACCAATACCAATTGATATTGATGGATACTGAATATTGATATCCAATACCAGATATCCAGATATCCAATACCAATTGATATTGATGGATACTGAATATTGATATCCAATACCAGATATCCAATACCAATTGATATTAATGGATATTGAATATTGATATCCAATACCAGATATCCAGATATCCAATACCAATTGATATTGATAGATATTGAATATTGATATCCAATACCAATGGATATTGAATATTGATATCCAATACCAGATACCCAGATATCCAATATCCATTGATATTGATCGATATTGAATGTTGATATCCAATACCAGATATCCAAGGATGGGTGGTATGTCCACGATCTTTCTGGTTGTTCTCAACAGAAGATGGGACACTGAGCTAAATAGTTGTTTGAGCTAAAGTATGAGGGTATGCGCCTGGCCTCCCTGCCAACCCATGCCTAGGCTCCCTAAGATCTTATTTGAATCCTACTGGTTTGTTGTATTGGTGCAAGACCACAGGTGGGCAGATGCCGGTTCGGGCCTATTCGCCCGAACCGGATCTTCCCCCTGGGCGGACGCTAGCAAGCTGGTCAGAGCCACGGCTGCCAGAACCGCGGGGACCAGTTCGCTAGCGGCCACACGCATCTCCTGAAGCTCGGCTTCAGGAGACGCAGTGCACTAGCGTCCAGCTGGATGCTCGCGCACTGCGTCTCCTGGGGCCAAGCTGGACGCACGCGCACTGCGTCTCCTGGGGCCGAACTCGGCTTTATGTACCGCATTTCAACCAGAAAAACTCAAGAAGTAATTGATGTCGCCAAATAAATGAATGGTCCCCAAAGGGCTCCCGATTAACGTCCCTGGTTTTCTTTTCCAGAAACGCCACCATGTCCTGCAGACTGCCCACCCTTCTCCCCTCTCTGTGCACAGGGGGTTCTTTGGCTGCAAGCATTTTTCCAAAACCAACGAATTGCTGACAAAATCGGGGAAAAAGCCCATTGACTGGCGAGCCCTCTGATTTGCGTAGCGTCGCGTGTTACAACTTGAAAGAGATGGCGCCGTCTTTGCGGCGTGGACGCTACGTGAATTATTAGTTTTCCTTGAATGGGTCAAAGCGGAATAGTCCTACTCCGGAATGAGGGGTTTCAATTTGAACGCAGTTCAAGGATTGAAGGACCTTCTGTCCACACATTTCATTTGGGGCAAAGACCAACCCAACTGGTTGGTCAAGAGGAATAACGTAACTCTTAATTTTCAAGTCCTTGCCAGCCGATTTTGTTTTTATTCCAGAGTAGGACAGTTATTGTTATCATCTTCTGCTGTTGTAAATATTGGCTCTTTTCTATGTTTTGTTTTTTTCTATTTTTGAAGAATATTCATTTTGTTTTGAACAGCAAAGAAGCTACTTTTTGTACTTTTTTGACCCCAAGAAGTATTTCTTTGGCAAACTGGTTACAATATCCATGTTTTTTGAGTTTTAGAAAATGCTCCAACGTTGTGGAATTTCAAAATTAAATTGGTTTTAAAATTAATGTCAGGTATTGGGTATTTGGGACTCCATAGCCATATCTCAGGTACCCCCTTATGAACACAAGGGAGTGTTCTCGATCGGTCTTGATGATCGAATAGTGACACAGATGATCGAATTCGTTGTTTAATTACCAGCTTCCTTCAGATTTGGATATGTTGGACTCTTTTCCGTGGCCAGACAAGATTTACTGTCCATATAGCCTCACTACAATCAATGGCAACACCAAGATTTCTTTACCAGTTTCTTGTCTTTAGGAGAAAAGTTAATTTTCTTATTTGAGGTTTTTATTTGAGGTTTTTATAAACAGATCGCAGGTCAAGGTCTTCTGGGCTGGTATATTTAAAGACCAAACGGAGCGCCGCTGAGCTTTTGTTTGCTTTTTTCCTGTTAACACTATATTGTTTTTTTTTATATTGTCTGTATATTTGTGTTTTTAAATAAAGACCATATTCAGACCGTTGTTGGTTCATAGTAAGTGCTACGTGTTTGTTTTTTCTGGCACGTTCGCTACTGTTCTAGAAATAATCCCCAAATCTAGAGTAACTACGGGAGCATGTAAGAGACTGAGTACAATCTTAACCGTGTCTACTCAAAAGTAAACCCCATTGTGTTCAATGGGTCTTACTCTCAGGAAAGTTTCTTTGGGTCTTACTCCCAGGAACGTTGTAAGAGACTATGAGCACAATCCTAACCGTGTCTGCTCAGACGTAAGCCCCATTGTATCCAATGGGTCTTACTCCCAGGAAAGTGTCTTTAGGATTGCAGCCTAAGTAAGAGACTATGAAAGTTGTAAGAGCATGTAAGAGACTATGGCTGCAATCCTAACCATGTCTATTCAAAAGTAAGCCCCATTGTGTTCAATGGGTCTTACTCCCAGGAAAGCATCTTTAGGATTGCAGCCTATGAGCACAGTCCTAACCATATCTACTCAAAAGTAAACCCCATTGTGTTCAAGAGGTCTTACTCTCAGGAAAGTGTCTTTTGGATTGCAACCTTATTAGTCTTTGAGCACAATCCATACAATGCCTACTCAAAAGTAAGCCCCATTGTGTTCAAGGGGTCTTACTTTCAGGAAAGTATCTTTTTGATTACAGCAGTGGTCAGGGAACAGGGGTAAATTACCCCAAATGGGGGTAAAAATGAAATTCCTGGGGGTAATGGAAAGGGGTAAGGCTGCAATCCTAAAGACATTTTCCTGGGAGTAAGACCCATTGAGCACAATGGGGCTTACTTTTGAGTAGATAAGGTTAGGATTGTGCTCTTTACGTGCACAGGAGTTACTGCACCACCTAGTGAAAACCTATGGGAAATTCATATCGGAATCCAGAGTAAGTTGTTCCTACACCAGAGCAAGGACTCCCCATAGTTATTTTGGTTCTTGCAAATCAGAGTCTTTATCCAGTCAAAAAAAATATTAGCCCTACAATCCAGAGTAACAACAGGAAGACGCAGGAGGCGCTTACTCTAGATTGCTCTATGCATTTCCCATAGGTGACACCGTAACTACATCGGTGTGAAAAATCCCATAGTTACTCTGGATTGTAGCTTAGGGCTGCAATCCTAACCACAGTCCTGTACTGCCCTGGGGGTGTCACAAACGTGCCGTAAGTTTCTGCCCCACTCCTGGGGTGTTAAGCCAATGCACAGACATGTACTGACCTCCCCACACCACCATGGAAAGATATGCCAGGGGGGTTAGGCCAGCCTAAATTGGTTAGAATTGTGCCCAAAGCTGCAATCCTAACCTGCAGTTAGGTTGGCATGAGTCCTATGCTGACGTGGGGGTGTCACAAAAGTGCCATTCCCTTTGGGAAGAAAGGCAGGATATTAAATAAATAAGACACTTGTGCGCCACTCCTGGGGGAGGGTTAGGGCAGTGCGCAGACATGCGCTTGCCTCCTTACATCACCATGAGAATAGGACACCGCTGAGTTGTGCCAGCCTAGGTTAGGATTGCACCCTAAGTTTGACTAGCCCATTCAGCGGCTTCCATCATTCCTGATTTTATTGATACATTCAAAGCAAAGGTGGTTCTCCCTTCAGAGATGGTTCTCTTAACAAGCCCCTCTCACTATGGGGGGATCAGATGCTACAGTTGGGTTGCGAAAGAGTTTCCTGGCATGGATTTTTCTAGGTTTAACCCCAAGCATGTCGGAGGCAGAATTTGGCATTCTTGCTTGGAAGATCAAGATGGATCTGGGTGGGTTTCAGGTACGCCAGGTGCAAAATAGGGACTGAGGATGGTGCGCGGAAGGGCATTCCCCCAAAAGGGGGGCATGTTCTTCCTTCTCTGGGCATATGCTCAACCCAAGGCTTTGTGTCTGGGACCAGAACGGGTTTCTGGGATCCCAAGGGTAACAAATTTTGGTGAGAGGTTGAGGGTGTGGGAGACCTGAATGGTTCCCTAAAGGGGGAACAGCTCCGCCACCCCCGGCATAACTCATGTGAACAGGTTCTGGAGCAGATTCTCCCCTTTGCCCTGCCTGTTCCTTTCCTAAAGCATGAGATTTTTATAGCCCTCTGGCATTCTGTGACATTTGGACGATGTACACATGTTGTCCCTTTGGCATCGGACTGCCACCTTTGCCCCACTTACAAAGCGAGTTGTCCCACTTGGAGCTCAGCATGACGCTTTGGAGCCGTGCCATGTGGGTGGTGGTCATACAACGTTAACCCCAACCCTCTGGCCCTCCCTCTGCGTATTGAAATAACAGGAGCTTTTCAAGATCGTGTTTGGGATCTTTAGGACAACTTTAGGGATCGTGTTTGGGATCTTTAGGACAACTACATTTGATTTATTAAAATGTGATTAATTGATATTAATAAATGGAGCCACACTGGGAAGCAGGGCACAAAACAGGTAATATTTTTGGATAGCTGAAAAATCCACTTGTGTAAATTGCTGTGTGTATTTTCAGGTCCTTTGTCAACGAGAAGTGGGTGACAGTGGGAATACTGGTTTTAACTGGTGGTCTGACCACAGCAGTGGTTTTCTAAATGCTTTTAATATGTCTGTATGTATATTTTTAATGAACTTATGCATTTTATTACTGTATTTACTCGAACCTAATGCTCACCTTTTCCAGCCAAATTCAGGGCTCAATCCTGAGTAACTATGGGGAGTCCTTGCTCTGGTGTAAGAACGTTACTCTGGATTGCAATATGAATTTCCCATAGGTTTTCACTAGGTGGTGCAGTAACTATGGGTGCACGTAGTTACTCTGGATTGTAGGGTATGTTTCCAAAATCAGGGTGCACATTAGATTCGATGGTTAATCAGAATTGAGTAAATAGGGTATTTTGATTATAAGTGCACATTAGATTATATGGTGCGCATTAGATTGTTGGGTGCGCGTTAGATTATGGGGTGCGTATTGGATTCGATGATGCATTAGATTTGAGTAAATATGGTATATATTTGATGATGCGTTAGATTTGAGTAAATATGGTATATGTTGTCTACTATTGTATATTTTAAATGCTGTAAGCCACCTTGAGTTCCCTTTTGGGAAGAAAGGCGGGGTATGAATAAATGAAATAAATAAATTAAGGGTATTTCCTTACGGTCCAGGAAGGCCTAAGAAATCAATCCCCCAGTGACCGGGGGGGGGGAGGAGGGTGTATCCTGGACCAGTCACAACCCACTTAATGGGATTGTTGGGGATAAACTGGGAAACTGTCAGGGATAGAATTAAGAAATCGTAGGAAGTGACTGCTAAAAAAAATCAGTATTTAAATAAATACCAAAAATTCTTCATGAGGAATGAGGCCTTCACCAGGGGCCTTGCCTATTTTCAGCTGAGCTACATGGCAATATGGCTGTAATCCAAACCTCCAGTTAGGCCCAGCCTAAGCCTGGCATAAGTCCTGTGCTGACCTCCACTTAGGCCCAGCCTAAGCGTGGCATAAGTCCTGTGCTGACCTCCACTTAGGCCCAGTCTAAGCCCCGGCATAAGTCCTGTGCTGACCTCCACTTAGGCCCAGTCTAAGCCCCGACATAGGTCCTGTGCTGACCTCCACTTAGGCCCAGCCTAAGCGTGGCATAAGTCCTGTGCTGACCTCTACTTAGGCCAGTCTAAGCCCCGGCATAAGTCCTGTGCTGACCTCCACTTAGGCCAGTCTAAGCCCTGGCATAAGTCCTGTGCTGACCTCCACTTAGGCCCAGCCTAAGCGTGGCATAAGTCCTGTGCTGGCCTCCACTTAGGCCCAGTCTAAGCCCCGGCATAAGTCCTGTGCTGACCTCCACTTAGGCCCAGTCTAAGCCCCGGCATAGGTCCTGTGCTGACCTCCACTTAGGCCCAGCCTAAGTGTGGCATAAGTCCTGTGCTGACCTCCACTTAGGCCAGTCTAAGCCCCGGCATAAGTCCTGTGCTGACCTCCACTTAGGCCCAGCCTAAGCGTGGCATAAGTCCTGTGCTGACCTCCACTTAGGCCAGTCTAAGCCGCGGCATAAGTCCTGTGCTGACCTCCACTTAGGCCAATCTAAATCCCAGCATAAGTCCTGTGCTGACCTCCACTTAGGCCCAGTCTAAGCCCCGGCATAAGTCATGTGCTTACCTAGGGGTATAACAAAAGTGCCATAAGACACTTGTACATCACTCCTAGGTGAGAGTTAGGCATACACCAGCCTCCCCACACCATCACAGAAAGGCCAGGTGAGTTAGGCCAGCCTAAATTTCTTAAGATTGCTTCTTAAATTTCTGATATGGTGGCCGTGATTGTGATGTCATTACTGGTGGTCTACTGTGATGTCATCAGCAACATTACCTGCGTTATATAACTTGTAAAAATGTTGCTTAGTATGGATATAATAATAGGGGAGAGATGGCCCAAATATAGGACAGATATGTATAAGTTGCCAGAATTTATTAGATTTAACTGCCTGGATTAATCCCATCCAGGGCTGTTTCATGAAAAAATGTGTATGTAAGTACATTTACTCGAATCTAATGCGCCATCAAATCTAATGTGCACCCGATACTTCTAATAAAAATACTGTATTTATTCAGATCTAATTAACCATGGAATCTAATGCACACCCTATACTTATAATGAAAAGGAGGAGTAGAAGCTTGGTTAAAACCCTATTCAACAGCTGGCCAATCTGTTTAGAAGGCTTGGATGGAGAGACACTTCTTTTTCCTGCTCATGATTTACAATCCACTTCCATCGAGCAGACAGATAAGATAATAAAATATTAGATTTAAGATAAATATAATAATATTAGCAATCACCGTGAGGTGACCGGTAGATTCAAGGACTAGTCTGTATCAGTTGAGGGTGATATTCACTCTCTTGGTAGAAAGTAAAAGTTAAATTTTAAAGCGCTCCACAATCACAGTCCTAACGTTAGGCAGCCTTTTCGGAACCTCTAAAATACAGTTTTAATAGGTTTTTGGGAATCAGTTCTACCTTCTTCTTTTTTTTTGATTGCCATTCATTCCTTAGCTAGACTATTGATTGATGAGTGATTGGGGAAGCACTGCTGATCTGTTTATTTATTAGCTATACTATTGATTGATTGATGATTGCATTGGGGAAGCACTGCTGATCTAGCTATTTGATTTATTAGCTATACTGTTGGTTGATTGATTGATGATTGTGATGGGGAAACACTGCTGATCTATTTATTGGCAGTACTGTTGATGGTGGATTGCATTGGGGAAGCACCGCTGATTTATTTATTAGTATACTATTGATTGATGAATGATTGCATTGGGGAAGCACTGCTGATCTATCTATCTATCTATCTATCTATCTATCTATCTATCTGTCTGTCTGTCTGTCTGTCTGTCTAATTTATTTATTAGATATACTGCTGATTGATGAGTGATTGCATTGGGGAACCACTGCTGATCTATCTATCTATCTATCTATCTATCTATCTATCTATCTATCTATCTATCTATCTATCTATCTATCTATCTATCTATCTAATTTATTTATTAGATATACTGCTGACTGATGAGTGATTGCATTGGGGAACCACTGCTTATCTATCTATCTATCTATCTATCTATCTATCTATCTATCTATCTATCTATCTATCTATCTATCTATCTATCTATCTATCTAATTTATTTATTAGATATACTGCTGATTGATGAGTGATTGCATTGGGGAACCACTGCTTATCTATCTATCTATCTATCTATCTATCTATCTATCTATCTATCTATCTATCTATCTATCTATCTATCTATCTATCTAATTTATTTATTAGATATACTGCTGATTGATGAGTGATTGCATTGGGGAAGCACTGCTGATCTATTTATTTATTAGCTAAACTGTTGATTGATTGATGAGTGTTTGCATTGGGGAAGCACTGCTTATCTATCTATCTATCTATCTATCTATCTATCTATCTATCTATCTATCTATCTATCTATCTATCTATCTATCTATCTATCTATCTATCTATCTATCTATACTGTTGATTGATTGATGAGTAATTGCTTTGGGGAAGCACTGCTGACCTATCTATCTATTTAATTTATGTATTAGCTGTACTGTTGATTGATGAGTGATTGCATTGGGGAAGCACTGCTGATCTATTTATTTATTAGCTATACTGTTGATTGATTGATGAGTGTTTGCATTGGGGAAGCACTGCTGATCTATCTATTTAATTTATTTATTAGCTATACTGTTGATTGATGAGTGATTGCATTGGGGAAGCACTGCTGATCTATTTATTTATTAGGTTTATTAGCTGTACTGTCTTGTTAAGCATGTTCCAGAACTGCTGGTGAATTATGTTGTTTTTTACCTTTGGCCCAGTAGGCACGAGTTAATCTAAACATTAAGTTCTTCATAGGGCCTGCTGCCGAGCTCCTCATCGTCATCGTCCCCCGTTGTTGGTCTGCCAGAAATCCCTGGAACTGAAAGCAAAGTTGCTTATCACGCTGCAGGAATGGTGGAGGGAGTCCAATCTTGGAGCAAATGTATTGGTGAGTAAATGCTGAATAAAGCTAACTTGGGGGGGGGGGTCGTATTATTTGGATGTGGTGTGATGGGGAAGCAGGTATCTGCCCCAAAGTCATAGAGATGAAGTAGACCTCAGAGCTGAAGATATTCTTGGTTAAATTCTGGGATCCGGTGGCTCTCGGTACATCTTGGATCATTCACAAATAGTGCAATCCTAAACATTCACAAGCAAGGCCCATATCCTAAAGACATAACTGCTTATGTTACCTTTGCTCCGGAGCAGTTAAGGTGACTTTCCATAAGATAACACTAGAGGGTGACATAACTGTGTGGACCCTTAACTGCTCTGGATTTTGCCCTGTCCCATTGTATTCAATAGTACTTACTCTCAGGAAAGTGCAGTTAGGCTTGCAACCAAAATCAGTCGCATGAAACCATTTTATTACAATTATTTGGATAACATGATAGTATTTTTAATTATGAAAATAAAAGGGAGGTGCGTCCTGAATTGCGTGCTGGTGGGGAGTGGACAGTCCACACCTAGTTTAGGCTACAATCCTAGCCTCCCAGTTAGGCCAGCATAATTCTCAACACAAGCCATGTGCTAGCCTGGGGGTGTCACAAAACTGCACTCTGCGCCACTGCTTAGGGGGTGGGTTAGGACAGTGCGCAGATATGCGCTGGCCTTCCCACATCATTGAGGGAATGGGAAGATTGATGACCAATTTGTGCCAGCCTGAATTGGTTAGGATTGTACCCAAGTCTCTGTAATTTGTGGTTGTATTTTGTCATCGCTAGTTCGATGGTGTGATGAGAGGCCAGGGAAGTTAACCAGAGGGTGGTGGGGGAATACTGGGTGTAGGAGGAGGAGGAGGATGGTTGCAATCCAGAGTAACTACGGTGAGTCCTTGCTCTGGAGTAAAAACAAGTTACTCTGGATTGCAGTATGAATTTCCCATAGGTTTTCACTAGGTGGTGCAGTAACCACGGGTGCATGTAATGTCTCTCCTGTGCTCCTGTAGTTACTCTGGATTTTAGCCGATGATGATGATGATGGAGATAAATGCAAGGGTTTTGTGGGAGAGCCTTGAGCCAGTGTTGCCAACACCTCTGGGTTTGTCGAGCTGCCCAAGATGCAGAGTAGCATGAGGTTCATGAAGACAACTGAGATGGTTCCCCCAACCAGATAGATTTCTAGGGACTCCCCCCCTTTGCGCTTCTCCTGTGGATGGTACTTCCCAAGCTGTGAGTCCACACCAGAGGTGGGGGATTTGGGGGCTTTTCCAACCACTCCACTCTTGATCCATCCCTTAAGAAAAAGAGGCAAGCGTCTTGTGATTCTTAACAGTTTCACTCGGCAATAGGATTGAGGTTATCGTACCCCATAACTCATCCCAGAACAACAGGTGTCAAGGCAGACTCTCCGGCTTTCCCCGCAAGGCTGGGACTTCATGGGTTACATCACATCATAGGATTCCAGCCGGCTGGCCCTCTTGTTGCTTTGGTGCTTTTTGGGGGCGGGGGGAGATTAAAAATAGCTGTGTTTCCAAAAACCCCGTTACAAAATGTGGCAACAGCAACGGGAGGAAGACCAGGCGATAAACATGCCATTGAATCTAATGTGCAGCCCAATTTTTAAAGGCTTGAGATTAAAAAATCAAAAATTAAAATGTTTTGCACAGGTGCAAAATTTCATTTTACTGCATATAACGATGAAATGTGTCCTTTGTATATGACAATAATAATAGGATGATGTTATGATTTTAATGTAATTGATCTACTTTGTACAGCAATGGGTTTGTGTTCCATTTTTAATAACAATATAGTAAACAAACGTGTAACTATACTTATAATCAAAACAACATATTTACTTGAATCTAATGCACTATTGAATTTTGGAGACTATGGGCACAATCCAGAGTAACTACAGGAGCATGTAAGAGACATTACGTGCACCTGTAGTTATTGCACCACCTAGTGAAAACCTATAGGAAATTCATATTGGAATCCAGAGTAACTTGTTCTTACTCCAGAGCAAGGACTCCCGGTGGTTACTCTGGATTTCACCCTAATGCTGTAATCCTGAAGACACTTTCTTGGGAGTAAGACCCATTGAATACAATGGGGCTTCCTTTTGAGTTGGCATGGTTAGGATTGTGCTGTAATGCTGCACTCCTAAAGACTTCCCGGGAGTAAATGGGGCTTACGTTTGAGTGGAGCACAATCCTAACCATGGCTGCCATCCTAAAGACACTTTCCTGGGAGTAAGTCTCATTGAACACAATGGGGCTTCCTTTTGAGTAGACATGGTTAGGATTGTGCTCCATGTTTACTGAAACATAAGCAACATTGTGTTCAGTGGGTCTTATTCCCAGGAAAGCGTCTTTAGGATTGCAGCCTAAATTCGGCTGGAAAAGGTGTGCATTAGATTCGAGTAAATATGGTATCAATCTCAGGTATGCATATTGGCCAGATCCAATAGGTAGCTGTGAGTTGCTTGGGGGTGAATCATACCCTATGTATATCTCTCTGTTCTCTTATTTTTTAGGATCTCTTAATGGTATTTCTGGCTCATTTAACCTTTAACGTTGTGATCGAGTGGATTTGGACTAAGATGGCAAACTGGGCATCGGTTGACCCTCCAGAAGGGTTGGAGACAGAGCAGCAACTTGCAGCAGAAACCCAGGATGTGCTTCCCGACACATCATCTCTCCATCCTCCTGAGGCTTCTGGAACACAGTTCCCACCTGTCAAATCCGTCCAGGCCCCCACAGTTCCCTCTCAGCAGCCTCCTCTGAGCAGTCAGCCTCCCACCGGTACCCCCAAGCAGTCGGATCACCCAGTTTGCCAAGGCAAACCCCCAATCCCCCCATCTTCCTCTGATTCAATGATGCAGCAGCCCCAGGGGTTCATGTTGACGGACCCACCAAACCCCTTGAACCGGGCCGTCCTGGCATCCTCCGACACGTTGAGACAAATGAGGTCCCTCTCCTTGGAAGAGGTGGACATCAATCAGGTGCAACTGAAGCGGCAAGCCATGGCCAAGTTTGTGTTGGGCTCTTTTGAGGACAACTCTTCGGACGACGAGTTCATGGCTGGATCCTTCCGGATGTCCGGAAGGAGAAGGAGCAGTTTGGCCAGCATCGGCTCCGCGTCCTCTATAGACTTGTCTTCTCTGTTGGAAGCAGGATCAGCAGGAACCATGAGGTGTGGATCATTTTGGTTTGGTGGGCTTGGCTTGGCCTTTGACCCTGTTGGGACCCATCTAGGTTTCCCAGATTTTTTTTTAAAAAGAGATGTAGGCTGCAATCCTAAATACACTTTCCTGGGAGTAAGTCCCATTGAACACAATGGGGCTTACTTTTCAGTAGACATGGTTAGGATTGTGCTTGTAGAAAGAAATAATATTTATAAAAAACACCCTCAAATATGTATCGCCCTATATTTACACGTTTGCAAATTGCAGGAGCACATTTCTTTAGTGTAATTAGCAGTACATAACAGTCCCAGGGCTTGAGGCAGTTATTCTTTATTGTTATTCCATCTATAGTATTATTTGTTTGATTTATATCCCGCCTTTCTCTGCAAGAGCTCATTCAAGGGGGGTAACAACATAAATTAAAACACAATACATATACAGCGCATATTTAAAACAAGACACATTTAAATCTTAAAAATTTCCAACATCTTAAGTTGTTTTAATTTATTATTATCAGGGAAAATAATAATCATTTTCTGGGGGGAAAAAGGTGCCAATATTCACCATAGACCATCCTCATATGACCGTTAATTAGCTGCTGGTGTGGGCAGGTGGAAAAAGGTGCCGGTGCCAAGTATTAGTGAGTTCCTATTATTATTATTATTATTATTATTATTATTATTATTATTATTATTATTATTATTATTATTAGATCCTTCCATCACTCTTTGTGGTCCCACCAAAAATCCCCCCTCCATCCTCCTGATGGACGCGCATCCTGCATTTGCATCAGCGCCTGCTCCTCCTCTGGTGTCGGCGCCGCCTGGAGCTGCCAAATTCAGGCAGCTGGCTTTGTGCGCTTTGTAGAGACTTGTGTGCGCTAGTTCGGCGAGTTGTGAGTGCATGCGCACAGATTAGACGGAACTATGCCCACCAGTGGGTCCTGATCCACAGTTTGGAAAGCACTGCTCCAGACACTTACACACTGTGAACGCAAGTATTTTGTTGTTTGTAACCCGCTTTGTTTCCATTTCCAGATGACCTTCCCAAAGTGTGTGTACATTCACAAAGTGTGTACAAACCAGCAAAAAAGTTCAGGTTGATTCAATCAGTCACGAGCTGTTTCCAAAACCGACGCCGGCTGATAAGGAGAGCTGATAAGCTAAGTACCAAAGTCCTGCCGGGACTTATGGTAACACTTATGGGATTTATGTGGCTGTCCTTCCATCGCTTGCTTGGCTCCCTGTCTCTTTCCTGCAAAGTTTTTGCAGTTCTGATCTGTATGTGGCAAAAGAGTTGTACAAACCTGGGTGTGGGGTTGAGAGGGTCTGTCTGCACACGTATGTGCATGCGTGTGTGTGTGTGTTTTAATTTTCCAGAAGCAAGAAACTAGGTAGGTTTTAATCTCTTTGTCCACCATCCCAGACCAATATCCTCAGAAAAGCTCTTGAATCTACACTGGGGTCAAGTTAATATTTTCTGCCTCATCAATCCAGACTTTGGAGTGCTGCATCCTTTGTACCTGTGATCCCCCTTAAGGCATCCTGAGTCCATGAAAAGCTGCCCATACAGGGGTCTCCAAACTTTTTTGGTAGGGCCACGTCATCTCTCTGACAATGTTGGGGGCCAGAAAACTAATTTACATTTCAGATATGAATAAATTTATAAGAATGTATGGAGTGGATCACAAGACTTGCCCAAGAGCCGGATAGAGGGGTCTTGCCGGGAGTCACATTGAGGCTCACTGAGGGCCACATCTGGCCCCCAGACTGGGGCTTGGAGATCATAGAATCCTAGAGTTGAAAGGGACCTAGTAGGCCATCTAGTCCAACCCCCAACGATCTAGGACATTGTTTCACACCCCTGATCTAGAACATTGTTTCACACCCCATAGCTGTTTTTATGGTAGGGTCATTGGGTAGCGCCTTCTCATGGTATCCCCTCTACTGCCAATGCGGAGTTCCCTTCCTCAACATCCCCTCCAGTTTTAGACTGTATAGTTAATATCTGTGTCGGTGATATTCAAAGGGGGGGTGGGTCACAACCTCAGATCAGGGTGTCACAAGAGGGTAGGATTCACTAGCTTCAATTCAGGATTTTCCTGTAAATCTGACTGAACACAATGGGTCCTACTTCCAAGTAGACATTACAGGGCTCTGGCATCACAGTGGCAGAGCTTGTTCACATGGCGGAGCTCTGGCATCACATTTGGTAAGGTTTTACCGGGGGTCCCAGACAGATTTTTAAGTTTGAAAGGGGGGGGGGGGGCCTTGGGCTGAAATACTTGAGTGTCACTGCAGGGATGGAAGGACATTGGAAGAAACAGTCTTGGTCATTAAAAAAATTCAATTTAAAATAAAATTGGATTGCATCACTTCTTGGAGACGGAACCTGAGAATAGGAGCTCCTTTAATCCGCCATCCTGATGGCACATGGTTCTCATAGATGAGCTGGATCTTTCTGAATTAATTAGGTCAGATAAGTGAGGATTATGGCTCGCTTGCCCTGTAAAAGGTCATT
The DNA here is from genome assembly GCA_030015325.1 of Cryptoblepharus egeriae. Classification (NCBI taxonomy): domain Eukaryota; kingdom Metazoa; phylum Chordata; class Lepidosauria; order Squamata; family Scincidae; genus Cryptoblepharus; species Cryptoblepharus egeriae. Next base: position 2,274,651 of record JAREYC010000020.1, read on the forward strand.
AGGATAAAACTTTGGTCATGGAGTCGAAGTGCAAGGGTCGTGTTGGGTGTGAAAGGAATGCAGAGGGTAGAAGGGTGGCTTTTCCTAGGTTGAGAAAGAAAATCCTAAATTGGCCCAAGTTAACTGTGTCTGTTTTTTAAAGGGAAAACAGATTTGATGTCCAGGTGATCCTATATGTTTCCTCTACCTCCAGCCTTTCGAAGGTTGGATCAGGACGGTTCTTCTGGCTTGAGCCACTTGGGGCTGCTCGAGAGTGTGCTGGCCCCTTGCCCGAGGGGAAAGGGAAGCAAGCAGGAGCAGGGGAGAGGCCAGGCATGGAGGAGGCAGCAGCGGCAGACCTGCTGCTGATCTCTCCTGGAGGGCACCCAGGAGAGCTCCTCGGCCAGCAGGACCAGGAAGATGCCACCAGCCTCAACTGGTTCCAGCGCCTGTGGAGGTCAGTGCTGCCTAGTGGAGGGAGGAGCTGCAAGAGGGGAAGAAACTCTTTGTCTAAAGAGGGGAAGTAGCTTGTTTTTCACTTGTCAAACCAAGTTTATCCTCCGCCTGGCCTCGGCCACACAGAAGAAAGGGGGCTCTGGTGGGGCACTGCTTTGATGCCTTTTTTTGGTCCCTGAACTCAGGGTTTGTCCCAGGAATGCAAGGCTGCAGGAACCTGTTTGTTCATCAACCTACAGTATTCATATACCACTTTTTATAAGTATTGATTGATTGATTGATTGATTGACAGTTCATGTTCCCTAGCTGGCTGGCACTCTCCTTCCCTGACTTGCCTTCTTGCGCCTTCTGACTCATGCATGGCAGGTCCTCAGCTTGGGGTCCTCGGCAGGTCCTCGGCGAACGCTTGTCCAGTATTGGGATGGAGACCAGGGTGCCGTGCTTGCCTTGTCTATCTGGCCTTGGCATGAACGCCAGCCAGGATCCAACCACCTTAGCCAAAGCCCTCCCTGCTTTTTGCAACACATTCCTTGGGATGTTTGGTTTCTTACCGACCTACCTCACAGGGTTGTTGTGCTACCACTAGTTCACCAATCTTTCTCCCTCTTTTCCAATCCAGGGAGTGGTTGGAGCTCCAGGTGAGTGGGCAGAATTAGGTGCCCACCTGCTAGTTTGTAGCTTGTAACCTTGCCTTGGCCATCCAGGCTTGGCCAACGCCTCAACTAGGAGTGGCTCTTCGGGACCTGGAGCAGAGAGTGGGTTTTCCAGTTACTTGCCAGTGCATGACTGAATTTCAGAAGTGAGATCTCAATAGAGGTGTTGAGTCTTGCCATTGGGTCAGCACAAACTCCTACTCAAAGATCTTCTGTCCCCAACCCACAGGCTTAAGAGATCCTACAAACTACCCCTTTCTTTGGTCAACTGGCAGTGGAATAGATTGCCAAGGGAGGTGGTGGTCTCTCCATCATCTTCAAGCAGTGGCTCAACAAGCACCTGTCGGAGATGCTGTCGGATTTCCTGCAACAGGCAGGGGGTTGGACTAGATGACCTTATAGGTCCCTTCCAACTATGAGTCTATGATTTTTCCGCCTTTTCAATTGCTGAATCACCCTGAACACCAAAGCCTGAAGAAGAATTTAGTGCAAATGGATCATTTGCACCTTTTGAAATAATCATTTTTAAAAGCAAAGGGGGCAAAGTCACCTCCTGGGCTTCCTCCTGTTTGTCCTCTGTGCTGCTATCTTGCTCAGGCAGCTGCTTCAAGAACTGAAGCCAGAGGTGGGATGGGAAGATAGCAGACAGCGGAAGCACAGCATTCAGTTTCCGTATGGCATTAGTCATCGGTGGGTTTGGGAAAAGAGAGAAGTAGGGAGAGGAGATTGAATGGAAAACAGGAAGAACAATGGGGTGAGTGGTGGGAGAACGGGATCAGATGGAAGAGAGTCTGGGGACCTTCTGTAGGGAGAATCTGTACCTGGAGGCCTCATTCTGCATGCTAATGGTGTGACCAGGTGTTACTTTGCATCACCTTTCGTTCGTACGTTTGTTCGTTCATTCGTTCGTTCATTCGTTCGACTCAGTCTTTCCATCTGCAATATGGGAATAACAACACAGCACTGAATTAATAGGACTTTCATCATGCAGGGATGAAAGGCATATAGGAACTACTTATTACTGTTTTAATTGCAGTCCACTGTGGTGTCTCTGATCCCTCACCAGAAGTGTCTCTGATGACTCACCAGAAGTGATGTCATCAACCTGGAAAGTGATGTCATCAGCGGATCATCAATTACACCCACTGTGGGTGTCTCTGATCCCTCTGATCACCCATCCTGCTGTAGTACAACAACCCTGTGAGGTTGGCCGGTAAGAAATCAAACACCAAATTTCTTGGGAGTCGGTCTATGACTGGAGAAAGGTGGGATACAAATTTTTAAAATAAATAGTTATTGAAAAGCTTAACTTTCGTGTTTCGTGCTCAGGAAACAAAGCATATGCGCGCAGGTTGGCTGCGCATTATGAGTCGGAGAGGCTCGAGCTCTATTTAAAAATGAAACAGCTGCTGGTTGTGTTCAAGAAATCCCTGTACGGAGGACGGCTGGCTATTTATGTAGCCGGCGTGAAGGTCACTAATTCTTGATAAGGGGCAAAAATGTCTCTTCCATAGAGTCAGGAGTAGTTTGCGTTCCCACACTCCACCGAAAGGTATTGGGTGTGCTCAAGCTATGACTAAGAGTGTGAATGGTGCACTTTCTTGTGTGTAAACGCTGCATTGCGTCGCTGTATTGCCCCCGGTACGGTGTTCCTTAAAGCACAATCCTATGCATGTCTACTCCGAAGTAAATCCTATTATAATCAGTGGGGCATACTCCTAGGTAAGTACGGCTAGGATAGCAATCTTAACATAAATCCTATTTTTACACAAGTTGATTTACAGTTTCTTAGCGTGATCTTTACGTTCCACCAGCAACAAGTCCTTGCTGGATCGTGTCCACCTCCAGCTTATTCAGCACGATGTTTCCTCTCTCATGCTGCTTCCAGTTCTCAAACCTTTTAGCACCAGGACTCACTTTTTTGAGAACGACAGTCTGTTGGGACTCACCAGAAGTGATGTCATCAACCTGGAAAGTGATGTCATCAACGGAAATGGCATCAACATGCTGGGAAAAAATAAACTTATTTTAAATTATTTTATTAAAGTCTTGCAAATTATTTTATTAAATTTAATTATTTGATTTATTAAAGTGCAGACCTTTATGTGGCAAGCAGGCAGTGTAGTAGCTGTTTGCAAGGCTGCTCCACCCTCGATGCCCATTGGCTGCGGTCGACTCCAGAACCCCCTCAACGTTTCCAGGGTTCCCTCCTGCTCCTTGCAGAGCCGGAGAGAGCTTCCAGCTGACCTGCAATCATGTTTTTTAACACTAGAACCAGCATGTCCGGGATGCACCTGGTCAAGAGGGGCCGTGAGCAGAGAAAGGTGGATCTTCACCGGGACTTCACGGTGGCCTCGCCGGCCGAATTTGTGACTCGGTTTGGAGGGGACCGAGTGATTGAAAAGGTATTCATTCATTCATTTGTTCATTCATTCATAAGAGCCTGTGCTGGATCAGGCCCCAAATCTGGTCCAGCTTCCTGTATCTCACATCAGACCATCAGATGCTTCCACAAGCATTCAAGACACCTGCATCCAGGTGCCCTCTTCTGCATCTGGCATTTTGAGATTGCCTATGGGCACAATCCAGAGTAACTACGGGAGCACGTAAGAAACTCCCACCAGGTGACTGCACCACCAAGTGAAAACCTATGGGAAGTTCATATTGGAATCCAGAGTAACTTGTTCTTACTCCGGAGCAAGGACACCCCGTAGTTACTCTGGATTTCACCCTATGTCTTATTAAATAATCAAAAAATTCATTCATTCATTCATAAGATCATAAGAAGTGCCTGCGCTGGATCAGGCCCAACGCCTGTCATGTTCAGCTTCCTGTATCTCACAGCAGCCCACCAGATGCCTGAGGGAGCACATAAGACACCTGCATCCAGGTGCCCTTCCCTGTACCTGGCATTTTGAGGTTGGCTATGCCTTTAAAAAAAAAATAAAACTTTCGTTCTTTCCCACCCTTTCCCCAAGGATTTCAGGATGCTACATATAAGCCCTTCCCTCCTTTTGTCCTCACAACAACCCTGCAAGGTAGACAAGCCCCTGAGAAGCAGAGACTAGATGGGCCTATGGCCTAGCATTGCCATGTGTCCCGAAGAACAGGGACAATCCTGATTTGGGGGGGATTGTGTTCACATACTGGTAAATGTGACAGAGGGTCCTGTCCTCGTTTTGTGGAAGAGAACTAAGGCAACCCTACTATGGCCTGACAGGCCTGATCCAACACGGGTGTCCTTGTGTTCCTATGCGCAGGCTTTAAATATAGGGTCCGTTATCATTCCCTGCCGGCTTTTTTTCATCCCAGGTTCTGATCGCAAACAACGGCATTGCTGCAGTGAAGTGCATGCGCTCCATCCGCCGCTGGGCCTATGAGATGTTCCGGAATGAGCGCGCGATCAGGTTTGTGGTTATGGTGACACCGGAGGATCTCAAAGCCAATGCAGGTGAGTGACGCACTGAGGCTTGGTTCCTAGACATGTGTGTCTGGCACCACCAACATACCCCCAAGTTTTAATGTTTCAGAGTACATCAAAATGGCTGACCAGTACGTGCCCGTCCCTGGAGGCACCAACAATAACAACTATGCCAACGTAGAGCTGATTGTGGATATTTCTAAGAGGATCCCAGTGCAGGTAATGCGTTCCTCTGGATTAAATGAACCCATAGATAGATGGATGGATAGATAGATGGATAGATAGATGGATATGGGAGGAAGGGATAGATAGATAGATATGGGAGGAAGAGATAGATAGATAGATATGGGAGGGATAGATATGGGAGGAAGTGATAGATAGATGGATATGGGAGGAAGAGATAGATAGATATGGGAGGAAGAGATAGATAGATATGGGAGGAAGAGATAGATAGATAGATAGATAGATAGATAGATAGATAGATAGATAGATAGATAGATAGATAGATATGGGAGGAAGGGATAGATAGATAGATATGGGAGGAAGAGATAGATAGATATGGGAGGGATAGATATGGGAGGAAGGGATAGATAGATGGATATGGGAGGAAGAGATAGATATGGGAGGAAGGGATAGATAGATATGGGAGGAAGGGATAGATAGAAAGATATGGGAGGAAGAGATAGATAGATATGGGAGGAAGGGATAGATAGATAGATAGATAGATAGATAGATAGATAGATAGATAGATAGATAGATAGATAGATAGATAGATAGATAGATAGATAGATAGATAGATAGATAGGGCATACATGGATGGATGGAGGGATAGGTGGATATAGATATACTGTACTACTTTGACTGGCCAATTCTCTGGGACAGATGGAGAGATAGATATAAAATTTAAATATATTAGTGATAGATTAATGAATAAATGGGCTCAAATTCCCAGGATTTGTGCAAACACCAGCACAGAAATAAAGCACAAAATTAATAGGGTTAATTCCGCTGTCACACCATCACAGCTCCTGTTGTGGTTGTTCTACTGGGTCAGAGGCTCTTAGGGGACCATAGGTTGGCTGCTGGCAATATCTGGTCCCCGGGCCGGAGTTTAGAGACCCCTGTAAGATCATCTTCTGCAGTTTCTAGCAGTGATGCCACCGTGCCAACGGGGCACGTGTTGCGTCCTGCCATGGAGGGCAGTTATGGAGACCTCCTAAAGGTATGGGGAAGGTTTGGGTCCACATTGTGTTTGTGCCAGTGTTGGACAGGATTGGGTCCAAAAATGAATCTACAGGACTATAGTCCCGACTACAGGAATATACAGTCCTGAATCTACAGGACTAACATCTAGAGATGTTTTTTTTTATAGGCTGTATGGGCTGGTTGGGGACACGCTTCTGAAAACCCCAAACTTCCAGAGCTGCTGCAGAAGAATGGAATCGCTTTCCTAGGTAGGTGTCATGAAAGATGTGCAGCTGGGGACCAGATGAGGAGTCCCATGTGGTTGCTTATGTTAAAAAACTGTGTTTGTGTATGTGGGGATAGCATGACCATATGTCCTCTTTTTCCAGGACACATCCTTCTTTTTTAGCCTTGTGTCCTGAAAAGACACTTCCTTGTCCTCCTTTTCTTTGTGAGCAAGCAGCACATAGCCTTCTTGTAATTAATAAACTATGGCTGCAATGCTAAAGACACTTTCCTGGAAGTAAGATCCATTAAATACAATGGGGCTTCCTTTTGAGTAAACATGGTTAGGATTGTGCTCCTAACGTAATAAATTATATGGAATAGTTTTAAATTTTTTAATAATAATAATAATAATAATAATAATAATAATAATAATAATAATTTTTGCTGGGTTCAGCAAGAATTATACGCTGCTACATCACACAGTCCTAGACTCTTGAGAAGGGCCTGACTGGTGATGTGAATGAAACCAGCACAAAATTGTTTGCTGTGTATTTATGTTTGATTTTCAATAATAATAATAATAATAATAATAATAATAATAATAATAATAATAATAATAATCTGATTTTTGGTGCACAGAACTTTCTCTTGGAGGGCATAAATCATTAACAGATGAGAAGATGTAAATCTTGGTCTTGCATCTGCTCTCCTTGAGTTAAGATATTTGAAGGGCTGCTGCTGATTTAGTGGGGTGTGGGGCAGAACCCCTTCCTGGGGGGGTGGGTTTCATTCCCACCATGTGTTCTCTTTGCCAGGTCCACTCACCGAGGCCATGTGGGCCCTGGGAGACAAAGTGGCCTCGACCATCGTGGCCCAGACTGTCCACATCCCCACTTTGCCATGGAGTGGAAGTGGTAAGTGGGCAACGCTCTTGTTACTGCATGTCGGGGGTGTGCTCTGTGTATAGGGTTGCCAAAATTCTCTTCCACAAAATTGGAACAGGACCCTCTGTCGCATTTGCCGGTATGTAAACACAATCCCCCCAAATTGGGATTGTCCCTGTTTTTCGGAACATATGGCAACCCTATCCGTTGGGTGCCAACTCTGCCTTGTGTCACTTTCCTTTCATCTTGACCAGGGGTCTCTAAAGTTCTTGACCAAAGGGCCACATTAAATATCTGGCACAGTGTCGAGTTTTAAAATAAACTTAAAATAAATTTTAAAATAAATTTAAATAAAGTTAATGAATAAAATAGCTCAGGTTCCCAGGATTTTTGCAAACACCAACACACAGCACAGAAATAAAGCCATTACTTAAATGCACCCCTAAATCCCCCACAGCTGCGGTTGTGGGTTGTCAACTGGATTAGAGGCTCTTAGGGGAATAGAGCGTGACCGCGGACTAGTTAGAGGCTTGCCATGGGTCATATGTGGTACCTAAGCTGGAATTTGGATCCTAAGCTGGATCTTGACAAACAAGTGGTGGGATAACATGGCAAATGATGGTCAGAGGCTGATATGTGTTGACCAACCACTACCGTCTCACTAATGTATGCCTTGGGGCTGCTTTGCACCAGCCAGATGGGGGTCTCTCTCCCTCCAGATGGTCTGGCTGCTTCTTGAACACTCTCTGACGTGGATTTTCTTCCAGGTCTTGTGGCTGAGTGGAGTGAGGACAACGAACGGCCGAGGACCATCACGGTCCCTCTGGAGACCTATCGGCAGGGCTGTGTGCGGGATGTGGAGGAAGGCTTGGAGGTAACTCAGGCACCTCTCAGGCACTTGAGGGGGTTCCCATATAGAAAAAGGATGGCATAGGTTTAAAGCAGTGTAAAAACACACTTCCTGCCCTCTTTTCTCCCTGCCAGATTTCAGAGAAAATTGGCTACCCGGTGATGATCAAGGCCTCTGAAGGTGGCGGCGGCAAAGGGATCCGGATCGTGGAAGAGGCTGAGGAATTTCCTGCCCGCTTCAGACAAGTAAGCAGATGCCAGGCTGGGTTTTCACCATCTGGTTGATCCACGTAAAATTCCGGAAAGAATTTGGGTTTATCTTTTTTATTTTTAATTGGTTATATTTAAATCCATATTAAAATTGTGTTGGGTCACGGCGTTCGCAACCGATAGCAGATTTTTCAGCGTAGGCCACTCTGTCCTTGAATGGCTGGATGGACTGGACATTGACATCCGATGGGCACAAGTCCATGTGTTGTATGCCATAGGCGAAATAAATGCATACATACATAACGTATACATAAATAGCAGAAGCACGCTCTGCACGTCTGTTTTTGTGTTTGTGGAACTTGCCCTTGGAGTTGCGTCAATCATTAACAGACGTTAATATGCAAAGCTTGGCCTTACCTCTGCATTCCTTGAGGAAATTCGGTGTCTAGAACGGCAACCTTTAATCGGTCAGTTGCTTTGCTCGGAAAAATCAATGGAGTTTGGCAGAGCAATGGCAAGACCTTCCAGACTGAGGGTTCAATCCTATCTATGTCATTATATGTCCTCTTTTTCCAAGACATGCCCTCTTTTGAAGCTTTGTGTCCTGGAAAAAAATCTTCATCGTCCTCCTTTTCCTTGTGAGCAGGCAGCACTGTAGCCTTCTTGTAATTAATAAATTATGAGCACAATCCTAACCAGGGGCAAAATCCAGAGCAGTTACGACCCAGGCAGTTATGTCACACTCTACTGTTATCTTATGGAAAGTCACCTTAACTGCTCTGGAGGAAAGGGCTTAATCTGACTTTAGGATATTGGCCCATGTCTATTCAGTAAAGCCCCATTGTCTTCAATGGGTTTTACTCCCAGGAAAGTGTGTTTAGGATTGTCATCCCCCGAGCACTTTAGAGGAAGGTTTTATTTTTCTGCTGCTGATCTGTTGTGTTGGGTCTGTGTGACCTGTCCCCACTCCCTTCTTGGTATCTACTGTCCCTCAGCCCCCCTTCCTATCCAACAGGTGCAGAGCGAGGCTCCGGGGTCTCCGATCTTTGTGATGAAGTTCTTGCAGCATGCCCGGCACCTGGAAGTCCAAGTCTTGGCCGACCAGTACGGGAATGCTGTGTCATTATTCAGCCGGGACTGCTCCATCCAGCGAAGGCACCAAAAAATAATTGAAGAGGCTCCTGCAACGGTGGCTCCTCCGTCGGTTTTTGAGTATATGGAGCAGGTACGGGGGATGGAGAGTTTCCTACACCAGGCTAATTTTGGTGGAAAGTGAAGTACAAACTGACACTCATCATTCAGCTGTGCCCTTTGCAAGCAACGCATGATTTATTGAGATTTCATATGATATATTCCCACTTTTGCCCTTGCAGTGCGCCGTACACCTTGCAAAGATGGTGGGCTACATAAGTGCAGGGACAGTTGAATACCTGTATAGCGAGGATGGGAGTTTCCACTTCCTGGAGCTGAACCCCCGCCTGCAGGTTGAACACCCCTGTACTGAGATGATCGCCGATGTGAACTTGCCCGCCGCACAACTGCAGGTATCTTAGGTGTTACCAAACCTGTTTTTCAGCCTTATATATATATATATATATATATATATATATATATATATATATATATATATATATATATATATAAAAAGAGAAAAGTCACTGACTGACTCACTCACTCACTCACTCACTCACTCACTCACTCATCACCGCCATTGCAAAACCACTGGGCCTAGAAGTGTGAAATTTGGGATGGGTGTTCCTTCCGTGAGGGAGGGGTGCACTAAGAGCCAGTTTTTGGAAATTCCAACCAGAAGGGGGTGAAAAGGGGCGCAACGCGTTTTCCTCCCTATACTTTGCATTGGAGAATTGCTGACTCATCAACATTCCTCCCCAACTGCTGGGCCTGAAGCATGGAATTCTGGGAGGGAGTTCCTTCTGTCACCTGAACACCCACCAGGAACCCATGTGAAGAAATTTAACCCTTCAGGGGCTGAAAAGGGGTCAACGTGTTTTTTCCTATACTTCACATGGAAGACTGACTAACCTCCAGCCTATTTGGTGCTCTGTGCCTGGTGCAGTGGGAGGATGACGTTCAGAGGGAGGGGTTGCACTGGGGAGGATGCTGCGCATGGGGGGTGCACATGAGGGGTGTTGCAGATGGGGGATTGATGCGCATGGGGGTTGATGCGCATGGGGATGTTGCACGTGGAGGGATGTTGTGCATGGGAGTTGATGCGTGGGGGTTGTTGCGCATGAGGAGGTTGTTGCGCATGGGTGGATGTTGCGCACGGGGATCGACGTGCACGGGGATCGATGCGCATGGGGAGGTTGTTGTGTATGGTGGAGTTGCACATGGAGGGTTGATGCGCATGGGGATTGATGCACATGGGGATTAATGCTTATAGAGAACTGATGTGCATGGGGGATATTGCGTATGGGGGGTTGATGCTCATGGGGGATTGGTGCGCTTTATGGGATTGTTGCACGTGGGGATTGTTGCACGTGGGGGGATTGATGCTCACAGAGGACTGATGCGCATGGGGGATATTGTGCATGGGGTTATGCTGCACATGGGAGGTTGATGTGCATGAGGGATTGATGTGCTGTGGGGGCATAGCGTATGAGGGAATTTTACTCTTGCAACGCGGGTATGCTTTTCACTAGTCCTATATATAGAAGTAAAACCTACTGTGTTACTTACTCCCAGGAAAGTACACATAGATTTACATCCTTTGTCTCCCAAATGGACTACATATAAAGGATTAGATTCTGTGGAGTCTTTGCAGGTGCCATCCCAGAATAATAACAGGAATCTTGGCTTTTATTCTGTGTACTATTCTGGTTCCAACAAAGGTTACTCAACTAGTTTTTCAATTGAAGGTTAACCTAAGATGATCCCTGCTGGGTCGGATAGGAGTCTGTCTTAACCAGGCTTTTGAAGTGGGGTTGCAAACCAGGTTAAGAGGGGGAACTTAATGAGTATCGCATACAATGGAGGTCTAATCTGTTCTGGTTAAGGATTTAGTGGTGAGTTTTTGGCCAAGTGGCATGAGATGTTCATCTTTTTCTTTTGGTGCTTCCAGATTGCCATGGGGGTGCCTTTGCACAGAATTAAGGACATCCGTATCCTTTACGGAGAGTCCCCTTGGGCAGACTCCGCCATAAATTTTGAGAGCCCCAACAGCGTCCCTGTCCCCAGGGGCCATGTGATTGCTGCGAGAATCACCAGCGAGAATCCTGAAGAGGTGAGGAACATGTTCTCATGTGGCCGTGTGGGCACATGCCAGGCATGTGGCCACGCAGGCAGAATGTGCACTTGTGGCCATGCGGGCACATACCATGCATGTAGCCATGCGGGCAGAACGAGGAGTTGCGCAGGGCACCGCATCCTTGCCTACTGGCTAGCAGAGAGCCCTTTCCTTCCCTGGTTTAAGGAGACCTTCCCAGGCACTACCCATGAAGTCATGAACTGCTTTTATGTTGACTATACAGTTTTAATACTATGTATTGGCGACATAGATAGAGGAAGTTGCAAATGTTGTTAGCATTGCAGTTGCCAAATTCTAAAATTAATTCCTTTTTTGGTGCATTTTCTTCCCTTCTTCTCTGTGCCCGACATCTTGTGTCGTAGGGTTTCAAGCCCAGTTCTGGCACGGTGCAGGAGCTGAATTTCCGCAGCAACAAAAATGTCTGGGGATACTTCAGCGTGGCGGCCACCGGCGGTTTGCACGAGTTTGCCGATTCCCAGTTCGGACACTGTTTCTCCTGGGGCGAAAATCGCGAGGAGGCCATCTCGTAGGTATCGGTGCTGGAAAGTTGGATAGGATTGGGCCCTTAATGATTTGTTCCCACTGGAGGTTGTAGGGTATTTTATAAAGGACCCCCTCCTTACCAGCTCTGTCCCATTTTTACCTTCCTTTTTTTTTTGCTCTGTCTCATTATCGTGAATAAACCAAACTTTTTGCTATTGACATATTATGGTGTTAATATGGGGTGGTGTTCAGGGACCACCCCATTTTTAATTCCTCATTTTTTCCTGCAATGGGTTTCAGAAATTTGGTGGTGGCTCTAAAAGAACTCTCCATCCGAGGGGACTTCAGGACGACGGTTGAGTACCTAATCAGGTTGCTGGAGACGGAAAGTTTCCAGCATAATGAGATCGACACCAGCTGGCTGGATCACCTGATTGCAGAGAAAGTGCAGGTGATTGAACATGATATTTGTATTGATTTATTGGTTTTCCCCTCCTGTTTCCATCCCCTCCCTGCTCCAAAGGGTTTGGGCTGGGTGTCAACAGCTGAGGACTTCTCAGGAGAGAAGGGATGCTAAGTCCTACTAGTATGTATCAACCTCACCAAATTTTTGTGGCCAAAGTTTTGTAAACCCCAAGAGGTCCTTGTGATAGGTCCTCCAGAGGGGATGCTTGCCCGTAGTAAAAGGGCTTCTTGCCCCCAAAGCCCCCTTTGATGCCACTTCACTTCTGCTCTTCCTCCATGCCCCTCTTCCAGACCAGGCACTGGGAAAAGAGGTTGGAACATCTCCAGGAAAGGAGGAAAGCATCATTTGATGTGCTGTATCAGGTGCTGGGAGGTCTATTAAAAATGTCCTATGATTCTCCTATGCAGGCTGAGAAGCCAGACACAATGCTGGCAGTAGTTTGTGGTGCACTCTGTGTTGCCGATGCCTTGTTCAGGACATGCATGGATGACTTCCTGCACTCTTTGGAGAGGTGAGGCCCCCATGGAGTCACGCATCCAGATGTGGTAATGCATCTGGGAGAAGTTCCCAATAAAAGGCACCCCTCCACTGGTTGTGATGTGTGTGCTGCAAGAAGCCGTGGCTGACCACAAATGGCTTTGGCTACAATCCAGAGTAACTATGGGACCTTTTACACCAACATAGTTATGGTGCCACCTATGGGATATGCATAGAGCAATCCAGAGTAAGTGCCTCTTATATCTTCCTGTAGTTACTCTGGATTGTAGGTTTTGTGGGGTGTCCCACGTAGTGTGCACATGTGTGGAACAATACGAGCTCTTTAAACATGTTAACCACTGAACCAGGGTTTTGTACCTGTTGGTCTTCCAGGGGCCAAGTCCTGCCAGCAGCCTCGCTTCTGAACATTGTCGATGTAGAGCTTGTTTATGAAAGCATAAAGTACGCTCTTAAGGTGAGCTGGGTGAAGAGTAAATCACAACTGCTTGGTGCACAACCATGCAGAGCCCAGGGTTGTGCTTGGTGCACAACCTCATTGACAGAGCTGCATGTCTTGGACTTTGGGACTTCATTCCCCTCCGCTTTAAGCATTGTGGGGTGGAGGGGACACCTGAGCATATGTCTCCCTAAACCGCTGCGATGCTTGCGCAGGTCGCCCGCCAGTCTCCGACCACATATGTCATCATCATGAACGACACCCATATCGAGATCGACGTGCACCGCCTGAACGACGGGGGGCTCCTGCTCTCCTACGATGGCAACAGTTACACCACGTACATGAAGGAGGAGCCTGATCGGTACGGGATGCTAAAAATACTGTATTTACTCAAATCTAACGCTCACCCTTTTAGCTGAGTTTATTTATTTATTTATTTATTTATTTATTTATTTATTTATTTATTTATAGCCCACCTTCCCTAACGAAAAGGAAGCTCAAGGCGGCTAACAGCAATTAAAAGAACAACCATCAATTTAGTCTCCAAAATCAGGGTGCACATTAGATTTGATGGTTAATCAGATTAATGTGGTGTTTTGGTTATAAGTATAGGGTGCACATTAGATTCGATGGCGCATTAGATTTGAGTAAATGTCGTAGCTGGTTTTCTCTGCACTTGGGATGGGCAGAGCCTTAAGCGTGTTTGCCCCTCTTTGCCTCCCAGGTACCGTGTCACTGTGGGCAATAAAACCTGTGACTTTGCAAAGGAGAACGACCCGACGGTGCTTCGATCCCCCTCTGCCGGGAAGCTGTTGCAGTACACCGTGGATGATGGAGGGCACGTCTGTGTGGGGCACAGCTATGCAGAAATAGAGGTATCTACGCCGTCAGGCCATGAACGTCTGAACTCTCAAACAATCTGATCCAGCTTCCTTTTGGACTCATAAAGGACTAGAAACTTGACTTTGGGGGGGAATTAAAAGCAAATCTTATATTAAAATTCCTCCCCTGTGTCATGGAAGTTGTCCAGGCAGGGAATAGGGGAAGAAGCTTGCTCTCTGCTTAGGAGTCTGTTGCTTTTGAAACAGGTGATGAAGATGGTGGTGACCTTGACGGTGGAGGAATCGGGCATCATCTGTTACGTGAAACGTCCGGGGTCACTGATAGAGGCCGGTTGCGTTGTGGCCAGGCTGGAGTTGGACGACCCAACCAAGGTTCACCCGGTGAGCAGGTGGAAGCTACAGTAATGCTGCATTATATGTTAAAGTTGGGGACGGCGGCCAGAAACAGGGCCTTCTCAGTGGTGGCACCCCCCATATGAAACTCCCTCCCTACTGAACTAAGGAAATCCTTTTTATTGTCCTTCTGGCAAGGCCTGAAGACCCTTTTATTTAGACAGGTTTATGAAGGCCATTTGTAGATCTTTTATTGCTGTCTGCCTGTTTTTAAACAGTTTTACTGTTTTGTATATATGGTTTTAATGGGATTTTATTGTCTGGTTGTATTTATTTATTATTTGATTTGATTTGTATCCAGCCTTTCTTCCTTAACAAAACGGAAACTCAAGGTGGCTTTTTATATAGTTTTAATTATTAGCAATTGAATCTACCTAATCTAACAATCCAGAGTAGCTATGGGAAGACATAAGAGGCACTTACTCTGGATTGCTCTAGGCATTTCCCATAGATTTCCCATAGGTGGCACTGTAACTACATTGGTGTAAAAGGTTCCGTAGTTACTCTGGATTGTAGCCCTAATCTAACTTCCCATTTATCTACCTATCTACAGTATTTATATCCCGCTTTTCAACTAAAAAATTCACAAAGCAATTTACAAAGAAAATGAAAATAATAGTGAATTAATAACTAATTGATTAAATAGTTTTTAATAATTAATTATTATTAAAATAGTTATCAAGTAGTTTTTAATAACTAATTAAAAATAATAATTAATAACCGATCAGTGAATCTTCTTTGCATCTTCTCTGTGACGTTTTTATTATTGTAAGCTTGGGTATCTTTTTTAGGTTGAATGAATGAATGAATGAATGAATGAATGAATGAATTTAAGAGTATGGCTGAAATCTTGAGCACACTTTCCTAGGAGTAAGACCCATTGAACACAACGGGGCTTACTTTTGAGTGGACGTGATTAGGATTGTGCTCTATGTCTCCAAAATATCAACAGATAGAAATTTGAAAACTTTGATTTGCTGCTGGTTCCCAGAGGTCCTTTATTAAAATGAATTAATAATTAATTTATTAATAATTTATTATTAATGATCATTCAAGGCACTTTGCAAAAACCACCCAGTAAAGCAATTATTCTGGGTTATGCCCAGGATTACTTCAGGAGTAACTCTCAAGATTTCTCTCTCTCTTTCTCTCTCTCTCTCTTCTTCGGTGGACCATTGCCTTCCTCCAGGCCCAGCTATACACAGGGGGGCTCCCCCCTCAACAGCCTCTACACATTCTGGGTGGAAAACTGCACCAGGTGTTCCACAATGTGCTCGAGAACCTCGGGAACGTCATGAGTGGATACTGTTTGCCGGAGCCTTACTTCAGTGCCAAGGTAAGGACCTTCCATGATGTGGGATCAGCCGGTCAGAATCTGCTGGAAATACTTGGAGAAGGCCTCCCCCATCCCCATAAAAGATACTGGAGAAGTTCTGTTATTTGCAGAGATTTCTTTGGCCTGCTGAATAGACAGAAGCTAAAAGCACATGGGTTTGTGTGAACCATTTTAATTTTATTGCTGTAATTAATTAATTTAAATAAAAGTAATTTATTTAATTACTTTCTGGGTTCCAGTTCCTACTTTTTTTCTGCTTAGGTCAAAGAATGGGTCTGCCAGCTGATGAAGACTCTACGAGACCCTTCGCTGCCCCTCTTGGAGCTGCAGGACATTATGACGAGCATCTCCGGCCGAATCCCGCAGTCAGTGGAGAAGTCGATCCGGAAAGTGATGGCCCAGTATGCCAGTAACATCACGTCGGTGCTCTGCCAGTTCCCCAGCCAGCAGGTTAGAGCGGATGGTGGTCTGACCTCCAGGTACCCTCCTCTGTCTCTGAGCACACTCCATCCAGCCTGGCATCCAGAAAAACTCTGATGGTCTGAAAAATAAATTTATAAATTTCTAATTAATTAATTTCTAATTAATTTCTAATTTCTAATAATAAATTGTGAGAAAAAGGCTTGAGAATACACCAATTGTGCCTGGCGCAGGAGGTGCTGAAGATTAGCTTGTCCTGAGATGCTTTACCCCAGAATAAGAGCCAATCATATGTCGGTAAGAGTAATAAAGGTCTCATAACAACACCCTCTACAACTGCTCCCCTCTTTTCTTCCATCCCAAGATCGCCAGCATCCTGGACAGCCACGCAGCCACCCTACTGCGGAAGGCCGACCGGGAAGTATTCTTCATGAACACGCAAAGCATCGTGCAGCTGGTTCAGAGGTGACGCTCACCCTTTCCCCTCCACCCCTGCTTCTTTAGACAGTGCGCATCTGCTCCCAACACTGCGCATCGGTGGTGCGTGGTGGTAGTTTGATTTCCACCGTTGGATCTAACTTTGTTCTCCCGATAGATACCGCAGTGGAATCCGAGGCCACATGAAATCTGTGGTGTTGGATTTACTGAGGCGCTATTTGCAGGTGGAGACCCAGTTCCAGCAAGGTGAGGAGGCTCTAGCTGAAATCCTAAACACTGGTTTGGCGGGCAAGTTCCATGATGGCCTGGGGGGTATCACTAAAGTGCCATAAGGCACTTCTCGGTGGGGGAAGGGGGAGGCCAGTGCTCAGTCATGCGCCCGCTTCCCCACACCACCATGGGTGAATTGTGCCAGCCAAACTTCATTAGGATTGCGTCCTCAGCGGCACGCTTGTGCTCCTAGGTAGCCTTTGCAGTGAAAGGAGGATGGATGGATGATTAATCTATTAACTTGCCTTTGACATGTGCCCCTCTTCTGTTTTTGTTTGTCAGCGCATTGCGACAAATGTGTTATCAGCCTGCGGGAACAGCACATGCCCAACATGACCCCAGTCCTTGAGTGCATTTTCTCACATGCTCAGGTGGCCAAGAAGAACATCTTGGTGACTATGTTGATTGTGAGTAGAGAGATCAGGCTATCTTTAGGGGTGCACCACCTGTGAAGAAGAGTAGTGGTGTTCCTACAGACATGGGGGCATTTCCTGTGGAGTCCCAGGGGTCTTCTGTAGAGTCACAGAAGTCTTCTGTAGTGTCGTAGGGCTCTTCCACCCTCCTAGTTTTCCTGCTTAAACTTGCAGCAAGTTCCTCTCTGAATCCACACCATAAAACCATCACCTCCCCTACACACAGGATCAGCTTTGTGGCCGAGATCCAACCCTGACAGATGAGCTGATGGCCATTCTGAACGAGCTGACGCAGCTGAGCAAGACAGAACACTCCAAAGTAGCCCTGCGGGCCAGGCAGGTCTGTGGCTGTTCCAACCATAACGGCTCATTGACCCCCTGATCTCCTGGTATGTCCCCCTGGTATGTACCTTACATAGGCCCCTCTTTTTTTACTCCCAGGTGCTGATTGCCTCTCACCTCCCTTCTTACGAATTGCGGCACAACCAGGTGGAATCGATTTTCCTCTCGGCCATCGACATGTATGGACACCAGTTCTGCCCTGAGAACCTCAAGGTTGGCCATGCTTGTTGGCTCTTGTAGTGAGTAATCCTTGTAGTGAGTGTAGTAGTGACTCTTGTAGTGAATAAAGCAACTCTCAGGGCAAATGAAGCAGAAGGCAAGAAGATGCTCAAGTTGTTGTGCAGGATGAAGTACTGGGCTCTGCCCCTATGATCCTCCCAGCTTGAGTCCATGCAGAACAGATATCAATCACTGCAGGTAGTCCTGGGTGAGACGGGCCAGTCCTCCATCCAAGTCTGCACCCTGTGGTTTTGCATGTTCAGAACCA
Source organism: Cryptoblepharus egeriae (assembly GCA_030015325.1). NCBI lineage: Eukaryota > Metazoa > Chordata > Lepidosauria > Squamata > Scincidae > Cryptoblepharus > Cryptoblepharus egeriae. The sequence continues at coordinate 2,292,608 of JAREYC010000020.1, forward strand.
CCACCACATCCTTGTGGGACGTCATGTTGCTTTGGAGTCTTGTGTTATAGATTTGCAGATCTGCTGGCTTGAGATGCTAGTAAGAATTTCATTCAGTCCGGTGTTTTTTCCTTCCTTCTAGAAACTAATCCTTTCGGAAACCACCATCTTTGATGTCCTGCCCACCTTCTTCTACCACTCCAACCAAGTGGTTTGCATGGCAGCCCTGGAGGTAACCCTTTCCCACTCCGGCATCCTGCTGTTCCACATGGGAAAGACCAATGCGATGCCGTAACCGCTCTAAAACTTGCCGTACTCTTGTCTTTGCATCCCAGGTGTATGTGAGGAGAGCCTACATCGCCTATGAGCTGAACAGCCTGCAGCACCGCCAGCTCACAGACAGCACCTGCGTGGTGGAGTTCCAGTTCATGTTGCCCTCATCCCACCCAAACAGGTAGAGAGAGATGGGCTTAAGGGGATCTGATCCTTGCCCTGCTCCTCTTGCATCCATTGGGGGGTCCTTCTATGTGTCTCTGAAAGGTTGTTTTAGAGAGTTTGGAAGAATGACTCAACACCACCAAGTATAGGTAGAGGTTGCCAGCTTGCCCTCTGATGGGCACAGGCCCTTTGACCAGTGTCCGCTCTGGCCACCACTGAAGGCATAGCTCCAGGCTAGAGAGCATGTTTTGCAGTCACAGGTTCAAACCCTGAAGTCTCCAATCTCAAGGACCAGGTAATAGGTTTTAGAGGAGATCTACTGAGAACTTAGAGAACTGTGGCCACTAGGTGGGGATGCTATGGGGCGAGGTGGATCTCCCCACAGGGGTCTGGCTTGATTCATAAGAAGGTAGTTTCATAGGTTTGTATGTTTTTTCAGAGGCAGCAGCCCCGCAATGAGCAGGTAGAGTGTCAAACGCTTCTGTCTCTACAGCATGAGAAAAAAATAATAATCCATTTTGTTGCCATCAATGCTTGGCTGCCTCTTTCCTGCTTTCCCCCCCGTTCCTTCCTTCCAAATCTGCTAACTCTTGTGCTGTGGGGCAGGACCCATTCTTCTGAACCACACAACAAGGTGAATGAAAAACAGAGCACTGTCTCCTATTTTCCATTCTCTGCAACTATTTACAGCTTCTTGATATAGATGAATTTGAATTTTTAACCATTAACCTCCAGCATGCCAAGAGAATCGATAAGAGATACCTGGAAGGGGAGCTAACAGGGCAACACTGATCCCTTGAAGATCCAGGGTGGAGTCCTGACCAGTTTAGGCCAGTATAACACTGATCCAGTGGTGGTATGGGATAACTGGCATAACTCCCCCGGTTATGTGACACCCTAGGCTAGCGAGGACTTGTGCCAAGACTTATGCTGGCCTAACGGGTTTAGGATGCAGCCACAGTGCACCAGTCCAATGTGTGGCCTCCTGGCTAGTGGTGTTCTGCAGGCATGGCTGATTAGGCTCCGAAGAATAAAAAATCTGGATGTTGAGTGCCCGATCTCAGCCACAGGCCCTGGACGAGTCTAATGACTCTTTTTGGTGACCTACTAGCTTGATGCTCCTTCCTTTGCCCATCTGTTTGTACACAGGATGTCCATTCCGGTCAGCATCTCGAATCCAGACTTGGCCCGACACAGCACTGAGTTGTTCATGGATAGCGGCTTCTCCCCTCTCTGCCAGAGGATGGGGGCCATGGTTGCCTTCGACAGATTCGAAGACTTCACCAGGTAGGTGGGCACCGCTTTGGCGGAGGTGGTAAAAACTGGATTGTTAGCATATTATTGCTGGAACACCACCCTGGAAGGAGCAACCTGAACTGTCCAGCAAGCACCCCGTTCCCACCCATTCCCATCCTTTCCTCGGTTCCCTCCAGAAACTTTGATGAAGTGATCTCCTGCTTTGCTGACCCCCCCTCGGAGATCCCCTTGTTCAGCGAGGCGAGGATCACACTCTATGACGAAGAGGACAATAAGGTGAGGGTTTGTTGGTTGCGAGCTTCTACTTGTTGCTGTTTCTTCTTCACTAGGACTGAACCTGTGCTGTTGTTGTTTCCAGAGTGTCCAAGAGGAGCCCATCCACATCCTGAACGTGGCCATCCGCTGGGCAGATCACTTTGAAGATGAGAAGCTGGTGCCCATCTTCCGAGCCTTTGCTCAGTCTAAGGTCTTCCCTTCTGCTCTTTCCATAAGCAAACACAGGTCGTGGGTAGACACTGGTCTCCCTTCCAAATGGATGTGACCTTCTTTCTCATGTCCTTCTCCTCTTCCCTTTTGAAATCCCCTTTTCTGGGAAATCCCCCTCTCACTCCGGTCCCATTTCTTGCGCGCAGAACAACATCCTTGCTGGCTGCGGACTCCGAAGAATCACGTTTTTAATAGCTCAACAGGTTAGTGACAAATTTTCTATCTCGATTTTGGGTCTATAAACAAAACCCCATCTGTTTCAGTGATAAAATTATCATTATTATTATCATTATTAAAATTGTAAAATTATCATTATTATGATAATAATAATAATAATATTATATTATTATTATATAATGTTATTATTGTTATTATTATGATAATAATAAGTGATAAAATCTATATTTTAAATGACACAGAGCACAATCCTGACCATGTCTACTCAAAAGTAAGCCCCATTGTGTTAAATGGTTCTTACTCCCAGGAAAGTGTCTTTAGGATTGCAGCCACAATATCACTTTAAATAATAATAAAATATTTAATAACTTTAATAATATAATAATATAATATAATCAGAATAATATAAGTGATGAAATTTAATGAATTTTTAAAAATGCTTTATTTATTTATTTATTTTAATTATCACTGAGAATCTATATATATATATATAAGAGAAAAGTCACTAACTCTCTCACTAACTCACTCACTGACTCACTTGACTCATCACCGCCCTGCCAAAACCGCTGGGCCTAGAAGCGTGAAATTTGGGGTGGGTGTTCCTTCCATGACCGAGGGGTACACTAAGAACCAGTTTTCGGAAATTCCAACTGGAAGGTGGTGAAATGGGGCGCAACGCGTTTTCCTCCCTATACTTTGCATTGAAGATGCAAGGGATGTTCTGAGGGACGCTCTGCCCCGACCCCAGGACCTAGAAGCATGAAATTTGGGGAGGGTGTTCCTTCTGTCACATGAACACCCACCAAGAACCAATGTGGAGAAATTTAACCCTTAATAGGCTGAAAAGGGGTGCAATTTCTTTTGTCCTATACTTAACCTGGAAGACTGACCAACATCCAGCCAATTTGGTGGTCGGTGCCCAGTGCAGTGAGGGGGAATTGTTCAGAGGGAGGGGTTGCACTTGGGAGGATACTGTGCATAGGGGGGTTGCACGTGGGAGGTGTTGTGCATGGGGGTGTTGCACATGGGGAGATGATGCACCATGGGGGACTGATGTGCTGTAAGGGGATGGCGTATGGGGGAATTTTACTCCCGCAATGTGGCTATGTTTTTTGCTAGTTTTAAATAAATGCTTTATTGTTTCTGATTTTTACCCACAACTTTTTGGAAAAGCACTGTTTGAATTTCTTCTGTGGCTGTCTGTGTTTATTACTCGTATTTACTCGAGTCTAATGCGCTATCGGATCTAACGCGCACCCCGATTTTAAAAGGCTTGAGATTTTAAAAAATGTTTACGGGCGATTGCGTCGTGCAGCTGCAAAGTAGGTGCAAAATTTAATTTTACTGTATACAGCAATGTGTTGTATCACAATAATAATATGACAACAGGTTTGTGTTATGATTTTTACCTAATTGCACTACTTTTTACGACAGTGGGTTTACGTTACGTTTTTTGTTACAGCGTAGTAAACCGTTAAACTAAATGCTGATCTATGCTTATACTCAAAATACTGTATTTACTCAAATCTAGTGCTCACCTTTTCCGGACAAATTTACTCTCCAAAATCAGAGTGCGCATTAGATTCGATGGTTAATTATATCGGAGTAAATACAATATTTTTATTCTGAGTAGTGTATGTGCATTAGATTTGACGGTGCATTAGATTCAAGTAAATTTGGTACTATATGTATTCGAATCTTGTGCGCCATCAAAACTAATGCACACCCTATTTTCTGTTGCAGAGGGAGTTTCCAAAGTTTTTTACTTTCAGAGCACGGGATCAGGTAAGCTACTCAACTATTCTCCTGTATTGTTTGTGACCTATTTGTTTGCCTCCCTCTCCAAAAAGCATTTGCTGATCGGGTTTTATTGTGTGTGTGTTTTTTTGGGGGGGCTTTATCTTTTCTGCTGCTTCCTGCAGTTTGCTGAGGACCGCATCTATCGGCACCTGGAACCAGCGTTGGCGTTCCAACTGGAGCTCAGTCGGATGCGCAACTTTGACCTGACCGCGGTGCCTTGCGCCAACCACAAGATGCACCTTTACCTTGGTGCCGCCAAAGTGGAGGAAGGCACCGAAGTAACGGACTACAGGTTTTTTGTCCGCGCCATCGTCAGACACTCTGATCTCATCACAAAGGTAAAAGATCTTGGAGTTGCAACAACAGGAGCCTCGGCTGAAAGTCCGCCTTCTCTCCTTCCTGGTCACTGGGCTGAAAAAGAGGGGAAGAAGTCTTTGGTGTAGTCCTCCAATCTCCTCCACACTTTCTTTTTCACATCAAAGAAGTGGTGGGAGAGGAGGAGCAGGGATAGAAGCTGATGGGAGGATAGATGCTGCCACTCTTCCATGTGCTGCCTATTTGACCCGGTGGGGCACTTCTAAGAGTATTGTCCTTGTCCCTCCTTCTTGCAAACTTCAGTTTTCTCCTGGCAGGAAGCCTCCTTTGAGTACCTGCAGAATGAGGGTGAGCGCCTGCTCTTGGAGGCCATGGATGAGCTGGAGGTGGCCTTCAACAACACCAGTGTCCGCACCGACTGTAACCACATCTTCCTCAACTTCGTCCCCACAGTCGTCATGGACCCTGCGAAGGTCCGTGGCTCTTCGCTTCCCTCCCCTTGTTTGGGACTCTCAAAGGAAAAGGGCTGACACCTTCTTACTTGCCCCCACCCCAGATTGAGGAGTCTGTGCGCTCTATGGTGATGCGCTATGGGTCTCGCCTCTGGAAGCTCCGGGTCTTGCAGGCTGAAGTGAAGATCAATATCCGCTTGACGCCCGTGGCCCAAGCGATTCCCATCCGCCTGTTTCTCACTGATGAATCGGGGTACTACCTGGACATCAGCATCTACAAGGAAGTCAACGATCCCCGGACGGGAAATGTAGGTGTCTTCTTTGTAACAGATCTGAGTGCTGCACAATTAAAATCATGGCAGGTTGAGGCATAGCTCTGGGTTCCCTGCTTTCCAGCCTTGACCATTTCCATCCATCCATCAGTAGTATTTGCCAAATGCATGTAGTATGCATGTCCGTGTAGCAATCTCAGCACTTATTAATGAAATTGTTACTTCCTAAGGAAACTGACCTGTGGGGTGGGGAAAGCAAATAGGAGGAGATTACTTTTCAGAAACAAAAAGGTCGCGATCATACCTGCCCTTTCAAATTTATCCTTCCTACAAAGACCCCCAAGTTTCTTACTCTTGACCATTTGCTGTTGGAGGTGTTGCTTGGTACTTAAAAGCGAAGAACTCAACATGCAATTTTACTATGGATTTGGCTAATTAATTGAAAACCTAATTGTCAACTCTGGACTAGTTTTCGCTTCATAAATTATTGTTGTTGTTTTTTTGTTTATTTATCTTTATGTTTGTTGTTGTTTTTAAATGTCATAAGCCGCCTTTGGTTTCCCTTTTCAAGGAAGAAAGGTGATAGATTGGATCACAGGTGGGCCCAAGCCGGTTTGGGCCGGATCGCCCGAACCGGATCTTCCCTTGGGCCCACCGCTGGCGATCCAGCAGCACGGGGCCAGCCAGAAAACCCGGCGTGCCGGTTCGCAGTGTGCCTCCTCCACGGAGAAGATGCACTGCGCAAGCACCGACCTCGGCGACGTCGCTGCTTGCGCAGTGCATCTTCTCTGTGGAGGGAGGTCGGTGCTTGCGCAGTGCGACTTCTCCAGGTGGAGGAGGTGCACTGCGCAAGCGCTGAGGTCGACGCATGTGCAGTGCGTCTCCTTCATCTGGAGGAGATGCAGTGCGCATGCGTCGACCTCGGCGCACGCGCAGTGTATCTCCTGGAGGAGACGCACTGCATGTGCACGGGGTTGGCACATGCGCAGTGCGCCGGTGTGGGGCCCGCCTCTCCCCAGCCCCGCCCACACCCCTGACCCCGCCCTGGCCCTGCCCACTTCCAGTGAACCGGATGTTGGGCCGGGCCAGGCCCACCACTGGATTGGATAGATAGATGGATGGATTGGATGGATAGGATAGATGGATGGGAAGGACGGGAAGGATGGATGGGGCAGTGAGGAAGAGAAGGAACATGACCCTTCTGTTGCATCCCTGCTTAGATCATGTTCCACTCCTATGGCGACAAGCAAGGGCCACTGCACGGGATGCTGATCAACACCCCGTATGTCACCAAGGACCTGCTGCAGGCCAAGCGCTTCCAGGCTCAGTCCCTCGGCACCACTTATGTCTATGATTTCCCAGCCATGTTCCGGCAGGTGAGCTGAGCTAGGCTGGAGACCAGTTCAGAGGGCCTCTTCTTGTCCTGATATTTGTTGAATATCAATATCGATTGATTCCTATGCAGGCTCTCTCCAAGTTATGGGGATCTGGCGAAGCAGCAGAAGGGGACATACTGACTTATACGGAACTTGTGCTGGATTCTCAGGGGCAGCTGGTGCTGATGAACAGGCTGCCTGGAGGAAATGAGGTGGGGAGACCAAGATGGTGGGTGACGGGCATGGGAAGGGCTGCAGAGAGCATTGAAGCTTCTTCCCCCATTGTGACCATGGCGCCTACCCCGTGAAGCTTTTCCCCATGGTGCCTGCCTTGTGAAACTTTCCCCCAAGATACCGCTTGGGACCCACTAGGAATATCCGAGGAAGCAGGATGAACATCCCCAAACAGTACATAGCTTTGTCTATCTTCAACTGGGTGTGCTCTTGCCCTCCATAAAATTCTTGAGCCTATTTTTTTCCTAATAATATCCCTCTTCCTCCCTGTTAAAATTCCTGGCCAGATTGGCATGGTTGCTTTCAGAATGAAGTTGAAAACCCCCGAGTATACCCAAGGCAGAGACATCATCGTCATCAGCAACGACATCACATACAAGATTGGGTCCTTTGGGCCGGAGGAAGACCTCCTCTTTTTGCGTGCTTCGGAGATGGCCCGTGCCGAGGGCATCCCAAGGATTTACATAGCAGCCAACAGCGGAGCCCGCATCGGGTTTGCTGAGGAGATCAAGAACAAGTTCCAGGTGGGCTGGTTGGACCCAGCAGATCCCTACAAGGTATGTGCCTGCTTTCACCATAGAAGAACTCCCATTTGGGGAGTTTGAGGGAAAGATTGTATACATGTTTGCAATTATTTGTTTCACCCATAACAATTGGGTGGGTGGATTGACAGATAGATGGAAGGATGGGTGGGTGGGCAAGAAAGAGATAGACGGATTGGGAGGCAAAAAAGATGGATGGGTGGGTGGGCAAGAAAGAGATAGATGGATTGGGAGGCAATAAAAATGGATGGGTGGGTGGGCATTTGGAAGCAACCTCAAACTGCCAGATGAATGGGAGGGCATCTGGTGGGCCACTGTGAGATCCAGGAAGCTGGACTTAGATGGGCCTTTGACCTGATCCAGCAGAGGCACTTCTTATGTTCTTATGAAATGGTGGGTCCAGTCGCTCCAGCTTGCCGTCTTTCCTTTAAGGGGTTCAAATACCTGTACCTGACTCCCCAAGACTATACCAGGATCAGTTCCATGAACGCTGTTCACTGCGAACATGTGGAGGAAGCGGGTGAGTCCAGGTAAGCGAATAGCACATGTTGTTTTGAAAACAACTTGTGGATCTCCTTGAGATGCATTGAGAAACACAGCTGAGGATCTCCTTGAGTTGCATTGTCAGAATCAACGGACAGACATTCTTGGCCTCTTGTAGGTACGTCATAACTGACATCATCGGCAAAGAAGAAGGTTTTGGCGTGGAGAACCTGAGAGCGTCGGGCACCATTGCTGGAGAATCTTCTCTTGCTTACGATGAAATAGTCACTATTAGCATGGTGGGTCTTTGACCTCTTCCACATCAATGTCCCCCTCCCAATAGCATTCTGGCCGGCTGTTGGGAAGGTTGGTGGCTGCTCTGGCGCTAAATGGTACCCTACTCTGGATGACCTCTACTCTGTCACTCAGGTGACCTGCCGTGCCATTGGCATTGGGGCTTACCTGGTGAGGCTTGGCCAGCGTGTCATCCAGGTGGACAACTCTCATATCATCCTGACAGGTGCCGGAGCTTTGAATAAGGTAAGAAAGCCTGAAGAGCAGGCTTAAAAGTGTGTGAGTGATTTGATTTATACCCCGCCTTTAAAAGGAAGGATGCCCAAGAAAGCTGGAAGGACACTCAAGGTGGGATACCTTGTAGACCACCTTGAGCATTTGCAAGGGAAAGACAGATTTATAAGTACTTTACCAATTTATAAGTATTCTGTGGTGTGGAGTCTAATGATATAGGTTTTGTACCAGGTTTTGGGCCGTGAAGTGTACACATCAAACAACCAGCTGGGTGGGGTGGAGATCATGCACAACAACGGCGTCTCCCACGTGACTGTCCCGGATGACTTTGAAGGGGTCTACACCATCTTGCAATGGCTCTCATACATACCAAAGGTACATAATGGAAAGCGTATCCGAAACATCCCTCCAAGGACCTTCTATCTGAATCCTGGGATAATAAAATCTCTCCTTGTAGGACAACCACAGTCCGGTGCCTATTATTGCCTCGAGTGACCCCGTAGAAAGAGAAATTGATTTCGTTCCTTCCAAAGCACCCTATGATCCCCGGTGGATGTTGGCAGGGAGACCTCATCCCAGTAAGTACTGGTTTATGGATTTTGTGGGAAATATGTGGGGGTCTCCTTCCCTCCCCGACCCCTTTGCCCCCTGCTGTTTATGGTCTGCTTTGAAATTCCTTGACTTTTGCATTAAAGTAGCACGTGAACTAATGAAAGGCTTCTGGATTCTGGCTGAATGTTCTCTGCATTTTTTAATGTTATTGTGCAGCCATAAAGGGAACCTGGCAGACCGGCTTCTTCGACCATGGCTCCTTCCTAGAGATCATGCAGCCGTGGGCACAAACCGTGGTGGTCGGCAGAGCCAGGTGGGGCAAAGTTATGGCTCAAGGAGGACAGGGCTAGATGGAGACCCTCACTCTGGTCTTCAGAGTCTAGAACAGTTAAGGAGAGATTAATTTAGATTCCCCCCCTTGACTCTTGATATTATATGTGTATTTAGGTCTATATCCTAAAGTGAAATTAAGCCCCTTGCTCCGGAGCGGTTAAGATGACCTTCCATAAGATAACACTAGAGGGTGATGTCACTGCGTTGACCCGTAACTGCTCTGGATTTTGCCCTTAGTTTGCCTTTCAGGGAGCAAAATGTGCACATAAAGCTGTGAAACTTCCCTTCTTTAGAAATTGATCTTGGGGTATCCCCCACCCCTGTTCCCGGACTTCTTGCAGGTTGGGCGGGATCCCAGTTGGCGTGATAGCTGTCGAGACCCGGACTGTGGAGTTGGCAGTGCCAGCAGACCCAGCGAACCCAGAATCGGAAGCAAAGGTCAAGATTGTCTGTCTGTCTAATCTACCTACCTACCTACCTACAGTATTTATATTCCTGGGGCTATGAGTGAATATGGGTTGAGCCCATGTCAGGAAATCATCAGAACCAGATAATCCTTGCTGAATAGCCCAACACAACTCCCCCTGTCCTTCCTTCCTTCCCCAGATAATCCAGCAAGCCGGACAGGTCTGGTATCCAGATTCAGCCTTCAAAACCGCCCAGGCGATCAAGGACTTTGACCGAGAACGTCTCCCGCTTTTGATTTTTGCCAACTGGAGAGGGTTCTCTGGTGGGATGAAAGGTAAAGCCGTTAAGGAGAGCATCGGTCGCTGCAGCAGATGCGGAAACGGCATTGACTTCTTGCCTGTGTTTTGCAGACATGTATGACCAGGTGTTGAAATTTGGGGCGTACATTGTCGACAGCCTCCGGCAATTCAAGCAACCTGCTCTCTTCTATATCCCACCCCACGCTGAGCTGCGCGGAGGCTCGTGGGTGGTGATTGACCCAACCATCAACCCACTCTATGTGGAATTGTATGCAGACAAAGAGAGCAGGTAGGGACCTTCTGGTTCTGCCCTGATGGTCCACAGCATGTGGGTTTGAGGAATAGAGCCTAGTTCTCCGACACAATCTTCTCACTGGCTCCAAAAGACCCAGTGTGTGCAACGAGCACACATCACCCTTGTAGTGTAGGCTGCTTACCAGAGCAGGAGACCCCATGTAAAAACCCAAATTGCTCTCCAAATTCTTCCCAAATTGCTCACCAGGGGTGGCATCTTAGAAGCCGAAGGGACTGTGGAGATCAAGTTCAGGAGGAAAGAGCTGCTGAAGACGATGAGGAGGGTTGATGCCACTTACGCTAAGATTGCTCAGCAACTTGGTAAGCAGGGGAGGTGGTTCTGGGGACCCCTCTCCTTTGGGTCACCCCTTCTTGTGTTGGACTGCTTCGCACTGAAGCAGTGCGCACTGAAGCAGTGCTTCCACCTGCTCAGAGGATCAGGGTGTGATGCAACCTTGTAGAAAACATCCTCAATCTGCTTTGGTTTCCTGGATCCACAGAGTCTCCAGAGCTTTCCAAGGAAGAGTCCAAGAAGCTGGAGAAGCAGCTGAAAGCCCGGGAGGATTATCTCCTCCCCATCTTCCACCAGGTGGCAGTGCAATTCGCGGATCTCCACGACACCCCAGGAAGGATGCAGGAAAAAGGAGTCATTACAGTTAAGCAAGGCAGCGGCTTCCCCGCCCCCTTTACTGTGCAAACCCCATCACAAACCCCCATCCTTCAAGTACTGGATAGTCCCAGTTAAATGCACTACTGGGTTGGAGCAAGTTGAATGGTGGTGATCAGATGTTGGGACGGCATGGCTTGGAGGCAAGAGCTCCCCCCACTCGAGTTTAGTGCCAGTCCCAGCAGGCCTGGGAAGGACCTTTCAGGGCAGGAAATGGAAACTAGACCAGATGGAGGTTCTCCAGGCCAGGAGACCTGCTATAGGGTTACAGCGTGTTGGCCATTCTCGATGAGGTTTCGCTACCCTCATCACTTGGATCAAGTTTCCAGGTGAGGAGTGTGCCTGGGCCCGGCTTGGCTCTGGACGCCCAGTGGCTGCTGCATGCGTCCCAGATTAGTTTTGACTAATCTTTAGGCTCGCTGTATCTTCAGGATCAGAGTGAATCTGGCCTTGTTTCCCCTCTCAGGACATCCTTCAATGGAAAAACGCACGCACTTTCCTGTACTGGCGACTGCGGCGCCTCCTGCTGGAGGAGGTGGTGAAGGCAGAGATCCTCAGTGCCCACAGCGAGCTGAGCAACAACCACATCCAGTCCATGCTGCGGCGCTGGTTCCTGGAGACAGAAGGAGCAGTCAAGGTCGGGGTGTCGTCAGGGTTTGGGCTGGGTGAACCATCCATGCTGGGATCTGAGTTTCTGGGATCTGGGGTTTTGGGATCAGGCTCAGAATCCCAAAATGGAAGGCAAAGGCCTGATGTTTCCAAACAACAAAATTAAATTGTGTGGGTTTTTTGTGAGTGAACCTTGGAAATTACAGTGAGGAAAAAGGGATGTGTGTGTGCCTGGTGTGTAGCAAACCATTTTAGAGTCCCCTAAAACTGGTCCTTCAACCCAAGTGACGGTTCTTGTTTCTCTCCAGGGCTACCTCTGGGACAACAACCAAGTGGTGGTCCAGTGGCTGGAGAAACACCTGCACGAGGAAGAGGGGGCCAAGTCAGCCATCCGAGAAAACATCAAGTATCTGAAGCGAGATTACGCACTCAAGCACATCCGGACGTGAGTAGGGGGAGGCAGATGGTGGGGTTTTCTTGGACGGCACGGAGGGGTTCATTCCAGCCCCTCATCTTTCGTCCTTTGGAGCTCATGGAAATATGGACAGGTATGAACGAGGGGACAGATTCCCACGGTTTCAAAAACACAGAGCTGCCATTCTTTGGTGATCTTGTTGACATCTCAAACGATCCTATTAATTTATTTTATTAGCCCCTCAAACGATCCTATTAATTTATTTTATTATCCATTATTATTATTATTATTTATTTTATGTACTGTATGTACTCAAATCTAATGCACACCTTTTCCAGTTGAATTTAGTTTCCAAAATTAGGGTGCGCATTAGATTTGGTAAAGTAGATGAGAGAAAAGACTTATTTTGATTATAAGTACAGGTCAGTATTTAGTTTAACCATTTACTAAAATGCAACAAACTCATGGTGGTATAAAGTAGTGCAATTAGGTAAAAATATAACACAAACCTATTGTTGTATTATTATTGTCATACAACTCGTTGTAAAAATAAATTTTATACCTACTTTGCAGCTGCACTTTACAATGGCCAGTAAACTTTAAAATCTCTAGCCTTTTAAAATCAGGGTGTGCGTTAGATTGAATGGCACATTAGATTTGAGTAAACACAGGTATATCTTGCCCAGTGGTGGGCTGCAAACCGGTTAACAACCGGTTCGCAGCCACCACTGAACACTGCGCATGTGCCAACCTTGGTGACTGCGCAGTGCGTCTTCTGAAGCCAACCGGCCTCAGAAGATGCACTGAGCAAGCGCCAACCTTGGAGCTCCTCCTTAGAGAGGAGGACGTCTGCGTCTCTGCGGGGCCATTTGGCTTCACTAGAGGGGCGGAACAGCACTTGCCGCTCTGCCTCCATGGCAAGGCCAAATGGCCCTGCAGAGGGACGCACTGCGCATGTCCGAGACTTCAGACATGCGCAGTGCATCTGCACAGCCATTGGGCCTTGCTCCAGAGGTGGAGCAGCTGGCCTTGCCTCTGGAGCAAGGCCCAATGGGTGCACAGAGACACACTGCGCACTTTGGACATGCGCAGTGTGTCTTTGCGCACTGCGCCATTTCGGCTAACTCTGAGACGGAGCAGTAGCTTCTGGCTGCTGCTCCGCCTGAGACCTAGCTGGAATGAGGGGGCACTGGAAATTGGTCCCAATCCTAGCGCCAACTAACGGTTCGCTAGGATTGGGCCCAATTTAACAGCCGGTTCTATAGAACCGGCGTGAACCGGCTGCAGCCAACCTCTGATCTTGCCATTCTTCCTAAGAGGATACTCAAGGTGGCTAACAACAATTTCAACAACACTTTCTTCCCTTCTTTTCCATTCCCTCCAGCTTAATACAAGCCAACCCAGAGGTGGCCATGGATTGCATCATCCACATGACGCAACACCTTACCCCTGCTCAGAAGGCGCAGGTCGCTCACCTCCTGGCAACCATGGATAATCCACCGCCTTCCTGATCAGGGAAGACCACCTTCCCCTCGATGTTGCAAACAGGAAGAGATGAGCAGGGCAGAAAACTCCTCCTTGTGCAGGCACACCTTAGGCTGAACACGCACTTATGGATCCAGAGCACTGCGGCGCAACTACTATCAGAGGAGGCCCTTTTATGGAGAGGTACCTGTATGTCGGCACTTACAAATGGGCTGATCTCCGAGTAGGCACAACACCGGAGTTACGTGCAAGGAACGATTTTGTACTGACAGCACCTACAACACAGCACCAAACCGTCCAAGAGGAGTGTTGCTTTCACAATAGGACGTGTCCTCCTCTTTTAAAAAAAATGTGTCAATCCCATAAGAAGTTTTTCTGCTTTGTTGGAAAATAAGAATAATAGTTTTATCCTTCATTTCTGTCCCGCGTTTGACTGTGTTTTAATGGATTGCTAAGGACCGGCTGCGCCACAAAACAAGGCAGAGAAAATGTTTTGCAGTATAAAAAGTCATCCATCACCCTTCTCATGGGGGTTCTAGAGTGTTCCCCTTGTGGGTTCCTTCTCAAAATCTAGCTCGCATTTCAGCCTGACGTGGTTCACAGCTGTGACCCCCATACTTTGTACCATCAAAGGAAACCACGAACTTAAGAGCCGGGAATTCCCATACCATATAGGGACAAAGCCATCTTTGGGTTGAGCGTGTCAAACACGCAGCACGTTTAATGCCCAAATTCTCGAGGACGAGCATGAAGGAGATGTAAGGACGAAGAGAGGAAGAACTGAAAGGATGCCAAGCATATCGGTGGTGCGATGTGTCTCCCGGCTTGACAGCAGGAACCTTGGGGTCAAAAGCAACGAGACATGGGGGATCTCTGTGGGTCAGGGATGCATCGAGACCACTTAGCTTGCGCTGCCGAATATTTTAAAGAAAAAGTGGTTCCAGTTTTCTTCCTTCCAAGAGGGAAGACCTCAGGGAAAGAATCTTTTTTAGTTTATTCTTAAAGAAAAGGTGTAAACCACATGCGTTGTCACAGGTGGGGAGGGGGCTTCCTTCCCCACTTCCACAGGTGGGGAGGGGGCTTCCCCACTTCCACAAGCTAGCAATCGAAGCAAATAAATCCACAATTTGCCCAAAAAGCGGTCTGTGGTTGTTCATTTTTGGCATCCTGGTGACATCCATCATTGATTGATTGATGGATTGATGGATTGATTGATGGATTGATGGATTGATTGTCTCCCTTGTTGTCTCTCCCCAGTCCTCAGATTACTTTCCTACCCCACCAAGGTATGGTTTGAATCTCGCCTTCTCTCCAACGAGTCCATCTTTATTGTGAACTTATTTTTATTGTCATCAAACAGGAGTCGATTCTTAGGTAAGTCGAGACAAAGGATCAGAACTGACATTTTATTTTCCATGGGGGCTTCCTGACACAATACACTTCTGTTACTACCCTTCGTCGCAATCCTATGGCACGTCTACTCCGAAGTCAGTCCCACTTCAGTGAGACTCATATGCTCTTAAGTCACCGAGGTCTTAAATCAATGGCAAGTCAATGGGAAGAGGCTAGATCTATTTCTTGATCCAAGCAGGGACTGTCACCCTGCAAGCACCAGTTTGATAGGGTTTCTATCTGGGTAATAAGCTCTGGAGAATATCCAACACCCAATACTGTATTTACTTGAATCTAATGCCCTAAAGAATCTAATGTGCACCCTACATAATCATAGACCTATATCCTAAAGTGAAATTAAGTCCTTTGCTTGGGAGCAGTTAAGATGACTTTCCGTAAGATAACACTGGAGGGTGACGTAACTGCGCGCACCCGTAACTGCTATGGATTTGGCCCACAATCCCGAATTTACTCAAATCTAATGCGCACCCTGATTTTGGAGACTGACCGGCTGAAAAAGATGTTAGATTCAAGTATATACAGTATTTTTTTTTGCCTCTTAATGGAGAGCAAATGTTTCCTCGCAGTTTTAGTGTCCAGTTCAGAATATATAACAATCCTATCCAATCACAGTGCTAAATAATAAATATTACATTACAGTTCAATTGGCACCAGTAACCTCGACACTAACATTGTAAGTTAAAATGTCAAGTTCAATGTATTCCTGCTGGTGGTTGTGCTGATTAAAAAAAAAAGAATTATTTTATGTCACTGTAAACTTAAGGCTGCAGTTCTGAGTATGCTTACTTGGAAGTAGACCCTACTGCATACTCTGGGACATATCCAGAGTAACTATGGGTGCACGTAAGAGACTGACCCTACAACCCAGAATAACTACGGGTGCACGTAAGAGACTTTACGTGCACCCGTAGTTACTGCACCACCTAGTGAAAGCCTATGGGAAATTCATATTGCAATCCAGAGCAAATTGTTCTTACACCGGAGCAAGGACTCCCCATAGTTACTCTGGATTGCACCCTAAGGCTGCAATCCTAAAGTCACTTTCCTGGGAGTAAGACCCATTGAACACAGTGGGGCTTACTTTGGAGTAGACATGGTTAGGATTGTGCTCTTAACGTGCACCTGTAGTTTCTGCACTACCTAATGAAAACCTATGGGAAATTTATATTGGAATGCAGAGTAACCCTACAATCTGGAATAACTACGGGAGCGCATAAGAGACATTACGTGTACATGTTTTTACTGCACCACCTAGTGAAAACCTATGGGAAATTCATATTGGAATCCAAAGCAAATTGCTCTTACACCGGAGCAAGGACTCCCCGTAGTTACTCTGGCTTGTAGGGTTACTCTGCATTCCAATATGAATTTCCCATAGGTTTTCATTAGGTGGTGCAGTAACTATGCGTGCACGTAAAGTCTGAATATGTTACTCTGAATATGTCCCAGAGTAAGTTGTTCATACTCTGCGCCCTAAGTTGTTCTTACACCGGAGCAAGGACTCCCTGTAGTAACTCTGGATTTTGCCCATACTTCCACGTACGCATGCTTTTTACATACAGAAAAGAGCGCGTTTTTGTGTCGGCCGTAGGAAAGTTCCATCATATTTGGGGTCTTGTATAAAACGTTATCTCTGAGTATCCAAAGTGCTTCCTTTTTAAAAAAAGTTCAGGTTGAGAATAAAATCCCTTCTGTCCCAACAACGTACAGTATTCTGTTGCCGTTCTGAATAATTAAATTAATGCAAAAAAAAAGTTACTGCAATGTTTTTAAAAAATAATAATAATCAGTGCTTCGTCCACAAATGCCTTTTTGCCTCCGTAAAAATAAATATAAATTAAAATGTACAAACAGTAATACTGCCCTAGCAAGAGTAGTAAGAATCCCTATACAGTTTACAAGGCTAGAATATTGATCCTACATTCATTCCTCTGCAGAATAAGGTCTAACCGGTTAATTCTAACATCCTATTCAATGTCAAAGTCATGCTGGTGTTTAGGCTCTCCGGACCCCGCTGTTTGAGGGTTCTGATCTCCCTCCTTGCATCTTGGTGAGCGTACTTGGTAAGAAGTGGTCATCCTCCACATATACCTCCATATATTTCAGTGCTTTCTCCGAGCTTTTCGAGTGTAGGAAAGCCCCCCCCCACTCCGTTTATTGTCCCAGTGTGTATTTGGGGGATCCTGGTACTGAATGTAAGGGGTATTTGGTACTGTCGTCATAGACAATCTCTTGCATTGAGTTCTTATAGGATTCGGGATTTAGGATCCAAGATCCTAAACATCTTAGATGTGTTTTATATAGGTTTGACTGGCTGGTTTACTACAGGATGCCTTTCACTGAGTATCCGCAGAGGTGCACGGTGTCCTGCTTGAGCATGTCTTTGCTTGATCTTGAATGGGAGGGTCTGGCCATGAGTTCATCCCTGCCTTTGAGCGACCCGAAGGAGTCCTCAAAGCAAGGCGATGGGCTTGGTTCCCGAGGCACCGATGTACTGGGCCGACGTGACAGGGTCCAGTGTGGTGTAAGTGGTGTACAACCCTGTCACTTGCAGATCTGGGACGGAGTGGTCGCTGCCGCTGGAGGCAGGGGTGAGGCCCGGAGGGGCAAGGTCACAGTCGGAGAGTGTAAGAGGGGAGTTGCTAAAGGCACCGAGGGTCTCCAGGCTGAAACTGTCGTCCTTCATCTCTTCCCAGATGTTTCCTTGTTCAGAAAAAAGACAAACCATCATCAGTCTGAGCAGGTCACGATTCTGTAACTACTTAGCTTCATGTGAAAAGCACGTACCTTCTGGAATCACTCGAGACTTCCTCAAGACTTGCTCCAATGTGCAAAGCTGCAGTTTATGTTCCACCATCCCCAAACATCAGGGAACCCTTCCCTGCACCCCGCTTACCTTGCAGCGCAAAGTCCATGATGCTGGGGTCCAGGGCGTCAACCTCCATGCTCATGTCGGTCGCCATGCCAAGGAGGATGGGCGCCCGGCTCATGGGGTGCTGTGGGAGGGGGCTGTGGTGAGCACCACAAAGGGCATGGAGAGGAGGCGTCTGCGCAGGAGCCGGCGAGTCGGGGGTCATGCATGCTTGTGTCTGGATTTGGTGGTGGAAGGGGATGGACTGCAGGGAGAGCGTCATGATGGGCTGGGACTGCAGCTGGGTGACGTGGCCCTGGCTGGTGGCCACATGGCTCATCTTGGCCACGTCGGGCTCTGCCTGCTTGCTTGGCCGCCTGCAGTTCTCGGGTCGGTCGGTGATGAGCTTGTCCAGCTCTTCTACAAGATAAAACAGCCGTCCGTATTTCCCACTGAGTTCGGATACTCAGGATCCATTTACTCCCAGTTACATGTATCCTGGAGCCCAATTAGGATTGTATCCTGGGTGCCCAGTTAGGTACCCTAACTGGGTACTTAAATGATGCACAGCTTCAGAAGCATCAAGCAGGTGGGCACCTGCTGGCTCACCTGGGTTGGCCATGCTCCTGTGAATGGCTGCCAGGTCTTTCCTCTTCCACTTCTGCATCTCTTCCTCCATCTTGTTGATCTTGGCCGGATTGAGCGCCCAAAGGCAGCCCTTGCGGGACGTGCCACTCACCTTGTTCTCCACCTTCTCAAAGCATTTATTCAAGGACAGGTTGTGGCGGACTGAGTTCTTCCAGCCGTCGGGAGCCGTCTGCGTGGCACACATTTGGGTCAATCAAAACCACCCAGACCTCCTTGCTTTGCCCTGCCAGCCCCCATGAGGACTACATGGGGAGAGTGCGTGGATACAGAGACATTAAATTGACTCAGGGTGAAATCCTAACCAGGTCTACTCAAAAGTGAGCCCCATTGTGTACAGTGAGTCTTAGAAAAGTGTCTTTAGGATCGCAGCCTCAATCCAATTTTTTAAAATTCCTGATGGTGGACTAGATCACCAAAGGTGGTGGTGGACTTTCCTTCACTGGAGATCTTCAAGCAGAGGCTCCACAAGCACCTGTCGGAGATACTCTAGGGGGATTTTCTGCTACAGGCAGGGGGTTGGTCTAAATCAGGGGTCAGGGAACTGTTTGACCTTTTACCCCAAAATATATTTAGATATGCTGACATTACCCCCTTGATATGCCGACGATACCCCCACCAAACCCTGCATCCATCCCTTCCCTAGTGTCCCTTGCTTCCCCTATATTGTTCCATTACCCCCAGGAATTTCATTTTTACCCCATTTGGGGTAATTTACCCCTGTTCCCTGATCAGTGATCTAAATGATCTTTTAGGTCCCCTGAGTCTATGACTTGTACGGGGATCTTTGCAATGTCGGCCAACCAGAGATGGAAAGGCCCGGGTGCCTCCGCGCATCTCACCTTGAAGTAGGGGAAGTGTTCCTTCATGAAGCTGTAGATCTCGCTGACGGGGAGGCTGCCTGTCTTACTGTTCTTCAGCGCCATTGCAATCAAGCAGCTGTGGGGAAGGGGCAACAGCAGGCAGGTCGATTACCACCCCCAGCATCTTTTATGGTGCAGAACCTAGGAAGCTGGAATGTGGATTTGGCCACCCAGAAGAACAAACAGCCCCTAACTTTCCTCCCACAAGAAATTAGCATGACTTATTTACACCATATCTGGAAAGATAAGATAAATTAGATTGGATTGGATGGATATGAAGAAGGGAAGATGGTTTAGGATGGCTAGATGGCTTAAATTGAGAGATGGTTAGGCAGAGGGGTAGATAGATGGATTAGAGTGGATAGGATGGATATGAATCCTAGAGTTGGAAGGGACCTAGTAGGTCATCTAGTCCAACCCCCTGCCTGCGGCAGGAAATAAATGGAGAAGGAGAGATCAGTCAGACAGATATGGAGAGGAGGAGATGGATAGATATGGAAAAGGAGAGATGGTTTGGTCTAGAATGGATGGATACGGAGAGGAGGAAATGGACAGATAGAGAAACTGGGAGATGGATTAGATTAGAATAGACAGATAGATTAGATATAGATAGATATGGAGAAGGGAAAATAGATTCACAGTGCAATCGTAAGCATGTCTACTCAGAAGTAAGGCCCATTAAGTACAATAGTACCTACTCCCAGGAAAGTGTGGTTAGGATTGCAGTCTACATTTGATTAGATTAGATGGATAGATATGAATGGATAGATATGGAGAAGGGGAGATGGATTAGAATAGATGTATCGACGGATAGCTACATAGATAGATATGAAGAAGGGGCGACGAATGGACAGATATGGAGGAGATAGATTAGATAAGGACAGATGGATAGATAGATCAATAGATATGAATGGGAGATGGATTAGATGGATAGATAGATATGGGAAAGGGAAGAGGGATGGATGGATGGATACTGTAGATAGATACGAAGAAGGGAAGATGTATGGACAGATATGGAGGAGATAGATTAGATAAGGACAGCTGGATAGATAGATCAATAGATATGAAAGGGAGATAGATTAGTTGGATAGATAGATATGGGAAAGGGAAGAGAGATGGATGGAGAAGATTAGACAGATGGATGGATAGGTGGATATGGGAAGAGGGATGGATGGAGAAGATTAGATAGATGGATGGATAGGTGGATATGGGAAAGGGAAGAGGGATGGATGGAGAAGATTAGACAGATGGATGGATAGGTGGATATGGGAAGAGGGATGGATGGAGAAGATTAGATAGATGGATGGATAGGTGGATATGGGAAAGGGAAGAGGGATGGATGGAGAAGATTAGACAGATGGATGGATAGGTGGATATGGGAAGAGGGATGGATGGAGAAGATTAGATAGATGGATGGATAGGTGGATATGGGAAAGGGAAGAGGGATGGATGGAGAAGATTAGACAGATGGATGGATAGGTGGATATGGGAAGAGGGATGGATGGAGAAGATTAGATAGATGGATGGGTAGGTGGATATGGGAAAGGGAAGAGAAACAGATATGGAGAAGGGGAGATAGATTAGATGAGATGGATAAATAGGGTTAGGGTTAGGTGCTGCTCACCTGTAGGAGTAGATGGGCTTAGGGTAGTGTTTGGCCTGCAGTTCTTGGGCAGTGTGGGGTGCCAGGCGGGGCTGAGAATAGGGGGGCTGCGTTCCATAGGAGGCACTGTAGATGGTTGCTGGGGAACACTGAGGACCAGGGAGAGACAGAGAGAAGCCATCAGTGCTGCGCACCGGGATGAACATGCCACAAACACATGGCATATCCATGACCATCATGGGAGCCCAAATGCTACCTGCGGCTGCACATTGTGGGTGATGGCAAACACTTGCTGCGCATGATGCGAGGGAGGTGAGAAAATTGGAGTGTGCTGTTGCTGCTGAAGACTCGGAGACAGCTGCCCGCCAGCCACGTACTGGCTTATCTAAGGGTGAGAAAGACAAAGAGAGACGTCAGTGTCACAGTCCCCGATGTGGGGTTCTTTGCCGCCCCAACCCCATAAGGCAGAGACGGGAGCGCATTCTTACGTTTGCTGCGTGCTGCGATACCGTATTCAGCCCCAGAAGGCCTTGAGGCAGACTGGCCTGGATGTGGATCATTGCGCCAGGACCCCCTGTGGGGTGCATATTCCCGGACACGGCACCTGCGTGCCAAAAAGGGGCAGAGCAGACGGTTAGAGGTGACATGAGAACTGGTATCGTCCGAGCCACACAGGTCTGGTGGCATTTCTGGCTCCAGCAGGGCACTCCTCACCTGTCTGCTGCAGCACCGCGTTCTGGGGGCCGAGGCCAAAGTCCATCCTTTCGCTGGCCATGCGCTGCAGGCGAGGGACGTCCACGGACGTCAGCCACGAAAGGGACTGCAGGTCACCAGGCAGGTCATCGGCACTCAGTTGTGAAGCAGGGTCCGGGGCCAAGAGCCTGAGGGTGAGACAGGCAGAACTTCCAAAGCTGCACTCCTAGGAAGGCTGGGAACCATCTAGCCATCCGTCCATCCAGCCGGCCCAGAGAACTGGCCAGGCCAAGGAATCTGTCTCTCTATCCATCCATCTGGTCCAGAGAGTTGGCCAGTTGAAGTTGTCTGTCTGTCTGTCCATCCACCCGTCCATCTGGCCCAGAGAATTGACCAGTTGAAGTAGTCTGTCTGTCCACCCATCCATCTAGCCCAGAGAATTGGTCATTCAAAGTAGTATGTCTATCTGTATATCTGTCCACCCGTCCATCTGGCTCTGAGAACTGGCCAGTTGAAGGAATCTGTCTGTCTCTCTATCCTTCCATCTGTCCATCTGTCTGGCCCAGAGAGTTGGCCAGTCAATATAGTCTGTCTGTCTGTCTGTCCATCCACCCATCCATCTGGCCCAGAGAATTGACCAGTTGAAGTAGTCTGTCTGTCCACCCATCCATCTAGCCCAGAGAACTGGTCATTCGAAGTAGTATATCTGTCTGTCTATCTGTCCACCCATCCATCTGGCTCTGAGAACTGGCCAGTTGAAGGAATCTGTCTATCCTTCCATCTATCCATCCGTCTGGCCCAGAGAGTTGGCCAGTTGAAGTTGTCTGTCTGTCTGTCCATCCACCCGTCCATCTGGCCCAGAGAATTGACCGGTTGAAGTAGTCTGTCTGTCCACCCATCCATCTAGCCCAGAGAATTGGTCATTCAAAGTAGTATATCTGTCTATCTGTATATCTGTCCACCTGTCCATCTGGCTCTGAGAACTGGCCAGTTGAAGGAATCTGTCTGTCTCTCTATCCTTCCATCTATACATCCGTCTGGCCCAGAGAGTTGGCCAGTCAATATAGTCTGTCTGTCTGTCTGTCTGTCTGTCCATCCACCTGTCCATCTGGCCCAGAGAATTGGCCATTCTTAGTGGTCTGTCTGTCTGTCTGTCTGTCTGTCTGTCTGTCTGTCTGTCTGTCTGTCTGTCTGTCTGTCTGTCTGTCTGGCCCAGAGAATTGGCCAGTTGAAGTAGTCTATCTGTCTATCCATTCATCAATCCATCCATTGGTAAACCTCTCCCCTGCCCTATAGTATAGTATGTATCCTATAGTATTATGATTCTAAAAGGGAGCCGCAACCAACAGCCCAGTAGGTCAAGGGAGCTGCCAGCCCCCAAAATTTGGGAACCACCGGAATCATAATCTAACCCAGTGGCATAGCTAGAGGGGGTGGAAGGTGCTAAGTTTTGCAGGGAGCCTCTCAAGCAGCCTGTCCCCTTTGTGCCCATTCTGGGTAGGGGAGCAAAATAGAGGTATATGCCTGGCTTTGAAGGGGACAGGGAGGGGCCATTTACATCCGAGGGGGAGGCTTCCTGCAAAACCTAATGCTTTGCACCCCCTCTAGCTACACCACTGATCCAATCCAATCCAATCAAAGGCTCGGCCCTATATGGGGCAAGGCGTTCCACATCCATCTGTGGGATCTAGGCTGATTCATAGATCACCTCCCAAATGGATTCAGCCCACTTCCATTATTATGTTCATTTGCAAACTTAAAATGAAATCTTTTGTCTGTCCGTCTGTCTGTCGGTCTGAGTTTTGAAAGTTTTTGGAAAGCATGCCGGCTGGTTGCGTTGTTGCAAGAAACCCCATTTGTCGTCCCCCCGGCTTACAGCCTGCCCCGAGGGTACCCCCTCTTTTTCCCAGTCACCCAGCTTCCTCCTGTCCTCATGTACTGAAGGCGCATGAAGGCGCATCGCAAGGGTGGCAACTCTTCGGTTATTTTTGGCAGGACCAGAAAGATTGCCTGCCACCCTCCCCACCCCAAAAAGAACATCATGTGACAGCTCTTCCCACCACATCATTGGCCAGGCTGCGCATAAACAAGAGCACCAAATGATTTGAAAACCCCAGGCCGGGCCCTGTCGGCGCAACAGTTGGCCCTGCGCATTGTAAGCCGATAAGCCATTGTGTGGCACCAGCGACTGTTGGCGGTGGCACGTGGCCACCCTTTGTCTTTGGGATTGGGGCTTAATTGTTTGCTCCTCTCCCGCCTCCCCTCTTCCCCGTCTTACAAACTTCCCATTAATCTGGCTGAGTGACAGTAGACACGCAGCCCAGGCCATCTGGCGCTGCTGGGCCCTGGCCGCTCCTGCGGGCAAGGCAGGCTGCCCTCCCTGAGCATTGAACCGGGTCAGCGGGGCGAGGAGGGTCACATCCCCACCGCACACGCCTCCTGTCAGGAGCCGGCAACACTGCACACCTCAGCCACTCTCAGCACCCCAGCACTGGCTGCACCGCAGACGTCCGGCCGGTATGTCTCCGTCCTGCCAAACCACCTGGTGCTGGAGATCTGGACAAAAATGGCCAGAAAATATAGACCCTCCGGTTTTGGTCCATGTTCCCGATGCAAAGAGAAGGCTGCGATCATGGACCGTGCGCAACTCCAAACATGTGCCCGGCACCTGATCAGGACTGAAGCACATCATTCACTCCAACGGTTCTGGAGAGAAGGGCCTTGGGACGAGAACACGGACCACGCCAAGTGTGCGCAACTCCGAACACGTGTCCGGCACCTGATTAGGATTGAAGCGCATCATTCACTTAATGTCTGAGCTCAAAGCCAAGCCATGGCCCAGCGCACCTGTACATTGTGACAAGTGGCTTGAGGCAGGGAGGAGGAACATATGGGGGTCTTGACACCTCTGAAACAGGCACCCAGACCAAACCACGCTGGGGAAAAACGGCTTTTGGCCAGATCTGCCCATCAACCCTTCCTCGCCTGATTGCCGGGAACCATTTCCATTTCTCCAAAGGCTCGCAAATCAATTCGGTTCCTGGCTGGAGATTCCCCCGGAGAATTTAAAGTGCCAAATGGGCTTTTTATTTTTCCAAAAGGCCAACGGTTAAAATGCCACAAGGTTGAATGACTGATCAGGCCATTTGTTTTTTTTGGGGGGGGTTGGGGTGGGGTGGGGCGGGGGGGGTGAAATGTATAAGAGTTTCCCTCCTCTTATACCGGGGTAGGTATAAAGGCCCAGGTATAAAGGCCCAGGGTAGAAGGGTGACATTTATTATATTTATTATTATAAATAATATTATATAAAATATTTATAATACAATATAACTTTATTTATTTATTTATTTATTTATTTATTTATTTATTTATTGGACATTTGAGGCAGTTGGCACCGTATGGAAGCACAAGTTCCCTGCCCCGAAGAGCTTGCAATGTCTACTTCTGGAGACGTAGAAAGAGATTGAACTATAGGACAAGATGATGGTGTATGGGACAATCCTATACATATTTTCCTGAGAGTAAGGCTGCAATCCTAGCCACACTTTTCTGGGAGTAAGTGCT
The DNA here is from genome assembly GCA_030015325.1 of Cryptoblepharus egeriae. Taxonomy (NCBI): domain Eukaryota; kingdom Metazoa; phylum Chordata; class Lepidosauria; order Squamata; family Scincidae; genus Cryptoblepharus; species Cryptoblepharus egeriae. The sequence continues at coordinate 2,317,641 of JAREYC010000020.1, forward strand.
ATTGAAAACAATGGGACTTACTACTGAGTAGACATGCTTAGGATTGCACCCAAAGGCTGCAATTTGAACCACACTTTTCTGGGTGTAAGTACTATGGAACACAATGGGACTTACTTCTGAGTAGACATGCTTAGGATTGCACCCAAAGGCTGCAATTTGAACCACACTTTTCTGGGTGTAAGTACTATGGAACACAATGGGACTTACTTCTGAGAAGACATGCTTAGGATTGCACCCAAAGGCTGCAATCCGAATCACACTTTTCTGGGAGTAAGTGCTATTGAAAACAATGGGACTTACTACTGAGTAGACATGCTTAGGATTGCACCCAAAGGCTGCAATCTGAACCACACTTTTCTGGGTGTAAGTACTATGGAACTCAATGGGACTTACTTCTGAGAAGACATGCTTAGGATTGCACCCAAAGCCTGCAATCCGAACCACACCTTTCTGGGAGTAAGTACTATTGAAAAAAATGGGACTTACTACTGAGTAGACATGCTTAGGATTGCACCCAAAGACTGCAATCCGAATCACACTTTTCTGGGAGTAAGTAGTATGGAACACAATGGGACTTACTTCTGAGAAGACATGCTTAGGATTGCACCCAAAGGCTGCAATCCGAACCACACCTTTCTGGGAGTAAGTGCTATTGAAAACAATGGGACTTACTACTGAGTAGACATGCTTAGGATTGCACCCAAAGGCTGCAATCCGAATCACACTTTTCTGGGAGTAAGTACTATGGAACTCAATGGGACTTACTTCTGAGTAGACATGCTTAGGATTTCACTCTTAGACACTGATGTCATTGCCAGAAGTGGAAGGAAAATTTTTAACACCCCCCATTTACTCAATCAATTAAGTAAATAAATTAATTAAAAGTTTACAACGGGTGTTGGAAAGGTCCACTCAAAGGAGCCCCCCACACAGCATCACCCTCCCCCTATGAAAGGGTGCAATGCCAACCAATTTAAGCCAGCATAACATCCTGTGGTTGTTGTGGGGAGGTGATGTGGGGAGGTTGGCGCAGGCCTGTACAGTGGCCTAAACCCCCCTCCCTGCCCTGAAGTGCAGCAGAGCCTGCGCCTGCTTCCCCCCCCCCCCCCATTGGTTAGGATTCCACCCATAGACAAGAACAGTGATTTTGAACCAGTGTGCCGTGGCACATTGGCGGGCCATGGATAGTCCTCAGGTGTGCCACAGAAATTTGGAGATTGACCTTCATTAATAGGAAATTTGGGGGAATAGAACAGTCTGGTGTGCCGTGTCTGATTTCAGTGCCTTGTTAAGTGTGCCGTGAGATGAAAAAGGCACCGGACTCAAATAAGGTGCCCCATTGAGTGTTGGTCATGGGTTCGATGCGTGCAGGAAGACACTACACTGCTATACACATGCGCGGTCCTGTGCAAACAGATGCGCAAAATAAGGGCTCCCATTGAGTGTTGGTGATGGGAAGGTGGCTCTGCAGACAGGTGGGTTCTATGGGTGCAGGAAGGTTCTATGTGTGCAGGAAGGTTCTATGGGTTCTATGGGTGCAGGAAGGTTCTATGGGTGCATTGCTGTACACATGCGCGGTCCTCTGCAAACACATGCGCAATATTCTGCAGACCTCCTTGCACTCTCTTTGGGGTTTATGGTGCTATAATGCATGGGAGGTCCTGTTCTAGAGGCTTATTTGGGGAATTTCTGGATCATCTCAAAAGTTCGACATTGACCTGCATCGTATGTATGTATATATGTATGTATGTATGTATGTGTATGTATGTATGATGAATGTGTGTATATATGTATGTATGTATTTATATATATATATTTATTTATTTATTCTTCCTAATAGGACACTCAAGGTGCCTCCTTCTTTTTTCCTTTTAGGGCTGCCGTGTCGTTCCCTCCCTGACACCCCCAATTTCAATCCCCCCCAACCACAGAAACAGAATATTCCGGCAGCGCAACCCCGGCCTCCCTCTTGCTAATTGGGGGCTATTTCCCGTCCTGCGGTGCCTTCAGGCCCCCCCATGGAGCACTCCGGACTGCGGGTCCCAGTCTCGGCTGCGGTGACAGCAAGGAGGGTAAACAGGCCTGATAGCATGTGACAGCCCTATTCTCCTCGTAAAATCAGTGGGTCTGAAAGATGTGCTTTTACATAATCCAAAGTGTTTTTCTCATGGAGTAGAACAAACGCCGTCCTACACTTTGGGGGGACAATCTCAATTTTTACACACAGGGTTAGGCTGTTGGGTTTGGGAAATGCAAACCACAGCCATATATGGCTGCGCTACTTGAAAATTATTTTTAAAAAACCTAAAACTCGGTTGCTTTTTAAAACGGCGGTGTGGGGTGCGCTACTCGGTGATTGCCTGCAACCTTAGAGGCATCGCCACACAATTCAATGCGCAGTAATAGACCCAATTTACTCAAATGTAATGCGCCATTGAATCTAATGTGCACCCCAATTTAAAAAAGTTTTGAGTTTTTTTTGGCAATTTAATTTTGGCTACAATCCTGACCACACTTTCTTGGGAGAGACGCTGCAATCCTACAGATACTTTCCTGGGAGTAAGACCCATTGAACACAATGGGGCTTATTTTTGAGAAGACATGCCCCCAAATCCAGAGTAACTACAGGAGCACGTAAGAGACTTTACGTGCACCCGTATTTACTGCACCACCTAATGAAAACCTATGGGAAATTCATATTGCAATCCAGAGTAAGTTGTTCTTACACTGGAGCAAGGACTCCTTGTAGCTACTCTGGATTTTGGCCATGGTTAGGATTATGTTCCAAGAACACAATCCTAACCATCTTTACTCAAAAGTAAGCCCCATTGTGTTCAATGGCTCTTACTCCCAGGAAAGTGTCTTTAGAATTGCACCCCTATTGAATGCAATGGGACTGACATCTGAGTAGACATGCTTAAGATTGCACTGTATACAGCATACAACATATGCTGCAATCCTAAAATTGTGCAATCCTAAGTAGGCCATATTGAACCCAATGGAAATTACTTCTGAGTAGACACGAGTAGGATTGCACTGAATGCGACATAAATCCATTGTTGTACAAAGTAGTGCCATTAGGTAAGAACCATAACATACATACATACATACATTTATTTATTTATTTATTTAATTATTATTATTATTATTATTATTATTATTATTATTATTATTATTATTATTATTATTAATCTATTTATTATTATCATATGTTATTATTTCTACCTATTGGCACTACTTTATACAACACTGGGTTTGTTACATTTTTTATTACAATATTTTGATTACAATTTCTGTCAAACTACCGTATTTACTCAAATCTAACGTGCCATCAAATCTAATGCGCACTCCATACTTACAATGAAAATGTTGTCTTTAATATATTTCACCGTCAAATCTAATGCGCACCCTGATTTTGGAGACGAAATTTGGCTGCAATCCTAAAGACACTTTCCTGGGAGTAAGACCCATTGGACACAATGGGGCTTACATCTGAGTAGATATGGTTAGGATTGTGCTCTGAATTTGGCTGTTGAAGGTGAGCGTTAGATTGGAGTAAATACAGTAAATACTGACCTACACTTAAATACTTCTATACTCAAAATACTTCTATATACAACATACAAAAATATTTCTAGACATAAATTCAAAATACAAAACAAGATGTACTCAAATCTAATGCGCCATCAAATCTAATGCGCATCCTGATTTGGAGTAAAATAATTAGATTTGAGTAATATGGTCATTTCCAGGAGTGTTGGTTGTTCCTAACCAAAAGAGGGTGGGGGGTTTTGGGGTTTTTTTTGGGGGGGGGGTTTGGTGTCTGCATAAATCACTTGGGGGTCATGTGTGGTGAGAATGCGCTTCTGGCACACGGACGGTACCCCAGAAACTGCGACGCAGGAAGTGGCGGACACGGCCAATATGGACTTCCTAACAGTTGTACCCTATTCAGATTCAGTACTTTCTTACTGGGACCTGAGTTCAAACCCCTGTTCAGCAACGGAGGTCCCAATTTGGGCACGTCATGACTCCAAGGAACCTACCTCGCAGGAGTGTTGTTGAGTTAATGCTGACTTGGAGGAAGATCCCCATGGTGCAAATGGGCGCCTTCTCTTCAAGTAAATTCAATATGGTATTTTAATTAAAATATTTTAATTAAAATTAAATTAATTTTAATAAATTATTTTAATTAAAATTAATATAAGTTGGCTGAATATTAATATTTTAATATTATATTTAATATTATATCATATTAATATAAGTTTGTTCAATAGATTGTAAAAAAATGTAACAAAGCCATAAACTACTTTATATACTGTTAAATAAAGTAGAGCAATTAGGTCAAAACCATAACGTAAACCTATTAATTATTGTCATATAACTCATTGTTGAATGCAGTAAAATTAAATTTTTTCCATAGGTTCATAGAAGGAAGGGACCCAATAGGTCATCCAGACCAAACCCCTGCCTAGGTAATCCTCTAGAGCATCATCTCCTAGATGTGTCATATTATCGGCATATTATTATCGGCACAACCCATATTATTATTGGCAGAACTCATTGTTGTAAATTAAATTAAAATTCAATTTTTCATCTAGAATCATAGATAGTTGGAAGGGACCCAATAGGTCATCTAGACCAACCCCCGCCAAGGTAATCATCTAGAGCATCATCTCCTAGATATGTCATATTATTATTGGCATATTATTATTAGCACAACTGGCATAACTCATGGTTGTAAATTAAAATTAAATTTTTAAATTCAATTTAAATTCAATTCAGTTTTTCATCTAGAAGCATAGATAGTTGGAAGGGCCCCAATAGGTCATCTATACCCCAATAGGTCATCTATACCCCAATAGGTATGGTCCAGCTCCATACCTGCGGAAGGAAATCCTCCTAGAGCATCTCCAACAGTGCATCACCTGCTTTGTGGCTGCGCATTAACGATCGCCAGAAAACTTTAACGGTATCTTGATCGGGGTGCGCATTAGATTTGATGGCGCATTAGATTTGAATAACGCGCTAATTATTAGTCGCGAAACGCCAGGAACGGACAAATCCTACTTGGTAGGACATTGTGGGACAACTTTTAAAAACAAGGCACATTCCTAGACTTGATCTTTATGATGTGGGGGTGTCGGGGGGGCAGTTTTCTAAGGGACGGAGGAGTCTCACCTGTATTCCTGCGGAGACGGGAGGTGGCTCTGGCCGGAATTCCTAAGGAGGCCAGACATGATGGAGGAGATCTCACTTTCTATCATTTCCTAGGAGGAAAGAGAAGACATAGGATGAATTAATGTAGCTATCCAGCATTTCAGCACAGAAAAATCAGATGGTGGTTTACTTGCGAGGAAGCCACACTGGACAGGGTGCAAAATCCCAGTGCCTGTTTGCTCAAATGCAATGCATAGGATTGCACCGTTTGCTGCTATGGCTCAAAGTGTGCAGAATTGGATAGGATCACCTATATTATATAGACAATTTTTTTTCTTGCAATTGCTCTTTAGGTGACCTCTGCAGACCAACCACATCTTCATAGTTGGTGCCCAAGTGGGCAAAGGGAACCCACCTGGGCTGCGGCAGGCCTTGCAGAGAGGGACGGACAGACGGATGGACAGACAAAGACACCCTGGGCAAGGGATGAAGGCAGCAGGTGCCTGCTTTGGAGTGGAGGAGGAGAGGGAGGCCAGCTAGGGGACCCCCTCCTTACCCCAATCCATTGGCAGCCCCCTGCCCACCCATTTCTCCCTCCCCCTCCCTTGGCACCTTCCTCCCTTGCAGAGCTCTGCAGAAGCAGAGAAGGCTGGTGGCACCCAAGGGATGCAGACCCTGCTGGGTAGGGACCTGGAGGGGTGGTGAGGAGGAGGGCGAGGAGGAGGAAGGCCAGTTAGGGGACCCCCACCCCATCTCCTCCTCCCTCTCCCTCCCGCCCTCCTTGGTAGAGAGGCTGGTGGCTCAAGGGGTGCAGACTCTGTTGGAGCTGCTGGAACTTGGAGGGGTGGACAGGGAGGAGGAAGAGGAGGAGGAAGGCCAGCTAGGGGGTCCCTCCCTCTCTTGGCAGACCTCTGCCCCCCCCATTTCCCCCTCCCTGGGCACCTCCTTGGTAAAGAGGCTGGTGGCTCAATGGGTGCAGACCCTCTTGGGGCTGCTTGCAGGAGGAGGAGAAAGAGGAGGACGAAGGGTAGTTAGAGGACCCCCACCCCATTTCTTGGCAGACCCCTGGCCCCATATCCTCTTTGGGCACCCTACCCCCTCCCAAGGTGGCGACCCTACTGGGCTGTACCTGGAGTTGGAGGAGGAGGAGGAGGAGGAGGAAGAGGAAGGCCAGATGGGGTCCCCCCCTCTCTTGGCAGATCTCTGCCCCCCATTTTCTCCTCCCTGGACACCTTCCTGGTAAAGAGGCTGGTTAAGGGGTGCAGACCCTGTCGGGGCTGCTGGTACTTGGAAGGGAGGAGGAGGAGGAGGAGGAGGAGGAAGGCTAGTTAGGGGACCCCCACCCCATTTCTTGGCAGACCCCATGACCCCCTCTCTGGGCACCCTCCCCCTGCAGAGGTGGCCCAAGGGGGTGACCCTGCTGAACTGTACCTGGAGGAGGAGGAAGAGGAGGAGGAGGAAGGCACGGCTGCGATCTGTTCCCTGCGAACCGTTTTTAAATTTCCCTCTCCGGAGCTGTCCAGCCTGGAGCATGCGCGATGGGGGAGAGGAGGAGGAGGAGGAGGAGGAAGGGGCTTTCCTGGGGAGGGGCTGGCATCCCCCTTGCAAGTGTTACCAGCTTTCCCAAGGCTGATTGCAGACCCCCCACTGGTGGCTCTGCAGTTGGGGGGCTTCCTCTGCCTCCCCCTACCTGGCCTGGAGGGGGGTCAGATGTCTGACCTGGGGGGGTCAGAGGGGGGTCTGGACTTGCAGACCCCCAAGAAGGGGGAGGCACACCCTCATCCTCATCCTCTTGCCAGGGAAAAGGGATTGCAGGGGGGAGGTGGAGAGGAAGGGATAATGCAACCTGGGGGGCACCTGCTGAGCCCCCCAGTAAGCCCCCAAGGAGTGAAGACCCCCCCAATGGAGTAAGCCCCCCAGGGAAGGAAGATACCCCCACAGGGAAACCCCCAAGAAGGAAGCCCCCCCCCCACAAGGGAGGAAGACTCCTAAGGAAGGAAGATTCCCAGAGAAGCCCCCCTCCCCCAAGAAAGCAAGCCTCCTAGGGAAACCCCCAAGAAAGAAGCCCAACAGGGAAGTAAGCCCCCCAAGAAGTTCCCCAAGGGAGGAAACCTCCTAAGGAAGGAAGCCCCCCAGAGAAACCCCCTAAGGAAAGAAACCCCCTAGGGAAAGAAACCCCCCAAGATCTGGAAGGGGGCTACACCAGGGCAAGGAAGGATCCGGGGTGGGAGAGCATGGCAGGGGGCTCAGAGCCCCCTCTTGGGTGTCTACTCAGGAGTAAGCCCCCTTCTAGTCAATGGGGGGCTGATTCCCAGGAAAGTGGCTTTTGGGGAGGGGGACTGCAGATTCTCTGCCCCACCGGTTTGCAAGGGGGGGTCGCGATCCTGAACACTGGAGCCCCCCCCCCGTTTGCTGCAAGGGGTATCCCCAGGTGTGGCACCTCCAGGTAGGGCGCAGGGCTGCTCCTCCAGGGCTGGCAGAGGAGGAGGAGGAGGAGGAGGAAGAGCCACCCTTCCCCTGCCCGCCTTGCCCAGCCCTTTGCCCGCGTTGAGCCCCGCCGTGCCTGCCTCCATCGCGCCCCCGGGAAAGGACCCGCGAAGGCTGGTTGCTGCGGATATACACACTCACACACACAACACCCCTGCAGGGTAGGCTTCCTGGGAGGGAGCAAACCCCCCTCCAAGTTCCCCTTTGCCCATTTCCAGCCCTACACCACAGCATCGAAACGTCTTATATTAATAAATTAGAAGGAATACCTTATTGGGGATTCATTTATATATATCTTGGTCCAGGGGTTTTGGCTGGGTGTTGAGTCATCAACGCCCAGCCAAAACCCCTGGACCCAGAAATGTGAAATTTGGGGAGGGTGATCCTTATGTGACAATGAACACCCACCAAGAAACTCTCTTGAGAAATTTAACCCTTAAGGGGCTGAAAAGGGGTGCAATGTGTTTCTGTCCTATACTTAGCATGGAAGACTGACTGACCAACCTCCCTCCAGTTTGGTGCCTGATGTACTGGGAGGGAGAGTGCACTGGAGGGGGGATGGTGCACATGGGGGACAGTGTGCGGGAGTGTGTGTGATACACATTGGGTGATGATGCTCATTGGGATGTGGCACATGGGGTGTGTTGCACTGGGGTGGGAAGGTGCGCATGGGGAGATGGTGTGCATGGGGAATGTGAGCTGTTGCACAAGGGGGGATGTTGCATATTGGGGTATGTTGCGCATGGGGATGATGCACATGGGGGGTGAAGACCCCCCAAGGGAGGAAGCCCCCACAGGGAAACCCCAAGAAGGAAGCCCCCACAGGGAAACCCCAAGAAGGAAGCCCCCCATGTGCACATGGGGATGGATGCACATGGGGGAATGCACATGGGTTTGTTGCGCATGGGGAGTGTAGCGCATGTGGAGCTGTTGCACATGGGGGAAGATGCATATGGGGGTATGTTGAGCATGGAGAAGATGCTTATGGGGGATGCGCATGGGGGTTGATACGCATGAGTGTGTTGTTCTTGGGGGGTGTTGCACATAGGGGTTTGGCGCATGGGGGGTTGATGCGCATGGGGGGTGGCTGTGCATGGGGTGGATGTGCATGGAGGGTGATGTGGAAAGGGGAGATGGCATATGGGGGTGTTTTACTCTTGCAACACAGGTGCATTTCGCATAGATGGATAACGGACTCACACATGCCCCCAAATACCATATTTACTCAAATCTAATGTGCCGTTGAATCTAATGCGCACCCTGATTTTGAAGATTAACTTTGTCTGGAAAAGGTGAGCGTTAGATTCGAGTAAACATGGTATATAATAATAATAAAAGTATAAAAATAATTAAAATGGTAAATTTAATAGGTAATGAAAGGTGTATTTCTACGCACACTTTCCTGTGTGTCAGCCCCATTGACCAGAATGAGATTTACTTCTGAGTAGACATGCATAGGATTGTGCTGATAGTGGTGGCACTGGTGGCATAGCTAGAGGGGGAGCACAGCAGTGATGATTTCTCTAAGACTGACTGCTCTTCACCTCCCCCCCTCAGCTATGCCACTGGGGGCAACACTGGGCATTGGGACCCACTTGCTGGCATCCCCCCTAGGTGGGGGGGGAAGAGGTAGGTGAGCCCCTGCCCTGCCCAGGAAGCAGAGTTTGGAGGGGAGAAGGCCAAAGCCCCCTCCCAGCCAAGAAATTGTGGGGAGCAGACCATCCTTGGAGGGAGCAACACTGCTGTGCTCCCCCTCTAGCTATGCCACTAGTGACACCTGCTGTGGTGTGGAGCTAGAAATGGGCAAAGGGGAACCTGAAAGAGTGGTTGGATCCCCCCTGGAAGCCAACCCTGCAGGGGTGTTGTGTATGTTTGTATGTATGTCCAGTGCAGCTGTTTCTGGCTGGGGTTTCCCAGGTCCAGGGAATCCCAGGTCCAGGCAATCCCCCATCCTTTGTCCAGAGTGTCCAAATGTCCTCTTTTTCCAGGACAAGTCTTCCTTTTTAGCCTCATGTCCTGGAAAAGGACATTCATTGTCCTCCTTTTCCTTATGAGCAGCCAGCATTGAACCTTCTTACATTAATAAATTAGATATAATAAATTATATGTGATAGAAATTTAATAGGTAACGAAGGTGCAATCCTTTGCACATTTTCCTGTGTGTAAGCCCCTTTGGCTAGAATGAGATTTATATCTGAGTAGACATGCATAGGATTGCCATATTTGTTCAAACAAGACTTCAGAGCATGCAATCCTAAACACACTTTCCTGGGAGTAAGACCCATTGAGCATAATGGGGCTTACTTCTGAGTAGACATGGTTAAGAGCATGCAATCCTAAACACACTTTCCTGGGAGTAAGACCCATTGAGCATAATGGGGCTTACTTCTGAGTAGACATGGTTAAGAGCATGCAATCCTAAACACACTTTCCTGGGAGTAAGATCCATTGAGCATAATGGGGCTTACTTCTGAGTAGACATAGTTAAGGTTGTAGCCTGAGTTCCTGGCCTTCTAACATCCGCTCTTTTAATTTTGATGTAGGCTGCAATCCTAAAGACACTTTCCTGGGAGTAAAACCCATTGAACACAGTGGGGCTTACACTTGAGTAGGCATGGTTAGGATTTTGGTCATAATTCTGGTTTTTATAAGCTCCGGTTATAAGATGCCACTGATTTTATTTGTTTTATTGTTATTGTTTTATTGATTTTTTTATAATATACTGTTTTATGGTGTTTTTTAAATGTCGGGTTTTACGAAATGAAATTATAATTTTTTAAATTGTTTTAATGTTATTTTAATGTGAGCTGCTTTGGGACCCCAAGATACATATACGGAAACAAATATATATACATACATACACATGTCTATGTATATATATATATATATATATATATATATATATATATGTGTGTGTGTGTGTGTGTGTGTGTGTGTGTGTGTGTGTTTATAGACCTGGATCGTTGTATGTTCCGTCAGCTTCTTATTTAGCCATATATATATCTTATTTAGCCATATATATATATATATATATATATATATATATATATATATATATATATATATATATATATATATATATATATATATATGTGTGTGTGTGTGTGTGTGTGTGTGTGTGTGTGTGTGTGTGTGTTTTGAGAAATTTAACCCTAAAGGGGCTGAAAAGGGGTGCAATGTGTTTCTGTCCTATACTTAAAGACTGACTGATCAACCTCCCTCCCATATATATATATGGGAACAATCCCAAGATTACAGTATACAGTATATATGGAAACAAATAAAATAATAAAAAATAGAAATGGACCCATGAGCATTTATCTCCCTGCTTGCAAACTTGCACATGCTTACACATGTTCAACCTGTCCTTGCCCTTTCACTTTCCTCTTTGGTGTAAATGAAAGTAGAAAATAAGGAGGTACTACTATTCCTTTACTATACCTGTAGTGGGGCACCGCTCCAAGTGTGCAGTTGCCCATCAGCCACTGGGATGCGTTGCAAAAGTAAGGGTTGAATTGACTCCATGGGGCAGAGAACTAATTTATTTAATGAATTTATATTTAATAATTTATTTAATGGATTTATATTTAATAATTTATTTAATGAATTTATATTTAATAATTTATTTAATGAATTTATTTATTTAATGAATTTATTTATTTAATAAATTTAAGGCCGACTCCTGTCCCGTTTCCAGCCCCAAGACATCGAGGCACAGCTAAGATCCAGCTGGCATTGCAAGAACGAGGGAAACCAAAGGCCCCGATCCTAGTCAAATTATCCAGCCAGGATGCGACCCTGTAATAAGGGAGCTCATGGATCTCAAGGACACCCACTGGCCTAGAAAGTTGGGTAGAACTGGGCCCTATGGTTGCAATCCTATACATACTTCATGGAGAGGAAGAACACAATCCTAAGCAATTTAGGTCCAGTGGTGGCATGGGGAGAACGACGCACGTCTGCGCCTTATGGCACTTTTCTGACAAGCTGGACTTGTGCCGGCTTAACCAGGAGTTAGGCTTACACTATAAGGCTACAATCCTAACCCCAGTTATGCTGGCTTAAGTCCCGGCACAAGTTCCGTTAGCTTGGGGTGCCATAGTCAGGGTGAACAGATGACCGGAATTTTCCGGATTTGTCCTCTTTTTTAGTCTCCTATCTGGATGTCCTCCAAAAGGGCTTCATTGTCCTCCTTTTGGGCTTCATTTTGGATCTTTGCAATGGTGTGCAGCACCTCGTCATGTCGTACGTCGTTGGATTAATATTGAAGAGCAGAATCCAATGCAAATATAGGTTTTGAAATATCCCCTCCCTATCAAAACTTATGCATTGAACTTTATGGGAAAGTGAAAGTGTCCAATATCATGGCTTTACTCATGAGTAGGCAAAGGTGCCATTGTCCGCCGGAAAGGCCAAGCTGAGAGAAATCCAAGGCGTTGTCCTCCTTTTGAGGTTTGGGCATCGGGTCACCCTGCATAATGCACCTCGGCCCCCTCCTGGGATGGTCAAGCCAGAGCACAGATATTTGCTGGCCTCCCCATAACACCACCAATGGGGAGTGGCTGAATTGTGCCGGCCGAAACTGGTTAGGATCGTGCCTTAAATTTCATTTGGCCCTAATAGGATTGTGTTCTAGGAGTTGAATATAGGAGAGACTCGGCCACTATGTACACCTGGTTCCATCTTCTAACCATGATGTCCTTGAGATGTTGGGTGGCCACTTGCTGGAGAACCTTGGATCTCCTCCTCCCTCGGCCATTTGAGTCCCTAAATCCTGTTTGGGGTTTTTTCCCTGATCTGAACTGAAATAGACGTAATGCACAAGTCCAGCCTCTTCTGCCTGGCGCACCCCCCAAAACTGCTTGTAATTTCTGTCTATAATACTGTTATCGGTGTAACAAATTGTAGTTCAAATCATTTGGCGTGAAATTGCCAATTAATCCCACAGGGATAAGGCTTTTAGTGGGGCCGCTCCCTTGAGAGCCCACAGATGGTGGATGGGAGGCTGACAATAGCAGCAGCTCCTGATTAGATGCAGGGGGATAACGGACAAAATACTCCCACCCGGGGAAGGGAGGGAGGAATCCAGGGGGTCCTAGTGCCCGGCTAGTCCAGCACCTCCTGGCCAACATCTCTTCATCTTGATAGGTTCTTTAAGTGTGTGGCGGTAGAAGGAGTATATTGTCTGTCTGTCTGTCCAGCCATCCATCTAGTCTAATCGATCTTCTCTTCTCCATATCCATCTAATCTAATCATCTACAGTAACCTAACCTAACCTAACCTAACCTAACCTTATCTATCTATCTATCTATCTATCTATCTATCTATCTATCTATCTATCTATCTATCTATCTATCTATCTATCTATCTATCTATCTATCTATCTGACCAGCAATTTGGCCCCAAGAATTGGCCAGTTGAAGTAGTCCATCCATCCCTCCCTCCCTCCCTCCATCTGTCTGTCCGTCCGTCTGTCCCTCCCTCTCTTTAGCTCTCTGTCTGTCTATCTATCTATCTATCTATCTATCTATCTATCTATCTATCTATCTATCTATCTATCTATCTATCTATCTGACCAGTAATTTGGCCCCAAGAATTGGCCAGTTGAAGTAGTCCATCCGCCCCTCCCTCCCTCCCTCTATCTGTCTGTCCGTCTGTCTGTCCCTCCCTCTATCTATCTATCTATCTATCTATCTATCTATCTATCTATCTATCTATCTATCTATCTATCTGTCTGTCTGTCTGTCTGTCTGTCTGTCTGTCTGTCTGTCTGTCTGTCTGACCAGCAATTTGGCCCAAAGAATTGGCCAGTTGAAGTAGTCTGTCCATCCGTCCATCCGTCCCTCCATCTGTCTGTCTGTCTGTCTGTCTGTCTGTCTGTCTGTCTGTCTGTCTGTCATCCACCCATCCATCTCTCTCTATCTACCTATCTATCTGTCATCTGTCCGTCTGTCTGTCTGTGTATCTATCATTCACCCATCCATCTCTCTCTATCTACCTATCCGTCATCCATCCATCTGTCTCTGTCTGTCTGTCTGTCTGTCATTCCTCCCTCCCTCCCTCTCTCTCTCTCTGCCTCCATCCATCCATCCGTCCATCCATGAGGCCAACAATTTGGCCTGGAGAATTGGCCAGTGGAACCCATCTGCACTGTTCTCCCTGTTCACCAGACTGGAAAAGGAACAAAGGGGAAGAGGGACAGGGAGATCATATATCCTTGTTTTCCAGGACACGTCCTCTTTTTTAGCCTTCTGTCCTGGAAATAAACATCATTGCTCTCCTTTTCCTTGTGAGCCATCAGAAGACGTAGCCTGGCTGTTGTTGATAGTGTGTTGTTGATTTTTTTGCTAGAGACAAGGTTCGAACTGGCAAGAGTCCTTTGGCGCGGCCACTCGTGTGACAGACAGACAGGCACATACATGCCTATCATTTTATTTATACATATTTTTTTTTAAAATTATGATTAATAAGTTACTACTCCTGTTTAAATAACAACCAGTGTTGTGCTCAGGCGCATATTTGGTGTGTGATGGTGTTTTCAGTTTTGATTTTATATACCGCGTTCTGTGTGACCATATGTCATAACCCCAAAAAAGAGGACAAACCCCTGCAAAATGTAGGACATCCAAGAAAAATGTAGAACCTAATAAAAGCTAAAAACACTGATAAATATTGCATCCATGTCCTTCATTTAAATACCTCTATTAAATTTAAAACTACCATATTCACTCAAATGTAATGCGCCGTCAAATCTAATTACGCACCCTATACTTATAATCAAAATATGACGTTTACTCAAATCTAATTAACCATCGAATCTAATGCACACCCTGATTTTTGAGACTAACCCTACAATCCAGAGTAACTATGAGAGCACGTAAGTTACATTATGTGTACCTGTAGTTACTGCACCACCAAGTGAAAACCTATGGGAACTTCATAACTGCAATCCAGAGCAAATTGTTCTTACACTGGAGCCAGGACTTCCCGTAGTTACACTGGATTGTGCCCTAAATTCAGCTGGAATTTAGGGTGAGTGTTAGATTTGAGTAAATATAGTATTACATATAGTATTACATCCCATTTATGTAAGTACAGAAAGGCTACAGGAATTACAGGATTATATTAATTACAGGAAGGCTACATGCTGCCCACTTAAAGATAAGGAGGGCACTGAGGTTTTTCCAGGACATAAGGCTAACATCCAGAACATGTCCTGGAAAAAGAGGACATTGGGTCACTCGTTCTAGCCCAGTTAGTTGCACTTCTGGACAAGAACTGATCATACTGACCCGACTGAACGACAACATACATATTGGCTGTAATCCTAAAGAAACTTTCCTGGGAGTGTCCTGGGATACTCCTGGGACTCTCCTGGGATACTTTCCCCATTGAACACAATGGGGCTTACTTCTGAGTAGACATGGTTAGGATTGTGCTTAACGATTTGGATGCCTTGGCACGTTCTCTGCCCATCTCACCTTGTCCCCGCTTCCCAATGGTTTCTTGCTCCACGTTGACGAGACACAACGCACGATCCTAACCATGTCTACTCAGATGGAAGCCCCATTGTGTCCAGTGGGTCTTACTCCCAGGAAAGTGTCTGGAGGATTGCAGCTTTAGAAATCCAATTAAACATTTTTTTTTTCACCTTCCCTGTCCAAAATGGGTCACGTCGGTAATTAGGAGAAACAAATCCTGCGCCGAATCGGAGGCCGCGCCCCGTGATTTTTAAACTAACATTTTCAAAAGCGCTTCAGGGTTTGGGGGGAACGGTCAATTAACCTTGGGTTTCCTGGGGGGAACCCTGCAAAGAACTGTCAACAGTTCCGTTGGGAGAGATTTGTCCAGTGACCTACGAGGCCACGCGGCTCGCAAACTCATGACAAGTGTGTCACCGTAGATTTGCTCCCTGGGTGACTGTACCGAAGGAGCACTAAGCAAGTGTCAGTTCCTTCTCCGTCTTCGACAGACAGCCGAATTGCTTGACTTGCTGAACAGAATAGGAATCACAAGGATGCAGGAAAGGTCCGCTTCCCACCAGGGTGTCTCTCTATCTCCAAAAAAAAAAAAAAAAATTTATTCATAAAATTATTACTTATTAATTATTATTTTTTAATCAGAAGGGAAGGAGGAACAATTTGCCCATGGCCTGTTGAGCTGCATGTGTGTGTGTTTTTTTTAATTATTATTATTATTAATTATTATCTAATCCAGGGGTCAGGGAACTTTTTTACCTTTTACCCCGAAATATATTTAGATACGCCGATGTTACCCCCTTGATTTGAAAGGAAGGAAATCATATATTATTAATATAGTGCACCGTGTCAGGTCCTTGTACACTATAGTACTGTAACACACACAGCCGGGCATGCGTATAGACTCTATTCCTGGGGGTAATGTCTGGATTGCAGACATAATAGATTAGATCAGTGGTCAGGGGTAAATTACCCCAAATGGGGTAAAAATGAAATTCCTGGGGGTAATGGATGGTCGCGCTGCCAAGACACAGCCATATAGATGCCTGGCTGTGTCTCAGCAGCGCAACTGTCCATTACCCCCAGGAATTTCATTTTTACCCCATCTGGGGTAATTTACCCCTGTTCCCTGACCACTGATCTAATCTATTATCTAATCATTATCGAATCATTATCTAAATTACAGCATGTAACTTTAATCAGCACATAACTGATATAACTGATCAGCATATAACTGATAATTTTTTAATCGAAAGAGAAGGAGGAACAATTTGCCCACTGCCTGTTGAGCTTCCTGTGTGTATGTATTTTGAAAAAAGTATTATTATTAATTATTATCTAATCTATTATCTAATCTAATATTAATTATTATCTAAATTGCAGCATATAACTTTAATGAGTCGATAACCGCAAAATCAATAAGGTGCTGTAAAGACTGAAAATGGACTGTGTCGTGCGCAATAGCTGGGCTAATCCACTTGGTCTGCAATCCAGACACTTTCCTGGGAGTAAGGGTGTAATTCAGAGTAACTACGGGATCCTTGCTTTGGAGTAAGAACAAGTTACTCTGGATTGCAATATGAATTTCCCATAGGTTTTCATTAGGTGGTGCAGTAACTACGGGTGCACGTAATGTCTCTTACGTGCTCCCGTAGTTACTCTGGATTGTAGCCTAAGACCCACTGAACACAATGGGACTTTTGAGTAGACATGGTTAGGATTGCGTTCTTGATCAGGAATCCACCTTGAGATGGACTACTGGCCAAACCCCTGGATCCCTTTCATCACCCTGGTTATACCACATACGACAACCCTGGCTATACCAGATATGATAACCCTGGTAATAACGCATATGATAACCCTGGTTATACCACATATGATAACCCTGGTTATACCACATATGATAACCCTGGTTATACCACAATAGGAAAAACACTGGTGTTTCCATAACTCTTCAAAAACTTTGAAACGCTTTTTAAGCGAGGTACCACTGTATTAGATTTTATATATTTTAATATAAAATTTAAATATATTAGAGACAGATTAATGAATAAATGGGCTTACATTTCCAGAATTTCTGCAAGCACCAACCCACAGCACAGTAATAAAGCACACAGTTTCTGGGACCCCCATCCCCAACCGCACCATCACAACTCCAGTTCTATTTGTTCAACTGGATCAGGGGACCAGAGGGGGTTTGCGGACCAGTTCTAGGTGTGCGGTGGGCCACGTGTGGCCCCTGGGCCGGGGTTTGGAGATCCCGGATCTAATCCCTGTGACTTGTGGGCAAGAAGTTGCAAACTCCATCCAGGACTCACAACAACTGTGGTTGCCATTTGTGTTCAGTAGAGGGGAAGCCGGGCTCTGCCTTTGCTGCTCATCTCAGGATAGATTACTCATTTCCAGTGACAGCTCTTGTCTGGTGTCTCAACATTTGGAGGGCCCACTCCGCCACAGATGCACCACATTAAATCGAGAAGTGGTCATCGCCAATGGGCTAAGGTCAAGTCCTCTGTGCAATCACACCCCAAAAGCCACATCCTTTGCCATAGTGGTCAGTGTGACAGTCTGCTGGACCGGCCTGCCAGGATGTCACATAGGAAGAGACATCCTATGGATAGTGGATCTCATGAGATACTAGAGAAGATGGAACGACGGAAGGATTCCCCGTCATATTCCCCGTTTCGTATTAAGGCCGGAATTTCTTACCGGCATGTCCCAAATGCAACCAATCTCAAATTATACCCCACTTAAACCCAGAGGGACCGTATGTCAAAACCAACCCCCAAAATGTAGGACACCCAAGAAAAATGTAGGACATAATAAAAGCTAAAACCACACACATATATTGCTTTTGTGTGGTTAATTTAAACACTAAGGTTGCAATCCTAAAGACACTGGGAGAAAGACCCATTGAACACAATGGGGCTTGCTTTTGAGTGGAGACGGTTAGGATTGTGCTTTATGTTACTAACTCTTACATTTAAAACTATTACCTTAATTTATTATATCAATCCTAACCGTCTCTACTCAAAAGCAAGCCCCATTGTGTTCAATGGGTCTTACTCCCGGGAAAGTGTCTTTAGGATTGCAGCCCATTCTGCCGTATTTATGTACTGATTTTCGACTGAAAAGTTCACAAAGTGGTTTACAAGAAAATGAAGAAATGAATAGCTAATGAATATCTAGTTGATTTATTATTATTAATTATTAATTATTAATTTTTTATTAATTACAAGAATTCTCCATGCTTCCTTCTCACAAGGAAAAGGACAATGAAGGATATTTTTTCCCCCCAGGAAACAAGGCTAAAAAAGAGGACATGTTTTGGCAAAAGAGGGCATATGGTCAACCTGGTTAAACCACAACTGGAAAAACACTGGTGTTCCCATAAGGCTGCAATCCTAAAGACACTTTCCTGGAAGTAAGACCCATTGAACATAATGGGGCTTACTTTTGCGTAGACACGGTTAGGACTGATGCAATAAATTAAAGTAATAGTTTTAAATTTAATAATAAGGCTGCAATCCTAAAGACACTTTCCTGGGATTAACCCCCAAATCCAGAGTAGCTACGGGAGCACGTAAGAGACTTTACGTGCACCCGTAGTTACTGCACCACCTAGCGAAAACCTATGGGAAATTCATATTGGAATCCAGAGTAAGTTGTTCTTACACAGGAGCAAGGACTCCCCGTACTTTGGATTTTGCCCTAAGAGCCATTGAACATTGGATTTGCTTTTGAGTAGACATGGTTAGGATTGTTCTCTCCAAACCCTTTGGAGCAGGACAGATCTGTCCAATATTTTCTCCTCCTCCGCCAAATTAGAGCTGATCGACGGATTTTATTCCGTCGGAATTATTTAGTGAACGATCCTATAGAAAAAAAAGCCGCTAAAACGTATGCAACGGGGTTGGGGGGAGTTTATTCACGTTTTTGTATTCATACTTCCTACTTCCTTATTTAATAAGTGGGTTCCTAAAGGCCTCCTTAAGCTTGAATGACCCGGGTTTTGTGGCCAAGTCTTTGCCACTGACCCCAGCCGAGACCCCTGCCCCGGCGCACCTATCAGACAAAAAAGAATCTATTCCAGGAGCTATCAGCCTCCATTATCGCTAACTGAGCCGGGCAGATGGAGACAGGCCTCATTATTTTTAATTGGGCTTTATAGTTCTGCAGTTAAATAATACACAATGAGAACAGTCATCGAGGAAGTTCTCCTGCAGAGCGCTGGCCGCTGAATGAATGGAGGTTGTGCGAGAGCAGCGGAGCACCTTCCTATTCTAGAGGACCTTCTGCAGGAGAACGGCCCCCCTTTTCGTTTCGGCTTTCCAGGCAAACATGCTCGAAATACTGTATTTACTCAATTCTAACGCTCACTTTTTTCAACTGAATTCAATCTCCAAAATCAAGGTGCGCATTAGATTGGATGGTTAATTAGATTTGGGGGAATGTGGCATTTTGATTCTTGGTATAGGGTGTGCATTAGATTCGATGGTACATTAGATTCGATGGTGCAGTCGATTCAATGGTTAATTAGCTTTGGGTGAATGTGACATTTTGATTCTAGGTATAGGGTGTGCATTAGATTTGATGATGCATTGGATTTGATCGTTAATTAGATTTGTATAAATGTGGCATTTTGATTCTAAGTATAGATTTGCATTAGATTTGATGGTGCATTAGATTAGATGGTTAATTAGATTTGTGTAAATGTGGCATTTTGATTCTAAGTATATGGTGTGCATTAGATTTGATGGTTAATTAGATTTGGGTGAATGTGGTATTTTGATTCTAGGTATAGGGTGTGCATTAGATTTGATGATGCATTAGATTTGATGGTGCATTAGATTCAATGGTTAATTAGATTTGGGTGAATGTGGTATTTTGATTCTAGGTATAGGGTGTGCATTAGATTTGATGGTGCATTAGATTTGATGGTGCATTAGATTCAATGGTTAATTAGATTTGGGTAAATGTGGCATTTTGATTCTAGGTATAGGGTGTGCATTAGATTTGATGGTGCATTAGATTCAATGGTTAATTAGATTTGGGTGAATGTGGTATTTTGATTCTAGGTATAGGGTGTGCATTAGATTTGATGGTGCATTAGATTTGATGGTGCATTAGATTCAATGGTTAATTAGATTTGGGGGAATGTGGTATTTTGATTCTAGGTATAGGGTGTGCATTAGATTTGATGGTGCATTAGATTTGATGGTGCATTAGATTCAATGGTTAATTAGATTTGGGGGAATGTGGTATTTTGATTCTAGGTATAGGGTGTGCATTAGATTTGATGGTGCATTAGATTCAATGGTTAATTAGATTTGGGTGAATGTGATATTTTGATTCTAGGCATAGGGTGTGCATTAGATTTGATGATGCATTAGATTCGATGGTGCATTAGATTCAATGGTTAATTAGATTTGGGTGAATGTGGTATTTTGATTCTAGGTATAGGGTGTGCATTAGATTTGATGGTGCATTAGATTTGATGGTGCATTAGATTCAATGGTTAATTAGATTTGGGTGAATGTGGTATTTTGATTCTAGGTATAGGGTGTGCATTAGATTTGATGGTGCATTAGATTTGATGGTGCATTAGATTCAATGGTTAATTAGATTTGGGGGAATGTGGCATTTTGATTCTAGGTATAGGATGTGCATTAGATTTGATGGTGCATTAGATTTGATGGTGCATTAGATTCAATGGTTAATTAGATTTGGGTGAATGTGGTATTTTGATTCTAGGTATAGGGTGTGCATTAGATTTGATGGTGCATTAGATTCGATGGTGCATTAGATTCAATGGTTAATTAGATTTGGGTGAATGTGGTATTTTGATTCTAGGTATAGGGTGTGCATTAGATTTGATGGTGCATTAGATTTGATGGTGCATTAGATTCAATGGTTAATTAGATTTGGGTGAATGTGGTATTTTGATTCTAGGTATAGGGTGTGCATTAGATTTGATGGTGCATTAGATTCGATGGTGCATTAGATTCGATGGTTAATTAGATTTGGGTGAATGTAGCATTTTGATTCTAGGTATAGGGTGTGCATTAGATTTGATGGTGCATTAGATTTGATGGTTAATTAGACTTGGGTGAATGTGGCATTTTGATTCTAGGTATAGGGTGTGCATTAGATTTGATGGTGCATTAGATTTGATGGTTAATTAGACTTGGGTAAATGTGGCATTTTGATTCTAAGTATAGGGTGTGCATTAGATTCGATGGTGCAGTAGATTCAATGGTTAATTAGATTTGGGTGAATGTGGCATTTTGATTCTAGGTATAGGGTGTGCATTAGATTTGATGGTGCATTGGATTTGATGGTTCGATTTGGGTAAATGTGGCATTTTGATTCTAAGCATAGGGTGTGCATTAGATTCGATGGCGCATTAGATCTGAGTGGATATAGTATGTCTGAAAAAAAAATCCATAATTCGAAAGCAAGTAATGCCTTGATTAGGACCAGCCAAAATGTAGCAAAATATCAATGATTTGGCTTCCATCAGGAAGATGGATAAAGAGGATGGAGTGGGAGGCGAGGGAGAGAAACGGGGTTCCCTTGGTGTGGAGAAAGGCAGGTTATCAATCAATCAATCAATCAATCAATCAATCAATCAATCAATCAATCAATCAATCAATCAATCAAAGGAGTCCCAACAGTCTGTGGCTTCTGAAATCTAAAGATGGAATATAGAGCAGTGGTTCCCGAACTTTATAGCACCAAGACCCACTTTTCACAGTGACACTGTAACGGGACCCACCTAGGTGGGGTTGCCATCATTCTCTTCCACAAAATCAGGACAGGACCCTCTGTCCCATTTGCCAGTATGTGAACGCAATTCCTAAAGGAATTGTCCCAGTTTTTCTGGACATATGGCAACCCGACATCTAGGTTTGCTGGACCTTTAAAAAAGGAACTGGAAAGAAATATTGGTTTGTTTGTAAGCAGTTCTACAGTGCAATCCTAAGCATGTCTACTCAGTAGTAAGTCCTGTCGTATTCCATGTGGCCTACTCCCAGGAAAGTGTGTTTAGGATTGCAGCCATAGCCAGGAAAAAACCCTCAGACATTTCATTCCATATAATCTATTTGCACAAGCTTGCAAACTGCAGGAGCTGAGCTATTGAAAAGTAATTATCAGCTATGGGTCGCAGTCCTAAAGACACTTTCCTGGAAGTAACACCCATTGAACACAATGGGGCTTACTTTTAAGTAAGCCGCCTTCGGTCCCTCCGGGAGCGGCAGGGTATAAATAAAGTTGTTGTTGTTGTTGTTGTTGTTGTTGTTGTTATCCATAAATACACAGCAAACAATTTCGTGCTGGTTTAATTCATCACCAGTCAGACCCTTCCTAAGAGTCTAGGACTGTGTGATGTAGCGGTGTATAATTCATGCTATTATTATTATTATTATTATTATTATTATTATTATTATTATTATTATTATTATTATTATTATTATTATTATTATTTATTCAGAATCAAACAGTAATACACAGTGAACAACTTCATGCTGGTTTCTGTCACATCACCAGTCGTACCCTTCCCAAGTGTCTAGGACTGTGTGATGTAACAGCGTATAATACATGCATTATTATTATTATTATTATTATTATTATTATTATTATTATTATTATTATTATTATTATTATTATTATTATTTATTCAGAATCAAACAGTAATACACAGTGAACAACTTCATGCTGGTTTCTGTCACATCACCAGTCGTACCCTTCCCAAGTGTCTAGGACTGTGTGATGTAACAGCGTATAATACATGCATTATTATTATTATTATTATTATTATTATTATTATTATTATTATTATTATTATTATTTATTCAGAATCAAACAGTAATACACAGTGAACAACTTCATGCTGGTTTCTGTCACATCACCAGTCGTACCCTTCCCAAGTGTCTAGGACTGTGTGATGTAACAGCGTATAATACGTGCAGCATTATTATTATTATTATTATTATTATTATTATTATTATTATTATTATTATTATTGAGTAGACATGATTAGGATTGTACTCATAATGTGCCATTTTTAATATCATTTTAAAGCTATTAATCTATTAAAAAGTTTTTTTTAATTGCTTCAGGGTCGAAGCTATTGGAGACCCATCAAAAAACCAGGTTGCGACCCACTAATGGGTCCCAACCTACATTTTGGGAACCATTGGTGAAGCGGTTTTTTAGTAGATGTGGTTTTGCATCTGGAAGGTGAGGACCTGTTTCCACCCACACCCAGGAAATAAAAACCGGTTGTCACCTTCCCATCCCGACCCTAATTTCTGGTTTGAAGAAGAAGCCTCTTATCTAGTAGGGTTGCCAAATATCCCGGAAAACAAGGACAGTCCCGATTTGGGGGGGATTGTGCTCACATACTGGCAAATAGGACAGAGGGTCCTGTCCCGATTTTGTGCAGGAGAATTATGGCAATCCTATATCCCCGACGGGTTTTGTTCTTTATCACGGATTCCTTGTTTGCGACAAGGATCAAACATTCCCATGTTTGTGGGATGTGGGATGTCGGACCGACCGCCAAGAGAATTAGCTCCGCCAATGGACGCGGCTTTAGTTTTGCACCCCGATAAAGTCTAGAAACCGACAAAGATAGAGTTATTCACGGCGGGTGAAGGTACAGCAGCCCCGGAGAGGCCTTAATCTGGGTTGTCACCTTTGTTCCCCCAAAAACAATGCCGGGAAAGAGAGCTGGAGATTATGTCGGGATAATAGGCAACAAAGAACTCATTCAGACATTAGCTGATGCTGGTGGTGTAGCCGCCTTTAAGGGAACCATGTTGGAGGGGGAGACCCAGGCGGCTCTCATCTGGAAGGGGTGCCCACTGCCCAACCAAAGAAAGTGACCTTGGCTTCATCTCTCGGACCCAATCCTTCCTCTCCAAGGACTCGCCGACCCATCAGATCCCACAGTTATATGTTTAATTTTGGAGCCACAACAATGCAACTTGACAGTCTTTGAAACAATAGACCTATTTCCCATATATCTTACTAGCGAAATGTGCACCCGCGTTGCGGGAGTAAAATTCCCCCGTACGCCATCAGTCGTATCAGTCCCCCATGTGCATCAACCCCCATGCGCAACATCCCCCATGCATAACATCCTCCCATGCACAACATCCCCCCATGCGCAACTTCCCCCATGCGCATCAACTCCCCATGCACATCAGTCCCCCATGAGCAACATCCCCCCATGCTCATCAACCCCCCATGCGCAACATTCCCCATGCGCATCATCTCTCCATGTGCATCAACCCCCCATGGACAACATCCCCCATGCACAGCATCCCTTATGTGCATCCACCCCTCATGCGCATCAACCCCCCATGTGCAAAATCCACCATGCACAACATCCCCATGCGCAACATTACCCCATGCGCAATAGCCCCCATGCGCATCGTTCCCCCATGCACATCAGTCCCCCATGCTCAACATCCCCCCATGCGCATCCACCCCCCATGCGCATCCACCCCACATGCACCACCCATTAACTCCCCATGCACATCATCCCCCATGAGGGTCAACCCCCCATGTGCAACATTCCCCCATGCGTATCAACCCCCCATGCGCATCAACCCCCCATGCGCATCAACCCCCCTCTTCAAAGTCAGTGAGTCAGTGACTTTTCTCTTTTATATATATAGATTTAAAATATGGGAACTGTGGCTGCTCAGTCATTCCCAAAACTGATGGATCCAGAAGGTATGATTAAATACCTGAATGTACTCAAATCAAATGCGCCATCAAATTTAATGTGCACCCTGACTTTAAAAAAGGTTTACTGGCAGTTTTAATGTGTAGCTGCAAAGCAGGTGCAAAATTGTATTTTGCCTTTGGCTGCAGTCCTAAAAACACTTTCCTGAGAGTAAGACACACTGAACACAATGGGGCTTACTTTTGAGTAGACATGGTTAGGAGACTGCAATCAAAGACACTTTCCTGGGAGGTTTACGTGGGCTGCTGCTGGAGGTTCAAGGTGGTCGGTGGGGGCACTTGGGGGAAGTTAGGGGCGGCTGCCTCTGGGGGCAGTTAGTTGGGGGCACTTAGAGGCAGCAGAGCTGGCCGGCAGCCCTTTTAAAGAGCCTCCTTGCGGAGCTTCAGGGCTGCATAGAACGCATGTGTATAGTGTGCTTGCTAGTTAAGTGAAGTGGAACGTGTTATGTGAAGCAAGATTTCTTGGAAATTTTTGCTTGTTACGTGAAACGCTTGTTAAGCAAGGTGCCTGTTAAGCGAGGTACCACTCTCTGTGTGTGTGTGTGTGTGTGTGTGTGTATACACACAAGGACACAGCTGCTTGAGTCCATTGCCGCACTTCTCTGATGATATGGCGGTGATTAAAAATACGATTATTAAAGTCCATTAAACTTTGAAATGTATATATATATATACATATACATATACATACACACACACACACACACACACACACACACCAGTGATGGGCCCAGCCTCCCTGAAGATCCGGTTCACCGGAAGTTCGGGGGCAGGGCCAGGGTCAGGGGGCGGGGCAGGGGGCCGGCCTTAATCAGGCTGCACTGCGCATGCACCAGACTTGGCACATGCGCAGTGCGTCTCCTGAAGCGTCCTCAGCGCCAGGGCGCCAGGATGCTTAGTGCGCCTGCATCCAGCTGGCAAGAGTCCAGCAAGAGCCGCAGGGACTGTTTCACCAGCGCCCGCCGGCGCCGGGTCTCCTGGGGCTCGCCACCAGGAAGCTTAGTGCGCCTGCGCCCAGCTGGACGCACATGCACTGAGCGTCCTGGGTCTCGGCGCTAGGACACTTAGTGCGCCTGCGTCCAGCTGGACGCAGGCGCACTAAGCTTCCTGGCGGCGAGCCCCAGGAGACCCGGCACCAGTGGACACTGGCAAACCGGTCCCCGTGGCTCTTGCAGCCGTGGCTGTGACCGGATCGCCAACGTCCGCCCAGGGGGAAGATCCAGTTCGGGTGAGTAGGCCCGAACCGGCATCTGCCCACCTGTGATACACACACACAACCATATATACCATATGTATATACAACCACACACACACAGACACATATTGTGTGGTTGTGTGTGTGCATATGTGTGTGTGTGTATATATGTGTGTGTGTGTATGTGGGTATATATATGTGTGTGTGTGTGTATGTGTGTGTGCGCATATGTGTGTGTGTGTATATCTGTGTGTGTGTGTGTATACATACACAACCACCACACATATTTATCGGTCGGGATCCTTTACAGTGCAATAAAACCCTCCTTATTGCTTGTAATGTTTAGAATTAATGAAGGCCGAGCTGAATAATTGATGGTCGTTTTAGCCCAAGCAAGAATTCAATTAAAACTGAACGAGAGACAGCCAGGCATGCGCTAGAAAATTCCTCTGCCCATTTTGTCTGCTGCAAACAATACCTTTCAGATCTGGTCACTCAAGACAACTGGCAATGAAATGGGTGTGCGAGAGAGAGAGAGAGAGAGAGAGAGAGAGAGAGAGGAGCAAAGCTGGTATTATGTTGCTTAAGAGTCATTCATCAAGTCGGAGCAGGGCAGGAATCTGAACTCCTGGAAGGGATAATAGGTGACGATCCCTCCGCTTTCAGGAGCTGATCTCGGTCTGCAAACCGTTGCTGGAATAATGACACCACTGCCCGGCAAAGTGCTACGGACGCCTCTTCCACATGCCCACGGCTGCCCCTAATCCCGCAAATGCTTGACACAAGGATTCTTACACCCAGGCTTGACAGTCCCCATTGGAATGCAAGAATGAATAAGGGGATGCTCAGAGGATGAGGAGTCAGGCTGCATTCCAGTGAGACGGAAGGACGGACGGACAGAAGGACGTCCCAACGTCCTTTAGCAGGCCAAAAAGGTCACCTAAGTCCATATCTCCCCGTTTTGACCTTGACCCCGAGACCCAAAGAGCACAATCCTAACCATGTCTATTCAGAAGAAAGCCCCATTGTGTTCAACGGGTCTTACTCCCAGGAAAGTGTCTTTAGGATTGCAGAATCAGGACGGAGCGGAGCGAAGAAGATCAGGATAGTGGAGGTCTGGCCGTACCAGAGGTTTGAAACGTTTCCTACTGGAAATCCCTGCAAAACTGCACCCACTGTAGGTTGCCATAATTCTCTTCCACAAAATCGGGACGGGACCCTCTGTCCCATTTGCCAGTATGAGAACACAATCCTCCCAAAATGGGGATTGTCCCTGTTTTTCGGGACATATGGCAACCCTACGTCCGCACCAAAATGATATATCTTTGAAATCTGCCGTTCACTTGTGCATCACTCCAGCTCTTTGCATTAATTACAGTAATACAACCTGGATGTAAGCAATGCAGGGATAACCGTAGCCGGGTCTGACCGATCCTGGCAGGCCTGTGGTCAACACATGCCACACAAGGACACCGCCGCTTGAGTCCATTGCCGCACTTCTCTGATGATGTGGCGGTGATTAAAAATACGATTATTAAAGTCCATTAAACTTTGAAATGGGATCTTAGGGTCAGCACAGCCTGACCCTAATATTTAATATTTAATATTTAATTTAATATTTAAGCATTGCCCGTCCAGGGCCAAACTTGGGAAAAGAGATCCTGTAATTCACCCGGGATGCATTATTAACGGAAACGGCGGTCCCTTTTCCCCCCTTCTTGGGACTTTAGTTTCCACCAAAAGTCGTGGGAGGTCATGGTGATTTGGGGTGCGCACACCAGGGGCGGCTGTATTTATTAACACCATCCACCGCGTCGTCTCTGGCTTCCGTGCGTTGCTCGGAATGAGTCGGAAACGTAATGGCGGCTAATCAAAGATCAATGCTGGCTGCAATATAATCTGGGAGTCGGCACGGTTTCTCATCCAATACGTGGAACCCAGAGGGCAGAGCCACCGACACGCGTCATGAATTATTGAGAGTTCTCCGCTGGAACGGAGCTGTGGCTTCTCATCACTAACGCGGCGTCGTGTTATGCAACGGTGGACTCTAAACAACGGCACGGCGAGTTCACCATGGCTCAGGTGGAACCGTTCCTTGCGACGGCGCTCGCGATGGCCACGCAGGTAACTCGGGTTGGCGGCCGAAGTTTGGAAGTATCCAAGCCCCTTTGCTCCCAGGGTCTCGTTCATCCTCTAGCAAGCTGTGGCCGCCACTGCCTGAGAGGCAGTCTGGCCCAATGGGCGTAGGAGCAGCAAGATCCGGGTTCTAGCCCCAGTGCCGACTAGCCTTGGGTTCATTGCATGGCATTGGGAAGAGCAGGTTCTCGGTTGGCCATCTGTAAAAAATGGCAAGCACTGGGGTGAAAGAGGTCAAATGGGCAAGCCAGAACTGGTGCTCCGAGCATGGAAAGCTGGTGGATCCAGCCCAGTGGTGGGATTCAAATACATTAACAACAGATTCTATGCCCTAATAACCTAAATTAACAACAGGTTCTACGTCCCTTTAGTAACCTGTTCTCGGAACCAGGTGCTCATTAGCCAAGGGTTCTATAGAACCCCCTGAAGCCCACCACTGATCCAGCACCCTAGAGGCACCCATTCCTGATCAGGAGATTTGCAGTAAACTGAAATCAATGGAACTACTCTAGAGTAGGGGCCAGCAATTGGATGCTTCTGGGCCAAACCTCGAATTGAAGTCTAGCTCCACTTTCCGTTTGCCATAACTCTTCAGAAGCAGCGAGTGGACGCGGATCGTGGCGTTTGAAGCGAGGCGTCAGGCCAAGAGGAGATGCTGACCTGCAGTTCTCCGGCCATTCATTTGCTGCTCAGGCTGTTGTAAAGAAACTCATTTCCTCCCGCAGTCAGCCATGATCCTCCGTTCTTCTCAATGAGTCGTGGCATCCTGTTGGGAAGAGCGATTAAAAATATGATGCGTTTGGATTAATCAACTTTAATCAGTCCTCTTTTGCTCTCGGACGTCCTTTAACATCAGGCACGACTTTTGAATCCGCTTGGACCGAACTGCACTAGACATTTGGCAAGACAGTGGCATAGCTAGAGGGGGGTCAAAGCACTTCATATTGCAGGGACCTCACCTTCAGACCTCTGTTTTGCTGGTCTGGAATGGCTCGAAGGGTGAGGCTCCCTGCAAAACTTCGTGCTCTTTGGATCCCATCTCTCTAAGTATGGAGGTCCACCAACCTGGACCAAGCACAATATAGTCCAGGGGTTGGATACCCTTTGAATTAAGGACGGGGTCAGGGGGGCTTCCGCACATGATCAACCCCTAAATTTATTTTAGGCACCAGAACCGGGCTTAGAATTGCCCCCCATAAATAACCTTCCTTCTGTCTCCCCCCCCTTCCAAGTTGAAAATTTCCACCGAGGCTTGCCAAATTATCATTACATACCCTGCTCCGGCGCCATTGCATTCTGCATTAAATGACCTTTCCATTGTTATATAATATGATGGTATTGTATACATACGTGCCCCATTTTCATAATGGTGACCACTAATGTCAAGCTCAGCTTGTTGCCCCCTAAAGCTTCCTGCCCTGTGCAAGTGCCACATCCTTCACCTCCATTGCTACGCCACTGAAGAGGACAGATCTCAAGCAAGGGGAGCATTTTCGGTGCGTAGGCCAGCCATGGGTAAAACATCCTCTGTTTAATGTCTCTGCGTGTGGGACCAAGATGAAAAAAGGCATGTTTGCCTACTCACGAGTAAATCCGTGACATTGGGCACTTTCACATTCCCATAGAGCTCAATGCATATTTTGATTTTTTTGTTTTTTGGCCATACCTTTTGATAGGAAGGGGATATTTCAAAACCGACTTGTGCATTGGATTCTGATCTTCAATACGAATCCAACGACACATGACATGATGGGGTCCTGCACACCATTGCAAAGTTCCAAAATGGAGGACAATGAAGCCCTTTTGGAGGACACCCGGACAGGAGACTAAAAAAGAGGACAAATCCGGAAATTTCCGGTCATGTGTTCACCCTGGCCATAGCACTGTGTAATCCTAATACCCAATACCCAAATCCTAATACTAATAATAATTCATTGTTGCCAACTGATGAGATCAAGAACCCCAAAATCTCTCTGCTCCTGTTTAGTTAGGGGGGGGAAGAGCCTCTTTAGCAAGGACACTTTCTCCTTAACCCAAAGAGAAACACCTGAAGCATTACCTACTTGTGAGTAGGTGATGCAGGCTGGAAGTGCATATAAATGCTCAGGTGCAAGGGTGGGAACCTTACCCCCGAATCGAGAGTAACTACGGGAGCACGTAAGAGACATTACGTGTACCTGTAGTTACTGCACCACCTAGTGAAAACCTATGGGAAATTCATATTGCAATCCAGAGTAAATTGTTCTTACACCAGAGCAAGGACTCCCCGAAGTTACTCTGGATTGCGCTCTTAATAGGAGTTTTTATGCTATGATGGAGGACCAAGGGTGGGTAAGTGATGGAATGCATGAATGGGGACCCTGGGCAGACTGGAGTCTTCAGAAGTCTCTGTCTGTCTGTCTCTGTCTGTCTGTCTGCAGTTATTTATATCCCACTGTACGTTATTTCTGGATGCTTTCATCCCTTTTCCTGAAGACTGTGATCCTTGACTCTCTGATGGTGTTTAGCCCCTGCGTTTAAGGTGATTACGGGCGCAATCCAGAGTAACTATAGGGTGTCCTTGCTCCGGTGTAAGAACAATTTACTCTGGATTGCAATATGAATTTCCCATAGGTTTTCACTAGGTGGTGCAGTAACTACGGGTGCATGTAATGTCTCTTCCGTGCTCCCGTAGTTACTCTGGATTGTAGGGTATATCTTGAGCAAGTGTGTTAGAAACTGATCAGTCCATTTCTCTCCCAATACACTTCTTAAGAGTGTTTTCATGACCCCAATAGGATTTCCCATCAAATTAAGTCCCAATAGGATTTCCCATAAAATTAGGTCCCAACACCATTTCCCATAAATTTAGGTCCCAATACGATTTTCCATAAAACTTTATTAAAATTTCCTAAATTTCTATATTAAAACCTTTGTGTGAAAAGTAAGGTTAGGATTAAAATTCATTTTTTATAATGAATAAAAATAAACAATATACTTTTTTATATAGAATAAAACTTCATTGAACAAATAAGAGATTTGCCCCTATTTGAGGCAAGTTGTGTTCCAGTATAACCAGATATCTTTTACTGTACTAAGGCTGCAATCCTAAAGACACTTTCCTGGGAGTAAAACCCATTGAACACTTACTTTTGAGTAGACATGGTTAGGATAGTGCTCTAAGGCTGCGATCCTAACCATGCTTTTCTGGGAGTAAGTACTACTGAACACCATGAGACATATTTCTGAGTAGACATGCTTAGGATTGCACTGTAAGAGCCAAAAATTAGGCATATCTACTCAGAAGTAAATTCCATTATAGTCAATTGGTTTACTTCCAGTAAGTGGCTGGGATTGCAACCCAATTGCTATCCTGTATACAAGGCAGTGGTATAAGTGTTTTGGAGGAAGAACCTCTTCCAGCACAATCCTAACCATTACTCAAAAGTCAGCCCCATTGGGTTCAATGGATCTTACTCCCAGGAAACTGTCTTTAGGATTGCAGCATTGATCAGGAAATCCCTTCACATTACTGACCAGTGAGACACTTCCCTGCTCATGAGTAAACCTGCAAGACCTTGTTCCCTCTCGAAAAATATGCTTGTCCTTGATGTTGATGAGAGCCAAGATGGTATACTAGTTGGTTAGGGAGTTGGCCCGAGACCTGGAAGATCTTGGTTCATGTGTACTCTGTATGGCTCAGTGCTGGTCCGAAGGGTGAGGCTCCCTCCAAGACTGAGTGCTCTGCCCCCCTCTAGCTATGCCACCAATGCTTTCCCCAGGGAAGAACATTATACTATTGAGAAGGCACGGCTCTTGGAACAGTTTGTGGTGCAGACCGGATGTGGCTCAAATGTCGCCTGGCATCTATCAGGGCTTTGATTGCCCCCGAAGATGGCAGGCCTCAGTCCGTCTTTTTTACCTTTTACCCCAAAATATATTTAGATATGCCGATGTTACCCCCTTGATACGCTGACGTTACCTGCACCAAACCCTGCATCCATCCCTTCCCTAGTGTCCCTTGCTTTCCCCTATAATGTTACGTCCCTCCTCCTGTTCCCCAGCCCCATTCCCCAGGGCCCTGCCTGTTGCCTTCTGGTCTGTGTTGCCTCAGTTTCCCCCCCGTGCCTAGTAAGCAGCCAGCACTGAGACCCCTGAGCCTCTCAGGGGCATGTTGCCGGTGGTCGGGGCGCTCGAGCGCGTGTTCTGGCTGGCTCCTGGGGGCTTCCCTTAGTTCCCCCGCCACAGTGGGCATCAGCCCCTGGACCCTGTCAAGAGGGGTAAGGGGGGCTGCCCTCGACAGATTCATATGCATGCCCAGCTGTGTGTTGGCAGCGCAACCATCCATTACCCCCGGAATTTCATTTTTACCCCATATGGGGTAATTTACCCCGTTCCCTGACCACTGGTCTAGGCAGATTGCTGGGGCTCCTTTGAGAACCCCTCCTGTGAGTCCATTTCTTAAGGCGCTCGTGCCTTCCTGCATGACTCCACAATGTCCCGGCGCATGAAGCGTATCTGGACGTGGCATTGTTTTGTCCCCATTAGAAGGCTCCTGATGTTGAGGGTCACTGCTCCGTGTTTGGGCAGATGAAAGCATTGTGATAGGATTTATTGGGGAGCATGCATTGCCGCCACCCCCCCCGGTTCAATTTCTGCTGAGCTCTGGTTCTCCTTCCAGGCTTGGCAGCAATGGAGGTGTGCCACCCTCTGCCTAATGGGCATCCTTGGGAAAATTTATTCTAGGGTGAATATGATTGTAATACTCTGAAACCAGGAGAGCATGGAAAAGTAGTCGGGTGCCTTCCCCCCACCTTGTACCTGAGCATTCATTCAGTTCAAAGACTATTATGGGCTGCCACTCTGGCGTGTATTTAACTAGCACAACATTGCTGGCACCCAGCAATTCAGAACCTGCCCTTATTGATGGCAAACAACACCTCGATGGATTGCGGGGCTTGAGAAGCAGAATCCGGTGCCAAAGTGTTTGGATCTACCTGGGGGGTAAGTGTCACCCTTTAGAGATTCTGCACAGTTGGGGCACAAAAGCGGAGATCCGTTGTGGCTGTGGGTTGTATATATAAATACTGTATATGTATACTATCTATATATCTATATCTGTATCTGTATCTGTCTGTCTGTATATATGTACTATATATACTATACTATATATATACACTATATATATATATACACTATCTATATATACACTATCTATATATACTATATATATAGATAGATAGATACTGTATATATATATGTACTATATATACTATATGTATATATAGTATACATATACAGTATCAATCTTTATATAGTATATACATAAATACTGTATTTATGTAAGTAAGGACAGATGTGGTAAGTACACTCCATCTTACTCCACATAGGGCAAAATCCAGAGTAACTATGGGGAGTCCTTGCTCCGGTGTAAGAACAACTTACCTGGATTGCAATATGAATTTACCATAGGTTTTCACTAGGTGATGCAGTAACTACATGTGCATGTAAAGTCTCTTACGTGCACCCATAGTTACTCTGGAGTTGGGGGTCAGTGGAGTACACTAAGGGCGCAATCCAGAGTAACTACGTGGAGTCCTTGCTCCGGTGTAAGAACAATTTGCTCTGGATTGCAGTATGAATTTCCCATAGGTTTTCATTAGGTGGTGCAGTAACTACAGGTGCATGTAATGTCTCTTACGTGCTCCCGTAGTTACTCTGGATTGTAGGGAAAGTACACTAAGATAGAACAACTTACTCTGGATTGCAATATGAATTTCCCATAGGTTTTCACTAGGTGGTGCAGTAACTACAGGTGCATGTAATGTCTCTTACGTGCTCCCGTAGTTACTCTGGATTGTAGGGAAAGTACACTAAGATAGAACAACTTACTCTGGATTGCAATATGAATTTCCCATAGGTTTTCACTAGGTGGTGCAGTAACTACGGGTGCACGTAGTCTTATGTGCTCCTGTAGTTACTCTGGATTTGGGGGTTAGTACTCCAAGTCAGGACAGATGGTGTGTAGGTAGGACAGCATTCCTGAA
This sequence comes from Cryptoblepharus egeriae, assembly GCA_030015325.1. Classification (NCBI taxonomy): domain Eukaryota; kingdom Metazoa; phylum Chordata; class Lepidosauria; order Squamata; family Scincidae; genus Cryptoblepharus; species Cryptoblepharus egeriae. Next base: position 2,351,882 of record JAREYC010000020.1, read on the forward strand.
GGCTTTGTGGAAAGGCTTCCTTGGAGGGAGAAGAAGCCTTGCTTATTCTCCAACCTGATTATTGATCATTCTGGTATTGATCGTTCTGATTATTGTCCCCCAATTTCAGTGGCTTCTCTTGACCGGATGTGACAAGTGATGATGTTATTAAAGCCGACATACTCTCCTTTTTGGACGAGAAGCGTCTTGTGTTAAGGAGGGATGTTGAGAAGACGGCCTGACGAGAAGAGCGCATGATGTGGCAGGTGGAACAGAACCTCTGGTGCTCCAGGATGGCGCGGAGGGCCCCAGCTCGATTGCTGGAGACCTGCCTGCCGAGAGCGCCGGAGAGCGAGCGAGTGAGCGAGCGAGAGCGAGGTCTGCCAGGAACAAATCTCTATTGTTTGCTGTCATCTTTAAATGAGTGTCAAAGTAGGCAGGGGGCCTTTGACCGTTAACTGCACAATTTAGCCGGCCTGTTGTGTGTCCAGCCGGCCCCGCTCCCCCTGCGCTCTCCCCGGTTCTCAGATTAGCGGGGAAGGCCTTTGGGGTCTCTCTCTAAATGGGCCAACCCGGGGCCTTTGTGCGCAGACTGCCCAGTGTGAAATTTGCTACGACGTTAAATGTTTTCTAATGAATAATTATTGAAAGGAAATGGAGGGATATGTGTGTAATGGATTGTAGCGCATTAAAGCGTTTTATTCGGGGGACACAAAAATGTTGTCCTTCACGAGCGCTTTGGAGAAGGGCCTTTTTTTCCTCGTCCTTGTGGAGGGCTTTTAATTCTCAGCGGATTATCCGAAAGTGGGGGTTCCCCTCCCCTTCTTCCCGACGGGAATGAAAAGGGGGCCTTTGGCGCGCCAAAATGGCAGCCATGAAGGCGGTTAAAGGGTTGGCGTTGGGGCTTCTTAAAAGACATGTTTGAACTCCCAAGATTTACTGCCTTTGATTCCCGAGGACGAGGTGGGCTCCCCATTGACCCCCTTCTTTTCAGAGGGGATGACGGACGCGCTCGATGACAGCTTGGCCAAGTTTCCCGTCGGGGAACGTCGGAGGTGTTCGGTCTTCCTCTTTGGGCCGATTAACATGAGAACTTCGATGTTCTCTCTTGTTTCAAAAACTGGGTTGTGATGTCTGAACAAGTGTTGTTGTGCGGTATAGCTGGATATAGACAGGTCTGTCTGTCTGTCTGTCTGTCTGTCTGCCCAAATTTATGCAGGAATTTAGAATCGTAACCATCTCTCTAGTTAAGAAATGGCGACAAACTTTGCAAGGAGTCCATCATGTAAAGAAGACACACTAGTTTAAAATTGCAATTTCCCCCTCTATACATTCACCATCATAGGGTGAAATCCAGAGTAACTACAGGGAGTCCTTGCTCCGGAGTAAGAACAAGTTACTCTGGATTGCAATATGAATTTCCCATAGGTATTCACTAGGTAGTGCAGTAACTACGGGTGCAGGTAATGTCTCTTACGTGCTCCTGTAGTTACTCTGGATTGTGCCCACAAACGAGTAAAAATTCAGGCGTTGTGTTGGTGGTTAATGAAAGGTTTAGAATTAAAATGGTTAATTTGGAATTAAAACGGTTAATATATGGCACATAGGATGAGGAGTGCAAAAGGCCACCACCTTCCTTCCTCGCTTTCGTCCTATGCCTCAAGGGATCTTCAGGTTAACTGGAACCCTATAGAACGTTCCCATTAGGGATCTGGGATATACTGTAGCCAGTGGCATAGCTAAAGGGGGTGCAGAGCACTGTCATGGGGAGGGAAACCTGTGACATCTTTAAGGTTTCAATGATGGAACGTACAACAGTTCCGGTAATGGAGAGATGTTTTAGTTGGAACCTGATAATAATCCTGTATAATCATCATCATCATCATCATCATCATCTGTATAATAGGGCAAAATCCAGAGTAACTCTGGGGAGTCCTTGCTCCGGCGTAAGAACAATTTATTCTGGATTGCAATATGAATTTCCCATAGGTTTTCACTAGGTGGTGCAGTAACTACGGGTGCATGTAAAGTCTCTTACGTGCTCCTGTAGTTACTCTGGATTTGGGGGATAATCTGTATAATAATCCTGTATTAAGGATTTAATACAGATTGACACCCATCCTTCTAATTTCACATTAAACCTTTCTTTAAACAATATGTGAATAAATAGGAAAGGAGGCCCGTAACTTTGTTTCCAAAATAAACTGTAATTCTGGGATAATTTTTATGTCCAAAATGTTTTTGGGAGAAAAAATAATGTTTAAGAAGCAGGTCATGCGATGCTCCGCTGTTTTCAATGAAACTTTTCTAGGAACTCCGCTTGTGCATCATGCGCCATCCAGAAATGGACAGGCAACTTGAAGCTTGCGTTTGAAGGAGCATTTTGGGGCGACCCCTTGTGGGAAAAGGATGCACGGCTGCTTTAGAGGAAATGGGAGATGATGATAGATAGATAGATAGATAGATAGATAGATAGATAGATAGATAGATAGATAGATAGATAGATAAGGGAAGGAGGGATAGATAGATATGGGAGGAAGGGATAGATAGATATGGAAAGGAGGGATAGATAGATAGATAGATAGATAGATAGATAGATAGATAGATAGATAGATAGATAGATAGATAGATAAGGGAAGGAGGGATAGATATGGGAGGAAGGGATAGATAGATAGATAGATAGATAGATAGATAGATAGATAGATAGATAGATAGATAGATATGGGAGGAAGAGATAGATAGATAGATATGGAAAGGAGGGATAGATAGATAGATAGATAGATAGATAGATAGATAGATAGATAGATAGATAAGGGAAGGAGGGATAGATATGGGAGGAAGGGATAGATAGATAGATAGATAGATAGATAGATAGATAGATAGATAGATAGATAGATCAGGCCTCCATCAGTCTTGGAAGACTATGGTATCGTGCTCGGCGCTGCATACGCTGCATGCGAAGCACGAAAGCCTGGGTTGGATTGTTATGGAGGATAGGCTGTTACCCAAGCAGCAAATCCCCCCTCTCCACACCACTGAATTAGTCCAATGGAAAGGCAGAGCCTATACGATTGGATCCAGCTGGCATCGCAGAGCTGGGCTAAGGACAGGAGCTCACCCTGTCTTGTGGGGCCGACCCGGGTCTCGAACCCTGGCCTGCTTGTTAACAGGCCGAGCGTCTTAACCGCTCGCCCATAGATAGATAGCCCATAGAAGAGACAGCCCATAGATAGATAGATAGATAGATAGATAGATAGATAGATAGATAGATAGATAGATAGATAGATAGATAGATAGATAGATAGATAGATAGATAGATATGGGAAAGAGAGAGAGAGAGAGATCTGTTTTTCTCCCTGCTGCTTTTAAACATGCAGAGATGCAGCAGGTGAGCTTTCCAGGTACAGATGCTTCACCTGTTGGTTTCTTAAATTTGCCTGCTATTTTTCTTACCCCTTTTCCTTGCATCGGTGGTAGTGAGCTGGGAGTGAGTGGTATTATTAATGTAATAAATGGTACTGAGCTCCAGGCTGTGGTTAGAGACGTTGAAGGGGCACTGCATGGGCTCTGGGCACATGAGATACCTGGCAGGAGATGCAGTGAGCGCATCCGAGTGACCATTCTTGAAAAAGAAATAGGTTAAGGAAATCCGATCCAGTCTGCAGCGGCTGCAGTTTCAGGGCTCCAGGTTCTTCCTCTCCGGCCTCCAGGAAGGTAAGGCAGCGTCCTTTGGAGTAGTGGAAGAGATGGAGACACCACAGGACTCCATCTCAGCCGGGAAAAGAAGTAGGGAGCTTAAGAAGAGCACAAGCCAAACCATGTCTACTCAAAAGGAGGTCCCATTGTATTCAATAGGTCTTACTCCCAGGAAAGTGTCTTTAGGATTGCAGCCGAAGAAGAGTACCAACAGTAAAAGTTGCCACACTGTGTGAACCAGAAATTTTCTGTCTGTCTCTCTGTATCTCTCTCTCTTTCTCGCTCACTATCTAGCTATCTTTCTCTCGCTCTATCTATCTAGCTTTCTCTTTCTCTCTCTCTCTTGCTATCTCTCTTTATCTAGCTATCTCTCTAGCTCTCTCTCTTGCTATCTCTCTCTATCTAGCTATCTCTTTTTTTCTCTATCTAGCTATCTCTCTTGCTTTCTCTATCTAGCTATCTCTCTCTCTTGCTCTTTTTATCTAGCTATCTCTTCCTCTCTCTCTCTAGCTATCTAGCTATCTGTCTCTAGCTATCTCTCTCTCTCTAGCTCTCTATCTAGCTATCTCTTCCTCTCTCTAGCTATCTAGCTACCTCTCTCTAGCTATCTCTCTCTCTATCTAGCTATCTCTCTCTCTTGCTCTCTCTATCTAGCTATCTCTTCCTCTCTCTCTCTAGCTATCTCTCTCTCTCTAGCTATCTCTCTCTATCTAGCTATCTCTTCCTCTCTCTAGCTATCTAGCTATCTCTCTCTATCTATCTAGCTATCTCTCTCTCTTGCTGTCTCTCTCTCTATCTAGCTATCTCTTCCTCTCTCTCTCTCTCTAGCTATCTGTCTCTAGCTATCTCTCTCTCTATCTAGCTCTCTTCCTCTCTCTCTCTAGCTATCTAGCTCTCTCTCTAGCTATCTCTCTCTATCTAGCTATCTCTCTCTTGCTATCTAGCTATCTCTTCCTCTCTCTAGCTATCTAGCTATCTCTCTCTAGCTATCTATCTAGCTGTCTCTCTCTAGCTATCTCTCTCTATCTAGCTATCTCTCTCTTCCTATCTCTCTCTCTCTAGGTATCATTCTCTATCTATCTCTCTCTTGCTATCTCTCTAGCTATCTCTCTCTCTAGCTATCTAGCTATATCGCTCTCTCTCTCTGTAGCTATCTCTCTGTAGCTATCTCTATCTAGCCATCTCTTTCTTTCTCTCTATCTAGCTATCTCTCTCCTGCCCTCTCTCTCTATCTACCTATCTCTCTAGCTATCTCTCTTGCTTTCTCTCTCTCTATCTAGCTATCTCTCTCCTCCTATCTCTCTCTCTCTAGGTATCTCTGGCTATCTCTCTCTTGCTATCTCTCTATCTAGCTATCTCTTTCTCTCTCTCTCTATTTAGCTATCTCTCTAGCTATCTCTCTTGCTTTCTCTCTATCTAGCTATCTCTCTCTCTTGCTCTCTCTAGCTATCTCTTCCTCTCTCTCTCTAGCTAACTAGCTATCTCTCTCTAGCTATCTCTCTCTAGCTCTCTCTCTCTATCTAGCTATCTCTTTCTCTCTCTCTTGCTATCTAGCTATCTCTCTCTCTCTCTCTCTCTCACTTTTCTCTCTCTAGCTATCTATCTACAGTATTTCTAAAACGTTAGTCATGTAGTTCTCGGCATTCAGGCTGATCTCTGCACTTGCACATGCTCAGAGGCACTTCTGTTTTGTCCAAGTGTGTCGTCTCCAGGCTGAACAGCCTGTGCTTTGCCTGGACTCTCCTTCTTGGTTGTTGATCTGGAGTTTGGGGTGATCAATGGGATTTGTGGCTTCGATACAACATTTTCTGCTGGACGATTCAGGCATCAGTCTGGCATCTCTTTACAGACCCCACTTCTGTTGCAAACGCCCCTCTTGGAGAAAGGCTGCCATTCAAAGCGCTCCCTATATTTTTTGTGTGCCATGTAGAAAGACGCGGCCTGGAAGAAGCCGTACCAGCTGGACATGGAAGGGGCTCTGGTCGCCCGGGACAAAGTTGGCGTCCAAGATTTTGTCCTCCTGGATTCCCATACAAGCGAATCAGCCTTCCTAGACAACCTTCGCAAGCGATATCGGGAGAACCTCATCTATGCAAGTGCAAATGAGTCCTTTCTTGGGATGCTGTAGGAGGATTTCCTGCTCCAGGCAGGGGGTTGGACTAGATGACCTACTGGGTCCCTTCCAACTTGAGGATTCTCTATGTTCTTGCTGTGACGCTGCCATTTGTTGTGTGAATGCAGTGTGGTGTTCTTAAAAACCCCATGTCCTGTCGATCTTCTTGTGATAGTGTTCCCGTAATGTTCCCAGAATGATAGTGTTCCCGTAATGATCGTGTTCCCGTAAGAGCCGCTGTAATGTCTCGCTCTCTTTCCGCAGACTTACATTGGCACCCTCTTGGTGTCGGTGAACCCGTACAAACAACTGGACATCTACACAGTGAAGCTGATGGAGCAATACAAAGGAGTCAACTTCTTTGAACTGCCTCCGCACATGTATGTCGTTGATCTTCAGCTTCCTTTTGGCACCATAAGCCCCCACCTTCCACAATTCAATTTGGGGGGGGGATCCCCAACAGACTAGGGGTGGAAACTGCTTTACCCACTCTCTGGATTGGAAAGATGGGAGGAAGCCAAAAAGGAAGTGCAGAGGAGATGGCAAGAAACTTGTCCCTCTCCTCTGCATTTCCTGTTCTGTTCTGCCTCCCCGTTCTAATCTAGTGGATTAGTTTGGAGCTAATTTTTATTGATAAAAATTAGAATAATAAATGTATATACAAAATAACAATAATATATATATTTATAAAATAATATATCTATAAAATGTATAGATATATACATAATTATATTATATGTTATATTTTTATAATGTATAAAATGTATTTATAATGTCTTTCTCTCGCTCTATCTATCTAGCTTTCTCTTTCTCTCTCTCTAGCTATATATGTATATATATGTATAAAATGTATTTCTACATACATTTTTATATATGTATAAAATGTATTTATAATGTATAAAATGTCAAATATCTATATAAATGTATTATCAAAAGCAGGCCTCCGTCAGTCTTGGAAGACTATGAGCACAATCCTAACCATGTCTACTCTAAAGTAAGCCCCACTGTGTTCAATGGGTCTTACTCCCAGGAAAATGTCTTTAGGATTGCAGCCTATGGTATCATGCTCAAATAATAATTTTTTATTATATTATGAAAAATATATAATATAATATAATATAAAAAATATAATAATAAATGTAATCAATAAAAATTAGCTCCAAACTGTGGTTGGAAATATCGGCACATGGGATTGGAGGAGCAATGACTGCCACATCACCAGGTGAGGAGAGGTGGCATTTGATACTCAGGTTTGTCTTGAGCTGGTTATCCGTCTTATCCTACAATCCAGAGTAACTATGGGAGCACTTGAGAGACATTATGGGTGCAATCCAGAGTAACTACGAGGAGTCCTTGCTCCGGTGTAACAACAATTTGCTCTGGATTGCAATATGAATTTCCCATAGGTTTTTACTAGGTGGTGCAGTAACTACCGGTGCACGTAATGTCTCTTATGTGCTCCCGTAGTTACTCTGGATTGTAGGGTATGTGTACCTGTAGTTACTGTGCACCACCTAGTGAAACCTATGGGAAATTCATATTGCAATCCAGAGCAAATTGTTCTTACACCGGGGCAAGGGCTCCCCGTAGTTACTCTGGATTGCGGCCTTATTGTGCAACACTTGGAAGCTAGTTAATGCTTTACTTGCTTTTCACGTGGAATTGATCAACCAGTGAATCAATCAATTAATTAATCATTCCATCAATCTGAAACACTTTCCAATTGGTTAATAAATCAGAAGCAACTGACAGCAGGGATACCTCTGGCTCTTCCTCAGCTACGCCATAGCGGACAATGCCTACCGGGTCATGTGCACGGAATACAACAACCACTTCATCCTGATCTCCGGGGAAAGTGGAGCTGGAAAAACAGAAGCCTCGAAGAAAATCCTACAGTACTACGCCGTGACCTGTCCGACTACGGAGCAGCTCCAGGTTGTCCGAGACCGCTTGCTTCTCTCCAATCCAGTCCTGGAGGTAAGCGGAAGAGCGAGATTTAGGGTTTTGCTAGCAAACCGGATGTGCATGCATAGGATTTGGTTAATTTTATTCAAATTTTATATGATTTTCCATTTTAAATACATTTTATTTTATTAAAAAAGAAAAAAAGAAATGTCACTTCTTATGATTCTCCACAATTTATAGGCACCGTCTGAAAAATCAGCAGTTATTCTTATCAGGCAGGAAATAAGCAGGAAATAAATAAAATCACATTATCCCTACAATCCAGAGTAACTACGGGAGCATGTAAGAGAAGAGCACAATCCTAACCATGTCTACTCAAAAGTAAGCCCCATTATGTTCAGTGGGTCTTACTCCCAGGAAAGTATCTTTAGGATTGCAGCCTTTATGTGCACCTGTCGTTACTGCACCGCCTAGTGAAACCTATGGGAAATTCATATTGCAATCCATAGTAAGTTGTTCTTACACTGGAGCAAGGACTCCCCGTAGCTACTCTGGATTGCGCCCGAAAGCACAGCTTAGATTCCTTTTCTTTCTTGTGTTTTCTCCTTAGGCTTTTGGAAATGCCAAAACTCTCCGCAATGACAACTCAAGCAGGTTTGGAAAGTACATGGATATCCAGTTTGATTTTAAGGTACCGTCGCCGAGTCCATATACAGGTTGAGAATCCCTTATCTGGAGATCCAAAATATGGAATATTCCATATGATGGAACTGTTTTGAACCCCAGCCTAAGTTTTGGGTTTGAAAGTACGACCAGTCTAAGAGTTTTAGGGCACTCTTGCGGGGTGGGGTGACTTTTAAGTGAGCATCACTTACTCCTGGCTATGAGTTTTAACTGGGCCGGTTAATTATATGGACATTATAAGTCCCGCTGTCCATTATATGGACATTAAATAGCTTCCAGCTGAATGCAAGAAGCTACATCTCAGCAGCGCTAAAGGACTCTTAAGAGGCATTGAATCAAAGTTTTATTAGCCCTGCCACCTGAGACCGTTAACCAGCTCTCCGGCTAAGTCACGGCTAAGTCACGGGTACGCTCAATAACCAGCGTGACCAGATGTCCCCATTTTCCAGGACATCTTCTGGATTTTGGGAAAAAACCTTGTGTCCTAGTGAGCAGGCAGCATGTAGCCTTCTTGTAATTAATAAATTATATGCAATAGTTTTAAATTTTTAATAGTAATAGATTGATTAAATTAGCACATTGAAGCAATATATAGGAGATACAATATATTTTATCATGGTCACCCCTGTCAGTAACAGACACATCTAAGTATGTCCCCCCTTTTTTAACCCTTTCCTTAGGGAGCACCCGTGGGTGGCCACATCCTCAGCTACCTGATTGAGAAGTCACGAGTCGTTCACCAGAATCCCGGAGAGCGGAATTTCCACATCTTCTACCAGTTACTGGAAGGTGGGGAGGAAGATCTCCTACGTGGACTTGGCCTGGAGCGTGACCCTCAGAAATACATGTACCTGGTACAGGTTGTATGATGCTGCTTGAACCCATACCCGTCCATTGCATTTCCTACGCCATGGGTCCTTCTTGGAGAGGCACTCCAGGCTCCTGATGGTTCCAAGAAACCTATGGAGGCTTGTGGGGGTCTCTACCCACTTCTGTTTTGGGGTCATGACTGATGTGGGATTTGCATTCTGTCTCCATCATCAACGTTCCTTGCAACTTTTAGGAGGTTAACACCATTTATCCCGTTCTCTCCAACAGGGCGGCTGTGCCAAAGTGGCCTCCATCAACGACAGGAGTGACTGGAGAACAGTCCAGAAAGCCTTTGGTGTCATTGATTTCAGAGAGAGAGACATTGAGGTACCAACGGGGATGGATGAAGGACGGGGAGGGTGTTGTAGACACGATTGAACATGGGAAGAGCATGTTCTTCTGCAGCTGGATAGTCTCTTTTTATGCTCCGATCTTCTCTTTTAACCCATAGAACCTCTTTGGAGTGATTGCCAGCGTCTTGCATCTGGGGAACATCCAGTTTGAGGAGGATAAGAAAGGTCATGCCATCATCACCAAAGGCACCCAGATCAAGTGGATCTCAAAGGTAAACCCTCAGGGTTCAAATGGTGGTGGCTTTTGAGGAAACATGTATCCCCCACTTAATAACCGTTCATAGAATCATGGAATCATGGAGTTGGAAGGGACCTGGTAGGTCATCTAGTCCAGCCCCCTGCCTGCAGCAGGAAATCCCCCTAGAGCATCCCCGACAGGTGCTGGTGGAGCCTCTGCTTGAAGACCCCCAGTGAGGGAGAGTCCATCACCTCCCTTGGCAATCTCTTCCACTGCCGAACCTCCCGAACCGTCAGGAATTTTTTCCGGATATCCAACCGGAATCTCCTTTCATTTTCTGACAATCTACTCTTTCAACACCTTCCAGTAATACATTCATTTGATGCATGCTTTGCTCTTTCAACTGCTCTCTGCAGCTCTAAAGGCCAAAATTGCCCAAACTGATATTGAGTGGTGGGCTTCAGGAGGTTCTCACAGGTTCTATAGAACACTTTGATAATGAGCGACTGGTTCGGAGAACTGGTTACTAATGGGACATAGAACCCGTTGTTAATTTAGGTTATTGGGACATAGAACCTGTTGTTAATTTATTTGAATCCCACCACTGCCCATATTGTAGCTTCTGGTTTAATTCCATTCCCTGAATGAGAATCCATTTGCAGAAATCATTGTATGGCAGCAGGAATTTGCAAGATAAAAGGGGCATTTGCAATTTGCTAGCATACCCTACAATCCAGAGTAACTAGGGGAGCGCATAAGATACATTACGTGCACCCATACTGCACCACCTAGTGAAAACCTATGGGAAATTCATATTGCAATCCAGAGCAAGTTGTTCTTACACCGGAGCAAGGACTCCCCGTAGTTACTCTGGATTGTGCCCTAAGAAAGGTTCAATGGTTTTCACTTTTGCATGGTGCTCCGGTCCCTAACCCCACAATACGTGGGGAATGCCATGATGTGCCATTAAGTGGGGAGGGTTTAATTGATTTTTATTGCTTGTTATTGTGGCTGGTGGAAGTTTAGAGCTTGTAATGTATGGCTGCAATTCTAATGACACTTTCCTGTGAGTAAGGCCCATTGATCACAATTGGGCCGACTTTTGAGTAGACGTGGTTAGGGTTGTGCTCTAAGTTGTGTCTATTGTAGGCTCAGGCGATATGCATTTAAAAATTAATTCTCTGCATAGTTTGGTGAAGAGAGAAAATTGGCTGAGGTTGGTGGTAATTTTAACCTACCACTTAAAATTCATGTTGAAGTTGTATTTATTTATTACTGAAAAGTGTACCCACGTTGCAGGCGTAAAATTCCCCTGTACGCCATTCCACAATCCCCCCCATACATATCAACCCCCTATTAACATCCACTCCCATGTGCGACATCCCCCAAGTGCATCATCCCCCCAAGCTCATCAACCCCCATGCTCATCAATGCCCACGCGCAACAACCCCCCATGTGCAATAATCCACCATGTACAACATTCCCCATGTTCATCCCCCATGCGCAACATCCCCTGTGTGCACCAGTCCCCCCCATTTCCTCCCAGTGCACCAGGGTCTGAGCCCCAAATAGGCTGGATGTTGTTCAGTTTCCCATGTTAAGTATAGGACAGAAACAGGTTGCCCCCTTTTCAGCCCCTGAAGGGTTAATTTCTCCAGATGGTTCTTGGTGGGAGTTCAGGTGACAGAAGGAACTCCCAGAATTCCATGCTTCAGGCCCAGCAGTTGGGGCGGAATGTTGCTGAGTCAGCAATTCTCCATGCAAAGTATAGGGAGGAAAACGCGTTGCGCCCCTTTTCACCCCCTTCCGGTTGGAATTTCCGAAAACCGGTTCTTATTTACTCCGACACGGAAGGAACACCTAGCCCAAATTTCACGCTTCTAGGCCCAGCGGTTTTGGCTGGGCGTTGATGAGGGAGTGGGTGAGTCAGTCAGTGAGTCAGTGAGTCAGTCACTGAGTTACTGAGTCAGTCAGTCACTGAGTTACTGAGTCAGTCAGTCAGTCAGTCAGTCACTGAGTTACTGAGTCAGTCAGTCAGTCACTGAGTTACTGAGTCAGTCAGTCACTGAGTTACTGAGTCAGTCAGTCAGTCAGTCAGTCACTGAGTTACTGAGTCAGTCAGTCAGTCACTGAGTTACTGAGTCAGTCAGTCACTGAGTCACTAAGTCAGTCAGTCAGTGACAGTAACTTTTCTCTTTTTATATATATAGATTCAATAGATTTATTTGATTACTTGATTTTTTTTTATTGATTGATTTAATTGATTTTATTTGATTCCGGTTGGAATTTCCGAAAACCGGTTCTCAGTTACTCCGACACGGAAGGAACACTTAGCCCAAATTTCACGCTTCTATCCCAGCGGTTTTGGCTGGGCGTTGATGAGAGAGTGGGTCAGTCAGTCAGTGAGTCAGTCAGTCAGTCAGTCACTGAGTTATTGAGTCAGTCAGTCACTGAGTTACTGAGTCAGTCACTGAGTTACTAAGTCAGTCAGTCAGTCAGTCAGCCAGTCACTGAGTTACTGAGTCAGTCAGTCACTGAGTTACTGAGTCAGTCACTGAGTTACTAATGCTGCAATCCTAAAGACACTTTTCAGGGAGTAAGGCCTATTGAACACAATGGGGCTTACTTTTGAGTAGACATGGTTAGGATTGTGCTCTAAGTCAGTCGGTCAGTCAGTCACTGAGTTACTGAGTCAGTCAGTAACTGAGTTACTGAGTCAGTCAGTAACTGAGTTACTGAGTCAATCAGTCAGTCACTGAGTTACCGAGTCAGTCAGTCAGTTACCGAGTCAGTCAGTCACTGAGTTACTGAGTCAGTCAGTCACTGAGTCACTAAGTCAGTGACAGTAACTTTTTTCTTTTTATATATATAGATTCAATTGATTTGATTTAATAAGGAGGGTGCATTTGCAGAACAGAACCCCTTTTGCATACCCACAAAAAATATCCTGGTTGTTAAAACAACTGGATCATAACCACTTTATTGTAGTAAATATAAATTTTATTCCTTTCCAGCTTCTGGGTGTCCACCTCTCCATCCTCCAAGAAGCTCTCACGAACAAAAAAATCGAGGCACGATCTGAGGAGGTATGAGGTTATATGAACTCCCCACCCTTTAAAGTGATGGACCGAACAACACATTCGCAGAACTTCATGAACTATGTTTGATGTTTCCCTTAAGGTTTTGAGCCCATTGAATGTAGACCTGGCCTACTATGCGCGGGATGCGGTTTCCAAAGCAATCTATGGGCGGACATTTACTTGGCTGGTCAACAAGATCAATGGCTCACTGGCAAACAAGGTTGGCTCCTGCGTACGGGGTACAACCAGTGGTGGGCATGAGGGGGTTCTCACAGGTTCTATAGAACCTTTTGCTAATGAGCACCTGGTTCTGAGAAATGGTTACTAATGGGACATAGAACCTGTTATTCATTTAGGTTATTAGGACATAGAACCCGTTGTTAATTTATTGAAATCCCACCACTGGGTACAACACTAGCTGGTACAACATCCAGTCCCCAGTGGCGTAGCTTGAGGGGGTGCAAAGCACTAAGGCTGTAATCCAGGGGTCAGGGAACCTTTTTACCTTTTACCCCAAAATATATTTAGATATGCCGATGTTACCCCCTTGATACACCGACATTACCCCCACCAAACCCTGCATCCATCCCTTCCCTAGTGTTCCTTGCTTCCCCATATTTTTCCATTACCCCCAGGAATTTCATTTTTACCCCATTTGGAGTAATTTACCCCTGTTCCCTGACTACTGCTGTAATCAAAAAGACACTTTCCTGAAAGTAAGACCCCTTGAACACAATGGGGCTAACTTTTGAGTAAGCATGGTATGGATTGTGCTCAAAGACTAATAAGGCTGCAATCCAAAAGACACTTTCCTGAGAGTAAGACCCATTGAACACAATGGGGCTTACTTTTGAATAGGCATGGTTTGGATTGTGCCCCAAGACATGCAAGGGTGGGTGCAAAATTGGGGTATTATTGGCCATAAAGAGGGGCTGAAATAATTGCCCGGATGCGGGTTTTTTTTAGCAGGACCTCGACAAGAAGACGGTGATTGGGCTGTTGGATATTTATGGCTTTGAAGTCTTTGAGACAAACAGGTAAGCGGGGTTGGAAATTTATTTATTTTATTTATTTATTTTAAAAAATGTGTATCCCACCTTTCTCGGGTTGTAGGCGACTCACATTAAAACATAATTAAAAACATTAAATAGAACGTTCAATTAAAAACCCAAAGATTTCCGCAGATAGATTCTCATCAAGGATTAGAGTTGGAGCGACACCACGGAGGAGGGCAATGTTGGCCTTTAGAAGAGCAGAGAGAGAGGTTGAAAGAGCAGAGCATGCGTTGAATGAATGGGTTCTGAAAGAGCGGATAGTCAGAAAACGAATCGTCAGAAAGCGGAGGATACCTGGAGTTTCTGGAGTGACACTTGAATGTCACTGTGGATCAGGTCCAACAGCAGCCATTAAAGCTTTTCTTGCCAACAGTTGGAATCGGACTTCCTTGGAAATCAGATAAAACATAAAAAGAGTGTATAAGAGTGCAATCCAGAGTAGTTATGGGACCACTTACGTCGATGGATTGCTCTATGCATTTCCCATAGGGGTCCCCGTAACTACGTCGATGTAAGTTGACCCGTAACTACTCTGGATTGTAGTCTAAGGGTGTAACATAATATAAAAAGTGTGTATAACTTAAGAAGTGTGTAAAAGAGGACTATCCCTGCATGTAGAAAGCTAGCATGCCACTCTGGATTGCTCTATGCATTCCCCATAGGGGCCCCCGTAACTACGTCGACGTAAGTTGACCCGTAACTACTCTGGATTGTAGCCTAAGGGTGTAACATAATATAAAAAGTGTGTACAACGTAAAAACGTACTACGTAAAAAGCACGTAGAAAGCTAGCATGCCACTCTGGATTGCTCTATGCAATTCCCTTTGGGATCCCCATAACTATATCAATGTAAGTTGAACTGTGACTACTCTGGATTGTAGCCTAAGGGTGTAACATAATATAAAAATTGTTCTTACACCGGAGCAAGGACTCCCTGTAGTTACTCTGGATTGTGACATAATATAAAAAATGTGCGTAATGAAAAAAGTGTGTCAAAGAGGAATTTCCCTGCGTGTAGAAAGCTAGCATGCCACTCTGGATTGCTCTATGCAATTCCCATTGGGGTCCTATGTTGATGTAAGTTGACCCGTAATTACTCTGGATTGTAGCCTAACCCTACAATCCAGAGTAACTAAGGGAGCACGTAAGAGATATTATGTGCACCTGTAGTTACTGCATTGCCTAGTGAAAACCTATGGAAAATTCATATTGCAATCCAGAGCAAATTGTTCTTACACCGGAGCAAGGACTCCCTGTAGTTACTCTGGATTGTGACATAATATAAAAAATGTGCGTAATGTAAAAAGTGCGTCAAAGAGAAATTTCCCTGCATGTAGAAAGCTAGCATGCCACACTGGATTGCTCTATGCAATTCCCATTGGGGTCCTATGTTGATGTAAGTTGACCCGTAATTACTCTGGATTGTAGCCTAACCCTACAATCCAGAGTAACTAAGGGAGCACGTAAGAGACATTATGTGCGCCCGTAGTTACTGCACTACCTAGTGAAAACCTATGGAAAATTTATATTGCAATCCAGAGCAAATTGTTCTTACACCGGAGCAAGGACTCCCTGTAGTCACTCTGGATTGTGACATAATATAAAAAATGTGCGTAATGTAAAAAGTGTGTCAAAGAGGAATTTCCCTGCATGTAGAAAACTAGCATGCCAAGGGAAGGGCTAGAGTTGGACGTGTGGTTCAAGAGCTCCAACCTCTGCTTGTTTTCTATGTGCAGGGAAATGTTTCTGACTTTGAATGTGGGGGTCCCCAACCGCAATGGGAAGCAGCGGCAAGTTGACCCCCCTTGGTTGCCCCCCCATGAAGAACAAAGTCGTTGATTTCCAATAACTCTTGGGTTTTTCCACCAGCTTTGAACAGTTTTGCATCAACTACTGCAACGAGAAGCTCCAGCAACTGCTCATTGAGATGACCTTGAAGGCTGAGCAAGAGGAGTACATGTTGGAGGGCATCGAGGTATACATCTGTACTGGTGGAGTAGCTGGAGGGGGGTCGGAGCATTCAATCTCGGAGGGAGCCTCACACCTTTGGATTCCAGGTGGGGAGGCATTTGTTAGAACCCCCTTTTAAAACCAGTTTCTCATTTCAGTGGGAACCAATTCCATATTTCAACAACAAGATCATATGTGATCTGGTGGAAGAGAAACATAAAGGGATCATATCCATACTGGTAAGAACATAAGATTTAGGGCAAAATCCAGAGTAACTACAGGGAGTCCTTGCTCCAGTGTAAGAACAACTTACTCTGGATTGCAATATGAATTTCCCATAGGTTTTCACTAGGTGGTGCGGTAACTCTGGGTGCACGTAATGTCTCTTGCGTGCTCCCGAGTTACTCTGGATTTGGGGGAACGTATACATTGAGAGCACATCTATGTTGCAAATATGAATTGGTTCAGTTGATGGGGGAGATGGAATAGGGTAACCATATGTCTTCTCTTTCCAGGACATGTCCTCCTTTTTAGCTTTGTGCCCTGGAAACTTCATTGTCCTCCTTTTCCTTGTGAGCAGGCAGCATGTAGCCTTTTTGTATTTATCAATCCATCAACAGTATTTATATACCGCTTGTCATGCAAAAATCCACAAAGTGGCTTATAGTTAACTTATATGTGCTAATTTTAAATAAGTAATATACCCTACAATCCAGAGTAACTACAGGAAGACGTAAGAGGCACTCTGGATTGCTCTATGCATTTCCTATAGGTTCCCAAAGGTGGCACCATAACTATGGCCCATATCCTAAAGTCAAATTAAGCCCTTTGCTCCGGAGCAGTTAAGGTGACTTTCCATAAGATAACACTAGAGGGTGACGTAACTGCATGGACCCGTAACTGCTCTGGATTGCTGTCGGTGTAAAAGGGCCCGTAGTTACTCCGGATTGTAGCCATAGTGTTTAAATGTATTATTATTTAATTTATTATAATAAACTGTATTATTTATGAAAGCAGAAAGTTTTTTGGGTGCCGTGATAGTGGAAGGACCCACTTTGGGTTGGGATCCGCGGTTTGAACAACCGCCTCTCCAACCATGGTTTGATCGGGATGGCCATGCTCTTGCAGTTGAAAAACAAATCAACCATGGCTATGGGGACCAAATGATGCGCTTCCGCTTTGGAGGAACTGGATCGATGTTGGGTGCACAGCCTGGCTTGTACAAAGTCTGCGGTGTGAAATCTCCTTGGATTGCACCCCCAAATCTTTCACCCCGCTTTTTAAGGATGAAGAATGTTTGCGTCCCGGTGAGGCGACGGACTTGAGTTTCCTGGAGAAGCTGGAGGAGAAAGTCGGACATCATGCCCACATTTTGACGTACGCACCTATTCATGTATTCAATTTATTTCCTGCCTTTAGGACACTCAGAGTGGCTCTCTATGCTCACCTCTCTGCTTTAGAGGAGACCTTTTTAGAGGCAACCTTAGGGTGCAATCCAGAGTAATTACAGGGAGTTTCCGGTGTAAGAACAATTTACTCTGGATTGCAATATGAATTTCCCATAGGTTTTCACTAGGTGGTGTCGTAACTACGGGTGCACATTATGGGCAAAATCCAGAGTAACTATGGGGTGTCCTTGCTCCAGTGTAAGAACAACTTACTCTGGATTGCAATATGAATTTCCCATAGGTTTTTACTAGGTGGTTCAGTAACTACGGGTGCAGGTAAAGTCTCTTATGTGCTCCCGTAGTTATTCTGGATTTGGGGGCCAGTCTCTTACTTACTCCTGTAGTTACTCTGGATTGTAGAGTTAGATGATGTTCTTCCTTCCATCCATCCGACCGTCTGTCCGTCTTTAAGGCGGTCAACAGCCATAAAATATATAATAAACAATAAAAGATATAAAAATATTGAAACATTTAACTACCCAAATTTGCAATAAACTGAAATAATTTTACTAGACCAACATTAATCAAAGGCTGATTGATTGATTGATTGATTGATTGATTGATTGATTGAAAACAAAAAAAGCTTATCTGTCTTGCTTTAGCCGAAAACTTGCAAATCTGAAGATCCGAAAATCCATTGACTGGATGGATTTCCGTCTCATCCATTACGCTGGGGAGGTGACCTATTGCACCGTAGGTGAGAAACAGTGCAAGCCTATCCCTGTCTACTCGGATGCAAGCCCCATTACAGTCAATGGGGCTCAGGGCACAATCCTAACCATGTCTACTCAAAAATAAACCCCGTTGTGTTCAATGGGTCTTACTCCCAGGAAAGTGTCTTTAGGGTTGTAGCCCGAGTCCCAAGTCAGTGAGGTTAAGAAGTGGCAATCTAAAGAAACCATTGAATCTAATGCGCACCCTGATTTTGGAAACTGAATTTGGAAAGGTGAGCATTAGATTCGAGTAAATACAGTCTCTTGAGAGCTTAAGTTTTTCGTTCTATTTTTTCAGTCCGTTCTTGTGAACATTATTTCTCTCTCTTTCTCCCCCAGGTTTTTTGGAAAAAAATAATGATCTGCTTTACCGGAACCTTAAAGAGGTAAAAATAAAATCAAACATGGTGTTCTTGGCGCTTGCGTTCAGTGTGATTCCTGAGGTTAATAATAATAATATTAATAATAATAATATTACTATGGATAATGGTAATCTAATTCAGTAGTTGCACGGCTATAGATCCTGTACGACGTTTTGTAGATCTTATAGGACAATTTGATCTTGTAGGACATTTTGTAGGAGATCTTGTAGGACATTTTAATCTTGTAGGACATTTTGCAGGAGATCTTGTAGGACATTTTAATCTTGTAGGACATTTTGTAGGACATTTTGATCTTGAACGACATTTTGGAGATCTTGTAGGACAATTTATTCATGTAGGACATTTTGTAGGAGATCTTGTAGGACATTTTGATCTTGTACAACAAGATCTTGTAGATCTTGTAGGACAATTTATTCGTGTAGGACATTTTGTAGGTGATCTTGTAGGACATTTTGTAGGAGATCTTGTAGGACATTTTGTAGATCTTGTAAGACATTTTAATCTTGTAAGACATTTTGTAGGAGATCTTATAAGACATTTTAATTGTGTAGGACGTTTTGTAGATCTTGTAGGACACTTTGATCATGTAGGACATTTTGTAAGAGATCTTGTAGGACATTTTGATCTTGTAGGACATCTTGTAGGACAATTTGTCGGAGATCTTGTAGCACATTTTGATCTTGTACGACAAGATCTTGTAGATCTTGTAGGACAATTTATTCGTGTAGGACATTTTGTAGGTGATCTTGCAGGACATTTTGTAGGAGATCTTGTAGGACATTTTGTAGATCTTGTAAGACATTTTAATCTTGTAAGACATTTTGTAGGAGATCTTATAAGACATTTTAATTGTGTAGGACGTTTTGTAGATCTTGTAGGACATTTTGATCTTGTAGGACAAGATCTTGTAGATCTTGTAGGACAATTTATTCTTGTAGGACATTTTGTAGGTGATCTTGTAGGACATTTTGTAGGAGATCTTGTAGGACAATTTGTAGGAGATCTTGTAGGACATTTTGATCTTGTACGACAAGATCTTGTAGATCTTGTAGGACAATTTATTCGTGTAGGACATTTTGTAGGTGATCTTGTAGGACATTTTGTAGGAGATCTTGTAGGACATGTTGATCTTGTACGACAAGATCTTGTAGATCTTGTAGGACAATTTATTCGTGTAGGACATTTTGTAGGTGATCTTGTAGGACATTTTGTAGGAGATCTTGTAGGACATTTTGTAGATCTTGTAAGACATTTTAATCTTGTAAGACATTTTGTAGGAGATCTTGTAGGACATTTTCTAGGACATCTTGTACGACATTTTAATCTTGTAGGACATTTTGTAAGAAATCTTGTTGGACATTTTGGAGGTCCTGTGCATGGTCTGGGAATGATGGAAGCCAAGTGTAGACCTGATTAGGAATCTTGACCTGATCTGATGAACATCCTGTTTTGTTTCAAGGTCCTGTGCAAATCCAAAAATGGGATTCTTCGAGACTGTTTCCCCCCATGTGAGTTGGAGAACCGGAGAAGGCCAGAGACGGTGAGTTCCACCCCATAAAACCACCTCTGACTTGTGAGTTTTTGAGAACGGGTGATTCTGGTGGCCCCGTAAGACCCACCACATTAAGGAAAAGAGAACTTGAGAAGTGGTCTGTTGGGTCCCCACTTGATTCCTACATGAAGGCAACACCCCTAATCTACTATTGGGGTCCTTCTGTGCACCCATTTTTAGTCCTTGTTCTTCCTAAACGTTGCCCAAATTCTTCTGCTTTAATCCAACTCTGATGCCCTCTTTGAGTTGAGAAGAACTCAACCAACTGGTCTGCCCCCAAAGCAGGACACCCCAACGTTGGCATCCCCCATTCACCGAATCCTCTGCTTTGTTGTGTAGGTTGCAACTCAGTTCAAAAACAGCCTGGCAAGTTTAATTGAAATCCTCATGTCCAAAGAGCCGTCCTACATCCGGTGTATTAAACCCAATGACGACAAAGAGCCTGGTAGGGATTCTTTGGGGTACTAAACGTGAGGCTTGATGTGGGGTTTTGTTTTTTTTTTGGGGGGGGGGGGGCTAATTTCAAGAGCTGTCCTCGTTCTTCTGGATTTCAAGTTTGCACCCGTGTCCTTGTCCGTCGGTGGCATGTTCTCAAATGTGCCACGGCTTGTCTCCCGCAGACAAATTTGACGACTCTTTGATTGAGCACCAGGTGAAATACTTGGGATTGATGGAGCACCTTCGGGTGCGGAGAGCCGGCTTTGCTTACCGCCGGAAATACGAGCACTTTCTGGAGAGGTAAAATGCAGTGGCTGTCATATATTCCTGTTGCTTCAGTATCTTGTAGGACCATCCCAGTGTATGGGATTGGGAATACTATATACCAGTATGTAGTATTGGGAACTGCAGCTCTACTGGGTGGGTTAATGATAGGGTTGCCATAATTCTCTTCCACCAAATCAGGACAGGACCTTCTGTCCCATTTGCTAATATGTGAACACAATCCCCCCCAAATAAGGATTGTCCCTGTTTTTCGGGACATATGGCAACCCTATATCCTTTGGAGGTTCTTGACTGGTACAAAGGGGTACAAAGGGGTTGAGAGCTACCAGTTCATAGGAGTCTGTTTTAGGTTCTGTGAATTTTCCAGTAGGAACCGATTTACCCTCCAACTTAGTTTTGTCTGATCCAGTTGTGGGTTCCTGTTCATTCTAGTCTTGTCCGCGTCACTTTTCTTTTGTGTCCCCAAATATTTTCTAGGTACAAATCGCTATGTCCAGAGACTTGGCCTCACTGGTGGGGCTCGGACGCCGTGGGAGTGGAGAAGCTGGTAAAGCACATTGGGTACAAGCCCGAAGAGTATAAAATGGGCAAGTAAGTGAGGTTACCCTACGGAGAAAGATTTGTGTTAAACAACCTCATCATCACAGTATAGGTTTCTGTTTTGGATCAAGAAACTCCTTAATTACGTTGACTACAATCCTGATCATATATGTATATGTGTGTGTGTATATGTATATTTGTGTGTGTGTGTGTATATATAATGTATGTGTATATTAATATATATATATATGTGTATATAATATATATATATTATAATATATATATATAAAGTATGTGTATAACGTGTGTGTGTGAATATATATAATGTATATATATAATGTATATACATATATTTATAAATATATAAATATATTTTTATTTATATTTATTATATCTTATATTATAAGATATATTATATCATATATAATATATATATACATATATATAAATATATACATATTTATATATATGTATATGTATATTGTATATGTATGTACACACACACACACACACACACACACACACACACATATACACAATCCTGATGATATATGTATGTATTTGTGTATATATACATATACATATATATACACGCACACACACACACACACACACACAGAGCCCCATTGTCAGGGTGACCATATAGAACCTTCTATAGGGTGACCATACACTTTCCTGGGAGTAAGACCCATTGAACTCAATGGGCATGGTGACCCTATAGAATAGAGGACAGGGTGCCTTTACCTTTAGGCATTGCATAGAAGAGGGAATTTAAGCAGGTTTAAATCAAACATAGGAAGCTTGAAAATTCCTTCTTCTATGCAATACTTAAAGGTAGGACATTTGTCCTCCATTCTGTCGGATCAACCTGTCCATTGTGTTCAGTGGGTCTTGCTCCCAGGAAAGTGCATTTAGGATTGCAACCTTTATTTTCATTTTTATAGCAAAATGCTATTTCTTACTGTTTTAATATAAAATATTTGATGTAAAAATAAAAATGGAAAGATGTAGTGTTTGAACAGAAGTGGAATATAAATGCGGAAAGTCAACCGGTGATGGTATAGATTTTTTTTTACAGTGGTGTATCCTATTTCCAACAATATACTCTTCCATTCAGGACCAAAATATTCATTCGTTTCCCAAGAACTCTGTTTGCCACCGAGGATGCCTATGAATACAGAAAACATCTCTTAGGTATGTCCTGCTCCGACCTTTCATCTTGAAAATCCAGATACTTCTTTGTGCCGGAATGTTTTGGCAGTTCACTTTCCAGGTAGTTTTATGGGATTTTATGGAATTTCCGGGTAGTTTTATGGGATTTCCAGGTTGATTTATGGGATTTTCATGACTTACAGGACTGCAGAAACTAATTTTGGGTTAGAAAAGATCCGTATGGGTGTTGGCATCATACAAAATTCTGTAAGGCTTCTCTTTCTTTCTTTCTTTCTTTCTTTCTTTCTTTCTTTCTTTCTTTCTTTCTTTCTTTCTTTCTTTCTTTCTTTCTGAATTTATTTGGGTAAATATGTTTAATTTTTAGTTTCCAGAATACAAGCCAAATACAAGGGATGCATGGAGAGGCGAGAATTCCAGAAAATGAGGAAAGCAGGTAAACTCTAGTGTGGAATTAAAGGCTCTTTCCTGGTATCAAATCCTAACTATGCATGTATTTTATTTTATATTTTTATAAAAAATATTTTTTTTATATTTTTATATATTTTTTATTTTATATTTTTATAAAATTTATTATTTTATATTTTTTTAAAAAAAATTATATATATATATATATAATTATATAATTATATATAATTATATATTATATATATAATTATATAATTATATTATATAATTATATATTATTATATATAATTATATATTATATATGTTATTATATACGTTGTTATATATTACATATATAATATATTTATTCATTTATATATTTATTCATACATACACACATACATACATATCCATCCCATCTTTCTCAAGCAAGCCAGGACTCAAGGCTTCTAACAACATATCAATATGAGTTGGGTATAATAATGGTATAATACTCCTTGCGTGCCTTTTGGGGAGAAAGGCAGAGTTCAAATCTAATCAATCGATAAAATAAATAAATAATTAATTAATAGGATATAATGAATTAAAACACATCACATTAATATTTAAAAACAACTAAAAGCAACTTAAAACAGCACTAAAATAAGATTTAAAACCGTTCAAATAAATGTTCCCAAAGTGATTTTATTTCAAGGACCATCTTAGACCATGGACTCAAAAGTAAGCCCCATTGTGTTCAATGGGTCTTACTCCCAGGAAAATATCGTTAGGATTGCAAACTAGCCCTAAAATCCAGAGTAACTATGGGAGCATGTAAGAGACATTATGTGTACCTGTAGTTACTGCAACTAAGGGGACAATCCAGAGTAACTATGGGGAGTCCTTGCTCTGGTGTAAGAACAACTTACTCTGGATTGCAATATGAATTTCCCATAGGTTTTCATCAGGTGGTTCAGTAATTACGGGTGCACGTAAGGTCTCTTACGTGCTCCCGTAGTTACTCTGGATTGCGCCCATAGTGAAAAAAACCTATGAGAAATTCATATTGCCATCCATAACAAATTGTACTTACACCAGAGCAAGGATTCCCAGTAGTTACGCTGGATATTTATTTGATAGATACTCCACTATTAACCTAAAAAAAGGATACTCACTGCAGCATTTAGGTTTCCTGGAACTGCTTGTCGAAAATCTCATATCTTAAGATATTCCGATGAGTATTTTAATTTAAATCTAATTTTATAACTTTTTTTAAACCTGGTTCCTTTGCATTCAGGACCATCAGGGAGTTGAGAACCTTCAGCTTGACACTAGCTGGTCAACACCTCTGACTGAGTACCTGTTGAACGTTTTTTAGCATGTTCGACCCATGCGGTTACATGTTCCAGCGGTGCAGTCGCGGTGCCCTCTACTGCCTGTTCGTGGCTTGCATCAGCCGCTCTGACCGCAGGTGGTTACAGTGGGATTTTTCATACCACGATCAACCATGCAGGAGGTTGTGTTCCCCAAACCTTGCATTGCAATGCACAACTGTGGAGAGCGAGTCTGTGCGTGCGCACTGCAACATTTAATCTAGAGTAGGGTTGCCATAATTCTCTTCCACTAAACCGGGCAGGACCCTCTTACCCGTTTGCCAGTATGTGAACACAATCCCCCCAAATCGGACTGTCCCGAATTGGAGTGGGGGGCATATGGCAATCCTGCTCCAGGGTCCTGCAGGCATTCAGTGTCCCCTTGTCCTGAAACTTTAGTTAGCTTAAGATAACACCGCTCTCTTTTTTGCAGCCATCAAGGTGGAGGCCTACTGGCGAGGAGCCCTGGCACGGAAACTGGCCAAGAAGAGGATGTGGGCAGCCCAGACGGTGCGGAAGTAAGTTCTGCACAGGCTTTTTGCTGGACCAATGTTTTGCTGTGCATGGGGTACACTTATGGGAACTGCCTAAGCTGCAACCCTATAGAATCCTAGAGTTGGAATCCAGTATGTCAACCAGTTGCCTGTAGCAGGAAATCCTCCTCAAGTCCTATATAATCCCATAGGGTCCTATAGGATTTTGCTGTGCATGGGGTACACTTATGGGAACTGCTTAGGCTGCAATCCTATAGAATCCTAGAGTTGAAAGGGACCCAGTAGGTCATCTAGTCCAACCTCTTGCCTGTAGCAGGAAATCCTCAAGTCCTATATGATCCCATAGAGTCCTATAGGATTTTGCATGGGGTACACTTATGGGAACTGCTTAGGCTGCAATCCTATAGAATCCTAGAGTTGAAAGGGACCCAGTAGGTCATCTAGTCCAACCTCTTGCCTGTAGCAGGAAATCCTCAAGTCCTATATGATCCCATAGAGTCCTATAGGATTTTGCATGGGGTACACTTATGGGAACTGCTTAGGCTGCAATCCTATAGAATCCTAGAGTTGAAAGGTACCCAGTCGGTCATCTAGTCCAACCCCTTGCCTGTAGCAGGAAATGCTCCTCCAGTCCTATATGATCTCATAGGGTCCTATAGGATTTTGCTGTGCATTTTGCTGTGCATGGGGTACACTGCAATCCCACTGCATTGCGATTTTGCTGAGAACAAGGTACACTCTCGGGACTTGCATAGGCTGCAATCCTATAGAAAGTAGGAATAATTTCCACTAAATTCAATACTTCAGAATAAACATGCTGGGACTGGACTAACTGATCGACAAGCCTATACCATGTCTGAATGATGGTGATCCATTCTTGGGAAGGACAACACCCTGATATGATGGCAATCATGGCACGGCCCTCAGTTCAGCTCTAGGTAGGGTTGCCATATGTCCCGAAAAACAGGGACAACCCCAATTTGGGGGGATTGAGTTCACATACCGACAAACGGGAGAGGGTCCTATCCCAATTTTGTGGAAGAGAATTATGGCAACCCTAACTATAGCTCATTCTGTTATATGGCACAGGTCTAGAATGCCTTAAGGGTTATGTAATGCCTTAGCCACAGCATCCCCCTTTCTTTTTTCCTGCAGGTACATAAAAGGCTTCATTCACCGGAAAGATCCCATTAACCCGGAGAACATGGACTACGTGAGGCTTGTGAGGATCACCTACCTTACAAAGCTCAGGGACCATCTTCCCAAAAATGTCCTGGACAAAACCTGGCTTAATCCTCCAGAAATCATGAAAGAGGTGAGAAAAAAGGAGCTAATTTAATAATAAAAATAGTTTAATAATTATTTAATAATGATTAAATAATAATTATAATTTAATAAAAGGCTACGGGGTACTGGCTAATCCACCCTAATAGCGGCAAGATGTAAAATGTTGCATGAATATTGAATGGTGCCTTGGAACGGAGTCAGGCCGCTTGTGGGTCTGATCCGATATTGCTGTCCTCCAAGGGTTTGGAGAAGGCCCTTAACTGGGAATTCCCTTAGCATCCCTTAACTGGGAAGACCCTTAACTGGGAATTGAGCCTGGGATATTCAGGCCTACTCTCTCCCTGATCTAAGCTAAGAAACAATCATATATATTGCTTTCACGTGCAATTTTAACACTATTATTAAATTTAATATTACCAATTATTAATAATTATTAACAGTGTTAACACTAACATTAATTTTAACACTATTATTAAATTTAATATTAATAATTATTAATATTTATTAATAGTGTTATCCCGAGCATTAATTTTAACGCTATTATTAAATTTAAAACTATTACATATAATTTACAACACCAACGCTACATGCTTCCCACTTCCAAGGAAAAGGAGGACATGGAAGCTTTGTGTTCAAGGACACACGGTGTAAAATCCAGGACATGTCCTGGAAAAAGAGGGCACCTGGAGAAAGAGACCCTTGAGATGCATTATAATCCTGTTTAGCATCCAAAGGACTTTGCGTGTGGTTGGATGCGTGTGGTTGTATGTTCTTTTTCACGCAGACCTCTGAGCTCCTGAAGAAGCTTTGCATCCGGACCCTGGTGCGGAAATATATCCGCAGCCTCCCAGCGGAGTTGAAAACACAGGTACCAGCTGAATTTGTGATGGACAAGACACATTTAATATATTTACTCAAATCTAACGCTATATTTACTCGAATCTAATACTCTTTAGCTGTTCTCAGTCTCCAAAATCAGGGTGCGCATTAGATTAACGGTTAATTAGATTGGAGTAAATACGGTATTTTGATTATAAGTATAAGGTGCGCGTTCGATTTGGTGGCACACTAGATTTGAGTAAATACAGGTTTCTTATGTCCACACCTTATTGTGTGGTTGCATCATTAGGACGATACAAAATACGGCACAACATTTATAATTACAATCTGACTTTTCATAGCTTTCTATCCCTACAATCCAGAGTAACTTCGGAAGCACGTAAGAGACATTACGTGCACCCGTCGTTACAGCACCACCCAGTGAAAACCGATGGGAAATTCATATCCTATGGGAAATTCATATTGCAATCCAGAGTAACTTGTTCTTACTCTGTAACTTTCTAACCCTACAATCCAGAGTGACTACGGGAGCATGTAAGAGACATTACGTGCACCCGTAGTTACTGCACCACCTAGTGAAAACCAATGGGAAATTCATATCCTATGGGAAATTCATATCGCAATCCGAGTAACTTGTTCTTACTCCATAGCAAGGATCCCCATAATTGCTCTGGACTGCACCCATCCTCCTCCTCCTCCTCCTCCTATACCCAGTACTCCCCCCACCCTCCGGAGCAAGGTCTCCCCATAGTTACTCTGGATTGTAACTATGATCTTGTTTTCCTCCAACAGCTGGATCAAAAAGTGGTCACGAGTGCCATGTTCTACAAGAAGAAGGAAGGCTACGACGAGAGCGTAAATGTACCATTTGTTGACACCAGGATACGTGAGTGAAAGACCAAGCAGTAGGACGCTGAGAAGTTGTCTCCAAAAGGATCTTCTAGGGGTTGGGATGGTGTTGTACGATTGGAGATGGGGTTGTGTCTGGGATTAGTTCTCAGAGGTTGAGAGGTCTATCATGCCTCGTGACCATTTTAGAGACTGTGGCATCCAAACATCAGATGCTAGGATTGGTAGTTCCTTGCTTTTGTAGGCAAGGTACTATGGTGGTTCCTCCATGTAGGCAAAAGCATGCTCTACCATGCTCCACCATGCTCCACCATGCTCCGCCATGCTCCGCCATGCTCTACCATGCTCCACCATGAATCTGATGGACCAGATTCAACTCCATCGATAGTTCGATGCATGTTCTGCACATCGTTCTGTGACTGGCCATCAATTTCTGTTTCTTCCCTAGCCGAGAGCGAGATCCACGCCAAAGTCATGCAAATGATTCGCCACGAGAAGATCAAGGTAAGGAGGGAGGTGAATGGATGTTGGGGAACCCAAGTTGGCCTCCGAAGGTCAGGTTTCATCTTCAAAACAGAGTGGATAACTCTGGGCTGGGTCCAACAGTGCAATCCTAAGCCTGTCTACCCAGTAGTAAGTCCCATTGTGTTCCTCTCAGGAAAGGGTGCCTTAGATTAAAAGTCCCGATCCTCCTGTTTTTGTCCTTCAGTATGTTGACTCGGTGATCAAGTATGACGGGAAAGGCTTCAAACCCCGAAACTGGCTGTTTGTTCTGACCCGAATAGCAGCCTACTTGGTGGAGGCAGCCAAGATCAAACAGAAGATTGAATACAAGGCAATCACAGGTAACATTTCCAGGTATCTGATCGTCTTCCGGCCGTTAAAGGCTGCGTGTCTTTTCATCAGCCAGTCCTGGAGACGTACCCCACAATCCAGAGTACTACGGGAGCACGTAAGAGACATTACGTGTACCCTGTACCTGTAGTTATGAAACCACCTAGTGTGAAAACCTATGGGACATTCATATTGCAACCCAGAGCAAATTCTTCTTACACCGGAGCAAGGACTCCCTGTAGTTACTCTGGATTGCACCCTAGAACCTGCTAACTGGGTAAGGGTGCAATCCAGAGTAACAACGGGGGAGTCCTTGCTCCGGTGTAAGAACAATTTGCTCTGGATTGCAATATGAATGGTGGTGGTGCACGTGATAGCTCTTATGTGCTCCCGTAGTTACTCTGGATTGTAGGGACTCACTTTCAAGCGGGTGTCCTCTTTTATTTAGCAGGGAGAGAGGGGCGCAATCCACAGTAACTACGGTGAGTCCTTGCTCCTGTGTAAGAACAATTTGCTCTGGATTGCAATATGAGTTTCCCATAGGTTTTCACTAGGTGGTGCACGTGATATCTCTTATGTGCTCCCGTAGTTACTCTGGATTGTAGGGACTCACTTTCAAGCGGGTGTCCTCTTTTATTTAGCAGGGAGAGAGGGGCGCAATCCAGAGTAACTACGGTGAGTCCTTGCTCCTGTGTAAGAACAATTTACTCTGGATTGCAATACGAATTTCCCATAGTTTTTCACTAGGTGGCGCAGTAACAACGGGTGCACGTAGTGTCTCTTACGTGCTCCTGTACTTACTCTGGATTGTAGGGTAACTTGCCCCTATTGACCCCCAGCAATGTCTGTTCTAGTGGCTTCTGCTGGTGTTCTTGCATTTTAGGTTGTGAGCCCTTTTGGGACAGGGATCCATTAGTTATTAATTAGCTATTAATTATTTTCATTTTCTTGTAAACCGCTTTGTGAACTTTCCAGTTGAAAAGCAGTATATAAATGCCATAGATCGATAGAGACCAGTGGCTTTTAAGCTGTTTTATAGGGAATTTGGGTGTTCTTGAGTGTGGTTTTTAGGGAAGAGATTTCATTTGGAGTTCAGGACTTTCCACGTTTTCTCCAAGGCATTTCCACCAGCAACATGAAGGATGGGATCGTCGTGATCCACGTTTTGGAAGAAACCAAGGATAAGGTAACACAACGTGGCTTGAGGCTATTTGTTTGGGACACGGGTGAAATCTGCTGGGACTTTGCCCACAGTGATCATATAGCATGACTCAAAAAAGGTCAAGGACATCCAAGAAAAATGTAGGACATAACCACCTAAAAGCCCCAAACACTCATATATATATATCTGAATGTGTGTCTATATATGTACAAATACCCACCAACCACATTTCATAGAATCCTAGAGTTGGAAGGGATCTAGTAGGGACTTAGTAGGTCATCTGCTCAGATCTAATGAGCAACTGAATCTAATGCGCACCCTATAAGTACAATCAAAATACTGTATTGACTCAATTCTAATTAACCACTAAATCTGATGTGCACCCGGATTTTGTAGACACATATGTGTGTGTGTATAAAATATATATAGTGTGTGTATATATGTGTGTGTAATACATATATATAATGTGTGTGTATATATATATGTATGTGTGTGTGTATCTCTCTCTCTCTCTCTATATATATATAATATTACATAGACCACTCAGTCCTTGAATGGCTATGATTTACGTAATAAGTCTGTGCATAGTATGCTGTACACTAAGAGCACAATCCTATAGTATCCCTTAGTATGCTGTACACTAAGAGCACAATCCTATAGCATCCCATAGTATGCTGTACACTAAGAGCACAATCCTATAGTATCCCATAGTATGCTGTACACTGAGAGCACAATCCTATAGTATCCCATAGTATGCTGTACACTGAGAGCACAATCCTATAGTATCCCATAGTATGCTGTACACTAAGAACACAATCCTATAGTATCCCATAGTATGCTGTACACTGAGAGCACAATCCTATAGTATCCCATAGTATGCTGTACACTGAGAGCACAATCCTATAGTATCCCATAGTATGCGGTACACTAAGAGCACAATCCTATAGTATCCCATAGTATGCTGTACACTAAGAGCACAATCCTATAGTATCCCATAGTATGCTGTACACTGAGAGCACAATCCTATAGTATCCCATAGTATGCTGTACACTGAGAGCACAATCCTATAGTATCCCATAGTATGCTGTACACTAAGAGCACAATCCTATAGTATCCCATAGTATGCTGTACACTAAGAACACAATCCTATAGTATCCCATAGTATGCTGTACACTAAGAACACAATCCTATAGTATCCCATAGTATGCTGTACACTAAGAGCACAATCCTATAGTATCCCATAGTATGCTGTACACTAAGAGCACAATCCTATAGTATCCCATAGTACGCTGTACACTAAGAGCACAATCCTATAGTATCCCATAGTATGCTGTACACTAAGAGCACAATCCTATAGTATCCCATAGTATGCTGTACACTTAGAGCACAATCCTTACTATTCAGAAGTAAGCCCCATTGGGTTCAATGGGTCTTACTCCCAGGAAAGTGTCTTTAGGATTGCAGCCTAAATATTGTTTTCATGTCGTTAATTGAAACACTCTATTGTTTATTAGATTTAAAAACTATGACATTTAGGATGTAATCCTAATTAAAATCCAGGATATGTCCTGGAAGAAGGACATATCTCTGCCATAACGGTCACCCTGATCGCCTGTGTTATTGTACAGTAATTTTTACTGGATAAAGTGGGGTTTTTTTTTAGGATTTTTTTTCAATCCTAAAATTGAGCTGTCGCCCCACATACAACCTGTTTTACGCATGCAACATGCGTTTCACTTGGTTCACATGAGTTTGAATAGATTCAGTCACATGCAAGATTTGTGCAGATTCAATCAACCACATTGTAATTCTTCGGGCAAAATCCATAGCGGTTCCGGGTCCGTGCAGTTACGTCACCCTCTACCGTTATCTTATAGAAAGTCATCTTAACTGCTCCAGAACAAGGGGCTTAATTTCACTTTAGGATATAGGCAAGGAAATGGAAACGAACCCCTTTCTATAAGACACCCCTTTCCTTTGGCTGCCCCCCCCATCAACAAGTAAAACTTTCATTACTTCCCAAGCAAGGAGATCCCGTCTTCCAGTGTGAGCATCTCTTCGAAACGGTCACAAAACTCGCCATGATGGCCAAGAAGGTCGATGTGGTCGCGGTTGTCGATGGAAGGTACGTGCCTTGTGGTGACGAAGAGGCTTTGGTAATAATCTCTTGCTCTGAGTATTAACTGCTTAACAGCCTTCAAGACAGATGTGACCGTTGGATTATTATTATTATTATTATTATTATTATTATTATTATTATTAATGGGAATTAAAATCCAGGTGCCTATTTTGCATGGCCATCTCAAAGGCTGGAGGAACAAAATGTTGGGTCAATGAGGGTTGATGAATCTCGGGCCATACTTGGGAGACCCCATACATGGGAGACCTCTGCTATTATTATTATTATTATTATTATTATTATTATTATTATTATTATTATTAATGGGAATTAAAATCCAGGTGCCTATTTTGCATGGCCATCTCAAAGGCTGGAGGAACAAAATGTTGGGAGGGTCAATGAGGGTTGATGAATCTCGGGCCATACTTGGGAGACCCCATACATGGGAGACCTCTGCTATTATTATTATTATTATTATTAATGGGAATTAAAATCCAGCTGCCTATTTTGCATGGCCATCTCAAAGGCTGGAGGAACAAAATGTTGGGAGGGTCAATGAGGGTTGATGAATCTCGGGCCATACTTGGGAGACCCCATACATGGGAGACCTCTGCTATTATTATTGCTATTATTATTATTACTATTATTATTATTATTGGGAATTAAAATCCAGGTGCCTATTTTGCATGGCCATCTCAAAGGCTGGAGGGACAAAATGTTGGGAGAGTCAATGAGCGTTGATGAATCTCGGGCCATACTTGGGAGACCCCATACATGGGAGACCTCTGCTATTATTATTGCTATTATTATTATTTCTTTAATTTATATCCTACCTTTCCTCACCTGGAAAGCTCAAGGCGGCTAACATCAGTCAGAAAAATAAAACACCATTAAAATAGAATTATATAGAATTATAAATATATAAGCCACTACTAGGACGGGTTTGCAAGCCAAGGCCGAGCCTGTTGGTGTTTGTTTGCAGCCTGCAATTCCGGGGCAGCCCCGGAAAGGAAGTCACCATGGTTTTCACTGCTGGGAAGGAGTATAAGGTCTACAAAGCCCCCAATGGGCAACTTATAGTGGTAAGTGCCAGCCTTGTTGTAACAAATGGGGGGGGGGGGAGGAAAACTGTACTCTTATTTATTTTCACCAGTAATTTTATTAATGTTTAAATCCAAAAGGTGTCACCCAAGCTGAAGTCCTCATGAAAGCAGGACCTCTCTTTTCACCTGATCCTACATCTGCTGGAAGAGGAAACAGCTTAACCTACCTGTGCATGAAGGAGCATCACTTGTACTGAAACCCCAGGATGTTGTGATGGATGTCGATGCCTTTCCTAAAGCAAAATCCTAAACAAAAGATGTTGAATCCAATCCTATAGGACACCCACATAGTTGTCCGGATTGTTAATTCGTCTCAGATTGAACTTTTTGTTCCTCTTCGAATTTCCTATAGTTTGAATTGAAGGGATAAAACTTTATAATGCGATCCTATATTTTTGCAGGATGCTTTTTAGGATGTGGGGATTTCCAGGTCGAGCTCAGATTCACATATGTGGGGATAGCTGGTGTACACTGGAGGGAGAGGATCTTGCTCTATCACTTTGCCTCCGTGTTCCTCTCTGTTTTAATGAACTATGATGTTTGTAAGTAGTGATGAAATTAAAGAGTTGGAGGGAAAAAAGTCTCTGCCTTGGTCTTAAATCCCTAAAGAAACCAGCTTGTGCCCCACACTGGCCCCTTAATATCTGACAGTGTTGACCCTCTTGTACAGGCAAAGCACTACCGTATATATTCTTGCAATCCTAAAAATGCTGGGAGCAAGTCCCATTAAACACAATGGGGCTCACTTCTGAGTAGACATGGTTAGGATTCTGCTCTTACACGTTAAAAGATCAGACAAGTTGCATATAAGGAAAGTTTTCTCGTTTTATTTTGCATATTCTCCAACTGTGAATTACAAAGGAAACCAGCTTCTGTTGTGCACAACAACACAGGATCGGAGGAAGGCAATGAGTTGCCCTGCACAGCCGGAATAATGTGCCTTCCTAGCGGCGTTTTTGGGGTAGTGGGGTTTTTGCTGGTGCTTTACAAGTGCCGCAGGAAGGGGGGAAGCTTGTAAAGTGCTTGTGAGTGAAAGTTGTGGCTTCCGAGCGAGGCAACAAACCGCAATGAGGAACTGAAGAGGTGCCCTTCGGTGCTGCAGAAGGACAGATCCTCTGGCCAGTTTGAACTTGCAGGACACCTAATGCCAATGTCCTTCCGACATACTGATCCTACATACCATGTAGGACCATGTACCATACATACATACTGATCCTACATACCATGTTCTACAATGCCAGTGTCCTTCCTACATACTAATCCTTCCTACATATCAAAAACTCATACATTTAAGGTTCATGATGAGACAACAGCATCTGTACATTCAAGTGCTAGGGAATACCCCAGGCAGCTGTGAACGTGGTGGAGAGGAACATCTGCCATGCCGCACGTATAGGATCACAGCTAAACAATGGCTGGATTTTGTGGTATCTCCTTCCTCCTGTATGTGGGGTATGTATATACTTTAAAACTTTGCTAAAGCTTCCACTCTGCTTTCAATATTCCCCGCCTATTAAGGAGCCTGGACTACCCCTCGTTTGGTCCCGGGAACACTCCAAGTGCATGGAGGGAACATGGAAAAGGGAACCCCTCTCTTGCATAACCCCCATCTGCAAATACATAAAGTTCTCAGTATTGTGCAGCCCCAAACCAGACGCTGCTCCATGTGATCCTTTAAATTGCTGGATATAGGGCTCCTTCTGGCTACGTCCCCGTCCGCTTTTTGGTCCCATGTACCACCGCAAGCACCTCCGATGGAAAAAAATGTGATGCATGTGCAGGAAAGGGCACGATGCTTCAAAGAGGAACCGAAAAAGGAAGGCAATCCCACCCCAACCCTTCCTCTGGGCTTGACATCTAAAACCACAATGCTATTCAAAGAGTCAGCTCGGCTCCGGAAAGGGGGGGTAAACCATTAATACAGACCCATTTATAGAACGGGCTTCCTACTCACAAACAAGTAGAACTACCCCCTCCTTAAAGATGTCTCCCATCCAGTTTCTTATCTAGCACAAGCAGTGCAAAATTTTCACGTGTAAGCAATTAATTGATCCCTTATTCCAGACGTAGCTATTTCCGTCCCTTAAACTGAACCCTTCGCTGTACAGATTAGTCCAAATGGTTCTCCTCCTCGCCTGCTTTTTTCCTAACATAACCTAAAAAATAGATGCACGGTGTGTATACTACACAGTGTGTACACTACACAGTGTGTACACTATACAAAGAGATGTGAACAAAGATTGGTGTATGAAAACTGTTAAGGAAGCCCTCCCACAATTGTACCACATTAAGGCCACCAGACGGAGGGGCAAGTTTTATGATTATGGCACTGAAATAATATTTTTGGGAGTGTTGTGCATCATCATCATCACCACAAAAGACAGGGGTGTGGAGAGAGCAGCAGGACCCCAGTCGGTGTGGAGGTTTCCAGGCTGATGGTGCTTTGGTTTGTGCCATAAAATTGTAACAGACATACCAGGAGTTGGTAAAAGGTCCATGTGTTGCTTGTTCGAAATTGGAGGATACGGTTGGGGCCTCATGAGAAAAGAGAACGGCTTCGACAAGCTCAGTGTGACTTTGGTACACAGCATATGAAACACTCCAAGCGCTCGGTTGCTTCAGTGTCTCTACGTAACAACTCACAGCTTAATCTTTGGCTTTCTTGCTACTTCCGCCCAACACACACAAAGGTTTCCACTGCTTTGATTCACAACAGATCACTGCAAGCTGGCTTAGGATAGGGAAAGTCTTTGACTAGGACAAGAAGAACATGGAAGCCAGCGGTTGGTTGCAAGGTGGGGAAAGAGACACAGTGGGATGGGATGGCATGGGATGGCCTGGCAATGGGCAACGGGATGGCCTGACAATGGGCAACAGTCAAGAGAGGACAACCTTGGTCCTGCTGGAAGTGAGAAGGAGGAATGGCTATGGGCATAGCTTCACAGAAGCCATGTGTTCACACCCAGAGACATTTTCCTGGCATCCTCTGCCCTGCTAAACACACACACACACACACACACACACACACACACACACACACACATACACGGATAACTCACTTGCCTCCTCAAAGGTTTACCTGCTCAACCCTCAAAGGCATACCTGCTCAACCCTCAACGGTATACCTGCTCCATCACACCACCTTCCCAAGGAGAGCTCAGAGAATGTTGCTTTGCGGAAGCGGCCTCTCAACCCTTCCGTCACGTAGGCAGAACGGGTTTCCACGGTCAGCTTCGCCACAACGCGGGATCTAAGATGCAGCAGTTCTCGTGTTGGAAGCTTTGGGTAAGAGGGGGTTTGGAAATGGAGATGCCCCCCCATCTCCTGGTGGGACAGTGAGGACGAGCAATGCCGCGGTCAGCCGGGGATACGTAGGTGTGAGACAGGCCTATAGCAAGAGTCTTCTGCCAGATTAAAAGGAATACTGAGGAAGCCAGAAGAGCAGAGTAGAGTCCTCGGGATTGTTGCAAAGCCAACACCTCCTGGACTTGAGTGATAAAACTATTATGTTAAATACTGGGGGGGGAAAATCTAATTTATATATAAAATAGTTTATAGACCTGACAAAATACAAGTTAGGTGTGCCTGGCAGCACCTGGACGGAGCTTTTCCAAGCTGGGATGGGCTGCAACCGCGGCCTCTCACTGGTGAAGGTGAGCCCGGTCATCGGGACGCTTGATGTGAATCCTCCGGACCCTCTCAATGCGCTCCCTCTCGTCGTCTTCGTCGAGGTGGTGGGAGCGGCCAGCCGCTCCTCCGGTGGCCTCCAGCAGCGCGTTGTCGGGGCCTCGCCCATCCTGGGCTTCGTAAAGAAGGATGTTCAGAGTTTCCTCGTAGATTCGGGCTTCTGGAAACTCAACCTGGAAAGACCACAACAAGGAGCTGTTAAGTAGATGCCTGGTCCGCATCGCCACACCGTTGTCTCCCAGTAAAAGACAGAGAGGAGGGTTTTCGGAAAGCGCTCAGCTTTCTGGCAGCTGTTCCCATCCTTACAGAGCATGCCAACGCCTATATTAATTTAAAGATAAATAACATACAGTGCAATCCTAAGCATGTCTACTCAGAAGTAAGTCCTATTATATTCAATGGGGTCCACTCCCAGGAAAATGTTTTAGGATTGCAACCATATAAGATTAAGAGCACAATCCTAACCATGCCTACTCACAAGTAAGCCCCATTTAATTCAGTGGGTCTTAGGGTGAAATCCAGAGTAACCACGGGGAATCCTTGGTCCGGAGTAAGAACAAGTTACTCTGGATTACAATATGAATTTCCCATAGGTTTTCACTAGGTGGTGCAATAACTACCGGTGCATGTAATGTACGTGCTCCCGTAGTTACTCTGGATTGTGCCCTTACTCCCATGAAAGTGACTTTAGGACTGCAGCCTAAATAATACATAATAATAGTATTTTGGATTTATAGAAATTTAAATGAAGACAGATAGGAAACTAGGGTTGCAATCCTAAAGATACTTTCTTGAGAGTAAGACCCATTGAACACAGTGGGGCTTACTTATGAGTAGACATGATTAGGATTACGCTCTAGATGTAATTGTTTTATAGTTTAGTATATTATAGTTTGAAATCAAATGATTTTAGTTTAAAAAATCTTATTTTTTCTTAATAGGCTGACAGTGGAATCCTAAGCATGTCTACCCAGAAGTAAGTCCCATTGTGTTCATTGGAATTTACTTCTAGGAAAGTGTGATTAGGATTGTAGCCTGAAGAAGAAAGGAAAAAGGAACTGAAGATTGAAATGGATTTATTAAGATTTAAATTTTATTTTAGTATTTCTTACAGAACATACCGAAAGTATAGAAGTTAAGAGAGTTGTTTACCACCCTGTTGTATATTATGAGAGGCAAAAGAAAGGAAGAAGGCAAGGAACTGATATATTTCATATAGATTTAGGCTCCAATCCTAACCAGACTTTCCTGGGAGTAAGACCTACTGAACATAATGGGGCTTACTTTCGAGTAGAAATGGTTAGGATTGTGCTCGTAATGTAGATGGAGTGTATAGATTTAATACAGATCTATAGTGTATAGATGTGTAAACACAAATGCTGAGATTTTAAAAAATAGTTGTCAGAGAAAGCTGGTTAAAGAAATAATAATAATAATAATAATAATAATAATAATAATAATAATAATAATAATAATAAGTCCTAGACTGATAATAATCAGTCCTAGACTCTTGGGAAGGGTCCGACTGGTGATGTGAACGAAACCAGCATGAAATTGTTCGCTGTGGTTGATGGTTGATAACAATAACAATAATAATAATTTTAAAGATTTTTATTATTTTTTATTATTGTTATCTTTTTAGGATTTTTTTATCTTCTTAAAGATAAGGATTTTTTAATTATTTTTTTTTGTTTTGTTTAAAATAAATAAAAATAACACGCAAAAATAGCATGCCAATGACTGGCTGTCTCACCAGGACTTGGCACTGCTGTGTGGCTCTGTGGCAGGGTGCGGATTGCAGGGAGGCCACCAGAAGACGGAGATGGAGCCACTCACCTTGGTCTGTTTTTTCTCGGTAGCGTAGACTATCGAAGTGCAGCACACCTCGGCGATCTTGCGCCCCTGTCCGTAGAAGGACCAGCAGCAGATCTCGTCCCCGATGACGTCCTTGATGAAGAGGACTCTCCCATTGAAGCGCAGGGAGAGCTTGTCAAAGAGCTCTATGTTCTTCAGCATGTTGTCGTCCGAATTGCTGGGGTGGGGGGGAAGGGGAACAATTATACAGAAGGGATGGACAGCTTTGCAGTTTGGCCCCCTTGGCGGGGGGGGGGGGGGTTCCCAGAACTTGCACCTTGAAAACTGCAGGATGGCTTACCTGGTGTAAGAATATTTGTTGTTACTTCGGTTATACAACAACTTTACTGCTGGCTGTAGGAAGACAAACGTAGAAGACAAGGAGAGAAACACAGTACAGAGTTTTGTTATTCCTGACCCGACTTGTTATAAAACAGATTTTTATACATGGATTTGATTCAACACAAATGAATCAGTTTTAAAAACAGCTTTTTCTACTACTGTAGAGAATCATAGAATCCTAGAGTTGAAAGGGACCTAGTAGGTCATCTAGTCCAACCCCCTGCCTGCAGCAGGAAATCCAAACAGTCATGCAAGCAATCATTCCATCCTTCAGCTGAACCAGGCAAAGGGAGGGGGACCTTAGCATTCCTAATGGCTGACTGCCTCTCTACAATAGTAAGAAAAGCTGTTTTTAAACCACTGTTAATGGGCACACTTTTAAATTTTTTAAAAAACTGTTTTATCTAACATGTTTTTGGTATCAGCAGGGAGTCCCTGAATCAAACCCCTACATATACTGAGGCACAACCTTATTCCTTAGAAGCAATGGAGAAGCAAGAAACATAGAAGTGGCTCTTTAAGGCTGCAATCCTAAGTTAATCCTAACCTAATCCTAACTAGCCTAAGTAGGCTAGCCTCAGCCCTGGCATAAATCCTGTACTGAGCTGGGGGTGTCACCAAAGTGCTTTAGGGCACCCTTGGGTAGGGTTAGGCCAGTGCACAGACATGTGCTTGCCTCCCTACATTACCATGGGAAGATAGATGACTTGCCTAGATTGGGATTGCATTCTAAGGCTGCAATCCTAAAGACACTTTCCTGGGAGTAAGACCCATTGAACACAATGGGGCTTACTTTTGAGTAGTCATGGTTAGGATTGTGCTCTAAATCTATTTTTCCCACTGTTTTTTTCCCATGGAAAAACACCTCCCTCCCGGTGTTTTTTTTTTTTATCCATGGGAGGTTCCAGAAAGGAATCCTAGTGGATAAGGAGGGACACCAGTACAATCCACTTGTTGATAATGAGGTGGGATACTAAGGGGATGATAGAGACATACGCTACAATCTAGAATAACTATGGGAGCACGTAAGAGACATTATGTGTACCCGTAGTTATTGCACCACCTAGTGAAAACATATGGGAAATTCATATTGCAATTCAGAGCAAACTGTTCTTACACCGGAGCAAGGACTCCCCATAGTTACTCTGGACTGAGCCCATAGTTTGGTGCTACTGGTGTGAGGACTGGACAGAACTGAGTAGCTGTATTCAAGTTAAAACCACCAAGGCAGGGAACTTGCAAATACATTTAAACATACAGGAGCAGAGCCTGACTTACCTTGTTGGATGTGGCAATGAGCTTCTGTTCTTCCTTGGAAGACGTGATGATGGGCACTTTGCAGAAAGGCTCGTAGACATCTTTGTTCTGCTGGAAAAAAAGGATAATCATGGACTTCTTGGCTCCTCCATGTTAGGTGTCTAAAAAGATGTGCTCCGTGCCTACCTGCAGGGCAGCCTGGCACTCGTCCACCAGGCCCTGGACCAAATAGTACTTGGCCTCTGCCAGCAACTCTTCAATCTCCCGCCGGCTCTCTGGAAGCGGGACGGCACCGTCGCGCAGGTAGTTCAGGATCGTTCCAAAATGTTTGCCACAACGGTCAATCAAAATCCAGCCTGTGAATAAATGGAACCATTAGTCTAATAGTCTAATAAAAAGTAGTGGACAAGTAACTAAGGGTGCAATCCTAAAGACACTTTCCTGGGAGTAAGTCCCATTGAACATAATGGGACTTACTTTTGAGTAGACATGGTTAGGATTGTGCTCTAAGTCTCTCTCTATATATAAAAGAGAAATGTCACTGACTGACTCACTGACTCATCACTGCCTTGCCAAAACCGCTGGCCCTAGAAGCGTAAAATTTGGGGTGGGTGTTCCTTCCATGACTGAGGGGTGCACTAAGAACCGGTTTTTGGAAATTCCAACCGGAAGGGGGGAAAAGGGGCGCAACGCGTTTTCCTCCTTATACTTTGCATTGAGAATTGCTGACTCATCAACACTCCGCCCCAACTGCTGGGCCTGAAGCATGGAATTCTGGGAGTTCCTTCTGTCACCTGAACACCCACCAAGAACCAGGTGGAGAAATTTAATTCTTCAGGGGCTGAAAAGGGGTCAATGTGTTTCTGTCCTATACTTAACATGGAAGACTAACCAACATCCAGCCAATTTGGTGCTCGGTGCACTGGGGGGAATGTTGTTAAGAGGAAGAGGTTGCACTGGGGAGGATGCTACGCATGTGGGGAAGTTGTGCATGGGGAAGTTGTGCATGGGGGGACTGAACGCACATGGGGGGAAGTTGCGCATGGGGGAAGACGCGCATGGGGGACTGATGCACACGGGGGACTGATGCGCCATGGGGGGATGGCATATGGGGAATTGTTACTCCCGCAATGTGGGTATGCTTTTCGCTAGTAGTCTAATAAAAATGTTGAGGACAAGTAACTTTCAAAGTCCTGCCTATTCAGGTCTTTCATCACTTTATACTAGGGGTCTTTAAAAGTTTTAGCAAAGAGCCACATCAAATAGCTGGCCCAGCATCAGTAGCTGGAAAAATATTGTAAATATAAAATATAATTACTGGTAGATTAGAGAGAGGATTAATGAATAAATGGGCTCAAATTTTCAGGATTGCTGCAAGCACCAACACACAGCACAGAAATAAAGCATACGCTTAAACAGACCACCATTCCTCCACCCCCACCATTACAATTAAAGGCATGTTTGGTCAACTGGTTCAGAGGCTGTTAGGTGACCACAGACTGCCGTGGGCTGGTTTGGGGTTCACCATGGGCCACATCTGGCCCCCAGGTTATGGTTTGGAGACCCCTGCTCTATAGGAAAGGAGTTTTGGTTTAATACATTTCATTGCCTGAGTGTTAAAAAGAAACAGGCTACAGGCCTCTAAAGATACAGGCTGTGGGTGACACATGTGGTTAAGATGCTGTTAAGACACTGTGCCTGTTAACCAGAAGGCCAGGGTTTGAGACCTGGGTCCCCACAAGACAGGGTGAGCGCCTGTCCTTAGCCCAGCTCTGTGACACAACTGGAAACAACCATATCGGCTCTGCCATTCCATTGGACTAATTCAGTGGCATGGAGAGGGGGGATTTGCTGCTTGGGGTAACAGTCTATCCTCCATATCAGTCTACCCAGGTCTTTGTGCTTCACATGCAGCATCAAGCACTGTACCATAGTCTTTCAAGACTGATGGATGCCAAGTAAGTACTAGTAGGCTAAAGGTGAGCTGCCCTCTTAATTGCACAAGAGGTGAACGTGTACTGTTATCTGTTGACAAAAGATCTGAACCAGAACTTCCCCCTTCATTCAACACAGCCAGAAGCAACAGTTTTGACAGGATCAGCATCTTGCGCAAGGGAGCGAGGCTTGTGTTTCTCATAAACCAAGACTTTCGGCTGAGAAGCAAGAATGCACTGGAGGGGAGTGAGAGGGGAGTGCTGGGGAGGGGAAGCTGCCTGTTTTTGACAAATAAGGGCAAAGCCGGCCAAAGAAAGTGCATCACATCTTGAATTAATGGCATGACGGTACACTGTGGTTCCCTCCTGGTGAAGATGTCGGTTCCAGTCCTGCCTTTGTACAGGATGCTGTGTTTGTTTAAACCACTGATTTTCAAACTTTTCCATCTCAGGGCACACTAACAAGATGCTAAACTTGTCAAGGCACAGACAGCATCTGTTTTTTGTACCATTGAGAAGGCACAGCACACTACTGTTGGGGGTTCAAATCCAATTGAGCTACGAATCAGTCAGTCAGTCAATCCATCCATCCAGCAATTTGGCCAGTTGAAGTATTACATTATCTATCAAATATACTGTCTTTCAACTAAAAAGTTCACACAACGGTTTACATGACCAAACTTCGACAGCACACCAGTGTGCCAGGTTGCTGGTTTAAACCCACTGAAGTCCTCCCTGCCAGTAATCTTTGACAATGGAAGACCCAGAGAATTGCGTGTCCCCCCCCAAACTGGGACAGGAATAAGGGTGCGATCCAAACCTTGTCTACTCAGAAGTCTCATTGTATTCAATGGGTCTTACGCCCAGGAAAGTGTGTTTAGGATTGCAGCCTAAGATAAGCAAGGAGGGGCTGCAGGATGAATGGCCAGCGCCT
Source organism: Cryptoblepharus egeriae (assembly GCA_030015325.1). Taxonomy (NCBI): domain Eukaryota; kingdom Metazoa; phylum Chordata; class Lepidosauria; order Squamata; family Scincidae; genus Cryptoblepharus; species Cryptoblepharus egeriae. The sequence continues at coordinate 2,394,709 of JAREYC010000020.1, forward strand.
TCCTTCCAGAAATACCCCAGCATCCTGAGCAACAACAAAAAAAGCAGGCCTCTGTCAGTCTTGAAAGACTATGGTATCGTGCTCGGCGCTGCATACGCTGCATGCGAAGCACGAAAGCCTGGGTTGGATTGTTATGGAGGATAGGCTGTTACCCAAGCAGCAAATCCCCCCTCTCCACACCACTGAATTAGTCCAATGGAAAGGCAGAGCCAATACGATTGGATCCAGCTGGCGTCGCAGAGCTGGGCTAAGGACAGGAGCTCACCCTGTCTTGTGGGGCCGACCCGGGTCTCGAACCCTGGCCTGCTGGTTAACAGGCACAGTGGCTTAACCGCTTGCGCCACCCACAGCCTGAGCAACACACCTGAGTAACAGCAGGTTGATTAATTCCCCTGCCCCATCTCCTTCCCACAAGAAGTCCTCTACCTTCACTGTCGGTGAGAACCTCCATCCGGCCGCTGAACATGGCCTTCAGCATGGTGTCCTGCTTGGTCAGCGTCTGCATGGTGGTGTAGTACAGGGCCCCGCCAATGTTCAGCTTCACATACTTGGAGCTGGGGCTGGCGCCTTTGAAGGACGTGGTGCGGGTTGCGGCTGCCGGCACGGCTGTGCTCACCACCGTTTCTCCAGACATCTCTTCCTGCAAGAGCAAGGCCTTCTTTGGTTACACATACTCTGGCCCAAGGAGCCCCAGCTGATCCAGCAGTCCTTTTCCAAGATGTCACAGGGAAGCCCCAGCCCTTCTCAGGTCAGTCTGCCCCCTTCTCCCAAAAATGTTGGCAGGGGCTCTCTTCACATAGTGGAGTGTTGGCTGGCCTTGAGAGGAGCCCAATTCTACAGTGGCACAGCCCACCATCCAGCTTCTGAGGCAATGCCACCCTTTATAGGCAGAAATGGTGGCAGGGTGGTCCCTAAGCAAGAAGTGGGTCAGTGGGAGAGCTAGGATGAGGAGCCTGGAATTCCACCTCCTAAAGCCTTTGGTGACCCCTCCTGCTCCAGATTAAGCAGCATGCAGAGCATGATCTCCAAACCCTTTTTTGTTTGATGGCTTGTTTGGCAAGGACTGGCCTTGCAGATACAACTGGACCTTTAAAAATCCACATAGTTCTGGGGCCATCCATTTTATCTAGAGGTCCTATGGAGGAACCTCACACTGGATCCTCAGCGCTGCACTATGCAAAACCCGTATGACCCCATAGCTGCACCCTCCTTGCTGTGCAATCTGAGGTTTTCTTTCTTGAGTTTCCAGAGCTTGTTGGAAACTTCAAGGCCTGACCTCCATTCTGCAACTTCAAACTAGGCTCAGGGCACCTCTTCCATTATCAGCATCAGGCTCCCCATTGCTCTTTGGGGAGAAGCAAGAGGGTGAAGAACCTTAGTCTGAGGGGAAAAGAAAGGTAAGGTGACAATCCTCTATTTAGGCCTGCTTAAGCCCTGGCACAAGTCCTGTGCTGAGCTGGGGGTGTCTCCAAAGTACTGTAAGGCACTTCTGCGCTGCACCTGGGGTAGGGTTAGGCCAGTGCACAGACATGCGCTTGCCTCCCTACATCATCATGGGAATGGGAAGACCAATTAGTTCTGCTGGCCTAGTTTAGGATTGCATCCTAAATCTATTGCCCCCTTCCAGGCCCACATAAGAGCTGCTACATGACCCCCCAATGCACACCCACTACACTGATCCATGCTTCGTGCTTCTCTCCAGAACTGAAGCACTGGAGAAATGCAACCTCAACGTGTATGTCCACCTCTCCTCCTCCCTCTCCAGCTCAGATATCGAGGTCTTCTTTCCCCGGAGCTGGGGATTGGTTTATTTTTAATGCGATCAAAGACCTGCAGCAATTCCTGGAGCTGGACCCACGAAGGCTTTCAGTGCGTCAGAGTTTCCAGAGCGCAGCCAAGACAATACAAGAGCCTTATTCCCCCCCCCACCGGCCCCTCCACTGAATGCGCTGCTCCTGGAAGTCTCAGATTAGTGCGTCAATCCCTTCCTGCTTTTAATTGTTGAGGCAAGAGAGCATAACGTGTGTGTATGTGGAGGGGGAGCTGTTTCTTCCCCACCTTCCTCCCAAGCCAGGGCTTATGGCTTTTATGGTATCTCCAGTAGTTCCTGTCTCCCATCCCCTTTCAGCTCTGCATCCCATAGGGCACTGCCCTACCCCAAATTCAGACCCTCGGTCCCTCTTGCTTGGTTCTGTCGGGATTGACTAGCAGTGGCCTCTCCAGGGTCTTGTACAGGAATTTTTTTTCTGAGATACCACAGCTTGACATTATGACCTTTTGCATGCGCTTGGCCCCTGCAGGCATTCTTCCCAAGAAGGCTGCTATCCCCTCCACCACTACCCCAACCATCTCTAGACCACACACATAAGGGTTGCATGACCCCTGTGGTGGTGAGTCCCACGGACAAGTCCCATGGATCACCAGCAGTGCTCATCCCATGGGCTGGAATGAACCTATTCAGTCAAAAAGAATGCGCTTATGGCAGCTTTCAATCTCCACAGGAGGAGGTCAACCTTTGGGGCAGCAGTTATGCGCCTCTGAATCGCAGGACTCCAAGAAGGCAGGAGGCAATCAATTAATCATGGAATCCAGGCTGACCAAGATGAATGTTTCATGTGGGATCAGTTACCTGTTACGGTGGGGCTCTGATGACCACATTATCAGAGTGGCGGGGGGGGGGGTTATATAGTAGAGAACGGTCAGGATTAAATGCCACCCCAGCTCTAGAATACTCAGAGGATGTGTCACTGGGGAGTTCAGAAAGGGAACAAACCCAGATTTTCAGCATCCAGTTCTGCCTTCTGAAACCTTCGCAATTCTTTCCTATTTGCCCAACACACCACCCAATATGAAGCTTTTTATTGTTAATTTCTTAATTATTTGATTTCTTAATTATTGTTAATAATAACCTGTGACAGCCATTCTGTGGCACAGTTCCACAGGTCAATATTGTGCCATCCACCACAGGCCCCCCTAGGCCTCCCAAGAGACCCTCCCCACAACACTCCAAGAGGCTATCCACCCACAGGCCTCCTAAGAGGCCATCCCCATGAGCCCCCCTCCTCGCTGAGTCCCCCAAGAGGCCATCCTGCACAGGCCCTCATAGGCCTCCCACGAGACCCTCCCCCCTGAGCACCCCAAGAGGCCATCCCCCACAGGCTCCCTAAGAGACCATTGCCCCTGAGCCCCCCCCCAAGAGAACATCCCCCACAGGACCCTCCTAGGCCTCCTAAGAGACCCTCCCCCCTGCCCCCCAAGATGCCATCCCCCACATGACCCTCCTAGGCCTCCCAAGAGACCCTCCCCCTGAGCCCCCCAAGAGGCCATCCCCCACAGGACCCTCCTAGGCCTCCCAAGAGACCCTCCCCCTGACCCCCCCAAGAGGCCATCCCTCACAGGCCCACCAAAAGGCCATCTCCCACATGACCCTCCTAGGCCTCCCAAGGGACCCTCCCCCTGACCCCCCCCCAAGAGGCCATCCCCCACAGGCCCCCCACAGGCCCACCAAGAGGCCATCTCCCACATGACCCTCCTAGGCCTCCCAAGAGACCCTCCCCCTGACCCCCCCAAGAGCCCATCCCCCACAGGCCCCCCAAGAGGCCATCTCCCACATGACCCTCCTAGGCCTCCCTAGAGACACTCCCCCTGAGCCCCCCAAGAGGCCATCCCCCACAGGACCCTCCTAGGCCTCCCAAGAGACCCTCCCCCTGACCCCCCCAAGAGGCCATCCCCCACAGGCCCCCCACAGGCCCACCAAGAGGCCATCTCCCACATGACCCTCCTAGGCCTCCCAAGAGACACTCCCCCTGAGCCCCCCAAGAGGCCATCCCCCACAGGACCCTCCTAGGCCTCCCAAGAGACCCTCCCCCTGACCCCCCCAAGAGGCCATCCCCCACAGGCCCCCCACAGGCCCACCAAGAGGCCATCTCCCACATGACCCTCCTAGGCCTCCCAAGAGACACTCCCCCTGAGCCCCCCAAGAGGCCATCCCCCACAGGCCCCCCAAGAGGCCATCTCCCACATGACCCTCCTAGGCCTCCCTAGAGACACTCCCCCTGAGCCCCCCAAGAGGCCATCCCCCACAGGACCCTCCTAGGCCTCCCAAGAGACCCTCCCCCTGACCCCCCCAAGAGGCCATCCCCCACAGGCCCCCCACAGGCCCACCAAGAGGCCATCTCCCACATGACCCTCCTAGGCCTCCCAAGAGACACTCCCCCTGAGCCCCCCAAGAGGCCATCCCCCACAGGACCCTCCTAGGCCTCCCAAGAGACCCTCCCCACAACACTCCAAGAGGCTATCCACCCACAGGCCCCCTAGGAGGCCATCCCCATGAGCCCCCATGAGCCCCCAAGAGGCCATTCACCCTGAGCCCCCCCAGGCCTCCCAGGAGGCCCTCCCCCCAGAAGCCCCCCAGAAGGCCCTCCCCAGCCACAGCTGCTGCTCACCATGAAGGGCCCAGGCGAGGCCTCCCCCAGCCAAGCTCCAGACTGCGAGGAGGAAGTGACGCAGGACCCAGAGCTTCCCCGAAGTCCCGCCTCCTTCCCTCCCCTAGTTCCACCCACACCACTCAGCCTGGGAGCGGAACCAAAGAATTCCGGAACACAACACGCAAAGGCTCTTGTTTCCGGGGGGAACTCTTAGAGCAACGGAACCGGAAGGGACATAGCGGGAGGAATTGGTTCCGGCTATAGAGTCGTCGCCGCAGCCGGGCTTTTCCACGCCCCGCTCCGCGGAGAGAGGTGGAGAAGGAGGAGACCCCGCTGAGGAAGACCGGAAGGAGGGTTGTGGAGGTCGAGACCTGCGGCCTACACTTCCGGTCAAGATAGCTACCGGGAGCGTCACTTCCGGTCAAGATAGCGACCGCTCTACACTTTCATCTCTATGGTTTCCATATTCGGAACCGGCAATGTTTTTCTGAACTCTATGGTTCTTGGAGGACCTCCTTGGAGCCACGGGGAGGAGAGCAGAGAAGAGGCTGCTCCAGAGGTGAGGGAGGGGTTGGTGTTGATGCTGAGCACCAAAATGGCGCCTTGGGGGGCATAGGACCCTCCTGGGCCTGTGCTGCCTACAACAGCCCTGCAGGGTGGGCCAGGGTCCTATTGGAGGTGGGGAGGGGCTGCCCACCTTCTCCCCCCTCCACTGCTCCTCCCCCCCTCCCTAGACTGGCCAGGGAAAGGATGGAGGAGGAGAGTGGTGGGCTAGAGTGTCTCTTTCCTCCTCCACACTTCCTGTTCAGCTCCATGCCCCTCCTTCTTTCCACATTTTGGGCCATGGTCTCCTTAGGAGCAGGTGGGGGCTGCTTACCTCCTCTCCCTCCCCCCCCCCCAGACTGGCTAAAGAAAGGTCTGATGGAATAGAGTGGTAGACTAGAGTGTCTCCGCTCTCCTTCACACTTCCTGTTCAGCTCCATTCCCCTCCATGATCTGGCCCATGGTCATCTCAGAAGGCTGCCCATTTCCTTTCCCCTCCTTAGAGTGGAGGAGAAGGATGAAGGGCTAGAGTGTCTCCTTCCTCCTCTACACTTCCTGTTGAGCCTCCATGCCCCTCTTCTTTTCTATGATCTGGCCCATGGTCACCTCAGAAACAGGTGGGGAACTGCTCACCTTCTCCCTCCTCTCCACTCCTTAGACTGGCCCAAGAAAGATTTGATGGAATAGAGGAGGGGAGTGATGTGCTAGAGTGTCTCCTCCTCCACACTTCCTATTCTGCTCTATCCTCCTACTTTCCATGATCTTGCCCATGATAATCTCAGAAGCATATTGGAGGGGGGGCTGCCCACCTCCTCCATTGCCTCCGCTGCTCCGCTTCCCGCCTTAGGCTGGGCAAAGAAAGGTGTGATGGAGTGGAGGAAGAGAGTGGTGGGTTAGAATGTCTCATTCCTCATCCACACTTCTTGTTATGCTCCATGCCCCTCCTCTTTCCTAGGCTGGGAGGGGCAGCAGAGGCTGGTGCAGGGGAGGGGACAGCACTGGATGGACCTACTCTGTTAAGTGGTCCTCCATTTCCTGTGTCTGTGTAAAAGCTCAGTAAATGTTGTATGAGCTTTGCAAGGGTTAAGCCTCATTGTTGTTCTGGCCACAATCCATCCATTCAGGGCCTGTCTGTGTTAGTTGCTTCAGGAGCAGGTGGGTGGCTGTCTACCTTCTCCCTCTTCCCCACTGCTTCCTCTTCCACAGTCTAGAAGGGCAATGGAAAGGGGCAATGAAGTGGAGAAGGAGAGTAGCTGGCTATAGTGTCTCCTCTCTTCTCCATGCTTACTCTTTTTCAACATGCTCCTCGCTTTCTAGGCCAGGGAGGAAGGAGAGCAGAAGCTGGAGCATCACTGCATTATGAAGAGGGTGGCATTTCGAAGGATTTAGGATCCACCCTTTGCATTAGTATGAATGATGAGCCTTGTTGAGTGCAATCCTCATTGGTGTGCCACCACAACTCATTGGTCTTCCCATAGTGATGTAGGAGGCAAGCGCATCTCTCTGCACTTCTCTAACCCTCTCCCAGGAGTGGCACAGAAGTGTTTTACGGCACTTTAGTGACTCCCCCAGGCCTGCACAGGACTTATGCTGGGGCTTAACTGGAGGTTAGGATTGCAACCATAATAGCTCTGATCCCAACTCCTGTAAGAGAAGATGGTATCATGTACCCATGTTGCAGCCAAGGAATACTGAAGCCGAGAAGGAGCCGTGCAAATTTTTGCTGGGGATCTGAAAAGATCTGGTCGTCCTTTTGGGTTTGCTGCAACTTTTGGTTGATCCCTGCAGCTTAGGAAAGTGATAGAAGGCCTTTGAGTGATGCCACCTGGAATAAACTTGCTTCTCTCTTTGCAGAGGTGGAAGGAGGCCTTCTCAGAGGGTGCCATTCCCAGTGAGACTGAGCCATGCTTGTCTACAGGTGATCTCCAGGTCTTCTGGCCACCAAGGGCACATGCTTGGGGTGAGTTGGGCATAGTCTGGATCCACAATTGCCTTTCATACTGATATTTTCCCTCTGCTTAAATAAAACCAGCTTGGAGCACTGAGTACTCCAAGTCAGGAATGGTCCCTTCAAAAGGCTTTCTGAATCACAAGCTACTCCACAATAACTAATCCACACTTCCCTGGGAATATGTCCCATTGGGCGTAAGCCCCATCGGGAGTAAGTACTTCCCTGGGAGTAAGCCCCATGCATAGGATTGGGCTCTTGTCCAGCTTTCCATCTCCCCCCTCTTCTTATAACTGGTTTGTATTGACAGAAACCTGCCAGAATGTTCAGCGCTGGCCAGACCTCCAAGGCTCAGTTCCTTGATAAAGCTCGCCAGGCCCGCGAGGAGCGCAAGGGGCTGAAGGAGCGGGAAAGAGCCGCAGTGCAGATCCAAGCCCTCATCCGGAGGTATCTGTGTCGTTGTCGGCTGCAGCGGGAAATAAGGTGGGTGTGTAGTTTGTGATGCCCAACGCTGGGGTGGAAGATGGTTGGGCACTACAAACTGTGGCCATTACCAATGGCCTCAAGGTCAGTGCCAGCCTCAAAGTTCCCAAACCCTAAGAAAGGTGAAGAGCGGACAGGGAATCTCTCCGTCTCTCCTTCTAACGTGCCACTGAGAATGGCCACAGTTTTGGAAGGTCCTGATCCTGTCGCTTTCTGGGATAATTCAGGCACCTCCAGCCAGGTGTTTCTTTTCCTTTTGCCCTCAGGAGAGAGGTAGATGACTTTTTGGATGCCAGCGGATCTGGGAAAAAGACGGCCCTTTTGATATTCAGAATGTCCAGGAAGCTCCTCTTTGTCTTCAGGCTCCAAGTTGACAAAGAAGTAGGCAACTGTCCTCATTTTTAGTGCCCTCCTTATGATGGGCACCATTGTGGGGGGCTGGTACAGAGATGGGATAAGAAAATAAGAAGCCGAGGGCATGCTGCCCGACAGAAGGAAGTGGACCACATCCACAAACTCCTGTCATCTGACCTTAGATTTCATTCCTTCCCTTCCTCTTTCTGTTGCAGAGATTTGAAAAGTTGTGCCGCTGTATACTGAACAGTATGGATGCTGAGAACGAGCCTAAGGTAAGCCAGACTTATCCTAAGATGTGCCAACCTTAGCCTAAGATAAGCCTTCTCTAAGGAAGAGGGGGTGAAGTAGAGCATATTCACACTTCTAGTCTTACTAGAGGAAAGGATGGAGGTAGAGAAATATTGTGTTCGACCAAGAGTGCATTTAAGAGCACAATCCTAACCATATCTACTCAAAAGTAAGCCCCGTTGTGTTCAGTTAGTCTTAGGGTTCTATCCAGAGTAACTACAGGGAATCCTTGCTTTGGTGTAAGAACAATTTACTCTGGATTGCAATATGGATTTCCTATAGGTTTTCACTAGGTGCAGTAACTACGAGTTCATGTAATGTCTCTTACGTGCCCCCGTAGTTACTCTGGATAGTAGGGTTAGAGCACAATCCTACTCAGAAGTAAGTCCCATTGTGTTCAGTGGGTCTTACTCCTAGGAAAGTGTCTTTAGAATTGTAGCCTTACTCCCAGGAGCTCACCATGACCCCCTCTTCCAATAGCCAGCAAAAAGACACTTTCCTGGGAGTAAGATCCATTGAAAACAATGGAGCTTACTTTTGAGTAGACATGGTTAGGATTGTTGTCTAAGAGCAGAATCCTAACCATGTCTCCTCAAAAGTAAGCCCCACTGTATTCAATGGGTCTTGCTCCCAGGAAAGTATGTTTAGGATTGCAGCCTAAGAGCACAATCCTAACCATGTCTACTCAAAAGTAAGCCCTACTGTATTCAATGGGTCTTGCTCCCAGGAAAGTGTCTTTAGGATTGTAGCCTTAGTGTCACATGTGGCCACCTTTTCAGAAACCGGAGTATTTGTGAACATCCCATAACACTGCATCAGCTCAACCACTTGGTGGAAGCTTCTCCACCAGAATCCAGCATGCCCTTTGTGGCAGTGAAGTCTCTGAATTATGGGATGGAAATGATACTATTGGTATACTACTAGAAGTAGCGGTAGCTGTTACTAGTGGTAGTATAGGGGTAACTGCTGGAGCTCACCATGACCTCCTCTTCCAATAGCCAGCAAAAAGAAAATCAAGTTTGAAGTCTCTGAATTACGGGTTGGAATATGGGATGGAAATATTTTTGCACCTGTGTTCCTAAGGGCAGGGATTAAGAGCGAGCCCCGCTCCCACTACTCATCGCTTCCTCCTGTTTGTACCACCAGGTGTGGTATGTGTCACTAGCACTTTCGAAGGAGCTCACACTCCTGTGGATCAAGCAAGTGAAGGATCTCCTGTGGATCTGCTGCGAGTTCCTGAAGGTGTTGAAGGTGCAAATGATTTTTCCCCTTGTTCATTTTTGCTGCTCTGTGTTGTTGAGATGGGCTTTCTTTACACCCTCAACGGTTTCTTTTCCCCAGCCGGACATCTTGCAAGATTCAAAGCTGGTGAACCTGCACCTCACGATGCTGGTGACCTTTACGGACACGTCCACCTGGAAAATACTGCGGGGCAAAGGTAGTAGTGACTACATGGTCCTCCACTCCACTTGGTCCTCTATTCCACTTGGTCCTCCACTCCAGTGCCCAATGTTTGGTCAACAGCACTACATGATCCTCCACTCCACTTGGTCCTCCACTCCACTTGGTCCTCCACTCCAGTGCCCAATGTTTGGTCAACAGCACTACATGATCCTCCACTCCACTTGGTCCTCCACTCCACTTGGTCCTCCACTCCAGTGCCCAATGTTTGGTCAACAGCACTACATGATCCTCCACTCCACTTGGTCCTCCACTCCAGTGCCCAATGTTTGGTCAACAGCACTACATGATCCTCCACTCCACTTGGTCCTCCACTCCACTTGGTCCTCCACTCCAGTGCCCCATGTTTGGTCAACAGCACAGCCATAGTTTGACTATCCTCTGCAAGTTAACCAGTTGTTTCATGTCCCACATAGTTTGGGGGGGCTACCAATAGCTCAGGCCTAAACCCTAAAGTGAAATTAAACCCCTTGCTCTAGAGCAGTTGGGGTCAGGGAACTTTTTTTACCTTTTACCCCAAAATATATTTAGATACGCCGACGTTACCCCCTTGATTTGAAAGGAAGGAAATCATATATTACTAATATAGGGCACTGTGTTAGCAGGTCCTTGTACTCTACAGTACTGCAACACACACAGCCGGGCATGCATATAGAATCTATAAATAGATTATAGATTATAGATAATTTTTTAGATTATCTAAAAAAATGCAATGAAATAAAATTCCTGGGGGTAATGGATGGTCACGTTGTTGAGACACAGCCGGGCATGCTTATAGATTTATAGGCATGCCCGGCTGTGTCTCAGCAGCGTGACTGTCCATTCCCCCCATGAATTTCATTTTTACCCCATTTGGGGTAATTTACCCCTGTTCCCTGACCACTGAGTTAAGATGACTTTCCATAAGATAGCGCTAGAGGGTGACCTAACTGTGTGGACCCATAACTGCTATGGATGTTGCCTTACAACAGCCCCTTGGCCAACGGTGTTCCTTCTGCTACTTTTTCAGGAGAGACCCTGCGGCCCGCGATGAACCACATCTGTGCAAACATCATGGGACATCTCAACCAAAAGGGGTTTTACTCCGTGCTCCAGGTCTGTTTGTCCTGGTGCTTATTAAGATGTATCAAGTCTTTGTGTAGCTCGGGTTAAGAGTTCTGCGTTCGAATCCCTTACGGGGAGTAGCACAGGTGATAGTACTGGTGTACACTGCTCATCTTCTGGAGCGACTCATGGGATGTGCTCCTCCACCCTTGCACCGTGGGTGCAACTTTCTGACAGTTTGCTAAGCTTGTACACTTCTTTTTTTTCAGATTTTGCTAACCAATGGCTTGGCAAGATCCAGACCTTCCCTCTCCAAAGGCACTTTAACTGCCGCCTTCTCTCTGGCATTGCGGTAAGACCAAGAAGGCTATGCTGAGTCTAGTTCAGAGCAGCGTATTTAAAGAAGCGCCCTCGTATCACCAATTCTTGGAATTGCCCTTGGTCCCTGGGGAAGATAGCACATTGCTTGCCCTCTCCTGATTTGAGACAAGAGTGCACGATCCTACTGCTGTCCTGGTTCCAGAAAAGCAGATTTGACAGGTTTAAGGGCGCAAACCTAACCAGTTTAGGCTGGCATAACTTCCCACGGTGGTGTGGTCCCAGCCCATGCCTGTGACATGGTCCCAGCCCACGCCTGTGACATGGTCCCAGCCCATGCCTGTGACAGGCGTAACACTCCCAGAAGTGCCTTTGGTGACACCCCTGGGCCAGCACAGGACTTATTTTGGGATTAATACCAGCCTACCTTAGGTTTAGGGTTGCAGCCGAAATCCACACTCTAGTACAGATGCTATCCCGAAAATCATCCTAGGTGATTGGCAGGCACTGTCTCATCCTGCTGTTAGGAACCCCAATGAGATTCCAAGGGCTCCTTTAAATCCCAACGTCTCTGCTTTTCCTGATAGGCCTGCTTTTATTTGCACGTTCAGAGAAGAACATTCCTTAGCACAATCCTAACCATGTCTACTCAGAAGTAACCCCAGAAGTAATCTTACACCCAGGAAAGGGTGTTTAGGATTGCAGCCTTAGTTCCTTGCTGTTTTTTTTCCTTCTCCAGCCCTGTGGTTGCAGCTCAGTTTTCCGACAACCTCTTGCGCTCCTTCTTGATCCACGTCATGTCCGTGCCAGCCATAGTGACCCACCTGGCGACACTAACTCCCGAGGTGAGCAAGGCTTTGGCTGGCCAAATTTAGATCATAGAATCATAGAGTTGGGAGGGACCCAGTGGATCATCCAGTCCAACCCCCTGCTTGTAGCAGGAGATCCTTGTCTTGTGGGGACCCAGGTCTTGAACCCTGGCCTGGGGTTCAACAGGGTCAACAGCAACTTGTGTTGTGATGATGCGGAAGCTGTCCAAATTCTCCTACCTTTTCAGCGCTTGGCAGTGATAGAATCTCACAACCTTTTGCGCAAATTCATCTTGTTCTTGAGCCGCGAGGATCAGTGCAGGGATGTCTGCGTGTGTTTGGAAGGGAGCCACTCACTCTGCCTGCTGGGTAAGTGTGCCTGCACTACGGCCACACCGCGAAAATCCACGCCCCGACTTCTGCGTGCGCTGCTGATGCTATGGGGCTCCTTTTCCTAGGGAATCTCATCTACCTGGGCTCGCTGAATGACAAGGTGTTGGAGGAGGAGACGGCGCACTTTGTGTGCGTGTTCATCCAGATACTCTCGTACTGCCAGAAGTACGTCTCGCAGAAGAAGTCCAACCTCACACACTGGCACCCAGTGCTCGGCTGGTTCTCCCAGACGGTGGATTATGGGTGAGTACAGGAACACTGCAGGTAGAAGAAGAGGAGGCTGAATGGATAAGCTTGCCTAAGGGTGCAATCCTAAGCATGTCTACTCAGAAGTAAGACCTACTGTGTTCAATAGTACTTACTACCAGGAACGTGTGGTTAGGCTTGCAGCCTAAGAGCACAATTCTAACCATGTCTACTCAAAATTAAGCCCCATTGTGTTCAATGGGTGTTACTCCCAGGGAAGTGTCTTTAGGATTGTAGCCTAAGAGAGGCTGCTGCTGTCTTAATTCCCAGCTCGGCTTTCCTCTGCCAAGAGTACTGTGGCCACCACCAGACTGTAGGCCCCCCCAAGACTCCCTCATACTTGAAACCAGCTCTATAAAAGGCTATAAAAGGAATTCTGGAGGCCAGAAGTATCAGGTGTTGAAGCAAAGGAAAATAACAGTAGTCAAAGAGCTCCAAGAGGGGCTTCTTCAGAGCTGAACAGAGGTTGTGGGTGGAAGTGGGGGGCAAGCAGTGCCACAGATTGCTGCAAAGAGCCCAGATGGTTGAGGTCTGGGCGCTGCTCTTCCTGCCCAGCGCTATGTGTGTCTTCCCTTCCCAGCTTGAACGAATCGATGCCCCTGCTCACCAAGCAGCTGCAGCACCTGTGGGGCATCCACCTGATCCGCATCCTCTTCAGCGATGTTCTCAGCAAGAAGCTCCTAGAGAATCAGGAAACAAGCCACCTCCAAACATCCACCACCTCACTGCAGAACAGCCTGCCCATGAAGAGTTAGTATCCTTGGGATTGAGTGCCCCCTATAGGCTGTGGGGCTGGGGCTCCTCTTGAAGGAAATCTTGGCCCTGACCTGAGTGTTTGGCCATCCTCAGCTCCTGGGCATGTGTGTGGCTCCTTCTATTCCTGCATATTGGAGAAAGTGGAGCCCCAAAACATGAGGGGGATACCAGGTTAGGGCCAGGAGGACTGGAGGTGCCTTCTCTGACTTCGCCGGATTGTCCCAAGATGCCTCACAGACATGCTCACAACCCAGTGCCGTGGTAGTCGCCTCTCTTCCCAGAAGCTTCCTGACCTTTCTTCTCCCATTTCCTACCAGGCCTCTTCAAGCGTGCCTTCCAGAAATCCGCCTCCGTCCGAAACATCCTGAAGCCCATTGGGGGCAAACGGGTAGATTCGGCAGAGGTGCAGAAGGTCTGCAGCGTCTGTGTCTTGTACCAGATGGCGCTCACCACCCTGACGCAGATCCGCCTGCAGATACTCACAGGTCAGGATTTGGGGTGATCTGGGATGCGGGTTGAATTGGGGGTGCCTCCACGGGCAGCTGTCTCCATCACATGGAACTGATGGGAGTTTGGGAGGACAAGGGCCAGAAGAGGGAGGTGCTGAGAGGTGTGCAGGCAGCGAGGAAGACTGCTGGTCGCAACAAGGTTGTGGCCTCTTTCCTTATCCAAGGCCTGACGTACCTGGACGATCTGCTGCCCAAGCTGTGGGCCTTCATCTGTGAACTGGGACCACAAGGGGGCCTGAAGCTGTTCCTGGAGTGCTTGAATAACGACACTGAAGAGTCCAAGAGACTGCTGGCCATGCTGATGCTCTTCTGCGACTGTTCTCGGCACCTCATCACGTAGGTCACTGGGGAGGAACGGGGGGGCCTCTGTGGGCTCCCAGGACTCTGCCCTTTGAGGCAATGCCCTATTGAATCATATAAGGCAGGAGAAGAGAACAGAAGCAGACACTGGGGCAAATGAGTGCCTTTTCCAAGCAGAGTGTTCTCAGGTGCTGCTAAGAAGGACTTTGCCTACAATCCAGAGTAACTACTGGCCCTTTTACACCGACGTAGTTGTGGTGCCACCTATGGGAAATGCATAGAGCAATCCAGAATAACCCTGCAATCCAGAGTAACTACGGGAGCACATAAGAGACATTACGTGTACCCGCAGTTACTGCACCACCTAGTGAAAACCTATGGGAAATTCATGTTGCAATCCAGAACAAATTGTACTTACACCAGAGCAAAGACTCCCCATAGTTAACTCTGGATTGCACCCTAAGGGTCTCTTGCATCTTCCCGTAGTTACTCTGGATTGTAGGGTATGTTATAAGTGCAGATTTATTGCTTCAAAAATAAGGGTGTTGGAAGTCAGCTGAAGTGGGGATGGTTGGAAGTGCTTCCAGGGGCACCATGGGGTCTGTCTTCCCACCAAGGCAGCATTCTTCCTTCCCCATCCTTACCCCCCACAATCCAGGATTCTCGATGACATAGAAGTCTATGAAGAGCAGATCTCATTCAAGCTGGAAGAGCTGGTGACCATCTCGGCTTTCCTGAATTCCTTTGTGTTCAAGATGATCTGGGATGGGATTGTGGGTAAGGTGACTGCGCTGCTCTCATCATTGATTCCGTTCCTGTTGTTACTTCCTGGGTGTCCTGCCATGGGTGGCTCTACTTTGAGCTACATGTTTCTCTATCACAGAGAACGCCAAAGGAGAGACCCTGGAGCTGTTCCACTCGGTCCACGGGTGGTTGATGGTTTTGTATGAACGGGACTGCCGACGGAGGTTTGCCCCAGATGATCATTGGCTCCGCAAGTGAGTGTCATGCGCCTCATCCACATGCGTGTCTTCTCTGGAGGGCACATTTCTTCACTCTCATCACCCTGCCTTACTCTCAAGTCATCCCAGTCGGTGCTTTTCATGGTCCCTTAGCCTGATCCGGCAGAGCTTTTCTGATGCTCTTATGTGTTGTCTTGTAGGGACCTCAAACCGAGTTTGCTCTTCCAGGAACTCGATAAAGACCGGAAGCGAGCCCAGCTGGTCCTGCAGTACATCCCACACGTCATCCCACACAAAAATGTGAGTGGAGCCTAAGGGGGGGGGAGTTAGAAAACTGGGGAGGGGATCTCAAGACAAGTGCTGGCAAGTTGCTAAGAGGCATACTCTTTTGGGAACTGCAGAGGGTCCTTCTTTTCCGGAACATGGTGACGAAGGAGAAGGAGAAGCTTGGGTTGGTGGAGACCAGCTCTGCCTCGCCTCACGTCACACACATCACCATCCGCCGGTCGCGCATGCTGGAGGTGAGTGGGCAGAGCCGCTCTGCACACAGTGTCACAAAGGGGGACATGTCAATGATCTTGGCTAATAGTCACAGCCCCTTGCTTTGGCTAGTGGTCTGCTAAGTGCACAGCAGTGGATTCGACTGAGGATGTGGGTGATTCTGGGCCTGGAGTCTCACTGGGGGGCGGGCAACAGGGAAGTAGGGCTCTGGATTCAGTAGGCCTGGTGTTGCTGCTGCCCCGTCCCTGCAACTTGTGGGTCTTGTGAATGCCGCATGCTGCTTCTCGCAGGATGGGTATGAACAATTGCGCCAGCTATCGCAGAATGCCATGAAGGGGGTCATCCGGGTGAAGTTTGTGAACGACCTGGGTGTAGATGAAGCCGGCATCGACCAGGATGGGGTCTTCAAGGAGTTCCTTGAGGAAATCATCAAGAAGGTGTTTGACCCCGCACTCAACCTCTTCAAGGTACCAGCCCTCCCCCCAGCAGAGCCCTGCCTCCCTCTATGGCCTACTCCCCTCACAAGGACTGACCCATATGTATTGCTTTCACCTGCACAGACCACCAGTGGTGACGAGAGGCTGTATCCGTCCCCGACCTCATACATTCACGAGAACTACCTTCAGCTCTTTGAATTTGTAGGGAAGATGCTTGGAAAAGCCATTTATGAGGTAGGACAGGCGCACGTGGCTGTGGCTGTTCTAGAGAGCTATTTGTTGGGGGGCGTTCCTCCATATTTCAAAGATGGATGAATGCTGCCTCTCTCCGCATTTCTCTAGGGGATTGTGGTGGATGTCCCGTTTGCTTCCTTCTTCTTGAGCCAGTTGCTTGGGCATCATCACAGCATCTTCTACAGCTCTGTGGACGAGCTCCCTTCGCTGGACTCCGAGTTCTACAAAAACCTGACCTCCATCAAGGTTGCCCTGCTTTCTTTCCACTTTGGGGTTTGGGGGTGGCTGTGGGTGGCGCAAGTGGTTAAGACACTGTGCCTGTTAACCAGAAGGCCAGGGTTCAAGACCCGGGTCCCCACAAGACAGGGTGAGCTCCTGTCCTTAGCCCAGCTCTGCGACGCAGCTGGAACCAAATGTATTGGCTCTGCCCTTCCATTGGCGTGGCGTGGAGGGGGGGATTCAGTGGCGTGGAGAGGGGGGATTAATTCAGTGGAGTGGAGAGGGGGGATTTGCTGCTTGGGTAACAGCCTATCCTGCATACCAATCTACCCAGGCCTTCATGCTTCGCATGCAGTGTCAAGCACGATACCATAGTCTTTCAAGACTGATGGATGCCAAGGGGTGTGGGGCGGTGCTGGTTCCTCGTATCAGCTGGTAGAATGGGCGACCCTGCCCTGAGAAGCATGTTGTATGCCAGCATGTTATTACAATGCTATTGCTAGCATGTTATGTACCAGAAGTCCCATGACCAGCCGTGTTACTGGATGCCCATTTGGGCTTCTACACTCTGAAACCCAGTGCTGTGGATGTGCCTCTTCCACTCTTTCATTGAATTGCCATGTCAAGCCACCCATGCGTCAAGCAGGTGCACAGGTAGCAACATAGCCTCTTCCTCCTTCTCTTCCCTCTCTGTTAGCGCTATGATGGAGACACCAGTGATCTGGGCCTGACGCTCTCCTATGACGAAGATGTGATGGGCCAGGTAGGGTTTCCTCTGCCCCATCTCTCCTTGAGGGCTCGCTTGGGGGGGGGAGCAGCTCTCTCAAGTCCAGTTCCTTTGCAGTACCTTGTGCAGGACCTTCGGCGTGGACCGCAAGTTGAACATCCTCTGTAGCAAGTGGGATTCCCCCGCATTTAGTTCTTCCTTTGTGTTTTCTTCTATAGCTTGTTTGCCACGAACTGGTTCCAGGAGGGAAAACCATACCTGTTACTAATGAAAACAAGTAAGTAGAGCTTTGATGGTGGCTGTAAAACCCAAACAAAAATGGAAATAACTTCCCAGGTTGAATCAGACCTCGGCTTGCTTATGGATCTCTGGATCCTGCCCTTGTGCTTGGAGAATTTGTCATGCCCCACCTCTTCACAGCCAGCCCACCATGCCAGAATGGGAATGCACACCTCAAGGGGGCTGGCCGTGGTTTTGTGGGGCTTGAGCTTGCAAACCTTCTGGTTGCACTCAGTGCAGTGGTTGATTCAGATCTTCCACAGTGGAGATCTTCAAGCAGAGGAGACGCTCTAGGAGGATTTCCTGCTACAGGCAGGGGGTTGGACTAGATGACCTACTGGGTCCCGTTCAACTCCAGGATTCTCTCCCCCAAATCCAGAGTAACTACAGGAGCACATAAGAGACTTTACGTGCACCCGTAGTTACTGCACCACCTAGTGAAAACCTATGGGAAATTCATATTGGAATCCAGAGTAAGTTGTTCTTACACCGGAGCAAGTACTCCCCGTAGTTACTCTGGATTTTGCCCTATGATTCTATGACTTTCCTCCCCCCATCCCTCAGGATCAGCTATATTCATCTCATGGCGCACTTCCGCATGCACACCCAAATCAAAAGTCAGACGGCAGCCCTCATAAGCGGCTTCCGGTCAATCATCAAGCCCGAATGGATCCGCATGTTCTCCACACCGGAGCTGCAGCGACTCATATCGGGGGACAACGCCGAGATTGACCTAGAAGACTTGAAGTAAGGGTGCTTGGGGTGTGGGGTGGGACTCCTCTTCTGCCCTTTTACATAAGGGACTTCTAATTCAAGGTCTCCCACTTGGCAATTGGAGTCCTGAGTAGGATGGACCACATTGTGGTCACAGGGGCTGGGGTGGGCAGGGTGGCACCCCATAATTGAGGCCCACGGCTCCACTGAGGACCTGCTCAGCTCCAGAAAGTTTGCAGTAACAGGACAGAACATGTAGTCTTGTGACATTCAATTCCCATTCCTGGCTCCTTTTTTATAGGAAGCACACTGTGTACTATGGGGGCTTCCATGGCAGCCACCGAGTCATCATCTGGCTCTGGGACATCCTCGCCAATGACTTCAGCCCCGATGAAAGAGCCATGTTCCTCAAGGTGAACTTTGGGTGTGGGGGAATATTAAGGACTGGGCTGCAGTCCTTTTCTGGGTCACCTCCCTGGTAGCCACTGTTGGGGCCTCATTGCCCCAATGCCTGCCTTCCTCTCTTCCTGCTTCCCAGAGACAAAGCCAGGATCTCCCTTAGGCATTAATACCCTAAGGGTGCTATTGGATGACCTGTCTGTATCTACTCAGAAGTAAGCCCCATTGTATCCAATGGATCTTACTCCCAGGAAAGCGTATTTAGGATTGCAGGCAGAGCCTCATTCTGCAATTTCTCTCTCGTTTTCAGTTTGTGACCAGCTGCTCCAGGCCTCCCCTCCTGGGTTTTGCCTACCTCAAGCCTCCCTTCTCCATCCGTTGTGTGGAAGTCTCGGACGACCAGGTAAGAGGCTTGAGGGAAGAGGGTCTCCGTGTTACTGTCTCCCAAATATTTTGGGATTCTGCACTCGCCAAAGGAACGGGCAAGTTTATAATTCAGACTCTAGGCCAGGGTCTTTACAGTTTTTAGCCAGAGAGCCACATCAAATACCTGGCTCAGTGTTGAGGGCCAGAAAAAAATTCCTAATGATTTTAGGATTTTTAATCCCAGGGAGCAATCCTAAGAAATTTACGTCAGCCTAACTCACCTGGCCTATCTTTCCATGATTCTATGGGGAGATCAGTGTATGCCTATGCATTGTGCTCCCATGAGTGTCTTACTGCACTTTTGTGACATCCCCAGGTCAGCACAGGACTTATGCCGGGGCTTAGGCCAGCCTAATTGGAGCTTAGGATTGCGGCCTTAGGTTAATGAATATAGGGGCTCAAATTTCCAGGATTTCTGCAAGTACCAACGTACAGCATAGAAATAAAGGGGTTAAATGAACCCCTTTCCCCAACCCCACCATCTCAACTCCAGTCCTGTTTTGTCAACTGGGTCAGAGGCTCTTAGGGGACCAGGGGCTGGCTGTGGTCTGGTTGGAAGCTCACCCTGGGCTGCATCTGGCTCTGGATTGTGAGACCCCTGCTTTAGGGTGGCTTTGGGGAAAAGACAGGGCAGGAGGAGAGATGCGTCATAAATGTGTCATCAGATCCCAGCAGGCCTGGGAAAGCAGCCACATCTATGTGCTGTACCCCCTTCGTCTTCCTTCCAGGACACAGGGGACACCCTGGGCAGCGTCCTGCGGGGCTTCTTCACGATCCGCAAAAAGGAGCCTGGTGGACGCCTGCCCACCTCCTCCACCTGTTTCAACCTCCTGAAGCTGCCCAACTACAGCAAGAAGAGCGTCCTGCGGGAGAAGCTGCGCTACGCCATCAGCATGAACACTGGCTTTGAGCTCTCGTAGCCACCGGGCACCTAGAAGAGCGGAGGTGTTCTCGGAGGTGGACACCGTTACCACCAGTTGGGGGTCTCTGCACTGGAGAGGTGCCGCGGGCCCCAATCACGTGCTCTGCGTAGGGCCAGAGTTGAGCTGGAGTCTTGTGGAGGACCCCTGGGGAAAAGGGCCAGAACGGAAGCCACTTGACCCGTCTTTCCATTCTTTGCAAAGCAGCTGGGCTGCCCTTGGAAGGAGCATTGAGTGCAAGCTCAAGAATGGGGGTTCTCTCAGAGAGGGGGGGCTTATATATTTTGCTTAGCAGCCACAAAGTGCTAATGGACCCATGTGAGGGTCAGACTCACATGTGATCATCAGGTGCCCCAGTCCTTTGATTCCATGTAAGTTGGGTTCCATGTAGGTTGGACTCCTCTCTCCTCCCCCCACATGCCTTTTCTGTTTTGCTTTAGGCAAACTGCAGCCTCTGGACTGGACTAGGATGATCACCTAAGAGAAGGGGGGCAAGAGAGGGCCTGGTTCTTCCTTCTGCCTGTTCTAAACGAATCTGTGGGGCAAGAGGGGGACCATACCCAGCATCCACCAAGCCCAAGCATTGCTTCACATCAAGCTTGTAGCCCAAACTGGAACCCCCTTGCCACGTGATGGCTCAACACCGAGCTGGTCTTGCTCACCTGCCTTCTCAAAGGAACAGCTTGCCCTACTGTGAGCACTTTCCAAGTGCCATGTCCACATTTGCACCCTTCGTTGCTTGTTTCCTCTTATATCTCGGCTACAGGGATGGTTTCCTGGCCCGGCTATATTTATTTTGGCCCTTCTCATGCATGCTTCTGCATCGGCCTGCAGTGAAAGTCTCTTACATGGGAAATAGACAGGTTTGTAGGAGTTTTCTCTCCAGGGTGGATCACACCTGCTGGCCCATCTATGCCTCCGATTGCTCCTGTTCCCAAAGGCTCACTGTCAGCTATGCCACCAGTCAGCCCTTTAACCCCTTCTCTCCCCCATCCAAGGCCCTCTTTAAGCAGTTCCTCCTTGTTGTGACAAACCGCAGGGGTTTTGGCCCTGATCCGTCTGCACCAGGTGCAGGAGGAGGTGAGGCTGCAGCTAGATCTTACTCATGCTGTAAGGGAAGGAAGGGGCTCTGCAGGTGAAGGCACCCCAGAGACTTCCTTGCCTGGCTTTCTCAGGGACTTAATGTTGACCATGTTTCGTTTTGTGCAGAGAAAGGGGGAAGTTGGAATACAAACTCCATTCTATATTTTAACTGGGCACAGGGGTGAAGCCACCCGAGTCAGGCGCCACAACCAGACGCCGAGGTGTTTAAATCAGTGGCAAGACTGGTGCGCCATATGGGGCCTGGTACTGCATTCTCCTCTGTCAATTCTGTGAAATAGAAAAGGAAAGTATGTCTAAGGACCCACAACATGTACTAGAAGTGTCACGTTAACACACCTGAACATCCTTCTCCTTGCCCTCTAAGGCTAGCACCAGCTCTCTGACCCACATAACCCCTGCGACTCATCACTGGGGTCTCCTGAGATGCAAAATAATTTTAATTTTCTGCTTGAAGGGCTGGACCCAAATGCGTTTGTCTGCCTCCTTGATCTGCTTTGTTGCAGGAGATTCTCCCATTTTTTCAGGCTCTTTTCAGAGTCAGTTTTGCCGACCGATGCACTACGGTGGACAGGAGGCGCGGCAGTGCACCGCTGCAGCCTCGCTCCATGGGCACGCCCAGCCCCGCATGTGCCGCAGCGCTTCCCACGCCTACATATTTTTCCGAGCCGACGTGCAAAGCCAGGATTGCGTCACAATAAAGGCGTAGAAAGGGACTGACACAGGACCTCACAGCAGCAGGACGCGGCCAAGTTGTCGCCTCCGCCACTCCGAAGCCCTGCATGCGTTTCCCGGGGTGTGGGAGGCCATCTGCCATAGGAGATTACAATAACTGATCATGTGCTGCTCCTCCTATAGATGTTAGCGTTACAGCACATCATCCTGTCGGAAGTTCAGGAATCTAGGAAATAAATTGGACAAACCGGCAAAGCGTGGCACTTCTTTGTTATAAGATGGACTGAGAACCATTTTATTCAGCCAAGAACAAGAGCTCGGTGTAGAGCGGAATCCATGAACCTAAAGCCCTACATCCCTTCATAGCCTCCCCATCCAGGTAAGATCATACACAGCCTATCTCAGGCCAAGGACCCGCTGTCCCTCCTTGCCCTCTTGGCTCATCGCCCCTTCCTCATCCCACTCCAAGGTTCCCACCAGCCCAAACGGTGGGTTCTCCTTGCACTGAGCGTTGCATGTTGTCTGGCAGTGAATGATTTTCCTGAAGAGCGTTGCAATCGAGGGGGTGAGTTGCATTTTAGCTCTAGTCTCCTCTCTCTGTAAATCACACGTTCTCAGCCTTGCAGTGCAGGGCTGCTCCTTAAAGCTCAGGTCGCCTGTAGATTTGCTCTCTCTTTCCTTCCTTCATTGCCGCAAAACGGGCCAGAACGAACAGGTAATCGCTAAGTCTGCAAATGGGGGAAAAGGAGAGGAGGAGGAGGTAAGAACCGTCAGACTTTGAGATAGAGCAGGAACGGATGGGTGGTCGGAGGCTGTTTCAGCCAAGTAGCATCCGGAACAAATATGGGGGACTCTGCTATGGGAGCAGAGAAGGGGTTTCTTGGCACCTGCACCAGAGCCCCTTTTGGGCCTTTCCCAGAGCTTATACGTGTTCTATGTATAGATCCACGTTACCTGTTTAAGTATTTGGCGACATTCGCATCCGCTTCTCCGGTTTTCACGATGGGAACGACACTGTGGAGAAGCAAAGCCGTGCTCACAAGTAATAGTGATCAAACCGATCTGACACCCGCCAGCTTGTGCCACCCACAAATTAAGTGCATTTGCCAACCCCCCTGCAGACAATCCTGTGTCCCGATTAACGGACATGCTTAATTTCTACAACTGACCTTGACCGCAATGGTTTGCAGAGCCTGGCTGGGCAAGGGGGTGGAGGACCCTGTGCTCTAATCCTGATCAGAGACATAAAGCAAGGGGAACTATCCCGTTCCAATGTCTATTAGAAAGAGTGTGCTCGCTTAGACTGCTCGTAAGGGGACCACTCACCACCTCTCAGCCCGGCGACAGATGGCCCTGGAAAGATGGAGGGACGCGCTGCTCTTGCCCCCAGACTGAAACGAAATTTGATGTGCAAAGCAAGTGTGTGCATCTTAATACATTCAAACAGGTCACATACATTCTCCCAGGTCAGGGCAGCATGTCAGGCCATGAGTTGGCCACCATCTTCCAGCAAGTCGGGGGCCGGGAGATGCTCCATATGTTTTTAAAACATCTTGCGCTGCGATCCTAACCCGGCGCAAGTCTTACGCTGCTTGGGGACTGTCATAAAAGTTCTGTAATGCACTTCTGCGCCACTCCTGGGGGGCTAGGCCAGTGCGCAGACATGCGCCGGCCTCCCTGCACCACCACGGGAACAGGGAGATGGGCGAGTTATGCCGGACTTAACTGGTTAGGATTGCAACCTCGCTTGCTAATGTATCTGTGAAATACCTACAGGCAAAATGAAAGCCGTGATTGGAGGAAGCTGATCCGAGTATCTGTCAATCCAGGTCTCCAGCTCCAAAATTGGCTTGTCGCTGAATGATGTTCGTTCTACAAAGACAGGATAGGACAGGGCTGAGTAAAGTATCCTTCAGAAAGAATAGTGGAGTATAAATTGAATGAAAAATAATAAAGCACAATTCACTTTCTTAAAGCACAGAGCACAATCCTAACCATACCTACTCAAAAGGAAGCCCCATTGTGTTCAATGGGTCTTACTCCCAGGAAAGTGTCTGTAGGATTGCATCCTACATGTGTCGTTCCCCATCCTGCAAAACCCACACGACCCACTAAAGCCCAGTCCAGAAAACATCGTATAAAAGAAAACCCCAACAATCTGTTTTTTGACTAATTAATCGAGAAATAATTCATTAGTAATAATTTTTACTAATTACTTAAGTGAGATTCCCGGGCCGAGGATATTGGGGTTGCCACGTTTGAGCCGGCATCCTGCAGCACGCACTGGACCTGTAAGGAGGACACCAGAGAGGTCAGGGATCAATTCTTTCTGCAGTGACTGATGCCTGGCGCTGTGGCTCAGGCACATGGATCCAACAGTAGTTGTGCGGAGGTGGCATGATGCCCATAAGGGTGCGAGGCAAGTGATAAACAACTATAGGTTCCTTGTGATCCTGGAAGGTGTCACTGGCACGCGCTTGGCTCCCCCTTGTAGTCCACCATGAACCAGTCACTGTGCTGAGCTGATTATGTGGGCAGCTCCAATTCTGTGTTCAGTCCCCCCCCCCCATGCTTCTCTAATTGTTGGAAACTAAGGGGATGATCCTATGAATGTCTACTTGGAGGTTGGTCCAATAGCATTCAATAGGAAAGTGTGCATGGGATTGCAGCCCTAAAAACCATATGTGTCCCAGGGAAGCGTGCATGGGAATGCAGCCCTAAAAGCCATAGGTGTCCCAGGGAAGCATGCATGGGATTGCAGCCCTAAATGTCATAGGTGTCCCAGGAAAGGGTGCATGGGATTGCAGCCCTAAATGTCATAGGTGTCCCAGGAAAGGGTGCATGGGATTGCAGCCCTAAATGTCATAGGTGTCCCAGGAAAGCGTGCATGGGATTGCAGCCCTAAATGTCATAGGTGTCCCAGGAAAGCGTGCATGGGATTGCAGCCCTAAATGTCATAGGTGTCCCAGGAAAGGGTGCATGGGATTGCAGCCCTAAATGTCATAGGTGTCTCAGGGAAGCGTGCATGGGAATGCAGCCCTAAAAGCCATAGGTGTCCCAGGGAGGCATGCATGGGATTGCAGCCCTAAATGTCATAGGTGTCCCAGGAAAGGGTGCATGGGATTGCAGCCCTAAAAACCATATGTGTCCCAGGAAAGTGTGCATGGGATTGCAGCCCTAAATGTCATAGGTGTCTCAGGAAAATGTGCATGGGATTGCAGCCCTAAAAACCATATGTGTCCCAGGGAAGCGTGCATGGGAATGCAGCCCTAAGTGTCATAGGTGTCCCAGGAAAGTGTGCATGGGATTGCAGCCCTAAATGTCATAGGTGTCTCAGGAAAATGTGCATGGGATTGCAGCCCTAAAAACCATATGTGTCCCAGGGAAGCGTGCATGGGAATGCAGCCCTAAGTGTCATAGGTGTCCCAGGAAAGTGTGCATGGGATTGCAGCCCTAAATGTCATAGGTGTCTCAGGAAAATGTGCATGGGATTGCAGCCCTAAAAACCATATGTGTCCCAGGGAAGCGTGCATGGGAATGCAGCCCTAAGTGTCATAGGTGTCCCAGGAAAGTGTGCATGGGATTGCAGCCCTAAATGTCATAGGTGTCTCAGGAAAACGTGCATGGGATTGCAGCCCTAAAAACCATAGGTGTCCCAGGGAAGCGTGCATGGGAATGCAGCCCTAAGTGTCATAGGTGTCCCAGGAAAGTGTGCATGGGATTGCAGCCCTAAATGTCATAGGTGTCCCAGGAAAGCGTGCATGGGATTGCAGCCCTAAATGTCATAGGTGTCTCAGGGAAGCGTGCATGGGAATGCAGCCCTAAAAGCCATAGGTGTCCCAGGGAGGCATGCATGGGATTGCAGCCCTAAATGTCATAGGTGTCCCAGGAAAGGGTGCATGGGATTGCAGCCCTAAAAACCATATGTGTCCCAGGAAAGTGTGCATGGGATTGCAGCCCTAAATGTCATAGGTGTCTCAGGAAAATGTGCATGGGATTGCAGCCCTAAAAACCATATGTGTCCCAGGGAAGCGTGCATGGGAATGCAGCCCTAAGTGTCATAGGTGTCCCAGGAAAGTGTGCATGGGATTGCAGCCCTAAATGTCATAGGTGTCTCAGGAAAATGTGCATGGGATTGCAGCCCTAAAAACCATATGTGTCCCAGGGAAGCGTGCATGGGAATGCAGCCCTAAGTGTCATAGGTGTCCCAGGAAAGTGTGCATGGGATTGCAGCCCTAAATGTCATAGGTGTCTCAGGAAAATGTGCATGGGATTGCAGCCCTAAAAACCATAGGTGTCCCAGGGAAGCGTGCATGGGAATGCAGCCCTAAGTGTCATAGGTGTCCCAGGAAAGTGTGCATGGGATTGCAGCCCTAAATGTCATAGGTGTCTCAGGAAAATGTGCATGGGATTGCAGCCCTAAAAACCATATGTGTCCCAGGGAAGCGTGCATGGGAATGCAGCCCTAAGTGTCATAGGTGTCCCAGGAAAGTGTGCATGGGATTGCAGCCCTAAATGTCATAGGTGTCTCAGGAAAATGTGCATGGGATTGCAGCCCTAAAAACCATAGGTGTCCCAGGGAAGCGTGCATGGGAATGCAGCCCTAAGTGTCATAGGTGTCCCAGGAAAGTGTGCATGGGATTGCAGCCCTAAATGTCATAGGTGTCCCAGGAAAGCGTGCATGAGATTGCAGCCCTAAATGTCATAGGTGTCCCAGGAAAGCGTGCATGGGATTGCAGCCCTAAAAGCCATAGGTGTCCCAGGGAAGCGTGCATGGGACTGCAAGTCCTAAAAGCTATGGGTGTCCCAGGAAAGTGTGCATAGGATTATAGCCCTAAAAGCCAGGTGACCCTTTGGTTTTATCCCACAAGGCTTCCTTAAATCTGATCTTGGTGGCTTTCCTTGCCAGGAGGACTGAGCAAAGAGCTTTGGCTCACCTTATGAAGCTCTTCCACAAAGGAATGCCCATGTTCACCGCCAAATTCAGCACTTAACCTACAGCAAAAGACAACGGGGTTAATTTTAGACCTCATACCAGGCCATATAAGAACTGTCTCTGAAAATGGGAGGTCCCATCCTGACTAATCTCCATCAATGGATCCATCTAGCTGCCTAATACATGCCTTCTCCTATCCTCAGGTTCCCAGAGCCCATCAACCACTAAGAGCACAATCCTAACCATGTCTACTCAAATGTAAGCCCTACTGTGTTCAGTGGGTCTTAGGGTTCAATCCAGAGTAACTATGGGGAGTCCTTGCTCTGGTGTAATAACAATTTACTCTGGATTGCAATATGAATTTCCCACAGGTTTTCACTAGGTGGTGCTGTAACTACAGGTGCAGGTAACGTCTCTTACGTGGTCCCGTAGTTACTCTGGATTGTAGGGTTATTCCCAGGAAAGTGTTTTTAGGATTGCAGCCTAAAGCAATGGTTTTAAACTTTTTAAATCTCATTGATAAGGCACCAATACGCAGAACTGAGAACACTAAATTATATAAATAAATAAATAAATATTTATATATATATTTATTTATATATAAATAAATAAATATATTTATTTATTTATTTAATTTGTACCCCGCCTTTCCTCCCCCATAAGAGGGAGCCCAAGGCGGCTAACGTTAAAGAATAAAACACCATTAAAATTGCTAATAAATACAAATTTAAAACATAATCAAAATACAATTAGAATAATAAAGATTAAGAACAATTAAAAACAATATATGCACACACACACACGTATGTATGTGTGTGTGTGTGTGTATATATATATATATATATATATATACACACCATATATATATATAAAATTGAAAAGTCACTGACTCATCAACACCCAGCCAAAACCACAGGGCCAAGAAGCATGAAATTTGGGGAGGGTGTTCCTTTCGTGAGAGAGGCACCCAGTTTTCGGAAATTCCAACTGGAAGGGGGTGAAAAGGGGTGCAACGTGTTTTCCTCCCTATACTTTCCATTGAAAAATCCCTGACTGATCACTGCCCTGCCCCAACCCCTGGACCGATTCTGCACCTGCTTGGTAGGGGTGCCCACAGTTGGTGGGATGATGCACTGGCGGGAGCATATGGGGTTGATGCTCATATATTGAAGATTGCTGCATTAAAGGCGCATGCTTGAGACAGATCTGATGACTACAGGGGAACACGGACATCTTTGGGAACACATTTGTTGCGCAAAGGGATTGTGCCACAGGGTACCAGGCACAGCCTAGCCATTTCATCAGCAAAGACAAGACGCACACTATGTGTCACCACAACACTGTGTGGGTTCAACAGCAGCTCCAGATCCAGTTCTGTGGGGCTCCTGTTGCTGCCCTGCCCTGGGTTATGTTGCATCCATGTTGCGCAAAGGCATGGTTGTTTTGGGGTGGCTGTTAAGGGGGGGTTGTTTGGGGTGTGCTTCTCTGTATCAAAGTGGAAACAAACCAGTTACCCTATAGCTGAACTCAATTCATCCAGCGTCCCCAAAGCGTCAAAGATCTGGTCGTCTTTGGCTCTCCTCTCCCCGGTGAACGTGCTGGAAAACCCTTTACAAGATACCCCAAAAAAAGGACAATGAGAAAAGTTTGGAAATGGGTTCACATCCCGGTCCGCATGCGCTTCTCTTCCTCACTGCGCACTGATGGGCACTCAGACCTTTGTCACCGGTCCTGGTGTAGATCTTGGGGGTCTGAACTGTCTTCTTAGGAGGGGCCTCCGGGCTGTAGCGGAGAAGGAAAGAGAATTAAATGCCTTTTTAAATAGTAATAATAATTATTAGTATTAATAATAATAATAATAATAATATATTATAATGTATTGTAATATAATATATAATACATAATATATATTACTTAATATATTATATAATATATTATAATATTGTTATTGTTATTGTTATTGTTAATAATAATAATAATAATAATAATAATAATAATAATAATAATAATAATAATAATAATAATAATTTTATTCAAAATCAACAGTAATACACACCAAACAACTCCATGCTGGTTTCTGTAACCATTATTATTTCTGTAATTATTATTTCTGTAACCATTATTATTATTATTATTATTATTATTATTATTATTATTATTATTAAATTAATTAATTAATTAAGAATGGCATAAATTTGCAAATATCTGGATAAATTATTTAAAAATCCTTTTGCATAAATGGTGCATATCTACCCATTTCGCATATTCCCTAAACTCCACGCAGGTCTACTCAGAAGTAAATCCTGTTGGATTCATTGAGGGCGGGGATTTACTCCCAAGAAAGTGTGAATCAAGTTTGCAATCTTTACGTTTTCTAAATTTGCATTCTTTACGTTATTTAAATATGCTTCTCATAAACCACTTCGTACCCCACTTTGCACCCTACTTTGCATGCACCACCAATCCAAGGCAGGTCTACTCTGGAGTAAATCCTATTGGGTTCAAAGGGAAGCTTATTCCCAGGAAAGTGTGTGTGTGTCAAGGTTGCATCCTTTGCATATATTTTACATAATTTTAATTTTTTTGCATAAACAGTGCATGACTGCACCCCACTTTGCATGCACCATGCAATCCAACGCAGGCCTACTCAGAAGTAAGTCCCATAGGGTTCAATGGGACTTACTCCCAGAAAAGTGTGTGTGTCAAGGTTGCATCCTTTGCATATATTTTACATAATTTTAATTTTCTTTCCATAAGTGGTGCATGACTGCACCCCACTTTGCATGCACCATGCAATCCAAGGAAGGTCTACTCTGGAGTAAGTTCAATGGGACTTACTCCCAGGAAAGTGCCCAGAGGTTGCAGCCTTCACCATGCAGAGGCTGCAGAATCTGCCTGCATTTGCATAATGAATACTGGCCCCGCCCCTCCCGCACTGACTTCTACTGACCGCTGGGGGTCGCCCTGCTGCAGGCTCAGCGCCCTACCCGGTCCCCATCCGGCAGCCACCAGCCTCCCCAAGGAGCGCCTGCAGGCCATCCTCGCAAAAGATTGTCCTTCCGCGGCCACCGTCACCGCCTTCTGGCCTCCTTTCTGATTGGCCGGCGGAAGCCACGCCCACTTTCTCCACACGTGGGGTGATGGGCGATGACGTCACGCTGATGCTTGTTGCTGATTGGACGGAGGGTCCGGCAAGGGCTGGCCACGCCCCTTTTCCAGGATTCTGGCTTGAGCATCCAGGTGAGGCAGCCAATCAGAGAACGCCTGGCTGGGAAGCCACGCCCCTCGCACCTGATAGACTGCTCCTGGCCAGGGAAGCTCCACCTGGGCTCTGAGGTGCTGGAGGAGTGGAGAGACATAGGGTGTGTGGGGCAGAGGGTGGGGGAAGGGTGGAGGGGGAGGGTATGTGAGGGCGGAGGAGGGGATGGTGTGTGTGGGTTGAGGGTGGGGGAGTGGTGTGGGGTAAAGGGGTGGGGACAGTAGAGTGGGGGAGGGGATGGTAAATCGTGGGGGAGAGGAGAGTGTGTGTGGGAGGGGGAGGGGTAAAGTGTGGGGGAGGGAGAGAGTGTGAGGGTAAAGGGTGGGGACAGTAGAGGGGAGGGGAAGTTGTGTGAAGGGGAGGCTAGAGGGGGAGGGGTGGGGAGACCGGGTGTGTGTGGGTAGAAGGTGGGGGAGGGGAGAGGAGGGAGAGGGGTAAAGTGGGTGTGAGGGAGGGGAGAGTATGGAGGAGGGGAGTGAGGGTTGGCTGGAGAGGGAGGGGAGCAGGTAAGGAGGGGAGAAGAGTGGGAAATGGGATGGAGGGTTGGAGACGGGGAGGGTGGTAGGGGAGAGGTTGGAGGGGTACGGGGTGGAGGATACAGCAGGGACAGGGTGGGGAGGGGTATGTCCTCTTTTCATATGTCCTCTTTTCCCAGGACAGGCCCTCTTTTTTAGCCTTGTATCTTGGTGTTGAAAAACTACATTGCCCTGCTTTCCCTTGTCAGCTGCCAGCATTGAGTCATCATGGTCAATGGACTTACCACCAGGAAATTACTGTGACCATATGTCCTCTTTTCCCAGGACAGGTCCTCTTTTTACTCTTCTGCCTGGGAAAAAAATCTTCATTGTCCTCCTTTTCCTTATAAGCAGGCAGCATGCAGCCTTCCCATAAATTTTATTTTTTCCCAGGAGCACATTTTCCCCAGGACATGTCCTCTTTTCACTCTTGTGTCCTGGGTAAAAATCTTTTCATTTACCAGTAACCTACTGATGCCTCAGTAAATGTTATTTTATTGGTATCTATTTTTACGGTATTTTGAAATGTACTAGTAAGCCTCGGCTTATATGTGGGTCGGCTTATATGCGAGTATATATGGGTAATATGAGTATATATGGGTAATAAAGAGACAGCCTTGAGAGAGGCAGGGGCAGCATCTTCTCTTCCCACAACTCTGCGTGTTGCTTGTCTTATTGCTACAACTCTTTTCTCAAATGTAAGTGTTTTCATAAACTGTGTAAGTCA
Source organism: Cryptoblepharus egeriae (assembly GCA_030015325.1). NCBI lineage: Eukaryota > Metazoa > Chordata > Lepidosauria > Squamata > Scincidae > Cryptoblepharus > Cryptoblepharus egeriae. The sequence goes on from JAREYC010000020.1 coordinate 2,425,622, forward strand.
TAAGGTCATTATAAGAGATGTGAACACTTGATTTTTGCCTGATAAGACTTTTTCATTCTGTTAATATGTCAAGTTCTAATGTAAGTAAGTGTACGAGTGAAATGTATGGTTTCTTCTCAAGGTTTAATACAGTTGTTGGATCTCAAAAACTTTGTTGTCTTTGTGTGTTGAGTTGAGTGTCAGTGTGTGGAGGCAAGATCTTTTTGACCAGGTTTATTGTATCTTTCCATCTCTCCAATTCAGGGCTCTCCTCTGCCAACAGGTTACCTGCAAAAGTACACAAGAGGGCGTTTGAGCTGCACCAGTGTTCCCCAATACCTGTATGAGTCTCACATACCAGTCCAATGCCATTTTCCAGTGTGACTGTAGCCATACAGTACAGGGCTAGCAACGCCTGTCCACATGCAGATGCCACTCCTAACGTGCGCTTCTCCTGCATTACTGAATGGAAAGCTGTTCTGTATGAAACAATCAAAAGCCTCATTTGTTACTCACAACTGCTGTTTTGCTCTGCCCGGGCTGTGGGTGGTGCAAGTGGCTATGACACTGTGCCTGTTAACCAGCAGGCAAGGGTTCGAGACCCCGGTCGGCCCCACAAGACAGGGTGAGCTCCTGTCCTTAGCCCAGCTCTGCGACGCCAGCTGGATCCAATCATATTGGCTCTGCCTTTCCATTGGACTAATTCAGTGGTGTGGAGAGGGGGGATTTGCTGCTTGGGTCACAGCCTATCCTCCATAACAATCCAACCCAGGCTTTCGTGCTTCGCATGCAGCGTATGCAGCGCCGAGCACGATATCATAGTCTTTCAAGACTGACGGAGGCCTGCTGCTGTTTTGAATTGACACAGCAACACTCCAAAGCACTGCAATCAGCTTCCCTTGGCCAGAGTCCTCCATTTCTTTTTCTTTCATAGATGGAGAAGCACTAACTAGACCCTGCAACTCTTGAGGAAGTGACCCTCACACTTAAGCGGTAGTAACTCATCATGCTTGGTTTCTGTTCTGTTCAAACTACACTATAAGTATGAACTTCTTTTATTTAGAGAACTTCTACGGAGAGATTTTTATAGGACCACTAAAGGCCCCAAATGACTTCCATTAAATGATGCAAACTAAGAAGTTATGAGGAGGCCATAAACTAGGATCATGTTCTTAATCCAGGCATCAGAACACTTCAGAGGACTTGTTTTCATTCCCAACCCTTTGAGTTCTCATTAATTAAGATTATAAAAGTAGGTGTACACAATACAAGCAGAACTACTGTGTGTGCATCACACCCAAGAGAAGATATTCACATTATTTTGGACTTTTTAAGAACATTAAGACATCCTGTATTTCTATAATTAATTATAGACATCCTGTATTTCTATAATATTAATTTCATCATTAATATAAATGATATTAAAGTTTCTCTTTCTCTTTCCACCCTCTTAAGTCATCTCAGGGGCTCTTCTACAACGGCTGCTTTCCTCCCAAGTGAGGGGTGGCAACTGGAGAACAAGACTTCTCTGCTGTGCCATAACTATGGAACTCCCTCCCAGGAAAACTGAGAATCACATCCCCCCTTCAAGGCTTTTTCTAGAGCAGGGGTGACTTTAACAGGGCTTACTTCTGAGTAGGCATGATGCACAGGATGGGCAGTGTTCCTCTGCAAGCTAAACCTCGGAGTAAGTCTCATTGATTATAATGGGGTTTTCTGCTGCGTAGCCATGCATAGAACTGGGCTCTCAGACTGCAACTTGGGAGTAAGCCTCATTGACTTTAGTGGGGCTTACTTCTGAGGAAGCATGACGCATGGGACGGGCTGTGATCCTCTATATGCTGCAATCCTAAAGACACTTTCCTGGGAGTAAGACCCACTGGGTACAATGGGCCTTACTTCTGAGTAGACACGGTTAGGGTTGCAGCATATCTCCAAGGTTCAGCTTGCAGAGGATCACAGCCCATACTATGCATCACAGGGCTCTCAGACTGCAACTTGGGAGTAAGCCTCAACTGGTGCATGACTGCACCCCACTTTGCATGCACCATGCAATTCAAGGCAGGTCTACTCAGAAGTAAGTCCCATAGGAATCAGTGGGACTTACTCCCAGGAAAGTGCCCAGAGGTTGCAGCCTTCACCATGCAGAGGCTGCAGAATCTGCCTGCATTTGCATACTGAATACTGGCCCCGCCCCTCCTGCACTGACTTCTACTGACCGCTGGGGGCCGCCCTGTTGCAGGCTCAGCGCCCTACCCGGTCCCCATCCGGCAGCCACCAGCCTCCCCAAGGAGCGCCTGCAGGCCATCCTCACAAAAGATTGTCCTTCCGCGGCCACCGTCGCCGCCTCCTGGCCTCCCTTCTGATTGGCCGGCGGAAGCCACGCCCACTTTCTCCACACGTGGGGTGATGGGCGATGACGTCACGGTGATGCTTGTTGCTGATTGGACGGAGGATCTGGCAAGAGCTGGCCACGCCCCTTTTCCAGGATTCTGGCTTGAGCGTCCAGGTGAGCTTTCTGGGCGCCAGGAAAGGTGAGGGGCGCGCTGGGGAGGCTGGGAGGGCTCTCTGAGGCAGCCAATCAGAGAACGCCTGGCTGGGAAGCCACGCCCTCGCACCTGATAGACTGCTCCTGGCCAGGGAGGCTCCACCTGGGCTCTGAGGGCCTGAAGGGGGAGGGCCAAGGGGGAAGGGGAAGGGGGAAGGGGGAAGGGGGAAGGGGAGGATGTGGAATGGTAGAGGGTGGGAGAAGGGCCTGCGAGGGGAGAGGTGGGAGAGGGAGGATAGAGGGGGAAGGGTGTGGAGACATAGGGTGTGTGGGGGTTGAGGGTGGGGGAGGGGAGACTGAGGGAGGAGGGAGGGGAGGCTAGAGGGGGAGGGGTGCGGAGACATAAGGTGTGTGGGGGCAGGGGGTAGGGGAGGGCAGAGGAGGGAGACGAGTAGAGTGTTGTGGGGGAGGGTAGAGAGTGGGGGAGGGAGAAGGTGTGTGAGGGTAAAGGGTGGGGGACAGTAGAGGGGAGTGAAGGTGGAGGGAGGGGGAGGGAGACATAGGGTGTGTGGGGGTAGAAGGTGGGGGAGGGGAGAGGAGGGAGAGGGATAAAGTGGGTGTATGAGGGAGGGGAGAGCATGGATGAGGGGAGTTAGGGTTGGCTGGAGGGGGAGGGGAGCAGGTGAGGAGGGGAAGGAGGGGTGAAGAGTGGGGAGGAGGAGGGGAGGGTTGGAGACAGGGAGGATGGTGGGGGAGAGGTTGGAGGGGCAGGGAGGGGTCGAGGAGGAGGGGGGGGCTTTTGGCCCAGCACCCCTGACAACCATAGGTGGAGGGGAAGGGTGTCCGAGGACTTGGTTGCTTCCTGACCCCAGCATCTGGTTGGCTGCTCCTGCCTGTGGATGCTCTGTGGAGGGACTGAGAGAGGAGGGGGCACCTTGCCCAGAACTGCACCAGAACCAGGGACAGCCTAGTGTAGGGAGAGTGAGAACAGGCAAAGGAAATATTTCTTTGCCTAGCATGTCGTTAACCTGCGGAACTCCTTGCCACAGATTGTGGGTTTGGCTTTGGCCTGGATTCTTTTAAAAGGTGACTGGACAGATTTCTGGAGGAAAAGTCCAAGGGGACCCCCATTTTGAGAACCACTGCTCTGGAAGGTTCCCGAGGCCCCTGGTGAGCCATTATGGGATGCAGGAAGATGTGCCTGTGGACTGACGCAGTCCCTTTACACCAGGCACGATTGTGGTTTGATCACCAGCCACGACCCTCCACGGATTAAAACCCCCTCCCACTCTCCCTGTTCTCCAAGGGAAGCTGTTCCAGCCCTGGGATCATTTTGTTTTCACTGCCTCCGGTTCCTCCTTTTCAGAGTTGGGGTGAGCATTGACTGTCATCTTGATCAAACTACCTCCAGGTCAGGGACGGGCAGCTGAGGCTTGGGAGTGGCCACCGGAGTGGCCTTCCTGTGTTGAAACTGGGCTTGTGTGCCAACCGTACCCCGTGAGTGCTGTGATGCAATAGGGAGAAAGTTGGGTGGAGAAAGAAGTTGGAAACATGGTAGGGTAATTATAGGGTGCAGGTGCTGAGGGGGCTGCATGACCTCATTCTCACCAGGTTTCAGGGAGCAGAAGCGGAGCCTGGGACCTGGGGAGGTAGCCTCTTTGCCTCTTCCTTTTGGTCTGCATTACTATATGGCAAACTTACTTATTTGCTTGCTTACTTCCTAGCCTAATATACCTGTGGTTGCAGGAGTAAAATTTCAAGACTATTTGTGGGCCGCGTTTGGCTACTGGCACCTTGTGGTGGGCACTGGACAGTGGGCACCAGCAGACATTGGACACTGCTGGGCACCGACAGACACTGGCAGCAGAAGGTACCAGGCAACATCTTTCTCTTGGCTCAGGACAGACAGGAGGCCAACCTGCCTGCTTGGAAGGCAGGCAGCATTCTGGGGTGCTCCATTTCATTCATTCACTCTTTACTTTTTTTCCCACTATTTCTCTCTTTCACTTTCTTTTTCATTCATTCATTCACTCTTTGTTCACTATTTCTCTTTTACTCTTTCTTTTTCACTCATTCATTCACTCTTTTCTTTCACTATTTCTCTCTTTCACTTTCTTTTTCACTCATTCATTCATTCACTCTTTGTTCACTGTTTCTCTTTCACTCTTTCATTTGTTCACTCTTCCTATTGTTCACTTTCTTTCATTCATTCACTTTTTCATTCAGTCATTCACTCTTTCTTTTTCTTTCACTCTTTCTGTTTCACGCTTTCATTCGTTCACTTTCTTTCACTCTTTTGTTTGTTCACTCTTTTTCTTTCATTCTTTCTCTCTTTCACTCTTTTTCATTCATTCACTCTTTCTTTTTCTTTAACTCTTTTTTCTCCTTCACTCCTCTAATTCGTTCACTCTTTCTTTTGTTCTTTCATTTGTTCATTCACTCTTTTGTTCGTTCATCCGCTCTTTCCTCGAAGTAAGACCCATTGAACAAAATGGGAATCAGATTTGAGTAGACATGGTTAGGATTGCACTTTCTTTCTTTCTTTCTTTCTTTCTTTCTTTCTTTCTTTCTTTCTTTCTTTCTTTCTCTCTTTCTCTCTTTCTCTCTTTCTCTCTTTCTTTCTTTCTCTCTTTCTCTCTTTCTTTCTTTCTCTCTTTCTTTCTTTCTTTCTTTCTTTCAGTCATCCCTTCCTCCCATATCTATCTATCTATCTATCTATCTATCTATCTATCTATCTATCTATCTATCTATCTATCTATCTATCTATCTATCTATCTATCTATCCTCCCCCAACAAGGTGACTCAAAGTGGCTAACAACAATATGAATACACTGAGATTAAAAACAAGTAAAAATAGCATTAAAATATTCAGCACAAAACTTTAAAAACATTTTTAAAACATTTAACACTTAAGTAGCAGTTAAACATAAAATCAATATAGCCCTCAAAGGGCCCAATCCTACCCAGCATTCCAGTGCGGAGGCAGCCGTGGTGTGGAGTGCAAGCTACAGTGAAGGAGGGGCAATCATGGAGCCTTCCTCAAAGGAAGGGAGAACAGTGGGGTGCACTGTGGCTGCATCAGTCCTGGAGAATTGGATAGGATTGGATACTTAAATATAGGTTTGCAAATATAGGATTGCAATGTAGGACTTTGGAATGGGTCCTCTCAAAGGATGCTGAATGTTGGGTGTAACCAACCCAGAGTTGTGCTTCCTCTTCATTGCTGCAACACCTTTTTTCCCAGGGAGGAGATGTGGAACAAAACACTGGTGTTTTCTGCCCCAGGAAAAGTCATCCTTCATGGGGAACATGCCGTGGTCCACAACAAGGTAGGCCTATTCCCTGGCATGTCCTGGTTCTAATTTGTGCCGAGGGTCTTGTTTCTTGTCCTTGAAGATGAGAAGGTGATGTTCCCAGCTTGACCCTTTGGATCTGATCAACACACTCATGCTCTTTATCTGCAGGTGGCCCTGGCCGTGGCCCTCAACCTGCGAACCTTCCTTCAGATGACACTCTGGAAAGAAGAGAAGGTCTCCGTACGGCTGCCAAACATCGGGACCACCTTGTGCTGGAAAACCTCAGAGCTCCAGCCGTTGTTAGCAGCATTTCCCTGTAAGTGATGGGTGAACGATAGACAGCATTGCAGTTCTTTAGCACGCAAGGGAGGACACCAGGATGCAAGTCACTTGAGTGCCCCTATAAGATGGACTGGGTAGACCCTGGTGTGCCCTAGCTGGACTAGGTGGGCCCTGGTCCTGATTCAATGGGGCTCTTATGGTCCCTATGAGTGTGAGGTCCATGCAATGTTTGCCAAGCTGTGGGGGTCCCCTTTATCTCTAGGGTGCCTGTACTTGGATCACAATTCAGGTTGTGGGAGAACTTCTCTGTCACAATGTGGCCAAAGCGGTGAAACACACAACCCGTTTTGGCTGAAACTAAATGTGCCACAAAATTACACGGAGTAAAGAAGTCCTGGCAGCAGCATCACTGGAGGGGTTGTTCTCTGTTTTCCTGCAGATGACGTGGCTGAATCTCGGTCCCCGACCCCAGAACAGTTGGAGAAGCTGCGAGAGTTTGCCGGCATTGCCAGCGGAGCCACTTCTACGCACAGCCTGGCCACGATCGCATTTCTATACTTGTACCTCTCTATTGTCCCCAAAAACAGGTAATAACCTTAGCCTGCCTCTCCTGCATTGAAAATTCATCCTAGATGTGAGTGACTAGAGGAGAACCCACCAGCTGGCCAGACAGGCACCTTTGGAAGGGGGGCTCTTGCCTCGGATTTCGGATTGATGTCCCTTTGGTACTTGTGGAATGATGGAGATGCATTTTGGCAACGTTGTGCTTTCCAGGGCCTTGCCGGGCATGGACGTTGTGGTCTGGTCTGAGCTTCCCACTGGGGCCGGCTTAGGCTCCAGCGCGGCTTATTCGGTCTGCCTGGCTGGAGCGTTGCTTTCTGGGTGTGGAGTCGTCAGATACCCGCTGGAAGAGGGCCAGTCTGTGGCTAGGTAAGGACTCAAGAGCACCATGGATGGGTGGGAAGGAGGTTGGGAAGTAAAGTGCACGTGCCTTCGTTGTATCAAGACGAGATGTCATTGAACCTCAGTGTTGCAGTCTTGGTTTCCAGGTGGACTGAGGAGGAGCTGGACTGGATCAATAGCTGGGCATTTCGAGGAGAGCAGGTTATCCACGGGAACCCGTCTGGTGTGGATAACGCAGTCGCTACCTGGGGTGAGTATCACGAGGGCTTGTTTATGGATTCATTGCATTTCTATTGTGGCTTTTCCACCAGGGGTTCAGCTCTTTCTGTCCTTGCCTAGCTCAGTCTGTGAAGTGGGTAAGCTGAGAAAGAGTGGCTGGCCTGAGTTTGCTCTTGAGCTTATACTGGTGGGTGATGGGACGTTCTACCCAGACCTCCTTTTTGCACTGGTTTGGCCTGGCTCAATCTAAACACATGTCTCAAGGCCCAACAAACTTTTATTTACATTATATGCTGCCGTATTTTTTATTTATATCCTATATATTTAGACCCCCCTGAGTCTAGCGCAGGGGTCTCCAGACTTTCACCTACAGGGCTCCAGGAACTTTTAACAGTTGTGAAGAGGAGAAGATTTCAGCAGGTGCAGCTTTGTACACCTTTGTAGCCCTGAAGTTGAAACTTTGGAGATCCCTGCGCTACACTCGAGGAAGCTGACAAGAATAAAAGGCTTTCTATGCAATCCTATGCATGTCTACTCCAAAGTCAGTCCCACTGAGTTCAACGGGGCTTACTCCCAAGAAAATGTGCTTAGGATTGCAGGCATAGGATCAGTAAAAAACCTTAAAAACATCGTATAAGAACGAAAAGTTAAAACACCATAAAAACAGTAATTATATACACAAAATAAATGTAAATAAATAAAAAATATATTAAATAATAAATATAAAATAAAATTATAATAAACTAGTTATCCCCAGACATCAGTGGTGAAAAGCAAGCTTCTGAAGGTATCACTTCTATTATCCTCCCATTAACTGGGAATACGTGGGTCTTTATGGGCACAATCCTGAGTAACTACAGGGAGTCCTTGCTCTGATGTAAGAACAATTTACTCTGGATTGCAATATGAATTTCCCATAGGTTTTCACGAGGTGGTGCCATAACTTCGTCAATGTAAATGTCTCTTGCATGCCCCTGTAGTTACTCTGGATTGTAGGGCTTGGTTTCTTGGCTTTCCGAAGTCCTGCTCTTTGTGGTTTTCTGCAACCCAAACCCCCTCATACTTCATCACAGTAAGATTTCTTATTTCTTCCTAACATGTAGGTGGAGCGTTGCGGTATCAGTCGGGAAAAATCTCTTCGCTGAAAAGGTAAGAGCCCCTTCGGCACCTGGGTTTGCAGGTACCTGATGGATTTAGATGGGTCCTGGCTTGGAATTTGGTTTTGGAACACCTATTGCCTCTTATCTATAGAGTACGTTTGGGTATTCCATTTGATTTCTATATTTCAAATATTTATTTCCCATAACTTTGATTTCTGAGAGATTCATCAGGCTAACAATTCCACAGTTTTTAAAAAGAGGGGATATTTTGGGAGGGAAGAGGGTTCAAAAGACATACTCTGCTCTGCATCAAATCCAAGAGCCTGTAATGCAGTGGTCAGGGAATGGGACAAATTACCCCAAATGGGGTAAAAATGAAATTCCTGGGGGTAATGGACAGTTGTGATGCCGAGACACGGCCAGGCATGCATATGAATCTATATGCATCCCTGGCTGTGTCTTAGCGGCGCAACCATCCGTTACCCCCAGGAATTTCATTTCATTGCATATAGAATCTATATATATACATGCATATAGATTCTATATGCATGCCCGGCTGCGTGCGTTACAGTGCTGTAGTGCACAAGGACTTGACCCAGTGCACTATATTAATAATAAATGATTTCCTTCCTTTCAAATCAAGGGGGTATCGTTAAATATATTTTGGGGTAAAAGGTAAAAAAGTTCCCTGACCCCTGCTGTAATGCAAAGTGAATGAACAAACTTAATTTTTGATTTCTATATATATATTTTAATGTGAGAATAAACTAGGCAATCGCACTGGAATTTAAGCTGTAGACACAGAAACTTAGGGCTCAATCCAGTGTAAGTATGGGATGTCCTTGCTCTGGTGTAAGAACAATTTGCTCTGGGAAATATGAATTTCCCATAGGTTTTCACTAGGTGGTGCGGTAACTACAGGTGCACATAGGGCAAAATCCAGAGCAGTTACGGGTCCAGGCAGTTACGTCACCCTCTAGTGTTAACTTATGGAAAGTCACCTGTGTACTCCTGTAGTTACTCTGGATTGTAGGTTTAGGCTACAATCCTAAAGACACTTTCCTGGGAGTAAGACACACAATGGGGCTTACTTTTGAGTAGACATGGTTAGGGTTGTGCTCAAAAACCACAGTACAAATTGGAAGGTGTCTTAGTAGCAACCAACATATTAAATCATTTGTAACATATTAGTAGCTATTAAGACATCCTCCTCCTCTTTGTTCTGCAATTCGGTTTTCATGCCTTTCTCAGTTCTCACTTCTGCTGTTTCATAAGATTTTTCAACTTATGATTCACTTTGAACAATGGTTAAGGCTGCAATCCTAATCACACTTTCCTGGGAGTAAGACCCATTGAACACAATGGGACTTACTTTTGAGTAGACATGGTTCGAATTGTGCTCTAAGTGAACCATGGCTGGGCATGGCATCTCCAGACAGGCTTTAGGTAACACTGGGATGTGGAATTGGAGGATGGGACAATATGGAATTCCAGGATCCACAGAGCAGACCCCACACCCAGCGGAAAATCACTAAGGGGAAAAAGATGTGGAATTGCTTTGAGTTTGGTGTTTTGGGTTTGAGAAAGGGGTTCCTCATTTGGCAGCCTGGTGGGGAGACGTGGGTGTCTGTGTTGAGAGTAAACTTAACTTTCATGCCTTTTTTTACTCCAATCCCAGTGTTCCCACTCTAAGAATCCTGCTTACCAACACCAAGGTTCCTCGGAGCACCAAGGTCCTGGTGGCAGGAGTGAAAAGCAAGCTTCTGAAGGTATCGCTTCTATTATCCTCCTATTAATTGGGAATACTTAAGTCTTTATCAGTAAGGTGGGATATAAATAAAGAAAATTCTCTATTTAACTTGGATGTTGGCCTTCTGTAGAAGGGGCTTGACTAGATGATCTCCACGGTTCCTTTCAGCTCTCTTCTGTGCTAGTAATTGGAGAGGTTTGCTCATCCCTGACTCGAAACACATCTTTTCCCACCCGTTCTTGCTCTACAGTTCCCTGCTATAATGGAGCCGGTGCTCAGTTCGATTGACGCGATTTCTCGGGAGTGCGAGCGTGTCCTTGAAGCGATGGCTGAATGTCCTTTGCAGGAACAATACCTTGTGCTGGAGGTGAGGGGTCCCCTGTTCTGGAATGTACTAAGAGGGCTTGACCCTTGCTGTTCCGGTTTAAAGTTTTCGATATCTTAGATTTTGATAGTAGGAGCAGGTAAAATGGTCTCGGGGAACGGAGCGAGGCTATCCTTGTGAGATCCTAGAGGGCTGCTGCCTGGTGGGGTATACAGGATTCTGCAAGGTTATGCAGTGCAAGGCAGCTTCCTACACTGGTGTATTTTAATGCGTGGCTCCCAATCCGCAAAGGTAACCAAGGTATTCTCCTCCATTAGGAACTCATCGACATGAACCAGCACCAACTGAACGCGATTGGTGTTGGCCATTCCTCACTGGATAGAGTCTGCCAGGTCAGCACCGTACATGGGCTGCACAGCAAGCTGACGGGCGCCGGTGGAGGCGGTTGTGCCATCACCTTGCTCCGACCAGGTCAGGAGTGGGAAAGTCCCGAGGGGTGTTGTGCATGCTAAAAGTGTGTGCCGTGTGGTGGTCTTGCAAGGGCTGCTTGCACATCACTGTGATGTTGGTTAGGATTGCACCCGTAGTGCAGTGCACCCTCTCCAGCTATGCCTGATCTTCCAAGAATTGCACATGGCAGTGATCCTTACTTGTGTCATTGGCAGATACGGCTCCAGCGGTGGTGGCGGCTGCCACACAGGACCTCAGCAAGTGTGGGTTTGAGTGCTGGGAGACAAACATTGGTGCTCCTGGAATCAGTGCCCATTCGCCACCCTCTCTCAAAGCGGAAGTCCTGGAGGCTTTAAATGGGAATTGAAAGGTGGTGGAACGACGACTCCTCCGACCGAGAAATCTGCTTGCAAGTTCAGCCCTTGGGATGACCTCCCACCTCAAAGGCACATTGACAGGGTATCTCTGGATTTCTGATTGGTTCGCTCGGGATGTGGCTCGGGGCAGTGGTGCAGATGGAGCCGAACCCATCAAGGCTGCCACGTTCCTGCCTCTCGCACTGAGCTGACCTTGGCGATGTTTGTGAGGTGTTTGTGGGGTCTACTCACAAGGGATGTTGGGGCTTAAAGTGGGACTCTGGTGCCAATCTTAACAGGAAAATTCCTCTTTTCTGCATGGTTTATGCACTGCCCATCACTGGTGATGCCAGTGCTGTGAGAGGGCAGTGGCTCTTTCACAGTCCTAGGCAATGATGGGATGCTGGGGCTGGGGTGGCTAGGTTCAGTTTACTGCTGAGCAGTCATTGGAATGGCTGGATCTTAATGGGGGAAGCAGGGCCAGTGGGGAATGTGCCCTTCGTCTTCCCAGATTGTTTCCCCCATGCATTCCCTCAAGGCCTCTAAGTTACCCCTGCAAGGTGTGTGCCTTTGGGAGGTCTCCAAAGTAGCCTAAGACACCCCTCTAAGAAAGGGGATGGATTGTTACCTGGGATTGAGAATTACATGGGGAGGGAGTATTACAAAATATAAGGAGAGGGAGGGAGGACTGCAAACTTTTATGGCTGGTGAAGGACCTGTGCCTTATCTGACACTGATTGCAATTCTAAAGACACTTTCCTGGGAGTAAGACCCATTGAACAAAATGGGGCTTGCTTTTGTGTAGACATGGTTAGGATTGTGCTCTGTGGCTTTTTGTTGGAATTACTGTATTTACTTGAATCTAATGTGTCATCGAATCTAACACACTCTAGTTTTTAAAAACCTTGCGATAAAAAAAGTTTACTGGCGATTGTAACGCAAAGCAGGTGCAAAATTAAAATTTGCAGCATATAAGAATGAATTATGTGACAATAATAATATGACAACAAGTTTGTTATATTTGCACTAGGTAGTAAACCCCATACAACAATGGGTTTATGTTACATTTTTATTACCATATAGTAAACGGTTAAACTTAATACTGACCTATACTTATAATTAAAATATTGTATTTACTTGCATCTAATGCACCATCGAAATTAATGCATACCCCAAATTTGAAGACTAGATTCTGCTGAAAAAAGTGAGCACTAGATTTGAATAAAGAGGGTATTCACCTTCCCTATTCCCCTTGCTGGACACCAGGGGGCAGCAGGCATCCACTTTTCAGGAGGTGGCTGAAATCTAGTTGCTGAGAGCAGTGGCATAGCTAGAGGGGGTGAAAAGCCCTATATTTGCAGGGAGCCTCCCCACATTGTGCAAGGGACCCCTCCATTTCCTCTGGGAACGAGGTGTATGCTTCCATTTTGCTCCCCCCTCCTAGAATGGCTTAGAAGAGGAGGGGTAGGGGCCACTTGAACACCAAGGTGAGGCTCCTTGCAGAATGTAGTGCTTTGCACCCCCTCTAGCTATGCCACTGGGTAAGGATTTCTTTCCCTTAATAGGTAGTCTCCCCTCTCCTGAGTTTTTGTCCCACATATAAATGTGGACATTCACGAGAGAGCAGAGATAGGAAAGAATTGGGGAGAATCTTATGGGGAGCCTAGTGGGAGTGTGCTTTTGAATTTTGGGTTGCACTGCTTTGATGCCTTTGCCTTCCTCATCACTAATAGCAAAGCAACGCAGCAAGAAACATTTCTGGAATGTCAGAAGATACATACAGGTAACCCCTTGTTCAGATACACCCCCCATTTTCTCCAAGAACCCCAAATCAGAGAATAGTGCAACTGATGGATCTCTGACCCAAGGAAAGTACAGTCTGCCAGCTGCAGCCTTTCCAACCAAAGGGAGACGCTCATTTGACTTTGGCAGAAGCACATCCCTGAAGATGGACGTGGCCTCTTGGTGGGAATGAAACTCCTCATCTCTGAGTTGTTACCCAGATTTCTTTGGCTCTGTCCAAGTGGCTTCCTTCTGCAAGGAGGCTGTAAACACCCCCCCCTGGGAGCCTGGCAAGATATTTCTGCTAATGCTCAGCCTAGATAAATCACCTTCTCTCCTTCTCCTGGGTAATTACAGTGTGCTTTATGGTGCCTCTCGCCCAATTAGCTGCACTTCACACTTTCCAGGTGTGCTGAGCGGTAGAGCCGGAAAGCAGCTACAGGCGGGGAGGGGGTGGACGTTGCTTCAGCCCTTGCATGTGAGATGCTCATCTGGGCTATGTTCTGTTGCTCCTCCGTGGTTGTACAGGGTAAGGCACAGCAGCGACTCCCTGATCACCTGATGATCCTCCTTGTCGAGTTTGCCGCAGGTAAGCTGGTTGGTTCCAGTCCATCCTACGCCCCAACAGAAGCTGAAGATTTGCTGACCCCATCCCTCATATCTGGGGCTGCCAGCTGGATGAGCCGCTGGGCACTTGGGTGGCACTACCGGGGTGCCGGATCTGGCCCAGAATCTGCCAAACGTTGACCTTCATTTGACTGTCTCATCTACTGAGTCTGTCTTATTGTCAACCTTTTTCCCTGCTGTACTTTAAATGTCACATTTTTATCCAGTTAGTCTTTAATTTGCTCCCGTTGGTGCCGTCTGAGCATCTGGAGAGGCTGTGTGTGTATTTTAATATAAATTTAAAATGCTAGGACTGTTAATAGCAAATTCATCTGCAGATGCTTTAAAACACAGTGCAATCCTAAGCATGTATATTTGGAAGTAAATCCCATTGTGTTCAATAGTACTTATTCCCAGGAAAGTGTGGTTAGGATCGCAGCCTATCCAAAAATGTTGAATTCTGTGTGCTGTGTCTGTTCCACGTGAGTTAGAACTCAAAGCCTCTTGGACTCTCCAATTCCTTTACTCCATGGCTAGTTTTACTAGAACTGGGGAAAGGCACAGAACTGTTCCAGACCCTAAATGTTGGCCTGTGTCTTTTCCCGCCGCCCCTATAAATCTTAATTCAATAACCTATCTGGCTTCTCCGTCTTCTGTTATACCCTCTACACATCCACACATGTCTGCTCTTTACGAGGACTGGGAACTTCTTAAAATGAAAGTGGTCCCCATTTGGAGGTCCCCATTACTACTGGGTGACATGCACCCTTCCTTATTCTGGTGGAAAAGAAAGATATCTTAGGGCGAAATCCAGAGTGCAAGAACAATTTACTCTGGATTGCAATATGAATTTCCCATAGGTTTTCACTAGGTGGTGCAGTAACTACGGGTGCACGTAATGTCTCTTATGTGCTCCTATAGTTACTCTGGATTGTGTCCTTAGTATACTATCTTTTAGCACATAAGGTATGTTTATTTTATTTATATACAGTGCTGCCTCACTGAGTAACCCAGTGCAATCCAGAGTAACTATGCGGAGTCCTTGCTCCGGTGTAAGAATGATTTACTCTGGATTGCAAGATGAATTTCCTCTAGGTTTTCACTAGGTGGTGCAGTAACTACAGGTGCACGTAATGTCTCTTACGTGCTCCTGTAGTTACTCTGGCTTGTAGGGATAAAGAGCTTAATTCGTTCCAGAGGCATGCTCTTTAAGTGAAGCAGATTTTTCCATAGGAAATAATGGAGACTCAGACGATTGGTTTCACAACCCCCAAAATATTCATATAAAAATATTAATTGGATGTAAAAATGATGACAAAACACTGGAATTGAATTCAAAACATGCATTCAATGTGCAGGATCCTATGAAGTCTACTTAGGCTGCAATCCTAAAGACACTTTCCTGGGAGCAAGCCCCATTTAACACAATGGGGCTTACTTCTGAGTAGACATAGGAGACTGCAACCAAAGACACTTTCCTGGGAGGCTTACCTGGGCTGCTGCTGGAGGTTCAAGTGGTCAGTGGGGGTGCTTGGGGGCAGTGAGTGGCAGCTGTCTCTGGCACCCCCACGCAGCAGCACTGGCCGGCAGCCCTTTTAAAGAGCCTCCACGTGGAGCGTCAGGGCTGCATAGCACGTGTGCCCGTAGCGCACTTGCTTGTTAACTGAAGCGGAACTTGTTATGTGAAGCAAGATTTCTTGGAAATTTTTGCTTGTTATGTGAAACACTTGTTAAGTAAGGCACCACTGTAGTTATTTTAGCATATATTATATATATCTGAATAATTTTACTCCAGAGTTCTGCATGCAGAGACTTGTGTGCCATAATGTGTAATGATTTTCTTATGGAGGCCAGGAGGATTCATGGTTCATCCACTCCCCCATGTGGAGCACACCCTACTGGGACCCACGGGACAGAGGCTGAGGGTGCTCATCTCTCCAAGCAATGATACCCAACCTCTGGGCTACTCCTGGCCCAGCTCCCTCCATCTCCAACAGATGCATGCATGGTTTCCTTCCCCCCCCCCCACCACTCCCGGTTCTTTATTTTGGCGCCTTGTTCTTAATAGACGCACGTCACGGAGCTGCCGCTGAAATATTGGGCTAATAATTTGGCTAATTTTTCTTGGGCTTCACTTTTTCACATTATGAGCATCGCCGAGCAAAGACGGACGAGCTTCTGGGTTGCTTCTTAATGACAGCAGCGGCAAAGGAAAGGGGTGAAGGAGAGAGGGATGCAAGGAGAGAGGAGAAGAAAGGTTCCAACCTTTCTCGGGGCTTCGGCCAGCCGGAGGTGGCCTGGTCCGCAGAGGACGTTGCCCTTTCACGGACTAAACCAGGGCTTTCCAAACGTTTTGGCCAAAGGACCACATCAAGGATCTGGAACGTTGTCAAGGGCTGAAAATAAATAAATAAATAAATAAATATGGCAGGAGGGGGCAAACCACGTACGGGGTGGTGGGTGCAGGAGAGGAGGCCTTACATGGCTCGGCCGCTCTGAGGCGCAAACTCCCGCACCCACCGTCCTGCACGCGGTTCGCCTCCCTGCCAATGGCAGCCCACCACCCCATCGCTCCAGCCAAATCTGGGCCTGAGTTGATACATTCAGGCAAGAGACCCCTTAAATAGGCATGGCCACCCAGAATAGACAACACCCTGCCAGTCCCAGACAGTGTGCCTGCTGTGGTTTGCCCGCATCCATGCGCTCTCCCCGTATCACCCCAGGTGGGTCTGTACTGTGAACGAACAAGACGGTGTGACTTTTGCCGCTGTGGGGTGGCAAAGCAGTGCCCGCCGGGAACGGGAGAGGCCAAGCAAGCCCACCCCACGTCCGAGAGTTTCCATGCTCTTAACCTTGGTGCAAATTTTGGGACGAAACCCCCTCATGTGGAAAGGGCAGGTGCGGGGAGAGATGGGCGGTGAGGGCGCCGCTTCCTCCCCGCGAGGCACAGATGGCATTCCTCCTTCCCCCCCCCTTTAAAAATATAATCAATGTCAGCAGTGGCTTCTTTCTGCTCTGATGAATAGATTCTAAAGAGGCAGTGACATTATTTGAGATAAGAGAGGAAAGAAAAAGGGTCAGTGATAGGAAATGTCACAGTGCAGAGATAAAAGGCAGCCGCAAGATGGGGGCGAACCGCGTGCGGGGCGGTGGGTGTGGGAGAGGAGGCCTTGCACGGCTCGGCCGCTCGGAGGTGCACCCTCCCCATCCCGGAGGATATGAGGGAGGCCTAGTGGAGAGGCCTTTGAGGGGAAGAGGAGGCACCATTTTGTTGGACCCTCAACTAGTGCAGGGATGTGTGGAGAGGCAGGTGAGGCAGAGCCTCCCTGCTGGAGTCCTTTAAAGCACATTGCTGTGTGTGAGGTGCACGCGACCCATGCGGCGGTGCTTTACAAAGCCATGAGTGGGCCAGCTTTGGCTGTTTGGCTCTGCCCACCATTTTAACACCTCTGGAATGCCTCCTGTTCTCTCACAGCGCCATGTTGCGTTCTCCCCCCAAAGGTGACACTGCTTTTTCCAGGACGGGTCCTCTTTTGCACCCTGGAAAAACGTCTCTATTGTCCTCCTTTTCCCTGTGAGCAGGCAGCATGCAGCTTTCTTGTAATTACATGCAATCAATTACAGCTCCAACCTTGTTAAAGGTGGATTTTTTTAGTACATGGATTTGACTCAACACAAATAGCCACAGCAATCACAGTTTAAAAAACTGCTTTTTCTACTGTTGTAGAGGGGGAGAGAGAGAGAGAAAGTCAGGCAAGCAATCATTCCATTGAGGCCTTCGGTGCAATAGAGGAGCAAGAAACCTGGAAGTGGATTTTTAATGGATATTTTCCCATTATTTTCTTTACATGGATTTTTTTATCATCATCATCATCATCAACCTTTATTGGCATTAAACAAATCAAGCATACAGGATGAACATACCAAATAATCCCCAAATCCAGAGTAACAACGGGAGCACGTAAGAGACTTTATGTGCACCCGTAGTTACTGCATCACCTAGTGAAAACCTATGGGAAATTCATATTGCAATCCATAGTAACTTGTTCTTACTCCGGAGCAAGGACTCCTTGTAGCTCCTCTGGATTTCACCCTAAGTGGTGCAGTAACAACAGCTGCACATAAAGTCTCTTACATTGCACCACCTTGTGAAAACCTATGGGAAATTCATATTGCAATCCATAGTAACTTGTTCTTACTCCGGAGCAAGGACTCCTTGTAGCTCCTCTGGATTTCACCCTAAGTGGTGCAGTAACAACAGCTGCACATAAAGTCTCTTACATTGCACCACCTTGTGAAAACCTATGGGAAATTCATATTGCAATCCATAGTAACAACTTCTTACTCCGGAGCAAGGACTCCTTGTAGCTACTCTGGATTTCACCCTAAGTGGTGCAGTAACAACGGTTGCACGTCAAGTCTCTTACATTGCACCACCTTGTGAAAACCTATGGGAAATTCATATTGCAATCCATAGTAACTTGTTCTTACTCTGGAGCAAGGACTCCTTGTAGCTACTCTGGATTTCACCCTAAGTAGTGCAGTAACAACGGTTGCACGTCAAGTCTCTTACATTGCACCACCTTGTGAAAACCTATGGGAAATTCATATTGCAATCCATAGTAACTTGTTCTTACTCCGGAGCAAGGACTCCTTGTAGCTACTCTGGATTTCACCCTAAGTGGTGCAGTAACAACAGCTGTACATAAAGTCTCTTACATTGCACCACCTTGTGAAAACCTATGGGAAATTCATATTGCAATCCATAGTAACTTCTTCTTACTCCGGAGCAAGGACTCCTTGTAGCTACTCTGGATTTCACTCTAAGTGGTGCAGTAACAACAGCTGCACATAAAGTCTCTTACATTGCACCACCTTGTGAAAACCTATGGGAAATTCATATTGCAATCCATAGTAACTTCTTCTTACTCCGGAGCAAGGACTCCTTGTAGCTACTCTGGATTTCACCCTAAGTGGTGCAGTAACAACGGTTGCACGTCAAGTCTCTTACGTGCTCCTGTCGTTACTCAGGATTTGGGGGTAAGTCTTCCTGTTGCTTCCTTTGGTGATATTTAAGAGTATACCCTCCGATCCGTCTGAACGCAGCCAGGCCACGCGCGTGCCGCACGCAGCGGGAGAAATCAGGCCACTGGCTGCCTGTAACTTACTCGCTGATGGATTTAAGGAGAGCAATTTTTCCCCTCTCTCTCTCTCGTGGCACACTGAAGGTTTTGAAAGTTAAGTATTACTGTCGGCTTTGTTGTTGCCTAACTGCGACAGACAAATTGAGAACTAGTTGTCAAAATGTCAGTGCACAACAAATCAACATTCAAAATGAGTCTCGGTGCAATGTGGTGTATAATTAAAAAAAAATCCTTTTTTTTGAAATTTCGGCAAGCGTCGGCTCGGCTTTATATTTGTCTGCGTGATTAATAAAGGCAGCTAATTTTCAGACTTTTAAAAACAGCTAGAAAATAGCTCCTAATTGCATATTAGGCTCCCCACGTCCCCCGCTGTGCTCGGCTGGTATTGGTGGGCCAGAAATTTTGGCAGGGGTTTAATTACATTCCGAGCTTCATCTAATTTTAGTTAAACGTAATGTAATCAGCGGCAGATGTCTTGAAATAAAATATGAATTATGAATACGATGAAATTTCTTTAATTCTCGGGAAAAAAAATAATTCGCAATTTGCTCCTCTCGAGTAACGCCGGGATCGTTCGGGAAGAGGCGCCAGACCTCGGGTGCGCTGACACGATACGTTTGGAGAAAGGAAGGAGACTTAGGGCAAATTCCGGAGTAAGTATGGGAAGTCCTTGCTCCGGTGTAAGAGCAATTTACTCTG